>OY728143.1:1568272982-1569626652 GCA_963277665.1 Viscum album
AAAGGGTAAATCAGGTAAATAAGGGTAAAAAATAATATTATAATAAAATAAAATTACACTAAAACGTGTCATATTCTTATTGGATAAGATATTTCCGACCATGAGAAACTTTAGGCCAAAATTTTGGCATTTGGGAGCCACTTGGATGTGAAAATGATATTTTATAATTTTTCATTTAAAGAAAAGAGAAATATAACATAAACATGTATATTTTACTAAAACAATTTTAAGGTGGGGTTATGTAATTGATATATTTGACTATAAATAATCATTATAAAGATAAAAATATTTAATACAACATGGTATTTTATTTATAAATTTTATTCATTAAATAAATAAATTTATCTATGACATAATGATGATGGAGTGATTACCTTATTAATAAAATATTTAAATAAATGATATTATAAATATTAAAATAAATGTAATTTGAATATTTTTATTCCATAAATAACTTTTATGGTTGATATTGATATGTTATATTTTAGTTAATTCAATTTTTCTAAATAATAAAGTTGTTATGAATTTAACAAAAATCAATTACTAAATAGTGTCAAAATTGACATAAATGAGTTTTTAAAACAATTACTATTTTATTACTTGATATAATGGTACTAAAAATCTAAGAATATTATAAATGACTTATATAATGTTAATAAATTCATTAATTATCCACTTGTGGTTTTTTGGGCATTTTATAGTAACTATAGTAACCATATATTTTGAAAAAAACAAGAAGATATGGTAAGAGTTAAGGTTTTTAACTAAGGGTTAAAACTAAAAGATAAGGTTAATTTTGTAACATAAGATTTTATAAAACCTATTGGTTGAGAGTATTTAGACCCAAAATCATATTATATTCGATATAAATGAGTTTTAAAACATTAGAAACCGAAAATAAATTTATAAAAAATTAATATTTAAAGACTTTCCTAAAGTACCACTCACCTATCCTATAAATGGGAGCTTATACTTCTCTTTTATTCACACCTCCAAAACCATTTGGCTCTGAAAAAACCTACCGAAATATATTACCAACATCTATAAATTCCTCTTAGATGCCAGAATTTGTGCATAAATCCAATCTAGAGATACCTTTTGCACAAATCAAAAGGAGATACTTGAAAAAGAGGTAATTGTTTTATCACATCTTTCAAAATTATTTACTTCTTATACTTCATATTATTATGTTGTTCCCATAATAAAGTAATAAATACATTATGTTATACATTCTAAGATTTTATTATAATTATGGGATAACCTTATACATACTTTTATCCATCCTATGAATAAAAATATCACTATGCGTGCGTACGTACGAATTACCATCTCCACACCGTGGTGCAATTTTTTTATTCAACAATAATTAATTTGGATGAGTATAATGAAGAGTATAATTGATGTAAATAATAAATATAACATGATAATTATTATTTATACATAATATACCATCCAATTATACACCATTTAATTAATAAGTTAATGATATCGTCGCTCATGCGTAAGTACAACTTACCGTCTCCATGACGCGATGAGATTCATTCTCCACATTAACCATTAAAGAATGATCATAAAGTATATATAATAAATAAAAATTAAATATATTTAATAATAATACTACTGGATATATATATATATATATTTCATTTAATCACTTCCATTCAATTCAATAAGGAAACAGAAACAATGTTCATGCGTACATACGACCTACCATCTCCACGAATGGTGTATTCCATTTCATTTATCTATCTATTATATATATATATATACTGAATACATATGACATATAAGTCATTTTTTACATTATGGAATTAAGTAAATAATAATCTATTAATAATATCAAAAATAATAAGTCAAAACTTGTACGATAAATATAACGATTATCACCTAAAATGTTTCCATAACATGGAATTGATAAGAGAATCATATATGATATAATAAATATTATTATGTTTCTATTACAAGTTAATAATATTTTTAGACCCACTATAAAGAAGTTTCAGATACATACAAAACATATCAAACCTAGGGTAAGGGATAATTTTGCAATCTCATTATTATTTGAGATTGTTTATAGATAAGTATTTACTGAGGTATATTTATCATCCAAAATCCATGTTTCCTAAATATATAATATTATTTAAATTATTATAATTTTTTTTAAATTCAATTTTACCCATTGGTGAATTTTTATTGAATGATATGGAATGAATATTTCTTTCATTTTCCATACAAGGTACTTTTTCACTTTTCTTGTAAGAGTACAAGAAGAATGTTTTTTAAACTTATACAGCATGGATAGATTTTTTACGCTTCCATAGAACCTTATTTCAATGAAGTTTAATTTCAATATTTCATGTTTATGTTCAATTAAATTATATTCTTTTAATATTTCATGACATTTTTAGAAAATAAAATGTTTTTGAAGAATAAAGGACATTTTACTCAAGAATTAAGTTCTAGTGTTTTATCAAAATTATTTTCCATCTAAGATGGTGATATTTAAATAGAGTTATGTTTATATCCCTATTATTAATTTTATTTGATTTTTTAATGATGTAATGTTATTTTATATAGTTTTTTTTATGACAGAATGATGTTTAAGAAACCTATTTTATTTCTTAGGTTATGCTATGATGAATGATTTATGTTTTTGTGGAACATGTAAGAATGATTTCATTATGAAATGGGTGGGACATATACCTCCCTCAAATGAATTGAGTAAAGATTTTTATCTCATGAGATATACATGAATTTAAGGGCAAGAAAATCAGGTTCAATAATACGTGACTGTAATGACAAGTAAATAAGGTTCAGTAATAAATGGCTGGAACAACAAGTAAACCCAGTTCAGTAATGGAATTTTTCCACTTTGATGGTCTTTGTATTAATGCGTTGGATACAATGGAAATCATATTATGTGATTATTTTTTTTCCACAATTCCATGTTTTATGCCAATTCTATTTTATCATGGTCAATGTTCCTTTTATGATCCATGCCTAACATATTGTGAATATTTATTTCATAACTCACAATTTTGATATTTAAACTTTATGTTAATGTTTTTACATTATTATGTTTATGGTTTGTTTTATGTTGTACATGTTTACCCTTACTGAGCATTTGAGATCATCATTTTTTTTTATTTTCCCCATGATATAAAGAAAGGTTTTAGGTAGGAAAACAAAAGGGGAATATATTTATGAGTGATATGGAAGACCTTTCACCAAGTTAGAAGATTATGTTCCAAGTTTTCAAAGACACTAAAATAATACAGTATTTGGGCATAAATTTTTGTAATGTATTAATTATTACAGAATAGAAATAAAATTTACTTGTACATCAAGCTTGGTCCATTATAGATCTACCATTAACAAGGAGCATTCAATGGGTAAGTGTTATTGAATCACCTTACTAGACCTTTTATCATTGGAGGATTGATGATATAACCTTAATTTATTGATGATATAACCTTAATCCATTGATGGAGAGGTGTACATGAGGTCTTATGGCTCTTCAAATCAAACCTGATGGTTTGAGTCGAGGATTTATGGGTAACTTAATCCTTAATATCTAACCAGTATGCATACTAGATTCATTAACACAACACTTAGGTAACAGGATAAGATACTTCCCTAGAACATCAAAAAAGTGGATGCACATGACACCTATGTTTTTGTGTCATTACCCAAATGCTTCATTGGGAAGGATTACTAGTTTCAAACTCATTATAATGATGAATATGATGAGTAGATGAAAAATATATAATGAAAATAGATACATAAGATGAAGATATTATTGGATTGGAGTTTGATGAATATGGTGATACCAAACAAACAATAATGTTTAGAATAAAGGTATTTTTCAGGTATTAAATTGTATGTGTTCTTACTTACTTGGATATCAATCATCTTGGAATCTTCAAATTAAATGATAATTTAAGAGTACCATTTTGAGAAGTGTCATGAAATGCATAGAGAATATATTTAATGGAGACCCACCTTAAGAGTTTATCATGACCTTGTTTTTGGGGTATGGGCAACATGGTACTAAGATAAAAATATGCGACAAGATTTATGCTATGGTGTTTTGGGTTCTTTGGGAGGAAATGAACAATGTGGTTGAATGAAGGCCTAGCTCTAAAACACATATTTTGGTATTTCTGAAATCAATTATCGCGAACCATGGTCCTGTAACCCCAGGAATCGCATCATCAACATCATTTAAGAGGATGCTCTGGAGGATTGAACATGTCCCTTAGGGAGGAGGTAAGCCTAACCAAGGGTGATGAGTTAGATATAGGACACCTATTATAGGTCTGAAACTGAATGTGGAAGGATCTTTTATGATCTGAATGATGGTGGTATTTCTGTAGGATGACAAGGGCTAAGTGATCTTTGGATTACAATATTACAATGGACAAGGAATATATATTAGGCCATATAAAAAGGTGATGTTAAGTTTTTTCAATGTTTTTTAGGATTTACAAAATCTATAATTATACGGTGGAGTCTAAATCCACTGTTCTGGTTAGATTCCATAGAGGGAATTCTAGCACCCTATGGGATATTTCATAACACATCAAGAATTTTAGGATAATAATTGATTAGTGCATCACGGTTTGTCACACTTAGAGAGGGGGGAATTTCACGATATAAATCTTAACAAGAAAAGGGATGTTGAGTGAAATTATCATTCTTTACCAAGGTACTAGTTCATTTCTATATGATTGTTACCAGATTATAAGTGGTGATTCCCTAAGCCTCCACCACATTCACCCCCTCACATCCAAGGTTTTCGAATAAAAATATAATATTGAATGAGTGAAATAATATATGTAAATTGAAATTTTGATTAGTTCCACCATTTTAATAATATGAAATGTTAAATATTTTTTCAATTTAGTTTCATTGAAAAGTGAGTATTTAAAGAGAAATATTTTATACGATATAAGAAAATTTATTCTCTCACTCATAATTGTTTTATATTATTTATAATGGATTTTAATAATTTTATTATGGTTGTTTCTTTTTGAATGAGTTGATATTTTTCACTTTAAGACAAGAAATGTTCTAAGCTTGGGGGGATTTAATAGATATAATTCGTGCATTAAATTTTTTATATTTCTTTTATTGATCATATCATTCAAGATTTTTTCTTGCCTAATTTATATTGTTTTTGTGTATTTTATTCCAAGGGACAAATTGTATAAATTTAGATAAAAATAGATGAAAATATAAAGGAGGAATCAGATAAATCAAAATTTTGTAAATGGGAAATTTATTAATTTACTAAAAAATGTTCCAACCCTCATAATTGAATAGTATGAGATAAAAACTTCATGAGGTATCTAGATTCTCAACTGCAACACCAATGAGGGTTCTGAGGGAAGAAGAGTGCACTTATGTCATAATCAGGGTTAGAAATACTCAGTGGTAGAGACTAAAGATAGACTAGGTTGTCGTGGGCCTGTACTGGGAAATATGATTGATGTGGGTGGGTACTAGTGTTTCTCATTGGGTGAGTGCACAAAACAAGTTGTGTAATAAAGTAAACTCCACAAAAAAATCTATTTGGGATCAAGGATATGTGCAACATTTAATTTTTGAAGGAAATCCATGTGTTGACCTTATATGATGTCACTCAAATAATTCCTCACATGGGGTTTCAAGGGATTGTTTTCACCTATATCATATCCCACTTGACTACCCCTAAGGACATCCATTGACATTGGTGAATCTTGAGCAAACTCAATAACACGAATGAAGACAACGTTACAATAAATTAGAAAATTTTCCCATTGAACCTATATGATATACCAACATGTGGAATCTGTTAACCAAATTATAATTGATACCATTTTTTCATGAACCATAATTGGTTTAATCGACCTATCACCTAATCTAGAATGATACAAAACCTCTAGAAACAAGAACAACCAACATGAAATTCATTTAGTGTGAAAAAAGGACTACCAATGGCCATGATTTTCAGAGGGGCGTTTAGCTTGAACAATTCCAAACATCAAAATAAATATAAAACTGTAACAACATGTGAAACAGAAGAGAAAGAGGAGAGAACTCACCACAGATGTGTGGTTTAGTGTGCGGTGGAGGAGCATTCACGGAAGAGGAGAGGCGCGCGATTGAGGATGTAACGACCTAATTTTTTATCAATGGAAATTTCATTCTTATACTTATATCATATAATCACATGAAATCACAAAAAAAAAATGAATTACTAAGTACTATGCGACCTTTAAACATAATATTACCACTTCTGTGTCTTGAATTTCGAAAATCTGACATACACAGTGGCGATCAGTAAGATATTTGGAGTTTGATAAGAAAAACTTAATTTTTGGTAAATAGTAATTAACCCTTATGAATAGTAATGTTACCCTTATGAATAGTAATATGACCCTTATGAATAGTAAATATACCAAAAGAATAGTAACCTCAACCTTGAATTTATAAATAAAATTTAAGAATCATATAAGTGATAATATGGCCATAGTAAAAGTATTGGTATTTTTGTAAGTAAAGAATAATTAATTATAGTTAATTAATTAATTAAAATAAAATTTACATGACTAAAATGTATTAAAAAATTAATAATTTTATTTATTCTAGTTTTAAGATAATTTTATATGACCTAATGTAATTTTTTAAGGCATTATAAAATTTGTTATAGTTTTAAAATCTGTATTTTTCAAGTAAATTACACTTTTAATTAAAAATTAAATTAATCATATTTAGAAACTTATTTTTGAAAAATGGATCTCATTTTTTTATTCTACACATAGAAAAATGGTTAGGGTGATTTTTTGTGATTTTTCTAAAAAACATGAATTTTTGATGAATAGTATAATACAATAATTTATCGTATATATACATTATATGTTAAAAAAATTATTTATTGAGTCATGGAAGATGCAATCACATTTGGTTTTAAACTCACATGCAATCATTAATGATTTTGGTCACAAGAATCTTTACTATTTCTTTTATAATGGAAAAATAATAAACTAATGATTAAAATATTAAGAAAACCCTCCTCCCCTCCGTTATAAAAACCACCAACATTCCCCTCTTCTCTTCACTCCTCTCAAGACTTGTGAATTCCCTAAATTCTTCCCAAATATCTCCCTAAGATACTCCCCCACTTCCATATGCCATTTGTCTCCTCAAAATACCAAATACTCTTCCCTTAAGAGGCTCTCTTGGAAGATTAAATCAAGATATAAATTCCTCTTTTCTTTTCTTTCATTTTCTTTTCACATTCCATTGTTCTATTTTCTTTCCTAAAATATCCTCATCCAAATGGAAGGAAAAAATCCAGTATCATAAATTTATTTTAATTTTGTTATTCTAATGGGATAATTCATTATTATCTCTTCTTTCCCCTTCGTTTTTATGAAAGAATCGAAAACACCGTCTGAGATGTGTTAATTTACACATTCAAGGACGAAGAGTTATAAATTTCTATTACCATCTTTAATTCTGGTCATGAAAACATTTTTATTGTTGAAAAAGACTATTAAAAATTTATTTTATCTTATTTTATTTTCTATAATACCCTTTCACACATGATGTAATATAGTAATACAAAACATGTTAATTGTGAGCAAAATCACCAAATTAATCCAAGAGTTTATCATTAATGTTTTCTATAATGATTAACCTTCACCCAAAATAAGAAAATGAATTTTGTAAGAATGTAATATTCTGTATGTTCTATAATTTCATATAACTTCAATTATGGACAACTATTATCATCCTATATGGTTATCTGAACATGAGTATAAGTGAACCAATCATTAAAACCAAGGAAGAAAACACTCCCATACAATGAAATTGAACCTCTTAACTCCTAAAAAAGTGAAATGGATGAACTTAATAAGGGTGTAATAAATAAATAAAATGTATTTTAGTTTGTATAATTATTAATTAATAGACCTAATTTGATTATTTATGTGATTAAGATCAAGCGAAGAACACCATCAGACTTAAGGTAAGGGATCCTCTCTATCTCACTCTTATTCAAGAATTTCATATATGTTATGCCATTTTATGTGTAATTAATAATGATGGGGTATAATTTTATACCTCCCCCTTACTTCAATCATGATTCATAAAATATTGGAAACCTCTTTATCTCTCATTAAACCCTCCTAAGTAAACCTGATACTATACTGATATTCCGTAAGGGATTCCACCCAAACCTCCAAAATTCCTTTGGGTTATTATTACTCTCTTATTACCCAAATGAAATCCTATATTATGTTTATTTACATATTATAATTTCTATTTATATGTAAAAAATAATTTATCAAGATCCATTAATCATTCACTTTTAGGGATATGCATGCTTTTAAGTGATTCCCACCTCGATACTTTCTAATAAGTAAACCAGTTTTAAGGGAAATTTTCAAATTCATACCAAATTTCAAGTGCACTATACCATATGTTTTAATCCACCTTTATTTTTATAAAAATAATGTTTTTATTATGAAAACCTTCTTATATCACTTATGATTTTATATAAAATATTATTACCTTTTCTATTTTAAATGCTCGTTAGTATTTTCCTTAAAACCTCACTAAAATGTTTTAATGCTAAATTTCCTTAAATACTCTTCATTAATGTTGTTAATTATATTTGAAATCACTTACCATGATATAATCTTATTTTAACGTATGAATTTCCATGTATTTTTTAATTCATTTCTTTCATGGACACTTGTATGATACGCCCATTCATTGTGCTTTATGATATGATTTTGATAACCATTTATTTCCATGGGTACCCTTATGTTTATGTATGATTGATTATGTGTGATTCTTAATGTGGAAAAAATATTCATGAACATGTTAAGATGGGTGCGCCCAGATAGCTCTCTAATGCATTGGGTAAAGTTGAGTCTCATGATCCATTATGTGCAACAGTCTTGGCGGTTAGCCTTGACTCATGTTACCATGTGTAACGGTCTTGGTGGTTAACCTTAACTTGTGATCCTCTATGTGAAACGAGCCTTGAATCATGATAAATTCACATTTTATGTTACTGAAAAATTTTTATGACTCCATGTTTATATGAACCCATGTTTATATGTTATGATTTCACATGCTCCATGCATTTTTATATCATTATGTCATGCCTTCAAACCCATGTACAAAATCTTTATTACGATGTTTTTTCCCCTACTGGGATTTTAGATCATCCCCTCTTTCATGTGATCCCTAGGGTACCCTATGGAGATGTAAGGGATCAAAGGAAGTTAGGACCTCTTTACGAGGATTAAATAATGGGTTTTTAGTCCCATATTTTAAATTTTCTGTAACTAATCTTCCAAGACACTAGAATTTACGATACTTGCGATGTAATATGATGTTTTACTAGGATTAAAATCATGTAATGTTATGTGTAAAAGGTTATGGTCTCTATAGAGGAGTCCTCCGATGAAGGAGAGGTGTGTGTCAGAGGAGTCGACAACAAAGGAGAGTCACACAATAGAGGATAGGCACACGATGGAGGGAATCATGATAGAGGAGAAGAGGTGCATAGTGGAGAAAAGGCATGCAAGGAAGGTAGGTTCACGACAGAGGAGTCAACAGGATAGGAGGAGGAGGCATCAAAGATGATGATCGACATCTCCAAGATCATGAGGGGTGTGAGGAAGGAGGAGAATGTCAGGGTTTCTTTATAAAACCCTGTGAAACATTTATCAGGGCTAGCTAAAAAGCGCTGATAAATGCATGTTTTATCAATGCTAAAAAATCATTAATAAAGATATAATGTTAATAATTTATTTATATTATTATATATATTTATAAAATTATATACATGATAGGTATATATTTATATTTATAAAACTATAATTTAAATAATTATAAAATTATAATAAATATAGTTATATACATCTATAATCTTATAAATATATATAACAAATATATTAATTATATATATTTATAAGATTATAGATGTATATAACTAAATTTATTCTAATTTTATAATTATTTATATGAATATATATATATATATATATATTTATAATTATAATTATAAATTAATGTATATATATTTATTTAAATAATTATAAAATAATAAAAAATTTATATTTCTAATATTTATAATTTTAACAACATTTAAATTTAATTTATTTATTATAATTTTATAATTATTTAAATATATCTATATTTATTTATAACTATAAATATAAATATTTTTATTTATTTATCAATATTTATATATATTTATTTAATTATATATAACATTATATATGAAAAAAAATAAATATGATTTTTATGAACTAATAATTATTTAAAAAAATATATGTTTATTTATATTTATAACTAATAAATAAATATATATTTATTTGTTATAAAAAATTATAATAAATAAATTATTTATAGTTGTAATTATATATATATATATAATTATAAAATTATAACAAATATATTTATAATTTTATAAATATATATAGTTAATATATATTATAAATTTTCAATTATTTAAATATATCTACATTTATTTAGAATTATATTTATAATTATTTGTATTTATTTATAGATATTTGTATATAAATATCTATAATTAATATATTTATTATAATTTTTTAATTATTTAAATATATCAATATTTATTTATAAATTATAATTATAAACATTTGTATTTATTTATAAATATTTGTATATATTTATAAATATATTTATTTAATTATATATTTATAAACTTATAAGTAGTATAATAAATATATTTATTATAATTTTATAATTTTTCACATTTATATATATATATATTTATAGTTATAATTATAACTATAAATAAATATATTTATAAATTTTTGTATATATTTATAAATAAATAAATAAATAAATATATTTATAAAATTATAATATATGTATTTATTGTAATTTTATAATTATTTTAATATATATAAAGTTATAATTATAATTACAAATAAATATATTTAAAAAGTATTTATATATACTTAAAATTTAATAGTTATAAATATAATAAATATATTTATTCTTTAAATATATTTAATTTAATTTTATAAGTATTGAGAACATAATATAGTATATATATGGGTAACATGAATTAATCATACACACCTAGTAAAATATACATACGAGCCTTCAATGGACCGCATAAATAATAAGAAGAGTGTAATATATAAATGAACATTCATGATCATACGTAACATATATACATGCATGATCAATATATTAATTGACCAAATTCATTAAAATCACATATATATTTAATTATAATCTTATATTTTTTTAAAACATTATATATATTTTTAAATTATTAAAAAAAATATATTAATTATAACCATGAGTTTTTTATTTAATATATACAAATAAAAATTATTTTTGAATATAAATATAATAACTGTATATAAGTTATTATTAAAAACTTTTACCAACTCTAAGACTAGCGCTGATAAAGGGTACACTATTATCAACGCCTTTTTTAGTGCTGATAAATAATAGATTTATCAGTGGTTTTAGCTAGCACTGATAATGGCCCCCCTTTATCAACGCTTTCTGCTTAGCACTGAAAAAACGAGGGGCTTTCCTTGCCCCTTTTTGTGGCAGTGAATCCATATAGTCATGATAAGGTACTAACTAGTCCATCCCAAGAATGTAATCAAAGCCATTCTTCTCGAGTATAAAGAGGTTCCATAAGAAATGGTGGCTACTTACCTAAAGAGGATAGTCCCTACATTAACATACACATTTTTATCATAAACCCAAAGGTGTATCAAGATTCATAATGCCACAGGAGTACTCAACCTGAATTCTAAGGCTCTCTATAATAGCCATGAAGATGAAAGAGTGTGGTGCACCTATATCGAATAAATAAGACACTATGGTAGATACTACTAGAATAGTACCTTGAAAAGTAGATGGTCTGACACCATGCTCCTTTTGGTATTGGATACACTGAATAAATATGGCATGATCCTTGAACCTATGTTTTACCCTGTCTACCTAGAGTAGGTCCACTATGCTAGATTTATATATCATAATACCATCTATCATGTCCATGACCTCCTCCTCTGCCTTTATTAACATCATACTCTATATATCTACCTAGTGAGGTGATACTGATCCTTCTCCTGAAGGTGGAGCTAGAACAGATCCCTTGTCACTCAGAACAGATGGGAAGGTCCTATAGAAACACTAAAGATGCCCTAATCTGCTACATCCTTGACACTCTATGGGGTCTCAAGGACACTAGGAATTATTATACTAAGGATTCCCACACCGGTGACAAACTACATAACTATCAGAGAATGTCACTTGCCTACCACTACTCACACACATATTCTCAAAGCATCTCTTCTGAATTCTAGTTAAACCAGTAACCTATCTCAGTTCTAAACCACCCTGGATCACATCATCTTCTTCTCTCAGATTTCACTTGGTGATAAGATCCTTATTCACTATATCATATATGGTAGTCAACCAAAGAACATTCACATGATAATAGATAGGATGATAAAGGCCATCCTCAAATCAGCTCTCTTTCTCTAGATTATGAACGTATAGATAGGCACAAAGAGATGAAGCTCTATTAAATTATATGAATTTTCCATGACTATCATAGAACCCTGATATAGGTTCATGAAATCCCAAGCATAATCATCCCTTAGTATCTCAGGGAAGAAGTAGTTATAGAAGCTCGACTATAAATCCATCAAATTCACTTCCTGATACTATGCAACTTGGTTAATAATATCCCACTATCATTTGAAGGACACATGAAACATATATATAGTGATTTTCACTCTTCTCTTAGGAGGTGTCTATTAATTCTCGAACATAGATAAGAACGTCTGTAGTCATAGCTCTACAGGCTGTGGTCCGCCATACCCTAGAAACCTTGGAGAATGATACTATTAGAACTCCTAAGTTAACTCTCCCATAGAAGAAATAGAGCATGGAGCTCCTTGTATCATCTTCATAAGCCACATAAAATATCCTTAGAACTAAGAATCATTACCCTTATCAGGAATAGGAAGATGTTCCAATAGTGGCACTACTGGAGGTATCATTAGTGCCTCAGTACCCACCACATTTGGAGCATGGTCATCACCACCCTCCTGGAGAATGACTAGAGGACATCTTGGTGAAATAACACTAAAATTCCATGAACATGACTCAGAAGGGATTGAAAATAGAAAATATCATAGAAACACAAATAGAATAGGTACTAACCTTTCTATATAACAAACACACACCTTTTCCTACTCAAAGATCCATGTCTGGGTGATAGGAACATTATATAGAACAAAATATATGCTACCTACTTCCCACTACTAAGGTTAGGTCTAGGTCAATCTCTATATTTTTCTATATGGGTCTTATTATATAGAGTTTCAATAAAAAATTATAGAGGAAAACACCCTTTAAATGAAAATTTACATTACTATTTAACAAAATCCTTTTCATTTTAAATTTCATATTCATTTAAGTTGATTTATATTATAACATTTTTCTTTAATGGTTGAACTTTATAGATCACCACTTTCAATTTACAAGGGACCATACACCTCATAAACTAAAATATAGCGTTATTTTAAGCACAACAACTCATGTATCAAATACCACCATGAAATGTTATCCAATTAACATTTATATCATAGAAAGAACATACAATAAGGTTATGTAGTTAAGAAATGAATCCTACATGGAATGACATAATGCATAACATGTGAACTCTAACAGGTTCCTAAAATAATTCATGATATGGAATTCCCTTATCTCATCAATTCAGGGTAAAAAAATTTCAATTTTATAAATAATAATATCACAATTCAAGTGAATCACACAATTGTTGAATCAAATCAACTTTAATAGGAAGAATACATAACAACATGTCCCATCCTAGGTAATTTTTCTTTTCCATGTGCATGGGTTAGCTACTCCCAGTCATAGATCATTAACAAATCCTGATACATTTATAATCTCCTATATTATCTAACAATATGACAAAAGAAAATAAAGATTCTATGATACCACTTTGTGAAGTTATGACCTGAGTTATACTTAGTGGTGTCCCAAACTGGTGAGCCACGTGGCCTCAAGAGTGCCTCCCTATATAGAAGAGGCTTCCAACTAGCAGTGAGGGCCAAGGGTGTGTCTGTGGAGAGACTATACCCTCCGACCAGAGTATAAAAAATGGTACAATCAAAAGATAAATAGTGTAGGCATATCAATAATGGAAAATATAGAAGAATCATGTATAAACATAAAAACATTGAATAATAATCAAAAGTAGTGAGCTGAATCATATATAAAAGATGATGATATCATGTATCTACAAAATAGGGAAAATGTGAATACATGGAAGCAGACAGTTAATATAGTACATGATATAAAAAAGGAACAAAAAGGACAAAATCTATCCAAGAATCCTAACCTCTAGCATGATCATTTTCTTCTAAGATTCAATTATATTTCATTCAAGAATTCAAACATTTATAAGTGGAAACATCCCCTTATCTGCACCTACAAGAATATAGTCTACCCAGGTACCATCAGCAACCCAGATAGAAGGTGGGATAAAATCAGTAGTCCACCACCAAAAAAATCTATAAATATCCAGTTCGTGTATATAACATGGTTATGTGCAGATGTAATAATTAAAATGTAGTAGAAATAACTATAAATGGGTCTACTTTGGTTTCTGAAGGAAACAAAGCTAATACTACATACTTCATCCAATTCCAGAATATCTCTAAACTATTAACCACCTATATACACATATATATATTATATAAATATTGATTTGTACAACCATATATATGGATTCTACCACTAGCATAGACCCTAGGTGTAACTTAGACATCCATAAGCTATAACATGAGTTTCACAAGTATTAAGTGATGCCAAGCCCAGTGTTGCAGGAATAGGGGACACCATGCCCAGTATCCCTATAATAGGGATTCGATGACTAATATCATAGTGAGGGTCATCATGACCGTATATAATGACAATGTTCATCATTTTTGTATATCATAATAAGGTGTGTCATGCTCATATCACAAATATAAAGGGTCCCATTATCGTATCACATTTATAAAGGGTCTCCATTCCCTATTCATATTTATAAAGGGTCTCAATGTTTGTACCAAATTTATAAAGGATCTCCATGCCCGTATAACAATCATAGGGTTTCCATGACCATGCATCATCTCACTAGGGTCGCATTCCCATGCATCACATTAGCAGAAGGAATGACATGACCATATATGTATATATAACATGTATAAGGGTCTCCATGCCTAATTTATAATAGAAGGATATCCATTCCCATTTATATCAATTAATAATAGTCAAAGGCATTAATTAGAGACAATAGTTAACCCATAACTAAATGATATTAAATAATAATAATGGAAAAACCATTGTTCCATTTAATTAGGTGATATGGTCATTCCCCACACCATCAGTCAATTCATCTTAAATTGGTTAGTGTTTTATTCATTCTACACTATGACAATTACACATTTCAATTATGATATCACAATTTAGAATTCATTCCAATACCATTTAGATGATTTTATAACCAATTAGTCATTTATTGCCTTAAAGTAAATTTGATCAGTACACCTCAAGGGGTGGTCACAATTTATGGAGACCTAAGAATGTTATAAGGCTCTTAATTAAGGAAACCATTTTAAGGTAGAGTAAATTCAAGGGAAATGCATAACGAAATTAGTAGGTGACACAACATCACATATTATCAAACATCTCAACATTAAAGGATATAAACTATACCAACTACCTTATTACTATATAGTATCAATCATCTAGTATCAGCTTTTTTTTGGTCCATGTCAAGAGAAAATAACAAAACAGACGAACACTCTAAAAATATGACATAATAGCCCACACCTAAATAACTCCATAAAGAGAATGAAAAAAAGAGAAATCCACAAGATGAATAGAGTAATCACTAATGGATATCCAATGAGATGATCATTTATTGAATTTGAGTCAGGATAGATGAATGGAACCAAATACTAGCTCGAGACACTTGAGGAGCTCAATTGGAGAAGGTAAGGGTCTCTTGTACATTAGAATGAATAAATTGAAGTTAGGGTTAAAAATATAAGGATTTAAGGAAAAATTGGTAAATTAAACCGAAAAAGGGTTCTCATGATTTTCCCCCATGGTTGGACAAACTTTTCACTAACCGTATACCCTTCACTATCCAAGGAGTGTACCCATAAGGTTCATGCACACAGTTTGATAAACCGTGCCCAAACTATGCTTTATGTATCTATTAAAAATGTTGATGTTAGGAAGGGGAATATGAACCTAGGTATATGGTTAGAGAAAATCATGTTCCCTTCTTGGCCCTATAAAACACCCCACACTGTTAGAGAAAACTGTGTCTACTGGCTCATATAGTTTCTACTAACCGCGCGACCCAGTGCTACCTTCTACCATCTAGGGTTCCAGGATCTGAACAATCCCCATACACCCCTGTAACCTTATTAACCTCATTATGAATCCATTATAGGTCGAAGAAAAATAAGTCAATTAAATATTAAAGGATACATACCTTATATAAAAAACCCATTTATTACTAATTAGTTACTTAAAATGCTTAAGAAATTCCAACACACTAATTATTTAGTTAATAAAAAATAAAATAACTCACACTAAAAATAATAAAAATGATGTAAATTGAATGAATTATTTGGTTCCATTATTTTTGTATATGAATTTATCATGATGCACTAGAGTGAACATTAAATATTCTAATTCAATTATTTTATTGATCTTTTTTAAATTTAAATTAAATAAATAATTTTAAAATTGGAATTGATGTCATTTTATAATAAATTCTATTTTATTAATTGATTTAAACTTACAAAATATTATCTTCTATCAAGTGATTTTTCAATATTAATAAATATAAAATATGTTCCATTCATGTAATAATTTTTATGTTATAATTAATATATTGATATTTAAATAGTTAACACTCAGTTAGCGCAGTTAAGATTAAATTAGTGTTTTTACGCGTTACTTGTTCTTATGTTAAAATTAATTTCCAACACATATAGTATTTATATTTATAAATTAGATATCATATTTTTAATTAGTGGGTATAAATTATCTAATAATTATTACTCTAATTTATATTTAAAGCATAAATTACCATGGTTAGAAAACAAGTTACCTTATTGAACAACCAAATTGGTAAAAATATGGAAACATATAAGTTAAGGAAAAAAATGCATAAAACTTGTGTTTTATTGTGTGTTTGAGGTGTGTTTAAAAAATATGACCCCTAAAAAACATTAATTATTAATATTGGATCCACTTGAGATAATATTTACCTCCAAATAGTGAATACTTTTGAGTATTTACAAGAATTCCACTCATCCTCAACTATAAAAGGGAACTCACTCTCCTATATTCTCCACGCCTCTCAAGACATTTGGATAGACCAAGATATAACCAAACCAGTTACCAAATTCTCTCCCTTCATCATAAAATCCTTATTTTTGGTATAAAGTCACACTTTAAATGATTTAGTGCAAACCTAAAGAGGATACCCAAAGAAGATGTAATGTTCTTCGATGAGCATCTTTATTTTATTCATTATCCACCTCTTTAAATTCTTATTATACCATGATTATATAATAATTTTAGTATTTTACATAACATTTTTTATGCTAACAGTATAACCTATAACCACAGACATATCCATAAAATGGGTTATGAAATAATCATATGTGTGTATGACTAACTACCACCTCGCGAACTCATGTCGTTCATTTTTTCCATTACCACCTTTCAAGGTTGGGAATAATGATGAAAATTATGATTATATATGATATTTATTATATTTATGATATTTTTAGGATTTGTTAACTATTATATCACACATAACATCATGATTTAAATTTTTTGGATATACTATAACGTCGCTCATGTGTACGACAAAATACCGCTTCGTGAAGTGATGTGATTCATTTACACATTACACAGAATGTATTCAATATGGTTTTAATAAACATATATGATATATATAACATTAATATTATAATATAATGATAATATATATATATAATTTAATTTTCATTCTTTCGATACAAAAAGAAAAAGGAAACAATGTTCCTTTGCATGTACAACTTATCGTCTCCACGAATGGTGTATTTAATTTCCTATCACCAAATTTTATTGATTACTATAAATACATATATAATGAATATATATGATATTTATACCATGTTTTACATTCTGGATAGGATGAAACCATGATCCAATAAAGAGGAAAAAAGATTAAAATTAAAAACATATACAAAAAACAAAGTGGTTATTACCTGACACACAACTTTAGCATAGAATTGTCAATAAATGGGTAATAAAAGAGAATAATAAAATTATATATGGTATGATATATAATGAAACAAATTATTATAAATAAAATTCCCCTTTTAATTTAATTACATGTATTATTATGTATCATGGTTATAGAAAACACATGTACTTCCTTGGTTTTATTATATCATATTTAAAATACTGTTAATCATCTTCACTATTGATAATATGGTCATTGAATAGTGATTAAATGATTAGTATAAATATAGTGTTTAAAAAAAATACAATCAACACATACAAAGGAAGTGATGACCTCAACCAATAGGATCATACCCTATGAATCCCATCCATTGGAACTTCGGAGAGAGATAACATCACTAAGATTTTCCCTTGACTAGACCCAAGCTGAGATCCAACAACTTAAGCATGAGAGAAACTATTTGCAGGAGAAGTTCGGGATCATCGATATCACATCCCAAACCATGTTCACCGAACCACCCTATGAAAGTATAACCATTTCACACATTAATATTAGGGAATCTTCTCATGTATTAAAGTGATATTTATAAATATATTAGTAATATGAATATGCATATTTTATATAATAATGAATATATTTTAATTTTATTATTGTTACTTTATAAATTATTTTGACTTTTATATAATAAAACAAAAATTGTATTTTCAGGTTATGTTGAAATTAAATTAAGTAATTTATTTTCTTGAATTAATGGATTTTTGAAATAATTAATATTGTAATAAATATTATTATTAAATAGTGTTTATAAAATAGACAAGATCAAATAATTAAGACAAAGTCAAATGTAATTTTTATAAGGGTCTGAAAACTATTATTATCACAAAACCCAACATTTCTCAATAAATGTAAACTATTATTTTAAAAGTATTAATTAAAATAATTATAAAATAATTTAGATAAAAAAACATTATTTTTGGAATAATAATGTTAAAATTTTCCAATGGTTAATTTTTCATAATTTTCTGAGACAATTGAATTTTTGGGTTAAAATTAAATACCGTATAAATATATGGTGTGTATTATGAAATCATAATGACAAAAAAAGTGAAGTAATAAATACTATAAAGTTTATTAAATTCCAAATATATGTTGTACCTTTAATATAATGTTATTTTATGTTTATTTTATTAATTTTATAAAGCCCTTATGAATCCTCTAAAACCATTAATATATTTTAAGGTTTTAAAATCATTTCTTTAAGAGTATGACATAATTTCAAATCATCAAGGGTATTATTTTATTATGTTCATACCTTGGCCTTATAAAATAATTAAAAATAATCCCATTTGGAATAAAACATGGTAAAAAACCATGAGTATGTTTTTTTGGTTATTTTATTATATAGAGTCCAAAATCTAAGTTTGAGAAATATTAGAGAAATCCCCACTCATTCCCTATATAAATCCACAAAAACTCTCATTTATATTCACTAAAAATACTTGGTAAACATACTTACTCTACCCTAACCTCTATATATTCTAACCAAGGTTCCCCCAAGCTATCAAGAAGATCCTCCCAAGCATTTTGTGTCACACACTCAAGGGAAGTGATCCTCCCTTTCTCTAATTTATTCAAGTATCTACTTTATATTATGTATTTTTATCTTAATTTAATTATGATGGGATATGTTATTACACATCCCCATTACTTTACAATATAATTATAAATAATTAGATACCCATTTAACTCTCATCAATCCCACCCATTAACATTCATACACCCCCGTTATGCTGATGAAATTTCACTACGATTTTCCATGACAAACAATTGTGTAGTGAATACCCGTAAACATTCCCTATCAAGGGTTATCACCTTTATGAATTTATATTTATTTATTGGGGACATAAATATATTTATTCCACAATCCTTGATCATGGAATAAATTAGTATGATAAATGAATCCATGTTGAATGATCTATATGGCATACTTAAGCATGATAATGAAATGAAAGTGATGGGTGTGCCCAAAATTATATAGTGAACTAATGAATTGGGTAATGTTTAGTCTTATGAGATGTCATATTGAGATAGGGAGTAAATATGATTCATTTATGGATCTTTTTCCATCATAATATCTGGGCAGTTATCCTTGACCTAAGTTTAGGATGTAGTGTTTTAAGATGATTCCACATTTCTCATGTCACCTTTATGTTATCATCCTATATCATGTATTATTATTCATGTTTATGATTATCACCCATTTTATGATCCATTTATATTCTTATTAACTAAATTTTATTAATTTATTCAGGTTATTCGATGTTTATTTCACTTATTGGACTTTATATCCCACCCCTTTCTTATATATGTCCTTAGGTTACCCCATATAGTTTTATGTATGAGCATATTAAAGAAGTTTTCAATAAAGATTACCTTTTTCCTATTTTAAATTTTTATTTAATATACATAATTACCAAAGACACTAGAATTATAAATATTCTTAGTTTTATTATGTTTAATTTTATGTAATAAATAATTAATTAATGTGTAATGAAGAGAAGGGTTGTCGTAGTTGGTATCAAAGAATTTTTTTTGTTATTTTTTGATTTTAAATTAGAAAACTCCAAAGAAATCATTACGGATAAGACTAAGTATAAGAAAACTTACCTAAATCTTTATAATTATAGATTAAGTGGTTTACAATTAAAATAAATCCTATCCTAGATACTATAAGTGGATGTGGCTCTGGCACAAATGTACATAGAAGTAAAACCCAAAAAAACCACATTGAGCTAGATTAAACCAGGAACAAGTTTACAACAATAGGCATGGATGCACACATGGTTTAATACTCATGGAGAATATTATTTGGTAAATTCATAATATTATTAATAACAATTATTAATAACAATTATTAATGGAAATAAATCCCATAAGAATATATTTTAGGAAATAGATCACAGATAACATAGATCGAAGCCTTGAGATACATAAGTTAATAAATAAATGTAATTTATCAGTTATCCCTATAATGAAATTGGATTCACCCTTTATGAGTTTAAAGATTAAAAATTATCATCCCTAATTTTTATTTTATTCTATCCAATGGTCAAAAATAGAAGTAATCATATGAAAAACCAATGTGATGACTGCCCCAATGAGATGCCCAAACTGATGGGAGTGGGAATCCCAAACTTTATGACGATACTCTCTTAGCTGTCCCAATTTTTGAATAGAAACCCAGAACAAGAGGAGCATTCAAATCCCTATAAGATAGAACAAGATATGATTGTGACCTTTATGCAACAAATGCTTCCCATATTAAATGGATCATCCTATCCCTTAACCACAAAATAATGGATAAAATCCACTTGGAAGATCTTCTCCATATTTCAATTTTCTAACAAATAGAATATTCTACAGAATATTTTTTGTATGGAGGAATAAGCTAATCAGTGGTGTGAATTGATCAAAAATAAAAATCACGATGAAGATATCAAAGATATGGTGTGGAAGGAATTCTGGAAAATATTTTTTGATAAATATTTTCCTCACAATCTCTGACCAAAAATGGAAAGGGATTTCCCTTCCCTCAAGAAACAAAATGATGAATCTATTAGGATGTACTAGGAAAACTTCAAAATACATGAAATATATTATTATGACTTTGGAATTACCCTCTAATGCAAGGTTGAATGCTAATTTGGTGGGATAAAACCTAGTATTTGAAAATCCGTGGCGATTCGAGACTTTGATAACTATGAGGAAATTATCCAATGTGCCCTCAATGTCAAAATGGATATTGTATAATCTCAATGGTATAATGAGGATAATAAGTGGAAGTTGGAGTTTAATTTTGTTGGTCTTATGAAGAAATGTAATGGTGCTAAAAAATTTAAACATACCACTTGTCAAAGGTGCCGAAAGAAGCACCCAAAAAATTTCCTATGGGGGACAAGGAAATGCTTTAGGAGCCGGAAGGAAGGACACCTAGATAGCGATTACTGAAAGAAGAAACCCACTAATTCAATGAAGGAAATGATTGATCTAGTAAACCCTCTGTTCATTGTTCATTACTTAAACTATAAGGAACCATGGAACATTTCAAACCAATGAACTAAGACAAGGGTTTTAGGAGACAATAAATAACCTCCAAGGTAGTAAGGGATAGATTTTTCTATCAGAACCACTGAGGTGGTTCCCATAAATGAAGTGGTTCTAAGTATGTTAGTTATTAATTCAAGAATAGCGAACATAATTTTTTTATTACAGTTCTATGTATTCCTTCTTATCATTAAATTTTATCAGAACTATTCAAACACCACCACAAAGCATGAAAGTAGAGATGTTAATGAAAATGGAAAATGGGGAAATTATTGTATCCCAAGTATATAAATCCTCCCATATCCAAATTTTATGTGATAAAATTCCCAGAGAACCTTTTTATACTCCATTTGAGGGAATTTTATGCAATTCTGGGTATGGATTGACTTTCACTATATAGAGCCAACCTAAATTTCCATGAGAAGTAATTCACTATTTGTATCATAAATTGACCCCCGATTCTATAAAAATTCAAGGGGATGGATGAATATTATTTAGCACAAAAAATATCAATAATGGATATTAATTCCCTATAAGAAATCATATCTAGCTCAAATGAATGATTCTAAGGAAATAATCATCCCTGAAGACATTACCATTGTAAGGGAATATGCTGATGTGTTTCCCGAAGAATTGCCTAGTCACCCTCCTAGTTGAGAGGTTGGATTTTCAATCAAAATTATAACTGAGTTATTACCATTATCAAAGAATTAGTATAGAATAGATATTGTGTAACTTGAGGAGCTGAAGAAACAATTAATGGATAATTTGTATAAAGAGTTTATATGATCACGTGCTTCACCATGGGGTGAACCGGTCCTCTTCGTTAAGAAGAAGGATGGGTCAATGTGCCTTTACATTGATTATCGTGAGCCAAACAAGATCACTATAAAGAAAAAATATCCTCTATCATAGATTGATGGATTGTTCAATAAGCTACATTGAGCACAATATTTCTCTAAGGTGGATCTACAGTTGTGGTATTACCAAGTTAGGGTGAAGAAGCATGATATCCGCAAGAATGATTTTCATACAAGGTATGAGAACTATGAGTTTATAATGATTCCATTTAGAATAACTAATTATCCATAAATCTTCATAGAATTGATGAATAGAGTTTTTAGTGATTACCTTGAATTTTTTTATAGTCTTTATTCATGATATTCTAATATACTCCAAAAGAAAGGAATATCATGAAGAACATATGAGCACTATGGTAAAGACCTTATGAAAGGAAAAGATTTATGCCAAGTAAAATAAATGTGAGTTCTGGTTGAAGGAAGTATCATTAATGGGGAATATAATCATAATAAATTGGATATCTATGAAACATTAAAATATAGAAGAAATTGATAGTTGATTGAGGCCAACAACTATTACATATATCAACATTTTCCTTGAATTATCCAGCTACTATCATTGATTTGTGATAAAAGTTTCACAATTTTCACTCCCTATAACCTTGATAACTCAGAAAGGAGTCAAGTTTTATTATAATGATTAATGTTCAGAGAGATTCAGGGAGTAGAAAAGGGGCTTATAAATAAAACTCTAATCACACTACTAATAAGTGGTAAACTTTTCAAGGTATTCAATGATGCTTCAAAGTTATTGGGCTATGTGTTAATGAAAAATGACAATGTGGTCACCTATGATTCAAGGTATTTAAAAGTACACAAATATAACTACCAAAAACATGATATAGAGTTAGATACAATTATATTTTCATTTAAAATATGGTGGTATTATATCTTTGATGAGAAGGGTGAAATATATATAGATCACAAAATCCTTAAGTATATATTCACATAGAAATATCTAAATATCCTCCAATGATGATCATTAGATATGATGAAGGAATTTGACTACTCAATCCACTAACATAAGGGGAAATAAAATTAAGTGGAATACACTCTAAGTAGAAACGATTCAACAATTTTATCATTTATGAGAATTGAAAAGGATCTGATCTTTTGATACTTAATAAGGATGGAAATGAGAATCATAAAGAATGGAACATCATCAATACTTTAACAAATGTTTTCTCAACTATACCTTTTAGATAAGATTAATTATTCTCAAAGAAATGAAGTTGGAATTCATAAGAAAGTGGAAACTATAAGAAAAGATAATTCCTAAGAGTTAAATGTTAATGAAGAAGGAGTTATAAGATTTGGGTCATGACTATATGTACAATCAAATCCTGATCTAAAGAAGGAGATGTTGGATGATGCACATAGTTCAAATTTCTCTGTCCATCCAAGAATCAAAAAGATGTATCGAGATCTTTGAGAGAACTATTGGTAGGACAATATGAAAAAAATATCACATAATATACATCAATATGTATTTTATGTCTGAAAGTGAAATATAGAAGGCAAACATCCAAGTGGATGATGCAACCATTACCCATACCTATATGGAAATAGGAATACATCACCATGTAATTTTTTACCAGTCTTTCATTGAAATCAAGAAGAATTAATTCTATATGGGTTTTTTGGATCATCATATAAAGATTTTGAACTTTATTGTGATTCGAGAGGACTTATCACTTGATAATCTTATAAGGATATACATTAGATAAGTGGTGAGGTTGCATGGAACACCATTACCGATTGTATC
Source organism: Viscum album (assembly GCA_963277665.1). NCBI lineage: Eukaryota > Viridiplantae > Streptophyta > Magnoliopsida > Santalales > Viscaceae > Viscum > Viscum album. Next base: position 1,568,298,052 of record OY728143.1, read on the forward strand.
AGATAGAGACACTTTATTTGCTTACATGTTCTAGAAGAGTCTACAACATAATCTAAATATTGAGTTAAACTTAAACAAGACTTATCACCCTCAAAATGATGGCCAATCTGAGCAAACTATCCAGAAACTCGAGGACATGTAGAGAGCATGCTTGATTGACTTTAAGGTAGGACAGGACTAACAACTTCCTATAGTCAGGTTCTCATATAATAAAAGTTTCCAATCAAGCATACAAATGGATCTCTATGAATCCCTTTATGGTAAGAGGTATAGAAAACCTGCATGTTGGGATGAAGTTGGGGAGAAAGAGCTGCTAGGTCCTAAAATGGTGGAAAAGGTTAAGACCATTAAAAAGCACATCAAGGTTGATCAGATCTGATAGAAGAGATATGATGAAAATTGTCAAATATACCTAGAGTTTTATTATGGAGACATGATATTCCTCCTCATATCTCCATGGAAGAAAGTGATGAGATTTGTGAAGAAGGGAAATCTTAGTCCAAGATACATCAACCCCTTTGAGATCCATGATCACATCAGAGTGGTGGCCTATCGACTAGAACTACCACCTAACCTATCTCATGTAAATGATGTACTCCATGTATCCCTCTTGAGGGAGTACATACTAGACCTATCACATGTACTAAATCCAGAGGTTTTACCATTGGATAATGATTTTTCTTATGAAGAGAAACCGATGAAAATATTAGATCATAGAGACAAATTTGTACAAAAAAAGAAAATGAACCTTGTTAAAGTGTTATGGAGAAACCACATGTTTGAAGAAGCAATGTGGGAACTGAAGGATGTGATGAAACTGAGCTACAATCATATATTTTTTTGTGGGAAATAAAAATTTCAATGGAGAAATTTTTAATAATCCTAACCCCAATAAACTAGATTCAGTGGTCATTTTATTACAATGGCATAGATAGAATAGATCAAATCACCAAGGGTTGATTGGTTTTATAGTCTTGAAGAACTAGATACATACATGGTTCCCTTATTACATTAAAAATTAAACATAGAACATAACAAAAGAAAATAAACTGCTTATTTTTACTTATTCAAATATTTCATCTTCACAACCCGGGGAAGGTGAAAAATTAAAGGGTGAGATCAAAATCTTAGTAAGGGTTATGCGAAACAATAATATGTGAATACAAGTAAATATGGAATATAAATTATGGTAAGGTAAATAATTTGAAAAACTCATTCCATCAGTACATTGAGAATTAAAATGCATCCATAGGTTTTTTTCAAAGTAAAAACCTTATGTAAATTAATAACTGAATACTAAATGAAGAAATTTCTTATTTATTGGATGTCATGTATCTGGTACATGAACCATTATACCATCAAGATGGTTTAAATATGTGGGCAAAAAATGATCTGATTCTATTTGAAAAAAACACAAAGGGTTTATTGCTAACTATTTTGTCTAATAAGACTCATCAATACATCAAGGGGATATCTTTAACTGGTACCCACTTGTCACTGTAATTCCAAAGCATTATTCATACATAGATTCAATTCAATAACAACATCCAAAGAGAAAATTGTAAATAAAAATAGTATAAGACTAAGAAAATAATAATATTAAATAAATATGGATATTTAATTAAATTTTTAATGAGTGATGATCATAAATAAAAGGGATGTATACATACACCACAAAAACGAAATAAGCACTGAATGAGGTATAACCAAAGGAAATATCATAATAGTTTAAATGAAGGAATGAATTTAAATCATACATAGTCATTAATAAGGAAAAATAGGAATATATAATGATAGATTATATCCTTAAAATGTGAAAACATGTAAAAATAGTTTTTAGAAAACTTTAGAAAAGATCCTCTTTAGTGCGTGGTAAGAGGAAAATATTAGAGTCTTCAAAATGGAAAAAAGATTTATTATTTGCATAAAATAGGATTTTGAATAAGATAGTTTACCTTGATAAAAAAAAGATTTTATAAAAATTTAGTGGATTATAATAGATTATGTAGTATACTTGAAAATGGGTATGAAATTGGAAAGTTCCCTTAAATTGGGCTTGCTTATAGGGAGGAATTGAAAAGAGAACCTTATAAAACATGTATTTCCCCATAAATAAAGGAATAATTTAGCTATGTATATATGTTTGGAACATAAATAAATAATTTATGAGGAGTAAATAATAATAATAATTAAGAAATACATTATGGTAAAGAGATAGAAAGAGTAACCCGAAGGAAAATTGGAAGTTCGGTGAGAATCCCTTACCTTATGTACGAAAGTGTTATGCACTTTCACTTAATGTAATGGATAATGAAATTAGATTCATTAATAATTAAATTCATAATCGATTGAATATTTATTTGATTTAGTATAATTTTTTAAGTTCATTTATTTCATTTTTGATGAGTTATAATATTCAATTTTGATGTTCGATAGTGTTCATTTCCTTAGTTTTCATGATTGGTTCACTTGTATACATGTATGAAAGATCATGTAAAATGGGAATAATTCTATAGAATTGAAATTATATGTTATTAGTGAACATAAATAAGATTAAATGTTCTTTTATATCTTTTTTCTAGATATTATAACGAATCATTTGATAAAATGTTAATGATAACCATTTAAAATATTTTGGTGTTTTTCAATCATCAGGAACTAGTTTTGTTTTATTAATTAATATCATGTATATATAATGGTTCCAAAACATTATATAAATTATAATATATATGATAAAATCTGGTTTAACCATAATTATTGTTTTATGGTTGTCCATGAAGGTGGTAATGGAAAATAAAAACACACCATCCACTATGGTGGTAAATCGACACATCACATATGATATTTTCATTTTTAAAATAAAAAGGAGAGGAGAAGGGGTTTGATGATGGATTTAATATGAAAAAAAATTCTATTACATATAATATAATGGAGTTATCATGCATGTTTTTTTAGAGGTGTTGATATAAGGATAAGAAAATAAATAAAATTTAATAAAACTGAATGAGAAGGATTAAGGGTTTTACCTCTTGAATTCTTATCTTTGAGAACCTCCTTAAGGGACTTGGGTTTTAGTATTTTATTGATAAAAAAGTCTTCTGGATGTGAGGGAGAGATTTGGGAAGAGTTTTGGGTTAAAATTGGATAACCTTCATGGCTTGGAATGTGTTAAGAGAAGGGTTGGTGAGGGGTGGTATTTATAGTGGAGGAGAGGGGTGTTTTTTTGATTATTTTATTCATTATTTTATTATTTTTGATCAATCACATGAATAAATATGATTACAATGACTAAATACAATAACTAGAGAATGCACGTTCAAAACAATGGGTTCTTACCTCAACCATACATCATCCATGACTCAATAATTCTTTTATTTACTTACACCATAAATTTTGGCATTTCACTATTCACAAAAAATTCAACTATTTTTGGAAAATCCCAAAAAATCACCTTAAACATTTTTTGATGTGTAGAATAAAAAAATGAAATTCATTTTATAAAGATAATTTTCTAAATATGAGAAATTTTATTTTCAATTAAAATCTTTGTTTACTAAAAAAATTCCAATTTTAATATTAAAACTGATTTTGAAACACTTTAAAAAATTAATTGAGGTCTCATAAAATTATCTTATAATCATAAGACAAAAAATATTAATTTATGATTCTATTTTATGAAAATAAATTTTATTTTAAATTATTATATTAATTGTAAAAATGTGAATAAACATTTATGTTTTATAAAAAAACCACACTTAATTTATCATTTTCAAAACATTTATTTACTTATACTATTATATAATTATATCATATTTTCATTTATAAGATGCCTGATTTTTTTAATTTACTAGGTGAGATTACTATTATATTGGCTGAATTACTATTTATAATGGTCACATTACTATTCCAAAGGTCAAGTTACTATTTAATAGTATATGACTATTTATTTTTGCATGGTGTTGTGTGAAACATAAGCTATCAAATGAATTGAATTTATTTAAGAAAATACATTAAATAAAATCTTGGGGTGCTATATTCTTCCCTCCTTTAGAAATATCATTCTCAAAATATATCATGAATATGTCTTTATAAACAGATTAAGGTGGTTCTTCTTCATAACATCCTCAGGTTCCCATATTACATCTTACATTTTATGATTTCTATAAAGAACCTTTACAATTAAAGTCATCTGATTTCTAAATAATTTCTCTCTCGTGTCAAGAATCTTGATAGGCTCTTCACAGTAATACAAATCAGCTTCCAGTTCTATTTCTTCACAGGTGAGTACATGAATTGGTTATGGCATGTACTTATTTAACAATGATATGTGGAACACATCATGAAATTTGGGGAGACTTTGTGTCATTACAAATAGGTAAGCTAGAAATAAAATTCTTTCTAGAATTTAAAATGGTTTGATGTACCCAAGGGTCCGTTTACCTTTTATACTAAATCTTATGACTCCCTTCCATATAAATACCTTCAAAAAGACATGATCTCTTACATGATATTCCAAATTCTTTCTTTGGGTTTCAGAAGAACTCTTTTTACTACTTTGAACTACTTTGATACGAGCCAGAATAGTCTTGACCTTTGTCATTGTCTCTTCAATAAGTTATGGGCCTATAAGTTTCCTCTCACCAACTTCATCATAACAAGTTAATTTTCAACATCTCTTGCTATATAATGCTTCATATGGAACTATTTGAATACTATAATAGAAACCATTATTGTAGGAAAACTATAAAAAAGTTAAATACTAATCCCAGATACGTTTAAAGTCAAGTGAGAATGATTTCACCATGTATTCTAATGTCTGAATAGTCCTTTTAGACCATCCTTTAGTTTGATCATGATAAGAAATAATCATACGAACCTTAGTATCCATATCCTTATGAATACTATTCGATAATTTTGATGTATATAGTAGATCAAGACCAGACACAATTGAAAGTGGTTCACCATGAAGTATTAAAACTTCATTAATATAGAGCCTTACTAGGCACTAAAGATTTAAATTTTCTCTTATAGCTATAAAATGTGATGATTTTTTAAGATGATCAACAAAAATCCATATTGCATCATTCCTTCTAGGTGTCCATATTAGTCCCATGACAAATTCCATCATAATGTCATCCCACTTCCACATATGAATAGTAAGATGTTACATGACTCCTCTTGGATGCTATATCTTAGCCTTCACTTGTTAAAAAACTAAACATCTTGACTTATATTCATCAATTTCCCACTTCATATTATCCCACCAAAAAAGTTCCTTTAGTTATCTAAGCATATTGCTACTACCAAGTTGAATAGAGAACTTTGGGATATGATAATCATATAATAGTTCCCTTTTTAGCACGAGTATTGATAAGACACATAACCTATTTCCAAATTTTAGAATTCCATCCTCATACAAGAAGCCTTCTATTCTTCCATCCTAAATGGGATTAATTTTCTTTTGACATTTCTCATAATCAGATTGAGAACTTTTTATGTTATCTAGTAAATATTATTTTTCAATAATTTAAAAAAGGAGTGATGTTTCCCCTTCCTTAATAATCCCTATATCTATCTTTACTAAATCCATTGACATAAGATCTCTCTCAATCCTCATTTGGGTTAGAAGTCTATGATCTTTTCTACTTAATTCATATGATACCTTATTTTCTTTTCCTAGGTGGTAGTGTATTGTGAAATAATAATCTTTGAGTGACTTTATCCATCACATTTGCCTCTTTTTAAGTTACTTCTATGTAAATATTAATTTCAAACTCTTTTGATCTGTATATATCTCACATTTTTCACTAAAGAGATAGCGTCTCCATATCTTTAGAGAAAATATTACAACTACTAACTCAAGATCACAAGTTAGATAATTTTGTTCATGTGTCTCCAACTTACTTTATGTATATGTAATAATTTTATCATTTTTCATAAGGACACAACCTAGTCCATTCTTTGGTGCATCACTGTATTTCACAAAACAATAATTTCCTTATGGAAGAGTCAAAATTGGAACATTGAACAATATTATCTTCAATTATTCAAAACACTATGTACATTATTATTTCCATAAGAACTTAACCCCTTACATGTGATCTTGGTTAACAGGTTATCCAATCTAGACAAATTCTGGACAGAACACTGATAGTAACCTACCAAAACAATGAAACTATGTACCTTAGATATGTTTTTTTTGGAGTAGGCCATTCCTGGATTGAATTTGTATTCACAAGATCAAATGAGATTCCATCCTTAAAGACAATATGGACAAGGAAAAAAACTATTTTAATCTAGAATCCACACTTTCTAAACATCACATGAAACTCTTTTCTTCTAAGTGTCTTAAGAACAATCAGCTTGTGGTTCTCATTGTCCTCATAGATTTTGGAGTACACCAAGATATCATCATTAAATACCACAAACAAATTACCTTAATATTCATTGAATAATATATTCATTAGATCCATGAAAATTGAGGGTGAATTAGTCAATCTAAATGGAATTAATATAAACTTGTAATTTTCATACTTGGTTTGAAATGCTGTATTTGGAATATCTTCCTTCTTTACATACAATTAATGACATCCAGAATGAATGGAAATATTTGGAAAATATTGAGCTTCATGAATTTGATCAAATAAATCAATTAATGTGAGGTAGAGGGTAATTTGTCTTTATTTTAATAGAATTTATTTCTCTATAATCAATGCATAGCCTCAGGGATTCATCTTTCTTCTTAACAAAGAGAATAGGGGCTCCCCATAGAGAAAAAATAGGGTGAATAAATACCTTATTAGTCAAATCCTCTAGTTTTTTCTTCAGCTCCAATAATTAAAAAATTTCCATTATATAGAGAGTATTTGATATTGGTCTTGCATCATGGATTTTATGAATAGTAAATTTAACTTCATGCTCTAAGCAATGCCTAGGTAACTCCTTAAGAAATACATCAATGTATTTCTACATAAGTAGTACATCCTCAATTATAATATTACATTGCTCATCCCTAGATGTTGTTTGATATTCCTACCCAATAATTTCATTCAGTAGAGATTCTAGGAGTGGATCTAGATAATAAATAAATGGTGATGTTTCTTATCTAAAGATAATGGATTCTACATCTTCCTCAAAAACTTTAATTTTCTTTATCTTGTAATAAATTTTCACATCATATTTTGAAATCCATTACATATTGATGATTATATCAAAGTAAACCCTGAGTATGATTATACAGTCAGAAACTAAAGCATGGTTATGTGTTATAAATGGGACTGAAAACCACATTTCTATTACAATGAGGCTTCCCTTATGAGTTTTTAATGATAAATCCCTTGTTACATCAAAAGGTAAATGTCTGATTTTCTTGGAAAACTGGGTAGATATTAAAGATTTCAATGATCTATAATCAAAAAAGTATTGGATATATTTGAATATAGGATTACCGTACCTTACAACACATCATTATGTACTTCCACCTCAGCGGTAGTGATCACATAAGCTTGGCCATCTCCCGTTGGGCTCTTCTATTATAGATTACCCTATCTCTTGGGAAATTGATTTGAATAATGCCCCATTTCATTATAGGTGAAGTGTTGAACATTTTTTATTTGTTTATACCACTTGAAATAATCATTTCGATGAACCTTTTCTATATACTTATAATAAACTTCCATTCCATTCAGAAATTTACTAGGATGATTCTTTCCACAATTTCAGCATACTGGAAATTGATTTATTCCCCTCTTCTTATTTAACGATAAATCTTTTACTTGGTTATTATAATACCTCATATTATCTTGATTTCCATTTAAAGTATAGGATTTAGAAAATTCCTTATCTATTTTCATATAACTTAAGAATATTTTATCATATGATTAAAATTTTTGAGAAGCTAGTGATCTTCAAAGACATGGCTTAAGAACTTCAAAAAAATGATCAATATTATCTTTTGAATCACGTATATAATTTATAGCACACTTGGAATATCTTGTGAAGGTATCCTAATAATCTACAACCCTCTCTTATTCCCATTTCATTAGAATAATAAACATTCTCTTCATTTCAGTTCGTTTCTCACTAGGGAAATATTTGTCAAATAATGTTTCTTTAAAAGTTCTCCATTATATGTCTTTTACTTTATATTCATTAGTATTTTGGATTAATTTCCACCATAGATATGCATGTTCCTTGGGAAAATATACTTCCAGTACTACCTTTTCGTTTTTATTGTATTCCAATGCCATAAATATCTTTTTAAGGGACTTGATTCACTACTCCTCTACCAATGGATTAGTAGTCCCACTAAAACATGGAGGATTATGCAACATCAAATGATCCAAAATAGGTTTAGTATGGTTATTCATCATAACCTGAGTAAAATGTCTTAATAAGGACATTATTTCATCAGTTCCAATAATAATTATGTTGACTTTCTTAGTAGGGTAATCCCAACATTATCTGTGGTTATTGATTCCTTTCCTTCCATTAGGTTCCATATCTAAATAATAGAACACACTAAGTTATCTCCTAATAATCATGATTATTAAGAAATTAATTTAATACATGTATTTATTATAATTTTCAGGTTTATTTAACATATAGTTCCCAAGGTTTCTATTAAACTTGCTCTGATACTAAGCATAACAACCCTTAGCCTAGTACCCTAGAGTTTATGGTTGTTTTATTACAATGGCATAGATACAAGAGATTACATCACCAATGATCGAGCAGTTTAGTAGTATTGAAGAACTAGATATATAAATGATTCCCTTATTACATCAGTAATTAAACATAGAATATAAAAAAAATAAAATAAACTCCTTCGTGTCACTTATTCAAATATTTCATCTTTACAACATGGGGAAGGAAAAAAAGGGTGAGCTCAAAAGCTTAGTAAGGGTTATATGAAACGTTAATAAGTGAAGAAATGTAAATAGGGAATATAAATTAAGAAAAGGTAAAAAATATTAAAAATACATCCCATCAATACACAGAGAATGGAAATTCATCCATAGATTTTTTTCAATAGTGAAAACCACATGAAAAGTAATAACTGAATACTAAATGAAGAAAATTATTATTTATTAGACGTTATGTATCTTGAACACTAACCATTATACCAACAAGAAAAGTTAAGTATGTGGGTAAGAACTCATCTGATTCTATTTGGAAATGAACAAAAAGGGTTTTTTGCTAATTGTTTTGTCTCACAATACCTGTTGTTGCATCAAGGGGATATCTATAACCAGGCCCCAACTGTCACAGTAAGTCCAAAGAATTCTTCATACATAGATTCAATTCAACAAAAAAAAATCAAATATAAAACCATATGTAAAAATGGTTTACAGATAAGGAAATAACCATATCTAATAAATATGGACATTTAATGAAACTTTCAAGGAATGCTGATCATAAATAAAAGTTAAGTATACATACACCCCACATAAGAAATAAGCGGTGAATGAGGTTTTACCAAAGGGAACATCATAATGGTTTCTATGAAAGAATGGATTTTATTGAAAATTTAAATTCTTAAGGTAATATATGAATATATCATGATAAATGATATCCAACTGAAGTGAAAAAATATAAATATATTTTTTTAAGAAACTTTAGAAAAGAGCCTCTTTAGTGCGGGTTAAGGGAAAATATTAAGGAGTCTTTAAAATGAAAAAGCTTAATTTTTTGCATAAAACCTAAAATTAACTAAGATATTATTTCATGATAAAAAGTGTGATTTTATAAAAATATTTATGGATTAAATTATATTATGGAGAATACTTGAAAATGGGTATGAAATTGGAAAGTTCCCTTAAATCATGCTTTCTTATCGAGAGGAATTGAAAAGAGAACATTATAAAACATGTATTTTACCATCAATGAAGGGATAATTGTGCTAGGAAAATACTTTTGGAACATAAAAAATAATTTAAAAGGATTCAATAATAATAATTAAGAATTACATTGGGGTAAAGATAAATAAGGAGTAACCTGAAGGAAAAAAATTGAATTTCAGGGAGAATCCCTTACATTATGTATGAAATTGTTTATCACTTCCACTTAACATCATAGATAATGAAATAAGATTCATTAATAATTTAATTTAAAACATATTAAACATGTATTTGACTTATTATAATTTTATTAAGTTCACTTAAATCATTTTTGATGAGTTATAAGATTCAATTTTGTAGTTGGAGTGTTTGTTTCCTTGGTTTTCATGATTGGTTCACTTTTATACATGTATGAAAGCTCATGTAAAATTTGAATAGTTATACTGAATTGAAATTATATGTTATTAATAAAATTTAATAGGATTAAACAATCTTATATATATATATTTTCAGATATTAGGATAAATCATTAGATCAAACATTAAAGATAACCATTTAGATTATTTTGGTGTTTTTCAATCATCACGAACTAGGTTAATTTTATTAATTAATATAATATATATATAATGGTTTTATAACATTATATAACTTTTAATATGTATGATAAAATATTATTTTACTATAATAATATTTTTATGAAGATACTTTAAGGAAACAATGGGAAATGAAAATGCATCATCCATGATGACGGTAAATTGAGACATCACAAACAATATTTTCATTTTTAGAATAAAAGGGAGAGGAGAAGGGGTTTGATGATGGATTTTAAATTAACATAATAAAAATCAAGTATATATAATATAATGGAGTTATAATTCATGTTTTCATAGAGTATTTTATGGATGGATAAGAAAATTAATAAAATTGAAAGAAATTGAAAGAGAGGATTATAGGGTTTACCTTTAGAATTATCCTCCTTGAAAACCACCTTAGGGAACTTGGGGTTTTGATATTTTATTGAGATTAAATCCTCATGGAAGTTGGGGAGGGGAGAATTGGAGAGAGTATTTTTTAGAAATTGGAAAAGCTTCAAGTCTTTGAAGGTGTGAGGAGAAGGAGTGGTGAGATGTCGTATTTATAGTGGAGGATATGATTGTTTTTTGATTATTTTATTCATTAATTTATTATTTTGGCTAAATAATATGAATATTGATGATTACAAGGACAAGATATAGCAACTAGAGTATGTTATTTCAAAATTATGGATTTTTAACACATCTATACGTCAGTCATGACTCAATAATACATTTCTTTACCTACAACGTAAATTACCATATTTCACTGTTCACAAAATTCATATATTTTATAAAAATCCAAAAAATTCACCCTAATAATTTTTCAATCTGTATAATTAAAAAATTAAATCCATTTTATGAAAATAATTCTCCAAAATATGATAAAATTAATTTCTAATTAAAATCATCATTTACTCAAAAAAATACCAATTTTAAAATTATAACTGATTTTATAACACTTCGAAAAATTAATTAAGGTCTAATAAAATTATATTATAATCATAAAACAAAAAATATTAATTTATGATTCTATTTATTGAAAATAAGTTTTTTAAATATTTATATTAATTATAAAATTTTAAATAAACATTTACGTTTTATAAAAATACCAACACTTAATTTATCAATTTCCAAATATTGATTTACTTATAATATGATATAATTATACCATATTTTTATTTATAATATGACTAAATTTTATTTATGCTTTTATAGGTGAGGTTACTATTATATTAGCTGAATTACTATTCATAAGGGTCACATTACTATTCAAAAGTTCAAGTTACTATTTAATAGTATATTACTATTTGTTTAAGCTTGTTGTTGTGTGAAAAATAATCAATCGAACGAATTGAATTTATTTTGAAAATACATACCATAAAATCTTATGGTGTTATAAATTTTTTGAATGGGGGAGCTTGTAATGATCCTAACTATTATAAATAAAATTTCCCTTATAATTTAATTAAATGTATTATTATGTATTATGGTTATAGAAAACACATGCCCTTCCTTGGTTTTATTATATAGTATGTAAAATACCATTAATCATATTTAACATTGATAATATATCCTTTGAAGAGTGATCACATGATTAGTATAAACACATGGGTTTTAACAAATCCAATCAACGCAAACGAAGGAAGTGACGACCTCAACTAATAGGATAATACCATATAATGCCCATTTATCAGAGCTTACAAGAGAGATAACATCATTGGGATTTTCCCTTGACTAGGACCAATATGGGTTCCATTAACCTAAGCCCAAGAGAAACCATTTACGGGATAATTTCAAGCTCATCGAGATCACATACCAAACCATGTTCACCGAACCACCCCATGAAAGTCCCACCGTCACACAACCTAGTCTTAGGGTATTTTATAGTGTATTGAAGGGATATGTGTCAAGAACCTAGTAATAAAAATATATATATTTTATATAATAATGAATATATTTTCATTTTATTATTATTACTTTATAAATGATTTAGATTTTGATACAATAAAACAAAGAATTGTATTTTCAGGTAATATTCAAATTCAATTAAAAAAATTTATTTTTAGGAATTAATGGATTTTTGAAATTTATAATATTTTAATAAAATATTATTATTAAATAATATTTAGAAAATATAAATGATCATATAATTTTTATGAAGTCAAATGTAATTTTTATAAGAGTTCAACAACTCTTATTATTAAAAAACCCAGCATTTCTCAATAAATGTTGATTCATAATTTAAAAGTGTAAATTCGCATATTTAGGAAATTATTTAGAAAAAATTAATATTTTTTTGGAATAATAATTTTGAAATTATCCAATGGTGAATTTTTTATATTTTTCTAAGACAGTTGAATTTTCGGGTAAAAATTAAATATCATATAAATATATGGTGTATATTATAACATCATAATGGCCAAAAAGTGATGTAATAAATAATATAAATGGTATCCGAGAACAAATATACGTTTTACAATTAAAATAATGAAATTTTATGTTTATTTTATTAATTTTATAAACCATTATTAATCCTCCAAAACCATTAATACATTTTAATGTTATAAAATAATTTCTTTAAGAGTATGACTCAGTTCCACATTAGAAAGGGTATTATTTTTTTAAGTTAACCCCATAGACTTATAAAATTATTAAAAACAATCCCATTTGGAAGAAACCATGGACAAAACAATGGAAAGGTTTTTGGTTTTGGTTATTTTATTATATATAGTGAAAACCAATGTTCGAAAAATATTAAAGAAACCCCCACTCATTTACTATATAAACCCACCCTATATCACGTTTCACATCACTAAAAATACTTAGATAACGTTATTACTCTTCCACCCCCTCTATAGAGTCCTCCAAAGGTTCCCCCAAGCTATAAAAAATATCCTCCCAAGAATTTGGTGTCACAATCTCATGTTAAGGGATCCTCCCTTTCTCCTCTTCATTCACGTATCTTCTTTATTTTATGTCTTTTATATTAATTTACTTATGATAGGATATGTTATTATATATCCCACTTAGTATAAAATATATCTATAAATTATGAGATACCCATTTCACTATCATAATTCTCTCCCATGAACATTCATACGACCCTGTTATGCTGCCAAAATTTGATGATGATTTTCTATGCCAAACAATTATGTAGTGAATACCCATACCAATTTCCCATCAAGGGTGTTCAAATTTATGAACTCATACTTATTGATTTGGGACATAAATTTATATATTACACACTAATTGATCATGGAATAAATTATGATGATAAATTAATTCATGTTCTATGATCTATGTGGAACACTTAAGCATGATAATGAAATGAAAGTGATGGGTGCAGCTATAATTATATAGTGCTCGAATTCATTGAGTAATGTTTAATATCATGAGACATTATGTTGGGAGAGGGAGTAAACCTGATTATTTTATGGTAATTTTTTTATCATGATGCCTTGGAAATTATCCATGACCAATGTTTATGATGCAGTACTATAAGATGTTTCCACATTTCCCATGTTACCTTAATGTTATCAAGTTATATCATATCTTATTGTTCATGTTTGTGATTCTCACCCATTTTATTCTCCATTAATATTCCTATTGTTTAACATGTAATAATTTCTTCATATTATTCCATGTTTATTTACCTTACTAGGTTTTATAGCTCACCCCTTTCTTATGTATGTCCTTAGGTTATCCCATGTAGTTTTAAGTACAAGAATGTTAAGGAAGGTTTCAATAAAGATGATGATTTTCCTATTTTAATTTGTTATTTAATGTACCAAATTACTAAATACAGTAGACTTATCAATATTCTAGGTTGTATTATGTGTACATTTTTTTAATAAATAACGAATTAATGTTTAATGAATAGAAGTGTTTTTATATAATATATTTTAATATGGTTTTGTAATAAATTTATAAGAAACATACATTTATTATACAAGAAGTTTGAATTTGTATGATAGAAGTCAAGACTTAAGTTAAGTGTATTTCTTGGATCACTTTTATTTCTAATAGAATTATTCAATATTCAACACTTGTTTATTTTTTGTGATGTATATACTTTCTTATGAAATTATATATTATGAATCTACCTCAGTTTATAATAATTAATGTTTCCATTGATGTTAATTTTTCATGGGTTTTATGATTTAGACGTTACCCAAGCAATAATGGATTTTTGTCAAATTTTTCATTCTTCCAGAAAAATGTTATGTTATGAACCTATATTTTTTCCTGTGCTGTATATAAATCCCATTTTACACGCAACATCATGAATTTATTTAGCCGCATGATATTTTAAATTTTATTTAAAGTTATTCCTTCATGGGTATTAGGTTTCAAAGTTACTTAAGTGGTAGGAGTTTTATGTTATAATCTCATCATTTAACAAGATTATTTATGAATATTTTTCCAATGATGTAATATAATGATCTATCTATCAATAAATTCATGAATTTTAAAATCCTATGGTTATTCATGATATTTTCCAGTAATAATACCATTTTTATACTCTTTGGTGCTTATGAGAATTGAGAATTGTTTTAGGAAAATATAACTTTATTTTTATCTTTAGTACGAAATTTATTTTCTTCGAAAACCATGTTTTATAAAAATGTTTTGAAACTTTTGAAAATTATTTATTGAAAAAACGTTTATAAAAAAATTCAAAGGAATCTTTATATCATTTTCCCAAAATATTTATCATTTGGATTTCACCAAAAATATGAAAAGAATATTTGTTTTTTAACTTTCACAACATGAACAATATTTCCCACTGTCATGACCGCTCAATGATTTCAATCTTACCTTAAAGTTTTTTAAAGATCTTTTTAAATATTTTTTCCTTAATATTTGGGTAAATTTTAGATTAAAAATAAATTATTTCAAAATAAAATGGTTTTGAATTTTTTTTTATGTTTTTAAAAAATGTTTTTAAAGAGGAAATGATATTTTCATTAAGAAATGTTTTAAATGTTTTTTAAATATTCCTTTATATATTTTGAAGGCTATTTTCAGTGAAATGGATTTTCAAAATGGTTTTAGACTTTAGAAATTATTTTTAACGAAAAGATATTTCTCCATTAAATTTTTTAAATGATCTATCAAAATCATTTTCCATCTAATATTACGTTAATTGATGTTACCTATTCCATACTGGGGATCATACCCAAGGATACCATTTATATCCATTCTTTTAATGTTTTATGTTTTCATGGAATGATGTTTAGGAAACCCATTTATCTTCCATGGGTTATACGATGAGGAAATCATTTTGAAACACACTTCTTTTCACAGGTTATTTTATGATGAATTGATTTTGAAACTTGTCTATTTTCTATATGTTATAATATGAAAACGTTTTTATGATACCCATTTCATTTTATGGGCTATGATATTAAGAATTTTTATGATATTGTGGCACACATAAATATAGTTTCCATTATGAGATGGGTGAGACCTATATATCCCTCAAATGCATTGAGTAAAGATTTATATATCTCAAGGGATATACATGGATGGAATTGGAAGTGAACCTAATACAATAAGATAGGTCAAGAATAAGTAGTAAACCAAATTCAATAAGATATGGCTAGAACAAGGATTAAAATTATTACAATAAAGGATTTTTTCCACTTTGATAGCCTTGATAGTGATCCTTGACTAATATGGAAATGATTCTCTATGCTTATGTGAATGCCACAAATATTTTTATTATGATAATGTTATACACTCATAAAACATGTTAATTGATTATATTATGATTCATATATTATGAGCTTCTAATATTTATTCCATGATTTAATATTATGATCTCTAAGATACATGTTATGGTTTCTAAATGTTATTTTCATACAATTATGCTCATGTTATACTTACGTACCACCCATTTTTACCCTTAATGAGCATATGAGCTCAGAATTTCTTATTTTTAATTTACCTAGGTTATGAATAATTTTTTTAAATTGTATTATTAAATAGTAAGCTCTTTTTGGAAAACTGTAACATCTGGAGATTTTAAAAGGAAACACTATAATCAATATCATACAAGATAAGCCACATCAAGCTTAAACAAAGACTATATATTATTATTCAAATATGACTATTATCATCCATTAAGGAATTATAACTCCAAAATCATTTATATAATGGAATATTATATTTCTACTAGAATATCTTATATACATTTCATTTATCATCTCTTATTATTCAAATAAATGAAACTATGGTCCAAATTATGATGGTTTACCATCTCCATGGATAATGATTTTTTTTCCATTACCATCTTCACGAGTGGTCATAAAAGTTTCATTATGGTCAAATAAGATTGATATAGGTATATTATAATCTATTTAATGTTATAGAACTAATATACACACACAATATTAAATAATATGAAACTAGTTCATGATGTTCTGAAAACCACCAAAATAAACCAAACATTTACCATAAATATTTTATGTAATGAATAATCCTCATGTTATAAACCCAAACGATATATAGGACAAGTTATAATAATGGAATTTAATTAATAACATTTAATTACACTTTTAGTGATGTATTCCCATTTTACATGAACATCCCTAATTATATTCAAGAAAACTATTCATGAAACCATGAAACAAACACACCTAAAAAAAATGAAAACTAGGAAATATTATTAATGAAAGGGTCATAATATATTATAAAATAATCATAAAAGGTAACATAAATCTGAATATAGTTTTATAATTAGTTAATAACATTATTTATACTGTTATACAGGAGTTTAAAGTATACACCATCCAAGAGAAGTGCGAGGTAAGGTATTTTATTAAACCAATTTACATTATTTGGGTTAAACTTATAATTTTTAAAGTATTATTTTTATAAAGTCATGGGATGTTTGTAATGCTAAAAGTTAACTTTTTCTATTTATCATTTCAAAGGTGAAGATGACTGATGGTGGTCTTTGGTTAAGAATACTAAAGTGAAAGATGATATTTATGCCACAGAATAAGAAAAATTTAAGAATATATTCCTTGAGAAATATTTCCCTATGGTTGTTCTACAAAGTATAGGGAAACAATTATTATAATTAAATATAAAGGATGATGATTCAGTGCCCACATATGAAGAAAAATTCACAATAATGGAAAGGTATGTTCGGAATTTTATTTAGGACATTGATAGTAAAATTAATAGATTTTAAACAGGATTGGAACCACATATACAAAGAGATTTGGTGTCATGAGAATTAAAAAGTAATTTGAAGGTGGTTAATTATGATAAAAAATTTGAGATGAATTTTAATGACACTTATGTTCCATGACATGATAGGAATAAGAAATGGTCAAGGTGGTAGGAAATGCAGAAGCAACCAACTAATAAGTCTAGAGGCATGCCCCCAAAATGTTCCAATTGGGGAAAAAAATATTTCATGGAATGTTTCATAGGATTTGGGATGTTTTTTTAGTGTTGTCAGTTTGGTCATAGGATCCCTGACTATAAATAAAATATCCCTAAATAGCTAATTGATGGGGTAGCTAATGACCATGCAACAATGAGGAATTTTAGTTGCAATGAGTTAGGTCATTATGCTAATACATTTCCTAAGTTAGTTGAATAGGATTAAAATCATCATCATCAGAAACAAAGAGGTGTAGAAAAGTCATTTACTAGAACTACAGTTGATGTTGGGTCATCTCGAGATGTGATAAAAGCTACAGGGAGACCGATAATTTTCAAAGGATGATCATATATTTAATGTCTAAGACACCCCAATTTTAATGTTTTAAGCAATGGCATTTTTTTTGGAGACATTTAAAAAGTTTTGATAAACTTTTGAGGTATATATAACCCTTATTTTTATAATATAATTTTTTTTATTTAAGTAACAATGCCTTTATTTTTTGGACATAATTTTAAAAGTCATGGATAACCTTTGGGGTTTATATGATCATTTATCTTGAAGTAATTATGAGTTCTCAATTTTTTGGGATAAAAAATTAAAGGTATGAGATAACCATTGAGTTCAAATATATTAAGGATATATTTGAGTATTTTTCTCAATTTGATGTAATTTTATAATGATTATATTAAAATATTTTTAGAAATGAATATCCAGAAGACTGTGTGATAAATGTCGCATCTGGTAAGGCCACGAGGATAGAACCCACATTGGAAGGGTGAAAAGGGTGAATCACCAACCACTATCCTACATGATTTTCTAGTTAGTATGAATTTTTTTATTTATATATATGATATATAAAGGTTAATTTTATTTTGGGACTATATTCTTCATCGTAATGATAACCATGGGATTAGAATTTGATTTCGGGATTTTGTGATCAATGTTATTTTGGAAAACATTAACTATTTTGGGAACCTTATATGATTAAAGTAGACAGAATACAATGTGATTTATTCATAAATAAAGGATAAATTAACCTTTTGAATAATATATTATTTATGGCGATTTAGTTTATTTATGGAAATAGTTAGTATATCTTGGAGATTATGTGGTTAGGGTGATCACAATTTGGTATGAGACATTAAGAGTGATTGATATTATTTGAAGATGAATGTTAAATTTATCTCAAAATACCATGTGATAATATCCTTATAATTTTTGGATTTCAGTTTTACTCTAGAATATTTGGATGAATTTTAAGGTTAGTTATTTATTGAATGATCTATGTTGGACTTTGGGTATTATTGATGATTTTTTTAGATTAAATAGTTTTTCAACATGAAATTTTTTATTATTTTTGGAAGATTATTTCATGTACTAACCATTTTGATTTTGTTTAATTGATAAATAAATTAAGAATATATAATTATAATTTTTTTCATTTTGTGATCCTTAGAAGTAAATTCTAATGCTTCGGGTATGAGAATTCAACTCGAATACTCATCGTTTGTTGAAAATATGATATTTTAGTGGAAATTGATTAAAGGATGAAATTATAATTGTAAACTAAGTATGTTCCCTTATATTATTAGTTTAGGTAGTAACATAATTCCTCAATTTTTGGAAAATTATTTTATAACAAAAAACTTCATCTATTTAATTTTCTTAGTGAGAAATTGATTCCCATTTAACCCATCATAGATTTACGGGTTTTTGGTGGTTAGAATTCTCATGAACATGTTCTATATCACTATTTATTAGTCCTTGAATAATAATTTTATCTTCCATATCCATTTATTCCTATATGGAAACCTAGTCTATATTAAATCAGGTGAACTTCATACTTTCCTTTATCTATTTTCAAATGGACGTTTTATTGATCCTTTTTTTGATGTGGGATTTCAACAAAGGTACTTTGAAAAGTAATACCCTATTTATCAAGAATGATTTAAATTTTTTAGGATTAAATTTATTAAAGGGTTGTGGGGGGATGTAACATACTAATATTTTAAACAGAAACACTATTGTCAATATCATAGAGGATATCCCACATCAAGCTTAAATAAATGACTAAATATTATTATTTAAATGTGACTATTATCACCTAGTTATTGGAATGAAAAGAAAAAATGATATTAAATAAATTATGAAAATATATTTTAAAAATGTTTATAAAATTATTTAATTTGATACTAATTAATTATAAATAAAAATAAAAAACAATTGAATATAAAGTGTTTATTTTTATAGAAAACCATTTTTATGCCCACAATAGAATTTTATCTTAATAAATTAAATTAATAACCTTTAGTAAAATATACTAATGAAGCTTATATGGTATATATTCAATAAAATGTTTTTCAATTCATCCAATATGTTTGATTGGATTAATATAATAATAAATACTATTTTATCATAAAAAACTATATTTTTCTAAAATGCAATTTTATCGCCTTTTTATGATGCATCAGTTTTAAAAATAAATTTTGAAACTTTTATTAATTTTATTTGAAAAAATAAACTTATTTTTTAAAAATAGGAATATAAAAATTATATTAGAGTGTTATTTTTATTTTTCGGAGAAGATTTATTTTTTGATTAATAGAGAAATATACTGAATTTTAATTAAAAACAGATTCTTCATCTAATATAATTTTATAGTTAAATTATATTTTTATTTAATTTTAAAGTTTAATTATTTAAAATATACCTCAATAAATATATTCTAGTTAATTGGATTCAATATAAAAAATAAATTGGATATAAAAACAATTCAATACTTCAAACTTTTCACTTTAAAAACCTGATTTTTCATTGTGTCTACAAGATTAATTTTAAATAAAAAATTTCCAATTATGTGAATTGAATTTGGTAAAATGGATTGAATATTTTGAATATAAAGGTATAGATTATGTATTAATGTCATTTTAATTTTTATGCATACAAAATTTACCACGGTAAAAGAATTATTTACTATAGTATAAGTAAAAAAATGAAATGGGTTAAATTTAAAAAGGTAAAGGCGTAAAATATCTAAAAAATAAAACATTTAATGATTTTTTGGGGAAATTTTAAACCATAAAAACTTATAAAATATTAATTTTTATTATAATTCATTGAAATTAATTCCAACTCAATATGTTTGGATTTAATTATAAAATAATAATTATTTAATCGCTTAAACCCACCCTCCTCAAGTATAAATACCACTCCTCACCACCCCATTTTTTCTTAAAGTCCCTAAATCTCCTCCAATCTCTTCTAAAACCTATACTCCAAACTCTATCTATTTCTTAGTGCTTTTGGTATCACCAAAATTCCAAATCTAAGGTCCTCAAGGGTCTCTCAAGGAGGTGATATTCAAGGGGCGATTTTCCCAAACTACCTCTCTTAATTTATTTTATTCTTCTATTTTCTCCCCACCCCCTTAATCCATCAAGTCATGATAAATATATAAAAATTTAAATCATGAATTTTTATTTTTCTAATTGAATTTATGATACCCATTCCATTTATCATCTTCGATTATTCAAAGAAACAAAAATATTGACCGAATTGTGTCTGTTTACCATCTCCGTGAATAATGATTTTTTTGCATCACCACTTTAATAGACAGTCATAAAAGTGTCATTATGGTTAAATAATATTTTAATAGTTATATTATAACCTATTTCGTGTTCTAGAACTAATATAAAAACATAATATTAAATAATACTAAACAAGTTTGTGATGTTCAGAAATACCACCAAAATAAACTAAACATTTATCAGTAACATTTTATCTAATGAATCATCCTCATGTTAGAAACCAAAACAATATATGGGACCATTTATAACCATGAAATTTCATTAATACCATTTCATCCCACTTATTTATTTTTATTTCCATTTTACAAGAACATGCATAATTATACTTAAGATAACCGATCATGAAACCATGAAACAAACACACCCAAAATGATGAAAATCATGAAATATTATTAATGAAAGGTTCATAAGATGTTATTAAATCATCATATAAGGTGTTATAAATATAAATATAGTTCTATAATGAGTTAATAATATTATTTAAAGTATTATACATGAGGTTAAAGTATGTACCATTAAAGGGTATAAGATAAAGAGAGTGATTTCCAAGAAATTATATCCTTATTTATATAATAAAAGTGAATATGGATCTGAAATAGATTTTAATATAGGTAACAAACCTAAATAAATGTTTTGAGATAGGCTCAATTGGGAAACAATGAACAAAAAAAACCTTACTACACACCTGGTTTGACACACCCGATTGATATGCTTTGGGAATTCACAAAGTATTTATGATCCATAATGAAGTATTTAAATAGAATATAACTATGGACAACCTAGGATAAACCTAAAGTGTAATAGATTAAAAATATTGTGTTATTATTTAGACATCCTATAAGTTATTTTTCATGATTATGGTTTTTTACACTAGGATTAGTGTTTCTCACTCTATTCTTTCTGGTCTTAGTTAGTTATGGTAACCATAAGGAATTGGGTTAACATTGAATGTGATAAATGATTTGAGGATGAGAATCCAAATGGTATAATGATTGGATTAAAGGATGCTGTGATTATAGCTAATTAGTTTTTATAGAACATGATTAAAAATGTGTTACTTAACCAACTCTCAGACTCATAAAATAAGAAAAGTAAAGTGATCTCTAAGAGTTAAAGTAGTGGAGACCATGGAGGAATGAAGATTCAATTCCCTATATGTCGATAATGTAGAATGAATCAACCATGTGAATTTTCTAGTGGAATGAGAAGATGTTTTGACTGTGGAGAAGAGGGACACAAAGAAATTAATTGTAAAGGGTAAATGAAAAGTTTAGTTAATGTAATGGATGGTGATATTGGCCTCCCTAAGATATCATCGACTATTGAATGATTTAAATGAAAAATGTATAGGCATTATGAAAATCAATGACCTAGGGGGAAATCCCATGAAAATAATTAGAAAGGTTGTATGAGTAATTTATACACTATTGATGATGAAGATACTATTAATGACATGTGAAATTAAATATGTATGAGGGAATAAGATGAGGAATACTAGTTAATAGATTAAGTATTTGGTGTAATAATTAAATTATTTATGTATTTGGATTCAATAATTATGAAATATATACATATTTTTTAGTATATGTTGTTCACTAAGGATTTTCATGAATATATTAAATTATACTATTGGATTAGAAGATTGATTTAATAGTAAGGTGATAATTTTATTAAGAGAAGATAACACTTAATATTCCATGGATGTTGAGGTAATGCTAATGAGAAAAAATATGTAGGATATAAATAAGTAAATTGTAAAGTACTAAATACCATGGAACTGATTAATGATTTTTTGACATAGTTTCTTATGCTACCATGGATAGATTTTACAACAATTTTGTATTTAAGGAATAAATCCAATAATATGTTATTTATTTAAGGAATAAGGAATAATGCATGTTTTCACTAAGGGTTTATGGTAATTTGAGTTATTAAAATGTTTCAAGATAATACAGGATGACAGTATTCCATTGTTTGGTATGTGACTATCATGATTTACTTTATGATATATGGGGGATCAATGTTAACCTAATTTTGATAAATTTAGTGGCCTTCATTTCAAAGTTTCTTATTTTCAACTTTTGTAAGGTTGAAAAGGTTAACCATTTATGAAATGGTTTATATTGAACTTTTAATGAGGTTTTATGGATTAATGTATAATTTCACCAAATGAAGATTTATGCATATTGGATAACTTGTACTAAGGATTTTATTTTGATGATAACAAAAGATAGATGGAATGAAATATCATTATATTATGGATCTTATGATCCATTAGTTCTTCAGGCATAAGAAATTTACCTTCATTTCTGTGAGTAAGATATGAAGTGGATGATGGTAAAGGAATAACCAAAGGATGAAATTGTGCCTATAAAATAAAAATATATCATGTAATTAGTTTTTCATATGTTCTAAGACTAAAAGGAATGTGAATTTCTTAAAATTAGGAAAAGAAACATGAAATAAAATTTTATCCTTGTACCTTAATTTCATATGAATCACATAATCCCATAAATCATCATAGATTTATGGTTTTATTATCATTGATATTCTATAGATCACCCAATTTCTTGTGATCAATGTTCCCTATAATTATCCAGAAGTATTTGGATGTTAGTTTTCTCTTCAGTGTCAATGTTTTCACTTCCCACATATGTTCCCCTAATTGATAACCTAATATGTAATATTCTATATGAATTTCACACATATATTTATATTTTTAAAAGATAATGTCGTACTATAACTTTTTATGATGAGTGTTTCTATTAAATAATTTTCAAATAGTAAACCTTTGATAATAAAGATGAATTTTGAGGGTGAAATTCATTTTAAGGGGGGTAGAATGTAACACCGAGAGATTTTTTGAAAACATCCTTTTCAAATTAATTTAATATTATAAATATTTTCTTTAAAAAACTATTTTTATCTTAAGTTACATGAAAAACGAATTTTACCTTGTATTACACATGAAACAAAGTTAATCTAGCACAACATGTTATATGGGTCAGCTTGTGTTGCACACGATACCGTGTTTTAAGAAAAACACGATTTAGACACACCTTGAAAATATAATTTAAAATTAAAATTTAACAATTTTAAAAAATTTATCTAACAACATAAACTTCATTTTTTAAATAATCATATCAAAATTATCTTAGGGAGATTTTTTCAGTTTTTTTTGAGCAGCTTCATTTTTTAATAAATAGTGAAAAATACTGAATTTTAATTAAAAAATGCATTTTCATTTAAATAGTTTATATAGTTAAATTATATTTTTAAATGTTTTAAAAGTAATATTAGTTCAATTTTATATCTTTTAACACAATTTAATTAATTTTAATGGATTCCATTTGGAAATTCGATATAAAAACTTTATAAAATTTTGAGAATTTTCACTTAAAGCCCCCACTTTCTTATCATAGTTGCAAGATTAATTTTAAATTAATTTATCCAATTATATGAATTTATTTTTTAAAAATGGATTCCATATTTTGAGTCATCATAAATTATAATTTTTAATAAGTCTAAATTAATTTTTGACCAAAATTAATAGTGAACGTTGTAAAAATTAATTACTATGGTTAAGGTAAAAATCATTTACCAGGGGTTAAACTAGAATGATAAGAATGAAAATGACCTAACATAATATCTTAATTTTAATTAATTAATTAATTTATACCTTGGACATCAAATTATCTGAAATGTGGAAATTTCATTCCACTTTATTTTTAATATGACCCATATAATAAGTTATGTAATTAGAAAGACAAAAAAGATACTTTTCTTACTTTTAATACCTATAATGATTTAGGATAGGTATAGAGTCATTGGTTAGGTTATATATCATATTTTTAAATATAAATAAGTTATTGGTATCATAATAATATATCATTTATTTTTAGAGATGAATTAGTTACTTGAAATGCTTAATAAATTCAAACATAATAATTATTTAGTTAATAAAATAAAAAAATAAAATAAACGATACTAAAAATAATAAAAGTGAAGTAAAATGACTGAATTATCATGTTATATTATTTTCTTATATGAACATATAATGTTACATAGGTTTTAACATAACATATTCTAATTAAATTATTTTATTGATACTTTTGTTTTAAATTTAATTTAAATAAATAAAGTTAAAATTAACATCAATTCCATTTTATAATAAATGATATTTTATTAATTGATTTAAAATAACTAAAAAACCTATATTCTATAAAGTTATTTATAAATGTTAATAAATATAAAATGTGGTCCATTCATGTAATAATTCTTCTATTATAATTACTATATTGACCGTTAAATAGTAAATAATTTGTTAGGGCGGTTAAGGTTGAAGTAGTGTTTTTTTCACGTTACTTGTGTTTGTGAAAAAATTAATTTCAAAAACACAAATGATTTATATTTTATAAATTATATATAATATTTATAATCATTGGGTATAATTTATCTAATAATTATCTCTCAAATTTATTTTTAAATTATAAATAACCTAGGTTAGAAGACTAGTTTCCTTAGTGAAAAACCAAAATTTTCAAAATTGATAAACATAGAAGTCCTAGAAAAAATTGTTTCAAACATGTGTTATAGTTTGTGGTGGAGGTTTGGATCTACAATATCATACTTGAAACTCATTAATTATCAATCTTGAATCCACTTTAGGTAATATTGACCTCCCAATGGTGAATACTTTTGAGTATTTTCAAGAATAACACTTCTCTTCAACTATAAAAGGGAAATCATTCTCCTATTTTTTTGGCACCTGTAAAGAAATTTGGATATAAAAATATAAGAAAAAATAACTTACCAAATTCTCTAACCTTATCCCAGAATAATTTTTTTAGAAATCCATCCTTTGAAGGCTTTAGTGAAAACCGAAGGAGGATACCCAAAGAAGACGTAATATTCTTCAATGAGCATCTTTATTTTATTTCTTTACCACATCATTAAATTATTATTATACCATTATTATATAATAACCTAATAACATTAAATATATTGATATTTTTTTAATGTTATGTTTATGAACTACAACCACAAATACTTCCATCAAATGGGTTATGAAATCATTATTCGTGTGTACGGCGGACTACCGCCTCACGAACTAATGTCATTATTTTTTCCATTACCACCTTCCATGGTCATAAATAATGATGTAAATACCATTTTATATGAAATTTATGATATTATTATTCTTTTGGAACAATTATATCACACATACCTTCATGATTTTTATTTTTTGGTAATAGGATAATGTCGCTTGAGTGTATGGTGGACTACCGCCTCACGAAGAGATGTGATTCATTCTCGCTTTTCATGGAATGTATTATGGATGGGTTTAGTAAAAATATAGGATACATATTATATGAAAATGATAATTTAATTATATATATATATATATCATTTACATTTATTTATTTTAATATGAAAAAATGGAAACATCATTAATGAGTATATATGACCTATTATATCCATAAATGATGTATTTAATTTCCAATAACAAAATTTTATTGATTAGTATAAATAAATATATAATTAATATATATGATATTTATACCATATTTTACATTATGTAAATTATTAAACCATGATTGAAGTAATTGGACCAAATATGACATGTCAAAACATATACGAAAACAAAGCTGTTATTACCTAAAATGCAATATTAACTTGAAATTGTTAATAAAGGGGAAATAAATGGGAATAATAAAATCATATATGGTATTATATATATGAATATAGATAAATAATATTTTTAAAATAAACTTATATTTATTACATAGGAGGTTTTGACGAGTACGATGGAAGTCAATACTTAAGGTGAGGGGATTTATAGTCTCACTTTTATTTCTGAGATACTTATCCCACATTCACCACTTATTTGTTTTGTGTGATTTATATACTTAAATATGAAATTATATATCATGGATTTAAATAATTTAATTATGATTAATATTTCCATTGTTTCTATTCATTCATAGGGTTTATGGTTGAAAAGCTACCAAAACAGTAAAATATTTTTGTCTCAATTTGCCTTCCATGAGACATATGTTATGTTATGAACCTATATTCATTCATGAGGTGTATATAAATCCAATTTTACATGTCAAATAATTAATTTAATTATCATAATTATTTTTTAAGTATCATTTTATGTTATTACTTCATGGGTATTATGTTTTAAAGTTACCCAAGTGGTATGAGTTTTATGTTACAATCTCATCGTTTATCAAGATAGTTTATGACTATGTTTACAATAATGCAATGTAATGAAATATATACCATGAAAATCATTAATTTTTTCTCCTATGGTTGTTAATGATACTCTCTAGTAATAGTACCATTATTCCACTCATATGACCTTATCATAATTGAGAATTGTTTTTTTAGAAAATACGACTTTATTCTCCCTTGGTCAGAAATCTATTTTCTTCAAAACTCATTTTGTGATTTTTTCCAAATTTTTTTAACATTTTAAAAATCATTTATTGAATAAAATTTTAATTTTTTTCAAAGTAATCTTAATGTTTTTTTAGAACAAAGTCCATTTGAATTTTTACTAAAAATATGAAAAGTTTTTTTGCTTTTAACAGGTAGGAAATGAATAGTATTTCCCACTATCATGACCACACAATGATTTCAAGATTACCTTAAAATTTCTCAACTTTATTTTAATAAAAACTATTTTCCATAAAATTTTGGAAATTTTTATAATTTAAATGAATGATTTCAAAAATAATGGGTTTGAAAATGTTTTATATTTTTAATTTTTTAAAGAAGAAAGAATATTTTCCTCAAAAATGCTTCAAAAGCTTTTTTAAAGCTTACTTAATAAGTATTGAATATTATTTTCAAAGAAATTTATTTTAAAAAAGGTTTTATGTTTTAAAATGATATTCAAATAAAATATATTTTTTCTAAGAAATGTTTTAAATTATGGATCAAAATCATTTTCCATATAAGATTACATCCGCCGATGTTACCTATTCCTTATTTGGGATATGATCCAAGGATACCATTAAAATCCTTTCTATGAATGGTTAATGTTTTAATGGAATAATGTTTATAAAACCTATTTCTCTTATATAGTTTAAACCATGAGGAAATTCTTTTGAAACCTACTTCTTTTCACATATTTTTATATGATAAAATTATTATGTAACCTATCTCTTTTTCACAGGATATGATATTATAAAATGTTTATGGTATCCATTTCATTTCATGGATTATTTTTTGATTAATGTTGATGATATTATAAATATATAAATATGGTTTTCATTATGATATGGGTGGGACCTATATCTCCCTCCAATGCATTGAGTAAAGATTTACATATCTCATGATATAGATATGGATGGAATAAAGAGTGAACCTGGTATTGTAATATAGGGATAGAAAGGGGATCGGACTCAGTTCTATTTAAGAGATCTAAAATAAAGAGTGAACCTGGTATAATAAATAGACATTTTCTCTATGATGGTATTGGAAGTGATCTTTAACCAATACAGAAATGGTTTTCTATAATTATGTGTATTCTATAAATATATGCATTATTCCAATGTTATAATCTAAAGGAACATTTTATTTGGTTATATTATGATTCATGTATTATGAAATGCCAATTTTTATTCCAAGATTCCTGATTATGATCCTTGATTTGTAGGGTATGGTTTTAAAGTGTTTTTATCATACCCTTATGCTTATGTTACACTTATATATCTCTCTTTTTTTACCCTTACAATGAATATGATCTCACCCTTTTATATGTTTACTTTCCCTATGTTATGAAGAATTGTTTTAACTAGTATTACTAAATGGGAAGATATTTTTCGGAAACATTGTAGATCTTTCATCAAATTAGAATATTGTGTTCCAATTTTCCAAAGGCACTAAAATATTCCGGTCCTTAGGAATTTGTTTGTGTAATGTAATATATATTCATATTGAAAGAGGTAATATACATTTATTAGAAACCTAGGTCACTGTATTTAAAAATATGCATCATCTCATTCCACATGACTTTTAACCTATTAATTATTTCATGTTTTATGAACTATTTACAACCACAAGGATAATTATATACATGAATAATGTTACACAAAACCCTAGTGAAAAAGTGTCATATATTTTCAGTGATATGGTTATAACATATATAGAGATATAAATCATAAGAACTAACATCATAACTTTAAAAATGGTAAATAATATCTATGGGATTTTGTTTAACAACTAAGACAAGAGGAATAATGAAATAATGATAATATTTTTTATGGGTTATTCTCTTAATATTGGGGTTTTATAGTTTTTTAAAGACATTGAATGGTAATTTTAGTGTTTTAAATTTTTTATGTCGTGAATATGAGTTTATTTATTGGTTTTTATTTTTTAAATATTTAATTGTTTTTTTGTTTATCTTTTTTTCTTTATGATTTTTTTCATTCATTTATTTGTGAAATATTTTATGTTTTTGTTTGTATTTTTATTTATAAAAGAAAATTTAAATTTAAATATAAAAATTAATTAACTAATATTCAATATATAAATTTTTATATAGGTGATAATGAATTGTAGTTGGATTGCTACAAGTCTAACAATTGATTAATATGAGGAAGGGTTTTGTACACTTTTAAAATTTTGTAAATAAAATGTTCTAAAAAATGACATGTTTTTCTATCCATGCATGAAATTTTTAAATATTATAGGGTTAAAATGCTAATAAATAAATGATAATTTAATTTATAATTTTTTTAATATAAGTTAAAATTAGTGGACTTAGAATGATGAAATTTATTATAATTCAATATCTAATGATGATGGAGATTTTCAAGATGATAATTATAAACAAATTTATGAAATGATTCATGATATTGAATTTGAAGATATTTAGAAAACACCAATGATCGAGATCTTATAATGTGATGCTAAAGAACCACTATATCCTAGTTATATAAATTTTATGGTTTTATCAACAATGTTAAGATTTATAAACTTGGAAGATTGGAGGGGATTGAGTAGAATGATTTTCATATAGTTGCTAAATATTTTTTAAAGACATACTACTTGATGAAAAATATATTCTAGATTCACATTAAAATTTGAAAAAAAATATTATTCCAAATGGGATTGGGGTATAAGAGAGTACATTATTTCCCAAATAATCACGTGCAATATAATAATAAATACCAAGGTCTGTAAGACTGACCTAAATATCATAAATCATAGTATAAGGTGAAAGATAAATCACATGTTGA
Organism: Viscum album; assembly: GCA_963277665.1. Classification (NCBI taxonomy): domain Eukaryota; kingdom Viridiplantae; phylum Streptophyta; class Magnoliopsida; order Santalales; family Viscaceae; genus Viscum; species Viscum album. Next base: position 1,568,328,712 of record OY728143.1, read on the forward strand.
TTTATCATTTAGGCCACATACCAAGACTCGTATTAATAAAATTTTCCATCCTAATATAATTCCTCATCTGAAATATTTATTTTTGAAATTAAACAGAAGAGAAAAAATGAATATATGGAATTTAAATGGTATAATATCTTATAATTTGTTTTTGTTATCAAGCTAATTTTTCAAAATGGAATAAATTTGATAAAAAATTCCTATATTCAAAAATGATGTTTGAAATATCAAACATGGGTTGTGTACATATAGAATGAATCCATATATGATCCTTAGAAAGCATAGTTCGTTACATATTATGTTGGTAATTTAAAACTCATATACGAAATTATGTATGAAGTGAAAATATATCATGTTGAGTTTGATGATTTCTAGACTAAAAAAACCAACAAATTGCATTGATGCTTACTTTTTACCAGTAATAAATTATTGATACTCTTATAGGAGTAAGGAATTAGAGTGTGTGACTCTTTTTAATTTCATAAAATGATTATATTCACTATAAATGACTTCTAAAAATATGGAATTTTTTATAGATACATAGTTATGGTGAATAAGTCTTTTATATATTTTAAATATGGATGTTCATTTTATATGTTAAAACATGGGAGAAAAATATTTTCAATGGGTCATTAAAGGTTTTTTCTATGTATGACCATTTTCAAAGATTAAAAAATGTATTCATTTGCACATAGAAATATTATATTACTTAAAATTCATTGAAAAATGATTATTATTTTAAAAGGGTCAAGTACATTGATATTATATTTGGAAAGACATAATGATATTATAATGATTAAAAAACATGAAAGGAATGAACAATATTTATTGGGATTACATTTTTCTGATATCATTGGGTTAAACATAACATTTACATGATGTATATTGATAAGAATATATGTGACAATTTTATTGTAATATTATAATATATTAAAATAAATAATATGGATGGTTGGAGTGCATGATTAGACTTATGTAAAATGGGTATTTATTTAGTGTTATCTCCCACTCTAAAAAAACAAAAATAATTTACATATACTTTTAAAACTTTATCTTAGAAGGTAAAAATTAGTTTTTCCCATGGGATCCATGGTATCAAAGTGCATCATGGTTATTCTTTAAATTTAAAAAAAATTATTTCTATTAAATAATTTAAGTTAATAGGTATGAAATAACATAACTATATTTTATTGTTGTAATAAATTATTAAAATTTCATTATGAAAAAATAGATCCCATCTATGATAGATTGACTGTAATCAATGGGTGATATTATTTCTATTCTATATGTAACAATGTGATTGTTATTAATTCATTGAAAAAATTAGAGAATGATGCAGTTAATTTACTTTGTCAACATAAAATGTACTTCATAACATATATTTTTTTATATCATGGTATATTTATTGGTTCATTTTTTGTGAGAACTATAGATCTTTGGTCCCATATATTTTTTGGGTGTGTCCTTTTGAAATCTATATAGAGATACTGAAGGGGTATGTGAAGAATCCATAACGTCTAGATGCCTCAATTACTAAAAAGTATATTTTTTAGGATTTGGAAGAGTTTTATAAAGACTAAATATTTTAAATAGATAATTTTCGGTTCCCTATATCTTTTTGGGATTGAGTTTGTTTTAGAGGAAAGGTGGCCCTTGGCTTGAAATTAATTATGCTGATAGGTGAACATATATTATAGGAAAATTTATTGATTTTTAATTAAATAGATGATGTTAATATTTGTATAAAATCAAATATTAATGTGTTAAAAGAATATTTTATGATGAATAAAGATATGTGGATACTGAATGACCCTAAAAAACAATGTTCTAAAGAGACTATTCATGATATATCTAAGGTGAAAAAAACATTAAGACGGTTAGCAGAGGCCAAAGTTCAGATGTGACAACATGGTTTGAGTATGATATTATACCTAACAATTTTATAAATAACACTAAGGAAAAAATAGTGTAGTTCATAATATAATTTTAATGGTGGCCGCTAAAGAAATAAAATTTTGGAGTGAAAAAGACAAAAACCCGAATCTCTACATCAAATGTGTATTATGGATTTTTTGAAAAAATATGGGAGATTAATTATAATGAAGTTTGAGATCCTATGTTCAATTTTTAATGGTTTTTTTCTAATAATAGTGTTATTTATTATGAATTTAACATGATAATAATTTATCTAAATAGATCATAATGTAGAAATAATCTTTTAATCATGGAATTATATATTAAAAAATTGTATGTTCTTGGTCCATAAAATGTGAAGTGGTCTATAATTTTGCAAGGGGAAGAAACACTTTGGTGATGAAAGAGGTAACGATGAGGATGAATTATATGAGATCCATACTACCATGGATAAATTATTAGAGTATATTGATTACTATAGAATAGAAATGGTTAATTCCACATGGAAGGACCAAGAAGAAGGAATATAGGGAAAAAATCTATTAGTGATCTCCTAATATTATTGGTAGCATATATTTATTTCCTATTTCAGTTTTCAAATTTTTATAAATGTGATATATATTATTTATAATTGTATTTCTTATTTAATTTACATATTTTAGACAATGTGATAAATTGATTGTCTAGTACATGAAAATGAATTACATATAAATATTTATTTTTATTATATGTTTGGAATTCTAAATATTAATGGCGATTTTTATTATTCTCTCTATATATTTTTTGGTCTCATAAATATTATCAAAATTTTTTAGAACTTGAGAAAACCATATTAAAGTATATTATAAATAAGTGTGTTTTGTTTTTTTGTTTTTTATATAATTTTCTAAATAATCTATTATATTTGTAACAATTGGATTTGTAAAAAATTTTACTAATGTTTTTTGTCTATATCATATCATGCCTCATGATTATTTTCATTATTTTTTTCATCATTTTAGTTTACTACTCAAATGAATATAAAAAATATATTTGTTTTATTTTATTTATTTGGTATCATTTTCCAGCTATTATAGAATTTTTATGTAATAGTTGGAATTTTATAATCCATTAGTAAAGTTTTGTTTCCCACTTTCTATATAATTTCATACATCTTGAATTTTGTTAGTATTTTTTATTATGTATTTAAGTAAACTAATGAATAAAACTAAAAGGTTTTTTAGTTTAGTATATTTTAGTTTGTATAATTTACCATTTGTTATTTAATTTTACATTTAATAGTTGGATTTGTATAAAATTATACTAATTTTCTATTAATTTGTATTATAGGATAATATCAGATCAAATATCCAAGTCACCTCAATCTATCAGAGAGGACCCTCCATATACCTCTTTTTAGGAACCTTACCACTCATCTACATGGGGTCATTCTACTTCTACATAGTAAGAGAAGGATTACAAGGTTATCAAGCATGGTAGAACACATTTACCTATATTAAATGTTTCTTAGGTATAAGTCCATAATATATCTATCGAGTTTCATAGTATTGATAATACTATCGGTCCAAATTTTAAATAATTTAATAATTTTGTATTAAAACTCTAGAAAAGGTATATAATATTGATTTATGATTAGATAAGTGTCAATAAAAAGACACTAGATCGGCTATGGGATACCATTTTTGTAAGTCAATTTATTATTGTTTTATTTATCATGATATTTTTCTACTAATATTTTTTATTTTTTCCTTCTTATAAAATGACATGTGATTTAGTTGAACTATTAATGGAAGACCATTATATTTTTTTGTTAGGAGATTTAGGTATTTTAAATTAACCTTAACATCAAATTTTCTTTCAGTTGGAAGATAAAATCAAATGCATAAGATATATATAGATTTTAGGATAAATATACAAGTTAGTAGTTTATTTAATGTTCAAGGTATAAATTATTTTTTGTAAGTTCAATATCATATGTTTTGTTGTTTTTTATATAATCACTAAAAATAATCAAATTAAGGGTTTGTTTGTCTTTAATTAACTACAGATTTGGAGATATCATCATGAGATCTAATCAAAAAACAAATACCCTCATACTTTATCTTGTTGAGGGAATACATTATTAGAAGTACAAATAATGAGTTAAGAATTTGAAAAACTGAGATATAAGTCTTTAAGATACATAGAGTCCACCCCTCCCCCTAATTAAAATAAAAAATGGAAAAGACTTAAATGATGAAAAAGGGAATAGATCTTACAGAAGAGTCAAAGGATATAACTAAAATGATTGTAAGATGTTATTTATGTTATTTTTAAACTCTATGTATTTTATATTTCAAAAATAATTATTTCAAATATTATGTATAAGATTCCCTTTAGGAGTATAATAGAAAGGGGACCTTCATACCCGAGGGTAAGAAGGTTATTTTTTCTACTTAAATAGGAAATCCCAAACACTAGACACTCGTATGTAGATACATAGATGGTGTATCAATTAAATTTTCTTCATATTCTGGTACTTCTTCGAGGGATAATTCATATAAATAAAAATGTACAATTTAGAAAAAAAACTAGAAGATGGGTGAGACAATGGGGTAGAGGATTAGATATTTAGTAAAATTGATCTTTTCAAACATACAGAGAAATATTTAGGCTATATATCCCACTACTACACCTTTGTATGTATATCCTAATCCAGCTTCACCTATATATCCCACTTCTCCACCTCTACCTTCATAATTTTCTATTTACATGATTTATTTATTAATGATTCCAAGTATCATATTATAACACATGGGATCATGCATTATATTGGGGATACCTAACATCATTAGGGGATAGATAAGGACCACCTTAGAGTGATGATATATGACATTATAAGTGCATCATCTAGATTATCATTCCTTAATGTTCATGTTTCTATTATTGGAGAAAGTGCTATACATTTTTTAATATTGTCATATAGACTTTTCTAACAAATTACCGCTAGGATATTCATATATTATACACTTTATTCCATATTTGAGAAAATTTGATTTAATATTTCAATATTTATATATATATTTATTTACTAGTAGGAATGTAATAAAGGTAAATACATGATGTATAGAAAGTAAAAAACTTATTGGGCTTCCTTCAACTTCACATACTACATTTTCTGAAAGACTATATAGATTATCATCATATGCATTTAAGTTATTGGATGTTTATGGGACACAAATGAATGTTTACATTGGTGGTAATAATTAAATGGGAATAATTTTTAACGGATATATCTTATATATTATAACTATAGATATATTTTTTATCACAATGATTAAATTCCTTTCTATGTATGAAAATTATCATATTAATTTTAATTATATCAATTTGATAAAACTTCTGAACTACACTTTTTATTGGATATTATTAGACACAATGTATTTAGTATGATTAGACATTAATGTATAGAATTATGTACACACAATTTATTTATCCAATAAAAAATAAAATGAAGGATGAAGAAATAGAATTATATATTTCTGAAATATTTTAGAGTGGTAAAATTATGGGTTAGAAAATCATTATCTTTATAGGTATGAAGCATATAATTTATAAAGTGTTTTAATATTATTAAATAACCAATCACATTATATTTTTTATATCTGTATCAATTGGATGTTGAGTTTATTTTATCTATATTAAATTATAGTTTTATGGTATTTCTCAAAAAAATGTGATGTACTAGAAAACATTAATGAAATACTTGGGATGTATATTTGATTATTTTAAAACTTATATATTATAATAATTTCTTATTTTATTTTGTAATTATCATTTTTAAATAAATTATAGAAGCACTATAACTGGTCAATAAGAATGGGTGAAAAACATAAAATATGTGTGCCCAAAAGTGTCTTCATTTGTAAGTTCTACAATTTACATGATACCTAAAATGATATTTCCAACTGATAACTTCTTTTGAAATAGAAATGTTATTACCAAGAAGGTGTAATTGTAAGTGGTTAATATATTTTCATTTTTTTGTATAAAATAATAATTACATGGATGATTATATATTTCAAAAGGTTAGATTTTATTATAAAATTTCCTTTTATTTATCTGATATTTAAATTAAGAATACATGTTGAATACTTTCTCTTTTATTTTCTAGCTTTTTAATGACCCTCTCCCTTATAATGGAAACAAGGTAATTCAACAATGTGGAGAATGAAATGATTATTTTGTAAATTTTATTTTATTTTATTTTATCATTTAATGTTTTAAATTTAGAAATTGAAATTGAAATTTGAAAATGAAATGTTATAATTTTAATAAATTAGTAATATAAATATTTATTAATGATTTGTATTGGATTTTTCTTTAGTGTAATTTTTTTTATGTTTCTAATTTATTTTTATTGTTTCCATTATTGGTTTTGTGTAGTGTATTACTATTATAGTTATTAAAAAACATTTAATTTTCTATATTGTTCATTTTAATAATTGATGCGAAAGATTTTATTATGTTAGTTATTTAATATAACCATTATAAGAAGAAGTTTTGAAATCTTTTATTATATAACAGATGTATAAATCCAGTTATTTTTTGTATTTTTTGAGGATATTCCTCTTTTTCAATTCAATAAATATCATATAATATGTTTTTTACATTGGTTATTATAAATAAAGATTTTAAAAATAATATTTCATGTTTGTTATAAAATAACTGATGTGGAAAGTCCCTTGATTTTTCATTTTAGGGGGTTTTCAATATTAGATATTATTTTATTTGATATGAAAGTTGTTTTTCAATTAGTTAATATAAATAATGAGAAAGAATTATTTAAAATCTCTATTACATATACATAACATATTAACTATTGCAAAAAATAAAAAACCAACTTGAAAACACTTTTCACTACTAGTGGAAACTTTTAGACTTTTATCTAAAAATTTCTAGGCAATGAAAATGAGACACTACAACACAAAATTGGATTTTTCACCCATAATTAGTGTCCCATAAATCTTATTTTTTAACTATTATGAAGTAAATCATGGGGAACATCTAATTAATATTTGTTTTAATATATTTAAATTTTTTTAATGGTGATCAAGGCAAGTTGACGATAAAATTTACGGACAAATATAGCCCAAAACTATAATCCACTATTTCTTGGATAACTTCTTCATGTTATATCTAATTTGGATGAAATTTTATGATATTATATAAGAAATATTAGAAAATGTTTAATAATTGAATATACTACCCAAAATCATCCATCTTTAGGGAATTTCAAGCATATTATGTGGGAAATTAAAAATCATTCATGTAGTCTTGTGAATGATGATAAATTCAAATTTTCGTATTCCCCATAACCCTTTTAAAAACAAAATTCATTTACATGAATTTCATATGAATTTTGATAAACTAAATCCCTCTAAATATATATTTAAGGTATATTTCAAGAAGTAAATGGGAGGATATTTTTATTTTTCTTCATCAATATATCATGATAAAAAAAATCATTGTAACTGTATTATTTATTTGTAAGTGATCAAAACCCACTAAATTTTTCTAATATAGTTCTTCCTTCATATTAATCTTACTTTTCAATCACATTATATCTTGGATAATATATGTTTTGTATTTTTAAAATCTTTACAAAATAGTGAAGTGACTATTATTTGATTATTTTTGATTATTTAATCTAGCTTATATGAGTCAAATTCTATAATCTATTGAGATACATCCATCAATGGTGGTTTGAACATCTTAATTATTTATTTTATAGAGTTTTATGGGTTTTATTAGATGATATTTATTGTTATTGAATACTTTAATTATTTTTTTAATTTTATATTTATATTTAATTAATTATTTTCAACACATCCTTCACCATATTTCAAAACTAAATATCCTGAATTCTAATACAATTCTATACCTTGTAGTGGTCATCAAAATGATTCCCTATGAGTTTTTTTGATTAGCATTGAAATTTTATAGGGATTAATCTAGGATCAACTATCATCATTAATCATTTTAAATTTAATTTCATGATGTTTCAATCTTTCCAATAAACTCACCACAATTGTTAGACACTTTATATAAAAATCCACCAAAAAAATTAGTGTGTATTTATTTTACTTTTTAACTATATATGTAATAAATTATAGATCCCAATTTTAAGAGGCCTATTTATCTATAATTTTAAATTTTTATGAAAAACTAACTTTTAGGATAATATCTTATAATTCTCAATGAATAACATGTCAAAATAATTAATGAAATTGAAACTATATCCCATTAGTTCTATAACATTTACATCTAACCTATGAAGTACTTGAGTCTCCAGAATAACTTCATTAACATTATCTTGTATATTTTATTCATCTTCTAATTTTTATATATCTTGATCATCTTGATCCATGAATTTACTGAAGTCTATATTTCTCTCACTCTATTTTATAGATATTATCTATTTATTGAAGTAAAAGTTTCCTCACAACTATATTTTTTTCTGAAGGGATGGTGTAAGTAATATCATTTAATTACATAATAATAAATTAAAAAGACCTACTACATAGTTCTTGATATGAGTTTATTTCAAATATTAACCTTAATTTTTTTACATCCACAAACATTAATATTAAAAAATACAATTTTCTTTCAATATTGAAGAACATATGATATAACATTTTTCCCTTTAGTTGGAACATTGTCAAGGATGTACATACTTATTTTCAATATACATTTATTTAATGATTATGGAATAATTTCCAAAGACATAATCCATATAAACATGTATAATAATATATGGATTGAACTGGTATATTATTCTAGAATCTTTAATAATATCAATGAATTATTGGTGAATAAAATCTTCATATCAAATGATCAATGTGTCTTTATCTACATACTAATTTAAAAATATACTTCACTTTTATATTCATTAAAACTATTAAAGGAATCAATTTTTTTTCTAATCCAGTTGAGACAGATATATATATATATATATATATATCTGTATGTGTGTGATTATATATGTTAACATTAAAAGTGATAATGTATGTGACTATACAAAAATTCTACTTGGAATAGTCCACATATAACTCTATGAAGATATTGATAATGTGTAGAATGTATGCACTTTGGGATGGTGGTAAATTAGGGTGTCACCCATGAACAATTCCTTTTGATCATGTTCAACTATTTATCAATTGTTGTTCCCTAATTAAAAGGTAAATGATTTAATATTTTTCCACTACTATAAAATATTCTCCCTGAATATTGATTTTGGATAAAGAATTGTAAATCCCACACAAGCACAAGAACTTTAATTGGTTCACCCACACTATTATACATCCAATGGGTACACATTGATTATTTCATGATGTTATAGAATGTAATATCTTTCCTTTTTTATGATAATATTTTATTTCAGGGTCACTCTCTTCCAAGGCTTATAGTCTTTGATTTATTTATGGCTAGTTCACTCCTTACCTAAGGGGAACGCCCTCTTATTCTGCTCTATACATTTTCCTGAATTATCTAAACTCTGGGAACATATCCCTTACATTACATCCCTTTTGAATAGTATTATACCTTAGTCTTTCTCCATGATATAGATTTTATATTAAATGTATGACCCTTTAAGATTATTCCACTATATTACTTATCTTTTCTTGGTTTTATCTATTTTCACGAGCCCAAGGTTTTGTATTGTCCAAATTTAGGGTTTTGGGTGGACCTAATATTTGGGTTCTTAATGTATATAGTTTGTTGACATCTCGATCTTAAATGTTTACATTTATGTTACCATAGGAGACACATTCCACTATAGTTGGGGTTTGGCTTAGTGATAAGCACCCCATAATCCTACATGAAAAATGGGGGTTCAACATCCATTAGGCGTAGGTTACTATAGTATTATTGTAGTAGCGACAAGTATTGTAGTGGTGACAAGTCACTATATAGCGGCAGTACTGTGCGGGTACTGTAGCAAGCGGGTTACTATTCACAGAATTGGAATTGGGCCAAAACGTTGGGCCTATGGGATATATAATGGGAAAGATGCCCACTGGGACATCGGGCTATGTAATGGGTAACCCTCTTCCTAGTCAAAAGAGGTCTTTGATTTGATTTAATAATAAAATGAGGCTTCGACCCAAACCTTTTAAAAAAATTGGAGACACATTACACTTGATTTCTAGGTCGGTGATTTCATTTAAATAATTTACAATTTATTTATTTTTATGTGGGTTCCTTTATAAATTCATTTTAAATCATGTGAAGAATATATATATTGTTCCCTTTATATGTGTTAAATCATTTTTGAGGCTTCAATCACATGGAACGTTTGAATTTATAAAGTTTCCATGTTTTTTAATGTTGTAATCATTTAATTAAATATTCAAAAGTTCTTAAATTCCCTAGGGGAAATTTTCAAATGAATTTGGATTTTATAAATTATTCTGAAACTTGTATTATATTTTAGAATAGGTTATTTTTACCTAAATATGGGTTTAAATTTGGAACAACCTCTCTCTTAAATAGGAAGTACTTGATTTTAAATAGTCCATTGGAATACTTTTCAAAGTAGTTTTTATTTCTAATTTATTTTGAAAAATAAACATCGGGAGTGTTCTTTCCTGATTGGGATTTTTAAAACATAGTAGTATGGCTTGGATTCCAAATATTTATTTTAAAGGAATATTTGAATCCTTTTAAAAATGAATTTATGTTTATGTTTTTGGTGACATCAGAATTGAACCCCCTTTTTTTAATTTGTATGACTCAATTAGGCTTCCACCCATTAATAGATGATGTTTGTTAATTATTATGTATTAATTTAAGACTATGTATGATTTTGAAAGGTGTTTTCTCAAGAGAAGGTGTTGGATGTGAGGTGATATTTATGTCTTATATTTTATTGTCAATATTATGGTCCTTGTTTGATTATCTCTCACCTCTATTTTATTGGATACATGGGAATCCTAGGAAAATATAGTTTTCTAAAATTATGATACACTGGTTATCTCACAAATTAATTAGTGTTTCAAAGTTGTTATTAGGCTAAGAATAGATGGTTACCCCTGTAATTCATGTGGGGGAATGTTGGGTTGTTTTTTCATTTTTCTAGGATGAAACATAGGCTAATAGTTAGAACTATGTTTTGTAAAGTCTAGGACCTATTCCCTTAAAACATAGTGAGTTGCCCATGTTTCATTTTCACTGTCGATGGTTTATTCTATGGTATTATGGTATCACTATTTTTTATATTCTTAGATTATTTGGATTGTATAACACATATTCAAAATTTTTATTTATTTTATTTCTAACACTTCTTTATATGGTGCCATCATTATTATCATTACATCCTTTCTTAGTATGGTTGGTGGTTTTAAATTTGTTATTTAAAAAGTGATTTTTAGGAATTCATTGATGAAGTAAAAAAGGGTTTGTAGTTTTAAATGTATAGTTATAAAAATTAAGGTGGTTTTCATTTAGTTTCAAATTGATTCTTTTGAATTATTTTTCTATGTATTTTAAAAAGGGAAATGGTTTTAAAAGAATAAGTTTAAGTATAATATTATGTTACTTATTTTCATTTATCTATCTCCATATAAAAACCTATTTTCTATATTTTTTATAAAAACAAAATTATTGAAATATCATTTGAAAAGTTTTATATATAATCCATGGTGAGATCCTATTGGGTATGAATTTTCTCACACCCTTTTTATACCTTTGGCTATATGCAGCCCTTGTGTTTCCTTTCAGGTGATTATATATTTACCCCAATTGTTTCCCACTTATTATCCAAGTTCAGCATGTTCTAGATCTATATGGTGGTCATTATTCACTTGGAGGTGGATGATTTTAATATTTCATGTATTATATATCCTGAACCACTGTATTCAATTTTTATTTTTGGTTTTTATTGTATCTATCATGTTTTTTTCTCTATACATTTATTTCAGTGATGAGTTTGTATGAATGTTTAGTTATGTAATTTTTCATGCATTATTGATGCATTTATTTTTGATGATATTATATCTTTTTGAGATGATTTTAATCATTATTGTTGTTTATTATGACTCATGGCTAGTTAATCTATTCCTAATTAAATTTATTGATTTTTTTGGACGTAAAATGTATAGATTGTCCTTAAAGAATTAATGATTACAGATTTTGTACTTTTTAAATCTGATTTTATGTTTAAAATGATCCCAAGAGTGTTTCTTATGATTCATAGATAAATTTTCCTTCCTGTGGGGATCATGAATACCCTTAAGGCTAAGTGGAGAGATTGGTCGAGTAATGTGTCGTGTCAACCTAGGATGATTTGTTACAATTTTATTTGAGTTAGGTTTCCAAAAAGGGAACAATCTATAGAAAATATATCTTTTTATTTGGGAGTGTCTTGGTGGTAAGGGTAATATTATGGTTGTAATTCAAGAAGCAAATAATGAGAAGTTGCTCAATAAAAAATTTCATGAAGATACTTGAATTTTCAGGGGAAGTTGTGATTTTTATTTTGATTGCTAGTTTTTTTCATGATTTATTTTGATGGTATATATCATTTATAATTTAGGGTGTCTTGACCTTTGGGGTGTTTTGTATGTTTTTTTAGATTTCATGAGTTTTGGGGTAAATGTTGATAAATAATCAGGGTTTTACAATTAGGCTATAGGGTTGGATAACCTAATCAAATCCCATAAAAATGATTTTTGGGACTCAAAATATCTTATTGATCGGTTGTTAGAAAACCCACCAAAATAGATGGTCAAATAAAACATTACACTTCATCCCTCCCAAATTTTTTATTTTACCCATCTTGATTCTGAATTAGTTCTAAATTGATGTCCACTGATTTGAGATTGATTAAATAGTATTTTTTACTTCTTTGATGTCATTGGAAATTTTTGGTGTAATGACTTTTTAACATCCATTGATTTATAGAATTATGGTTTGATTTGTCTTAATGATTAAGATATTATATTCAATTGGAAAAGGTGAATTTTATAAAATTTTAATTTCCAAACTAGTTTTGATGGGTTTTTTAAAAAGAAATTTTTACTATCTATTATAATATTTTAAGAGTTGATGTTTTTTCAAACTGTGAATGTGTGTGTGAGATGATTTTCTAAAAACAAATACATGTAATCAGAGTTTTAACTTTCAAATAAAGTTTCGATGTGATTTTAATTTAATTCTTAAAATGAAGTGAGGGTGTTTGAAGTGTAGTTATGTTCAAGTGTTATTTTTAATAATATGGTATTTAAACTTATTATCAAAAGTTTTTGGTTTTAAAAAATGGTTTTTTATGATGTTTTTTGTTTTGGGGGTCTAAAATGTAAGTATATTTCCATTTATTAATAAGGTAATGGTTTGGTTTGATTTATGGGACATCAATCAGTACCATTCATGTACCATGTTACTTAGTTCATGTATTTATAGATGTTATTCTAGAAGGATCGATAATATATTTCTATAGGTGATATTTAGGGTTACCCTCTTTATCATTTAGGTATGGTTATCAGAGTTAGGGACTCTATCAAGACTCAAAATGGAGTAGTGGATATAGAAATCATCCTTTTTCTAAGACCCTATCCATGATTTCTTGAGTCATTATTTCCCCCTCTTTCCCTAGTTAACTAGGTTCATAATGAGTGTGTTGGAAGATTATATTCATGTTTTGTTGATGTTTATAAATGATTGGTTCATGGGATGATTTTTTTTGTGGTTTCCCTTTTTGGTGGATTTGGGTCATATTATAGTATTTGAGATGGATCTTTTTTTAATGATTTTGATATATTTATTAATCACAACTTTCAGTTGTAGTTCTGTTTGGGGTGATTTTACTAGGGTGAGGACCGTGTTTCCCTAATATATCTTTTATTCTATGGATCTTTATTTTTCAAATTGGTCTAATGGTCAAACCTGGGAACCTTGGTTAGGTGAATAGGGGTCCACAATTGATATGATTTAGTTACACTTTGATTAGAGATTTTTAGAATATATTGTGTCCACCGTCGATTTTATTTTTTGGGTGAGGTTCAAGATTACCCTATATTTTAGTTCCATGACCCACAGTTGGATCCATATTATTCCAAGTTGGATCCCTATTGGGAGATGATGTTTTGGATAGATCCCATGCTGGATATCATAGACGAATCCTTCTGGTCAGTGTTTTCCCTTATAGAAATTCATATTTTTCTACTTGGTTGGTGTGGTTGATCTAGGATTTTTGGTTTCCTTGGGTATTTTTGATGAAGTTTATTTTTCTAGATGTGTTTTTATTACCTAGATTAACCACTTTATATGAACTTTAAATGATGGGATACATTAGTAGGTCTCTATATTCATTGGACCATGTATCTCTTTTTTAGTGGTTAAATCCCACTAAAAGATGTTAGATTATATTTGAGGATATGATCCACTATTTTTAAGGAATAATTTCAGGTTTATATTTCCCTTTTCTTGGGGTAATTTTATTTTCCTATCCCTCCCACCTCTCCCTTAAGGTATTTACATTTAAAATTTTTATTATCTTTTATCATTTATCAATGGATTTCGGGGCGTGAAAAGAATCATGGTAGAGAGAACTATCACACCCCAAACTTATATTTCACTATATTTTAGTTATTTGTTAATTTTTACCCTTAAATTTGAGTTTTTATAGTTTCATAATAAATCATTAGTTTTGGGAAATTTATCTTTCAATGGCATGGTTAGTGCTAATGATTAATGGGAAACCATGTAATAACCCTTATATATGGTTAATTTTAGTTCAATTCTATTCAATAATTTTTTACTACAAGGGGAGACAATGATTGTTTTTAAATATTGTGAATCCCATTAAAAATTATTCAGTACCTTTTGTGAATATAGGTTGTGGTGTAAAGCTTCCACATGGCTAGTAGAAACCACATGAAAATCATTTGTGGGGTATTTCATTTTGTTATAGAGGGAACAACATAATGACCCTAAGGTTATGTAGATCAGATATCCAAACCATGAGAGTGTATAGGTCTTATTCATATCTATCTGAATTATTGGACCATGGATTAAAAAAATGTGCATCCAAACCATTTGATCTTCCTAGTTGTTTTAAATTTGTGAAATATCCTAAAAGACCTCCCTAATTTTAATGCTATATGGCTGTATTTTTTATTCCCTGGATCAACCAACCATTAAGAACATCTTTTACCCTTTCCATACATTTTTCATAGCCTGATAGCATTTTGATCCTCCATTAATGATCGTGGATCATTAATGTAATCCCCTTCAGGATTCTTTATATACTTTTCTTCTTCATATTTCTTGGTTTTAACATTTTCTATGATCTGTAGGTGAAATATTGGCTGCATTTAGGGTTATAGGTGAACCTAATATTAGTGTTTATGATGTATGTGGATTTTATACATCACATTATCAATTTTTCATACTTCTATCATCATTGGAGACATGTTCTACTTTACTTATAGGTAGGTGTTTCTATATAACCTTCTTATTTGGAATTACTTTTTTTAATCCCTCATAAATTTATTTTTTATCATGTTAAAAATATATATTATTCTCTTGATGGGTGATAAATAATTTTTAAGTATTCCATCACTTAGAATGTATGAATATCCATAGTTTCCATAGTATTAATATTATAATTGTTTATTTAATGTTTTAAGTGTGATTAAATACTGTATCATCTATTTTAAAAAGAATTTGAATTATGAAAATAGTGTTAACATCAATGAACAGTACTGAAAATGTTTTTTCATATAAAACAAGTCTTTAATTTTGAAACATTCTCTATTTTAGAGAGGATGTTCTTTTTATGATAGAGAATTTCTATTTTGGAATAATTTTCAAAAAAGTTTTTTGTCTCTAAATTATTTTGAAAAAGGGATTTTGAGAGTCTTATTATATGATTGATACATAAATAAATTATTAGTATGGATTGGAATCCCTGTCATGATTTCAAAGTATTGTGTTACACATTTTAAAAATGGTGTTAAGTTGAAGTTTGTGGTGCCCTCAAAATTCAACATCCCTCTACTTGATTGATATTACTTTCTTAGGATTCATACCTTTAAGGAATGGTATTATTATTATTATTATTATTATTTACTACTTTATTCCAATTCATGATTATAAATGGGGTTGTCTTATATAAGGGTGTTAAATATAATGTGATATTTATATATTATGATTTACTGATGTTATTTTACTCTATGTTTTATTATCTACTCTCTTTTATTGGATTTCTTATATGGGGACCTTGGAAAACGTTATTTCTCTAGAATTATACTATACTAGATAGCTTATAGACTAGCTAATTTACCCTAGTTGTTCTTAGATGAGTTATAGAGTTCCCCCAGTAAGGAATATTTGTCCATGATAGGTGCTTTATGATTTTCCTAGGATGAAATATAGGCTAGAGGTTGGTCCCATGATCTTTAGATTATTGGGTTGTCTTCCCTTAGGACCTAGTTAGTTTCCTTTGGTATATGATGTATTTCATTAAATTAATTTTTTTTGAAAGAATATTAAAAAGGTAAAAAAAATTATAGGAAATTTTTTAATAGAATTTCATGTGAATTATTGTTACCAAGTAACCTCCATGTAAAGACTTGACTCCTAAATGTAGTTTAGAGTAGAATTATTGAAATATCATTTGAAATGTATATAATAGAATCTACAACGACATCCAAATGGGATCAATTTTAATCACGCCTTGTATACACCTATGAGTGTATGTATCCTTCATATTTCCTTTTAGGTTCTAGAATATTTCCTCTCATGGTTTCTCACCACTTGAACTTATTGGGGATGTGTCAGGAGAAAGTTGGTGGTTATGGGAAACTTGGATTGGAATTATTTTAGGATATTATTTATTATCCATCTCACCACACTGTATCTTTGTTTATTTTTGGGATTATTTGTATATAACTTGTTGTATTCTCTATATTTGTATTTCAGTGATGATTTGGGTTGTCAATTTGGTTATGGTATGTTTTTTTCTACTTTATTAGTGTATTCATTTTAGATGATGTTGTTTATTTATGAGATGGTTAGAATTATTATTATTATTAATTATGAATATTTATCTTGTTTATATTTTTCTAATTCGGTTTATTAATGTTTGATGGAATTCTAATGTATGGATATACACCATTATATTACCAATAAAAGATTTTATACTTTTAAAATATTATTTTAGGGTGAAACTCTTCCCAGGAGTATTTACTCTGATGTCTAGGCACTAGTTTCTATCCTATTGGGATTGAGAATGCTCTTCAGGCCTTGGGGTGAGTCACGTTAGATGACATGATGGGTTAGCCCAAGCCAATTTATTACAAAATCCTTTTAAAAACTTGTCCATTTGTCTTCTTATTCTAATTCTTCATTAGAATTTACTCTCAATGTAAAGTTCTATTATCTGTATTCCAAATTAAAAAAATAACACAAAACTCATTCCAAATGAAGATAATTCTGCACTGTAATTATATTTTATATGATCCACCATCAATTAATCAAAAATTATCTTTTTTTAATTTAATTTTATTCTATTAGAGCCTTCATAATTTAACCAAATAGATATGATCAATTCAATTCACTATCATTGTCTGTCCTCTCTTATTACCTTTTCATAAAAAGTTTGTTTTTTATTTTTCTACTCTCATAACCTCTAGAACTTTGATGAGAAATTTTATAAGGTGGTATAAATTTATAACCCTATAAATTGTGGTTGGGATCCATTTATCTTTTCCCAATACTTATTTATTGGTCCAAGTGGAACAGAATTATAAATGGGATCAAATACATACAATTATGTGGATTCAATTCCATAAAATTAAATCCAAATATTTTCATTTTAAGATTAAATTAAAATACTCAAGATGTTTTGTAAATCAATTGATCATGGCATGAAACTCCTCATTATAGTTAAATCCCCATAACCATTTTATAGATCGAGGTTTTACAACATCAATTTCAGTGAGACTATCATGTAAATAAGAAATTCAGAAAATCCCATTAAAATTCATTTATAAATCATTGGGAATAACATAGTGTTCTTCCTTATCTCCTTGACCATTTACATTTATTACTTTATGATCCTATATTTTAAACACGACATCATATTTCAAAATCATCCAAGTGTTTAGGTTAATCTTCCAAAAGAAAGCATCTCAAGTCAAAACCACCATGTCGTGGCATAGTCTTCATTTTATCTCTCTCTCATGCAATGATAATCTAATACTTCCTTTGTAGATCATCCAATATCTCTATCCAATAATAATTCCATTTATGTGATTAAAATTAATTCTTTTACCAAATTTGGTTCCCATATATGGTTACCATTTTCACTTTCATCATATCAATATTGGTTTGACTAGGAACTTCAACCTCTTCTTCCCATAAAGTCATTAAATATCTATAGTAATTGAAAACATCTTGAATACCCATTCCATCTAATGTCACCCTTCATTTTCTATTAATAACTTCAACTATTATTGTTAACAAATTAAATACAAAACCTACTAGGTGAAACATTGTCCCGCTTTGGCTTTTCTCACAACACAACTATATATCGTAATCCAATATTTAACTAAAAAAATTTCAAAACAATTTATGGATTTTTGGTGTATTTTGATTAGTCTCTCTTTTTTAATAAAATGAAAAGGGTAGTATATGTCAATATTTTCTCATCATTTATTTCATCTCCTTTATCTTTAAACTATAAATAATTTTCTTTATCAAATCCACTCCCCTTTTTTCAACACAATCCATGAACTATATTTTTAAGAAAAAATAGTACATGTTTGATATATTATTTAATGCTTATCATTTTCCACTCAAAAAAAATTTATAGTTTTAAGAGACAAAAAATCATCCCTTTGTAAAGAAACATCTCCATAGACCCTTTTAATACTATTCCTTAATATCTAAAATATTATGTTTCTTTATCCCCCATTGAAATATACTTTAGCACTTGAAACATTAGCTGATACCATTTATTGAAAAAAAAATTTATATTTTATTTTAGGATTCGATATAATTTACTTTTTTTGTATTCTTCCAATGATATTAGTTAGTGAATTTACCACTCAAAAAAGAGTCATCAAGATATCCTCTAAGATTAATAAGTCAAAAATTGAAGTTGGAATCAAGATTATAATTCAATAATATAGTGGTTGTCTATGTCACTCACTCACATCTATAAATTACACACAACCTGAGATTTTAGTTTTCCCAAAAAAAATTTCATTCTCTTAGTGGTATCAATCACACTTATGGAAGAGTGTTAGTGAATAATCAATATTTCTCAAACTGTATGTTTTATAACATATGTTTTAAGAAATGATATCACTCAATAATATAATATCATGATACTATAGGACATATATGATATTCATTAAGAATAAGTATTTCTCCTTTCTAATTAAGGTTAATTAACCTTTTAAGAATCAAAATTAGTCTCCCCATTAATTAGTTCCAAAATTGGGTGTATTTATAACCTATAGTACAACTTGTTGATGTATAAAATGGGAGTCAAATCTCAATAAAATTAGTTGAATTGGTTTTCAATGGAGCCTAATTCATCAGGACCTAACCTCATTATTGCCTTTCCATTTCCCCATTCTATTCTAGAGTTTTCGGGACTTCTCGGTGATGAAGGGTATCCCCCTATTATTTAGCTTCTCCTGCTTTACTCCTGTTGGGTATTCCTTTCATTTTATTACTTTTATTCCTTTTGATTGTTCTTCCCTCATAGGGTTTCTCCTTTTCTCCAGTCTTGCAGCTATAGGTCATCATCCTCTACTCTTTCGGTCTTTCCCACTACACTTTAAACCACTCTTGGTTTAACATGATGGTGAACATCACCAATTGGGATGTACAGGCGGTAGTTTGCAATGGAAGATCTATCGATCCTTTGTCCCTGCTTCTTCCCTAATTTTGGTCAGTTTTTTCATGGCTCTCTAGATATGTACCAGTTCCTCCTATTCCATGCTTGATCTTCTAACTTGTTCTGACACAACTAACCTAATCCTAGTTGGCTATATTAGTTTTTTAGGTTGGTTTGGTATTTTGGTAGTGGGAATAATGGCAATTCGACAACTTCTTCTCTTTGTTTCATCCACTCTTTTTCTTCGATTCTCCATGTTTGGTGTTTCTTTCCCTCTTTCTTCCTAGTTGTTATTTCATCATTTCTAGATCCCATTTTTCTCTTTTATTTAGATGGTTTTCAATGGTTTTTGGTTTATTTTGTTCAAGTTTTAATTTTTCTTGTTGGTTTTATCTATTCTATGTTCTCCCATGATGAATATGTTGGTTCCAGGTGTTCTTCACCTATAACTGGATCTAAATAAAGGGTTTGGTGGTCATATGGTGGTCTCATATCTCTTTTGAGTCCTTTTTATGCTCTTTATGCTACAATGTATCTTGGCTTCCAACAATCATCTTCCCAGTCGAATTTTCACAGTGGTTCTCAAGGAGCTTTGGTAATTGAAGTTCGAGCATTAAATATAATTTCATGATGAAATTATTTATGGTGGCTTCATATCTAATTTTGGGATCCCAGAGGTCTTGTTCATATTGTTGGTTTGTGGGGTGACTTTAACTTTTTTGTCTTAATGGTTTTTGGTGATATTGTTTGGTTTTATATAGTAGTGATGACGGATTTTGGAGGATATTCTCTCTGGGGAACTATAAGAGGTTCTCATCAACATACTGGTGTAGTCAAAGTGTTAGTTCTGGTCAAATTTCATGATGCAAGACAACTCATCAACTAAGTAAGTGATGGTTTTAGTTTGAACTTTGAATTTTGAAAACTGAAATATATACTTTCAATGGCCGATAATGTGGATATCGATGATGATTTGTATGAAAAATTGGGATTAGTTGAATATGATGGTATTATGATAATGGCAATGAAGATGTAGATGATGATGTGATCTTTTATAGTTGATTTTGGCTCTTAGTTTTTTGAATGTGGTCGATTTCTTTTTATGTATGAATATGATGTTATGGTTCTCATTGTACACTATAAAGTGGTTCTTCTTAAAAATCTAATAAAAAATTATTTGGAGGAAAATCTCTATAAAATATATTATCATGAAAAACAATAATATGATAGGAAATTTTTATATCCCAAAAAAAACATATATTCCACCATGAATTCCATTGCTTCTACCTCAAGCTACCCTCTCCTTTCTTTAGTAATGGATACCAGTGTATAGGTCCTAATATCATATGTTAATAATAAAATTTGTCTTAATAATTTTTTTTCATCTAATCCTTATACCAATTAATAAATTCATCACAATATTCAAATTCTATTTCACATGGTTTCTTTTTTAGTTTTTCCACATTAAGCTTTTATATTCAAAATGGTTGTTTAAAAAAACATGTTTACTCATATTTGACCTTGATACCATTTATTCTAGTTTATACACCACTTTTTTTAGTGTATTATTTCAGCACATACACCCATTAATCATATATCCCCCATAAATATGCATCGATTCTAAAAAGTTGTTAAAAAAATTTAATCACATGGAGAGGGGCTACTTCATAGACATCCTCATATAGAGGAATATGGTCAGTACTGATGAACAAACCCTTTACATCAAACTATATTCTAATCATTTATTGTGGTTTTACTCACAATATATCTTTTAAAAAAATCATTCAAAATATATGAATTTAAACTCTCCATATTCCTAGGATTGGGATTCAAATCCTCTACATGAAAAATTTAACTTGTGAATATTTCTTATTTTGATGCAACATAACTATATCCACTTTCAGGTTACTCCATCATTAAAGGGGTATTTCATTAGTCCTCTCATATTTGATAGTGGCATATATACTATTAATAATAAAAGATTAGTTCTTGATGAACCCTTCATTGTATTCCAGCCTAGAATTCCTTTATACCAAAAAATATATCTTTCAATATAATAGGTTATTATTATTTCATTACTTACTACCCCTAAACATGGGATGTGAATTCTTATCTTTTCAGTAACTTCACCTTTATTCTTGCATTACCTTTCCATAAGTCCATGGTTAGTGAAAATAAAACATATCTCATTAAATTCATGTCTTATCTAGTAATTCTTTAGTTGAGAAGTCATAACATATATCATCAATCCCTAAGAATTATAGATATAGATCCATAACATGTCCTAGGATTCCACATAAGTAGAAATTTATATCTACCTTCCATTGAGATAACATTTAGATTTTGTATGAATATTTTATTTAGATATTTTTTCATTATTTGATCACTTTTAGACTCTTTACTTTGATTCTACATTGGGTGTAATATTATTATTTCTATTAGAGGTCTTAGACCACTCTTCAAGATCCTTGATATTTATATCATTTTCCTTCAATCAGGAATATATGTTTTCTAACCCTGAGTTATCTTCTTTCTAGGAGTTTATATTCTATTCATGTTGTAATTTGATAGGGGTATAAATTTTTAATATTTATTTATCCATATCCATATGTTTATCTAATTATTATCCCTATTATTCAAGTATTTATAATCTCCCTATCATTGTTTCAATTAATTTTCTAATGGATTCCCTAAAGGACACCACTTCTTTCTTCAATCATTTATTCCCCAATGCCAAATCTTCCCCAAATGTATATTACACCTTATGGATTACTTCTAGATGATCCACTTTATCATATATGGCATAGTTATTATCTCACTTTTTATAGGAACACCCCAAATTTATATCTGGATGTTATTGACACTTTTTCCATAGAATCAACCTCCACTTATTTCATTATAGGGGAATTTTTCCGTCCAGATTTAACTTCACTTTCCACAATATTGTCAAAAATTATTTATTATTAAAAAATAACACTTACCTAAATGGCTGGGTTATTCTTCTCGAGTGTTTTATTTTAATTATTCCACTTCTTGAAACCCTTTATAATTAAGTAATCGTCATCAAACATTAAATGTGATTTCACAGTCTCCTTTTCTTATATTGATTTTCCATAAATAATTTTTTTAATATTCTATATATCATAACCACTATCCAAATGGATAGTAAACATCAATAACTCCTTTTATGGATATCAATTTAATATATTTTTTGTCTCTACCCCTCAAATCTTTAGCCTTTCTTTGTCAAATTAGCATTTGGTTGTACATACCTTATGATCTCTTCACCAAAATCCTTTAAAATCAAATTTATCTCCTTTTCCAAAAATAAATGTCTTTACTATAGAATAAAAGATCCTTTATCCAATATTCCATGATTATAATGAATCTTAAATATATTTTCATGATTTAAACAAAAATTAAACCTATTATATATGGTACATCTTATTGGATCATAGAGCATTTATGGACACTAAGATGGATGTGAATCAGTATTTCACTCAATAAATTTTACCTCTGATTGCGTTCACCCATTTATCTGATCTTGTTCCCTCATTGAAAGGTATATGGTAAAATATTTTCTCACACCCTTAAAAAACTATCAATAAATATTAATTAAATATAATTTTAAAAGTGAATATAATCACAAGGATTCTACACGGTTTCCTCACACTAGGATATGTAAATGTATCACACAAAAACAATGTTTTGATTGAATAAAATATACTATAATTAATTGTTCAATGGCTATAATTTTAGGACTAGTCCATCTATGCTAAGGAAAACTACCTTTATAATGTTTAGGGCTTGGTCAAGGGGTAATGCATTTTCTCTAACTCCATAATCTTTTTTAATGGAATTATTTTTCAATTTATAGAATTTATGGTTTCTTAAATAGTTTATAGACATTAAGGTGTCCTCCATGTTAGTGTAGGTGGTTAATACACCTTCCATATTCAATTGTAGGATATATTATTTGTTATGTTCCACTTAATTACAGTCCAAAATCTTTAAGGATAGATGAGATCAACTCCTTGTATAGAGTTGAGTTTTTTATTCCCTTTCTAATCCCATATGAGGATGACCTCTCAATATGAGGATTGAATCTCTTACATCAAAGTTAATATAGAAGTAGTAACCTATTTCTAGATTAAGATAAATTTTTATTTGGATTATCTTTGTTAAACTCCATATTCAATTCATTAAACAATCAAATATAGAAATATAATTTTTTATCTTCTAGAATTCCATTTGTTGACTAGATATGATCAATATAAATCACTAAAAACAGAACTCCCCTTTTTGTACCGTTCATTACCTAGATTTTCCATTATTCTTTTCCTCTTGTATCACCAAGTACTCTTATGAGCAGTTTTTAGGAGGTCCACTAAATCGTCACACCATCAAACAATGGTTGGGATATATGAATTATTGAAAAATCATTCATGAATTTTCCAAGTTTCCCATACACTTAAATGTGGTAAAATAAATATAATTAAGTCATGGAAAATCCCAAAAATTTTAGAATTTTTCCCCATTTTATATTCCAACAAGATTTTTTAATATATTCTAGAAATCCCCAAATCATGACATAAAGCTCCTCAATATAGCTTGACGCCCTTTCAATTTAGACAAATTTTAGCATGAAAACCTTAATTGTATCATGACCATCGAATCAACCACATATTCAAAACATCTAGGTAAATTTAGTTTAAAAATATCAAGAAACCATTATGTTATCTTTTATATATCATCAAAACTTGAACTTTATGGCATTATGGTACTCTAGTTGTTGTGTGGAATCATAATTTTGAATCTTCCAAGTGTTTATTCCATTTTATCAAAACCTTTCCTGCTAGAAAAATCACCATGTTATAGAATGGACCTAATTAGATCTCTCATAGTCATGGTGTGGTGTGCATGATGAAATGTGAACCTCACATAAAATCACTACCTAGAATCAAACAAAAATTTTATGTCTAGTTATACATGATAAGGATTCATATAAAAACCATACTTTATTATATTTATTATTCTTATATATTCTCATCCATGTTACAATAATCATATTATGGCGTGGTACTAAATAAGCAATTCTTACATAGACTGTAAATTACACTTATAGAACCCTAAAGGTTAATATCACACTGCCCTTGAAAATCCATAGTTAAACTTATTCAATCTTAAAAAAATATAGGTTATTCTATTCCATCAATACATTTAACATTATTTCTTTATCATTATCTAGTTTAATCATACATAACCATTGAAAATCTGTATTTTCTAATACATAAAAATTATAAATTCAAATTTATTCTTATGAAATGAAAAGTTGTGTTGTGGTTGATTTATTCATGGAACAAAACCTTTCCAACATTCTAAATTATTCTTATGCATGATCAATTTTGATGTGATTTATAGGATGCACCATGATACTGAAGATGTTATTCCTAGATGACATGAGTTTATCCTTACTCATTACTGAATGAAGTGTGATATTTTATTACATGTCACAACTCCCTTTCCATATCTATTGATTTATTCTTATACAAGTATTTTAACACCTATTTTACTCTTACATGGGATATGGGTGTTTGGATTTAAAATTTCATGATCCTCCATTATGGTGTGATATACACCATTATGGAATCATGTTCTCTTTATTCACTGAAACACTTCCATCATTATCTAAGTGGCATCGTTCACTCTCACAATTTTCTACTACCTTAAAATTAAAGAATATATATATTTTATCTTATAAAAAATACTATCAATCTATATCTAAATGTTAATTATATACCTTCCATGTAATTGATATATATATATATATCAAGGTTATTATTATATTAATCACAACTTACTCCACAAAACCATAGTAGTAAATCTAATATTTCCTCTATAGATCTTCCATTATCATTATCAAAATCCAATTCCTTGTATGTAATTTCAATGAATTGTTCACCAAATGTGATTCCCATGTATGGAAACCATCTTTAATTTCCATGATATCACTAATGGGTTAACTAGGAATGTCAAAATGTTACTCTCTTAAATCCATATATAATATCCATCAATTAATAAAATCCACTATATCTTTGTCTTCTAATGTCATGATTCATTTACTATTAATAACTCCAATAATTATTGTCAAAAAATGCAACACAAAACCCCCCAGATGAAAAAAAATTATTTTAGAAGCATTGTGACTAATTCACTATGTAAATGTTCAACGTTACTTAGTCATTGCACATTATAAAAAAGAATAAAAATATATCAATGGGTTTTAACTCAAAAGAGACTATATAGACTTCTAAATATAACTTTGATGAAGGATTTTGGTTTATTGACTAAGTAGATAAAGATACTATAGAGTATCAAATGAATCATATAATTTTTTATCCATCATTAATTAAAATTACACGATTTACTAATTCAACTATTTATAAATATTATATTACTAAAATGTATGATTCTATAAACTAAACCATTTGTAACTAATTTTTTCACAACAATATTCAGTTAATGTTATCCTTAAAATAATTTTTATTCAATGTATTAATTGATATATTGATAAATAAGATTTTATAATATCTAATAGATAATGAAATATGACTAGATAAATTAGTAACTCAATGATCGATTTTATACCTTGATATATTATTAAATCATCATGGATCCAATATTTAGATACAAGGGTTTGGGATAGATGCTTTATTTCATACTTAGGATACTGAAATAGAATTATTATTTGAAATTATGAATATACCTAAAGTACACAGTTCCCCTTTCTACAAAATTACTTTATTAAAATTCATTTTATAATAAACAATCACACTATATAAAATTCATATTGATTCCTTCTTGATTATAACCTTCTTAATATTTGTCTTTTTATATGGAAGTTACGTAGGTACCTTCAAATTTGATCTTACCATTTATCTCTTCACCTTTACTTCCCTATTTTTTACTATAATATTTAATGATATTTTTTTCTTCACATAATTTTATACCTGGAATAACATATCCAAAATATATGGAAGCATATTCAAAATATTTTTTATTTGATAATTATCCCTGTAATTAGATAAAAATGGTGGAAATGATGAAATTATGAGATAAATGATTAAATTTGTATCCAAATCAAATCCTAACTATGTTAATCAATACATATATATACAATCATATTGATTATATAAATACTATCATATATCCTTATTCTAAATTAAAAATGGATGGTATATTAAAGGCAACATTTCATTCTTCCCTTATTTATCCTTATCAAGATTTTGGAGATATGACAATATAATGTTTAGATATATATCATCATGTCATGACATGATGTGATAAACATCATATTCATTATCCATGTTCCACCTATAGGATTCTTTCTCACCCATATAAGCTTCTCGAGGAATCTTGGTAAGCAACGAGGAATCCAACACATAATATCTTTATTTATAGTACATTATGATGTTAATGTGGCTATACCACTCATATAAATTTTCAGCAGTGAGTAAAATTTTATTTTCCATGATTGATTGAAAAAAATTTGGTTTAATGGTATTTTAAACCATTATTTATAATAAATAAGACATAGTAATTTACTACATCATCTTGTTAATAATTGGGAATTTTTAATTTATTATCCATTTATATATCTCCCATTTTTTTATCCAATCATAATAGACCTAACCATTTATCTCTTAGATATTATAGGGTAAATTATATATTTAATATATTTTATTGAAAATTATTTTCAAGATATTACTTGAAGGTATTTAGGTAGGCTTTACTATTTCAAACTAAATTAACATGAATCTCCTTAATTCATTTACTGTACTTCCCAATCCATAAATTTTAAACTTGTATTTAATCAAAATATGTCTCTAAATTAATTTTTTTGAGGCCATGGTTATCTGTCAAAATGATTATTTAGTTAAAATTGTTGGGAAGTAAAACATGTTCCAGTTTACCAAATAAAGTCTACATAAAGGAGAATATCCAGAAAAAGGTTGGGCAAGGTGATATATATACTATATGTAGATATCTTAAGTTTTGGGAGGATTTATCAAACATGGTTTGAGTATGATGGATTTTTACTAGACAATGTTCCATTTTATAGACATTACAAGTGAGAGTTATAACCACAGTATAACATTCTTTTTCACTAGATTAAATTTTTAGGATCCTAATGCTACAATGTATTGAAAATAATCAAGGTTCAATTATGGGTCATCCACAAATCCCAGGTGATATTGAAACTATATGACTGATTGGGATCTACTATATAGGTTAGGTGGGGCCACTTATACTTGTGTAATAATGAAGTGATTAGGACATGGAAGCAAAGTATTCTATCATTGGAAAATATTACTGATAGAGATTGAAAAACTTTATATCATCTAATTATAATATGAAATAGAAATAATGTTATCTCATGGATGATGGAATTAATTTTATAAACCACATTTAACTAATGTTTTATTTCATTATTTTTATTTTTATTTTATATCTTATGTTGAGTTGAAATGAGTGATTTTTTGTGGTGTGTGAGTTTGTGTAGTTAGAAGGATATGTGATCTTCCTATATTCATGTAAATTAATACCAATGGGTAACATATGGTCAAAAAGGAAATTAGATATTGGATATCTATTAATCATAGAATCTTATGGATTGATGGCATGATTCCACCCCAAAATGTTGCATCAGAGCATTGGTTCCGGGCTTGAAAATTTACACTCAGTAGTAGAATATGATACACATTTATTGTATTGCTATTACTTTGATTATATAAGAGTTATTTCATCATAATGTATGAAATTTAAACAATAAAAGTTCTAGATTGCCAAGTTTGATTGGAAATACATTGTATTTTAGAGAATATAGATATTATATTATCTAATTCAAAAGAACCTGAAACATACATTAGTTAGAATCATGCAATAGAATATGGAAAAAGTATAATGGGAGAGGCTAGAAATAAATTCACTATGTACCATTTGATTTTTATTGGACTAGAATATATCCTTTAACAAATTATAGGAGAATATATTACTAGATTTGAAGAATTATACGGATTACATGTATGAGAATCCCATAGAAATGGATAATGTGTTCAACATGTGGGGAATGTTCAATATGAGTGTTTCAAAATATAGATTTATGACTGATCATATAAATTATTTTTTCACGATTCTGTGTAATTTTAGATTTATAAATGTGATATTCGTGGACAATTTTTAGGCACTTTTATTGTTATAATATCTTCCTAGGAGATGATAGGTGATGGTAATTTTCCTAAGTAACTATTACAAGAAAATTTGCTCATTCTTTGAGGATATTCAGGGGGGATTATCTTGAATAAAGATTGTAAATAGATAGAGGTTCAAGCACTATTTGGTAGTGAACTCAATATATATGGAAGGGTAAAATCATATCTTTTGATGTCAAGTTTGAGGAAATCAGATGATAGGTCATGTGGATAAAGCTTAAGGAAATAATTTGGCCTTAGATCAATATTTTAGAATTTTGGTAAAAGAGGACATCTCAAGAAATAATCTAGGTAATATAGGAAGAATTCTAGATGGAAAATTGTATAAAATATAAAGTTTGGTTAATTATTTGGTAGTTTTAGGTAGAAAAATCTTACAATTATGTTTTTTTATACCATTTGAATCATCAATCAATATTTCTAGAGAATCATTCCACTCCATGTTAAAGAAGGGACCCATGGAGAATTATGTGTCCAAGAAGTTTTCTAATTGGAAATTAGCCGATGATGAGGTTATAGAAATCATGGGGGATGGAGATGTTAAGGTCTGGATAATTAATAAATGTTACCTTGGTCTATCAACGGTTTCACACATGATGAGTTTTTGGAAGAATTTATTTTTTTTGGATAGTTAGATGAAGAAAAAATTGCAACAGGGTTCACCAATAGAGAATGAAAGATCACTCAAGGGCCATTGGACATTGCCAAAGGTATAAAGGATGGAACCCAATATCTAGCTAGATGACCAGATAGAGAAAAAACTACAAGAATCGTAATGTATGTGAGTTTATATTTATAAAATTTTCAACTTGGTAATATAAATTAGAAGAACATGAATTTTCTAGTGGATAAAGGCACGTTGAAGTAGGATTCTACAAATATTAGAAGCTATGGTAGTTGTATACTTGAGATGCAATGGATGGTTTTTTACAGCTGATTAGATTAACACATAATAGACTTAAATTTGAACGCATTCACATGAAAGTTTGAGGCCCTACCCCTGTCTTATCTTATGGGGGGTCACAACTATTTGCAATCTTATTTGATGATTCTAAACAGGAAGATATTGGATTAATTTCTAAAACCCAAATTTAAATTATTTTAAGAGTTTATTCAGTGGAAGGTAATGGTGGATAATAAGACCGTAAATAAAATTAAATTCTTAAGGTATGAAAATATTAATGAGTATAGTGGATTGAAATTATAAAACATTTTTAAACACAGAGGGACAATAAATTATAATGTTATACCTAGTATTCTTGAGTAGAATAGAATGTCTAGAAGAATAAATTTTACAATAAAGGGGAATATACAAATCATGTTGTTGCACTTAGGAATGTCCAATGAAATTTGAGTGGAAGTGGTGAACTATACAATCTACCTAGTTAATTTATGTGTATTGGAATAAAATTTGTTAGAAATTCAAGAAGTAATCTACTTTGAAAAAACATAGGAATTGAACGAGTTAAAAATTCATGGGATTCATGCGTATATAAATGTGGATTTTAAAAAATAGTATAAACTTGTGGAAAAATATTTATAATTATTTTTTATTTGATATAGAGACAAAAACTTTGAATATTTAATTTGAGATAATGATAATAAATAATTCATCATAAGCAAATATGTCATCTTCAAAGAGTGGTTCTTATAAAAATACAATAAGTAAAAGAATAACGAAGTTGAGGGGGAATATTTAACTGAAAAAATTAATGTTTATATGAATGTGATTTGCAAATAGAGTCAAGTTACAAAGAATTTATAGGGAATTTAAAATATAGATAGAAGGGTTGGGAAATATATACTATAAATATAATGGTTTTTTGAGAATTGAGTGGGATAATAGGAAGTTAGGGCTTCGATTATCAAATCATTAGAAGAGGTAGTACTAGATAAAGAAAAAATGTATGAAAATTTCATTCGGTCAATAAGAGACTGATAGATTTTTCAAGTGTATAGGTCTTACTAAAACTTCTTACTTCTAATGAATGGAGGGGAACCTAAGATCCTGGAAGAAGAACCTATACTTAGTGATTTTGGAATGTGGGAGTTATCCATGAAATATGACTTTGATTCATTACATACTAATAAAACTTCAAATCTAATATAATTATTAAATGGAATGATGGAAATATAGAATATGTGATTCCTTAGGTTATAAGTAAAATATGATGGAAATAAGTTATAAATTGAAAATATGATAGTGAATGGGTTTTACTATAAATAAGGGATATAATTACTTGAAATGCTTTCACTTGTAGTTAAACATACTTCTATCCATACAACATTGAGCATGATTTTTTATATGATTTTCACTTAGAGAAAATGGATGTAAAGACTAAATTTCTTCACAGAGATTTAGAGGAAGAAATTTACAAGAACCAATGAATGGGTTCCATGGATATAGAAAATAAGGATATCATGTACACATTAAATAGAAGTATTTTTTTATTAATATATGAACTAAGATAATGGAACTGGATGGTCAACAAATTTATGAATACGAAGTGCTTTATACAGAGTAGTGTAGATCATTATAGCTACCATAAGGTGTTTAAATATGAGAGTTTTGTCTTTTTTCTCTTTGTAGTCGATGATATGATTTTGGTGTGTCTATAAATTAGTTGTATTCAAAAGAAAAAGAAAGTGTTCTTCAGAATAATTGAGATGAAAATATATTGATAAAGACAAGAAAATGTTTTGGATGAGGATTAAGTAAGACATGATTAATAATCTAAAGAAAGAGTTGTGTAGAATATTTGAGATGAATGATATCTAGGAGGATAATAAAATCATAGGGATGAGGATTTATTGATATAGAAAATCTGAACGAATGTGATTATATATATAATATAATTGAGATATTAGGTATGTTTGGATGGAATCTAATCTCAACCACTCTTGAATAATAACTCATGATTTCTAAAATGAAGTCTTTAAATACTGACAATGTAGAGACCTGTACTTGACATACATAGACATTACATTACCTTTTCGGAATACTTAATACATAACAAAAACCAACACTCAAGGATCGTAATAGTTTAGTGTCTTTGGAAACTTGAAACACAATATTCTAATCATGGTGAAAGATATTCAACATCTCCCATAAAGATCTTCCCCTTTTTTTCTTACCTAAAACCTTTCTTTATATCCTGGGGAAGAGAAAACATAAAAAGGGTGATCTCAAATGCTTAGTAAGGGTAAATATAGAGAACATAAAACAATCCATAAACATTTGAATGCAAATAAAACTTGAACATAAAATCTAAACATCAAAACCTTGAGAAAAGAAATAAATCTTGGAAGTACATAAGGAATATATTATAAAGGAACATCAATCATGATAAAATAGAATGAGAATAAAACATGTAATTGGGGGAAAACATTAAGCACATGATCTGATTTCCATAGTAGCTAAGACATTATTTCCAAGACCATCTTAGTGGACAAAGTCCCTTACTGAACTGAGTTCACTCCTCATTCCAGTCCTGTATCACAGAATTGGATTAACTTACCGGTCCAGCCATGTCTATCTCATGAGATATAAATATTTACCCAATGCATTGGAGGGAGATATAGGTCCCACCCATCTCATAATGAAATCATTCTTACTTGTGCCACAAAATAAACATAAATCATTCATCATAACCCAAAGAATAAAATGGGTTTCATAAACGTCACCCCATCATAAAATAATCCATATAAAAAAAATAAATATCATTTCATTATAAGAAAATTGAAACCATGTAAATCATAGAGACATTATACACATATGAAATAATTTCATCTTAGATGTAAAATAGTTTTGACAAAACACTTGAAATGAATTCTTGGGGAAAATATCCTTTCTTCTTCAAAATCATTTTCTTTTCACAAAATGACTTACAATTTTAAAATAAAGGATTTTTTTGAAAATAATCATGAAATCTTGTATAGGAATATTCATGTAAATAAGACGTTATGAAACCGTAAGAATCTATTCATGCCGTATAAGTTAAAAAAACATTCTCCTCGTACTTTTGTCAGAAAAGTCAAAAAGTACCTCGTATGGTAAAAAAAAGAAGGATTCCTTCCATACGATGTGGTAAAAGTAAAAAATGGTAAAAATGAATTTAAACATACATGGAAGAAAAGTAAACATTTTATGAAAACATTTTCAGAACATATGGATATGGATAATAAATATAACCCTAGTAAATACTTATGAATAAACAATCTCGGATAAGAATGAGATTGGAATAATTATCCCTTACCTTATGTCCAATTTCTTCCGTATGTGTCCAAGACTCTTGTATAGTGGGTTTAAACATATTATTAACTTGTAACAGAACCATAATAATATTTATTATATCATATATGATTCACTTACATCTTTATATTATCCGTTCATTTGTCAATTCCATGTTAAAGCAGCGGTTTGGGTAAAATCATTTCATTTATCGTCCGTGTTTTGACTTGTAATTATTAATATGATTACGTAGATCATGATTACATAATTCCAGAATATAAAACATGATTTATATATAATATATATTCAGAATATACGTATATATAATAGATCGATAAATGGAAATAAATACACCGTTCATGGAGACGGTATGCTGTACGTACGCATGAACGGTGTTTTTCATTTCCATATTGAATTGAAAATAATTAATTAGATGAAATACACATATATATACAAAAATCCAGTAGCATTATTATGTCATATATTTCATGATTACTTATTATATATACTTTATAATCCTTCTTGAATTGTTAAAATGGAAAATGAATCTCATCGCGTCGTGGAGACGGTAATCCGTACGTACGCAGAAGCGATGATATCATTCCCCTATTTATTGAATGGAATTTTAGTAGATGATATAATATCTTAGAATCAGTATGATGTTATAATAATCATATATAGTTATTATTTACACCATTATACCCATCCAAGTAAAGTGGTTGTGGAAAAACTGAATACACCACGACGTGGAGACGATATTCCGTACGTACGCACGCGCGGTGATTTTGTTTTCCATAGGATGGATAGAAGGTGAAATAGGGTTGTCTCATATTTATAATAACATATCAGTATATAATTAATAATTATGTTATTACTTTATAATGAATCAACTAAAGAAGAGGAAGTAGAAGAAGAAAGAAACTTGAAAGATTCGGTAGAAGAGATTACCTCTTCCTCGACACACCTCCTTTAAACTCCTTCTTAGGGCACTAGAGTTGATCTTTTGATGAGACCATAACCTCTATAATATTTCTAGGAAAGTTTATAAGGGAAATTGGCAGGGGTGTTCTGAGCTTCAAGGCTCAAAATTGTGTAAAGAGGATAGCGAGGAGGTGCCCTTTTATAAGGGAGGAGAGGAGTACTTTAGGAAAAACTTAAAATATTATTTTAAAATAAAGTCATATTCGGTTTTTAATAGCTCCAAATTGATTTATTTAGAAGATAAAGTGGGGATGGGTCTAAATCCTCTCAACCAATAGGTTTTAGACAAGTTTAGGTTACTATTTTAACCTTATCATTTAGATTTATCTCTAAGTTAAATAATTTAACTTTTACCATGTCTTCTTGTTTTCTTACACTATATGGTTAATAAACTTACTATAACAAGACAAACGAACCCCAAGGGGTTAATTATTAATATATATAACCTTATATAAGTCATTTTTCTGAACCTTAGATTTTTTGGAATATAATAACAATTAATAATATAATATTTGTTTTAAAAACTATTTTATGTCAATTTTGACACTATTTAGTAATTGATTTTTTTGAAAATCATAACAACATGATTAGTTAAAAAAAAGTTAATTAAATAAATACTAACTTGTCATATTAACCTATAAAATTATTTTAATTCATAAAAAGTCTCAAATTACATTTATTTGGGTATTTGTAACAGTAATTATGTTAATATTTCATTAATAAGGTAATTACTGCATCATCATTGTGTCATAAATAAATTAAATTATTTAATGTATAAAAATTATAAATAAAATACCATTATGTATGAAATAGGTTTATATTTCTAATTAATATTTATAGTAGAATTTATCTTATGTATAACCCTATATTAAAAATGTTTTAGTTATTAAACTTTGATTTTAACTATTTTAACTCTTCTTTAAATAAAATAATAATAAATGTCCTAATCTAATCCATGTGGATCTAAAGGGTAATATATTATTCCTAAGGTTGTTTTTAGTCGAATTAAAGTTATCCAATATAAATAGGACATGTGTTAGGGTAATAATAATATCATTTTTACCCTTAATTACCCTATTTACTTTTAACCGTGGTAAATAAAAGTAAAAAGATACTATTCACCAAAAATTGTTTTTATCTTATTGAACCACATTTTACTCCTTTATATTAACCATATCTCTTGGATTTTCTAAATTCCACTCATAGAAGTGGTAAAATTAAGTTTTATGTAAATTTTCAAATTCTCCTAGGAGGTGGGTAAAAGACGGTGAAAAGTTCAATAAAATTTTTATATATCTAAAATTATTATAAAATGACTCCAATGAATTAAATTTAACTTATATAGGTGTTATGTATCAATTTTGACCTAAAAAAATTTAAATGAAATAAATAATCATTTAAATAAAAAGTCAGTTTTTATATAGTAACCCAGTGTTTTCACAATTCATCAAAAATTGAAAGTTTTCAGAAAAATACCAAAAATTCACCCTAGGCTAATTTCGATATTCTGAATCCAAAAATGAATTCCATTTTGAATGATAAAATTTATAAAATTTCAAAAATTTGGTATTATTATTCATAACGGCCAGTTCATAATAATATTATAATAATATCTCGTTTAGTGAAACTCGGTATTGCGTACAACACACGCTATGGAGGAAGGTTGATCTAGTGTGAAGCACAAGACTAGAATAGTGTTTTCTTATACTGTAAGCTAATACGGTGTTGCGTATAGTACAAGATAATCTTGGTGTTGGGTATAATAGAAGACATCAAAGAAATTAAAAATAATATATCTCATAAAATCTTGGGGTGTTACATTCTACCCCCCTTAAAATGAATTTAGCCCCCGAAATTCATCAAGGTTATAAATAGTTTACTACTTGAAAGATTCTTTAATAGAAAACCACATCGTAAAAAGGAATACCAAAACTTAACTTTAAAAAATAAATTAAGAAACGGAACGGTTACCCAAATTAACTAATCATTGGGTTTCCACATTGGAGAACATAGGATAAAATATGGATATGGAAGAGAAATCCAATCATCAAGTTATGATGGAGAGTGGTAGAGAACATGGCTTTGAAAAATCCAACAATCACAAAGCCATAAATTTGTGATGATCTGAGGTACCATCTGATTCATTGGATATGAGGACACTAAGGCAACATTTCTGGTTTTCAAGATCATTTCCCTAAAGTTGAAGAATTTGAATTAGAAGAAATACTTACATTATTTCGGTGCAATCTCACCGTTTTTCGTGCCTTGAAAAATTTCCACTTCATCTCTTAAAGAAATGAAGTTGAATTTTTCATTCTTGAAGTGTTAGCAGATCATGTGATAGAATGATGGGTCATTCCATCTATCTTAAACAAAAGGTTAGCAAAAGTTATCAAATATACATAAGTCCATCCATGGTGAGGTTAATTGTATATGATTCCAAAAATGGACTTATACTTCATCTATCATACCGCTTAATAAAATAAAACTAGTTTCTACTTACCAGGGACTTCCTGTAGGCCAGTGGTAGGCGATAAAGGCCTATCGCACTTCGGTTGTGGGTTCGATTCCCACAGCCTTGTCTGAAGCGACGGGTTGTCTCCCATCCTAAGGGTTGTCCTTTTTCTAAAACTATACTATTATAGCATAACAAAAAGTTATAGCCTTAAACAAAAATATCTTATGACTAACTTAATCTATTCCAATCTTTAGGTTTATCTAAAATATTTCTTTCCAAGCTCATAGTATAAAGAAAACAATTACTAGAAATGTCATCTACCGAGCATGTGAATACCATCATTTATGCCCCATATATCATATGATATATCTTGTTGGTCACATTCCAAAAATGTGAATACCTTAATCATGTATTCTCTTGAAAAATGAATACCCATTGAACCTTAGTAAAAACATTAATGTTGTAGAATGTTAACTCTTTCCACATAACAAAATCTTAAAATTTTTATATATTCAAACTATAACGCCCTGACCCTAGTCACCCAGAGTCTGTGCATTATTACGTATCATTGGCATGATCACAAAAGATCAAATCTCTAATAACCGATTAGTTTCTTAGCCTTGGAAACACTAGTTACATTCATAAATGTTACATTACATCATATTGTGAAAAACTACAATAACATAGTATCCATATTCCACACTCAATCCCCTTCAGACTATCCCTGTAGGTCAGTCATAAAATATTTCTTCACATCCTGGGAAAAATAAAAAATAGAAAGGGGTGAGCTCAGATGCTCAGTAAGGATAACAAAATAGTGAAAACATTCATAAATAAACATAAACATTTATGTCAATGTATAACTAAAAAAAGTCTTTTAAACTTGAACTTCAACATAATCTGGAAAAAATGAAATAAAGCCATTTACTTATTCACATGGATATTATACTAGTCGAATAATCACATACAATATCAATAACCACTTTCATAATGATGGAATGCATAATGCCAGACTATCATAACCAAATAGCCAAGGCCTCATTCCAAGAATAAAAATAATATTTTGTCAAGGAATCGTCCCAAGACACTAGTTTGTCTCATGAGACCTACCGATGCATCGAGGAACTATAGCGGGCTCCACCCGTCGCTTACTAAGTCCAATGCATTCCTCATATGAGCAGGTTTAAACATAACATGAAAATTCGTATTAAAACTATCATACGAAATGTAAAACTTTCTCCATAAACAATGAATGGTATAAAAATAACACATATACAGTCAAACATATCCCAAAACCTTCAATACAATATGGAAGTATTGTATCATAATAAATCAACTTCAAATAAGCTTAAAATCCATCAAAGGTTGTTGACATAGATGAAATCAAAACTATTTGAGAGAAATATCTCTTTTTTTGAAATCATTTAAAAGTCACATAATTATAAAAGAAAAAATTTAATTTGAAAATATTCTTATAAGATTGTAAGGGATGATTTGGTGATTTTATAATGGTGGAAAATAGCCGCACCCGCCGTATAAGTTAAAAAGACATTCTTACCTTAATATTTTCATAAAGGTTAAAAAGGACCTTGTTTGGAAAAAGACAGAAAGATTCCTTTCAAACCATTTTATAAAGATTCTAACAATGGTATAAATGACTTTAACCAATAGTTTTGTAAGTAGTAAAAATTTTTTGAAATACATTTTTAAGAAACATGGATGTGGATGATAAAGAAGTCCTAGTAGATAATTACTTATAAACAACCTCGAATAATGAAGAGATTGTGAAATAAACCCCTACCTTGTAATTTTCCTTGATAGAGTGTAGATTAAACTCCTGTATAATAGTTAAATCATTTTTATTAAATTATAAATGAATCATATACATAAATATGATATCATATATGATCTTTTAATATTGCTTTGTTAATAATATTTTAGTATTATCGTCGTTTCGGGTGTTAACTGATTCGTTTTCCTTTATATGCTTCGTTACGTAAGCTGTGTATGTTATGGATAGGTTGTATCTTATTCATATCCAGAATTATATCAAGTCCTTAAACATTACTTTTAATCATCAAACGAGAATTATTCTTGAATGAATATCAATCTCATCGCATTCGTGGAGATGGTAATCCGTACGTATGCACGAACGCTACTTCCATTTCATTTTTCATTTTAAAAGGAATCAAAACCAAATGATACATAGGTATATTATTATTACAGTATAATAGAATATCTTATATGTGTTACTTATGTTCATTAAAACCATCCTTTATACGTTCCATGTATGGTATGAACGAGTCATATCACTTTGAGGGGGTAGTAGTCCGCACTTCCTCAAATGAAATTATCATATATATATACAACATGAAATGAATAATGGTATACTATAAAATGGAATTACAGAAGATTATATATAAAATAAATATATTTAATTATAGTTCCATAATAATGGCCACCATGAGAGGTGGTAGTAGATAATTGATCAATCATCCTTTCGTGAGGCGTTTGGTTGCCATCCAAAGAAACATTATGTTATTCACCCATTAAATGGAGGTGTGTGTAAGTTTAGTTCAAATAATTCCCATAAAAATATCCTAGTATATTTAGGATACTGTTTTGTTACAAAAGAAAATAATAAGAAGAGTTTAGGTGTTGGAGAAGTAAAATAAAATAAAAGAAGCTAATAGAAATCGTTACCTTTAATTTGGGTAACTCCCTTTGGTTTGATCAAAAAAGGACTCTTGAAGGGCCGTCTGCCTAAGGTAAGACTTCTAAAAGGAGGGGATGGATGTAGGGATCTTAATTGGGTAGAGGTTGTATGACCCAAAAGGATTGAGAGGTGTGAGGAATTGGTTATAAGTGGTGTCTTTTATAAGGGGGATGAGGGGCTCTTTAGAAAAAACTTAAAGTATTAATTTATAATAAATTCATATTCGGTTTCTAATGGATCCAAAGTATATTATTCAAAGTATAAGGTGGGTTTGGGTCGAAAACCAATCAAGAAATAGGTTTTAGACAAGTTTGTGTCACTATTTTACCCTTATCTTTTAGATTTAACTCTTTGTTAAATAGTTTGACATTTACCATGTCTCTTTGTATTTTTATATTATATGGTTAATAAACTTACTATAAAATACCAAGTGAACCCCAAGTAGTTCATTAATGACATACCTGTCATCATATAAGTCCTTTGGACGAACCTTAGATTTTTAGGAATATTATATCAATTAATAATATAATATTTTTTTTAAAAACTCCTTTATTTCAATTTTGACACTATTAAATAATTGATTTTTTTTAAAGTCTTAATAACTTTATTAATTCGAACCAAATTCATTTAATCAATACTAACATGTCATATTAACCAATAAAATCTGTGTAATTCATTAAAAGTCTCAAATTATATTTATTTGGGTATTTATGATATCAATTATTTTAATATTTCACTAATAAGGTAATTACTGCATCATTATTGTGTCATAAATAAATTAAATTATTTATTGTCTAAAAATTATAAATAAATTTCCATTATGTAGTAAATCTTTTTATATTCCTAATAAATATTTATAATCGAAT
The DNA here is from genome assembly GCA_963277665.1 of Viscum album. Lineage (NCBI taxonomy): Eukaryota > Viridiplantae > Streptophyta > Magnoliopsida > Santalales > Viscaceae > Viscum > Viscum album. Next base: position 1,568,369,043 of record OY728143.1, read on the forward strand.
TTATCTTATGTATAACCCTATATTATAAATATTTTAGTTATTGAACTTTGATATTAACTCTTTTAACTCTTATTTGAATTAAATAATAATAAATGTCCTAATCTAATTCAAGCGGACCAAAGAGGTTAATATTTTATTCCTAAGGTTTTTTTGGTAGAATTATACTTATCCAATAGAATTAGGACGTGTGTTAGGGTAATAATAATATCATTCTTACCCTTAATTACCCTATTTACTTTTTACCGTGGTAAATAAAAGTAAAAAGTTACTATTCACAAAAATTATTTTTATCTTATTGAACCACATTGTACTCATTGATATTAAATGTGTCTCACAGATTTTATAAATTCCACTTACAGAAGTGGTAAAATTAAGTTTTATGTGAATTTGAAAATTCTCCTAGGAGGTGGGTAAAAGACGGTGAAAAGTTCAATAAAATTTTTATATATCTAAAATTACTATAAACTGACTCCAATGAATTACATTGAACTTATATAGGTATTATGTATCTATTTTGACATAAAATAAATTTAAATAAAATAAATAATTTTTTAAATAAAAATTCGGTTTTAAACTATAACTCAGTGTTTTTCACTATTCATCAAAAATTAAAAGTTTTCAGAAAAATACCAAACATTTACCCTAAGATAATTTGGATATTACGAATTCAATAATGAAGTATATTTTACCAAATTCAAAACATAAAAGTTGAATTTATTATTTTAAAATTAATTCCTGTTGTCAAAACCAAGAAGCGTATTTTTAATAAATAATAAATATCAAAACATTGACACTTGTTTATATCCAATTTCAAAGTGAAATTACTTACAATGACCATAATTGGATTAAATGGTAAAAATATAATCTATTTATACTTCCAAACCATTAAAATGTATAATTTAACACTATAAATTATTTTGATTAAAAAAGTTGTTTTTAGTTAAAATATAGTATTTTTCACTATTCACCCAAATATGAAAGTTATCAGAAAAACATGAAAACATTATTGAAACTAAATTCTTATGTCCTGATTCTAAAGAAGAAGTTTATTTTTTCAAATTGAATATATAAAATTTTCAAATATTGGATTTAAAAAGGCTTCGCCATTAAACGACGGTAAAATTGCATTTTTTGAAAAATACTTCTTTTATTTGAAAAAATGTATTTGTTCTTAAATTATGTCTAAGAAACTCATAATATGGATTCTAAGATTATAAATATTATATAAAGTTCAAAATTCAGTTAATACTATTCATAACCGCTTTTGAACGACTTGTTTGTTAAGTCATGGTGTGCTAGAACTCAGTGTTGTGTGTAGTGCAAGTTATTGAATTACTTTAAAGAAATAACGTAATATGAAATCTTGGGGTGTTACATTATTCCCTCTTTCAATAAATTGCGTCTTCGCAATTTGAAATTATTTTTCGAAAGTAAATGGTTGAAAATATAAAATACCTTCGGGAAAACCCACATCAGAAATTAGGTTAATAAAATTTAGTCTTAATAAGAGGAAAAGGGAAATGAAAGGGTCACAACCAAATTATGTTCTCTATTAGGAGAACATTAGTGGAAATTAAATACATATAATTGGAGGAAAACGTAAATATTTATAGGTAGTGGATGAGGCCATCAATCACAAACAAGTGTAAAATTGAGGGCCTTAAATTCATCAATCTATGATGATTTAAAATACCATCGGTTCAAAAAAACATATGGTATTAGGATAACACATTTTTTTGTTTTAAGGTCCCTTTAATAAATTATAAGAATTAATCTCTTCATAGAATAAGATAAGAAGAAAAAATATATACTTGACAAGTATAGTCCCATCCTTTAACTAATTTCTACCACAAACTCATCTTTCACTCTAAAAGATAATAGAACTTAAAAATAATATTCTATTTATGATATTTGTATAGGGTAAAAAAAAATGAATTTATAATTTATCTACCACAATTTTTTTTAAAAAAGACTTCATTATTCAATCTAGGACATCATGTGGGCCACTGGTAGGTGATACACCCTTGTCGCCCTTCACTTACAGGTTCAAGTCTTGCGGCCTTGCCGGACGTGATGGGTTGCCGCCCAACCTCCGGGTTGTCCTTTTATGGAAATAAAAAAATATTCTCTAACTATAATTATCCAAATTACTTATGTCCAAACTCACAATACAAAATTTATAAGGAAGGTCAACACAATGAAGATCCTTTTTTCCGCGTAGTAAAATGTGGACACCTTCATCATGTATTCTTTTTAAAACATTGTAATATACTGAATTACCATAAAACCATATTGATTACATTAATGATCCCTTATTCCTTATAGAATTCTGAATATACTCCTTCTATCCAAAAATGATGTAAACTCCAACAATGATGGAATATACAAATCATTAATCAGTTTCCAGGTAATCAAGAATATCCAATATAATTTATCCAAATCAATCATGTATTATTCCAAAATCACTACCTCAGTATCAGAACCATATTATGGTTTACCTTTCTCTCAACCATATATTTTCCAAAAATTTAACCTGCTATTGAGTCACTTTTCTTGGTTCCACACAATCTCAATTCTTTAATGAAATATTACTTCAATACAATCCTTATATACTCCATAATTATTATAACCAGTTATTTGTTGATACAACACTCAAATGACATAATTCTCTAACAACAACATAAGAACTCTAATCATTACTCCTCATCTGTGGTAGTATCATAACTTTATTATTATCCAATAGCATCATTTGGGGAATACTCTGATGATTTGTACATCAGTTCACGTAGTGTCCCAACTCCTTGCAGATGAAGTATTGTTCATTTGAAACCTTTTTCTTACCTTTGCAGTCATGTACTTGGTGTCCTTTTTCTCCACACTTATAACAAAATCCCATTCCCTTCAGGAAAGTTCCAGTGTGTTTCTTCCCACAGTTATCACATATGGGAAAATTCTTCTTTTCCCTCTTCCCTTTATCCATCTTTATCTCTTCCATTCTTTTCTTCTCCTGCTTCCCTTCAAAGCCATAGGACTCGGAGAATTCTTTACTTATGTTATTAACATAGGATACTATTTCTTCATATGTTGAGAATACATGGGAGACTATTTACCTTTTAAATGGTGGCTTAACACTGTGAAAGATATGATCCTTCTTACTTTTTGGATCATACGTATTGCTGGAGTTCACATTCCTTCTACTGGGCGCCATTTCTATACAATCACACAAACTAGGACAGTTTATGAATTGCAATGAATAATTCCAAACTTGTAAAATACCTAACGTAAATTGAATGGTTTATGGATATAATCCATAATAATAAGGATGTTTTCATTAAGTAATTATATACTCATAAACCCTTCATAATGATTTTTAAAGAAAATGAGAATTATCCTAAGCATATCCCCCAGGAGTGTCGTAACCAAGAGTGCAGCAAGGCCCGTTGTCGTGCACTAGTTCCCATTCGAGTTTAGCTCAAAGTGGTGTTTTTGGGTTTTACCCCTAGGTACATCTTTTCTAGAGACACGTCTACCTTTTCATATTTATATAGGGATTTATTGCTCAGAAAACTCACAAAATCTTTACAATACCAAAATTCTAGGAAATTCTTCTATACTAATCCTCAAAGTCTATCTTAGGGCTATGTGCTCTAATCAGAGTTTATCTAAATCTAGCTTCCAAGGTTTGTACTAAACTTCCTCTGATACCAACTGTAATGCCCCAACCCTAGTTACCCAGAGTCGGTGCTTTATTACGTATCATTGGCATGATCACAAAAGATCAAGTCTCGAAAGACCGATTAGTTTAGTAGCCTTGGAAACACTAGATAAATTCATAAATGTTTCATTACATCATAAAGAGAAAAACAACAATAAAATAGTCTCCATAGTCCACACTCATATCATTTTCAGACTATCCCTTCAGGTCAGTCATAAAATATTTCTTCACATCCTGGGAAAAACAAAACATAGAAAGGGGTGAGCTCAGATGATTAGTAAGGATAACAATATAGCAGAAACATTCATAAATAAGCATAAACATTTAAGGAAATGTATGACTAAAACAAAACTCTTTTAAAATTTAACTTCAACATAATATGGAAAAAAATGAAATAATTCAATTTACTTATTCACATGGATATTCTACTAGTCGAATAATCACATGCAATATCAATAACCACTTTCATAATGGTGGAATACATAATGCCATACTATCGTAACCACATAGCGAAGGCCTCGTGCCAAGACTACAAATAAGATTTTGTCAAGGCCTCATGCCAAGACACTATTTTGTCTCATGAGACCTACCGATGCATCGAGGAGCTATAGCGGGCTCCACCCGTCACTTACTAAGTCCAATGCATTACCCATATGAACAAGTTTAAACATAACATGAACATTTGTATTAAAACTAGCATACGAAATGTAAATACATTATCCATAAACCATGAATGGTATAAAAACAACACATCCACAATCAAACATATCACAAAACCTTCAATACAATATGTAAGTTTAGTATCATAATAAATCAACTTCAAATAAGCTTAAAATCCATCAAAGGATGTTGACATAGATGAAATAAAAACTATTTGAGAGAAATATATCTTTTTTTGAAATCATTTAAAAGTCACATAATTATAAATGAAAAAATTTACTTTGAAAATATTCTTATAATCTTGTAAGGGATGCTTAGGTGATTTTATAATGGTAGAAAATAGCTGCACCCACCATATAAGTAAAAATACATTCTTACCTTAATTTTGTCAAAAAGGTTAAAATGGACCTTGTTTAGAAAACGACTGAAAGATTCCTTTGAAACCATTCTATAAAAAGTCTAAAAAGGGTATAAATGACTTTAACCAATAATCTAGTAAATAGTAAAAATGCTTTGAAATACATTTTTAAGAAACATGGATGTGGATGATGAAGAAGTCCCAATAGATAATTACGTATAAACAACCTCAGATAATGAAGAGATTGTGAAATAAACCCTTACCTTATAATTTTCCTTGATAGAGTGTAGTTTAAACTCTTGTATAATAGTTAAATAATTTTTATTAAATTATACAAGAATCATATACATAAATATGATATCATATATGATCTTTTAATATTTCTTTGTTAATAATATTTTAGTATTATCGTCGTTTCGAGTGTTAACTGATTCATTTTCCTTTATATGCTTCGTTACGTAAGCCATGTTTTTTATGGATAGGTTGTATATTATTCATATCCAGAATTATATCAAGTCCTTAAACATTACTTTTAATCATAAAATGAGCATTAGTCTTGAATGGATATGAATCTCATCGCGTTCGTGGAGATGGTAATCCGTACGTACGCATGAACGCTACTTCCATTTCATTTTTCATTTTAAAAGGAATCAAAACAAAATTATACATAGGTATTTTATTATTCCCGTATAATATAATATCATATATGTGTTACTTATGTTCATTAACACCATCCTTTATACATTCCATGTATGGTATGAACGAGTCATATCACTTTGAGGGGGCGGTAGTGCACACTTCCTTAAATTAAATTATCATATATATATACAACATGAAATGAATAATGGTATGATATAAAATGGAATTACAGAAGCTTATATATAAAATAAATATATTTAATTATAGTTCCATCATAGTTGCCACCATGAGAGGTGGTAGGAGATAATTGAACAATCATCATTTCATGAGGCGTTTGGTTTCCATCCACAGAAACATTATGTTATTCACCAATTAGATGGAGGTGTGTGTAAGTGTAGTTCAAATACTTCTCATAAAAATATCCTATTATATTTAGGATACCGGTTTTGTTACAAAAGAAAATAATAAGAAGATTTTAGGGGTTGGAGAAGTAAAATAAAAGAAAAGATGCTAAGAGAAATCGTTACCTTTAATTTGGGTAACTCCCTTTGGTTTGAACCAAAAAGGACTCTTGAAGTTCCTTATGCCTAAGTTAATGCTTCTAGGATGAGGGGAGGGATGTAGGGAGCTTAATGGGGCAGATTTTGGATGATAAAAAAGGCTTGAGAGGTGCGAGGAAGTGGTTATAAGTGGTGTCCTTTTATAAGGAGGAAGAGAGGATTTTTAGAAAAAACTTAAAGTATTAATTTATAATAAAATCATATTCGGTTTCTAATGGCTCTAAAGTGGATTATTCAAAGTCTAAGGTGGGTTGGGGTCTAAATCCACTAAACCAATAGGTTTTAGACAAGTTTGTTTCACTATTTTACCCTTATCTTTTGATTTAACTCTTAGTTAAATAGTTTGACATTTACCATGTCTCTTTGTATTTTTATATTATATGGTTAATAAACATACTATAAACAACCAAGAGAACCCCAAGTGGTTAATTAATGACATAACTATCATAATATAAGTCCTTTGGATGAACCTTAGATTTTGAGGAATATTATATCAATTTATAATATAATATTTGTTTTAAAAACTCCTTTATTTCAATTTTGACACTATTTAAAAATTGTTTTTTGTTAAATTCTTAATAACATTATTAATTCAAACCAAATTAATTTAGTCAATCCTAACATGTCATATTAACCAATAAAATTCGTGGAATTCATTAAAAGTCTCAAATTATATTTATTTTTTGTATTTATAATATTAATTATTTTAATATTTCACTAATAAGGTAATTGGTGCATCATCATTGTGTCATAGATAAATTAAATTATTTAATGTCTAAAAATTATAAATAAAATACCATTATGTAGGAAATATTATTATATTTCTAATTAATATTTATAATCTAATTTATCTTATGTATAACCCTATATTAATAATATTTTATTTATTAAACTATGATTTTAACTCTTTTTTGAATTAAATAATAATAAATGTCCTAATCTAATTCAAGTGGACCAAAGAGGTTCATATTTTATTAGTAAAGTTTTTTTGGGTAGAATTATAATTAGAAAATTGAATTAGTACATGTGTTAGGGTAATAATAATATCATTTTTACCCTTAATTACCCTATTTACTTTTTACTGTGGTAAATAAAAGTAAAAAGTTACTATTCGCCAAAAATTATTTTTATCTTATTGAACCACATTTTACTCCTTGATATTAACCGTGTCTCTCAAATTTTCGAAATTACACTCACAGAAGCAGTAACATTATGTTTTATGTGAATTTGCAAATTCTTCTAGGAGGTGGGTAAAAGACGGTGAAAAGTTCAATAAAATTTTTATATATCTCAAATTATTATAAACTCACTCCAAATAATTACATTAAAATTATATAGGTATTATGTATCTATTTTGACATAAAATAAATTTAAAGAAAATAAGTAATTATTTAAATAAAAATTAGATTTTAAACTATAACTCAGTGTTTTTCACTATTAATCCAAAATGAAAAGTTTTCAGAAAAATACCAAAACTTTACCCTAAGATAATTTTGATATTCTGAATTCAATAATGAAGTATATTTTACCAAATTCAAAACATATAAGTTTAATTTATTAATTTTAAATTAATTTCCGTTGTCAAAACCAAGATGTGTAGTTTTACGAAATAATAAATATCAAAAGTTTGACACTTGTTTATGTCCAATTTCAATGTGAAATTACATACAATGACCATCATTGGATTAAATGGTAAAAATATAATCTATTTACACTTCCAAACTATTAAAATGTATAATTCAACAATACAAATTATTTTGATTAAAAAATTTGTTTTTAGTTAAAATATAGTATTTTTCACTATTCACCCAAATATAAAAGTTATCATAAAAACACAAAAACATTATTGAAACTAAATTCTTATGTCCCGATTATAAATAATAAGTTTATTTTGTCAAATTGAATATATAAAAGTTTCAAATATTGGATTTAAAAAGGCTTCGCCATTAAACGGCGGTAAAATTGCATTTTTTGAAAAATACTTCTTTTATAAAAAAAATGTATTTGTTCTTACAATATGTCTAAGAAAATCATAATATGGATTATAAGATTATAAAGATTTTATAAAGTTCAAAATTTGGTTAATAATATTCATAACCGCTTTTGAACGGATTGTTTGGTAAGTCATGGTGCGCTAGAACTCGGTGTTGCATGTAGTGCAAGTTATTGAATTACTTTGAAGAAATAACATACTATGAAATCTTGGGGTGTTACGAAAACCATGATATAAATTTTTCCTTATATAAGTCATGAGCTCATTAATACTACCAAAAAATTTATTTTCTACTTATCCCTTAATTATGCGCATACCATCTTCTTTTCCAAAATTATCTGAATAACCTTTCATGGTTACCGGTACCATTCAACATATACTTTAAAAAAATAAGGAAAAACAATAGTGTAACAATCCATAGATGTCTCTTTATTCCATAGTACCATGAGATTACTTATACAACATTACTCTTGATAAACATGTAATCATTCCACTACCTTCATAAACCATTGACCGATCTTGAATAATTCTTTCATCTCACATATCATTTGTAGTTTCTTCATCATCATCAACATAAATACTACCCATATGACCATGCTGATTCTCTTCATGAGACTTTCCCTTAGGGTATTTGTTTGCATAATGCCCATACATTCCACATTTAAAACATTTAGCCACTGTTGATGTCTTAGCAATACCATTATCCTTATCCATGGTGTTAACTGAACCTTTTCCTTTACAATTACTGGCTTTCTGTCTTTCTTTTCTACACCCAAATAATCTTCCAGTTCCTTTGAAACATTCTCCCTATTGCCTCTTACCACATGATTTACATGATGGAAATTGAACTTTCTTTCCTCTATGTTCATCATGAAACTCCATCTTTCTCTTATTAGCTGAGTCAGGAAACTTACCAAAGTTGAGATTATTGATCATATTATGAGATTTATGATTAGGAATAATAATGATTTTTGGAATTCCAAATCCTGTTTAATTTGGTTGATCAGGAATAATATCATTCCATTGTCTATCATATACTCCATTATCATGAATATTCCTGTTTTCAACCATTTTATAAAACCTAAAAAGAATAGTGTGAGAGGAAAAAATCATACTAGGAAAATAACATAATTAAGGGTAGTACTTTCAATATCTAACATCTTAGGTTTAATCCTAGGTTATTCATGACCGTTATCATAATTCTAGGACTGTAACCTATACTTTTAAATAACCTTAGGAATATACCTAGACATACCTTAGAAATATCTCTAGGGATCTCACTAAAGTTTTCGCATCCTAGTTTCCAAAGGTTAACTAAAACTTTCCTCTGATACCAACTGTAGAGAACCGTACTTGACGTACAAATACATTACATTACTTTTTCAGAATACTTAATACATAACAAAAACCAACACTCAAGGATCATAATAGTTTAGTATCTTTGGAAACTCGGAACACAATATTCTAATCATGGTGAAGGATCTTCAACATCTCCCATAAAGATCTTCGCCTTTTGTTTTCTTACCTAAAACCTTTCTTTATATCCTGGGGAAAAGAAAACATAAAATGGGTGATCTCAAATGCTCAGTAAGGGTAAAAATATAGAATATAAAACAATCCATAAACATTTGAATGCAAAGAAAACTTGAACATAAAATCTAAACATCAAAACCTTGAGAAAAGACATAAATATTGGAAGTACGTAAGGTATATATCATAAAGGAACATCAATCATGATAAAATAGAATGGGAATAAAACATGTAATTATGGAAGACCATTAATCACATGATATGATTTCCATATTAGCCAAGGCATTGCTTCTAAGACCATCTTAGTGGACAAAGTCCCTTACTGAACCGAGTTCACTCCTCATTCTAGTCCTGTATCACTGAACCAGATTAACTTTCCATTCCAGCCATGCCTATATCATGAGATATAAATCTTTACCCAATGAATTGGAGTGAGATATCGGTCCCACCCATCTCATAATGAAATCATTCTTACTTGTTCCCTAAAATAAACATAAATCATTCATCATAACCCAAACAATAAAATGGGTTTCATAAACATCATCCCACTATAACATAATCCATATCAAAAAATGAATATAATTTCTTCATAAGAAAAGTAAAACCATGTAAATCATAGAGACATTATACACATATGAAATAATTTCATCTTAGATGTAAAATAGTTTTGACAAAACACTTGAAATGAATTCTTGAGGAAAATATCCTTTCTTCTTCAAAATAATTTTATTTTCACAAAACGACATACACTTTTAAAATAAAGGATTTTTTTGAAAATAATCATGAAATATTGTACATGAATCATCATGGAAATAAGGTGTTATGAAACCGTAAAATCCGTTCATTCCGTATAAGTTAAAAAAAACATTCTCCTCGTACTTTTGTCGGAAAAGTAAAAAAGTACATCGTATGGTAAACAAAAGAAGAATTCCTTCCATACGATGTGGTAAAAGTAAAAAAGGGTAAAAATGACATTAAACATACATGGAAGAAAATTAAAGATTTTATGAAATCATTTTGAGAACATATGGAAATGGATAATAAATATAACCCCAGTAAATACTTAGGAATAAACAATCTCGGATAAGAAAGTGATTGGAATAATTATCCCTTACCTTATGTCCAATTTCTTCTATATGTGTACGAGACTCTTGTATAGTGGGTTTAAACATATTATTAACTTGTAATAGAACCATAATAATATTTATGATATCATATATGATTCACTTACGCCTTTATATTATCCGTTCATTTGTCAATTCCATGTTAAAGCACTGTTTTGGGTAGAATCATTTCATTTATCGTCCGTGTTTTGACTTATAATTATTAATATGATTACTTAGATCATGATTACTTAATTCAAGAATATAAAACATGATTTATATATAATATATATTCATAATATACATATATATAATAGATCGATAAATGGAATGAAATACACCGTTCATGGAGACGGTAGGCCGTACGTACGCATGAATGCTGTTTTTCGTTTACTTATTGAATTGAATGGAATTAAGTAGATGAAATACATATATATATATAAATAAATACATTATCATTTTTATTTCATATATTTCATTATTACTTATTATATATACTTTTTAATCATTCTTGAATTGTTAACATGAAAAATGAATCTCATCGCGTCGTGGAGACGGTAATCCGTACGTACGCACGAGCGATGATATCATTCCCATATTTATTGAATGGAATTAGAGTGGATGATATAATATCTTAGAATAATTATTATGTTATAATAATCATATATAGTTATTATTTACATCATTATACCTATCCAAGTAAGGTGGTGGTGTAAAAACTGATTACACCACGGCGTGGAGACGATATTCCGTACATACGCACGCGCAGTGATTTAGTTTTCCATAGGATGGATAGAAGGTAAAATAGGGTTGTTTCATATTTATAATAACATATTAGTATATAAGTAATACTTATGTTATTACTTTATAATGAAATAACTAAATAAGAGGAAGTATAATAAGAAAGAAACTTGAAAGAGTCGGTAGAAGAGATTACCTCTTCCTCGACGCACCTCCTTTAAACTCCTTCTTAGGGCACTAGAGTTGGACTTTTGATGATACCATAACCTCTATAATGTTTATAGGGAAGTTGATAAGTGAAATGGGTAGGGGTTGGACGAGCTTCCAGGATCAAAATTGTGTAATGAGGATAGGGAGGAGGTGCCCTTTTATAAGGGAGGAGAGGGGCACTTTATAAAAAACATAAAATAGTATTTTATAAAAAAGTTATATTCGGGTAGTAATAGCTCCAAATTAATTTATTTAGATTTTAAAGTGGGGATGTGTCTAAATCCTCTCAACCAATAGGTTTTAGACGAGTTTAGGTTACTATTTAAACCTTATCATTTATATATAACTCTAAGTTAAATAATTTAACTTTTACCGTGTCTTCTTGTTTTCTTACACTATATGGTTAATAAAAATACTATAAAATGACAAACGAACCCCAAGTGGTTCATTATTAATATATATAACCTAATATAAGTCATTTTGCAGAACCTTAGATTTTTAAAAATATAATAACAATTAATAATATAATATTTGTTTTAAAAACTATTTTATGTCAATTTTGACACTATTTGGTAATTTATTTTTTGAAAATCATAACAACATTATTAGTTCGAAAAAAGTTAATTAAATAAATATTAACATGTCATATTAACCTGTAAAATTAGTGTAATTCATAAAAAGTCTCAAATTATATTTATTTGGTTATTTATAACATCAATTATGTTAATATTTCATTAATATGGTAATTACTACATCATAATTGTGTTATAAATAAATTAAATTATTTAATGTCTAAAAATTATAAATAAAATACCATTATGTATAAAATATTTTTATATTTATAATGAATATTTATATACAAATTTTTCTTATGTATAACCCTATATTAAAATTTTTTTAGTTATTAAACTTTGATTTTAACTATTTTAACTCTTCTTTAAATAAAATAATAATAAATGTCACAATCTAATCCAAGTGGACCTAAAGGGTAATATTTTATTCCTAAGGTTGTTTTTGGTCGAATTAAACTTACCCAATAGAATTCGGAAATGTGTTAGGGTAATAATAATATCATTTTTACCCTTAATTACCCAATTTACTTTTAACCGTGGTAAATAAAAGTAAAAAGTTACTATTCACCAAAAATTATTTTTAACTTATTGAACCACATTTTACTCCTTGATATTAACCACGTCTCTCGTATTTTTGAAATTCAAATCATAGAAGCAGTAAAATTATGTTTTATGCAAATTTTCAAATTCTCCTAGGAGGTGGGTAAAAGACGGTGAAATGTTCAATAAAATTTTTATATATCTAAAATTATTATAAAATGACTCCAATGGATCACATTGAACTTATATAGGTATTATGTATAAATTTTGACCTAAAATAAGTTTAAATAAAATAAATAATTATTTAAATAAAAAGTCGGTTTTTAAATAGTAACCGAGTGTTTTCAAAATTCATCAAAAATTGAGAGTTTTCAGAAAAATACCAAAAATTCACCCTAGTCTAATTTCGATATTTAGAATCCAAAAATGAATTCAATTTTGAATGATAAAATTTATAAAATTTCAAAAAGTTGGTATTACTATTCATAACGGCTAGTTCATAATAATATTATAATAATATCTCGTTTAGTGAAACTCGGTATTGCATACAACACACACTATCGAGGAAGGTTGCTCTGGCGTGGAACACAAGCCTAGAATAGTGTTTGTTTATACTGAAAGGTAATATTGTGTTGCATATAGTACAAGATAATCTTGGTGTAGTGTATAATAGAAGACATCAATGAAATTAAAAATAATATATCTCATAAAATCTCAGGGTGTTACAGACAACGAGCCCAAGCACATGGAAAAGATGTTGTTTTCCTCAGTTGTATGATGAATAATATACACCATGATGTTTACTCATCTAGAAAAAGAACATTCTATATGATTTATTAGTCTTTTTATCTCCAATCCATGGAAAGAGAACCGGAAAACCATGAAATAGTTCATCTCGTATCTAAATGTAAAAAAGATATAATATTTTTCTTCAGGATGGATAATTCACTACAGGGGTATATTGATGTTGAAATTTTGTGATATTTAGATACATAAAAGGTTATAAATGGTGTTATTATCACCTATTGAAGAATGACAATGACCAAGATGTTATGGTTGCAACTAATGTTAGCTTTGGCCACAACTAAAGCAAAAAATGTGGCAATAATAGAAGAATCGAAAGAACTAATATGGTTAAGGAAATTTTATTGGAACTTGAATGGAACCTGAGTAACACCTATAGATTTTAGTGTGTTATTTTATTTTAAATAAATTCTATTTTTGATGGAATGAACTATATGAAACACCAACTTTAAATGAATGTTGATATACTTTGTAAATAGTATTAATTATTTATAGCCATTATAACCTTAATATTGGATTGGTGAGGATGAATATGAGTAACCACATTATAAAATAGATGAAAAACATTTCTCCTAATAAAAATTTATTTATTATTAATAGGAAATGATTACTTAATTTTTAATGTTAAAAATTAAATCATATAAAATCAATAGTAGTTAAAGTTTAAATGCATATTTTTTTATAAATATTGTTTTTTATTATATTTTTTATCATTTACAGGATAAATTCATAAATTTTATAAATTTAATTTTTTAAATTGGAATAAATTTTTTTATTTATCATATAAAAATTATCTTAGGATGAATTTTGGGATTTTTTTAGAAATAGTGGATTTTTATTGTGAATTTTAAAAAATAATGATTTTACAAATAATGCCACTTTTACTATATTACGATTTTATAATAATGAATAAAAAGTTTATGAATCAGTTTTTATAGAAGAAAATATATATTTATGATGTAAAATAATTATTTTAAAAATATATTATTCAACTTATAAATCTCTCTTTTACATGGTGGAAATCTAAGTAATGTATTTATTCAAATAAAAACTATTTTTTTTGTAATTATATTTTAATAAAGCTTTCACAAGATTATTTTAAATTTTGGTTTTTTGAAAGTCACATTGGTATCATTTTATTTATAAAAAATTAATTAATTCAATGTCATTAACATTATACATTATATAAAATCACTAATTTTTCTTAAAATGATAATTTATCTAGAAAATAATTTTTCATTGAGTTTGGAGGGCTTATATTAAAATTACCATTTACCACTTATGAAAATTTTTTCTTATAAAATGGATTCCATATTTTTTATTTGAATTTTGTAACCATTTCATTTTTAGTAATAATAAATAGAAACCAAGGTAAAAGCTTATCATTTGATAAAGGGTAAAATGGGTTAATCAGGGTTAAAACTATGTGATAAGGTTCCAAAATTGGTCAAAAACATTCCTTTATATCATTAAAATCGCAGATTACTACTAAGGGCCTCATATAAACTAAAATAATGTGATTTTTTTTCAATTTTTATATGATAAAGACCTTTATATTATTTTAAGAACAGAATAATTACAAAATTTCACTCTATTTCTGTTAATATATCTATTATGTTATCATAAAAAAAGTTATTAATGGATATAAATGTTTATTTTTAATATTAATAAATTATTTACATGATCGTAATTTATTTTTATTTTTTAAATTATATTAATTCCTAAAAAGATTTCAAATCGACGATGCAATGCTTGTGTAAAATGGATGAAAATTAAAGTAAATAGTTTTAAAATATTAAATGTTAAATTTTTTGCGTATGTTAAAGTATTGTGTGAATTTTATAGATCACAATGAATGGTAATTAATTTTTCAAATATTCAAATTTGAACTCTTGGGTAATCTTGATGTTTTTAAACTAAAATTATATGAATAGCCTTGAAAATTACATAAAGGATATTTTATGTTAAATAATATATAAATAATTGTATTTAATAAATTAAAAATAACCTTTCATCTATCATTTTAATGGTAAATAATCAATAATTTCCTTAATTGTCCACTTATGATCCACCATCCCTCTTATAATCAGATTTTTGAGCCTTAAGGACTAAGTATCTTGTTACCATGGTAAGGGGTTAAAAGGTTAAAAGTGGTGATAACCTAGGAGATAAGGCTAAAAATAACCCAAAAACCAATCTAAATCCTTTTTTATTATATTTAGACCCTATATGATCCCAACCTAGAAACTGATCCAATTTGGAGCCAAATTCCCACGAATGTGATCCTATATTATTTTAATGTATAGAATAATGAAAAGTGTGACATTCCCCTCACTTATAAAATGGAACCTCAACTCTTTTCTTATTCACACCTTTGTAAGGAACATATCTCAACAAAACGATTCCAAAATATCTTCTAAAAAACTCTAGAAACTTTCTAGAGGTATTTTAATTATTTAAAGACCAACCAAGAGTCTTTAAGAAGAAATCTAATGGAGATTTCTCAAAGAAGAGGTAATCACCTTCACCAAATCCTTTTCAGTTTATTTCATATTGTATCTCCTCCAAATAGAATTTAACCAAATTAAAATAGTGACCGGTGTATAATTAGATTACAAAAATGTTATTAAATTAATATAATAACAATTATTTATTTAATATCTATCCTAATGGAAAATAAAAAAAATAATTATGCATATGTACGAACTACCAAATCGATGAAAAATGTATTTTATTTTTCATCAATGACTCCTATGGTGAGTTATATAGATTTATTTATTCATTTTACAAGTTTTTATAATATTATTATGATATTATAATGATAAAATATTATCTAGCTTCTAACCCTCCCATTTATTTTAAGACGATAACATTTATCATGATTAGGTGTGGGATAACACCTCCACAAAGTGATATGGTCCATTTTTCATTTTCAAATTATAGGTAAATCCATAACGATAGACTTTAAGAATATATATATGATATAATTTTGATTCTAGAGAGGTAAATTACTCTTCAACATTTTTTTATTCCATCCACTAAAAAGTGAAAATGTAACCCGTTCCTACATGTATACTTCCAAAAACATGAAGTTTATATATTAGAAAAATATAATACTAAAAAATGGTTATGATTCTAGGTAATATAAAACCATAACCAAGGCTCTTGGACTAGAACTCCTTAACCAAAAAAAGTATGAAAAATGGAATAATGAACACCTATAATGATGATTTTTAAGAGTTATTAAAAAATAAGTAATTAGAAATTATAAAGAAATAATATGTGGTAAGTTAAGTATGAATATGGATACAATATAAATTTATAATAGATATAAATTTATTATATATGATGTTAGAGTGTGTATGAAAAAATTCATCACCTAAGGTAATGATTTATCATCTCACGTTTATTTTCTTGAGATATATTCTATATTCACTACTTATTTCATTTTTCTAATGTATACACATACCATGATTTTTTAATGATTATTTTTATCATTTTTTATTTGAAAATACATTTAATTTTATCCCTTTTATGAGGTTTTGATTAAGATATTACCAAAATTGTAAGGGTTCTTCATTTGCTCATTGTTTTGTTGAGACATGTTTTATGGTTTCACATATTTGTGTTTATATGGTTTATATAATATCTATTTGATATTTTATATCATATATATATATATATATTCTATGCATTTGATTTTTTTATTTGAAGTTAATTCATTCAATAGGTTTTATGATTCAAAATTTACAAAAGAGGTAAGGGTTTATGTTGCAATATCATTTATTTTAAGGAGTATCTATTTTAAATTTTCATTGAGGTTAATTATTTTATCCTTATATTTTTAACCCCATCTATTTTTTATCCTATAATAATTTCTTAGGTTTCTATGTTTTCCTTTCAATCTCCTCTATTTTTTATTTAAAAAGATCGAGATTTTTTTAAGAAATTTGATCATATTTCCTCCATAGTCGGAAACCTTTTTCTTCCTGGAACATGTTGTTTAATTTTTTTCAATGATTATTCTTTTCTATGGTACGATGATAGTTTGAAGTCATTTTTAAACATATTTGACTTTATTTTCAAATGTTATTTAATAATTTTTATAATGTTTTTTCAACATTATTTTTATGATCTTTTATAAAAAGTATGAAAAGAATCATTGATTTTACATTTACCAAATGAAAGTATTTTCCTATAATAAGTGCAATGTGGTTCACCAACATTGGATAGATATGGAACAAACTAAATCAAAACTCAGTTCACACATGCATGCACCGAATCCATCAAAATGAAGAACATAACTAAAATAATGTATGCCCTATAACTAATCTAAAATAATCAGAAAGGAATCATTTTAATAAAAGGGTCACCAGAGAAGAAGAAATAATACTTACCTTGAGAACACACACTCGCCACACCACATCCAATAAAAGATCAAACCTTAGAAAATTGTAAAGACCTGTAAAAATTCAAGGAAATGTTTTTCTTAATTTTCTTT
The DNA here is from genome assembly GCA_963277665.1 of Viscum album. Lineage (NCBI taxonomy): Eukaryota > Viridiplantae > Streptophyta > Magnoliopsida > Santalales > Viscaceae > Viscum > Viscum album. The sequence goes on from OY728143.1 coordinate 1,568,386,969, forward strand.
GGGATTTTACAAGAATGAAGTTTCTAACGGCACCTGATTCCGAGGCCCGGTGTGCCCAGAATCAATTTCTGAAGTTTAGCTCGGGTACGTTCAGTGAACGAACGAGCGGGTTTTCCTAACTTTTGAACCGTTTCTCAGAATCAAAATATGAGGGCACCAATGAAACCGCAACACCAGTAATTTCTCAGGAAAACCTTTTCTAGAGTTGTGTTTGCTCGGGTGTGGTTATTTTAAAAAAAGGTTAACTAATGAATGAAATAAAAGTTATACATCATTTTTTATTTTATGTTCTAAGTAGTATAAACCTACTTATGGAAGTTGAGGTGGGGCCCACTATATCATAACCCCTCCTGATAGGATATTAGTGAGGTGTGCCCCACACGAGCCCCACCTTTTCAACTTCCTCAAACCCCAATTTTTTTTGTAACACACCCGGAACCCCTTTTTAAATACCAAGTCAACTCTATTAATTAATGAATTGAATTAAGTTATTCAATGTAATCAATTATTCAATTCATTTTGAATTTCTAATTGAATGTTGGATTGTGTGTGTTAATTAAATAAGACATAGTATTATTTCTTTAAGGGTTATTTCATTGTGCAAGAAGGTTGTAGAGGAATTTCTCAAGCCTTGGAATCTTCATATTCCTCCTTGAAGAACGCAAAGAACACACCGTCACTGACGAAGAACGCCGACCTCCGATGAAGGACGCCGAATAACGCTGATTCGTCAGAGATCGACGACGCGACGCCGTGTATCGCGACGCCGACGATCCTCTTCTCCGTGACGCAGTGTACCGTGACGCCGTGTACCGCGACGCCGTGTACTGCGACGCCGACGATCCTCCTTCCACGACACCGTCTTCTGCGACGACCCTTTCCCGCGACAAACCTCATTTGATGACTTTATCGAGGTAGGGGGTTTGATTTAGTTCACGAATATTCATTTCTGTCCAAATGTCTATTTTTTCTTTAGCCGATTAATATTGGATTAACAGGAGGAGGTCGGACCGCACGAACACGGCCGACCCTCCACCCCCTTTGATGTTGTGTTTGTCGCGGCACGATTAAAGGTAGCACGGTGCAACGCCACCGCGCGGAAACAAAGAAGAAGCGCGGCGCCGTCGCGCGGCGCCATTGAGGCCGAACAAAGCCGCGGCGCGGTCGCACCGCGCCGGAGAACCACGAAGAGGCTACGGCCGGAGTGGGGCCGCAACGCCATCGCGCCATGCCGGTCGGACAAGGCCACGACTCAAAGCCGCGGTGGTGCAAGGCGGGGCGGCCGGAACCGCCGGCCGCCGACACCTCGGAGGGGCGGGACCACGGGGTCCCGCGACGGCAGCACTGGCCGGCCGGACCGGGCCGACCGTTTCGGAGGATCCGAGGGTCGTAACCCCTGGTTGGAAAAGGATTGGCCCCTACGTGGGGGCCGCGGTTTCAATCATTGGAGGGAAGCTTCCCCCCCTTTCCACGACAACTCGGACGAGCATAGCTGTCTGGCCACGTGGCCGCGTCCGCGCCCGGCCAACCGGCCGCCCAGGCCTGGCCGGGCCGCACCGGCCGGGCCGGGCCACGCCGGTTGGGCCGGGCCGTGCCTACCGGGATAGGCCGCGCCTTAAAGGGCCGGACCCGGACCCGGGACGGGTCGACCCGGTTCGGGCCGACCCCGGGGGTCTTGGGCCGGGTCGGTCCGGGCCCAAAACCCCTTATTTTCGGATAGTTCCGTTCAAATGCTCGTATCCTTGACTAAGAACCTCCGATCGATACACCGTTAGTTGCGATGCGATCCTCAGATCAAGACGGTTGTTTCGATATATTACACTCAAGGTTTCGGAGAACATTGGGTATGACCGGGTTGGTTCGAACACGAAACCAACCGGGCCCTCGGAGTGGAAACACTTATAACTTGAGCTCCGGACGTCCGATTGACGTGTTGTTGACTTTGTTGGATTCCTCTTAGTGAGACGGACCTTTTGGCTTACTCTGATCGAGTTTTGGATGTCGTTGGAGTGCGGTCGGGTTGGTTTTGACTTAAAAACCAACTGGGCGCCTCGAACGAAAAAGCCAATAACTCTCAGACCGGGCGTCCGATTGACGCGCCGTCTGTCACGTTAAGTTCCTCTTTTCGAGACGGAACCTTGGGATACATCAACTCAGGACTATGTGTCAGTTAATGTATTGAACCCCTTAGCTCGTGGAGTGGACCCTCCCGGAATCGAGCATGCTGTGTGCGGGAACCCTAGAGCTGGCTGTGACTGCGACGACGATGATGACTGCACTAAAATCCTGTGTGGGTTCGGCAGCGACGACGGCTGCACTGAAATCCTCCGTGGGTTCGGTAGTGATGAAGACTGCACTGATATCCTCTGTGGGTTCGGCAACGATGAAGACCGTACTGAAATCCTCCGTGGGTTCGACGACGATGACTACTGTTCTTGTATCCTACGTGGGTCTGGAAGTATTGAATCTGTTATTGTATCCTACGTGGGTTTGGCAGAGTGGCTGGTCTGTAGCCTATGTGGGTCTGATAGCTTAGTTGGTTTAGTATCCTACGTGGGTCCCAGCTTAGATGAATCAGTGGTTACATCTGATCATCTCTATCACCTTACGAAGAAGTATACATGTGTGAGCTGAGTCTTGACTTCCAATAATTATCTTAAATATGTTTGAATTTCTTTCCTATGTGGATTGGGTTGTGTTATCCTGTGTGGATTGGGTTGTACTATCCTGTGTGGACATGATCGAACTTGGGCTCGGATGTTGGAGCCGAACTGGAATTGATGACTTAGGTATATGTATGGGCATATACCTAAGTAGTGTTGGATGTTACTTCGTGACTGTATCTTTCCTTTTTGGATTATCTTTTTTGGATACTGGGAGACATTTGGGGGTCTCGGGGTCCCTACTGAGTAGCGTATACTCACCCCTTCACGGTCTATGCCAACACTACATTTTGTTGGAAGCAGACGACGGACAACTCTGATCATGGTTGAGGCTCATGGAGCAAGTTGGTACCTTGACGTGGACCACTGGGTGGGACGTACACGGAGCGGAGGGCTGGACCCGAAGAGATGAGGAGGTTATCTGTACCCACCCTTCATGTGGTATTTACAGTGGATGGCTTGGTGTTGCTGCTTTACTTTTAGTTGTTGTACTTTCTTTCCAGTTGTACTTTACTTTTAGTTTGGGTTTGTATTCTGGCCCATTTACTTTCCGTACTTACTATTGTACCCAGTTTTACTTAGTTTTTACTTCTACTGGCTGACTCTGTTGTGTTTGTTTACTTTATAAGGAAATTACTTCCCCTTTTTTTCAGGATTTATGCCTTTGGTACTAATCGCCAGCCCCTGGCCTATGGGAGGTGGGCTTGGGGTAGTCACAGCACAGGTCCCGAGGACGGGTCGTGACAAATTGGTATCAGAGGAGTTCGGTTCTACTGCAGAACTCAGGACTCTGATCTTTATTCTATGTGATGAAATAGTGTTAAGGTTATTGAGTGTTTTTATTAGTCTACAGAGTCCAGTGTTGGTGTGGCAGCTGACGTATCCATACACCAGGACCCTGACTTCTGATTTCCGACTTGATGCACAAAAAAATTGATTGCATGTGTGTTTCAAAAGTTTTCTTTGTGATTACTTTGTGTCAGCTCAGTAGGTATACTATTTTGACCGTGGTGCACCTGTTTCTTTTTCGGATGGCCCCACGACGGTATCCAGCTAGGTTTTCGAACTTTGTGAGAGACGACAGCCCACCGAGCGATGAGGCCTCGGTGCCGCGCCCTTTTTCAGCGGAGGCACCGGCGATACCTCTACCTGCCGAGCCACCGATGCTACCAGCCCTAGAAGCTGATAGTGCACGTCGCCTTAGTGCACTGCACGAGGTTCAGAGTCAGAGACCTCCCAGTTTCCACGGGGAGACGGACCCTCAGGCAGCCGAGGATTGGCTGAAGGATGTAGTTTGAGTTTTCAGGTTATTGGGGACTCCAGCTGACCTCATGGTGATCCTTGCAGCGAGCCTCCTGCACGCGGAAGCAGGAATATGGTGGAGCTTGATGCTCCAGGTGCATGATGAGGCATCTATCCTCTGGACGGACTTTGAGCACCTCCTCCGCTTGGAGTTCGTCCCAACCACCCTCTGTGCGGTGCGCATCCAGGAGCTGCTACAGCTGCGGCAGGGAATCATGACGGTCGCCCAGTACTCGGCGAGATTTACCGATCTCTCGTGCTATTCGACGGACATGGTACGAGACCCATTCTTCTGGGCCCAGACCTTCGAGCAGGGATTGAGGCATGAGATCAGGGAATCGATGATCTCCCTCAGCATTCCGACATAGGCAGGAGTACTAATGCGAGCCCTTCTCATAGAGAGGTTCCTTGCTGAGCCTACACTAGTAGTGAGACCTACCGCAGGGCGGCACGTAGCAGATTCATCTGTAGCTGGCAGTCGATGGATGTCACAGGGGTCCAGGAGGACCGGACCATCAGGCGGACAACCTCAGGACACTGGCTCAGAGGTGCGGGGCACACGGCGTAAAGCCAGCCTTCTGAGAAGCAGACAGTGCTACGCATGCGGCGGGCAGGGCCACATAGCTTGTGACTGCCCGACCCGCCGTGCAGAGGAGAAGCGGACGGTTGAGGGGCCACCTAGGCAGAGGTAGAGGGTCGAACATGGTGGTCCTCTGAGAGAAGGCGGACAAGGAAGGGGAGTTGGCCGAGCAGCAGGTGGTGGGCGACGCTTTGAGGCTTTACCACCACCACCACCAGGAGGTCCATCCCGACAACAGGGATCTGGTGGGAAGAGGCAGACTCAGCTTCAGGCAGTGGAGGCCTACGACCACGGTGCGCCAGAGATGATTCGAGGAACTATCTATGTCTGCTCCACCCTTTCTACAGTTCTTATAGACACAAGAGCGAGTCATTCTTTTATTTCTGCTACCCTTGTTCGGAGCTCAGAGATTCCGACGGAGCCGTTAGCTCGATCCTTACGGCTAGAGACTCCTACAGGAGCAGAATCGTTGATTACGCACTGGTGACGACAGTGTGAGCTTACTCTAAGAGGTGAGAGCTTCAGCTGGGATCTTTTTGTAGTGGCGTCGAGCCCTTACGACGTCATCTTGGGCATGGATTGGTTATCTACAGTACATGCTCAGATCGATTTTATTAGGCGCAAGGTGCGGTGTGTACGCACCAACGGAAGCAGGTTCACCTTCACCAGTGAGAAGGGAGCCTTTGTAGCACATGACGGACTCACACAGAAGAGAGGACTGCCCATCACTCATCAGTTGGCTAGTCTGATCCTAGGAGTAGTTGACGTGCGAAGTATGAGTTTTCCAATAGTGGTGGATCAGTATGCAGACGTTTTTCTTGACAACGTTCCAGGACAACCTCCTCACAGAGAGGTAGACTTTTATATTGACCTATACCCCGGTACAACCCCAAAATCTACACCAGAATATCGGATGGCTCCCTCAGAGCTTCGAGAGCTACGGGTACAGCTGGAGGACTTGCAGGGCAAGAGATTCATCCGACCCAGTGTTTCACCCTGGGCTTCCCCGATATTATTCTCCAAGAAGGCGGACGAGAGCTTGTGACTGTCTGTCGATTATCATCACCTGAACCAGGTGACCGTGAGGAACAAGTATCCACTACTGAGGATTGACAACCACTTCGATCGGCTCAAGGTAGCAAGGTGGTTCTTGAAGATAGACCTTAGGTCAGCCTATCATCAACTCAGAGTTCGAGACAAGGACGTGCAGAAGATGGTCTTCATATGTCGGTATGGACACTATGAGTTCTTGGTTATGCCATTTGGCATACAGTGGTAATCATGAGTCTCATGAATAGGATCTTTCAACCATACCACGATTGATTTTTCATGGTCTTCATCGACGACATTTTTATATACTCGACCACTAAGGAGGAGCACGCCTACCACTTACGGGTTGTACTGGACACACTTCGAGAGCACCAGCTTTATGGAAAGCTCTCAAAGTGTCAGTTATGGATACGTGAGGTCCACTTCTTGGAACACGTCATCTCTGAGGCGGGAGTTGCGGTGGATCCTATGAAGATCGAGGTAGTACTAGCTTGGGAGCCACCCATAAGCGTGACAGAGGTGCAGAGTTTCTTGGGGCTAGCTGGGTACTACCATAGATTTGTGCCAGACTTATCCATAGTTGCGGAACCACTCTCAGCTTTGACGAAGAAGTGGAAAACCCTTTGTATGGTCAGACAGATGTCAGAAGAGCTTCCAGGAGTTGAGACAGAGATTGACCGGCACACCTATCTTGAGGCTACTGGAGGAGGTAGTAGGGTATGTTGTCTACTGCGATGTATCAGGGACCGGACTGAGATGTGTCCTGATGTAGGAGCAGGCAGTGATCGCCTATGGATCACGTTAGTTGAAGAAGCATGAGCAAAAATATGCTACCCATGACCTGGAGTTAGCAGCAGTGGTCTTTGCTCTGAAGATGTGGCGACACTATCTGATGGGTGAGTGCTTTACAGTCTACTCTAAGCACCAGAGTCTCAGGTACATCTTCTCGTAGAAGGACCTGAATCTGAGACAGCGGCGATGGATCGAGTTCCTCCAGGACTATGATTTTGAGATAGTCTATACTTCTGGAAAGGGGAACGTAGTAGTCGATGCTCTCAATAGGAGGACGGGCATTTAACTACTCGGGGAGGCGACGGAGCAGCTAGCCTCTTTGAAGATATCCTTCATGGATAGAGATGAAGCATCCTTTCTTCAGTCACTCACAATCACTCCTTCACTACTACAGTGGGTCAGAGAGGCACAACGTGGGGACAATGATTGTGAGACACGATGTACACAGATAACCCCAGGACAGACACCTGATGGATTCTCTGTAGGAGGAGAGCACAACTTCCTTTACAGAGGATGTACCATGATACCACCTGCTTTACAGGAGGAGGTGCTGAGGGCTTTTTACACTTTCCCTTTAGCATGTACATCCAGGAGTGGAAAAGATATACTAGGATCTCAGACGACAGCACTGGTGGCTGGGTATGAAGAAGGCTATAGCTGAGTTCATTTCTCGACGCCTCACCTGTCAGTAGGTGAAGGCAGAGCACCAGGTACCAGCAGGCTTGGTACAGCCCTTGGAGGTCCCGGAGTGGAAGTGGGATGGGATATCTATGGATTTCATGACTGGACTTCCACATACTTCCAGAGGTCACGAATCCATTTGGGTGATCGTCGACCGACTCACCAAGTCGGCCCACTTCTTACCCATCAGAGAGAAGGGATCAGTGGAGAGATTGGGACACCTCTACGTTCGGGAGATTGTACGGATTCATGGTGTGCCATCATCTATCGTCTCTGATTGAGATGCTCACTTTACTTCCCAGATTTGGGAGGGGTTACAGGAGGCATTCAGGATGCAACTACATCTGAGCACCACCTTTCACCCTCAGATGGATGGTTAGAGGGAGAGAACCATTAAGACTCTCGAGGACATGCTTCGTGCATGTGTCCTTGACTTTGGTCATAGATGGGAGGATAACCTACCCTTGTTGGAGTTTGCGTACAACAACAGCTACCACTCCACCATCGGGATGACACCATACGAGGCATTGTACGGCCGACCTTGCAGATCACCTCTGTGCTGGACAGACCCTGGGGAGTTCGCACTTGTGGGACCAGAAATGGTCCAAGCCACAACAGAGATGGTCCAGGTCATCCAGGAGCAGATGAGGACATCTTAGAGCTGGTAGAAGTCTTATGCTAACAGAAGACAAATTCCACTGAAGTTCGAGGACGGTGACCACGTTTTCTTGCGGGTCTCACCTCGACGTGGATTACGAAGATTTGGCCGGGGTGACAAGTTATCTCTGCGCTTCATCGGACTGTTCCAGGTTCTCATCAGGATAGGCGAGGTAGCTTATCGCATGGCTCTACCACCTCAGTTGCACCGGGTGCACGACGTCTTCCACGTATCTCAGCTGAGGGGATACGTGCATGACCCGACGCATATCATCGACCATGGGGAGTTGGACATTGACAATGGGGCGACTTTTGCGGAGGTCCCGGTGGAGATCGAGGATCAACAGGAGTGGGTCCTACGTGGGCGGTCAATTCCTCTAGTGTAAATCAGATGGAAGCACGGGAACCTCCAGGAGAGCACCTGGGAGCTGGAGGCTCAGATGCATGCTTAGTACCCACATTTGTTCCCCTAGTTTATGATGTGTCTTTACGGGGACATAAAGCCCTGATGTGGGAGTAATGTAAAGACCCGTAAAAATTCAAGGGAATTTTTTTTAATTTTATTTGGGATTTTACAAGAACGCAGTTTTTGACAGCACCTGATTCCGAGGCCCGGTGTGCCCAGAATCAATTTCTGAAGTTTAGCTCGGGTACGTTCAGTGAACGAACGAGCGGGTTTTCCTAACTTTTCAACCAGTGCTCGGAATCAAAATCCGAGGGCACCAATGAGACCGCAGTTCCGATAATTTCTAAGGAACACCTTTTCTGGAGTTGCGTTTTCTCGGGTGTGGTTATTTAAAAAAAGGGTTAACTAATGAATAAAATAAAAGTTGACCAACAATTTTTATTTTATGTTCTAAGTAGTTTAAACCTACTTAAGGAAGTTGAAGTTGGACCCACTATATCATAACCCCTCTTGATAGGATATTAGTGAGGTGGGCCCCACATGAGCCCCACTTTTTCAACTTCCTCAAACTCCCATTTTTTTTGTAACACACCCGCACCCCCTTTTTAAATGCTAAGTCAACTCTCTTAATTAATGAATTGAATTAAGTTATTCAATGTAATCAATTCTTGAATTCATTTTGAATTTCGAATTGAATGTTGGATTGTGATTGTTAATTAAATAACACAAAGACTTATTTCTTTAAGGGTTATTTCTTTTTGTGAGAAGGTTGGAGATGAATTTCTCAAGCCTTGGAATCTTCATCTTCCTCATTGAAGAACGCGAAGAACGCACCGTCACCGACGAAGAACGCCGACCTCTGACGAAGGACGACGAATAACACTGATTCCTCGAAGATCGACGACACGACGCCGACGGTCCTCTTCTCCATGAAGCTGTCTACCCCGACGCCGTGTACGACGACACCGTGTACCGCGACACCGTGTTCCGTGACGCCGACGATCCCCCTTCCGCGACGTCCCTTTCCCATGACAAACCTTGTTCGACGACTTCATCGAGGTTGGGGGTTTGATTTAGTTCACGAATATTCTTTGCCGTCCAAACGTCTATTTTTTATTTAGTCTCTTGATATCGGATTAATGGGAGGAGGTCAGACTGCACGAACACAGTCGACCCTCCTCCCCCTTTGATGTTGTGTTTGTCGCGGAATGATTAAAATCAGCACGGTGCAATGGCACCCTGAAAAAAAGAAGAAGCACAGCACCGTCGCACCACGCTGTTGAGGCCGAACAAAGCCGCGGTGCCCCGCTGGAGAACCACGAAGAGGCCGCGGCCGGAGCGGGGCCGCGGCGGAGGGGCGCGACGCCATCGCGCCGCGCCGGTCGGACAAGACCGCGGCTCCAAGCCACTGTGGTACAAGGCGGGGCAGCCAGAACCGCCGGCCACCGGCACCTTGGGGGGGCGTGACCGCGGGGTCCCGCGGCGGTAGCACCGGCCGGCCGGACCGGGCCGACCGTTTCGGAGGAGCCAGGGGTTGTAACCGCCAGCTGGAAAAGGAGCGGCCCCCACATGCGGGCCGCAGTTTTAATCAGGGGGGCAGTGCGCCCCCGCCCCCCTTCCCTGACAGCTCGGCCGAGCCGAGCTGTCTGGCCACGCGGCCGCGTTCGCGCCAGGCCAACCGGCCGCCCAGGCCGGGCCGGGTCGCACCGGCTGGGCCAAGCTGCGCCGATTGGGTCAGGCCACGCCCACCGAGCCGGGCCGCGCCCTAAGGGGCCAGACCCGGACCCGGTTCGGTTCGTCCCATTTCGGGCTGACCTAGGGGATCTTGGGCCGGGTCGCTCCGGGCCCAAAACCCCCTATTTTCGGACAGTTCCGTTCAAACACCCGTATCTTGTGCTACAGACCTCCGATCGATGCACCGTCAGTTGTGATGCGATACTTAGATCGAGACGGTCATTTAGGTATATTACAATCAAGGTTTTAGAGAACTTTGGGTATGGAAGAGTTGGTTCGAACACGAAACCAACCGGGCCCTCGGAGCGGAAACGCTTATAACATGAGCTTCAGACGTCCGATTGACGTGCCGTCGGCTTTGTTGGATTCCTCTTAGTGAGACAGAACTTTTGGCTTACTCCGCTCGAGGTTTGGATGTAGTTGGAGTATGGTCGGGTTGGTTTTGACTTAAAAATCAACCGAGCCCCTGGAACGAAAAAGACAATAACTCTCGGACCGGGCGTCCGATTGACGGACCGTCTGTCACGTTGAGTTCCTCTTGTCGAGACGGAACCTTGGGATACATCAAATCTGGAATACATGTCAGTTGATGTATCAAACCCCTTGGATCGTGGAGCAGACCCTCCCGGAATCGAGCATGCTGTGTGTGGGAACCCTAGAGCTGGCTGCGACTGTGACGACGATGATGACTGTACTGAAATCCTCTGTGGGTTTGGTAGTGACGATGACTGCACTGAAATCCTCCGTGGGTTCGGGAGTAATGAAGACTGCACTAAAATCCTCCGTGGATTCGGCAGCGATGAAGACCGTACTGAAATCCTCCGTGGGTTCGATAGCGATGAAGACTGCACTGAAATCCTTCGTGGGTTCGACAACGATGAATACCATAATGAAATCCTCCATGGGTTCGACGGCGATGACTACTGTTCTTGTATCCTATATGGGTCTGGCAGTATTGACTCTGTTCTTGTATCCCACGTGGGTCTGGCAAAGTGGCTAGTCTGTATCCTATGTGGGTCCGACAGCTTAGCTGGTTTAGTATCCTACGTGGGTCCCAACTTAGATGAATCAGTGGCTATATCTGATCATATCTATCACCTTACGAAGAAGTATACCTGTGTGAGCTGAGTCTTGACTTCCAATCATTATCTTTGATATGATTTACTTGCTTTCCTATGTGGATTGGGTTGTGTTATCATGTGTGGATTGGGTTGTACTATCCTGTGTGGACGTGATCGAACTTGGGCTCGGATGTTGGAGCCGAACTGGAATTGATGACTTAGGTATATGTATGGGCATATACCTAAGTAGTGTTCGATGTTACTTCGTGATTTTATCTTTCCTTTGTGGATTATCATTTTTTTGATTCTGGGAGACCTTCGGGGGTCTCAGGGTCCCTACTGAGTAGCGTGTACTCACCCCTGCATGGGCTATGCCCTCACCAAGTTGTGTTGGATGCAGACGACCGACAGCGCTGATCGTGGTTGAGGCTCATGGAGGAAGTCAGTACCTGGAGGTGGAACACTGGGCGGGACGTACACGGAGCGGACGGCTGGACCCGAGGAGCTGAGGAGGTTATCTGTACCCACCCATCAGGTGGGATTTCCAGTGGACGGCTCGGTGTTGCTGCTTTACTTTCAGCTGCTATACTTTCTTTCCAGTTGTACTTAACTTTCAGTTTGGGTTTGTATTCTGGCCCATTTACTTTCCGCACTTAATATTGTACCCAGTTTTACTTAGTGTTTACTTATGCCGGCTTACTCTGTTGTGTTTGTTTACTTTATAAGGAAATGCCTTCCACTTTTTCATCTGGATTTACACCTTGGTGCTAGTCTCCAGCCCCTGGCCTATGGGAGGCGGCCTTGGAGTTGTCACGGCACGGGTCCCGAGGACGGGTCATGACAAAAATGTTCACCCAATGTTTCAAGAAATGAAAGAATAGAAATATTTCAATTGGTAAAAAGACATGATAAATGAATGCAATGAAACTTCCACGATTAAATGAAATGATAAAGTAAAAAATATTACTCACCCAGAGAGATACCGAGCCCAACTTTGATGGTCAAACACCGAATGAATTGATTTAGAGGGGATGGAGTTCTCTAAAATCACTATAGAGTTACTTTGTTTTGAGAGGGAAGAGGGATACTGTAGATTGAATAAACCTATCCCTCATATGGCTCACTAAAATCCATATTCATGACATTTATATGGAATTTAATCCTTTTCCATGACATTTAATCCTCGGGGTCCTTATACACTGAAAAAACAATCACCTTTTTTTATTAAAAACCTATTTTATATCCTTACACAATGTGTATGCATTACACTGTGTGTATTATTTCATGATGTGTTCTCGGATCATGACATGGACATGTCAAACATTACATGTTTTTCCCCTTACACAACATGTAAATACCCTAAATACAATGAAAACAATATATCCTTACACAAAAACCCAAACCACCTTAGGAATTATCGGAGCTCATGAGAACCTTGTAAAACCGTTAAAAATTTATTCCAAGGATCCATTAATTCAAACAAACATATATCTCTGAAATTTTGGTCATTTTTTTTAAATAATCTTCATCCTTGGGAATCCCATGATGCACCCTACTGAAGGATAAAATAAGTAAAGAGAAAGAAATTACATGAAAGTTTGTAACGATATGTTACGAACTCTCCACCATATGACATACCATACCCAAGAAGTCATGTGGAAGAATGAATTATGGTAGAAACGTGTGGATACTACTCCCTTATCAACAAATCGTGCTCCCAAGTATCATGAGAATATAATATTTGTCACCATACCAATATGACCAATTGAATCGACTACCCATGAAAGTCATTCACTTGAGATTTAATGATATCTACTCGATCCTCCACAATAGAAACATTTGGATCTAACTCACTCTCTTACCAACTCAAAACATGAGGGAGATCATGATTGTATTTCCTGAGATGTGATATTTGGAAAACATCATAAATCCCTACCAACTGAACCATCAAAGATAACGGATAAGAAACCTTTCCAAGACACTCAATGAACTCAAATGGACTAACATATCTTGTATCCAACCTTCCATGTTTTTCAAACTGATAGTGACCCCATCGAGGAGAATCTTTCAAAAAATCCTAGTCACCCATGGAAAACTGAAAAGGACCACATCATTGGTACACATAATATTTCTTCTGAATATGATATATTACCATATGACAACTTATATATTAAATCCTCATGGGTGTCTCCTGAACAAAAATCATTCCCAACAAAGAATCTTCACACACCTCTTCCCAACAAATAGGTGACTACATCGATGACCATATAGAACCTCGAATGTGGAAATTATGATTTAGGAATAATAACTGTTGTCATAAGAAAACTAAAACAGTCTCATATATATATATCCCAAGATCCACCAAATTCAAATACACATGCATGGATAATATCCTCCAAAATCTGAATAGCATGATTCATATAACCATCTGTTTGTTGATGATACGTTGTACTCAACTTGACCAGATAACCTATTGAATAATCCTCCAAAACCTAAATGTAAACCTTGGATCCCATATGAAACAATAGTATAAGGAACAACATGTAACCTCACAATTTCCTACACATATATATTACAATTATCATCAACCTTCATAGTGTCCCTGAGTAGAATGAAATGAGATGTCTTTTTCAACTAATCAATCACAACGTAGAAGGAATTCATCCTTTGTGGAGTATGGTAATCCAAATACAAAGTCCATGGATAACTCATACCATTTCCAAATTGGCATTAGAAGATGATGGAACAAACTAGATGGTTTCATATGAACTGACTTTTTCTTTTGGTAGGTGTAATAGTAAGACACATAACTTTCATGCTTCCTACCTAGAAACTAAAACCACCATCTAATGTCATTATAAATATTTGTAGTTATCAGATGAATATACCAAGAAGAACTATGAAAATTGAGAAAAAAAATCCTCATAGATGCTGGGATGACATACCGATCTTAAAAATTGATAATTTCACCTGAAGAGAGAGACCAACCAAAAACGGTCTCCCCACCATGTAGGGGTTCTCTAATTACTCTAAACTCACCATCCTAATACTTAGCATACATAATAGACTCAAGGATAGATGATGATAACTGAAAAATGTTTAGAACAATACCTAAAACATCCACCTAAGCATCCATATTAAATTGAGTGAAAATCCCAATATGGTTCAACACCTTCTTCAATTCCCAAATAGCTTGTGATGGAAGTCTCATAATAATAGCTTCTATAGAAACATTACCCTTCCCTAGGGTGAAAGTGACATCAAAGTCAAATGTATAAAGATATTCCACTGATCATCTTTATCATCGATTCAATTATTTCTATGAAAGGATATATCTCGAAATCTTATGATCAGAATGGACTTCGAACCTCTAATAAAAAAGTTATTTTCCCCCAACAATTAAGAGCATCCATAACAACAGAATGTTATAAATCATGTGTTGGGTAATTATTATAATGATGTTGAAACTAACTATGACTATACAATACCAAATTATCATCCTTCATTTGAACATAACTCAAAATAGTTCTAGAAGCTTCCTAGAAAATCATATACCTATATCGGGATCAGGTGATATAAAAATAGGAGTCGATGTTATAGGTCATTTCAATTATTTAAAATAACACCAATAGTTTTCATCCCATATTAATTTCACCCCTTTACTGGTAATATTAGTCTAAGGTGAAGTCATATTTGAGAAATCCTTGACAAACCATTGGCAGTATCCTACAGGACCAAGTAATCTTTAAATCTCAAAGACATTCTGTGGTTCTTACAAAGACAGAATAACCTTTACCTTCTCAGGACCAACTAATAATCCATGATTAGAAATCATGTGACTCAAGAAATTCACTACTTGAATCCAAAAATTAAATTTTGAAATATTTCAACAAAAAATGGTCACACTTAAAGGTTTACAAAACTAGACCCAGTAGCGCTCGTTGTACTCTCGGATCATGAGTAAACCAAAATATCATCCTTGAACATATCCATTTTTTTCAAGATACTGATAATATAACTGATTCATAAATTCCATAAAAACTATAAGAGTGTTATTCAGAACAAAAAGTGTCTCAAGATATTTAAAATGGACATACCTGCTCCTAAAATTTGGCATTGGTATATCAGACTCACAAACTCCGAGTTGTTGATAACCCTATTAGAGATTTTTCTCTAAAAACCACATTTTCCCTTAAACTGATAAAAAAAATCATACATATGCTAAAAATGATACATGTTCTTTACTGTTACTTGGTTTAACTTTCAACATTCTATGCCCAATCAGAGTGAAATTTTTTCCTTCTTGGAAAAGTGAACTGAGGCTTCCCAAGGTGAAACTCTATGGAAAACAAAACCTATTTCCATAATGTAATCCAGTGGAATATTGAGCTCCCTTAGCTCCACTAGTTCCAAACAACAATTAGGTATTGAAATACGATGTTTACATGGAACCAGATAAATCATAAAAATCACCTCCTCCTCTAGAGGAATCATGGATAAATTGTATTGGTAAATTTTAGGAAAATCCAGAACAACAGTGAGAAGATCAAAAATAGAAGAAATTTCATCAGGATCAACTGTGACAATAGACAAAAATCTCCCGAGCCCTGGTCGGGAAGGCCCTGTATGAACAAACCTCATATTTTACTATCTCTGAAGAACCTATGAGATCCATTTGTCCACAAGAAATAAAACATGCCTATGATAATAGTCAAACTCATCCTGATGAGAAACAAGACCATCCATCCCAATGATGATGTCAAATAAATATATTTTGAGAACAAAAAAATACCAGAATAAATCTATATTGGCTATCGATAGTACAGAAGGAAACTAATACCCCTTCTCTTTCCTATTCCTAATTGGAGTCAGAAACTCTATGGAAAAGGACAAAATATCTATTTTAAGGTTAAAAATATCAATAAAATGGCTATATATAGACTAGTGGGAAGTCATATTATCAAATAATGAAATTTATACTAAAGATGAAATAATGATGAAACCTATTACTATTGATTGACCCTCACCTACCACCTTAGAAAAATCATCTACATGATGTGTGTTTTTCACTCATGAGGAATGTATCTAGATCCCTAATGACATTGAGGCATCTAACTACATCATAGAAGCCTTTAGATCCAAGGATCCATGACCATATAGAAGTGTGGTCACAACATAATAGAAATGATGTAGATGACCATAATGTTCACAAGAAATTCACATATTTATAGGTAAAGAACAAGAATGTCATGTGTGTATGACCTTGACACACTGATAGTAAGTTAGAGAAAAATTACTAGTTGCAACTAGAGGGGCTAAAGATGTATTCTACAAAGAACCACCTCCACCACTAATGTGATGACCCAACCACTTCCTCTTCTTCTTTGGTGGACCACTGAAGCTGCCATGGAGTGGAAGAGAAGGGAAGGGTATTTAACCTTCCCTTCTATATTAATTTATAATATCACAACCATGTTAATTTCCTCTACGTAGGTCACAAGATTCAGCATAAAGTATTGAAATCTATGTTTTTGGTACATTCTAGTCAACAACACAAGTTTCTTACATGATTACCTCAATAGAATTATGATCCATAGGTGGTTTACCTTGAGGAGAATCAGCTACACCATACCGAGGAACTCATGGAATGTGCCTTGGAGGCATACCACTACACACTAATAAAAGAATAAATGATCAAAAAATATAATAATATCAGTTCAAACTAGAAAACCCTTATGAAAAAACTAAGATTAATTTCAAAACTCAAAATAGGAGAAATATATCCCAATATCCCTTGGAAACATGAGTCTCATCATGGAAAAAGTTGGAAATACACTCTCTATAATCTACCTATCAAGTCCCAACAACCCTATCTCTAGTATTATAAATGTCCCAAGACAATTAATCTTGAGGAAAGAACACCTCTAATACCAAACTATGGAAAAAATGACCTAGATACCCTCTCGAACTGGTACTTGAACCGATCCATCACATACCCAAAGGAAATTCTTGACCCCCATGGGATAACATCGACCACCCTGGAATCAACAAAAAATAGATGGAATGATTTCTCCTAACCCAAATCTGAAAAAACGACATATATACACATGAAAAAAATTAAATAGTAGAAGAAAAGATGAATATATATTTCATGAAGGAAAGAGAGAAATAGAAGAGAGAAAACTGAAAAGGTAGAAAAACAATATCCAAGAGACAAGTCTAAAAATAATGGATGAAATAACTAAAATAGCTACTCCAATAGTCACCATGTGATAGTGTGGGAAAACCTGCAACATCTTACCATCCAACTTCCCATACCCAGCTGACATAAAACCTCTCCGCCTCAACATGGAACCCTGGCTTTCCCTACATCAAATGACATAACTAGTTATATGCATCATCGAAGGGGGTAAATAGGGTGTGAGATAACATAATTAGTAAGGTATCAACCAATTGTTCCTTATCCAGTATTTGAATAAAAATATAATAATTCCCAACTTTAAATAAAATAAGGAAGGAAATATATTTTAGCAGTTTTTATCTCAAAATCATGGTAAAATATTTAATTTCCCTTTTTTCGATATTTCAAAATAAAGTATCTAAATTCATTTAAAATCATTTCATATACAAATATAAAAACATATATATCAAATCAAACCAAATCATGTGTCAAAAATCATATCAAATAGATGGGAGTACAAAAAAAATTAGTATATGAAAATAACAACCCAAATCGGCCAAAAGTACAGATAATATCATGCCAAGGATCACACTATGTCAGGATAGCTTGGACACTCATACCTAAACATAAAAAATCTAGTGTGCATCAAGCCAATAGAAATATTCATTAAGTCTAAAGAGTTTATGAACACCCCTAAAGGTGAAATCCCCAATTGGTTTAACATGTCCCAAGAATAATGGTCCTAGGGAGTAGAGGAAAGCCCTATGAAAAAACCCCTCAATAGTGGGTGATACCGATTACTACACCTTCCACCTAAGTACCCAAATATTTTCATGTATGATATTTTCCAAAACAAATTCTTCATATAAATATTTTAAAAACAATTCATAATACCATTTCATAATGCTTTGAAAACCCCTTCTTATTTACCCAAAACCAATGGAAAACTACCTTTTATCAAAAAACTAGTTCCACAAACAAAAATAATAAGTCAATTATTCCATTTATTTTAATAATTTTTTTTATCAAAAATAGAAGAAATATAGTTCAACAACACAGGATATAGATGGAACCGCATAACTAAAAACTCAGGTCGCACATGCCCTCATGAAATCCACAAATAGTAAGAACACAATAATGACAACAAAGGCCTTATAATAAATCGACATATCTTAGAATTGATTCAATTTTACAAGAGGCCTAGTGGAGAAGAAGAAACAACCACCACACTAAAACCAACAATGAATCAGTCCTAATAAAAAGATTATATAATGGATTTAGAAAAGAATCAATAGAAACATCACCATGAGTGAATACATATGATAATGAAATGAAATGGTAAAACCATGATCAAAGTTAATGAATAATGAGAATGTATTACTCTCTCAGAGAGATACCACACACAACCCTAATGATCAAATGCTGAACAAATCAATTTGTAAGGGTTGTATGTCTCCAAAATAACCAGAGAGTTCCAATAGGTCTAGAAGGAAGAGGGATGGAGAAGAATAAATAAACATATCACTTGTAAAGTTCCCTAAAATCTCTATTTTCAACATTTATAATATATATAATCACTTTATATGTTGTGTAATCCTAGGGGTCCTTATACACTGCAAAACCCATCCCATTTTTATTAAAAACCCATTTTATCCCTACATGAAGCTTTACACATCATATATTATTTCACACTGTGTACTTAGCTCATGACATGATCTTGTTAAAAATTTCATTTCATTTACAAATTACATGATTTGTAAATTCTTTACAAATAGAGAAAACCACATATTCTTACACAGAATGCCAAACCACCTTGGGCATTCTTTGAACTCAGGGAGGACCCTGAAAATCCATTTCACATTTATAAAAAGACACCGTTAATCAAAACAAAAAATAGAACCCTAAAAATTAGGTCATTTTTTATGAAAATTTTCTCCATCCTCAAGAGTCCCAATACGAACCCAATTAGATAGGAAAACAATTAAACAGAAGAGAATTACCTAAAACAAGGTAACACGATGTTACACAAAATCCCTCTAAACCTGATAAATTTACCCTTAAACATCCAAAGAACATTCATGAAAATCTATTATGTTATATTATTTGTCTAAAAATCAATATCCAGATGACCCTTATTTAGGCACTTATGAAAAACACCAATTCCCTTCAATCATTTTATAGGATGTTTCATTCCATAATTTTTACATGATGGAAATTGATTCATTCCATTATTCTTCTTTATATGATCCTTTTTATTGGTGATCAAAGAAACAATAATTCTCTTGATTCCCCTAGAATATATAGGATATATAAAATTATTTCAATTTCTTAATGGAACTTGATATTGTATCATTATATGATAAAAATGTGGGAGAAACTCGTTCCGTTTATAGTATCAACTTAAGATCATCATAGAAATGGTCAAAATTACTTTCCCTATTATGTTTATTGTCCACAACATACTTGGATATTTTTGTAATGTTATATTCATACTATTCCACACTTTCTTCTTATTTCTATAATAAATTGAGGAATATCTTAACTATTTTAGTTCAATGTTCTATTGGGATGTATTTCTTGAATAAGATCACATTAAAAGTTCTTAATTCCATGATTTGTATTCCATCAACCTCTTTAGTGTTATGTATTAATGAATAAAATTGATGAGTATCACCTTTAATACAATACACCCCGAGAATATCATTTTAATATTTATTACTTCCCAAAGAAGTAAAATCTTTTAGAGGGACTTAATCTATTACTTATCTACCAATAGATTAGTAGTTCTATCAAATCATGGAAGATTATATCATAAAAATAAATCCAACAAAGGATAATCATGATATAGAAAAATAGGTTTCTCTATATGGGAAAGGTTATTCATCATATCCTAAGTCAACTACATAAAAATATCCATGATATTCTCAGTTCCAACACTATTTTTTTTTGGATTTCTTAGAATGGAAATCCCTACATTGACTATAAGTGTTGAATCCCTTTTATTCTTTAGGATCCATAATAAAATAATGGAACAAAATAAGTAATCTCATAATCATCATGAATATTTAACCATAAAAGAAAAATCCCTTTAATGGTAATTGATCTCAAGTACTATAATGGGTTATCATAATTCTCATGTTAGATATGTTCATTAAAAATATAGTTCCCATGGTTTCTACTAAACTTTCTCTGATATCAACTACAACATCCCCAAATCTAGAAACCCACATTTTGATTCTTATTTATTATATTATCATAAGATACCAGAGATATCATCCCAAATTACTAATTAGGTTATTAGTATTGACGAAATAAATACATACATGATTCCCCTATTACGTTGGAAATATAAGCATACAAAATAAAAAATATCTCTACCTTGATATTATTCATAATATCCTTCATTATATCCCATGGAAAGGGAAATAAATAAAGGGAGATATTATATTATCTATAGGGGTTATGTATAGTAAAATATCTCAATCAATAAATATGTAATAGTGAATATGTAAAGTTAAATAACTGAAAAAACCTTCCGTTTAATAAATAAATTGATCAATAAATGAATCCCTAGAGTAATATCAGGGATAATAATAACTGAATTCAAAATGAAGGAATTGGTTAATGGTGGATTTCATGATTTCAAACATGATGATATATTAACCTCAAGGACCTTTTCTTATATATATATATTAATCAATGGGTATGAGTACACCAAAAAACCATTTAACAAGTTTTTCTAACTAAGTTGTCTCATGAGACCAGCCAACGAATCAAGGGGCTATCTATGATTGGGGCCCACCCATAACTTCATGCCCAATACAGTACTCATATAATTAATGATAAATTTAATTCATAAACAATATTACTTATAAAAAATATTAGTATTAACTAAATAATAAAGAATGTTAATATTTAGGTAGTCAATAAAATAAATTTATTAGTAAAACTTTGTATGTAGAAATGCAATATAGTTTAGGAAATAATCATATCCATGATAAAATAAAATAAATATTTAAGATAAATCTAAATTTTAATGAGAAAGGATTAAAAAAAGGGAATCATTCGATATAAATGACAAAAACATTAATCAGTATATAAAATATTACAATCGATTCATCTAAATTATAGTTTTTAACAAAATAATATCCTTTAGAGGGTAACAGAAAATGAAATATTAACATTAAAAAAATATTTCATTAAATATTTTTTAAAGCCATTTCTATATTTAAAAAGAAAATAACTATCATAAATGGTTATGGGAAAATCTATTAATGTTCAATACACTAAAATGCAAATTTCCTTTTGAATTTTAATAAAAATGTCAAAAATGAACATTTTAGAAAAGATTTTAAATATTACATTAAAAACTTTTAAAAAGTAATGGATAATGTAAAAATTTTGTAATAAAATCATTTTAGTAAATAAAAAGGACTCCTTTAAATCAATTTCAAAAAATATGTACATAGAAGAAACATATACCCAATCAAAAGAGAAATAAGATCAGATTTTTTTAAAAAATATTCTTGCTTGATTGAAGTTCCAAATAGAGGAAATTTTGGAATAAAACATGATAAATAATTAAATACCTAGAGGATAATAAATTATATTGTTTTTATGAAGCATATATTATATAATAACATCAATTAAAAATATAATCAATCCCAAAAAATGAGCATGTAAAATAAATTCTTACATATCTGGTAACATTTAAACTGATACCCAATAAAAGTGTAAACTTGAATTGAAAAATTAATCATTATATATATATATATGTAAAATAAATCAATCTATTATTATATACACCACATAAAGGTAACTAGGTTCATAATAAAAAAATATCGCTCAATGGAGTAGAAATTGAGATGAAATCCATTAACTCAAGTTCTACTTTCCCCATAAGTGATATTAAACTCTTGTAAAATAAATTTATATTAATTATAATTATATAAAAGAACCATATACATATATATAATATCATATATTATCCATTTATAACATTCTATCACCCATTTGTTAAGAATAATTTATTATTATCACTATTTCTAGTGTTAACTTCTTCCTTTTTCATGTATATTTGGATTCGATGGTTATGGTCAGGGTAAAATGATCATTTTTATATTATATAAATAATTTTAATCAAGATATAAACATAATACATAGTCATTATATAAGTTTTTATAATCATTTGTGAGAAACAAACATGAAAAATGAATCACATCGTTTTGTGTAGATGGTAGGTCGTACGTACGCATGAGAGACATTATTATATTTTAATGAGTGGATGGGTAAGGAATTGGATGATATATTATACATAAAATAATTAGAATTATGAAATCATTATCATATATAATCAATTTTTTTACATCATTGTAAAAATCCTTGTGAGTCAATAATGGAAACAATTACATCAGTTCACGGGACGGTAGTCAACCGTACATACAAGTAATGGTTTTGTTTTCCATTTGATGAATAAGGAGATGGGTAAATATTATTACATCAACATAATTAATTCCAAATATATTATATTGATGGTGTTATTATATTGGATTGGTTATGACATAATATATGGTCGTAAATGTAACAACCTGAAAAAATGTACTTCTTTTATTTATGGATCTCATTCCTACTAATAACTTTCTATTATGTTTTACAATAGAAGCACTTAGAATTACTTGAAGCCCAAATTATAGTTTTTAGAAATGATATAATTATTATGAAAAATTAAGTTATATGGAATAATTATTATTTTAATTAAATAGTATTATTACAACACCTATTTTTAAATTTAAATGATAAACTAATTTTATTTTTTTGTGTTAGAAATTTCAGTATGAAATTTCATTATTCATTTTCTATCTGCTATTTTTTTAATAAATAAGTAATGTTATGTTTGAAAGAAAAATTTATCATATTTAGAGAATTATTATAGTTAAATAAACATAATTTTTGAATTTTAAATGTCAAAATTAATATGGGCTGAATTTTTAGATGTTTTCTAAGATGTTTCAATTTTTTGATAAATAGTATTTTATTTGATGAATAGTGTTTTATTAATGAATAGTATTTTATGAATAGTTCTATTTTTATGAATAGAAAAAAAAATTATTATTAAATAACTTTTTCTGTGTAATGATTTTCAAAAAACGGACATACACGGCTGTGATCAGTCAGATATATAGAGTCCAATGAGATCAACTTAATTTCTTTAGGTGAATGGTAAATTAAACATTTGGAATATTAGTTTTACCCTTATTAATAGTAATGAATAGTAAATAAGAAAAAAAATAGACACTTCACCCATGAATTTATAATTACAATTTTGATATCTTAAAAGTGAAATAACGATCATCGTATAAGTATTGATATTTTTATATGTCATAAATATTATAAGTACAATTTTTTTATTAATTTAATAATAAAAAATGGAAATTTATTTTCATAAAATTTAATAAAAAATTGTTACTTTATTTTCTTATGGTTATAAGGTAATTTTATGGGACCAAGATTAAATTCTCACGTTGTTATAAAATAAGTTATAGTTTAAAGTTAATTTTTTTGAAATAAATTATGATTTTATTTAAAGATAAAAATAAAATTATTTATAAAATTATTTTCTTAAAATGGGGTTCATTTTTGAATTCAGATCATTTATATTAGGTTAGGGTGAATTTATGATATTTTTATAATATGATTTTGTTCAGTGAATAGTAAAAATACAGTTTTGAGTTTCGGTGTGATTAATGACATCATTAATGATGAAATCATGATGTAATAATTCTGGTCAACTTGTTAATAGTAATATATATTATGAGGCATCCCAATTGGCCAGTACCATGGGAAAATACCATGGGAAATCCCATGGTTTGTCAAATACCACTAATGAGGTGTCCCTTGAAAATTAATAAAATATTCTCCCACTTTTGCTATAAATACCAACCCATTACTTCATTACTTTCATTAAAAATTATCCCTCAATGAAGATATAGTATTTTTAACTCCTAAGGAGTTATCCCAAGGTGCCCTCAATCCCCCAAAGGTCTCAACCTTTATGTTTTTGAAGTTACTCTTCAAAGTAAGGGAACCTTTCACCCTCTTCTTTTAGTCAACAATTCTTATATGTTATGTCTTGGAATTTCCATTTTCATATGCTGGGGTATGATATTATGTATCCTTACTAATTTCTTTTTTATTTAAATATGATGATATTCCCTTTTTCTATCATCAATTCATTCTATGAATTTTTAAGTGATGCTGTTAGGCTGTCAAATTTTTGTAAAAGAAATCACATCTTCTCTTTTCTTTTAAGATTCAATTTCATGTGGTATGTTATTAAAATATACACCCAATGATCTTATTTATATTTTATTCTATACCTATATTATAAAATGATTCATTTATGGATGGGATACCCTTTTTCCCTCTCTTTTTATTGTTTTCTAAAACCATGTTGTATAACCGTTATACTGTATAATTTTTGTCTCAAAATTTCTCTCAAGAAAATATCTTATTTTTTTATATGAATACCCAATCCTATTACATTTCTAGGGGTATTCATCAAGACATAAAAATGATATATTTGATTATATAATTTACATACTTAAAACTCTCATTCTATTTTCATGGGTTATATATATGATATAATGATCTTTCTTTTAATCACTTTTTAAAAAACGTCACGATTTTGACATAAAACTGATTTCTTTTATTTGGTATGGGTTATTTATGAAAAGTTTGATTTTGATTTATGTAGATCACATTAATATAAATACATATTAAGGGTGTTCCCTGATATCACTCCAATGCATTGGGAAAAGAAATTAATCTCTAGTGATGAAAAATTTTACAATACCTTGGTGAATAACCTTGGTAATTTTTATGACACCTTGGGGATGGACCTTCGTGATATATTCATGAATGTCTAAATTAAATGTTTTAGCCACATTTTCAAGTTAGGATTTAATTTATTATTTCTATTTTATGAATCTTTATCATTTCTTTATGATATCCCTCATGTTATTTTTGATATCGCTCAAGTTCATATGTTAACTATTTCACTTGTTTTCCTTACAAGGACTTCTGATCACCCTTTCATTTGATGCATGTCTCTAGGTTATGATATGAAGTAATTGTACATTGGATGAACTTTTCAATAAGCTTTTACAGGGGATTTAAGATAATTATTTATGTTTTCATTTATTATTTTCCTGATTTCCAAGATACTAAACTTTAAAATATCATTTATTTGTAAAATGAAATGAAAAGTTATGTAATAAAAAAGGTAGGATGCCATAGTAAAATAAGAAGAAAATTGAAAGTTCTTAGTGAAGATGATTACCACTTCTTCGAAAAAGAACCTTTAGATCTCCTCTTATTGGGCCTAGGGTTGGTTTTATGGGACTAAACGAGCCTCTATAACCTTTATAAGGATTTATATACATTTTTTGTTTTCTTATGTTTTTAATTTATATTATTGGTTCTAGGTGGTTTATATAATATAGGATAAGTTGTTACTTTCTATAGTCAATGAAAGGACACAAGTGTAATTGATAAAGATATTTAAATATAATAAAATCATTTTCATGTAAAAGTGGTTATATGTTGATAAAATTTTGAATGAATGATATTATATGGTTGGAATACCTTAATCTAAAAAACTTTGGATTGGTTTAAGGGATATTTTAAACCTTGTATTTTGTTTTGACCCCATCTTTAGACAATTTTATCCTTAACCATAGTAATAAAATTTTCAATCTTAAAGGGTAATAATTTTACTTATAAGGTTAAAATTTACCCCTAAATTTCCTAGTGATGCAATTCTACACCACTTATGATCCTACTTGTCCTCTATATATACTTTTATTATTTTTAAATAATTTAATAAAATATTTTTTTGAAACACCATTAATGTGATTTTTTTTCTCTATTCATTTTATTTGACTTTAAAGATATCAGGATAACGAAGGAATTAGAATCTAATAATTTTATCCACAAGTAATAAAATATTATTAAAAATACTTGTGGAACCATAATTCATCCCAAAGACAACATTTTTAATGATTCTAAAATTATTTACTTTGATTTTCTAGTACTTGCACAAGAACTATTTCATTACTGTATAGTTGTTAAGGGTAATTATATAATCACTAAAATTTAGAAATAAATTACCATCATAAATATTATTTCATTATGAAAAAATTACCTTTAATATTCATTAAAAAATTATTTCATCCCTATGTGAACATATAAGTGAGATTTAAGTGCAAGAGAGTGGCATTTTGTATTTTAATTACTTAAGAAAAATGGACATGTCATTATTAATGGAAAATAGGGAAAATCCATATATTAAAATTTAGGATGAATATTTTATAGTTCATCACATATAATTAAATAATGTCATGTTTTGGATGAATTTTTATTTATTTATCTCTTTATTTTAAACCTTTATTACCCAATTTACCAATTACCAAGGTGATAAATTTTACCACGATTACTACTAATGATGACTAAAAATAAATGAAAGTTATTTATAAAATTTAAACCCTAAAAAATTACAAAGATTTAATCAATTTTATCTAATTTAAATCCTATAATTTTTATAAATTTATTTAAAAATAAACACACAAAATGTGATAAAAAACAACTTTCCATAAAGATGCATTTTCAAGAACAAAAACCAACTTATATAAAAATAATGTAAAATAATGACCCTAATAGAGTCAATTAAGATATTTTATATAAAAATGATCATATATCACTTTAATACCAAATTAAAATTATAATGGGACATTTAAATTACTTGATTTAAAGAAAATAAATGGCAGTTTTACAAAAAATCAGTATTTTTCACTATTCACCAAAAAACAAAGGTTTTAAAAAAAAATCCCAAAAATTCAAACTAAGACAATATTAAACTGTTCATTTAAAAAATTATATAACTGTGAAATAATAATTTTTCAATAGTTTTCAGAGTTTATTTAAGCTTAGTGTTTTATGTAAAGAAAGCAATCTAAGAAATTTGATTTATTTAATGATAAATACATTATAATATCTCATGGTGTTAAATGAATTATCATTGAATAATAATTCTGAACCATTCATAATGGTTAGATAATAAACAAGTTGGATAATATGGCCAATGGAGAAATATCAGATAAAATGATCACGGTGTCGTAATTGAAAGTTATAAAACTTGATTGGGCTTTGAGGATCCTTGCATAAGATCATAAGACCTGTGAAAGGTCATAAAAAACATGACTTAGAAGAATATAACAAAAATAAATCAATACATGAAATTATAACATAAGAAAGTATAATATCATTAGAACATGGAATATTATAAATATTCAGGATAACTTCGAAATAATTCATGTATTAGGAAAAAAAGTAGAAAAAACATGAGTATAGTTAATCATAACATCATGAATTTGGATTAACCACCTAATTACCATAAAAAATTGGTTTAGGAATCACTACATGATTCCCATAGTAGAGTAGGAATCACTACCTAATTCTCATATTGGAGTGATCAATCCATACTTGATTCCTATATTAGAGAGATCATTACTTATTCGATTACTATAGTTATCAAATGATATATAAAATCTTAACTAATGTAATTATTGGTGACATATTACCCCACCCATCATCATTTAAACATATGAGTGACACTTAATATCAATTTTTTTCTTATCATAAATAACCATTGAGAAGAAAACTAGTTTCATAACATTTCAAAATAGTGTCACATTAAAAACAAGATCATTTGATACAATAATTATAATCTCCCAAAAGAAGTATTTAAGAATAGAACATATAGAGATATTTAAGAACCATTAATAAATTAGATAATAATACTTAAAAAATGGAAGAGAAGTCACAAAAAGAATGTTTTTCTAAAAAATTTCTCTCAATATCATCTTAAAAATAAAATATTTTCAACTCACTTTTCCAAAAAATATTTTTTTAAGATGATGCAAAACTTTCTTAAAAAATTAAATAAAAAACATTCTATTACATAAACCATGATGTGAAATAGACCATATTTTAAAATTTTAAGTAAAAGGGTATAATATATAATCATATTAATGAAATTCTTTTAAATATTTTAAAATACCTATATTGAAAACCCCCATCCTTAAAAGGATAACAAAACCAATGTTTTAAAATGATTGAGGGTAAATAAGGATCATTAAGGATAAAAATAACATAATCTTACAATATGTAAAGGGGATAATTTATGGGAAGTAAAAATATGGATGTGGATAAAAAATCCATTAAAGTGATGGGAGTTATTCCTAACAATATTACAATTTTTATGAAAAAAATATATTCAATAAGGTAGAATAATTCAGAGTGAAACATTATTTACTCATAAAATAATATGTAAATAAAAAATAACATCATCATGGGTTATTATAATTCAATATTTAAATATCATAATTTATGTGGAGTTATTCTGAATCAAGAAAAATAATTAAGTCAAGAAAACCCCTTACCATAATTATTGACTTCCAATAAATCTATAACATATCATATCTAAAAAACTAACTATTATAACTACCTATTTTATAATATTTTTACTATCCATAACATTTTCTCAAAATCATTTATTTGGATACCCTTTAATGATATTGTATTTTGATAATTGAAACATTAAGTTGGAAAATCATGGAATGATTTCCGTAGCATGATTAGAATAAAAAAGGAACATGGAATGAGTTTAATGAGTGAGAAAGGTAGTTTATCATTAATAAAAAATCATTTTTATAGTAAAGGATTGATGCAAGATCCTATATTTTTCTAGGTACATCCCACTTTGAGTTTTGTGTTAAATATCATTCATCAGGTTTTCCTTTCTCATTAACCTTTTTGGATGAGTCTTGTTTGGAGACAGAGAGCCTTTGTTGTGGAAAATGAACTAATTCTCAGGGATTTATGTTTAATTGAAGTAATGGAGTATGCATATAAATGTGTTAAATGGGTTTGTGAGGGTTTTCAATGATTTTATATGGATTCATATGTGATTATAGATCTTTCATTGAAGTTTGGTTGAAACAGTTCGCAATTAAATTACACATGATGTATATGTTATACAACGTGTAACTATCAACAGAACCATGTTGTGAACTTGTTCACGACATGAAGTGCTTACACATCATGTACCTAGTTTATATAGTGTAATGGTCTGTGTAACACCCTATGATTTTATGATATTGATTATTTTTAATTTATTTGATGTCTTATATTACACACTACAATATGATTATATTTCTCTATACACAACATCGTATTATTTTACAGTATATGAAAAATTATACTTGGCTTGTGTTACACAAAATTTCAAGATCTTTTGATAGAATTAATTTCATGAAACACCGAGTATAGATTTTTTCAAATTTATAAAATAAATATGTTTGGATTATGTTATATGAAACACTAAAGTAATATTGCACTAAATACAACACTGACTTGACTTGAATTACACGCAAGAGAATCCTTCTTCGATATCTTTTGTTGTACATAATACTGAGTTTCACTAAACAACATTATATTATAAAAATATTTTTATTTAATGGGATATAAACTAGCTGTTATGAATAGTGTTATTTTTTTTAATTTTATAAAATTACATTCATCTTATATATTTTCTATAACATGATATAAGAATAAATTCAATTTTTTAGATAAAAGAAGTATTTTTCAAAAAAATGAAGTTTTAACGCCTTTTGATGGTGAACCAATTTTAAATATAGTTATTAACACTAATATATTTTATTTTAAAAAAAATGTCTTATTTGGAAGTGAGAAATAAAAAATTACTTTTCTTGAATTTTTGGTATTTTTCTGATAAAATTCATATTTTAATGAATAGTGAAAAATATTACATTTTAATTCAAAACTGCAGTTTCAAATAATTTATTTATATAGTTAGATTATCATTTTAATTTGGTTTAAATATTAATTAAATTATGTTTTTATCATTTAATCCAATGTTGGTCATTGGAAGTAATTTCACATTTAAATTTGACATAAATACTTGTCAATATTTTGATAGTTTTTACTTCTTAAAAACCCGCCTTCTCGTTTTGACAAAAAGAATTAATTTTAAATTAATTAATGAAACTTTTGTGATTTAAATTTATAAAAATGTATTCCATATTTGGAATCAATGGGTCGAAATTATTTTAATAGGTAACTTTTATTTTTTATCAGATATTATGGATAGTAACTATGATAATTTTGATTTACCACGATTTAAGGTAAATCAGGTAAATTAGGGTAAGACACAATATGATAAAGATAATAAAATTACCCGAACACCGAAAAAAAATCATAGTGGATGAATTCAATTCGACCAATATCACCTAAGGGTTAAATTTTTTTTAATTGACTTTTATCCATGAATGTGATGTAATTATAATTTAAAAAAAATGTGACCACATGTCACTCTCATATATGTTATAAGTATAATAATTTTAATATAGTGATAAACATGATAAAACATCTAACATAAATATTTCCTAAAATATAATGAAATTATCTACATATTGAGAATTTATTTAAAATATTTAGAGATTAAATAACTACCATTAACGATGACACAATAGTGATGTAGAAACTATTTTATTGATAGAAATATCAAATAAATGGTTTTAAAAATATTAAAATAAATATCATATGAACTAATTAATGTTCTAAAAGAATTTTCTATGTGAATATGACATGTGAGTAGTGTAATAAAATAATATGAATGAAATATATGACATAATAATGTAATTTTATTTATGTATATATATATATGTCATTTACTTTCTTCCATTCAATTCAATAATGAAACAGAAACAACATTCAAGCATACGTACGTCCTACCATCTCCATGAATGGTGTATTCCATTTCATTTATCTATCTATTATATATATTTCTATACTGAATATTTATGAAATATAAATCATTTTTTTCATTCTAGAAGTAATTAAATCATGATCTAAGTAATAATATCAATAATAACAAGTCAAATCATGTATGAAAAATAATATGATTAATACCCAAAACTTTGCCTTAACATGGAATTGATAAATGAATGGGTAATATAAAGTCATAAATGAATCATATATGATATCATAAATTTTGTTATTGTTCTATAAAAAGGTAATAATATTTTTAAACCCACTGTCTAGGAGTTTTGGATACATATGAACTATATCGGACCTAAGGCAAGGGATAATTTTAAAATCTCATTATTTTCTGAGATTGTTTATTCATAAGTATTTATTGGTGTATATTTAACATTTAATTCCATGTTTCCAAAATATAAAATATTATTTCTATTCTTATACTATTTTTTAAAGTTAATTTTACCCATTCGTAAATTTTTATTCAATGGCATGAAAGGAATCTTTCTTTTATTTTCTATTCGAGGTACTTTTTGACTTTTCTAACAAGAGTACAAGAAGAATGTTTTTTAACTTATATGGCATGAATGTATTTTTACAGTTTCATGATGACTTATTTAAATGAAGGTTTATCTACAGTATTTCAAATTTATTTTCAAATAAATTCTTTTATTTAAAATTACACGGCATTTTTAGAAAAGAAAACATTTTTGAATAAGAAATGATATTTTTCTCAGGAATTAAGTTCAAGTGTTTTATGAAAATTATTTTCCATATAAGATGAAACTCTTTAAATAGTGTTATGTTTCTATCCCTATTATTACTATGATTTTATTTTATTAATGATGGAATGATATTTTATATGGATTTTGTTATGAAGGAATAATGTTTATGAAACCTATTTTATTTATTGGGTTATACTATAATGAATGATTTATGCTTTTGTGGAACATGTGAGAATGATTTAATTATGAGATGGGTGAGACCTATATCTCCCTCCAATAAATTGGGTAAAGATTTATATCTCATGAGATATAAATTACTTGAACAGAAAGTAAACCCGGTTTAGTAATACATGGTTGGAATGACAAGAAAATCTAGTTCAGTAATATATAGATGGAATGACAAGTAAACCCGATTCAGTAATGGACTTTGTCCACTATGATGGTCTTGGCAGCAATGCTCTGGATACTATGGAAATCATATTATGTGATTATTTTTTTTCACAATTACATGTTTTATGCCAATGCTATTTTATCATGGTTAATGTTCCTTTATAATCTATGCCTTATGTACTGCTAATATTTATTTCATGACTCAATATTTTTATATTTAAACATTATGTTAATGTTTTTACATTCTTATGTTAATTTTTTTTATGTTCTCAATGTATACCCTTAATGAGAATTTGAGCTCACCCTTTTTATGTTTTCTTTTCCCTAGGATATAAAGAAATGTTTTAGGTAGGAAAACAAATGGGAAAGATTTTTATGGGAGATGGTGAAGATATTTCACCAAGATAGAAGAATGTGTTTTGAGTTTCCAAATACACTAAACTAATACAGTTTTTGGGTGTCTATTTGTGTCATGTATTATGTATTCCACAAAATAAATTTAATGTCTATATATGTCAATCTTGGGTTTTTAGAGTTGATAAGGGTTAAAACTAACTCAAAATGAAATGTTTTTTTATCAAAACCCATTATGAAGAAATACCTAACATGTAAACGGGTTACACACCATGTAATTATAATGAGTAGTGGGTTTAATTGAGTATCATGTATTATTTATTTTTTTCCTTTATTGAAAACACTGTCTCTTGACCCTAGAGTGATCCAAGTGATTTTGGAGTATCCTCTCCCATTCAAAACATCCCGATTACCCATCCAACACCGGGTGAGGTTTTTATTATGGTTTACTCTCTTCTTCGGTTTCTATCTATCATTGGAAATTAAATTAATTAAACACATTATTTCAGTTTTGACCTTGATGTGGTTTGATCAAGGTTCCATCTTGTGATATTCCTTCACTCCTTTCTTGTTGGTCATTCAGTTTATAAGTGTTCCTTAATCACTAGATAAAGGTTGGGGGTTTAAACCTAAACCTCTAGTATAATTAATTTTCAAGTCTATGAAATATTGAGATTTCACCGATGTAAAATGCACTATGACTGATTTATTCACCGATTAATGATAAATTGTGGATATTATTATTGGTTAGATCCATTGGATTCAATTATTGATGAAACCTAGATTATGGCAACCTATTGGGTGAGTAAACATTAGAATAATAAGAATTTGTATAATGGTTTAGTGTGTGTTTTTCATGACATGATATTGTAGGTGATTTCTTGAAATAGAATCTATTTGTTTATAGATTATGGGATATTGATATGGTTATTGCTATATTGATATATAAATGGAAGTGAAATTTAAAGAAAAATAGTAATTTTTATTATTATCCACTGCATATTATCATGTGATATTTTTATAACTTTATTATTATGCCTTTTTGAGTTTGATCTCTACTAGAATTTACCCTTTACAAATGGTTCAGAACTGTTGCAAAAGGCTGGGAAACCGTTAGTATATTATATACCAACGGTTTTCCAGACCATGGACAAGTAAGTTGTGGGTATATTCTTATACCAACGGTTCTTGTAAACCATTAGTATATGTGTTAAAATAAGATATATACCAACGGTTTCACAAACCGTTGGTATATGTTACTCTTATACCAACAGTTTAGAACTATTGGTATATAGTGTACAATATACATCCAAAGGATATACCAATGGTTTTCAACCGTTGGTAGATGTTTATACCAACAATTATAACAAACCATTGGTAGAATATATATCAAAAGGCTATACCAATTGTTTTGAAATACATTGGTATACATATGTTGTGGCTCCACAGCAGCCAGAAGCCACCTCCAACTTGCAACTCTCCATGACCTGTTAGAACACATACTGCCAGAATAAAAAAGCCTACAAGGGATGTTTAAAATTCATCCAGAATTCAGAAATTTAGAAATTTAAAATTCATTCCTCAATCAAACCATAACACAAGATAAAAATAAATAATCTAATACATCTAAAATCCAATACATCCATAATTTAAATTCAATAACACCCATAACACCAATACAAAATTAAAATACAATACATCCAGAATCCAATACACATAACAGTATTCAAAATTTAGAATTCATTACCAATACAACTAGAATCAAATACATCTAGAATTTAGAAATTTTTAATTGAAAAGTAATAACACCCATAAAAGTATTCAAAATTTAGAATTCACTCCTCACTCAAACCACAACACCAATACACACAAGAGAAAATGACTACATGTTACAGGAAGCACATGGGATGTTTACTCATGGTCTTTGGTTTACTATCTTAAAACCAATAGAAATACTTGGGTAGAGTGGACAAGTATCATGATACCCATAAGATAGACAATGGTAGTGGTCATATTCTTAGACCTACAATGAGTTATAAGAAGCACATGGGATGTTTATATTCCTTTGATGACCATGTATCCATGTATAAATGGTTTCAGATGTGTTAGTGGGAAACATTGGCCAATATCGACACATGAGATGGGTTACCAGAATAACCTACATGTTTTTCATAGACTTTTAAATTGGAATAAGGGGGTATGTGGCTAATTGTAATTTGGTCTCATGGGCATGATGTGAGATGAATCCCCATTTTGGGTAGTGGGTATGAATATTCAATTATGTAATTGGTATTAGGTTACCAAAGGGACTTTGGTTTGGTCCTAGAACCCTCTGTTTGAGGATGGGATTGGAATATTAAATGTTATGTGTTTTTGAATAGGGGTAGGAGTTCCTCACATGAGAAGTGGATTGTGTGAGGCTAGACTATGAATCTTGTGCTAAAGTATCAACATAATCCAAATATGTTTGGTCTGTTTTCTGTATGCAAGTGGTTGTTTTCACTTAAAACCCTGTCCATTTCAAATAAAATTTAGACAATTTGAGTGGTATCAGCCACACCATACCTTGGATTGAGGATGGGTTGACTCTTACACGTCACAAATGACCCATGGATAGTTTTCATAGAGTATTAACAGAATCTTAATGTGTTTGGTCGGTTTTCCATATGCCAGTTGTTGTTTTCACTTAAAATGTTGTCCATTTCAAATAAAAGTGAGACACTTTGAGTGGTACCGGACACACCATGCCTCATATTGAGATGGGGTTGACTCATAAACGTCACAAATGAACCGTGGATCCTTGTGATAATGTATCAAAATAATCAGAATACGTTTGGTCAGTTTTCTGAATGTCTGTTGTTTTTACTTAAAATAGTGTCCATTTTAATCAAAAGAGAGACACTTTGAGTGATACCAGCCACACTGTGCCTCAAATTGATGTGGGGTTGACTCATACACGTCAAAAATTACCCATGGATTTTTTTCCTGAATTATCAATACAATAAAAAAGCATTTGTTTGGTTTTCTGTTTGGAAGTTGTTGTTTTCACTTAAAATCCTATCCATTTCAAATAAATGTGAGACAGTTTGAGTGGTACCAGCCACACCATCCCTCATATTGAGGAGGGTTTGACTCATACATGTCCCAAATGACCCATGTATAATTTTCCTAAAGTATCAATAGAACCCGAATGTGTTTGGTTGGTTTTCCATATGAATGTTGTTGTTTTCACTTAAAATCCAATCCATTTAAAATTAATGTGAGACAGTTTGATTGGTAACGACCGCACCATGACTCAGATTGAGTAGGAGTTGATTCTTACACATCAAAAATGACCCATTCATCATTTTCCTAAAGTATCAATAGAATCCGAATGCGTTTGGTTAGTTTTCCATATGCCAATTGTTGTTTTCACTTAAATTGTTGTCCAGTTCAAATAAATGTGAGACACTTTGAGTGGTACCGGCCACACCATGCCTCAGATTGAGGTGAGGTTGACTCTTACACATCAAAAATAAACCATGTATATTTATTCTAAAGTATCAACACAATCCGAAAACAATTGGTCAGTTTTCCGTATGCCAGTTGTTTTTACGTAAAAGTGTGTCCATTTTAAACAAAAGAAAGACACTTCGAGTGATACCAGCCACCCCGTGCATAATATTGAGGTGGGGTTGACTCATAAATGTCACATATGACCAATGGATCATTTTA
Organism: Viscum album; assembly: GCA_963277665.1. Taxonomy (NCBI): domain Eukaryota; kingdom Viridiplantae; phylum Streptophyta; class Magnoliopsida; order Santalales; family Viscaceae; genus Viscum; species Viscum album. Next base: position 1,568,423,155 of record OY728143.1, read on the forward strand.
CAAAAGTATCAACACAATCTGAATCCGTTTGGTTGGTTTTCAGTATGCTAGTTATTGTTTTCACTTAAAATGTTATCCATTTCAAATAAAGTTGAGACACTTTGAGTGGTACCAGCCACACCGTGCCTTTGATTGAGGCGGTGTTTACTCGTACATGTCACAAATTACCCATGGATCCTAGTTATAAATTATCAACATAATTAGAATATGTTTGGTCAGTTTTCCATATGTTTGTAGTTATTACTTAAAACAATGTCCATTTTAAACAAAAGAGAGACACATTGAGTGATTCCAGCCACAACATGCCTTGGATTGAGGCATGGTTGACTCGTACACATCACAAATGACCCTTGGATTGTTGTCCTGAAGTATCAATACAATCAGAAAGTATTTGGTCAGCTTTCCATATGCAATTATTTGTTTTCACTTAAAATCCTGTCCATTTCAAATAAAAGTGAGATAGTTTGAGTGGTACCGGCCACACCCTACCTTTAATTGAGGTGGGGTTTACTCATAAACGTCAAAAATGACCCATGAATCGTTTTAATAATGTATAAACATAATATGAATGCATTTGGTTGGTTTTCCGTATGCCAGTTGTTGTTTTCACTTAAAATGTTGTCCATTTCAAATAAAAGTGAGACACTTTGAGTGGTACCTGCCGCACCGTGCCTTGTATTGAGGCGGGTTTGACTCAAAAAAACCACATATGACACATGTATTTTTTTCCTAAATTATCAATAGAATCTGAATGCGTTTGGTTGGTTTTATGTTTTCCGGTTGTTCTTTTCACTTAAAATGTTGTCCATTTCAAATAAAAGTGAGACACTTTGAGTGGTACCGGCCACACCGTGCCTTGGATTGAGGTATGGTTGACTTGTACACATCACAAATGACCCATGGATCCCTATTATAATGTATTAACACAATAAAAATACGTTTGGTTGGTTTTCCGTATGCCATTTTATTTACATGAAAGTGTGTCCATTTTAAACAAAATAAAGACACTTCGAGTGATACCGAATACACCATTCCTCGAATTGAGGTGGGGTTGACTCATACACATCAAATATGACCCATGGATCATTTTCCTAAATTATCAATAGAATATGAATGATTTTGGTCAGTTTTTACGTATGCTAGTTGTTGTTTTCACTTAAAATGTTGTCCATTTCAAATAAAAGTGAGACACTTTGAGTGGTACCAGCCACAACGTGTCTTGGATTGAGCTAGGGATGACTCGTACACGTCAAAAATGACCCATGTATCCTTATTCTAAAGTATCAACACAATAAAAATACGTTTGGTTAGTTTTCTGTATGCCAGTTGTTTTTACTTAAATGGGTGTCCATTTTAAAGAGATCTTAGATTGGAATCCAAGACGCAGAATTAAGAGTGCGATTATCTCCAGAATCAAGGTCGGTGGTCCTTATACTTTCCTGAATTGTCGTGATGTTTTATATATGCCGAATCACCACTCGCCCAATGTTGGGATGTCGGGTCTAGGGGCTGTCCGGGGTCCAGAGAGGTGGGAGGGGGGGGGGGGCAGTCTGGGGTCCAGGGAGGAGGGTGGGGGGCTGTCCGGGGTCCAGGGAGGAGGGTGGTTGGCTGTTAGGGGGGCTGTTCGAGGGGATACCAGGGGTCTGTTCGAAGGGTTGTCCGGGGACCAGGTAGGAGGGTGGGGGGAGAGGGGCTGTCCAGGGTCCAGGGAGGAGGGGGGGGGGGCTGTCTGGGGTCTAGGGAGGAGGGTCAGGGGCTATCTAGTGGGCTGTCTAGGGTCTAGGGAGGAGGGGGGGGGGGCTGTCTGGGGGGCTGTTCGAGGGCTGTCCAGGGTCCATGGAGGAGGGTGGGGGGGGGGGGGCTATCCAGGGTCCAGGGAAGAGGGGGGGGGGGCAGTCCGGGGTTCAGCGAGGAGGGTGGTGTGCCGTCCAAGGGGCTGTCCCAGACACATGGGATGATATTTACATATTTTTGATTCAAATTATTTGAAGGTTAAAAAAATAATTTCAATATATCAACTTCTAATCAGACCATCAATTTTCTAAATTCCACTAAAAAATTACAATTTAATTAAAATAGATAAAAAATAAAGATAATGTGACCTACTTAATCACATATATATTTAGGCACAAAAAATCAATAAACATCAAAGGTTAGTAATATTAGTCAGAAATGTAATGTATCAATTTGTCCCTCATCACCATCACTATCATCATCATCATCTTCACCCTCACCCTCATCCTCATCATTGTCACCATTATCATCCCCACCCTCCTCCTTGTCCTTGTACTCAGCCTCGACCTCCTCCTCAGCCTCGCCCTCCTCCTCACCCTCCTCCTCTGCCTCGACCTCCTCCTCATCCACCTCCTCCTTTTCCTCAGCCTCCAAATCGCCATCGTGTCGACCACCACTAGAACTACCACCTGGTGCACCATATATAGAACACATCAATGAAATATATTCATCACAAGTAGTGCTGGCCTCTGGTGGAAGTGTTGGACATAAAACTTTCAAAAGTTTCATAAATGCAGTGTTTGCCCTAGTAGACTGTTCTTCCATATTTGTGGCCCTTTTTTCAGCCTATTCTGCCTATGAATTAACCTGATACAACTCGGTGGCTATAAAAATCATACCTAAGGAGGGCCAATACCACATCAGAACTATACTCTTCCCAGTTCGATAGCGTACTCTACCAGGGTGCTCATCTCCCAACACCTGATGTAAGTGATCGTTTGGCCCAAAATTGTTAGGTTCCTGGGCATCAAGGGCCTCAAAAGAATCCTTTTACAAATATAAATAGATTATTGAGTTAAAAAATAGAGATTAAAATTTTAAATCTACAAATTAAAACATACAATATGCTGCTGAGTCGGTTCATTAACCGCACTTCCATCTTTCTTCTTTCTACTCGAGCAAAACAATTTTGCTCGAGGCACACGTCCTTCTATATTCAATTTATGAGTCAACAATGACATTGAATGTTGAAAACCATAATTAAAAATAGGATACCAAATAAACCATAGTAATTTCATAAATAAAACTACATAACAACTTTAGAAATCGAATAAATTATGGAGGAAGAAATAGAAAGTGCAATTCACAAAGAAAGATTATAAACTGTCATACCTACTGTCTCTCATGATCTAGCATCATAGTATGTCCCAATGTGTGGACGTATTTCTTAGCATCAATGTTTCTTTTATTTCTTCTAGATGCATCCTAAATAAAAATCAATAATTAGTATTAACGAATAAAATGAAAATTTTCATTTAAATATCTTTAATTTGATTAATAGTGTAAATTGGATAGTCATCCAATGAGTATTCATCTATCGGTACTATTCTAATGGAAAATCATCTACGACAGGTACCACCTCTAACTCTATACCCACTATAGCATGCCAACCAATGTACAAATCATGCTTATAAGCTCACTAATGCTCGCCTAAATCCTTTAGACATGCTTGCCATGCACCCGGACCATCGACGAAATTAAACCGTAGCTGAAACCAAAATATTAATTCATATAAATACAAAAATTAATATATTTCATTAAGTACAACATATTTTTTACCATATCTCTACCCAGGCTTTATCATTGACTTCATTTGACAGTAGTCTCCATGAGAGTGGGCTGACAGGAATGATGTTGGAGTATTTGGAAAGCGTCTCCAAGAAACTCCGACATTGCTGCCCTGATTTTTCAATAATATGACTATATTCATTGTAGTCCACCATCAACTTCGTGTGGCAGTTCCACACCGAACGCATGCGTGTACGCCCCCGCCCCCGCCTCCTATCAGTAGATGTATCTGTTATGAAATAAAAACAAATATTTTATCAATACATGTTATATTGAAAATAAATAATGGTGTATCAATTTGTTAGGGTTATATAAGTATGCCTGTAGTAGTCTGATCAACGGGCGCCACTGGATCCATAGAAACTAAAGGAACACCGTACACATATGAAGTGGGTACCAATATATGCTCCGTAGGGACAGACTCTGGCAGAGCAGTATTCGAAGAATATGGAATATAAAAGCCTAGAGAGAAGGAAGCAGAAGTAAAAGAAGATGATAGAGATGGCTGGACAAATTTTGTATGAGGAGTGGGAATCATCATCAAATGTGGTATAGATGGGTGAGGAGGCTCAGATGCAAAGGCTAGTGAAAACATGGGAGGGATAAATATCCCGTGTGTCCCTAATGGCACACCGGGATCAGAAATGTAAGATGTATGGTATGTCAGTGGGAGGATAAGGGTCTAATCAGGTACGCCGACCAGATTGTCTAGCTCCCGTACCATCCCCCCTCATACGAACATCCTGAGTACTGGGATCACTACTAGGCTGCTCATCAAATAATTGTTGCCTAATAGATGGATCCTGAAAAAATGTTTAAAAAAAATTCATCACATGACATTATATATTATTTAAATAAATATATTTGAAATAAAATACTCACTGCAGTCACTAGTGGTGGAATGCCCAGCTCAGCCATGTGACAACTATTGTCCATAATCTGTTTCCGTCACCTCTCTTCAATTGGTTTCATTTTCCTTCATTTGAAGACAAATATGATAGTAAAAAGAAAATGATAACTAATGTGTAAACCAAAAAACAAAATAAATGAGAGGGAATAGGGGGATTCATGGATAATTTAACTAACCATTGTTTTAGGTGATCTTGAAGAAATATATAATAAAGTCATTAAATCATACAAGATGTAATAAAGAAATTTATTTTTTTAGTAGGATGATTATTTACTAAGTGTCATCAGTCTATTAGAATCATGGAACATTGATTCTACCAGATTCATAAGTAGTGAAGTAGTTGTCAAAATTAAGGAAAAATCTAATTCTTGTAGCTCAGGTAGATGATGCAGGTTTCAATACATGTTTTGCAGAAGAATAAAAACCATCATGTTCATTACCCGGTAAAATGTTAAAGAGTGGTCTTAAAGTCATAAAAATTTTATAAAAAATCATAGTTGAAGCATTGAAATGTTCACCAAGATAGAAATTTTGGTTTCGTAGGTTTAAATATAGTTCAATTAGAAATTACAAAATGAAATTCAAATAAAAATTTCAACCAATAAACATAGAAAATTCACATAACTGTCAAATCAGATAAAACATATTTGCAATCAATATTAAATCAATTTGAATAGTACCAACATTAACAACCCAACTCGAGGTAAACCAAAAGAATTGAGATCATGGATGTATGATTCTATATATTTTCCACCACAACTTCACGTTCACAATCAACTTTGACAATTGATCTATTAGAGTCATGGAAAGAAATAAATGGATTGGTTTCAATGGAAGTAGGGACAGTGTCAATTCCATCATCACCATCATCAGAAATTTGTCTTGTAATTACTTCAACTATGACTCAAAATTCAGGTTGAAGTTGGTGTTTGACATAAAAAACTTGTTTATCCATTTATGCCAAAACATATGGTTCTACGGTAGTAAGAGTGGAAGTCAAATTAATTACTCGAAATCCATAATCATCAATAAATGTGCCCTATCTCATCATCGAATCAAACCAATGGAATTTCATCATCGTGACTCATCTATGAGAGTAATAATCCAATATTGTTTTTCAATGACTCATTAACAACCCACATTTTAAAATTGCGGTCTACTATCTGATGTAGTGGAATAAAAATCTATTACGGAAGTAACCATAACTCCATCATGTTGTGTTATCATGTTCTTTTCTCGTTCAGTGATAATAAATTTGTGCCCAATGATAAAAATTTATTTATAATCATGAACCACGATATTAGGACCAAAAGCCAAAGCTATTATTTCCTCAGAGACAGAGTCAGTAGGAAAACTCAATACCTACAATATAAATGAATATTAAACTTAATTAAATACTGATTTAATTATTTTAAATAGTAATATATTTACCTTCAATTTTAACCAAGAAGAAAACTCCTTTCTATTCAAATTATAAGGACCCGAACTTATTACATACATAATCTTGAATTTAGTCAAGAAAACAATTCCTTTTACATTGAGGATCTTTTAAAGTTTATATCTTTAGAGAATTAGGACAATACATTCATTATATTACACATTATTACAGAGTGGATACCATAAAAACAGTTTAATTTTTTTTCAAAATATAAGACATTCAAACTTAAACAAGACTCCTTGCCAATTCTTCAACATTTAACATGGATTCATTCCTCATATTACACATCCATTAACCTGTGAAAATCATTTAAAAACTTGGGATGAGCACAAAATCTCAGTAAGGGATGGAAAAGAAGCAAACATCACATTAGTCCATGAATACTCATAACATATGAAAGCTTTTTCAAAAGAAATTCTTTTCACCCATATATACATACTTTTTGTAACATGAGATTTACAAAATATCCACACAAAACATGAGAACATAAATATAATGATAAAGGTATCTTGGGCATTACTTACAAAATCTTGTAACCATTCTTGGCTACCTTATAATTTGTAACCCTCACAACTACCTTACTTGGTGTAACCATCGTAGTTACACTTGGAGTAACAATACGACCGACCTCCAACTTACTCATAACCAATGAATTGGATGGAAATATAGGTCCCACCCTTAATTATAAATAATTCCCAAGAACCAAAACATAATCATACAAAATTAATAATTCCATAAAAACATTTCTTTGGAATTTTTTAAAACTGAATTAAAAAAAGTATTTTTTAAGAAAAGCCCCTTATAAATATCGTACAATTGAAGAGGGACTTAATAGAGTGGATGGAGTATGTATATATAATGTAAATTCACATAATAAAATATAATATAAATAGAACCCATAACAAAAACAATTTGAATAGCAGATAAATAATGAAGTAGAAAGTTAACCCAAAGAATGGAAATTGGGTTTAGAATGCCCTTACCTCGGGTTTGTCTTACTTCAAAATTATTTAAACTTCTTATATAATGGTTAAAATAGTATTATTATTATTTTAAATAAAAAATTTCATGTTTATAACAACTTATATTATCATTTCATAACATCATTTCATCCTTTAATCTTTAGTATTTTTCTCCTTGCACTGTTTTTGGGTGAGTTCTTTATATGATTTCCGTGATTGGTTCATAGTGGATGTTCTTGTCGATTGGAAGTGAAACCCCAGAATTCGAATGGAGTAGTATTTAAATATTTCCAGTAAAATAAATTATACCATTTATCATTTTTAATTCTTACAGGAGGATGATTTATAAGTTAAAACATTAATGATGTTTGTTTAGATCATTGTAGTTGTTTTTTGGTAAAAATGACCTCATTTCATTTTATAAATTAAAAACATGATTATAAAATAATTATAGAACCATGGATGAGAAGCGATAAATATATTATAACATGGATCAACCATAAAAATTTTTTTCTAACCAGACTTGAAAGATTTAATTAAAATTGAAATCACATCATCCACTATGTCGGTAGTTTGACACATCACACACAATGTTTTTATTCCTTGAATAAGTGGGAGTGGAGAAACATAATGATGATGAATTTTCCATGAACATGAAAAAATCCAGAATAAAAATTATTTCTGGAAATTTTATGCCTCTTGGGTAAGAAGAGATGAATACAGAATAAGAAAAGAATGGAACTCAAAATAAAATAATAATTGAGAAATCCCTTACAAAACTTTGGCAGCCTAACGACTACACAACATGATTTTAGAAAATATTAAAAAGAGAGAGGAAAATGGTCACCCATCCATAAATGAATAATAATATAGAGTAGATAAATAATAAGAAGTAAATAAGAACATAGTATGTAAACTTGAATGTTATACAACATAAAATAGTACTTGAATGGAAAAAGAAAGAAATTGAAAATTTTCTTACCTTATAGAGTAACCCTTAATACTTGAAGGTTTGGACCTTGGGGGATTGATAAAAACTTGGGAGGATAACTAGGAAGGTATGGAGGCCAAAGTTTCCCTGAGGATGAATTGGGAATGAGGTTAGTGAAGGAATGAGTTGGTATTTATAGGAAAAGTAAGAGAATATTTTAATAATTTTCAAGGGACACCTCATGCGTGGTATTTGAAAAACCATGGGATTGCCCACGGTATTTTCCCATGGTATAATCTACTTTGGAAACCTAAAAAAATATTTAATTATACACAAGTCAATCAGATTTATGACATCATTATTATATCATTAATGATGTCATTAACACACCGAAACTAAAAACTGTATTTTTTTACTATTTACTGAAAAATCAAATGTTTCAGAAAAATTCCCAAAATTCACCCTAACCATTTATCAGAATGTATATTTAAAAAATGAAGTCCATTTTTTGAAAATAATTCTCTAAATAGTCTTAATTTATTTTTTAAATAAAATCAAACTTAATTCAAAAATTAACAATTCTAATTCTGTAACTACTTCTATATCATAATGAAAAATTAACCTAGATGTTATTATCTTAAAGCCTTAATAAACTAAAATAATAATAAAATATACAATTCATTAGGGTCATTTTACTATTCATATTTCTATTCATAAGGGTATGTTACTATTCACCAAAAAACAAGTTGGTTCCAATAGACTCCAAATAACATATTGAACACAATTGTAGATGACAGTTTCTTGAAATTCAAAACATAGAAGTGGAAAAGTTATGTTTTAAAGGATATTTATAAATATCTACTTTAAAAAAAACTTCCATTAATTTCAATTTATTTTTAGAAAAACATGGGGTGTTACATTATCCCCACCTTCTGGAAATTTCGTCCTCAAAATTTTATTTACTTATTAAACAATTGAGGGTACTTTTCCCACATAGCATTTTCAGCCTCCCATGTTGCTTCTTCAACCATGTGGTTTCTCCACAAAACCTTTACTTGGTTGATTACCTTATTTCACAATACCTGTTCCCTTCGATCAAGAATCTGAATTGGTTTCTCCTCATATGAAAGGTTCTCTTCCAGCTGAACTACTTCTGGGCTCAAGACATGTGATGAATCTAGAACATACTTTCTCCACATAGAAACATGAAAAATATTGTGTACCTAAAATAAACTCAGAGGCAAAGCTATGTGGTATTCCACTATTCTAACTTTATCCAAGATTTCAAAAGGACCGATGAACCATGGACTTAGCTTCCCTTTCTTACTGAAACACATCACACTTTTCCAAGGAGAGATTTTAAAGAAAACAAGGTCACCTACTTTGAAAGAGAAGTCTTTACTTATGATAACTGCAAAACTCTTCTGCTTACTCTGAGCTGTCCTCATGTGCTGATGGATCATCCTCACTTTCTCAGCCACTTCTTCAACAAATTCTGGCCCCATAAACTTTCTTTCACTGACTTTATCCCAAAACACTGGAGTCCGACACTGCTTCCCATACAAAGCCTCAAAAGGTGCCATCTTAATATTGGAATGAAAACTATTATTATAAGAAAACTAAACTAAAGAAATATATTGATCCAAAATTCCCTGATAGTCCATTGAACAAGATTGAATCATATCCTCCAATGTTTGAATCATTCGTTCTGACTTCCCATCTGATTGAGGATGAAAATATGTACTGAAATTTAACTTTGTGCCCAATGTCTTCTTAGGCCCCTTAAAAAAGTTAGAAGTGAACCTGAGATCTTGTTCAGATACAATGGAAAGAGAAACTCCATGTAACCCGAAAATACTCCCAAAGGTCCCTATATATCTTAGTACATCTAGGATGAACTGAAAAACGAGAACTATGAGCCTCACACAACAATTCTTTCTTCAACTTGGAATCACAAGGCACACACAACCTTTTACCAAATCTTAAAACACAATCTTTATCAAGATTAAATTCTTGCAACTTACCCATTTTAACCAATTCTAACTTTTTCTATAGCTCACGGGCTTCTTTTGCGCTTGCTTAATTCTGTCTAACAACAAAGAAAGCACTAAAACCGGAAATAAAACAGAGGTATTCCCTACACCAACAACTTCTATGACAAAATTCATCAAATATTTAATCAACGGATCATGCTCCAAACATAGGATGGTTAATTATGCATGATGTTTCTGAATTAAGGCATCCAACACTTTTTTTTTCTTTTCCATGATGGTAATTGATCGTGCATTCATAATCCTTTATCATTTCTATCCATCTTCTATGCATCATGTTTAATTCCTTATGATTGAATATATACTTCAAACTTTTATGGTCAGTATATATTTGACATTTTATTCCGTATAAATGAAGCCTCCATATTTTCAAATCAAAAACCACACCTACCAATTCCAAATCATGTGTGGGATAATTTATCTCATGATGTTTAAGTTGTCTTGAAGCATAGGCAATTAACTGATCATTCTTCATCAAAACACAACCAAGTGACTTCAAAGAAGTATCACTGTAGATTACCAACTCACCATTCTAGAAAGTTAAGGCAAAAACTAGAGCATTAACTAATCTCTTCTTTAGTTACTGAAAACAAACATCACATTACTAGGTCCAAAAAAATTTAACCCCTTTCCATGTTAACTTAGTCATCGAGCTAGATAACAATGCAATGTTATTAAGAAACCGTTGGTAATAACCTGCTAACCCAAGAATACTATGAATCTCTATAACATTTGTGGGTCTTGGCCATTCATCAACTACTTTTGTTTTGTAAGGATCAACTGTTATTCTATTATTATTTACAATGTGACCAAGAAAATAAATCTGTTGCAACCAAAAATCACACTTGATGAATTTTCCATATTGTTTCTTTTCTTTTAAAGTTTTCAAAACAACCCTTAGATTTTTTTCATGATCCTCTTTATTTTAGAAAATACCAGAATTTCATCAATAAATACTACCAAAAACTTATCCAAGAACTCATGAAATACTCTATTAATAAGATTCATGAATACATATGGTGCATTAGTTATTCCAAATGACATAACAACAAATTCATAATGCCCATATCTAGTATGAAAGGCTGTTTTCAAGATGTAATCTTCCTTCACCTTCAGCTGATGGTTTCCAGATCTCAAGTCAACCTTGGAAAGGTACTGAGATCCCTATAGCTGATCAAACAAGTCATAGATATGAAGAAGAGGATACTTGTTTTTAACAGTGATGTTATTCAAAGCTCTATAATCAATGTAAAGTCTCATGGAACCATCTTTCTTTTTAAAAAACAAAACACGAGATCCCCATGGTGAAGTGCTAGGATGAATGAAGCCTTTTTCAAGCAAATCCTACAACTGACTTTTCAATTAAAGAAGTTTTATTGGAGCCATACGATCTGGGGGTTTTGAAATTGGCTTAGCATTAGGAACTAAGTCAATTGTGAATTCGACTTCTTGATCAGGTATGACCCTGGGTAACTGATCAGGAAAAACATCATGGTATTCATTTACCACTGGCACATCATTAATTTGAATAGTTCCCTTGTTTTCAACAATATGAGTAAGATAACTTTCATTTCCATCATTCAATAGTTTCTCAGCTTCTAGATATGTTATCAATTGTATGGGTTCATTATTGTATACAAACTGAAACTCTTTCTGAAAAACAACTTATTTAGATATATTGTCAATCTTAGCATGATAATTTGAAAGACAATCCATTCCCATAATAAAATCAAAATTGACTAAGGGTAAAACAATAAGGTTTTCAGGTAATTTATTTCCACATACCATAATAAAAATATTCTTATGATTCCTCTTTGCTATAACATTTCCCCCTGGTGTTTTAAAAAAAAGAATGGGTCTTATTTGTTGAGGTGATACTTCCAATTTAATAGAAACTTTCTCAGAGATGAAGGAATGTGTAGACCCCATATCAAACCAAACTTTAGAAAAATCTGAGTGAACAAACAAAGTACCTGATACAACTTCATTGGATGGCCTGAAATCTATTGATGTAGTCCCAAAGGATCTCACTACACATTTATGCTTGTAGTATGATTTTTTTGCATCATTTAGATCTCTCTTTGGGCAGGAATTTTCATAATGACCCGTCTCACCACATTTAAAACACTTTATAGTCTTCTTTTCAAGAGTAGTATTGGGATCATTTTTATTGCAATATTGGGCTATATGTCCAAACTTACCACATTTAAAACACTTCCTAGTTTTGCTAAGACATTCCCATAGGTGTTTCTTGCCACACTTTTCACAAAATGGAAATTGGATTTTCTTACCATCATATTTATTTGGTTGATTATTACCCTTTTCTATCCATATGGACCTCTTCTTCTCTTTGTTTCTAAAATACACGTGATCATCAGAAAACTCCATCTCTACCCTCTCATCACATCATACAATTTTCTCATAACTTTTGAATTCACGGGAGGCCAAAACCCTTCCATACCTTGGCTTCAATCCTGAGTAAAAGCGGTTGATTTTTCTATCAAGATCCATAATAAGATTTGGAGCATACATCACTAGTTGGGTGAAGTTCTCTTCATACACAGCCACTGAATCTTCCTCCTGTTTCAATTCAAGGAATTTCTTCTCTATTCTAAGTCGCACCACATTAGGAAAATTTTTTTTAAGGAAAAGATGTTTAAATTCATCCCACTCTAAGGTATCAAAATCTTCTCTACCCCTGACATTCCTTACCATTGAACAACACTGATCAGATTCCCCTTCAAAATGATAGATAGAAAGATGTACCTTTTTATTTTTTGAACATCCCATAATATCGAATATCTTTTCAAGGGCTTCGATCTATTCTTCAGCTGCTACTGGGTCAGAAGATCCATTGAATGAAAAAGGATGCTGTCTCATAAAATGTTCCACTACTGTCATATTACATTATGGTACCTCTATTAGTTCTCTTGCATGGATTCCACCACCATTTATTTCCTGCGTTAGCTGAGCCATTATTGTCACAAACTGATCGGTTCCAATCCCTACCATTCCGGGATGTAGTTCCAGAAGGATATCATTCTGTTGGTGCCTCTCCTCTTCAGCATCCCTGTTCCTTCTGTGGACAACCATTCTGAACAATCATGTATTAGATAAAGAAACATGGTAATCTTTAAATGCTAAAAAATTTCAAATGAAACATAGAATGAAAATCATTTATGGTATTAACATCACCCTAACCCCTAAAGTTATCTAAATCATCCTCTAATACCAACTATAAGGACCCAACCTTATTATATACATAATCTTGAATTTAGTAAAGAAAACACTTCCTCTTACATTGAGGATCTTTTCATGTTTAGAGCTTTAGAGAATTAGGAAAATACATTCATAACATTACATTATTACAGAGTGGATAGCATAAAAATAGTTTCCATTTTTTTAAAATATAAAACATTAAAACATAAAACAAGACTGCTTCAAAAATTATTCAACATTTAACATGGATTCGTTCCTTTTTTTACACATCCATTAACCTGTGAAAATCATTTAAAAACATGGTATGAGCACAAAATCTCAGTAAGGTATGGAAAAAAAGGAAATATCACATTAGTCTATGAATACTCGTAATGTATGAAAGCATTTTCAAAAGACATTCTTTTCACCCATATATACTTACATTGTGTAACGTGAGATTTACACAAGATCTACACAAAACAGGAGAACATAAATCTAATTATAAAGGTGTCTTGGGCATTACTTACATAATCTTGTAACCATTCTTGGCTACCTTATAATTTTTAACCCTCACAACTACCTTACTTTGTGTAACCATCACAGTTACACTTTGAGTAACCATACGGCCGACCTCCAACTTACTCATACCCAATGCATTGGAGGGAAATATATGTCCCAACCTTAATCATAAATAATTCCCAAGAACCAAAACCTAATCATACAACATTAATAATTCCATAAAAATATTACTTTGTAATTTCGTAATACTGAATTAAAAAAGGTGATTTTTAAAGAAAAGACCCTTATAAATATCATACAATTGAAGAGGGACATAATAGAGTGGATTAAGTATGTATATATAATGTAAATAAACATTATAAAACATAATATAAACATATCCCATCACAAAAACAATTTTAATAGAACATAAATAATGATGTATAAGGTTAACCCAAAGAACAGAAATCGAGTTTAGAATTTCCTTACCTCAGGTTTATCTTAATTAAATATTGTTTAAACTTATTGTATAATGGTAAAAAGAGTGTTATTAGTATTTTAAAGAAACATTATCATGTTTATAAAATCTTATATTATCATTTCATAACATCATTTCACCATTTAATTGTTAGTATTTTGCTCCTTTCACTGTTTTTGGTTGAGTTATTTACATGATTTCAATGATTGGTTCATGGTGGATGTTATTGTCGATTGGAAGTGAAAACCTAGAATTGGAATGTAGTAGTATTTAAATATATCTAGTAACATAAATTATACCATTTATCATTTTGAATTCTTACTTGAGTTGGATTCATAAGTTAAAACATTAAGGATGTCTGTTTAGATCATTTTAGTGGGTTTTTTTGGTAAAAATGACCTCATTTCATTTTATAAATTAAAATGATGATTAAAAAAGAATTACCTAACCATGTATGGGAAACAATACATATATTATAACTTGGTTCAACCTTAATAATTTTTTCATAACCATACTTGAAAGAGTTAATGAAAATTGAAATCACATCATCCAGGATGTCGGTAGTTCGACACATTAGACAAAATTTTTTTATTCCTTGAATAAGTGGGAGAGGAGAAAAATAATGATGATGAATTTTCCATGAAAATGAGAAAATCCATAATATAAACTATTTCTGAAGATTTTATGCCTCTTGTGTTAGAATAGATGAATAAATAATAAGAAAAGAATGCAACTCAAAATAAAATAATAATTGAGAAATCCCCTACAAAACTTCGACAGCCTAACGGCTACGCAACATGATTTTAGAAAATATTAAAAAGAGAGGGGACAAGGGTCACCCATACAGAAATGAATCATAATATAGAGTAGATCAATAATTAGAAGGAAATAAGAACATTTTATGGAAACTTGAATGTTATACCACATAAAAGAGAACTTGAATAGAAAAATAAAGAAATTAAGAATTTTCTTACCTTGTAGAGTAACCCTTAGAACATGAAGGTTGGGACCTTGGGGGCTCGAGAAAACATTGGGAGGACTACTAGGAAGGTATGGAGTCTAGAGCTTCATTGAGGAGGAATTGGTAATGAAGTTAATGAAAGAATGGTTTGGTATTTATAGGAAAAGTAAGGGAACATTTTAATAATTTTCAAGGGACCCCTCATGAATGGTATTTGAAAAACCATGGGCATGCCCATTGTATTTGGCCACGGTATAAGCCACTTGGGACACCTCAAATATTATTTAACAATACACAATTTTACCAGATTTATGACCTCATTATCATATCATTAATGATGTCATTAACAAACCGAAACTAAAACTATATTTTTTTACTATTCACTGAAAAATCAACTATTTCAGAAAAATTTCCAAAATTCACCCTAACCATTTATCGACATATCGATTTAAAAAATGAAGTCCATTTTTTGAAAATAATTTTTTAAATATTATTAATTTAATTTTTAAATAAAATCTTACTTAATTAAAAAATTAACAATTATAATTATGTAACTACTTCTATATCACAATCAAAATTTACCTAGATGTTATTATCTTAAATCCTTAATAAAATAAAATAAAAATAAAATTTACAATTCATAAGGGTCATATTACTATTCATATTACTATTCATAAGGGTATGTTATTATTCACTAGAAAAACAAGTTGGTTCCAATAGACTCAAAATAACATACTGAACACAATTGTAGATGATAGTTTCTTGAAATTCAAAACATAGAAGTGGAGAAGTTATGTTTTAATGGATAGTTATAAATATCTACTTTAAAACAAAGTTCCATGCATTTCAATTTATTTTTAGAAAAACTTGGGGCGTTACATAAAATTAATGGGGCATCTGTCAACATTTTTCGCAAGAAAGACTTGGAAAACTTCTTAACACAAATATCTCTAAAACAATAGCACAACTGAATAAAATTCACCCTTACATTATTGGATAGAAGATGACAAATTGCTATTAGAATCAAATCCTGTAGAATAACGTGATAATCATGAGTCTTCAAAGATTTTAACATCAAATCTTTTCTGTTGACCCATTTAGATATGTTGCTTGAATAGCCATCAGGAACTCTAATAGTCTCTGATACTTACAGAAATTGTTTTTTTCTGTAGGTGTCATCACATAAGAAGAACATGGAACTTGCCATTTATTTTCACTAATATGCACAGGATGCAATTCTGGTATGATTCCCCAATCCACCATGTTGAGACCGTAAATCATCTCTTGTCTTTCCATTAACATTTATAAGTATCAAAAGCAACATTTCACATATATTCTTTTCAATGTGAATTACATCTATGAAATGACGTAACAAATTGGTTGACCAATTAGGAAAATCAAAAAATATAATCCTCTTCCTCCAATTGTAACAGGTTTCAGTGGAAACATTATTTCTCTTTCCAGATTTCATTTAACTCTTCCCAAATAAAAACTGAAATATTTCAATTCATTAAGCACATCAGTTCCAGACATACACTAAGGTGGATCATCGATCTCTATGGTATTATCAAATCTTCAATGATTATTTCTATATGGATGGTCCATTGGAAAGAATCATCGATGTATCATAAAACTGAAACTACAGTGATGTTTCTGTCTTATGGATCGTGTATTCTTTAGAAAAATATAACAATACAGTTTTCCCTTTGTGCTCTATCCAGACACCACTTCATAATCCAGAAAATCATTGATCGTCCACATAAGCACAACATGCATCTGAAATATGTCCGTCGAATATGCATTGTATGTGCACACACCCACATCCCAAAAAAGTTTGAACTCTTCTATTAAAGGTTTCATGTATACGTCAATATCAAAAACGGGATGCAAAGTTCTATATATGAGTATACTCATAAAAGTGAAAGATTTTTTCATACATAACCATGGGGGAAGATTATTAATGTGTATAAAAACTGGCCATGTGCTGTGCGAAGTAAGAATCTGCCCAAACAGATTAAAACTTTCACATGAAAGACCTAGCCTCACATTATGCACCTCAACTGCAAAATATGGATATCGAGAATCAAATATCTGCCATGAAAATCCATCTGTATGGTGAGCCAACTCATAATTAGCCTTATTTCTCTCGGTATCATGCCATCTCATTTTTATTGATATTTCATCAGACATAAAAATATTCTGGAGTATGGGGATCAATGGAAATTTCTACATTACTTTCCATGGCATGCGGGATGGTGTTCTGTAATATTTTGACTTCTATCAGGATGTGCCACATTTTATACAATCATTTTGTTCAATGGTTTCCTCCCAGAATAAACTACAATCTTTTAGGCAAGCATGATTTTTGTTTCTTGAAAATCCAAGTTCCTCAACTAACTTCCATGCCATATAGTGGTTTGAGGTAATATCTGTATCATATGGAAGTAAATCCTTCAATAAGGTATGAATGTAATCTATTGCTGTATTATAAATCTCATACATAGATTTCCTTTGAAACAGTCGAATTAAAAATTCTAGCTTTTTCATTTTACCACATTGTCGATATATTGGAGTCATGGAAGCATCATTCAATTTTTTCACCCTGCCAATATCTTCATTTTCATTAGATGCATCATCTATCCTCATATCGAAGTCTTCTTGAGTCAAAATCCTTTCTTTTTCATGGTGATGAATAAACGGAAACCGGTTATCTAAAAAATTTTCCAGTCTAGTCCTTTCATTTCGATCATCAGCAATTTGAGATTTCATTTTCTCTCCATTATGATACCACACATTGTAGTTTTCTTGAAAACCGTATTTGGTTATGTGGTTGATGATTTCTTCACGGCTCAAACAAGGTCTACCAACACAATTGGAACATGGGTAGTGTATGCGACCTCTATCTAAAGTATTGTGAAATTCCAAACCTAAAAATCTCTCCAAATTGTTTTGAAAAATGATTGATATCCGATCGGTTTCATACATCAAACTTCTATCTATTCTATAAAAATAATAGTTATAAGTCATTTTGTGATAAGAAATTCAATAAAATTGAAGTTTAATAAAAAATATATTTAAATAATAATGAAAGTGATATTTCTAGATAGTGAAATAAATGGAGAAAGGTTGAGAATAGAAGTATATCCTTATAACTAGCTCTAGGGGGTGGGGGTTGTCCAAAGGGGTGGGGTGGTGTCCAGGGGGTTGTCCAAGGGGGTGGAAGGGCTGTCTAGGGGGCGGGGTAGTGTCCAGGGGGGTTGTCCAAAGGGGTGGGGGTGTCCAGGGGGTGGGGGTGTTCAGGGGGTGGGGTGGTGTCTGGGGGGGGGGTGGTGTCTAGGGAGGCTGTCCAGGGGGGTGGGAGGGCTGTCCAGGGGGTGGGGTGGTACCCAGGGGGGGTTGTCCGGGGGGTGGGGTTTGTTTAGGGGGTGGGGTGGTGTGATGTCCAGGGGGTATATCTAAGGGGTGGGGGCTGTCCAAGGGGGTGGGGTGGTGTCTAGAGGGGCTATACAAGGGGGTGGGGGGTGTCCAGGGGGTGGGGGTATCCAGGGGGTGGGGTGGTGTCCAGGGGGATTATCTAAGCTGGGGGGGGGGTGGTGGGTTGGGGTGGAAAACTCCCCTCCCTCCCTGGACTTTCCACACCCCCTCCTAAGTGAAATTTGTATAAGAAAATCATCATAAATTTTCTTATCCCATCCGACCATACCATACCACCCAAGTAATACCCTATAACTCAGAAATATCCTAATGTTATACACAATCCCATAGGAAATAATCGATATATGGCCAATCTCATCATCCACCCTCATCCACATCCCAGCATAACACCCCTCTAGGTTGTAACCATACCCCATTGGACACAAGGAACTCACATAACAATTTCCAACCCACCCAACTCACTCAATAATATACCCCCAAAGAGTCACTTAGACCATTATCCCTTTCAAACACATTCCATGTACTACATGAATAAAAAAACTAAGGATGTCACTATATATCTTCTTATGAAGAGGTGTCACAACAAAATGTCTACCAAAACAAAATCACACTAAGACAACATCTTACATTTATCAGTAGTGGCAACAAGATAAATAATAAAAATTAACAAAACATGTTATCACATTATACATGAAATCTATGGATCATATTTCTACTAAAATATACCTGAAATACCCCATAAAACTAGATTCATTATATAACCAATACCTCTCATAATTGAGATAACATAACCCATAAAAAATAGAACCAAAATTATTCATCACCTCAAATGGGTTTTCACTATCCACATGGCACAATAGAATGAATTACTATACAAATGGAAAGTATTCCAACTAGAAGGAACTTCTACCCAAGCCCCCCATCACATTAAATAATATAAAACCTCACTCTCATGACCATCTCTTGTAGAGGGGTCTTGTGGAAAGGGAACATGATAGGAGAAATAAAAATATAGGAAGAAGCAGACCACACAGAGCTCATTTAGGAAAAATCTAAATAGATAACAAACAAAAATAAATGCACTACATTCCACTTACAGATTAGAAGTGTAGAAGTAAAGAATTACCTGATTGATTGTAGAGAGAGCTTCAAGAGATACCTTGGGGTGAAGAGAGAGCTTTATGAGTGATTTGGTTTATGGATGAAATCGTGTGGATGGATTCTGGATATGCTGCTATTTTAGGGAAACATTCCCAACGGTTTGTTAAAACCCTTGGGAAAGAGTGTATTTACCAACAGTTTTTAAAAACCATTGGTATATATATAGATTTTCCCAATGGTTTGAGTAAACCATTGGGAAAATCTTGTTCTCATCCCATTATCCCAATGGTTTGAAGAAACCGTTGGGAAAAATTAATTATACCATCAGTTTCTTCAAACCATTGGTATACAAGTGTTGGGAAAACACCATTTTCGAATAGTGGAAGCTAAGATGATTATATAACGATTTTTACCTAATTTGATACTTAAATTATTATATATAGGTCTTTTCCTAGAGGATGAAATAATTATATAGTGATTTACACCCAATGATACATGTTGAAATGATTATATAGAGGGATTGTACCAGTTTATGATTAAATTATTATATATAGGGATATTACCAGAGGCTAAGATGCTTATATAGAGGGATCTTCCTGGTTGTTATACAAGAAATAAGAGTTTCCCCTATGCTTCTATACCATCAGTTTTCCTAAACCACTGGTATAGATAGTTTATATCAATAGTTTGATTAAAACCATGCGAATGGACCTCCCTTCAACATCCGCTCTCCGGTAGGATCCTCTCCCCCCATACCGACTTCCTATCACACCCCACTTCTCCAATCTCTATAACTCTGCTCCCCTCCTCCCCTCCTTAACGCCTCTCCCATCCAAACTCCCCCTCGTTTCCACTCTCATCCCCCTCACACTCCTCTACTCCCAACACAACCCCCCTTAATGGTCGTCGCCCACCGCTTTCCCCTCACCACTCGTAGCTCACTCCTCACCGCTTGTCGCTCCCTGTAACCCGTTCTCTGCTCCCCGCACCCCACTCCCCACTCCCCACTCCCCGCTCACCGCTCCCCGCTCCCCGCATCCCGCTCGCTACTCTCCGCTCCCCGCTCCCCGCTCGCCGCTCCCCATTCACGGCTCCTCGCTCCACAATCCCCGCTCCCCGCTCTCCGCTCCCCGCTCGCCGCTCCCTGCTCACCGCTCCCCGCTCGCCGCTCCTTGGTCGCCACTCCCCGCTCACTGCTCCCCTCTTGCTGCTCCCTACTCGTTGCACCCTGCTCGTCGCTCCTGGCTCACTACTCCCCACTCGCCCCTCTCTACTCGACGCTACCCACTCGTCCTTCACCCCTCACCCCTCTCCGCTCACCCCTCACCGCTCTCTGCTCCCCCCTGCCCGATCGACGCTCCCCGCTCTCCATTCTCTGCTCGCCGGACCCCGCTTTCCCCTCACTACTCGCCGCTACCTGCTCACCACTTTATGCTTTCCACTCACCACATCTTGGATCTCCCATCATCCCATCCTGAGCCCTAGTAGCCGCCACTCTCCCCTCCCCCACAAAATCTTCTCTCTGTGTGTCATTTTCAATATGCGCACCAAGGTATTCAACCTACCTACTGTATTATTTCCCATATGACATTTCTACTTTCATATTTTCTTATTTCAGGGTTATTCATCGATTTCACTAAAGTCTGATGAAATCAATCATTAATGATAGAGATTTTTCTATGATTAGAAATAGGAGAACCCAAGATCATGCCTTCCTATTTTTTCTTGTCAATTCATTGAGGTATTCAATGTTTCATAAACTTCCAAGGTGTTTTTCCCAAAATCAATTTTATTAGATATTGAATAGTTATTTTTAATTGGGGCTTTGTGAATCCTATATTCATGGATGTGTTGGGAGTAGAACATGCTCATTTTTTGATAGTTTTGATTTAGTAGAATGTATTGGTGAGTTAACCGATAATATGGAAGGGATCAATTTAATTAATTAATTAATTATAATTATTTAATTTCTATTTCTTGATGTCACTTAGAAGATCAGGGAGATGTGATGAGCTAGGTTGATCATAGGAGAGACTGGATGAGCTTGGTGGGCCTTGACATCTAATGTTTTCCCTTGACATCAAAGTAGAAAATCATTGGTAAAAGGTAGTTGGCCTTTCATACTTTCCTTATGGAATTTAATTTTGTTTTATGATGAATGTGAATGCTCGGGAATTCCATTGAGGTTGTTTCCCATTATTAATTTATTCAAATAAATGTTTTTATTTTATTCAAAATGCTGAATTGGAATAGATAAATTCCAGGGGTCAAGAAAAAGCCTTGTGTGCTTGATTGAGACTTCAATAATTTTCAATGTTTGATCCATGTTTACAACTCCATTTAAATGGGTTTAAGACTTGTTTGTTTTTGTTGTTGTGGCAACTGAATTCATTTGGTGTGTGCTTTTTTGTTTTCCCTTGTAGTTGTGGGTAAGAGCTGCTTTTTTTTTTCATTTCTCTAATGGCTCCTTTACTACTAGTTTTATCACTACAATTGGTCATTCTCTCTTAATATTATTTAGAATATTGCTTCTTTGGTTTCTTTTTATACTTAATAACATAATACTTACCATATCATTTCTTCATAAATACTAATGCACCAAAATTCCAACATGTAATTCCAATATTACATGAAAATCACTGCACATTATCCCAACATGACATAACCTAAAAAACCATCCCGTGAAACTCACTCTATAATTTAATGGAATAGGAATACTCTACACCAAAATTTTTAATGGAAAATTCATAAAATTCAGAAATATTTCATGTCACTACTCCCCA
Organism: Viscum album; assembly: GCA_963277665.1. NCBI lineage: Eukaryota > Viridiplantae > Streptophyta > Magnoliopsida > Santalales > Viscaceae > Viscum > Viscum album. The sequence goes on from OY728143.1 coordinate 1,568,445,483, forward strand.
TCAATGAAAAACAATTTTACATGCCTGAAAGGCATCGTTAAATCTATCGATGAAAATAAAGTAAAAATTTATAAACTCTAAGAATAAATAAATAATTTAAAATAATTTTAATTGTAAGTCTAGGTTGATGCACTAGGAATGGTATAGAAATGACATAAATTGTTTAAAAAACCATAAATAAAACAAAATATTGAATTTGGTTTGGTTTAGAGAAAAATGTGATGAGTGTCCCATGATTTTGTAGGTTTAGGTTTATGCACTTAATGAGGGATATGTGTTTTAATTTCAATTTAAATGTTGTTAGTACCAAAATATAGTGAGCCTCCTCTCATAGTGATCTGCCTATATTTTATAAAACATATTTTCCCCTATCAGTTCATAATATAGTTTATAGATAGGATTTTAGAACCATTTTTAAACATTGATACCCCAAAGAGATGCATTTTTTTGTTAAATAAGGGTAGATAGTTGATTCATATAGTAGGAAAACCCTTACCTATCAGAAATTATCAACATTATAGGGAAGGGTAATTGTTAAGATGAAAGGATAATATGCAACAAGCCATTTAATAAAACTGACCCACTCCAAAAGCATGTGTCTCCTTGAAGAATAAACAAGAATCATAGTCTGATTTACACTTTCTAACAATGGGACTTAAACATATTATATGTGGATCATCCAATATATATATTTGTTTTGATGAATATTAAATCCAGCAGAGGATCTCATGCCCTTTTTATCACTTATTCCAAATAAAAAATCTATTGAAAGAAGATCCAAGGATCATGTAATTGGGAAGAATATAGACCCTATCTGATCCACATATTGTGGATCCTTGTTCCCTATCTAGTAGGATGGGAATAAAAACCCTTAATTATGATTATTATAGGTATCCACAATCTAACATAGCTTCACAACCAAAAAGGTTTCTATTTACTGAAGAATTCCCTGACAGACATGCTTGATATCTGTTTTCTGGTATCCAATGTAAATGGGACAAGAATTTAAATATCACATCATGTAAAATATATAATATATAAGAAAAGGTAACCATCAAAATATATGTGGAAATATTATACATTACAGAATTCCTACACATCATGATATTACTTTGGAAGAAGAGATATGTCATGTGCATGAATTTGGAAGAAGTAATCAATGTGTAATATTGTATACAATGTGTGTAGAACCAAGAGAGGTACCTGGAATGTACCTTAGCTTATCATGTAATGTAAACATATGTAGATGATGTGTACCTCTATAACACAAAAACCTATAACTCCAAATGGTTATTCAATGAGTACATCGATAGGAACCAAATTCATTTTCCACCCATGGTACATGCAATTTGGTCTTGTACAACATGGTGTTTGTATTGACATGATCTTCTAGGAGTGTACTCTCTATTCATGCCAGGATGCCAACTATAGGTACACAATGTATGTTAAAATATTTAACATCTATTTATATTAAATATTCTATAAACCATATCCACTCCATCCTTCAATGTACACCTCATAAGGTCTTCCCAACTAGACCATGTAGTCTGGAATTTTGCGACAAAATGTTGGAATAAACCAAATCTCATTGAATCCTCCAAATCATCCACTGATCATGATGAGACCTTTCAAATTTTTTACACGGTTTTAATATTTTTACAGGTTCTGGATAGAAGAGGCACCTATTGTTTTCTTGGGCTGGATGATATTTGTTTTATATTGGATTACCAATACATTTGATCCTTATTCAAATAATCTATAATATGACAGTACAAGTCTGTAACTATTTTGACCTCTTTATACTCTCTATATATTGTACATGAATTATCAAAAGGATCCCTATAAATATATTATACAGATATACTATGACCACTTTGTTCAATTTCAGGAAGTGTTTGATCATTCTCTTACTTTATATTTTCCCTTGCCTTATTTTCCTAGTTCATTTGTGTATTCATTAAATTATCTTTTGATAATTCCATTTATAATTCATTAGAGATAGAGATATAATTATTTATTTGATATTATTATTCAAATATCTCAAAAATAAACTTTATATTGTGGTATCTTAGGTATTTTTTGAGGAAACCTATAATTTTCACCCCTACTCTCTCCAACCCCCCCTTTTTAACAGCCTCATCTCCCATTATTCCTCACATGGGAACAATAAGAAATATCTATGGGGACCCTAACAAACCCATTTGTTATTGTCTATTTCCAGGCTATAGTTTCTTCTATATTGACCATGATTCCCCTTCTATAATGTTCTTTCTAGTCTGTAAGAGTGCCACATGCTCTATCATTGGCCTACTTATTTTCTAGTACACACTGCTTGGACCCAAATAGAAATAATGTTATTATGTAGGGCCTATGTATTCCCTGTTACATGATGCTTAACCTCTGATTCGATCAAAAACTCTAATTCTGTTTGGGTATGTATTTTTATATAGATCATATTTTGGATACATATTTTGTAGGGCCTATATTGGGATAACTATCTATCCCAAACCTATTCCAATGGTTCAAAATGAACCGTTGGTATAACTATCTATCCCAAATAAATGAAATTGTCCAAGAAAATATAAACAAAAACAAGAAAAACTAAATATAATGAAATTTCCCTAAATAACTTGTATCGAACAAAACCAAATTAAGATGAAGCTCTAGTAAAACTGATTATATAACATTAATAGGAATATAAATTGTTAATTAATATGAATGTACTATTTTATAGTATCATTTTGGAACTTGAATATGTTTCCCACTTGCTTGAAAGAACATGGTTTGACCCATGGGTGTTGTGGTTCTTATATGTTGGATAGTGACTTGTATAGTCACAAGAGACAAGTATGTTGTAGTTTAGTTTTTATTTTATTTTATTAATCACATCAGTCACATAGGCCTTTTACTGCTTTCTAGAGATGGAGGGTAGTTATATTCTATGAAGGGGGCCAGAAGGGAACTAGAGGTGGCTACAAACTTTTCTTTATAGGGGAGGGATATCGGGGTAGTGGAGATATTAATTTGTGTGTTTCATTTTTTCCACCTTTATACCATGTTACTTCTATTTATTTTCTTTTCCTTCGACGTGGACATCCAACGTATAGATGGGTCATGCCAAAATTTTAATTTAATTTTTTCTATTTTAATTATTGTTTGTGGGAATATTTTTCCAAACTGTTGATTCTTGATGCCCGTACACTTGTGCCATCCCATCGATGTAGCCCATTAACCTTACTAGATCTTATTCATTCCTATATTAGAGTCTAACTAGTTTATTGCTATGTTTGAACCATAAGAGGGTGTAGGAAACAAGGAATAACTAGGGGGATTGGGAAAATATTCACAATTCTATTGATAATGACCATAAAATAATGATGATTTTAGAAAATCTTTATGGTGTACATGATAAACTCTTAGGAAGTGAGGACATATTGGTGAAAGGAATAAAACTGTGTTGGGGCTAGAACCAGTGGTGAAATTAGAGCCCTAGTGAGTGCCAGAGTGGGAGGTATGATTATTATGTTATAGTGGGTATGGTTTTTATAGCAGTTCCATAATATAATATAATACAAACTCATTTAATAGATATAAATAGAATGTCCAAAATATATATAATCAGGAATACTGATGACACATGTGTGGATCATAAGGAGGAACTGACCTCTAATTTCTAAATAAAATACACAAAACCACCCCTAGATTAAAGGGTCTTGAAGGGGGTGGGTGGGAGGGATTCCCATGGTTTTCACAAATGGATGAGGAAAATGGGACCTCCCACTTCAAAAACAGGAAGGGGAAATGTTATAAACTTTACCCTCAAATGACTCATAGTCATCCAGTGGTCTGTTGCAGTTTTTCAGCAGCCACCTCCACCCCTCCATGATGATCCCACGAGCTCTTAACATACATCTTGATATATATTCTATTTTCAAAAAATCATTTATCAATTAGTTTAAACCCTCAAAAATAGAACTCAAACAACTATTGAAAAACACCTCTAGTAATTGAAAATTCAAACTTTTCCTCAAAGTAAGAATGTCTATATGAACACATGGTTTCAAAATATCCCCACTTTAACTCATCTCATCCCCAATAAGTCTCAATGGACAACACATCCATATATCCTGACCTATATTGGTCAATAAGTTAAGGCTAAAAAACCTCATTCCACTCCCAAATGCTGAAATCACTTCTGAGGAATAACCATTAATTTATGGTTCTCTGATTGGAAAACTAGATCTAGTGCATGATTTCATAATTGAAACACCCACATGTTTCTTACCTAAGCCCATATATCTAAAAACACCGATGGTGTCATTGTTTAATAGTTATTAGGCTTATGGTACTCCCAACCATATGATTTATCATTCCATTACCAATTCATATGATTTAGTGCCTCCTCATTTGAATAGTCATATTAAAACATTTCTCCCATGTTCTAATGAGAATAATTATAGTGGGGACACTCACTAAAGGTATTCTTCTCACCATGGTGGACTTGTGTAGAGTGAAGTATATAAAGTTGATATTGAGATACCTATGTCAATTTCCATAGAATTTATTAGTGAGATGAGTGTTTTGGTGTATCAGGATTTTATAGTGGATAAAAGTTTTCAAGTGGTCTTGGTGATTGAATTTTTGAAGGGAATATTTCATAAAGAAGTGTTTTTCATGGATTGGTGTGAAGGTCAAAGACATTCTGTTTGGAAACACAATTCAAAAATGAGTTTCTATGTCATGAGGTTCAGGATTTTAAAAGGAATGTTTGAATGTTTTTTTATTCCACGGATATTCATTTGGAGGTTTAAAATATTTCCAAAGTTATGATCAATATGGAGAATTAAAATGGATGTTTTCTTGCAAGATATTCAGATATTTTAAGTGGAGGATTTAAAGGTAGATATCTACAAACTATGAGGATGGATAGTTAATAGTTTTCAATGGATGATGATTCAAAACATGAAGAAGTTAATGGAAAATTTCAGTGAATGTGACCAAATATCTTGAAGTCTTATTTAGTATATTTATTTGAATTCGAAAACATGTTCTTTCACATGAATACTTCGAGAAGAAAGAAAATATTATAGAAGTCTAGTTTGATCCACACCACTCATAGTTGTTCTTGAAAACGAACAATATATATATATATATATATATATATTTCATGAGTCCGTTATGATAAGGGGAGATACCTACACAACATTGCAACATCTAGTTCTTCAATAAAGATTAAGGGAAGGACCGACCTGGGATATATTGATATATTTTTTTCAAAGTGGAAAAAAGGTAAGAAAAAGAGGGTGAACATGTGAATAGTTTTATAATGAATAGATCCAGGTATCCTTTGAAGACATAAGATTACTGTTTTTATATTTTGGCTAAAGAATGAGTATATTGAAGAAATAATTCTAGTCTTGAAATTATCATTTAGAGAAGATTTTCTACATTTTAAGTGAATATAAAGACTTAACCCTCACACATGAGGTGTTGGTCTCATATGGTTTAAAGGAAAGATACATTAATCATTGAATATCAATGATCATCTATTTAAAATCAAAGGTGAATGGTTTGTGAGTGACCCATGATAATTTAAAGAAGACCATCATGTCTATAAAATACATCTTTCATTTCTTAAATTTCATGCCAAATTTGGTTTCCAACCAACTGAATACGATTTTGATAGGAACTTAGAGTCAAATTCAAGCCACAATGAATTCAAATTTTATTGGAAAACATATCCAATTACACACACTATATCTAATAATTCATCTTCATACACTACCCCAATTATAGTGTAATTATAGAAACACACATTGACAAAGAAGATGATTTATGTCCTCTACTCGAAGACAGATAGTGAATATAGAAGAAAGTTGGTATCCAAATCATTAGGATTGATCCAGAGTGGGAATGTTTTCCATGTTCTCTATAACAAGAGGAATTTCGAAGGATGGATAAAGTAGTCTTTGAGTTTCATTTTCTATCATGGCGGTCATCCACCACATTCTGGTTTATAAAACTCCATGGAATTGAAGTTCCCAAGATGATTGTGTTTCCATATGAGGTGCATGATGGTATAGATTTATAACTACTTTGGAAGAATCTTAGAGGTGCAGGATTATAGGTTTATATTTATAGGTGCTTTGGAATACTATTAGAGGTGTAGGTTTATAGGTTTACAGGTTTACAGTGTGCTTTGGAAGACTCTTAGAGGTGCAGGTTTACAAGTTTATAGGTTTAGGTCCTCTGCTTGAAGTGGGTTTATTGTTTTACAGGTTTATATCCTCTTCTTTGGATTATCTAGCTTTCATGTTTTTTGGGGAGTAAGGATATACCAACGGTTCAAAAAACCATTGGTATTCACTATGCCGGACAACATTTGCGAATGGTTCACAAAACTGTTTGTATTTAATATGCTGGACAACATATTCTAATGGTTTACAGAATTTTTGGGATAAAATATGATGAATGGTATACCAATGGTTCAAAAACCATGGTATACATATATTCCAATAGTTTCCTAGAATAGATTATATGTTGTATAGTATTTATACCAACGTTTCTTGAACCGTTGGTACACATATATACCAATGGTTATACTTAAAACATGGGCATATATTAATTTCAGACTTCCTATAACAAAGGTTATCTTGAAACTGTTGGTATAGAGCTATTGCAACACCTAACATGCCAACTGTTCCTAAAACCGTTGGGATAGGTGAAATTTTTAGTAGTGTTGTTTGATTATTCCATGGTTTATAGTTATGTTTTGCATGTTTCTCCAACATGATAAGAGAAATTCTATAATGGTGTCAAAGAAGGTTGATTGATGCATTATATTAATTTATTAATTAATACACCTATTTATCACATTATAATGTACAATTATTGTTATACTGTTTTTGTTTAGACACGGTGGTCTTGACCTACTAAGTATTACTCACACCCTATTCGTACCGTCACTTGGTACCCGAACATGGGGTTCAAGACTGGGATATTTGAGATTATATTTTTTATACTTATTATTTTACTTGTGTTTTTTTCAATTTTACATTTAGAAACATCTCATCTTGTCTTCACATGATTCATTATTATTATTTTTTTGGATCCTCCTTTTATTTCCTAGTTGTACTATATATTGTTTCCACTATTTTTCTTTTACTCTAATCATTATTATTATGGATTATTATTTTTTATTGTAATCTATACTAGGGGGTATAGTATCCTCAATATACATATCACACACCCTGTTCTATTTGGAAGGTTTTGGTATATGGGGAGGCACACTTGTGGTCTTTTAACCAACCTGATTTGGCCATGTCAGAGAGTGAAAGATCAGGTGATGTTACAAAGTGGTATCAGAGGGGCATTTTATCTCTTTTATATTTATTTAATATTTTGGAAAAGGTAAAAAGGGACTAGGATTTGTCATTACATGGTAATGATCTTGTGCATTGGGGTAACTAACCCATGTACGGGAGAAAATATGAGTGCCCAACTATGGGATTTCAATTCATTATATTTTCTTGTTATGGTCAATGTTATCTCACCTTGGGCAAATCAAATGTTATGAGATGTTATTGTTTTGTGATTATATTTTCATTATATTTATACTCATATCCTATTATAGTGTAATATGAGTATGTATTCATCATGATAAGATTGTAGGAATATATATTGACCAGAATTATTCATGATAAGGACAAATTTATTGTATGTGTTATATACTTTCCAATATGAACTATAAAATGAGATGCCCATTATGTTTGATAAATAGAATAAATGAACTGATATGGAATGCTATAACACTTATAGTCTATGTTTAGAGAGACCAAGAGAAGAGGTACTCTATTGTTGTCACCTGTTGTGGTTGAACTTGTTTGTTAGCTAGTGTTTTGTGGAGTGTGTTTTTGTTATAAAAAAATGCATTCTCATCATATTTGAGTATAGAGCCAGGTCAATGGAAATTAGCATAATCCTAATGTATCTAAACTAGAGATCCCTATATCTCTTATGGATAAGATGTATGTTCATCTTCATCATATCTTTTTTAGGGTTATGCAACCCATGGAAATGGAGACTATTCACACCGTGAATACAATGTATTAGTTGAAAAGATAGTTTCGTCTAAAACATCCATCTATGACAACTGAGGAGGGATTACAAAAGGTACTTGAGTTCTGGATTTATTCATTCAATATGATCTTGAAGCACCTTGAGACACATTTAGGTAGGAGGGTGAAACTCGCTACATATATACTCCGTGGAACTTCCAAGCATTGGTGGGATATTCTAGAGCCAGATGGGAAATAGGAGGAGTTATCTTGGAAGGACATTGAGGAGAATTATTCAAGATAATTCAATCTAGATACGTTGAGGGATGATAAGGATCACATTTTCTTTTATCTGACATAGTAGGGCATGAAAATGATAGACTATGATGAACGTTTCAATAACATGCAACGCTTCGTTCCATCTTTAGTTTCAGATGAGATCTCAAGGGATAGATTATTTAAGTACCTGATTCACTATGAGATCAAGGAACAAGTGGATTTTTTGAGTATATTTTTAGACATGATAAATCGAGCAATCATCATAGATTGGAATATGAGAGAGGCCCTATGTAGTTTTCAGGTTGTTTCAGTAGGGAAAACAAGGAGCACTTATTTTAGTGGAATGAAGCACTGTTTTGATGGTTTCATTCAAGGTAATAGTAAGAAGATTAGTTTATGAAGTGGGAATACATATTAATACCTTATTCCATTGTAGTGTTGTTATTATGTTATGTATATCCCCAAAAGCGCCTCAATGTCTATACCTCACTTTGGAGTTCCATTCTTGTGGAAGGATGGGTCATCTTCAGAAGTTTTTTCAGAACTTATCAGAGTAGATCATTGTAAGGGGATCATGATAGGTACCAAAATTTGGCAAGGACTCAAATAATTTTCAATTGATATGTATTTGTAGTTCCATAGGTTTTTTAGGTCAAGTAAGGGGATATGGTGCCCCGGTATAGGAACAAAGGTACCAAGAAGAGGGGATAGCTCAGGGGAGTCAAGCTGGAGCCCAGTGTAAAGAGGAAAGTCAGCTACCTTCTATGTAGACTACTCCAGCTATTGTGGATGTAGGAACTTATATGGTGAGAAGTAAAATTATTGTATCATGTATACTTTCTTGTGTTTTTTGTTATAGAAGCATCACATTCCTTTTTAACTACTCTTTTTCCAAATTGTTTGGGATTGTTTGTGGAAATATTGTATAGTGCATTGACCATCGACACACCATTGGGAGTGAGGTCAGAGAATATCCAATGTTGGAAGGCATGTTATCTAGAGATTCGTGATTATTATTTCTTATGAGAACTATTTGTGCTAGAAATGATAGTTTTTGATTTGATTATTAGTATGTATTGGTTAGTACTATACCAAGATCATATTGACTATTATAGGCAGAGAGTTACATTTATATCTTTAGAAGGAGATAACAATTCTCACCAATGTGAGTGGGATCTTCAGGCTAATCATATAGGAGAAATTCAGTATAGATTGGATTGTCTCAGGAATCAGGTAGGATGTCTTTTCTAGATTATGGAAGAATGTAGTAGGATTATTTTCATCTAGTTGTAGATAATTTTTAGGATGTCTTTCTTGATGAGTTCTAGTGATTACCTACCTAGTGGTAGTTCAAGTTCATTATTGAGTTAGTTCTGGGAGAAGAGACAATTTTTATCTATCTTTATAAAATGGAACCATCAGATATTTGGGAATTCAAATTTTAGTTAGAGTATCTATATGTTAAATGTTTCATATGTTATTGTACTTATCCATGAGGGTCTTGAGTTATTTTTTCAATAAGGTAGGTGGTACGTTTTAATTTTTTGTGGATTATTAGAGATTAAACCAGATAATGTCCAAGAACCAATATCACCTTATGAATATCGATGATATCTTTGATTAGAGGAGAGGTGCTAGGATATTTTCAAGGATTAATTTGAGATCTGGATACCACCAGTTGAAGGTGATACCATCAGACATACCCCAGACTACTTTTAAGAGATGGTAAGGCTTTTATGAGTTCGTAGTGATGCCCTTTGGTTTTAGAAATTCACATATAGTATTCATCTCCGTGATTAATTATATCTTTTATATTTTTCTAGACTAGTTTCTAGTGGGGTTTTGTCCATGATGTCTTAGTGTACTCCCAGTTAATATACAATCATTCCAAACATCTTGACATCATCTTGAATATATTGAAAGAGCACTGAATTTATGAAAAACTAACCAAATATAATTTTGTATTGATAAAGTGAATGTATTAGGTCATATCATCTCATAGGATTGATTTTTAGTGGAACTAGAGAAATATAAAGTCGTAGTATATTGCTAGAAAACCAATAATTTCTTTGAGATTTGTATCTTTCTTGTTTTAGTAGGTTATTACCACCATTGTATTTAGGACTTCTCTTGTCTGGAAGCACTGATGTCTGGGATGACCAAGAAAGGGGTGAAGCGTTTGTGGTTAGCTTCTTTTGAGGGATATTTTTAAGAGTTGAAAACTAAGATTTCCTTAACCTCTATTCTCAATTTACCTGTGTTGGGTAAATTATATTCCCTATACTGTAAAAAAAATGGAGTTGGACTCATAAAAGTTTTGATGTAGGAGGATTGAGTGGTTTCGTATGGATCTAAAAAATGAGACTGAACAAGAGGTACTATATTACTAATGATCTATAGTTGGAAGCAGTGTTACATTCCCTGAGAATCTGAAGAGACTATTTTTTGGGTGAAAGTTTTGTGGTATACATAGACCACAAGATCCTCAGGTAAATCTTTTATCAGTGGGACCTGAACCTTTTGTAGAGGAGGTGGGTCGAGTATCTATAGTCTTTCGAATTCAATTTGTCTTATACAATGGTAAATGGAAAAGTATTTGAAGATAATTTGAGCTGAATGATGTAATAGTAAGAAGCGTTGGAGTCTTATGACGAGTGCAGGATGATAAAACTCTTTGTAGACATGCATTTAGATGTTCAGAAGACCCTAGGATGAGTAGATTTAAATTTTAAATCATTTATACTTGTTCTTTTAGACTGGATAATAAAGATAATTTATTTTTTTTGGAGGGATTTGTTCTAAGAGATATCTTATCTAATTGGGGGCACTATCAGGATGGTCTCTCGGTAGTGGTAATTCTATTCTTTTCTATGGATGAGTATGGATTCCTATGGGCTTCCACGAGAAGCTAATAAGATAATTTCATGCTTCTAGATGGGTGGTACATTCTGGTTTGAAAAATATGTATCATGATCTCTGTAGACAATACTAGTGGTTAGGAATGAAGATAGAGTTTTTTAGATTTGTGGAAAGATGTTTCACACATCAGAAGGTGAAATCCAAGCATTAGAGGCTAGCTAAGCTGTTACATCCTCTTCCCATTCCTATATGGAAATGTGATGATGTCAATATGGAATTTGTGTTTGGATTAGCCATGAAAACCCATAATAATGATTAATTATCGGTGATCGTGGATCAACTGATGAAGGTATCCCACTTCTTACCTATCATGGAGAAATTCACTGTTAATAATTTGGGCAGACTCCATGTGAGTGTGATATTTCAGGTACATGGTGCTCATTGTAGAATCATTTAATAGTGAGATCCTTGTTTCAGAGATAGAATTTGGAAGGGTCATTAAGAAGCTCTAGGATCATAGGTTCATTTGTACATAGCATCACATCCTCAGATTGACGGTCAATATGAGTGGAGAATTTTGGTTTAATAGTGTATTCTATGAGCTTGTGTTTTGGATATCGGTGATTCATGGGATCATCATATAAAAATCACAGAGTTTGAATATAATAAAATCTTATAATAATCGATCTAGATGGAACCTTTTGATCCTTTGTATGGTAATTCATTCCGTAGGCCTATTTATTGGTTATAGGTTGATGAATTAGAGCTTGTTGGGCCTAGTCTCATACATGATACATATGAGGATGTTTATATTATTAGGAGGTAGTTTGTGACCATGTAGAGAAATTATAAATCATAAGCTGACCATCAGAGAATACCTCTATATTTAGAGGTTGGTCATTATGTTTTCATTCAGGAGTTTCCAAGGTTGGGGAAACACAATATCATGTAATAGGGAAATATAACACCCATATTTTTTATTTTATTTGAGATATTAAATATGTAAAGTCCAGTGGCATACTAATTATCCCTTCTACAAATATATAGCATTATAAAATGTGTTTTACGTGTCGTAGCTTCAGAAATATTGTCCTGACCCCTCTCATGTAGTAGACGCCAAGGACATCAAGCTTTGTGCTGATGCATCCTTTCAGGAGCATCTAATATGGATTGTGAACCATAATGAGCAGTATCTCTAGGGTAGGACTATACATCTAGTTCAAGTGTAGTGGATGTATGTGAATGTTTAAGAGGAGACCAAGGAGAGAGAGTCTAATTTTAGAGAATAGTGGCCACACTTTTTTTCTGAGAACTTATAGGTATTCTTAGAGTAGCATGGGGATGAGCTATTATATGGTGGGGAGGTTGTATGATCTTATATTTTTTAGATAATCTCATCTTTGTATTTTTTTCTAAACATATTTTGTTGGGTTTTAGATTTTCTTTAACCATGGTGGGTAATTATTGTTCCAATTTGGAGTCTTTTTTTGGTAAAATGAGATACATTTCAGGGATTTATGGATAATTGAAGTAATAGAGTCTTGTTATAAATGTTCTAAATGGTCTTATGTGGGTTTTCCATGAGTAATGATTAATTTAGAGGTGGTTTAGGCTTGTTCATAGAAGGTGGGATGATAATTTTCCATTGGAAAATTACGCACCGTGCATATGTTACACAATGTGTAACTTTCACCAGACACATTCCATGTACTAGTTAATTACATGAAGTGGTTACACATCTTGTTCCCAGTTCAGGTCATATAATGTTTGAGCAGTGTTGATATTAACCTGAGGAGATTGTTTTTTCAGCGTAAATGATTATGAAGAAATACATGATGTGTAAATGGGTTTCACATCATGTAATTATTATGAGTATCCATTTTAAGAGGGACACACATATGATTTATTACATTCCTTCATTTAAGGCCTCCTATCTTGACCCTAGGAGACTTTAATTGATTTTGGAGTCTCCTATTCCATAATGGACATCCCGATTACACATCCAATCTTGGGTGAGTTATTTTTCTTCAGTTTTCTTCTCTTCTCCCATTTCCTCCCACTGATGTAAATTAAATCTCTTAACCTCATTTGTTTTGCGGTTTGATCTTGATCCAGTGTGATATTTTTCCCTTCTTATGATCTTTGTCACCTATTTTCTTATTGGTGATTCTGGTTGGATGTGTTGCTTCATTTCAAGATAAAGGTAAGGGTCTAAACCTACCTTATAGTCTATTTAATTTTCAAGTACATGAAATATTGTGATTTCACTAATGTAACATGCTTTCTAAATAATTTATTCATTGATTGATGGTAATTCATAGATTGGAATATTGGTTAAATCCATTGGATTCAATTATTGATATGACCTTGAATATGGCTACTCGTTGGGTGAGAAAAACTTTGAATAATACGTACAAGGCTAATGGTTTAATGTGTGTTTAACATGAAATGATATTTTAGGTGATTTCATAATATAGGATCACATTTGTTATAACTTATTGACTTTTGATATTTTTATTGATAAATTGATTTATAAATGGAGGTGTAATTTGAAGGATAATGGTAATTTACATAATTAACCATTTTGGCGTGTGATGTGGTATTGTGATTTTGTTATTGTAATGACTTGTTGAATTTGATTCTAAAATAATTATATAAAGGGATATGCCTAGTTTGATGTTGAAATTATTATATAGTAGGCTATGCCAATTTTTATTCTAAAATGATTATATATATAGATTTTCCTAGAGGATAAAATTCTTATATAGTGGGTTGGGCCCATTGATACATGCCGAAATGATTATATTTTAGGTATTACCCAGATGATGCTAAAATTTTTATATATAGTGCTACGCAGAGAGGATGAAATGTGTATAAAAACTTCGTTTCTGAGTTATTTGATTATTCCATGGTTTATTTTTATAGTTGGCATGTTTTTCCTATATACTTAGGGACAGTCTGGCATGGTGACAAAGTAGGTTGATTGATACATTATATTAGTTGATTAATAAATACACCTATTTATCACATTATTTCATAAACTCATTATCAGACTATTTTTTAGACATAGTGGTGTTTACCAATTGAGTTTTAATCACATCCTATTCATCCCATCGTTTGGTACCTGAATAGTTTACATTGATGTAATTTTGGATACAGGCAAGAAACCTTTTACTGATTTTTTGTTTCTTGATGGATGGGATGTAATTTAGGGATGGTAAGGACATGGTATTTAAGACTGAGGTCTTTGAGATTATTTTATTTTAGATTATTATCTTAGTTTTATTTTTTCAGTTTGATATTTAGATACATCTCCTCTTATCATTAAATTATTTATTATTATTATTGTCTTATTTCTTCCTCTTTCTATTTCCCAATCATATTGTATACTATTTTCACTATTTTTTTGTTACTCTAATATATATTATGTTGGATTATTCCATTTTATTATACTATATACTAGGGAATATAGTCTCCCAACTATACATATCACACCCCTGCTACTAGTCGGTAGCCTCTGTCATACGGGGAGGCATGCTTGAGATATCATAACAAACCCGATCTGTCTATGTGAGGGAGTGATAGCTTAGGGGACATTACTATTGATTATGAACATGTTAATAATAATTAAATGAAAACAAAAAAGACTTATAAAATAGGAATTTATTGAAATAATAATATTATTTATAGAATGAAGAAGTGATTTTAGAAGCATGGACACTGTAAAAAAGGAAATATGAAATGTATTTAATGATAGTAAAGGTTAATATATCAACATTAGGGAATAATTTGGATAGTAAAGGATTTATTATGAAAAAATGGAAGCATAATCATATAGAAATCAAAAGGCATTATCACAAAAGTTGTAATTCAATCAAAATGAAGAGGGGGGGGGGGACACATAAATTTTTAAGTAGAATCTTAAATCTAATTTTACCCCTTAGAACCTTAAGAACTACCTGGGAGTTCATTAGAGTGGGAGAGGTAATAAGAATTACTAATAAATTCCTATTTATGGAGAGGGATGAGTGAATATGTGTGAGTGAGCTCCTTTAATAGTTGAAAAGTGGGGATTTTTCATGGAAACAAATGTTAGGTAAAGGGTAATAATGTAATCACATGGGTATTGGGTGAGTTAGGTAACATTGGCGAGTAAGGTGATAAAATGGCAGATGAGACATGTGGGATGAGTTTCATACCTAAAAAAATCTTTTTAGGACTTGTAAGTGAGATTTTTATTATTAAAAATTTGAGATACTTCACTTACCAATTTCACCCTTATTAATCTTATAAAAAAATCAATTCTAGTATTTAATTTTTTACTAAATATATAGGACAAACCTTATTAGAAAACGTTGACTAGTTAAACCCCAATATTTTCTTCATTTAAACTAATTACAGTTATAATTATGATAAATTTAATTTTTAAATTAATATATATAATTTTTATAAAACATGTTTCTTTATAAAATTACATTTTAGATGTTGTATTTTTTTTAAAAATTATTTAACATCGATACATAATTAATTGATTATTAATTTATTTTTATACATTTTAAGCATCATATTTGTGTTTTGATTGAAAATATTTCTATTTACATTAAAAATAAATTATATTTATAAATTTATTATTCTTTGAGAAAAAATTGTTTTAGTATTGTAATTAATATTTACCTCCATAAGTTAAATTTATGTTAAAAATTGAAATTTAATAAACTAAATAATTTTAAATTTTATTATAATAATAATAATATAATTTTATTTGATTCAATTTATAAAAAAGATAAAATGTAAATTTAATATTATCATGTAAATACATGTTTTTCAAAAAAGTGTATTTTATGATTTAACATTATATGTGGGATAAAATTATGATTTGTTATGACATAAAAAAGTTTATTATAAAACAAATAATATTTTTAGGACTTTCAAAAAAAACCAAAAATTGGTTTTAAAAAAATAATATTTAATTAAATGAGAAGACTAATAATGATTTCATTTATTGTAAAATGATACTTAAAATGTTAAACCATGGTTTTATAAATAGATAATAGCTTTTAAAAACATCGGGTCTCACATCATTGATCAATTATGTTTTTTACAAACTTCTTGTACTTTTTAAAATGATAAAATTTATAGTGTGGGTAAAAACTATATGTTGGATCATTCACCTAAGAATCAATTATTTTAGAAAAATATCAATGAATCATACTAAGATAATGTTCAGATGATTGTTTTTTAAAATGAATTTCATTTCATAAAATTGAAATTTTCAACTTTATAAATTCAGATATTAAATAAAAATTAAAATGAAAAACTATTTTTATATAAAACAAAGTATTCTTTTTCCTTAAAAGTCAAAATTAGAAATGTGTAAAATTAATGTTACAAATAACTTATAAAATTAATAATTAACTGATTATATTGGGAAAATTTATAATTTCAAAACCCTTAGGACCTCCACGTAACATCTAAGAATATGGAATTCCCTAATGGTAGTCAAGGGTTAAGATTATAATAGTATAGTTCTCATGGAAATTTCAAAAAGCATGAACTTCTATTCTATAAGGCTTTTCTCAAACCATAATTTCTCTAATTTTTATTGGGTTTGGTCCTAGGGAAACACTAGTGAAGCTACCTCCCTTATGAGCTTAAAAAATGGATTTGTAAGGAATAATTCCACCTCCCTGATTAATTTCATCATACTTATTTTATCAATTTTGTACTAGGATTATTTCAATAAATACATACTATTTTAACAAATAAGTTTTAATGGTAATATTTAATATTCAAAATGTATCATGATTTTTTTCTATAGTGTATTAAATATGGTATATAATATATTTCATATAGAAGCAAAATATATAGTGAAATATTAGGTCATTATTTTTTTATCTCTTTTTGTTTATTAATCTAATACTTCAGAGAAATTATATAATTCTCTATAATTATATCTCAAATTATTGATATTAGAATTGAAAAATAATTAATCCTTTCCATAGAATGCAGAAAAATTAATATTTATATATTGGTTAATATTAATTAATATCAGATAGATTGAAAATTTTAACAAATATATTCAAAATAAATCCCCTGAAACAATAAAATAAGTATGTTTTATATATGTAAGTATGTATGTATATATGTTTATTGACACTCCACATTAACATCTAGATAAAATAATAAGGTTTAGAGGGAAAATAACTCAAATATATGGAGTTTTACTAGATGATACATGCATGGTATAATTGTGTGATCAAGTGTTTCATACAAGTTAGACCTATGTGAATCACTAGCTTAAAAGAATTTAATGAGCCACCTACTTCACCCAGTGTCCCATATTTTCATATAAATAAACCATTAGGGGTCCCCATTTGGCACACATATATGAAAATAAAGATATCGAAAGCTATTATCACTTAAATTTATCACCCAAGTTTTCAGAAAACCCAAGTAGCTTCCCAAGCATATAAAATAATAGGCCATTAATAAAACATATAGGTGCTAGAGTTACCAAAATGTCTAAAAAAATGAAGAAATTTGTGAGGAACAAATCCACCCTTAGTCAAAATAGAATATTGTGAATAACCCCTCTGTAATTCTAAACATTCACAGTATCCTTACAAGTGAATTTGAGGAGACATCTTGTCATCAAGGAAAGTCCTCACACAAGTTTCTCCCAAATCCATCTGAATAATAAACTATCACGTGAGGGAAGTCTAACCTATCCAACCAAGTATCAGTTGAGAAAACTCCTCATGAATTCCAAAGTCTTCTTTTATTGATTCCCCTTCTCCTCAACCAACATCTAGTTGGGACATGTTTCCCTCCTTTTTTAAGGTTTCCCATCCAAATATGTCATCTCTCGAGAATTCCAATGACCACCAAATATGTATGGTTTTGGAATGTACACACCTACATGCCCTTTTGACCGTGCAATTCTATGGTAAATGAAATCCTATATATAGACTCCCTACTCTCTCGAGTACTCATCATGATCATGACCATGCATTCCAAATGTAATGAGAAGACCAACCTTATGGGTGGTAGTGTGTAGTTACACAATTTAAAAGGAATCATCTTTTGCCATACATGTGAACCGAATCAAGAGGTAAGGACATCTAGGCTTCCATAAACTCACCCTCATCCACCAGAAGGTGGAAGAATATGTATTCTCCTTTTTGAATCCCTCCTTAAGTAATCCCCTATCATTCCATATCCCCACTCTGATTCTCTAAAAGACAAGGAAGGATATGGAATAACCTTTCCCCCTTCTAACACCAGATTAGGAAGAGAGTTTAATAAGGGAATTCACTTCATTTTTTTCCCGCACTGAACAAATTGAGTGACCTAAAAGATATTATACTGCCTGTTGTTTATCACAATGAACATGACTCATTTGGGATTATAAATTAGTGAAGATCATGTCCCTAACATGATCAAAACACATTCAACCTACCTCATAGGTTTTAGACCCAACCTTTCAGACTATATAGTATTTGATTCTTGGATCAATGAGATAAGAGGGACACCTCCATTGAGTTTCAAACCCAACATCCTCATTCCATTACCATCCATATCAATCCATATTCCTTACAATATCATTCCCCCACCCAGGAGGCTATATTCCTTCTAGGTTCTTTCTTCTCACCCTTATCGGTCTATATTCTTGGTGAAAGAAAAATTTATAGGGAGATATTCCATGTAAGATAAATCCATTCACTTAGGGCTATATTACCACATGTAATTAACCATACAGGGCCCCTTAGACATAAGTCATGCACCAACTTTTACAAGGAACACTCCGTCTCAATTTCCTTGATACATGATGTTAAACTACATGGTTTGGTCCTTATGACATGAACATAAAGGGTAAAATATGTCCCACTAGGTGGCACCAAATATTGCGGGTTCTGATTCCTTTCATGAGGATACATTGGGAACCCCCATAGGGGGGATGATCCCAACATCCAAACAATGAATGTCTCCCTAGATGATTTTAATTCCAGATTACTTGGCTACTTAGATTAAAAGAGACCTAAAAAAACAATCAATGAAATGATATAGAGAGCCTCTGCTACAGACAAATGGTATAATTGATAGAGAGACTATAATACATATATATGGGTAATATATGGAGAATATTAGATATATAAAATTTTTTACATAAACATAAGTAGATGAAAAATTTTATATATAACGGGAAACCATCCCAATATTAGGATTTGAGAAAGTTTAAGAAACATGAATTAAATCTATAAGATAGTCCTAGAGTAGGCAATAATTATCTAAATAATATTTTTTGAGCCTGAACTCTCATTATATCCAAAAATTTGTGTTTCTAAGAGTTAATGATGAAGGTACCAAGTTATTTTCTGTCTTTTGAAATTAGGACTGTCATTTATTATGGATACATGGACTGTTGGGTGTTTCTGATTACACTAATTAGAAAAATAGGAAACCACCCATAAAGGGAGTGAAAAAAATGGATAAACCATCATGAATATTTCAACCAATATAATTGAGTCCTCCACATGTCCAACCTCTTTTTATTGCATACTTATATGAGGAGAAATTAGGCCCAACATGGATCTTTAAAGTAATTAATCATACATGGGTTTGTTTATCTATAATGCTACATTTATGGATTTAATTATTGGTATTTGTTGTCAACTTCTCAGACATGGTAAATGATTAATAGAAGTCTATTTGATCTATAAAATGGATTCCTATCAATTGGGACATACTTATTCAATCTCATTCATATGAGTTGTGACCTCATTGATCCATAGGATGTTTTTTTCTACTTACCATCTTTGGTTCTAGGTGTCCAATGAATTGGTAAAGGAGTACCACCTGGATGGAAATATTCAAACTTTGGAGGTTTCAATCAAATTCATCCAGTACATAAAGACTCTCCAACCATCCATCCAACTATGGTTGGTGGAAAGGAAGCAGGTGGAACCAATTTTCATTTCTAAACACATTGGAATCCTCTCCCCAAAGCATGAAAGAAAGTATATCTCTAATCTTAGGGAGGTAGAACAAGAGGTTAGTAGTGCCTCATCAACAAAACAATTGATTCTCCCCAATGGGATCCTACTAACAGTCACTATCACAAATTTCATGTGGCATCAAATCCTCAGTATGATGAGGATGCCACATCACGATCTCAGGAACAGTTCACCTAGACCTAAGCACCGAGAACGGACTTTTAGGGGATGAAAATTATAAATTAGGACAATTCTTACATACCTATCCACTATAGGTCAAGCCACTAATAAACTATGATATAAATCCATGTAGAGGATCCTATCCTTACCCATTCACAATAAGTCTTCCAGCACAATCTGGTTACACCCAATGAAGGTTGATGACATATCCCAATAATAAATAAGGGTTGAACCATATTCTCACCCATGAATATGAATCTTGATAGAAAATTCAGATAGAAAATGGAGGATTGAAGAAGGAAAATATTGCTACTCTAACTGATGAATGGTAATATATCCCTATTCTGGTTGTGAAAGTTAGAAATCACATCTTGATGGCTATGAAAGGAAATAAATCTATCACAGTCAAAATTCTAAAAACATATCAACATATTTTGATATATATATTAATTTTCAAGGAATAGTCATGAAAAACTATTCCCATGACCATAGTAGTTCATCAATACAAGGAAAATATTACTCAGGAAAATCCACAAACAGTTGCACCTATCAAGGAGGTTCCCTAGAAAATTCCAATTATAAATGGTGAACGGGATTAGACACATATCCCCATTACAACTATAGAATACCATCCCATTCTAATGGAAAATCTATGGAAGGAATATATCCCCACCCAAACCAATGAATCCTGATAGCATATTATGATAAAAAAATTTGAGGCACTTAGGTAGGATCTCGTATATGAAAGTCCCCATCCACATGATGTGATCCTATCAACCTGAAAGAGAATATCAATAATGAAGTCTCAACCAAGGAAATTTTATATCTAAGAGTATCCTTATATACCTACTCTATATAATACTGGTGTTATGGTGTCCCTTAAACATTTATTCAAAGTTGTCCTAGATCATGTTGACTTATCTCTAATTCAAGAAATTAATATCTATAATTATAAAGGTCCTTCTCGTAACATTACTGCCAACAACATTGGAGGTCCTCCATAGAATATTTACCATGAAGTCCTCTTTATTTATCATGATGAGATTAATCAATTGAGATATTATGTTGATGATTACCATGGATTCTCTCTTTAGGTTAGAAGATCAAGTGACAATAAGGTCCCACCCATTCTAATGTCCACCCTAATGTTCCTCCATAGGGAATATTATATGGGACTTCTCCTTATAGTTGAGAATTTATCCATGTTGTTATTCATCCCCATGATGGTGTCTGTTTCAAATGTCATCCCTACAATGGTATTTCATTTTGATAAGGAGGTCCTACACTTTCCAAATCAAATCCAAGAAATCCCTCATATCATGAGACACCTGGGAAGATGATTCTATTAATTCATGTTTCCTTATCATTAACAAGTGGCGATATTTCTAAAATTGAAGAAAACACAAGGAAATATTCATTCTTCGAACCACCCTTGGATCTCCAACCTTCCAAAAAAACAGATGATATTCCTTCTAATTCCACTATCTATAACAAATAAATGGGGAAATTTACACATTTTTTGGATCAGGTGGAGGAATATCCCATAGAAAATGAATAGAATAAATTGTTTGTAAAGGAAAAACTCTTCAAACATAGAAATCATGAAATGTTTTGGCCCTTGGAATGTACTCAACATAGAATTATATTAATATTGTAAGAATAATTATTACATAACATTCTCTAAATATATATATGATTCCACATCAATTGAAACAAAAACCCTTTCCTAACTAAAGATATGGAAATAACATTAAGAATGTAGAAGAGTTTTGTTGTCATAATGTTTTAGCTACTCTATTAACCATGTAGGGCCCAATATTAACAAAACATAGTAGAATGTTTTAGCATTAATCACTTAATAATATACTCCACCTATGTTAGTTTATTATTTATTCCCTATATATAATCCTTTTAAGGGGATGGGGATAACATAGGGAACTACACATTACCACTCCCTGGTCAAAAAATTATTCCAAGGGTGAAAAAATGCATAGTTATCACATCAATCAGACTCTCATAAACATGTTCTATCTATGATAGAAGGAACACCTAGTAGGAATTATCCTTGATCATATCTCAAAAACATTGGAACCAAAAAGAGAAAACCACCGATATACTCTTTCATCAAGCATCAGAAAAGGATGTGAATGCTTCTCATTTAATTAAATCCAATCAATTAGCTATTTTAATGTGTTCTGTAACAACAAGCTTGCACTCAAAGAATTCATTACACCCATCCCAAATGATAACAATTATTAATAATATTGGGAGGGTATCCTTGATAATTATAGTGGAGGTAGTTCAAGAGAAACCCTATCTCATAGGTATGGGGGAATTTTTATAGCAATCATATCCTTCGGTGTTATCAACCCTGTCTCATAATGGGAAAAATGGACAAGGAGTAGCTCCATCCCATAGGTATTGGAGAATTTTCATCTCAATCCCATTCACTATGTGGTAAATATTTTCTATATTGCGAATCATGTCAGATGACAATTCCTCACAATGTACTTCATTCTATTCTCCACTTTT
Organism: Viscum album; assembly: GCA_963277665.1. Lineage (NCBI taxonomy): Eukaryota > Viridiplantae > Streptophyta > Magnoliopsida > Santalales > Viscaceae > Viscum > Viscum album. Next base: position 1,568,468,383 of record OY728143.1, read on the forward strand.
CTATGGATAAATGTGTAGAAAAAATATTTCTAGATATTCACTTCAGGTTACCCTCTACAGTGTAGCCTCATAGGAATTATATAATATATATATGAGACCCTATGGGGGTATCGAGTTGAAGTGACCCATCATAGGAATAACCCCTCATAAAATTCAATGCTTCCTATAATAGAATACCGGTGATGATCAATCCCACTATCACCCCAATAGTGAGATGTTTTCTATGACACATTATGTATCAAAAAATAGCTTCAACTTTTTACTTATAGATGATAATGAACGTGAAACCAATGCCAAATAAAATGAGTAGGATGTTTCTATTTGAAACACAGTCCAAATTGAAATGATTATAGACAATTTACATACTAGAAATAAAATATTTGTGATTGTTTTGGGGTTCTTATGAATATTCAGTTACCTTTTCCTCATAGGGATTCAATCAAACAAAATGGTAAATGTGTCGCTACATCCCACCCATTACCTGAATAAATAAAACCACTTACACTTAAGGAAAGGTTAACTCAATATGAGGAAAAAATAAAGGAATTTAATAGGATAAATGTTTAATTACTTTTATTAAATATCTTTGTTGGGTATGTTCTTAAAGAAGAGCCTCATCTCACCACCCATACAAAACCCTCTCAATGATATATGTATATCATGACAATAGAATTAGAGATGTGGAATCCACAAAATCTGGGATTAGGACCACCAGTTTATTTAGATATAATGGTTCTGGGATATCGTGAGTTTCCTCTATTATGATAGTAGTTGGATCTGTATCAATTATAACATCAAGGTTCATCCCATGTCATTTGTCAAAAAAAAAAAGATCCACAACATAAAGATCCACCCATTGTGGAACATATTCAGGTATCTTCTCATATAATCATACCAGTGGTCCATGTCAAAATATTGAATCATATATTGCTTGAATTGAGGATGTGGTAGTATGATTCAAAATAGTACATTCAGAAATAAAACATTATCCCTAATGGGTGGATGAAACTCGTCCCCTACCCATCACTGGTAATCTCACATTCCAAATGTTAAATGGATTGGGGGATCTTGAATAAAACCTAACACACTTTTTCCCCAAGTGAGTTCCCATTATGGGAACCCTTGAGCAACAACAATTGGATAAACATATGTTCTTCATCCAAACCTTAGAAGTATCAAGAATGTTTTGGAATACTAGTCTATCATCGATGTTGTTCCAAGGGTGGGAAGATCTCGATATAAATTATCTCTATCAGTTCATCTGTACACTTTGGATGACAACAATCCTTTAACTCTAGAGTTAAAAATAGTAGTGGAATGAGATTACCTCCAAATTTAATCTCTTGGTTGAGAGGGTTTACTTAATCCCCTAACATGAAAATTCCCCAAGAAGATTTGTTGGGACTGTACATAAAGAATCTACATAACGTATTTCAAAATCCACTTATTCCAATAAAAAATTTTGGTTGGTTTTGGTAACTGACCATAGTGGTGATTTTTTTGATGATCTTATATCTTGAACAAAATCCAACTATCAACTTATTCTCATAGCTCAAGGAAAGAGGATAGGCATGGCAGAGAATACAACTATCTCACTAAAGTCAACTATTGTACATACTCTGACTCTGATGGCCACACCATATCACATGAATCATCCTCATGAATGACATAATAAATAACCATATTCCCATAAATATGAGTGAAAGGAGTATAAATGTTCTCAAATTGAGGATTATAATAAAAAATTACAATCCTTCCAAGATGAAAAATTTCCAGGTTACTTTATAGTAGGTTTGGAAAACAATATTTTGAAGCTTCCAGAACATAAGAAGCTTGATCAATTTATACTAAAAAACAATACAAATTATTGATATTTTAATTGTACATTGGGAAACTCCACCCAGTAGTGATTTTTTATTATTGAAATCCTTTAGGGAATGGTTGATTCAAGGAAGGTGAAATTTGGTAAGCTACCATCATAAGTGGAAAGTGTTTTTATAACTAGTCTAGGTGTGGAAGTATAATGGAAGAAGGTTTTAAGATTGGGTTTATAGAATATCGATGATTTGATGATGATAAAAAAAATCAATTGAAATCATGATATCCTGAAAGCATAGCTAAACTAGCCAGTGGTGTCTCCAGTCCCCTCTCCTACGGTACAACTAACCTTGTTGGTAACAAAATCATTTAACCATTAGTTATCCAAAAAATAATCATCAGTGAATAAAAAGTTTTCTATATGAATAAGAACCTATTTTTGCACCAAATCAAACATTTACTCTCTTATAAATCATGCCACCATGTCTAGGACAATGGGAATAAACCCACTATATGGTACAATGGGAACCATCCCATTAAATAGAGTCCTCATCTGATAAAGAATTAATATTTGGATCCAATAATGTTATTAATTTAATGGATCCCTTATCTCATGAGGAATGTACTTATGAGTATAAGGTTCCTATACCTAATCAGGGAACCAGAGGAAGAGACCACAAAATCCGATGATACTGGGGTAGACATGGTATTGGTCTATCTTAGTGCTCAGGTCAAATCCTGTCAAGGCTATATATGTAGCCAAAACATGTAGATAACCACTTTAGTAGGACCAATATAAATAGAGAGACACCTTAGTATGCTGATAGAGTCACACAAACCCAATTTGTTTAGATGACTGACTCGAGGGGGTGAAATCATACAAAAAACCCAAACAAGTGGTTATACTAAGATGACATAATATACAAGTGGCATGAGATAATTTATCCTCTATCCATAGAATTGATTTTCCTACCCCAAGAGCTTCATCCCTTAAGGTTTCCACTAAGGATCACCATAATTCTTGGAAACACAGACCCCAAACCAAAAAATATGATATGATAAAAAAATTGATCATGGTCCCAACAAATATTTTAATCCTGGATGCCATAAATATATCAATGAACATTAGGGAATCACTCACTAAATCCTTGTTGAACCTTAAAGAGTACAAATATAAGGTTAACATTGCTGAAATAGACTGTATAGAGGTTTATCTCACAGAATGTCAAATGATTGTCTCTTTCAAGGATAAGAACACATATTTTATAATATAGGGACACATTCGACCCTTGCATGTGTTTTTAAGCAAGGTGGAATTGAAATACAATGATCTTTAATTGTTAATGGCACAAAAGTCAACCTAATTCCATTGTGAACACTTCATCGATTGGATAATAGTGAAGATGATTTAGAACCGTATGCTCTGACAATCCAAATTTATGATAGGGGTGAACAAAATCCCCTTGTTAGGGTTATGCTCATAGCTTAATTTAGGGACCTTGATTTTGAAAATTAATTACTTATAGTACAGTAGGATATATAATTAATTTTTCTTCTATGAAGGCCTTGGTTTCAAAACCATGTGGTAGTTCCTTCATCGCACAACCGGTGGTTTGAATACTGTGCCGATTGAAAAATTTTATGTTTACACGGTGTAATTCTCCACTAGAGTATTACATGTATTAAAACATCAATGCATGATTTTAATGGAGGGAAGGAAAACTACCCATGGTTGATAACTCCACTTAGGCTACTACCCCAAATGGTCTTGAGATGGCCCCACTTAACTAATTTAAAGATCGTGATAATGAATAAAAAATTTTAGTTAATGATGTAAAATGTACAAGTTTAGATATGGAAATGTGTTCATCAAATCTGATGACATTGGTTATATCAAGCAAACCCGACCATACACAAGAGATCTTCAATATCCACAACAAAGGTAGCACTCCAGGATAAAATTTCAAATTTGTTCCCCCATATATTTAGGAAAACCATATGTAATGTTTTTAATTATAAGATACTATTATGAAACTGATATTGATGAGAAATACCCCTCCTTTTCCCTCAAAACATCAAGATAGTAAGGGATATTCTAGACCAGAAGACACCCCTTGACCACCCACTCCCCCAAACAGGGAATAAGAAGAGGAAGAGGACGAAGAAGATGATGAGGAAGAGTAAGAGGAAGAAGACCACATAGACGCCGGTCTAATATTTGAGAAAAGTTTCTCTGCCACTATTGATGAGATTTGATAGATAAACCTGGTCATAATGGAAGATCTGTGACCTATGTTGATCAATATAGTGATTTCATTCAATGAAAAAGGGGTATACAACTCTTTTCTAAAAAAACATTGAGATGTGTTCACTTAAAATTACATGGTAATGTCAAGTCTAGATTCCAATACAGCCACATACTACATGGGTTTTCCAGAGGACCACCATGATTACAAGAAGGATTCTAGAAGAGATCATCCACATCATGCTACTAAATTTGAAGCTGAAGTTGATAATATCATTAAAGGCAACGTAGTACAAGAGGTACACTAACTAACATGGATTTAAAATATTGTTCTATTCAATAATAATAATGGTAATATCAAAGACTACGTTGATTTCAGATATCTCAATGGGAATTTTATGAAATTTTATTTCCTAGCTCATATGACATAAGTTTTGATTGATTTAATAGAATAATATTAAGGTCGTTTCATTAGGAATTTCTATTCCGGTCACAAAAAAAAATCAAAAAAACCCCAAAATATGAAGGATACATGGCCTTTAGGGAATCATAAGTGATATATTTTTATTGTGTAATTACATTTAGTTTAATAATGGTGGAGATATATATTAGTATTCCATGAATTGCATCTTTAAACCCATCCTGTTAAAATACGTTGTATGTTTAGTAAAATATTTCATAGTGAAATCCTTGAAATTTTCTAATCAAATAAATTAACATGAGTTCATCTTCTACAAGCTATGATAATAGCTTTAAAATATATCACTAAAAATTCACTTTTGGTGTGACGTCGAATAAATTTATCATCTTTTTAGTATGAAACCTTGACATCAATATTGATCCTGATAAGACTAGGGATATACTTGAAACGTTTCCTCTATGAAACCTAAAAGTGTGGATGAGATCTTAGGGACACCTATCTTTCATTTGATGCTTAATATAAAATATTACTATCATATTCCTACCCCTCACTAGGCTAATGAAGAAAAGACCACTTATCAATTGAACGATGACAATCATGAATACGGAAACAGTCTCAAAAAATAACTTTTGAGTCCACTGAGGTTAATCGTAACACCCCCAGATTTTACAGTATGTCTCTTTAAAAATAAATTCAATTTCTTCGATAGCTTGCATTGCATGAAACACCAATCTTAAATGAACCTTAATATACAATTAATAATATTGTTTAAAATGAAATGTTAAACTATTTGTCAAATTGATGGAAATGAATAGTGTTAACAAAATAATAAAATTTATATATTATATATTTAATAATTTTCTTTACATTCATACAAATTTATTTATTGGCATAAGATAATAATAAATCCAAATTTTATGCATCAAAAGGAAATATTTTTATAAATGTAGTTTTACTACCTTTTAAGAGTGAACATATTTTAAATCCAAATTTTTACACTTTTATATATTTTATTTTTAGAAATGATCATATTATTTTAAATTGGGATATAATAATTTTTGGTATTTTTCTTAGAAGTTTCATTTTTTGATGAATAATGAAAAATACTGCATTTCAGTTCAAAACAGAATTTTCATCTAATTTATTTACATAGTTAAATTATGTTTTGATTTGGTTTTAAACAATAATTAGACCAATTTTATATAATTTAATATAATTTAGTTCATTAGAAACAATATAACATTAATTTTAGATATAAAATCATAGAAAACCTTTGGATATTTTTACTTTAACAACCCGCATTGTCATCCTGTCTGCGGGATTTCCATTAAAATTAATTTTTACACTTATATGAATTTAATTTTGAAGAAATATATAAAAAGTTGTAATAAGTATGAAATTTATGGTATAATATTATAAATGTTATTTTTTGACCAAAAATATTAGGGACAATGATTAAAATCAATTACACCGTTAATGGTAAATTAAGTAATTAAGGGTCAAAATAACATTATAAGCACTATAAAATTACCCTAATTCTTATCCTCGTTTCATTGGATGAGTTATTTTCGACCCAAATTTTAAGTAGGTATATTTTAGTACTACTTGGATGACTTTAATCCATTTATAGTATTTTATTCAAAGAAAAGTCATTTTTGTTACACTTCTGTTTTTAACGAGAGAAATATTTTAAATACAGGGTTATATAAGGGAATAATTTTGACTATAAATAGTATTTATCAATATAAAATGTTTATATACATCATGGTTATTTATTTATAATTTTTAGTGATAAAAGATTTACTTTAAATATTGACACAAAGATGACGCCGTAATTGTTTAAATAATGAAAATATGCAATAAATGAAATTAAAAATATTAAAATAAATAAAAATTCATATAATTATTGTCGTAATTTTTTTTAAATTAAATATAAATATTATTGATTTAGTAAACTTTTTGGTTTGATGTTATCATATTTTCATGATATTTTAAAAAATTCATGTAATGAATATTATCAAAATTAAAACTAATGATATTTTAAGATAAATAATATTTTGTTAAATGATATAAAATTAATAAAAACATAAAATTATCCCAAATTATTTTTATGAAGTTTAAAATGTAAACCATGACTCATTTATGGTTCATTTGACATTTTATAGTAATAATATTGACCTTTAAAAAGTAAAAAGACATGCTATCATGGTAAGTGTTAAAGGGTCTAGAAAATGGTATAACCAAGACCTAAACATATAAAAACAATCATTGGATGAAGTTTATTAGAACATTATCACATTAATATATAATTTTACTTGTTTAATGGACACTTTTACATGAATATAACTTATATATTATTTAAATTAAATATATTTACAAAATGTCACTCGGTTTGAATTTAATATAATTTATGTGTCCAAATAGTGAAAAAATCAAGATACTAATGAACCTAAATGTATATTTTAATTAAAATGAGATTATTTTCATTAAATGAATTTATTTTTAACTTTTAAAAACTATATAATCACTTTAAATCCTTCTGTAATGCCAAAACAATATTTATTTAGTTAATAGAAAAATAAAATAATTGATTTTAAAAGTATTAATTTTTATATATTTAGGATGATTTAATGTTTATAATGAATTTTATATACATATTGAATATAATATTGATTTTGGATATAATTTCATTATAATTCACACTTTGTCCTGATGTATTTAAAGTCAAATTAAATGAATAGTATCAAATTTGATAATAAAGATATTTTACTGGATAAATATATTATTAAATAAAAAAATAAAAAAATGTTAAATAATCACAAAAAAGATAATATATGTCTAATATATCCCCAAAAATTCATTTATATCCCATTTTTAAGTATTTAGATCTAGAATAGAATTATTATATTTTAATAATTTGCAGATTTCCAAAAGTTCCCTCACCTCAATTATAAAAGTGTACCTCCTCCCTCACTTCCTCACACCACATCGAGCCTTATAGCACGACCATAAACTACCAAAATATGTTCCAAACTTCACTACAATCATACTAGAATCCTCACTTTGATCATAATGTAAACTAAAGAATATTTTTGTTATAAACCAAAAGAAGTTACCTAAAACTGATGTAATGTTGTTCTACAATCATTTTAGTTTCATATATCCCCCCACACCTTAATTTATAATTATGAAATGATTATTTAACAAAAACAGTATCAAAAATATAAACATATATTTTTATTCTAATATTTTTACCAACAATTACACACAATTACATTTAATGGGTAATTAACATACTGTTTATGTGTACGACAAACTACTGCCACACGAAAAAATGATTATTCGTTTTTTACTTTAACAGCTTTAATGGTTGGGAATTATGATGGAAAATAAATTTACATATGTTATATATAATATTTTTAATTTTTTTTTCTTCTTTTATTATTTTATAACACATAACCTTATGCTTTCCATTTTGTGTAAATACGATAACATCGTTTGTGGAATTGTGGACTACCTCCTCCTCAAAGCGATGTGATTCGTTCACAATATACATGAAACACACAATGGATGGTTTTAATAAATTTATGTTATATATACGACACATATATGATAATATAATTACATTATAGATATATATAATTTCATTTTAATTATTTTAATATGGAAAAAATGAAAGTAGCGTTCATGCATACGTACGACATACCGTCTCTATGAACGGAGCATTTCATTTACGATCTAAAAATTTAATAGATTTTTGTAAATATATGTATACTTAATATATATGATATTTAAATCATTATTTAATTTTTTTATATTACTAAATAATTGTCTAATTAATTGGAAAATTAAATAACAAGTAAAAACATACTCAAGAAACTTGGCAATTAACACCAAAAATAGTGAAAATGATTAAAAATTATTAACAAATAGGTAATAAGATAGTATAAGATGATAATATATGATATAATAAATATTAATATGGTTATTTAATAAGTTATTAACACTCTAAAAACCATTATATATAAGGTTAATGTATTTTTCTCCAAAAGGAAAGTAAGTGGTAAGCGTAATTTCACAATCTCATTATTATTCAAGATTGTTTATACATAAGTATCTACTGGGGAACATTTATCATCCATTTCCATGTTTCTTATAAATGTTTCCCAAAATATTTTTACAATTATACTATTAATTTCTAATGTACTTTTATGCATTTTTGAATTTTAATAAAACGGTTAGAAAGGAACCTTTTTGTCATTTTCCAAACGAGGTACTTTGTGGATTTTCAACAGAAGGAATATTTTTTTAACTTATGCTGCATGAGTGGATTTTTTTGGCATCATGATACCATATAGTTTTGAAGAATACTTTAAATTTTTTTAAGTTTTTTTATTTTTTTCATTTATAATTTCGTAGCCATTTAAATAAATAACTTCATTGTAAAAAGGGTATTTCTATCAAACAAATTCAATGATTTTATTACTGTATTTTAATCTATGTCGATATAAAATGTTGAATCTTTTTCTTAATTGAGGTTGATCTATTATGATATCATCTATAAAATTCCACTAAATGTTTTATGACAAATTTGACTATGGATGTGCTATTTTGATACAATTAATGGTTTATGGTTGAAATATTCACATTTCATATTCTAGTTTTTTAATACAAATGTTTATGATATTTATGTTTAACCCTATTAATATATGGAATTAATTGTAAATAGTAAATGATAGGAATGCATTGTTATACCCTTAGATGTATTGGTAGTCTCTTGAGATGAAATTAGTTAGAAATAAAGCCTTCACCTTTGTCTCTAACCTGTTTTAAATTGTCTTGAAGATTCATCTTGACGCAAATAAGATGGGTTTCTACCCATAGACTTAAACTATATTGAGGATAGATCTTTACAGTAACTATCTTGAGGATGGATATTGGCAGTGTAGTATTCCAACATTATTCATTCCATACTTATTATTATTCCATGTTATTATTTTATTAGTTAGAATATCTGTGGTCATGTTTTAATCTCATGTGATTATTTATATGGAATTATTCGATCGTATTTTATACTTTCTACATTGATGATGCCTTATCTAGTTATTTATAAGGAATGTGTTCTCATTTATATATCTTTACATGTTAATTTATTATTATTTATTCATTATTTATTCTACTGTACTTTTACATGCTGACCATTTGAGCTGACCCTTATTTTTTTCTTTTCCCAGGAATACAAGAAGTGTACTAGTTGAGATATGAAACAATATGCTAGATGGAATAATGTTATCCTCAATAGAAAAAAAGTATGTTGTTGCTACTATTTTAATTTTTAATACAAGACTCATGTATGTATTTTGTTTACCAAGACTACTAAACTGATCAGTCCTTCAAAATTTTATTCCTTATAATCAACCTAATGTAATAAAGTAATGCACCGACTCAGGGCTTTTGGGATAGGGGTGTTACATTTGGTATCAATGTAAGTTTTTTAATAACATTTGGAAATATATTTTGTAAAACATACATTAAAGAACACAACCCATTATTTTAGTATGTGTGAAAAAGTTATATAATGAATAATTCCTTTGAATTTTATAGAAATATATTTAAAGTTAAGTATAACTGTTAGGGTTTATATAATCATTGAATTTAATGTAATTTTCGGTATTTATATTATTGGGAATGAAAAATGAATCTTATTTGATAAAATTAGAGGTGGAAACATGTTATGGATATTTTTGGGGACTTTATCATATTTCGGAAATGTTATAAGAATTATTAGTTTTAGAAAAAAGATAACCCAGAGGATATGTGACAACCTGCTGCATCCGAAAAAGACATGGGAATTGAACACACAAACGAATGGAAATAATGGTGAATCTACTAACACTAGAATAAATGAAATCCCAGTTAGTATTTATTTTTATTTTTATATTAAAAATTCTATGAATGAAGAATAAGTTTACATATAAAAAAATTATCATATTGGAAAATGATTTTTTGATTAAGTGATTAATGTTTTTTAGAAGATGGTCACTATTTTGGGAGTCCTATATGATTAAGGTAAACATAATATTATTATAAATAATGTTTGAATTGTATTTTTGAGTCAAATATGATTCTATTATGGACTTTTGGTTATTTAGTTATTTTTCTAAAAATGGTTAGCATATCTTAGAGATTATGTGATTTAGGTAATTAAATTTTTGGTATAAGACATTAGGAGTGATTAATTTTATTTGGAAGACTATATGATAAAATAAATATGTTTTTTGGGTTTCAATCTTAGTTTATAATAATTTTTAAAAAGGATAGTTATTTTTTAAATGATCTATGTTGAACTTTGGGGTTTACTATAGAATTTTGGGGATTTTTTGGGGGAAATATCCTATCTAATCAAAAAAAATTTGGTTAATGTATAATGAAGGGAGGAATTAATAGATATATGTTTTTAAATTTTTTAATACATAGAAGTTGATTTGAAATCTTCAAACATGAAAAATTCATCTTAAATACTCATCATTTGGAGAAAAAGATGAGTTTGTGGTGGAAATTGATTTATGGATGATACTATACTTTTCTAGTAATAATGTTTCCTTACGTTCTTTGTATATGAAGTAAATGAATTATTGAACCATAAGGAAAATATCTTAAAGCTAAAAAATTTAACCTAGTCCTTATTTTACGATGAATCAAATGGTCCTTTAGATCATCTCATATTTATAGATTTGTGATTGTTAACTTTCACCTAACCATGTTCTCTATCACTCTCTATCAGAAAATGATGGTTAGATTTATCTTCCACATCCATGTTTTACTACATGGAACCCTAGTATGTGTTATATCTGGGGAACTTTGTGCTCTCCTTTCTTTATTTTCAAATGGACGTCTCATTAATACTTTTTCTAATGTGAGATTTCAACAAAGATGTTTTGAAAATTCAAACCTGTAGTTTTCGAACCTAAGTTCAATTGCAGGGATGCAATTTATTGAAAAAGGGGAGTATGTAACACCCTAAGATTTTATAGAATTTATCTTATTAGATAAACTCAATTTCTACAAAAACTAACATTTCATACAACACTGAGCTTAAACGAACCACAATATACCATTAATATTCTTTTTTTAAAATGAAAGTATGACATGCCCATTAAATTGGAAGGAATGAATAGTATTAATTTTTTTAATATTATATATTATATATTTAATCATTTTTTTACATTGATCCAAATGATTTTATAGGAATAAATGAGAATAAATTTAATTTTACGCATTAAATGACTATATTTTCATAAAAGCAACTTTACCGCCTTTTAATGAAGAACCTATATTAAATCCAATTTTTACCCTTTTGTATATGTTATTTGGTTAAATAAACTTCTTATTTTAAATTAATATTTAAAATTTTACTTTGGTTGATTTTTTGGTATTTTTCCGAGAAGTTTCATTTTTGATGAATAGTGAACAATTTTGCATTTTAGTACAAAATTATGTTTTCATCCAATTTATTTATATAGTTAAATTGTGATTTAATTTGGTTTTAAAGTATAATTAGACAAATATTATATCATTTAAACCAATATAGGTCACTGGAAACAATTTCACAATAAATTTAAATATAAAAACTTAGAAAACTTTTGGATATTTTTAATTTAAAAACCAGATTTGTCGCTCCGTCTGCATGATTAGTAGTAAACTTAAATTTTACATTTCTATGAATTGAATTTTAAAAAATGGAAATAAATAGTTTTAATAAGTATAATGTTTTTCTAATAATTATTTTAACATAATTTTGTGACAAAAATATTAGTGAAAGTGATTTAAATTAATTACATCAGTTATGGGTAAATTTGGAAATTAAGGGTAAAAATAATATTATAGGCATTATAAAATTACCATAACACTTATAATAATTTAATTTTATGATTTGTTTTCGACCTTAATCATAATTTGGGATATTTTTGGACCACTTGGATGAAATTAATCCATTGATAGTATTTTATTCATTGAAAAGTAATTTTTTTACACTTTTGTTTTTAATAAAAGAAATATTTTTAATACGAGGTTATATAAGGGATATTTTTGACTATAAATAGTTATTATAAATATAAAATGTTTATCTAAATCATGGTGATTTATTTATATTTTTTAGATATAATTTAATATCCTTAAATTTTGACATAATGATTATGCAGTAATTGTTTAAATAATGGAAATATCGAAGAAATTATTTTAAAAATTTTAAAATAAAAAACAAATAGATATAATTAATATCATCCATTAATTTTATAGATGAACTATAAATATTATTTATGTATTAAATGTTTTTTTTATGATTTTTTAAAAAAGTCATGTAATGAATGGTGTCAAAATTGACAGTAATGATATTTAAAAATAAATAATCTTTTATTAAATTATATTTAATTAAAAATTTATATAATTCATCCAAATTATTAGGAAAAAATATGAAATTTCAACCATGAGTCATTTATGGTCCATTTTACATTTTATAGTAACTATATTATCCTGTAAAGTGTAAAAACACATGTTGTCACGGTAAGAGTTAAATAATCTAGATAAGGGTATAAACATGACCTAAATTTATCAAAATAATTATTGGTTGAATATTATTCAAACCTTATCAATTTAATATTTAATTGGAGTTGTTTACTGGACACTTTTATGTGAAAATAACTTATATATTATTTAAATCAATGATAGTTACAAAATGTCACTCTCTTGGAATTTAATATTATTTATGCATCCAAATAGTGAAGAAATCAAGATATGGATGAACCTAAATGTATATTTTGATCAGAGTTAATTTATTTAAATTATATAAATTTATTTTTAATTTTATAAATTTCATTACTTCCTTAAATGCTTCTTCGATGCTAAAAGAATATTTATGAAATTAATTGAAAAATAAAATAATTGATTTAAAAGTTTTAATTTTGATATATTTTAGAGGATTTAATATTTATAATGATTTACATAGCCCTATATTGTATAATAGAGATGTTTGAAAGTGTTATATTCTAATTAATACTTTTTATTTATGTATTTAAAGTCAAATGAAAAAGAATAGTATCAAATTTGACAATAATGATATCATATTGAATTAATATATTATTAAATTATTGACAAACCACAAAAATGTTAAATAATAAAAAAGAGTATAAGATATGGTTGAAAATTTATTCCCATATTCATTATATCCCATTTTGTTGTCTTTGGATCTAGAATAGCCTTATTATATTTTTATATTTTGATGATTTCAGAAAGTTCCCCTCACCTCAATTATAAATAGGCACCTCCTCCCTCACTTCCTCACACAACATTGAGCATTATATATCTACCAAAACTTTCCGAATTAAGATTCCAAATTCTGTACACTCATCTTAGAATCCTCCTTTTAGTAATAAATAAAACCAAGGATAAATTTTGGTATAAAAAAAAAGTTACCCAAAAACGAGGTAACATTCTTCAACGATCACTTTAGTTTTATTTCTTTACCCACACTATCATTTATAATTATTACATGCTGTTATAATAGAACTAGTATCATCAATATACTAATTTTTTTTAATTATTATGTTTCAACATAAACTCACACACAATTTTATCTATTGTGTAACATTCATATTGCATATGTGTATAGAAAACTACTATATCACAAAACGAGGATTATTCATTTTTCCTTTACCACATTTCATGGTTGAAAATTACGATGAAAAATCTATTTATATATGTTATATATGATATTTATTATGTATTTATTCTTATTCAATTCTTTTATAGTATATACCCTTATTCTTTCCATTTTTTAAATATGATAAAATTGTTTGTGGAAGTGTAGAATACGCCCTTCTCAATGCGATATGATTCATTCACACTAAACATGAAACATATAATGGATGGTTTTAATAAACATATGCTATATACATGAAATAGATATGATAGTGTAATTAAAATATACTTATATATCTTTTAATTTTTATTATTTTAATATGGAAAAGAAATGAATGTAGCGTTCAGGCGTACGTATGACCTAACATCCTCAGGAATGGTGCATTTAATTTACCATCTCCAAATTTTATAGATTGTTATAAATAATATGTGTATATATATATATACAGGATATATATTATATTCACATTATGTTTTACATTATGGAGATAACTAAATCATGATCTAATTATTTGGAACTACAAATATCAAGTGAAAACATACTCAAGAAACTATAAATAAACACCTAAAATAGTGAAAATGATGAAATATTTTTAACAAATGAGTAATAAGATATTATAATATGATCATATATGATTTCATAAATATTTATATGGTTATTTAAAAATTTATTAACACTCGTAAAACCATTATATAGGAGGTTAATGGATGTTCAACCATGAGGAAACTATGAGGTAAGGGTTATTTCATAATCTCATTATTTTTTGGGATTGTTTATACGTAAGTATCTACTTGAAAACATTTATCATCCATTTCTATGTTTCTAATAATTGTTTCAAAAATATTTTTACTATCATACCATTAATATTTAAAGATCTTTTTTACTCATTTTTGAATTTTTATAAAATGGTTAGAAAGGAATATTTTTATCATTTTTCAAACATGGTAAATTTTGACTTTTTCAACGAAAGGAATGTTTTTTTAACTTATGTAGCATGAGGATATTTTTCTACCATCATGATGATTTAGTGGTTTGAAGCTTCTTTTAAAATTTTAAAATATTTTTTTAAATATATATATTTTATTTATAATTTCCTGAATTTTTAAATAAATGATTTCAAATTAAAAAGGGTATTTCTATAAAAAAGTCATTGTTTTTATTAGATTATTTTAATCTTTGTCAACATCCTCTATTAAATACTATTCTTAATTTAGGATGATCTCTTATTATATAATTTATTATATTTAATTTAATGGTTTATGATTAGTTTGACTGTGGATGTGAAATTTTGATACCATTCATGGTTTATGGTTGAAGTATTCACATTTCTTATGATAGTTTTTGAATACAAATGTTTATGTTGATTTTGTTTCACTGTTTTTTGTTTGAGGAATTAATTAGACCTTGTAAGTGATGGGAACGACCCACTATCACCCCTTGATTCATCAACAATCTCTTGGGATGAAATCAGTTGGCGAAAAACCCATCACATTTGTTTCCAAGTAGTTTTCAATTGTCAGGGGGATAGATCTTGATACAATTCAGAAGAGTTTATCCCCATAGAATTAAAATATCACGAGGATAGATCTTTAAAGTAACTAACTTGAGGATGGATCTTGATAGTGAAGAAATCCTACATTATGAATTATATCATTATTATTATTCCATTTGATTATTTGATTATTTAGAATATCCATGGTCATGTTTTAAGCACATGTGATTATTTATATGGAATTATCAAATCATATTTTATTCTTACCATACTGATTATGCCTTATCTAGTTATTTATATGGAATTTTTTCTTAGTTATTTACCTTTCTATGTCAATTTATTCTCATTAATTCATTATTAATTCCACTATACTTACCCTTACAAGGAATTTGAGGTCACCCTTATTTTGTTTCATTTCCCAAGAATATAAGAAGTGTCGTAATTGAGATATGAAAGGTTGTATTAGGTGGAATAATGTTATCCTAAAAAGAAAAAATATTATGTTATTCTTAGTGTATTCATTTTTAGTAAAAAACACATGTATGTATCTGGTTTACCAACACTACTAAACTGATAAGTCCTTTGTGATTTGATTCCTTGTCATCAAGAAAATATAATAAATTAATGCACCGGCTTCAGGATTCTAGGGTCGAGGGGTTACATTAATGACTCCTATAAAGGGAAACCACTTATTCGGTATGTGATAGCCTCATAATGTTAATTAAATGCTTTTATTGCATAGAATAATGATGTTATAAATGAAAAAAACCTTTATTATATTAGTAGAACCATGATCAACACTAAGAATCCATATTTAAACATCCAAAAGAGTTTCTTCATGAAAATTTATATAGTCCATAAGATTATTCTTTTCCTGTAACATTATACGGTTAATTTAAACTCTCATAATGACCAACCCAAATACACCCTCAACAATCCCATTATAACTAGACACATCAAACAATGGGTGGTTCTATGCAACATTTTTACATTTAGTTAATAAAACAAAACGAAATTAAAGGGAAGGTGTGAATACATTTTCTAGATGAGAGTCCTTCTTTAGAATGAACACCAGGGGATACTAAATATCCTAATGAAGAAGAATTAACTAGATAATATCTCAATTATACATGGGATATGTACATTGATGGTGCTTCTAGAATCCGAAACAGAAAAATAATGGAAGTCACAAAACTCAATATTTTTGGTATGCGAGTCATTCTCATCTCTTCATAAATGGATGTTTTGGATTAATTTATCCTTCTATAATATGGTTTTACTAACAATGAGGAAGAATACCATTCCATCATTGGAGTAATATAAATATCCCTCCAAATACTGGTTTCACAACTAAGGATCAAAGGTGATTCAGATTTAATAATCAAGTAGATCAGTGGATATTACAATGTTAAGAAAGATGAAAAAATTCCCCTACTTTCCTCTGTGTGAGGGTTGATGTTAGACTTTCCCTCAGAGCTAAAAATTACTCATATACCATGATTTTATAAACCCCAATAAGATTCATTAGCTAACACAACTATGACCTTAGAAAAACTATATTATGATGAAATAATCATCATCCTTGTAAACCGTAGAGTGGTATCACCATTAAGTGGTAGAAACATTAATTTTATTAATTATTAAACTCAAAACATAATATAAATATTTCTAAAACTGGTTATATGACACCTATAGTGGATAAATTTCAAAACATGAATCTTCCTTAAAAAGAAAAAATGATAAAGTTCAATGGTGGATAGTTAACGTCACTATTTATGATGGCCTGAAATATTAGGAGGTCCTCTATAAATGAGGATTTGAAGGAATTATCCTCAGGTTCATTGAATAAGAGTAAACTATTATTGTGATGAAAGATGTCCACTGTAGTTCCTTTGGTATTCATCAGTCAGTAGGTAAGATTTCCTCACAAATTAAATGGATCAAGTATTTTTGGGAATTGATGATATTAGATTTCACATATCATACAAAGTGGTGTCACTTCATCAAGATACATACCCAATTTATCCATTAGCCCCGTGAGTTACTTTACACATCCAAATACTACTTTCCATTCATCATATGGGAAATGGATGTCCTAGGGCCTTACCCTCCAACTACATCAAATAATTTTTACTAAATCCTTACTATTACTAACATCTTATCCAAATGAATTGATTATATACCCATCAAGTAAGGTCAAACAAAGAATATAATGAATTTTGGTAAGTCTAATATCATAACCAAATTTTAGGTCCCTCACACAATATTTTCATACAATGGTACCAATTTTTTTTATGAATTTAAAAGGATGTATCGATAATACAACACTTAGTCCAACCATTCATTTTTCTACCATGTAATAGTGAAAGGGAATATATATGCATTTAATAAAACTCTATCAAATATACTCTAGATGATTGTGGATAAAGATAATAAGTCTAGGATTGATAATCGTTTTCACAACTTTTTGTCCAACCATAACAAAACCCAGAATGCCTCATTGGAAACCAAATATTCACTTGCATACTGGAAAAAAGTGGTTCTTCTCATTGAGGTCTAGTCACCTTTACACCATGATGCAATTTGTGACCGTTTAACCACAGATGAATGGACTTAGAAACAATTTGATGAATTTTAATAGCTTGTTGAGAAGAGGTTATATACACTACAGAATTTGGATATTTACTAAAACTGAGTTGCATGAGCCTTCAATAAGAAATTTCACCTTTGTTCATTCCTCATGGGGGGAATTGGTGCTGGTCCTCTGAACCACAATGACACCTAGAAAGAAACCTCATAGATTAAACAGATAAGTGGGTAACCTTATTCCATATAAAAGGTCAACTGAAACACAACGTATTCCTCGATTAAATTGGATAGGGAACTCATTAGGACCCCTAAAAATGAAATTTTTCTCATGAAATACTTCTTATAATGACATAAAATCTTTTTTTGAATAACCTTAAAAGCTACGAATCATGTTTCTCATCCCATGACCTTAAATTATATGATAAAACCCCCATTACATGATGTTAAACTATAACCTTTCCTTATGCACATACCATATGATGCACCATGTTAGAATCATATGATATAATACCCAACAACCAGGGAATATTTAATATATAAGTCCAACTCACACCATGAATAATCTCTAGTAGAACATGGGAAGTCCATACATGTAATCCCCAAACCATCTCTTTCTATCCCTCTATTATATAACATGCACCCTCACTTCACAATGATAAACTAAATGGACTAGTACTCATCATATGACCATAAAAGGAATGACCCCCACATCTTGGTCACATGGAATTAAACTGTATGAAATTTTATCCTGGTAACATGACATAAAACTATATAGAATTTCACCTTTGTCGTAAGAAATTAAACTGTAGGAAAACGTCCCCACCAAAATTCATCAAACTACATGGTTTATGACATCATTTAATGACATGGAACTAAATGATGTCTCTATCCTTCCCCTAGGGAAGAATCCTCATTTGGTTTCATTAATCTACCACATCAGTTTTTAGAACTATGTGTGTCTTGAGTATCACCCTTATGAGATAAATAGTGACTCCTAGATTCCTCATCCAAGGCCCACCCATGAATAAAAAGTTCCATTTTCCTATGCATGTTCTAGACTAATATAGGTGTATTTTCACTCTCTTATAACTATGTGTGAATCAATTCTTATTCGCAAGATACTCTGGGATGCACTAGACAATCCTAGTCATGAATATATTTTCCCTGATGGGATTTCTCATGTTAATAACCTGATCCACATAGATACGTATATTCATGTTTGGTTCATTATTCCTTGGATAGAAACCCAAAAAATTGATCGGTCAAATCTATGTGACCCTAAACTAGAGAAAATATTTTTTCCTCACCATATGATATTAAACTATGTGCCCAATATCCTTTTTGGAAGACAGGTAAACTGTATGGTCAATGTCCCATTCACATGAAGTAAAACTATGTGATGTTGTGACCCTTTTGTAAGAGGAACTCAGTTATAGGTGTCACTATCATACCATACTACCATCAAATAACTATTTATGTCTTGATACATTTTCCTAAAAGATACATAGTGATGTATGGAATCCTCATCCTAGGCCCAATCAGCTAACATAAGAACAAAAAATGTCCCATTTACCAATATATGAGCCAGATATATAAAGTGAAATATTCATTAGATCCGTGTAATTTTTTTTCTCAATACCTAAATGGGATCATTGTCACCCAACCATAGAAAATTAAATTCTAAAGGATTACATCATAGTTTCAAAATATCCTATTTTCATAAATTAAACCTCATGTATTGGGAAAACTTGATCATGGAAAACCTCCTTTGGTTATCTGGGACGAATGTGTTCTCCATAAAGGACACCTTGGTTTTTAACTATTCATATGATACCTCAGTAGGTCTCTATATAGTACTACCTTTTTTACATCATTCCAATCAGAAGCATCTTTTTTATTATGTGAAAATACTTTTGTCTCCACATTCCCACACAACATCATAGTAGAAACTTCATATTGAATATGGTTATTCATTACATACATGCCCCATGACATCATCCTTGATCTAGGGCTCTCAAAATCATGAAATAAAATTCTCCACCCTCATGTTAAAAAGGTATTGAAATACCCTTAGCTTAAATCTTCTATTTGAGCCATTATCCCTATAATCCATGGCCAAAGATATTTTAATTTTAAACATGAGCTACAATATATCTCAGTCACATGAAATTAAATTGGAATTTTAATGAAATTCAGATTGCACTCTGATTTACTCTTATTTCACACACCGATAATGATTCATGTTAGCTTTGAGATTGTAACATCTAGGTTCTGGAACCTTCCTAGAGACGCCCCGTACCTAGTTGGTTACATTGCCTCAAGAAAATTTACCCGAACTCTAGAGGCTACGGACTAGCAGTGAGGGCCTTGGGTGTGATAGTGGGGAAACTGTTCCCTCATTGGCAGAGTAACACAGCAGAAGTAAAACAAATATAAAATAGTGGAAGCAGTATAACCATGAAAAAGTAAACAGCAGAAGACTAGAAATAATAAACTAGATCACACACATATATATGAATAATTCATGATACATATGTCTAGGAAAGTAGCCAAAAAATCACAATGATGAAGTAAAAACAATACTAAAATAATGTAAAAAAGAAAAATAGACAACAACTCCTCAGAATCGCAAGCCTCAGCTTGGTCCCATGCCCTCCAGCTCCACAGTACTCAAGTACCTAAAGTAGAAGGACACTTTCCTATATCTATACCCAAAGCAATATAATTTGTTTGGGCCCAAAATCATAGCCTGAATAGGGTGTAAGAACAAATCCCAATAGGTAACCACCACAAGATCTGGTCCTAACAGTCAGTGAATATATGATATATAATACAAAAAAGGAGGTCGTAAACAATGAAATACTCATTAGTAACAAATCCTACAGTTTCAAAGCATTCTGTTTCATATATCAAGTAAATAACTAATCAAGTTGGAAAACAAAAACAGGTAACCCTCTAGGAAGTACTCACAGCCTATCCCCTCTGGTCCTACCTAGAAACACAAGCAACCCTCTAGGAAGTACACATAGTATACTCCTCTAGTTCAAATTACAAGGATATAACAAGGGACTCTCTGAGGAATCTCTCTCATTCAATTCCTCTTATAGTATAAGGCATTAAAAACTCTATGAGGAAGTTCTCATGGTCAATTCCCCTTATAATCAAAAGTGAAAAAGTCCCTCTGAGGAAGCTCACACGGTCAATTCCCCATATAGTCAAAAGTGGTCAAAGTCTCTTTGAGTAACCTCACATGGTCAATTCCCCTTATAGTATACTACACTAGGTTCTCATGGCCCTATGTAAGTAAAACGAGCATAGAAATGAAATACGACCAATGTAAACCTCAGGAACTACTTGGATAACAGTATACAACATATCAAGCATGTCAGATAAAATAATCATTCCATCCTATAGTACTAGGCATGAGAAAACACCAAGGAAGCCTAACAGCCTAAATAGGACCAAACGGTCGTAAACAGAACAAGCATGGGCAAAAAAATCCAAAGCATAGCAATTAACTCTATTCACATTCAATTAACCTCTACTCCATCATACAAGCATTCCAGGAAAAAATAGGGTTAAATGGTAAACACGCAACACCCCATTCAAGAGTATTGGACAAAATTGCACATATAACTTAAATACTTTCAAAGGAAAGACACAAACCACCTAACTCACTAATGGGAGATCTCTATACATGAACCTCAAGCCTTGAATCACCCAAGAAAACAATAGATCTACAAAAACACTCAAAACGTTCAACCAAGGATAACTTGAGAAAGAGGAGGAATCATGAAACGAAGATCAAGTAGAAGGAAGAGCTTACTGAGGAGATCCCAACACAATCAACAATGGTCAAATCGGAGATCAGATGATCAGTCGGGGGCTCAGATAAGATTCACAGCCATACGGTTCTCTCTCGGGCGAACTAGGTTGAGAAGTAGGGAATTCTGTCTATCAGACGTGACCCTAGTACGTTTAATGAAAAAAAATACACAGTGTGTACTTTGGAAGTACATGGTGTGTACATTCCATTTCTGTACTCTACTTTAGGCGGTCTCTAGGTCACCCCCACACGGCTGTGTGTGTGGCTATTACATGGCCAACACACGGCTTCACACGACAACCGAGTACACGACGTGTACTCAAAAAGTACATGGCGTGTACTTAAAAAATTTCAAAAAATATCTCTTTTCCTCAAAACCGGCTAGAAAAGGAAAAAATACCTAAAAAGAATATCCCGGTTCTTATAAACTTCCCCCATTAAAAAAATTTGTCCCCAAATTTCCCCAGCAAGATGGCGTAGAAGAAGAAACCCCAACATCTTCGAGCACTAGGATTGTACATCCGCCTCCCTCTCCCAAGTCTCGTCCTGTACTCACCGGTGCTTCCATAGTACTCGTACCAGAGGAACAGACCGGCCACGAAGAACCTTCATACTTCAATCAACAATCCAAATAGGATGATCCTGAAAAGATACATCCACTTCCAACTCAACCTCCTCAAGTTGGAAGACATGAGATGTGTCTGAGAAGTAACGTTGAAGCTGAGAAATGTGGAAGACGTCGTACATATCCCAGTATAATTGAGGTAACTGAAACCAATATGCAACCGGCCCAACTCTCTCCAACACCTCAAACACCCTGACGTACCTCGGTTAAAGCTTACCTTGTCTCATAATCCTTATGTTCCCCAATTTCGGTGTGACATGCATGAAAACCTGATCCCGACCTCGAACTCCAGAGGTCATCTCCACTGATCAACATAAGATTTATGTCACGACTGTGCAGTTTCCATCCTCTTCCGAATCAACACTATCCACTCTGTGGTCTCCTATATAAGACAAGGTACCAGTATAGTTTCCTCTCCTACCTCAAGCCAACATAAGGGTGATCGGAATGGCCAATCGTACAAAGCCTCCTAAGGATCCATCTGAATGGTTTCTTGAGAACTATTATTATAGGAAAACTCCGAAAGAGGTATGTTCTTATCCCAAGAATCTCAAAAATCCAAAATGGATGCTCATAGCATGTATTTAAGCACCTGAATTGTATACTCGTATTGGCCATCTGTCTGGGGATGGTAAGCTGTACTTAAAAGTACCTGTGAACCCAAATCCTTCTGAAGTCCCTGCCAGACCCGAGAAGTAAAATGGACATCTCTTTCTAAAACAATGGACTGTAGAACCCTGTGGAGATGTACAATCTCTTGGATGTACAAACTTCCTAGATCATCAACATTGAAGGTCTCTTTAATTGGATATAAGTGAGTAACCTTACTGAGGAAGTCAATGATAACCCATACTTCATCATTCCCTTTAGGAAACCTTAGTAAACCTTTCACGAAATCCATCGTGACATCATTACACTTCCACTCGGGAAGGGGTAACTGCTGAAAAATCCCTACTAGTCATTAATGCTCCGCCTTTACTTGCTGACAGGTGGAACAATTCATGATGAAACTAGATAAATCTATTTTTATACCAGGCCACCAATACTGACAATATATATCGCGATACATCTTGGTGACATTAGGATTAACTTCCCAAACTGAGGAGTGAATGTCCCACATCAGCTCCTCACGTATGTCTGCTAGCTCCCCTAAATTCCCCTGGAAACATAAGATCTCATCCTCCCCAATGGTCTATCTAGGAATGGGGTCCTCTCCAAACACAATTTCCCAAAGGACTAGGCCTTCATAATTTGATAGCTGCCTCATTCGCACTTGATCAAGAAGAGTAGAGGTAACAAATACAAAAGAATGAAACTTCTTCCCCTGTCTGTCATGCAACTCCAAATGAATCTCATAGAATAGAGCCATAAGCTACCACTCACTGCTAGCCTCCTGAACTACCTGTATCTGAGTCCTCCTGCTCAGCGCATTAGCTATTGCTTTTCTTTTCCCGGGCGAGCTCAAAGTCAAAAGACTGAAGGTACTCAACCCATCTTCGCTGTCTCAAATTCAAGTCATACCGAGTGAAGACATACTTCATACTTTTGTGGTTGGTGAAATCCAAAAAAATCTCTCCTTGAAGATAATATCTCCAACAGCGTAAGGCATGAACCACAAAGGCCAACTCAAGATCATGCATCGGGTAGGTCCTCTCATGTGGCCTCAGCTTCTGAGACCTGTACGCGACGACTCCTTCCCCGTGCATAAGCATAGCTCCCAGATCAATAATTGAAGCATCAAAGTAAACAATATATCTCTTTCCCAGCTCTGGAAAGACTAGTATCAGTGCTGAAGTCAATCTCCCGTTCAGTTCTCGAAAGGCCATCTCACAAGAATCTGACCACGAGAACCTTGCACCATTCTTAGTCAAACCCGTCTGTGGTGCTGTTAAGAGTGAAAATTCATGTATGAAACTTCTATAGTAACCTAATAGCAATAGAAAACTCTGTATGTCAAAGATGTTTTTCAGATTCTCCCAGGAAACTACTGATCTCACTCTCTCTAGGTCGACTGATACTCCTGTCTGTGAGATAACATAACCCAAGAAGTGAATTTGGTCCATCCAAAAGTGGCATTTTGAGAGCTTAGAATATAACTGATTCTCTCTTAGTGTACTCAAACTAATCCCAAGATGGGTAGCATGGTCGTGTCGGGTATGAGAGTACACCAATATATTGTCCATGAATACCACCACGAAAGAATCCAAGTATGGATGGAACACTATGTTCATTAGTTCCATGAAGACTGCAGTCATGTTCGTGATACCGAATGACATAACCACATACTCGTACAGACCATACCTACTCTGAAAAGATATAAGAGGTATATCATATGGTCTAATGTGCAACTGATGATAACCGGATCTCAAGTTAATCATCCAGAACACCCGAGCGCCTCGAAGCTGGTCAAAGAGATTATCAATCCTCAGTAAGGGATATCAGTTCTTGATTATTATCTAGTTCAACTTATGATAATCCACACAATGTCTAAGGGTACCATCTGCCTTCTTCACAAATAGGACAGGTGAACCCCGTGGAGAAGTGCTGGGTCGAATGAAACCCTTTTCCTAGAACTCCTCTAACTGCTTCTTGAGCTCCTGTAACTCTGGTGTAGCCATCCTATAAGGAGGAATGGATATCGGTGCCACCCCTAACAAAAGCTCAAAAGAAAATTCCACCTCTCTTTCGAGAGGAAAATCTAAAAATTCCTCTAGAAAGATGTCCCTGAAACGATACTCCACTGGAGGAAAATCTAACTATGAAGCCCTCTGGTCATCCAGATATAGACTAGCAATTTGGGCTGTAACTCCTCCAAACCCATGATGCTCAGGTCCTGCTCTGCTCGTCTAGACATCCCATTCACCCTTATGAAGAAACAATCTGCCCCCTGGTGATTTGAAATGCACCCAATGATGATAACAATCGACGAATGCATGGAAGTGAACTAACCAGTCCATTCTGAGAATTACTTCAAAACCTGTCATCTCTAGGACATAGAGGTCCCATAATAAGTTACACCCACCAAATTCAAGAGGGAACTCCTTGAACTGATGTACACTAGTCTTTATAGTCCCCAAAGGAGTGTCTAGTGTCAAGATATCAACAGAAGAATAGATGAAGAGCCTAAGGCTCTCCACAACAACAACATATATAAAGCTATGGGAAGCCCCTATATCGAAACGAGAAGAATATAAAACTGAGGAAACTAGGATTGTACCTCGAACTATAGAGGGTCCAGGATCCAGCTCTGGCTGGGTCTGATCCACCGCAAAAGTCTGACCTACACCGCGTTCCTATGACCCTGCTTGAACACTCTGAGAGGATCCACCCTACTGTCGTTGAAAGCCTAGCGACTGACTACCACGACCACGACCTCCACCTTGGCATGAACGTCTGGAAGAACTCTAGTTACCCTACTGGTGAGAAACTGGTGGTGATGATTCTGAACGAGGAGTCATCAAAGAACCCCCATCACCAGCTACTGGTGAAAATAACTGACAGAAGCGCTGAAGATGACCCATCTTCCCGCAAGATCGACACTCTATAGGGTCGCTCGAGAAATGTGGCCTCATATGCCTGCTCTTCCCGCACTGGTAGCACACCACCTGGCTACCAGAAGATGCATCCCTCCTACTCTGATCTCCTCATGGAGTCTCTCTATTGCGCTTCCTGCTATCGGCTGGAGAAGCACTAACCCTAGATGTTGGATCGCCCTGGCCCATAGCTGCAGAATCCCTCAGATTGCACTCGATGATCAGTGTCTAGTTGGCTATATAAGATATAGAAGTCAACCTGAAGATGTTCACCTGAGATTGGATATCCTGATCGAGACCATCCTCAAACTTCCATGCAAGGAACAAATCATCTCCCCCTATAAAGGGTGTAAAGCGCTGCAGATCGGTGAAGCAAGAAGAGTACTCCATAACAGAAAGAATACCCTACTCCAGATTCATAAACTCTCAGGCTCAATCGGCCCACAAGGTCTCTGGATAGAATTTATCATAGAAGATGCATTGAAACACACCCCAAGACATATTATACTGGCGTCCCACCCGTGAGATCACATCCTAGCACCTCTTAGTAGAGTCTCAAAGCATGTAGGTAGAGAGCTTGACATTCATCTCTGTATGAGTCTCTAGATGCTAAAAGATCGTTAGTGTGGCTTCTTACCATGACTTTGTAGCCTGGGGTCCTCCATCCCCTGATAAAGTGGGAGGATGATGCTGCTGAAAGACCCGCATTAATTCTTCCATCGACGGGGCTGGAGGCAGAGCTCCCTAAAAGGTCTAAATAATCCTTATAAATCCCTCCCTAAACTGCGCATCGACACCTGTGTAATGTATAACTGCTGGTGCCAAGACTGGCACAATAGGAGGATCTGCCGACAGTCCCTGATCAACAACGTCCGGTGTTTGATCACCGCCCTGTAACTAGGATACAACTGGAGGACGTCTCAGTGACATGACTCTACAAGGTCAATCACACACCTTAGATCATGATTGATAGGGACTAAAACCTAGAAGTGTAAAAAGGGAACGAGAGACATAAAAAATTCATGTTTTACAAAACAAGGATACATGGCATGTATAATGCCTACAGAGCGTGTCCCATTAAGCCCTTCACATGGGTGTGTACTTATGAAAACCCAGGCCGTGTAACACCCTATACACACGACATGTTTTCCTAACACACAGTGTGTACTTGGCCTCTCTTCCCTTTCCCGAGTCCTTCTACACGACTAATCCACACTGTTCTCCCTCTCTAGACACGACATGTACTAGACGAGCTTCACTGACCCGTGTTGTTAGTGACATGAACTGATACACAGATCACACTACATGGTGTGTTACAAAAGGACAAGGCATGTATTAGAAGAGACTCAACCGACCCATGTTGTTAGTGACACAACCAGTTTACACGGTCTACAACACGGCGTGTACATCCGGTACACAACATGTCCTACCAAAGATTTCTAAACCCCGTGTCCCCACCCACATAGTCCGAGACACGGTTAGAGGCTACACAGCATGTACATGTTGTACACAACATGTACTTAAGAAAAATAGTTTCTTCCCAAATAGAATAACACATGGCGTGTATTCAAAACTACACGACGTGTATTTCAGCTTTTTCCGGACAGTAAGCCTCAGAAACTTATTTGGAGCCCAAAAAAACACTGAAATGATCATTTAAGTGCCAAATTCAGATCTGTGAGGGCCTATACTCTCCAGGAATCCAATCTTTGCATCTTATACATGTTATATATAAGAAATACAAGGAAATGATCCACCAAATTCTGGTCTATGAGGGCCCATAGCACCTCAGGAACCAAAGTTTGGTGTTTATTCTAAGAAATCCTTATGCAAATCAATACCCTATCAAAAGTAGGTATTCTATCAAGGAATATATCACAAAAACATGCATATCTAGCACAAAATCTATCACAACAACATGTTATCACTAATTCACCCTAAATGGCACGACAAAAATACATGACATGTGATTTCTATCAAGTTCCTATATGATGAATGAGATGGCATACCCTCATCTCATCAGGTTGCGATAGAAATAGAACCTCAATATCATCAACAATAACAACACAAGACATGTGAATCACCAATGGTGAAATCAAATCAATTGTAAAATTGAAAAACCAAAAAATTTTCAATAAACGAGGTAGATTGGATTTTCCCTATACATGGGTTAGCTACTCCTAGGCACAACTTATTACCAAGTACCTATCCCATTCTATCCCTGGATATAGGCCCCAATATAGTAAGTCAAGAAGAAAATAATCCTCTCATACTACTTTGGAATGTCACAGTTCTGGAAGCCACCCAGAGATGCCCTATACCCGGTTGGTCACATGGCCTGAAGCGCATTTCCCCGAACGCCAAAGGCTACCGACTAGCAGCGAGGGCCTTGGGTGTGATAGTGGGGAAACTATGCCCTCATTGGTAGAGTAACACAGTGGAAGTAAAACATATATACAACAGAAAAAGTTGTGTAACCATTCAAAAGTGAATAGTGAAAGAGTAGAAATAATAATCTAGAGCACACACACACAAACACACACATATATATATATATATATATACGAATTATGCATGATACATATGTCTAGGAAAGCAGCCAAACAAATCACAATGATGGAATAAAAATAGTACTAAACTAAGTTCAAAAGAAAAATAGATAACAACTCCTTAACATCGCAAGCCTCAGCTTGGTCCCGTGTTCTCCATCTCCATATCTCTAATGTACCTGAAGTAGAAGGGATCATCACCTTATCTATACCTGTAACAATATAATATGTTTGGGCCCAAAAGTATGGCCCAAACAGGGTTTGAGAATAAATCCCATTAGGAAACCACCACAAGATCTGTGCCTAATAGTCATTGAATATATGGCAGGTAATACACAAAAGAAGGTAGTAAACAAGGAAGTAATCAATAGTAACTAATCCTAACAATTCAAAGAATTCAGTTTCATATATCATGTAAACAACTAATCAAGAAGGAAAAGACAAACATGTAACCCTCTAGGAAGTACTCACAGCCTATCCACTCTGGTCCTACCGAGAAATATAAGAAACCCTCTAGGAAGCACACACAGTCTAACCCTCTGGTTAAAATTAAAAGGATATAAAAAAGACTCTCTGAGGAATCTCTATCAGTCAATTCCCCTTACAGTCTAAGGCGTTAAAGACTCTTTATGGAAGCTCAAACGGTCAATTCTCCTTATATTCAAAAGTGATAAATACTCTATGAGGAAGCTCACATGGTCAATTCCCCTTATAGTTAAAAGTGTTTAAAGACTCTATGAGGAATCTAAAATTGGTCATTTATCCTTATATTCTACTACACCAGGTTCTCACGACCCTGTGTAAGTGAAACGATCATAACAATGCAATACAGCCAAAGTAGACCTCAAGAACTACTTGGCTAACTGTCTATAGTATATCAAGCATGTCAGATAAAATAATAACTCCTTTCTATAGTACTAGGAATGGGAGAACATCATGTAATCCTAATGGCCTAAACAGGACCAAACAGTCATAAACAGAACATGCATGAAAAAACACTTCCAAATTATAGCAATCAACCCTATTCACATTCAATTAACCTATACTCCAGTATACAATCACAACAGGAAATTAACAGGGTTAAAACACTAAACACGCAACACCCCATTCAAGGGTATTGGACAAAATTGCACATATAACTCAAAGAATCTCAATGGAAATGCATAAACCACCTACCTCAGTGTTGTGAGATCGTTATACGTGAACCTCAATCCTTGAATCGCCCAAGAACATGATAGATCTATAAAAACACTCAAACCATTCAACTGAGGATAACATGAATAAGAGGAGGAATTATGAAACACACCTATAGAAGAAGTAAGAGCTTACTGTGGTGATCCCAACACAATCGACAGTGGTCGAATCAGAGATCAGATGCTCAGTCGGGGGCTCAAAGAAGATTCGTGGCTATACGGTTTCTTTTGGATGAACTAGGTCAAGAAGTAGGGAATTCTGTCCGTCAGATGTGACCCCGGTACCTTTAATGAAAAAAACGAAAATACACAATGTGTACTTTGGAAGTACACAACATGTACTCTTCATTTATGTACTTCACTTAAGGTGGTCTCCAGGTCACCCCCACATAGATATGTGTATAGCCATTACACGACCAACACATAGCTTTATGCGGAAACTGAGTACATGGCATGTACTACAAAAGTACATGACATGTACATCAAAAATTTCCAGAAATTCCTCTTTTTCTCAAAAATTACCAGAAAAGGAAAACATAACTGAAAAGAAGTTATGGGTTCTTATAATGATTTTGGATGACTATTCTTACTAGAATTATTATATGACACCATGAATATATTATAACCCTTTTAATGGTCCACCCTACTTAAAATTACACTAAATTAAGTAATCCCTCTACACTAGATCATTCCTCTTTATGTATGGGCTAGACTAGTTTAAGGAATTTTAAGAACAATGTGTGGGTTGATTCTTGATCTAACGAGATTTGTAGTGGGGATCAAATTTTACACCCTAGACCCAGTAAAAAAATAAATATTTCTTTTTTCCAATATATGGGACAAATATATGTAAGGAACCCTCTTCAAAAGTCATATGAAGTTTGGTCTCAGTATGTCAGTGGGGTCATTATATTTGAGTCTTGAAAAGAATAGGAGTATAATTATTCCATAATTCTTCCTAGACACACTTAATGTATAAAAAAAACTGATTTCCATAGACCATACATCGATATCAGTGAATAAAGTGTCAGTACTAAACAACACTATTTTTTACTATGAAAATGGTCCCCCTATATGGGTATGTATAATATACCCCACATACAACCTTACAATCATAGGAATCTTCATTGTCAAGAGAAAATGTTTTATTATTCATACACCACCACAACATTGTAACGAAGACCAACATTTTAATATCATCCTTGATTATTCTTGAAACTATATGCACACCTCTCATGGGGTTGATTCCAAATGAAATATTTCCCTTATAGATATTCACTCCATACATAGATATACAATAGGTGAGTGGAATAAATTATTCCCATATGTTCATATTCCTCATAAAACCACTTATTTATTCTTATTTTTGAATAAAAACCCACCAATGAAACCTCAAATTGATCATTATGTCAGGTTTTATCTCTCAAAATTGGGAATAGGGACAAATAAAGTGTGGTAATAGCTTTCCTAAAACCCACTGACATAGATCAATTGAGTGTGAATTAGTTTTTTCCAATGTTAATTAGTTATTCACTCCCCAATGCTCCTTATTTTAAATTGACTTAGACATTGACATGAAATATAAAATGAAAATCATGTTCAGGGAGGAGAAAAAGAAAAAACATTATTTTTCCATTCAGAGATCAAAATAAAAATATTAATAAGAGGAACTTCCACAAATTGGAGTATCTATTCACCATGATAATTGATGAGAATATTCAATAAAAATAGATTTTGAGTTAGTGAATTGATTCCAAAGCATCATCAATGAACTATTGAAACTTGGTTAACTCTGTGGACTAAACCTCCTTATAAAGACAGATATCTTCTATTGTAGTAGCAACAACATCTCTTCTTTAATGTTTGACCTCTTCTAAGGACTGTTGGAACCATATAAGTTTCCTCTTTGAATTATTTATCTCTTATTAGAGTGATATTGTTTGAATATCTTTATCATTGCGTCATCATTAATACTCTATCTACTCTTTGGAATGATCGTGCTCCTCCCGGGATAATTCTAATAAAAGGTTATCAGATTTTTTTTAATAATTTCACCTTATGAGGAAGATGTCGTGACCTTTTTTCGTGCTTCCTTTATTGGATAAAATCCTTCATGTCATAGTATATTTCATGGTAGTCAAATATAGCATACCCTATAGTGGATACCTTTATTTGATGTTCATAAATATGTGAAGGAAGATCCTTCAAAGGTACCAATTAGATCAACCATTATATGCCTATCCAAATGGATCAAAATGACACAAAAAAGCATTCTAGGTCTCCAATTTATCCTCAAAACCACTATTATTAGAAGAAAAAGAACCCAAAATTTAATCTCTGATGGAGGCATCCCGCATTTCTCCCTCCATATTGGTTTTATCCTCACTTTACCGTGGTGATCAAACTAGGGTAAATAGTTCTCATTCAAGATCTACTACTGATTCTGATGCCACTAAAAGTTATAAACAAGGGTATGACCATAAAAAATGAAAAACAACATAATGGGGACAAATAAATTTTAATCAATTATTATAACATCCTATAAGGACATCTAGTTGATAGGTTTAATTCTCCCCTGACATCCCTTAATTAGTCATCCTGACGGGTAGAGACCTCTTGGAGGGTGATATTTTATTCTAAATTCACAGGAACCACTTCAAGAGGATCGGGTGGTGGGGGGTGGGGGGTTACCTTATCTAGATTTCAATATAGTATTTCCTTAATTATGGAAGAGTAGGTAACCTTGACACTATATTGTTGTACCACCTTTGAAATGTTTTTTTGAAATATACACATAAGTCAAATGTCTTGATTAATGCATCTTGAATAAGGTTCATGTTAGTTCCAAAATAAAGACTCAAATCCATATAACTCCTTACTAAAATTCTTAAACTCTTATATGGAACTAGGGATATCAATTTTTTGAAATAATTTCTTTCTATTACATTATATAATGAAATAATATATCATTTATCAAAACAGAATCACCAGTAGTACCATCTGAGATTCCTAACTCGGCACCCAAATTAGCTCCTCCATCAACTCCACCTTCCATTGTTTCAAATGTTGTTCCTACTTCATCTTTGGTTTTATAAGGAAAACTATCACCACCATCATCAAATGACTCAATTCCCCAATTAACCCTTTCTAGGAGGGAAAAAACTATAAGTGGTTTCCATTGGGTCCTCCAATGTATGCACAGTATCTGGAAATACATAAGAGTAGAAATTCAATAATATATATAAAAAATACTATTTTAAATTATTTTAATTACCAAGATAATTTTCTCCCTATATAGTAGTAGTGGAAGGTGGGGTCTTGTCCCATGATATCTCTTACACTAAAAGTGAAAACTCAATAGCCTTAGTATGCACTTCATATGAAAAATCCTCCTGGGTTCCTAAAAGATCAATACTAGATCCTTTTAGAGAATAAAGGGAAGAAGACACTATAATCCACAAGTATATTCAGATATATATGTTGGACCTACCATGAATGGGTAATGTTTTGAAAACTAACCATGGATAATTATACACTTTTCTATTGTTTTAATCCTCACCCAGTGTTTCAATTAAAATGATGGAAGAATCATACTCGCCTTCCCAAATATATGTTCTGGGGGAAGAAACCAAGAATTCTCTACCTCCATTTTTCCTCTATAAATATATATATCCTAGTGACAGTTCCCCTAAATTAGTGGGATAAAATTTCATTTTCTCAATCGGGCTTCCATATATGCTATATCATGGAGATTCCAGCCTAAGAGACTCTCCAAATTCATTTTATTAGTCAAAGTTATGTAATTACTCAATAGTCGTTATTTATTAAAAAAATTGGTATGGATGAATGGATTGGGATTACATCATATTGATCGATAAAATCATCCCATCAATCAATTGGTTCATCATCCACCCCTTGGGTGATGCCCCAATCCATCATATTAGTTACTTGTTTATAATAGTGATTAGGTAATTGATGGTGTAGATGAGTTTCTCCATCTCCCAAATATATTTTCCCACCTTTATAGGGATGGTATTATAATAAATTCCATACGATTATTGAACGTATCCGAGCTATGGAATGTGCATGTCAGCCTAAAGAAATGTTAATAAATCATCAATGTTATAGGGATTACTTTTAAAAAATTTATCTACCTTAGGGTATACATAATATGATGTTTCTATATTGGTCTATGAAGAAGCCCCAACATCCCTCCACATTCATTGATTTTTGGGCCTCTCTTCTCTAGTAGGAGGCTAAGAAACTGGGTCTCGGGTCTCCTCTCAGTGATGGTGACAATATTTCCTTACCCTAGTCTCAACATGTGTAGTATTTTCAATTATGGATTAAAACATGTCCCATGTTTGAGATAGTTTGGGTGACCTTTAAACCTCATAAATACCACTTTTATGGTGGTCATTCTTTCTATGATTTCCTAATCTTTTGGTTATGGCATCTTCAACTTGGTGTATGCTCTTCACCCTAACCCCCTGAGGATATTAAGAGACCCTTGTACTGGAATACTCAATAGTAATCTTGATTGGTACATCTATTGGAGGTAAATTTTTTAGCATTAGATGGACCTCCTAATCCATGAAGAACTAAAGAAACTGGTCAACCATCTAGTGATTATTTGATTTAACATTTGAAGGGGGACATGGTTGGTTGTTGTAGGAACTTGAATGAATTCCAAAATCTATAAGAAACAAAGAATTAAAATATTATTTCTCCATCGATCTTTGTTACCAAAAAACATTACCTAAAGGATATAAGGTATGATATGAGTTTTTAATTTCCTAGGCCATTGTTAATGATAATCCAATTAATTGGGTACCCATATTGAAATGGTTTAATTCTTCAGATAAGCCTAGAATCTTCATATATTCCCCATATTTCAAATTAAAAAGGCGAATTTCAGAGATGAATTGAATAACTGGTTGGAATAGCATCTTGGGATATCAACCTTGATCATCACCGCATAATAACTGAACTATTCTACTATCCATCCCCATATCACTTGTAATGGCACTAAAATTTGGAAAGGGGCCTTCCCCAAATGAATATGCATCAAGCATTTTTGAATATTCACTATGATCAAAGCCACTAAATTTACATTCTCCCCTTATACAAACATGTATTAGATGACACATGTTATTGGACTCACATGCCCATTATACTCATGAACTGATATCATTTATGGGCTCAACCACATTTCTAAAAAGTTGGCCAAATGAGTCTTGGTTGGAATATTTGACTTGGTGGTATACCCCAATGTATTATATTGATCTTATTCCCATAAAAGAAAACTTTTTATAGGGATTCCATGCCTTTTTATTTAAATAAATATCATTGGATGATTGCAACTTGGTTTATTCCCTCTCAGATTGAAGAAATGTTTTATCCATACTTAATAATAAATATCACCCCTCATTTGAGGAACTTAATCTTTAACAACCCAAATTATTTTCAACAAATCATGAGATTGGGGGAATCTTCTCAATGTTTCCCCATGATGCCTTCTTTGAGATGAACTCATCATACATATTTATAAAAATATAAGACCATATATATTTTATACATCCCATAAATTGATTTCAAATTCCCTATATATTATATATAATGTGTTATTTTGTATACTCCATCGGCCGACTAGTTATGGGATTATGTCAGGATGATTAAAAACATACTTATGTGCAACCCAAACAACATTATAAATACCAATAATCATTATATCATCATCAAACATGGAACAAGTCTTGTGCACCAAATATTATAAAATCTACTATACCTTATTCCCCACTCTTTGATGGATGTCTCATTCTTCCTTCCATCCTTTCGATTTGGTCCATAACAGAATGATGAAAAACATTGAGTAATAGTGTTATTTCTATTTAAGGGCATGAGGCTTCAGATCTAGTGTGCTTATAATTTGGTGTATCAAATACACTGAGGTATTCATACCTTCATCTATATATGATCCCTTGGAGTAAATGTCAGAGATAGTGAGGTTTGTGCATTCCTTGAACAAGGAGAATTCCATATAATTTCTCAGCTTCAGGATTATGACATCCTTCAATATTACATTATCATATAATGGTAATTATCCTCTCTTTAGATACCAAAAATTATACTTCCATAGACTCTTATCATGATTAAAAGGAATATTTTCATATAATTGATAGTACCATAGAAAAAAAATACCAAAAATATCCTTTACATTACAATCACCAAATTCATTAGAAATAACAATCACTTATCTTGATATTGGAAATCTATAGATAAATACAAAAGATTCCATTAACACTAGGTTGTTAATTTATGTTTAGAATCTTGGATGATAAAAAAAGTAAATGCCACCTCATGCACATTACTCACTAAAGAAACCTCATGAAAGCTCCTCACTATGGGCACCTCACACAAGCTCTTTAATAGGACCACCTTGTGTATGTTCCTTGCTAAGGTCACTTTTCACAAGTGCCTCATTGAGGTCACCAAACCTATGTGACTTGTTTAAGTCACCTTGTGCTAGCATGTTCAAGGAATTTAATTCACGATAATAAACACTTAACTAAATGAATAACAAAAATATGCATGAAGAACTTATATAGAAGAATTTCATGAGTAAACTTTATCTATCACAATTGTGATCTAAACATTTTGAGTGTTGTGGACCAATAGGTGGGTGGTACTATTTATATATAAGGTAACACCAAGAAATAGATCATCATGGTATACTCTCACTATCCCATTTTTTGTTATACATGTATGGTAAACATTCATGATCTACATGCACGAACAATATGCATGTTGGTTTTATGCCAAGTATAGGATTTGAATGATATGCGTGAGCTTTCCTATTGAAAGTGAAAATGAGAAAGGCGATCCAAGAAAAAATATGGAGATGTTTAATCTAGTCATGGGGTTCTATATATCTCAGGATTCAATCCCCTTTTTACCAATCTAGGGGGGATCATTGGAACTCCTTTTTCATATCCAGATAAAATAATATGTTTTGGTGGAAAAATTCCTTTAGTATTTGGAGATTTCATAGATGATAACTATGTGGTACACTTAAATGATAATACACATTTTGTAAGTTAGAACAATGTGAATCACTAGCATGGAATAATTTCAAGATATTCATTATTCACCAAGGATCTAGGATTTTCCTATAAATAGATCAATAGGGGTCCTAATTCGGTACTATTGGATGAAAGGAAAGGAAATAGAAATTATTATCTCCCAAATCTATCACCCAAGTATTTATAACTCTTTTGCAGATACCTATGTTTACAAAAGAAGAGGTAATTAACAAAGGATTTAGGATTTAGATTTCCCCAATGGTCAAAAAAAAATATGTGTGAGGAACCACTCTCCCCTAGTCCAAATACAATGGGGAAAATAACCACTCATTAATTATTAACATGTTCACTATGCTCCCAATAACATCCAAGGATACCTATTTTCATCAATGAAAAGATTCACTCAATT
This sequence comes from Viscum album, assembly GCA_963277665.1. NCBI lineage: Eukaryota > Viridiplantae > Streptophyta > Magnoliopsida > Santalales > Viscaceae > Viscum > Viscum album. Next base: position 1,568,505,862 of record OY728143.1, read on the forward strand.
TGTGTCACATTGAATCAAATGAGCACCCAAGTTTCATTTGGGTGAAGTTTAACACTTTTTCCCAAGTATCACTTGGTGAAATCCTCATAACTTCCAAAGTCCCACTAGAGCGATCCCTCTATAGCTCACCCAGCTTCTACATGGGAAATAAAACCCTATTTTATAGATTTTCCATCCAAATATGTTATCTCTTAGGACTCCCCCACAACTAGCAGTTCAATATGGTTGGGGCATGGACACACCTGTGTGTCCTCTTGATTGTGAATCACCATGTTAGGGGAAATAACATATTTATCCTCCCAAATAACTATGGTCCTTGCAATGTTCATAATTATTAATTATCATGTAAATATGAATCCAATATTTAGGGGTGGTGGTTGGTAGTATCTCAATTCCAATGGTGACATCTATTGAATGAAATATGAAGTTATTTGGGTGGTAATTCCCCTTTGGATTACATAACACCACCCTCATCTACTAATAGTAGAAGGAATATGTATTATTCCATGTTTATCTATCCTAGATTAATCCCCTAGCATGAAATATCACTACCCCAATTAACAAGAGGACCATGGATGATATGTCATAGCCTATTCTTCTTCCACAAGTAGATAAGAAAGGGATTTAGACTAGGGTATCCAATTTAGGGGTCATTCCCGATCTAAAATGATTTTAAAACATGAATGATATTACAATTAATCTTATTTATCATAACAAAAATTACTAATGTGGGCTTAGATATCAATGATGATCATGTTACTAGCACAATAAAAATTCCATAGGTCTCCCCCACATGTGTAAGCCTCGACCTTCTAAACTATGTTGGATTTGATTCCTGACTCGATGGGATACGTATGGCACCTCCCCTGAGGCTCAAACCCAAAATCCACAATCTATTACCATAATTTTTGGGTGATATTCCCTGTAATATCATTCCCACACACAAAAGTATATATTCCTTTTGGGTTCTTTAAAATCACCCTCATTGAGCTATATTCCAAATGAAATTAAATATTATAGGGAAATATTTCTTATTAGATGAACCTAATATCACAGGACTATAATCCCCCATGATATCTACCTTATAGGGCCTCTTAAGAATAATTCCTACACCATCATTTTTTATAAACCTTTAATTTGGATGAATATGATATTAAACTACATTGTTTAGTCCTCATCACATGACCTTAAAAGTTATGGCATGTTCTATTAAGTGGCACCAAACTATATGAGTTCTGATTCATTTCATGAGGATATGCAGGAAACCCCATTGGTAGCCAATCTCATCATCAAGATAATTACCTTCTATATGGATGATGCTAAATTATATAGTGCCTAGTTACATGGCCCAAAACCTGCATCACAAAATAATGGTTGAAATAAGACGGAGAACTACTGATACATACAAATGGAATGATACATGAAGAACCTCTCATACATACATATGTTCACATACACACATGTAGATGTCTGATTGTAGATATAAAGGGTGACTATCCCTATATGTGGAATTGGGAAAGATTCATAAACAAGACTTAAATTTATAAAATAGTCATGGATTATGCAATAATGCCAGCAAAAAGGTGCGATGAGCTTGACCTCCCATCCTCTAAACCAATGTGACTTTATAAAAATAATTTGTGAAGGTACCCAATGATATTATGACTTTGAAAAGATAGTCCATAATTTTTTATGGAAGTAGGGACCATTGAGTATTTCCGGTTCCATGAATAAACCCTATATGAAATTTTCCAACATTGGAATGTAAAACAATGTATGCATATATGAATTCTTGTATATATGTATGCATAAAATTATGTATATATGTATACATACATGTTTGTATGTACGTGTTTATGTATGAATGTGTGTATGTTTATATTAATATTTTTAAATGGAATTTGTCCATAACTCAAGTAAAACTATCCAAAAAATTATTTAAACCTAGAATAAAAATGAATATATTCATTTCTCAATGAAAATTATATTTATTTATCAAACATAGGAAAATACAATAATAAATAAGTAATAAATTCTATTTAACTTATTTTGAATTTTAATAAAACATAATTATACTATGGTTGATATTAACAAAAATAGTCATTCATTTACCAACAAAAAATAATTATTTTCTGATATATATTAATTCAATTAAATCAAATGTTCTCTAAATAGCCAAATTATGTGACTCTTTAATAATATTTATTAGTTTTAGTAGGTCTAAACAATAAAAATGAAAAAATTCCAATAAATGATACTATGTAACATAATACTGTTTAATAATAATGAAAAAATTCCTATAAATGATACTATGCAACATAATATTATTTTCAAATGATACCTCTTCATACAGAATGTATGTACGCGTCATCATCCTCAGTACTTATTATATATTTCCCCGACTTGTTATGATGAACATGCGTGTAAACACTATGGCCATGTATTTTAATTAAACACTTCTATCTCAAACAAAGGACTAGATATATCCTAATAAATAAGTCTAGAGGAAGAAATTATATCTTAATCATTCAATAAATTTCATTCCATTATAACATAACTAACACATGATACATATGAATGAATATAAATTTCATTATTTTCATAATGTGTTTGAGTACATGAATAATGACACACAATGAAAATAATTTTAAGTCAAAGGACCTATAAACATGTACATATATAGGAATATAAAATGAAACATAAAACAATTGAGGATCATATTACATGCCTAGTCTAGATAACCTTTAGACGTGAATATTACTATATATAATAATCATGAAAATAAGACTCCATACTTATGATCCCTTAATACAAGATAGATAAACTAACACTATGTCATGTCTGGATGATCTTTATAGTCTATTTGATAATGTGTTAGAATAATTTCATTTCCTCTATATTTATCATTACAGTGGGTAAGTATTATATTTTATTGATTCTATTAATACTCTATAAAAATTAACTCACACAAAATGAAATTAAATAATGTGATATTAATGGTCATGTTTATATCAAAATAAATACATGATCCAATAATAAAACGTTTTAAAACATTATTTGATCTAAAATAAACATAGTTTGGAATGAGGATACCCTTACAGGAATTATCTAGTTTTAGTTTCATTGTCTCTATCATCATTACATTTAATCAAGGATCAATATTTCGTTTATATAAATGAAATATGATGATATAATGATTATATTGATGATTTTAGAGGATTTTATTATTTAAGGACAACCATTAAACTTTATAATAGGTTTCCATAGAGATGTGTATTGATATGTTTTGAGTTATTTCCTAAATTAAATCTTCAGTCACCTTGGATTTCAAAATAAATATAAAAATAACTTTTATTTTTAGTCAATGTGTTCCATTTTTAAGTAGGATTATCTTCTAATTCACTATGTTTTAGTGATCTAAATTTGATCTCTACAATTTTAAGATCTTTGTAAAGAAATTTTAAACTAAATAAAATATAATATTGTTTATCATATATGTGTTTTATAGTTATACTGATGAACTAAGAGAGGTTTTTGGCACTGACATATATAAATTGAAATCATGTTTTAGGGAATGGAAGATATTGAATTACATTGAATCAAGTTATACAATACCTAAATATTGATAGATTTTATTTGAAATTGTTTTAGTGTGATCCTTATAGAAATCATGATTGATGTTATTATTGTTAAATAAATAGTACCATTAATTTTTTTTTTTTTTTGTTTTGATCCTCCATGATCAACTTGATTTTTGGTCTATGAATCTAGGTGTTTCTGCATGATGAGTTTATTGAAGTATGTGGGATGACATTATGTTGATCAGATTTATCGAAGAAGACATCAGAGATAAATTTTATATAAAGTAATTTTTTATTGAATAATTTCTATGGTTTGGAATATTTATTTTGTGATAAGGTAGATCAAAAATATTTTATGTTTGGAACTTGTATCCCATTGATAAGTGAACCGAGCCTCCTTCTAATTTGGATTGAAAGTGAAGAGTTCCCATGAATGAAGCTTCTCGTAATATCCATTATATATTTCTTAATGGAGTATGATTATTTTCATTAGGAATGTTGTGTAATGTTTTTATCTATGTTGTTTTATTTTATGAATAGATTTTTTTACCCCTCTTTAGTTATTTTACATCCGATATTTATATGTTCTTCGGCATGTATAACTGATTTCCTTGTTGTAATATGATCCATTTGAGGTTTATAACCTCTAAATAGATTATATTTTTTAATGGGGGAAAATTATAAGTCCATTTATTCTTCAATACAATTCTCTCTTGAAGATTCCATATATAAGACAACAACAATGATATTTTGATTTCATGAAACATACATTAATATGTTTTGTTTAATTTAATAACCTTAATATGATTTTTATTCCCTCTATGAGGTTTAGATACTGTGATGTAAAACCATTATTTTTTATCTTGTATTGGTGTAACCTAATGTACAATAAGGGAGTGATCCCCTGAGAATCCTAGTTGAGAAGGTATTATTATGATTACATAGGGATGTGTCCAACACTTAGTGGGGGTGGGGGTAAATTAGTGTTGGTATAATTTTACACTAATTTTTTATTTTAATCCATTTCCACCTCTTAAAATTTTCAATTTTCAGATCTCCCTATAATTTCATCAACCTTACTTCATAATCAAATATAAAATAGGAAAGAAAAACAAGGGAACAACATGGTTTGTAAACGAGGTTAACATATCTATAGATAACGAAGTCCTTGGTTCATCATGGTTATTTTCCAATGATCAAAACATCATTCTTATTATCAAATAAAGAATGAGAAAGAGTATTTCCTTGGAAAAATTTTCATAGAACTGAAGAGGTATAAAGAAAGTGCGGGATTTTTTCCCTTCTATAAAAGAGTGTGTACTTTTAAATCCTTGAATAATGATTACATGTGACAGATCAATTCCATATTAAAAAATATGAAAAGATATTGTTACAATATTTTACCAACCAGATGGGTTTCAACATTATTCTTTAAACATATTTAGAACATGGATTTCATATACTGGACGTCTCTTAACATTGGAATGTATATAATAAATTTATGTATGTAACACAAAATCACTTCTTCTTTTTTACCTTTTATTATTATTTTTCATTTCTTGAAATAAATAATTTAAATATGGAATTGGTTCTCACTTTCTCTCTTATTTATAATTAAAGGTCTATAATAGATATTGTATTTTGTATTTCTTCTTTTTTCATTAAATATTTAGATTGTGTTAAGGTTATAGTTAGGAAATATCTATTTTTTCTCATCAGTTACATTTTATATTAAGTTAACCTTCTGAATACGACCCTTTGAATTTCTATGATCTTTATTATTCATGTTCTCAAAATTTCAAACATCTAACACATCATCTCTTGTCCACGTTTAGTTTTAATTTTTTTATAATTCATATGTAGTCTAATATTCAAAATATATTTTGATACTAGAATTAGAATATTCCTCATTCATTACTTCTAAAAAATACATATATAAATATTCCACATGTTCAAGGGATCTATTTCTTTATCACGTACTTTCATTATAGAATCCTCAAGGTATTTTAAAACTATTTTCTTCTTAGTTCAGAGATTATCCATGGATTTTTTTCCTTTTTTTATTAAGCATGAATCATGTAACACACATCATGATTATTTTAATTTGAATGACTGTTAAATTAATCACATAATCTGGATATCATAAGTTTTTTTTCAAAGACTTATGATGTAGTTTAAAGGATTACACTCAACATCGAATGTCATATGATCATTTATGTCTCATGATAAAGACTTATATTTATCACAAATAATTAAACTCATAACTTTTCAATTTTCAACATAATCAAGATTATTGCATTCAAAAATCTAAATAATTATGATTGGGAAAATCCATATGATCAAGACATACATTTTCGCCATATTCTCAAAGATTTAATCTTAAGAATTTAAATGTGAATCAAAGTCATATGATGAAAGTATGATGATCATTTCATGTTAAATTTTAAAATAAACCTTTAATATTACTCTCAATTGTCATATTCTTCCCAAATAACCTCATTTCATGATCATAACTATATAATAGAGTTTATCAGTACATTTTTTTGTAACAAAAAATCTCACCATGGTTTATCCTATATTGTGGTTTCAATTCTGTTCACATTTTCAGTGACCAAAAGTTTCTCTACATCAGGGTATCATTTCCTTTATTAGGGTTCAAATAATTATAAATGATCAAAATTATATATATTTCATCATCATTTTATACAACTGATTTAATCTCAACATCAATCACATTTCATTAGTATCATCTAATATAGACTATGACTTACAAGATCGATAGTATGAAGTGATGGTAACTTTGGACCATACCCAGAGATTCAATCGACCACATGATCATTCTAATCAACCATGAGTATAGACATTGTGAAGCCGAAAATAATATTTGTGGATATGAAGTATACAGGGATCTAATCGATCATGTATTAGGATAAAGAATGTATTCATTGACTGCATGGAAAAATTGATTGAAATGGAATGAAAACTATGAAAATCATATATGATGTTTACACTTGTGTAATGTGTAAGCATGCATAATTAAATGATTTCTACAAAACTTATGAATTTTTAAAATGTTATCCTTAATAAATTTTGCAACTTAACTCGATGTGTCATCTTCTCTTTTCCAAAGAAAGTTATGGAAACAAATTTCATTACTTTTAAAATTCAAGTTGCATCAATAATATTCATTTATCTTTGCACATATGTACATGTAGACTTGGAAAATCTTATTAGTTTCCATGTGAATCATGGTAGAAACTATCATCCAAGATTAAATGTAGTCCTATAATTATCATTTAATATTTAAAACTCTCTAAAAATCAAATTTCCTTTCTGAGTAAATCTACTCATCTCTCTATTTAGCTTGGAGTCTTCAAATTCCATTCAAGTAACATTATCTATTATATATTTACACACATTAAAAAAAAATAAAACCCCTCATAATGAAGGATCAACAGTCTCCCACATTTTATTGTTTGTTAATATTAATGCTATAAAATTAATATAAAATATCTAAACTTATTTCCTTCTTATATCCCCTTTTCTCATCATTATCTTCTTTCATTTTTTTCATATTATAAACCTTATTTATAAAATAATAAAAATATTTTGAATGATAATTTGGAATCACTTCCTTTTTAAGAAATGTTCCATAAATCATTCCAATCTAATTATAATTGATCCATTCTATTTTTAGAAAACAATATAATTTATTTAGACAACAAGGTGGTCCATACATAATAAAATATGATACCAACTATTAAATTTGTCCAAAATATTCTTCATGGGATGATCACATGTTACTAGGATGATACCAATTCTTAATATCAATATTTTAAAATATTCTCAATTATTTTAAATCTTCATTTCTCACACTCACTCAATATACAGATTAAAAATAAACAATTAAAGCTAGCAGGTTTGAATTTTAAAATAGTAATATAACACATCAAGTATTATAAAATTATTATAAATGATTAAAAGAAATTTATCCTCCTTAATATTTGAACCAATTCATTGAGAAAAAAATGATAAGATAATAATCATTAATACCTTTTCAATGACTATTTTTCGATAACCTTCCATAAATTCAGGGTTGTACATGTTATCAAATTTGTAATCTTATCAAGGCACACTCTCCATCAAGGGGTGATCTAATTCATCACTTCATCAAGGGTAATCCATTAATCAACAAATTTTTATTATTCTAGTTGTCAAGAAAACACCAATATGGTAACATTCATTATCTTTTTATCATGGAAGTCTCAGTTCATAAAATATTCTTTAGGATATCATGTAAGTCATTCCTACTAAGATGGATATTTTCTCACTATATTGTCTAGTTTTATATCCTATTCATATTCATGATGATTGGTATTTTTTATAGATGTTATTTATAAAACCATTGGATAAATCATACAAACATGTATACTTATTTAGATCTATAACAATTATAATATTTTACATTATTTATTTAGTAATATATTTGAGAACCACTTTTACCTTCAACACCCTACATGGTTTTCACACAAATACAATGAAAATGATTTAGAGATTATTATGTACCTATATTTCCCCCAATTTTAGTATTTTTATTTATATTTTGTTATTAATAAATTTGTACTATTCAATTTATCTTCAAGTCTAGATAAACTCTTCATTATTTCTAATCATTATTCATATATTATTTTTCATTTATTATCACGAGTTATTTTATTTTTTCTAAAGGATATACTATTTTACATGTGCCATCAAGGCACATGAATCACCTATTGATTTCTTCACATTTTACAATTTTTATTCTTTTATTGGAATAATTTTGAGAAAATTATTTTAATTTTTTTGATACTTTCACATCATTCGTTGAACTAAAAAAATGGGTTGTGATTTTTTGACAACCACTCATGAAGTATGATTTATTATTCATATGGAATATTATATTTATATTTTAATCCTTCCTTATCTTAGGATTACATTTCAATTTCTTTCTTCAAATCAGCTATTCAGAATAACACATATATTTTAGGAATATTCTTATCCTTCTCAACTATTCTATATGGCTTCTCAAGGGTTTTTTTCACCACGTTTTCCCTTTTATTCGTCTTTTGGATTGTTCATAAATTTTATTTATGGTTGTTTCTATCATTTAACATGCCCATGGTATATTTACCGGTGTCCATGATATAAAATATTCTTCCAAAAAAGAAATGGAATGTATATTTTAGTTCAACACTCATATTGATCTTCCTATATGTGTAAAAATCTATTTTTTTAATTCTAATTCTCACCAAGGATAACTAACCATCCTTCATTATAATCTTGTTGGGAAGAAAAATTTATCAATTTTTTAGGATTATCATTCTTTGTATGATTTTCTCCACTCTTCACTTTTTATGCTATTCTATTTATATATATTACAGTCATATGCTTGAATGATTTATACTTTCATTCCTCTACTTTTTACAACATCAATTGTAAACATCATAGAGTTCTCTATGAATTTCATATATGTTTGTTCTATGAAGATTATTATTCCCAATTTGGAGATAAAAAAGTTCTTCCTAATTTCTCCTCCTCTCTATAGGAATTCCTATTATTAATGTGGTTGATAAAATATACCAATATTCCATATCCATACACAAAAACATGTAGCCACACAAAAAATAACCGAAAAAATATTAGTTTCCATCTTGGGAATATATGTCATTCAGATTTTCTAGGAATCATATCAATCTATTTATTAGAATTTAAAAAAAAGTTTTAGATGTAATTTGGGGTACCATATTTTATAAAAATTATTTCATCCATCCTTGAAAGAATGGTAGGATTTCCACCACTTTTATTCACCCATATTTTTATTGATTTTGAGTTTAAGTTAGAAATATGAATATAAAGAAATTATAGCAGTTGGTATTTTATGATGTGGATGGTAATTTTCCTTTTCTCAATACTTTAGACTAATAAAGATATGTTCTTAAGATGCCCATTCAACTATATAGTTTACTTTCTGTTGGTCAGAGTAGATGACTCAAGAGGGGGGTGAATTGAGTATCTATACAAATTTCTATTAAAAATATTCTTTACGAAATAATATCCCCCTATTCATATAAAAACAAATTCAGTTTGTAGTGAATATATAAAATTATTGAAGGTTTAATTTGGTTCTCAGAAGATTTATTAGTTCTCATCTTTACCAATATAATGATTAGGAAAACATTCTAAACAAACGCACTGATTCAAAATAGATGTAAACACTTTCTAAAGTAACAATCAATGTTCAGTTTATCTTAATGTGAAATGAATTAAACAAAAGAGAAAAACACAATGGATAAAACTAGAGGTTTAGTCTCAAGCTAAGACTTTTTCCTCTCCACTTGGTGATCACCTGCCATCAAGTTGTTTATATTAATAAACATTTTTTCCACACCATGGATATAGGTTCTCAATAGAGCACATGGTCTTCCAAGCCACACTTTACCTCTACCACTGTTATTCATGGGAAATACTGACAAAAATATCACACATGATCTCCTCTACTATTCTACGTGGGATAAAAGAGTAAAAAGAGATTTAGTGTAAGGATATTTAGATATCCATTAGTTATACTTAGGAGGTAGTGTGTGTGATACAAACCGATATCTAGAGTGCCCAAATAGTAATATAAGAACACAATAGAGTTATTAAAAAGAATAGTGTTTATGAATCTTTGTGTGTTGGGAAGTAAATATCTAGACTCAATGAATGTATAGAAAATGATATCCGAGTACTATTTTGAAAGTTGGATTCAAAACAGAGTGTCATAGTTTCTTGTGATCTTGCTTCCAGGTGTGAAAGGATTCAACTCTTCTTTGTGAGTATGTTTAGCAAGATTTAAGTTTGTTGTTTCTTGAAACAAATTCTTGTGAGCTCAAGCTTCGAATTCCTCTATTTCAAGTTGCATATTTACTCAGTGTATATTTCCACATGTTCTTTGAACTCTCCTCTTGAGTTGAGGTTGTAGTCCTTTTATACATCAAGGTCCACTAGACATAAAGCTCTCAACATGTTCATGTACCTCGTACTGTCTACAGATAGTCCTATAAAAAACATTAAATAATGTCAGAAACATTAATTTGTCTAAATATGACCGTTATAAATAAATTTTAATTAATAAAATCGAAACAGTTATTTATGACTATCAATGAGTCATTTGTATCAGTCTGTTATCTTTGCTATATCCTCTTTGTTCTGTCAACTTTAGTGTGTCACCTTGAGTCTATCAACTTCGGTGTATCACCTTTCGTGTATCAACTTTCGTGTGTTATCTTTATAATTTCAACTTCGGCGTGTCATCTTCTGTCTGTCATCCTTGGTGTGTCGAACATCGGTGTGTCGAACATCAGTGTGTCTAACATCAGTGTGTCGATCATCGGTGTGTCGAACATCGGTGTGTATAACATCGGTGTGTCGAACATCGGTGTGTCAAACATCGGTGTGTCGAACATCGGAGTGTCGATCATCGGTGTGTCGAACATCGGTGTGTCGAACATTGGTGTGTCGAACATCAGTGGGTAGAACATTGGTGTGGAAAACATCAGTGTGTCAAACATCGGTGTGTTGAATATCGGTGTGCCGAACATCGGTGTGTTGAATAAACTATCAATGTCGGGGACTCAAAAAGCTTACTAAGTGTCTGTCATACACATAACATTACAAGATTAAGTGATATCAAAAAATACATGTAAAAATACACTTCTAAACATATTTATTCCTAAATATTGGTTATTGACTTATTGAAGTATATTTTTCTGTAAAACATAATTGATTTACTTAGATATATTAAATGGCATGAAAGAGTAGAATCTATATATTGAAATTATTTGTGATTATGAAAAATACAATATCATAGAGGGTCCAACAATTTCAATATAAAAATCCTTATTTTTAGTTTTTGTGGAATAAAATCTATTTTAAAATTTTCACGAAGGAATATCTTGAGTTCATTACAAGAACATAATTTAATTTAATGCTCTAGGAATTTTATACCGAGGAATCTTCTCACACCCTCAACTAATTTTAGTTTTTCTTTACAATATTTTCTTTTTTTATCACATTAAAACTCACAATTTTTTTCTTTTCATATAATATATTTTCAAGATATTTAATCCTATAGGTATTGACCTAATGTTGATTATTTTTAATAAAAATTATACCTATAGATTCATGGATTTATTCTCGATTATTTTTATTACCTTCTTATCTCTCCTTGATTTTGTTAAGCTGTTAATCTTCAATTATGGACCACCATTCCTATTGATTTGTATTTAATTCACTTGTCGCACAAACATGTTTTGAAAGATTACCATATATATTCATCATTTCATTTAAAGGCTTATCAATCCTTTCATGTTCATTTTCATTGTGGGTGATATCTTTATGCATACTTCTTAAAATTACAGAAATATATGATATTATTTTTTAGATCTCTTTATTCGGGATTTCATTTGTTTATCAAACTAATAAATATTTTGAATCCTTATAAGTTTTATTTTCCCTACTAATACATGGTTCCTTAGTAGAAAATGTTTCACAAAATATTTTTGGTACCCCTTCATCATGAAGAGATGATAATCCACATGAAATAAAAGTGTTTTCTAAATCCATAGGGGTGGATTCAACCATTAGATCTTCATATTCCCTGCATAATTTTTCATTATCATGATTAAAACATGGGAAGTATGATTTTAATTTCAATTTTCCAATGAGGGATGTATTCTTATCACTACTATCATTAATAGATAACTCATTATTAATTATAACTAAAATACTATCACTTTGACTACCTTCAAATATTAATGAATTCTATTTATTTAATGAGGTGTGTCTCTAATTATTTCCTTGTCTTTTCATCACAATATTCTATATCTTGGTAGACATATCAACCATAATTTATTTAATAGGGAATTGAATATGGTCCTCAAATATAAAAATAATCTTTCCTCTATAAATATAAATTTAATTCTTTCAAAAAACCAGATATGATAATTCGATAGAGGTGTGATCAAATTCTAATACCAATTGTTAGGATCATAGAAGGTTGAAATCAACATTGAGATGGGTTAAATTAGTGTTTTTATACTTTTAGTTTAATTTTTATTTTTTATCCCTTTACACCACTTCCCTTATTCCGTGAGATGATATATATATATATATATATTCTATATTTCATTTGGTCAGTATATAGATATAGAATTGGAAATCCCCAAAAGATAATATAAATGTTTTTAATGATTTTTTCTCTATATGGAAGATCATGTACCTAATAAATAATGGTTATTATACTATGTGTTGAACAAATTCATTATTATAAATGAATTCATGATAAAGGGTATGTACTCGGTCATGGTTTCCTAGTACTGACCAGGTACAAACAAAGTGATGGATTTCTTCCACTCTTTATATGATAATGGGTGTATAATTCCTTTAATAAATACCGTATATCATGGTTTGAGTACCCCTAAGAAAATATATATAGATCTTATTAATATATTACATCAATCAAATGGGCTGCTAAAATGTTCCTTATACTTCTTTAATATATGAATGTAGTATCCTGGACTTCTCATAACTTCATCCTATATAAGATAAATTGATGTATACTACCCATAATCTATTATTCTTCTTCTTCATTTTACTTACTTTTTTAGTAAACAAGATGAATTATTTTCAAGAAACACTAGTTATCTCTTTATCAATATTTTTTACTTCAAGGGAAACAACCAATAATGTATCAGGTCTTTCTCTTTTCATTCATTCTTTGAACTTGTTGAATGGGAAATGGATATAGTAAATCAATTTCTCAATTATTTCCTTGTTTAATATTTTATATAAACATTATCCTGAAAATATGGAACTTTAAATTTCCATGATCTTTAGTATACAAGTTAATAAAATGTAAAACTTTGAAATCAATATCTTTGTCCATATTTTCATTTTAATTCCTATTTAATTTATATATATACATGTTCATTAATTATATATTGATATTTGAACAAACATTTTCATTATTTACTACTTCAAAAAAAATTCACATATGTACATCACACATGTTCATGGGATGTATTTATTAATAAATTTATTTCATTATGGAACCCTCAAGATATTTTGAAAATCCTTGCTTTGTGAGGAATAAATTTTTTATATAACGTATTTAATTTTTCTTCATTTTTAATCATAGAACACGCCTCATAAGTATTTGAATTTGAATGTGTGTTGAAATAATCATATGATCTGAATATTGTATGCCATTTAAAATACTTATGAAATGATGTTATTTACTTAATGACTTATGATAAAGGATAAAGGCTTACTCTCAACTTCAAAAGTCATAAGAACCATGATGTCTCACAATGAATAATTACATTTAGAATAAGGTTTAATATCTATCATTTTTCATTTTATACATGATTTAGTATAAAGTGATTATAACCCTAAAAATTTATGATTTCCCAAATTCATACAATGAATACATATGTTTTTTTCTTCACTCTCAATGAATTATATTGAAGTATTATGATATGGATCAAAGTCATATAATGAAAGTCTAACACTCATATAATGAGTTCCTAAAAATTAGATTTTAACATTCTTCTTATAAATCTTCATTTTCATTGATAACCTCATTTCACAATCATAACTATAGTTTAGAGTTTTTTAGCATGCCATTTTTCAATAAAAATTTCACCTTATTTTTTCATATGTTGTTGTTTCAAATATATTCATGTTTATTAGTGACCAACATGTTCTCTACGTCATGGAATCCTAACATTTGACAAAGAAGCTATTCAAAAAACTATACTTACTCAATATGATATATCTTCAATCATTATCTTCCATCATAAGGTTCATATCATCTTGAATAAAGGCTCATTGGCATCATGATATTTATTTCCAATTAAGAACAAAATCATTGAATCATAAAAATTAATTTCCTCCTCTTGAGATATTAGATATAAAAAATTCTATCATTTAACACAACATACTTTTCCAAATGAACTATTCCCTAGATAAACTGTGCCTTTCAAGATCAAGCATATGAAGGGGCCATGTCTTCTAATTGCACATATATATTGAATTGACTATTTAATCATTCCAATCAACCATGAGTACCAACGATGTGAAGTATAAAAGTGACTATATGAATCAACCACATGGAGACACCCAATCAATGGTGAAACAGGTAAGTTACTTTATATATTGACCATGTATAAAAAATATTTATTGTTTATTGACGTCTACATGGATTATAGATTTTGTTTATATAGGAAGACCTCATGAATACACCTCATGTGATGACATTTCTATAGTATGAGACATTTCCAAATTTCATCCCGAAAAAAACTTTCAACTCAACTCTATGATTCATATTCTATTTCACACACAATAAGTGATGGAATTAACTTTCATTACTTTCAAGCTTCAAGATGCATCAATGATCTTCATTTACCTCAACAAATATTGAAACATATACATGGAAACTCTACTTCTTTACCTTGTAAACCATGGATATAACCAACCTATAATCCTTACAATTACCCTTTTGTTCTTATGTAATATTTACATATAACTCCCTAATCTAAACCTCCCAGACTGGGAAAATTTTATATAAAAACTCATGCACAACTCCCCATTTTCAAGAGGTTACCAATTAGTTATGAGTGTCTAAATACTATCAATTTGATACTATACCCTTAGTAAAAATAAATACAAGTAATAATAGAAACATAGGATAACAGAATGGAATTATAACTAATGATGTGACAAAAATATAATTACATGTATCTTAAGCCATACATAATAGTAAACCAAGGACCCCTGTGTGGATATTCAAATAAGTACATGAGCAAGAAAATTGAGTAAATAAAACAATTCATTATCCCTCAAAATTTAATGCTGACATAGCCTCTAAAAAAATGATATGACTCCTATCTCCTTGTCAATGGGGTTATTACAATTATTGTATCATTGATCATGAAGTCTACATGTGCATCGAGATTCCCCTGAAGGGTGTTAGTATAAACCAACTTAGAAATAACTAGTTCATCCTTAAAATGAGTTCACATATATAAGAATGTATTCCATGATAATAAATAAACATGAAAAAATCTATCATATAATAATTTATATGGTGGTCATGTGATATCCATGTAGTCACAAAACCTCGACTGTAACTTCAATAGATCTATAAAGCAATAAAAATAATAACATAATTCATGAACTAGATTTTTTGACATGGTATCCACATGTACCCCATTATATCTACATTGCAAATGTCTCTCATTTTTCATAAGTCAAATTATTCTCTATGACCAAAAGGATAATCTATATTGAATTGGTCCATAAGACCATCAAGTACTGACTCTATCACGAGACATACCACAAGGTCATTGTACCCTGTTTCTACCATGGGAGAAGCTACAAGGTCATTTTATCCTAGCTATGCCTCAAGTAAATCCACAAGGTTGTCTTACGCCAACATCTGTCTCAGTCAATCATCACCATCATCACATTTCGTGACCTCCCCTATATGTCATAACCTAGTAATGATGGTCCACCTATTATTTGATAGATAAAGATAACCATTTAAAAGACATTAATCTCACATGACATGTATTAAACATATTGTCACAACTATTATAACAGACATGAGTATCAATATCCATATACACATGCATGTGATCATACTCAAACATGGTTCTCATGGGCTACACATTCACACACATTTGATCAAGCATGAAACTTTGTACAAGAATATAAGCCCTAAATTTATATCATAATAACAATCATAAACATGTACCCAACAAGGTATTAAAATTCCTACCACAAGAATGTTAAATTCATTGTCAATATTTCTCAAGATACAATACCCAAAGCACTCCCACACACCAATAATATAAGTTTACACACCAAAGATCCGAGAATCGTTAGGTGTTG
Organism: Viscum album; assembly: GCA_963277665.1. Lineage (NCBI taxonomy): Eukaryota > Viridiplantae > Streptophyta > Magnoliopsida > Santalales > Viscaceae > Viscum > Viscum album. The sequence goes on from OY728143.1 coordinate 1,568,522,415, forward strand.
ATCCCCTATAGTTAGGGTTGATGACAAGATATTGGGGACTTTTATTGATGTTGAACTAGGGTTACCCTAGGTCTAAGAGTAAATACTAAGATAATTATGAGTTTGAAGGGCCTCATGAATATAAAAATAGTATAAGAAATAATTCCTCATATTATATCACATATAGTTACACCATAATATATCCCATAAAAAAAGACTATGATGAATGGGAGATGGATATGCCATAGTGGTTCCCAGTCAAAAATTAAATCCATAATCCTTTCCATAGTCTATTATGAGATCCTATAAAAAATGGGAGAGGAATATGAAGAAATGGCCAACACTGCACCATAGTTTCCAGTATATTGTAATAATGCTATACCGTAACCCCCACTCTATGACATAGTGACCCTAAAATTTGAAGAAATGTTGGAAATACACCTTCCTACCACCGCAATATTATTAAAAATCCAGAACACAGATATTATAAAATAATTAGAATAATCGAAACTGGTTGCTAAACCACAATCCCCCGACCATGATGTAGTCATAGAGTCCATGACACAAAGAAATCACCACACCATAGAATCTAATTATATTCTTGAAATCTATTTAACTTCCCCATTTTCAATTGGAATAAAATATAGGTAATCTACTAAAATGACAATGTGTTATAAATCTACCCCTATAATTAATTTCAATCCATGGAAAGTTTCTATAGGCTTCTTTCTAAGATAACATGATCCATTGGGGCTATAGAAAAATCAATGGCTCCAATGCCTCCTCTTGGATTTTATTTGTGCTACCATAAGACACTAAAAAGTAGAATTATCTTCCATTGAAGCACTATCTATCTCTATCCTATGATCCATATAGATTTATCTTCAAATCATGCATCAAGACTAAGCTCAACATCTATATGGCCAATCACATATACAAGATAGAGAATATACCTTGAAATTTTAGAGACATGGAACAAATCATAAATAACTAGATTACATGAAGGAAGATTTAAAATGTATTACACCTTCCCAATATTTCCTTTAATCTCAAATGGTCCAACGTACCTCAGTGCTATCTTTCCTTACTTTCACTACCACTAATTCCATATTCGAGGATTCACTCACAAGAAAACTTATTCACCCAAAAAAAATACATGGGTCACCTAATCTAGTAGACATATGATCATTTTAATCTATGAGTTGTAACCAATAACTTAGAAATAAACTACTCACTTCATAGAGGTTTCCTCAACCATGATCATCCCAACAACAGTTGCCTTAATTACTATGTACCAACACAACAAATTGACTCAATGCTATTAATATCTATCCTAAAAAGGTTAATTCTAAAAAAAATCCTAGAACTTATTGTTATAGGTTACATATACCAAGGATAAGTGATAATCCCATAATACATTGAATTCCAAGACACACGCTCGGAGTATATCCTCATGGATCTGAATTGTCCTCCCTAACTGTCCATCATCCTGTAGATGATACGATGTACTCAAATTCAAATGAGTCCACAAATCCATCTACATGATTTTCCAAAATATTTATATAAAAGAGTCACCAATATCCAATATGATATTGGAAGGAAATCCATCTAGTCATACAATGTGATAGATATAGAGAATTCCAAATGCATCTACATAGAGAGTCTATCAAATCATAAATAAATCTTCATCTTCCATAAATCCATAAACTATCACCCAAATGGAATAACAACCCCTAGAGGTAATGGGTAACCCTATCATAAATTCAATTTTCATATCAACCCAATCCTTTATAGGTACTGTAAGTTACTAAAGAAAACCACCAGGATGATAATGCTTAGACTTCAACTAATGGCTAGTAAAGGATTAAAAAACAACACTAGTGATGCATCTCTTCATTCCAAGACACATAAACTAAAGTTGGATGTCACGATACATCTTAATTAACCCTAGATGCCCTATAAACTTCATAGTACAAGAGAGTATCATCACCTCCACCCTTAAGGAAGATACCAACTCTAACAACCCATAGACATTGATCACATCGTTATCATTTAAGGAATACCCTAGAACTGAATCATTCATTTACCAAAGTTCCCATATCACCACAAAATAAGAATCTAACTCTTGGGTTTCTTTCACATGGAACAACAAAGAATAAATGATAAAAAAGGTGAAAATTTTATCACACTGTGATCCTATGATTCATCCACTATCCACTTTTACATAAAACTCATCATACGTTATTTCAGTAGTGAAGGCCACTCTCTAAGATGTTTTGTCTCCAATTTTTTCCAACTAAGAGAGTCTATAATTACATACAAATTCCCTAGAGAGTCATCCATGAAAATTTTTAATGAATATATATACTCCACCCAATGTTTCTTCTTTAGATTTAAATCAAACTAAGAGAAGATATATTTCAATCCCTTGTAGTTCCTATAAATGATAAAAATGTCACCAAACAGATAATATCCTCATCACTTCATGGCATAGACCACAACTATCTACTCTATGTTATGTTTTGGGTATTTATTCTCATGGGTAAACAGTCAACATGACCCATTAGATACTAAATGGTCTCTCTATATCAGCACAACTCCCTAGCCTACACATGATGCATCGTAGTAAATTTCATATCCAATCCCAGTCTCTGTCAATATCAAATCACTGTTATTTTCAATCTTCTCTTAAACTCTATGAATAACTCTTAGAACATTTAATACAATTAAATATTATTACAATTTTTTTCAACACCATCATTAGCACTACCAAATAGATGAAGTTCTGGATAAATCACCGATATTATCGAGCCAACGTGAGGAAGCTCTTTATCACAAATAAATTCAGATATATAGAACGATAAATCAATCCTTCATCTATCTTTATGTACACTAAAATCACAACATTATAAATCACATGATCAAGGAAATTAACCTCTCAAATATTGAAGTGAAACATTAAAATTTTTGTATATAATTTATTTTATTAAAGAATACTCAATATAATATCAAGGTTCCTAGAATGAATACATGAAGTCCTATAGTATATCAAGATATCATATATGAACATAGTGACGAATGATTCAAGATATGGATGGATATTTTTTTCATGTGTCAAATGAAGACCATTAAGGATTTTTCAAAAAAAAATACATGACGAGATACCCATATAGTTCATACCTTTTCCTAAACACTATCTTTGGAATAACATATTGTATGTCCCGTAGATGAGGATATAATGACCAATGATCAATCATGGAGAACCACCAATACCCCTATAATTGATCAAAGTGATTAACAATATGGGGTAATATATAACTATTCTTCACCATTATCTAATTTGGTTTCTTTTAGTCTACTATAAATAGAATAATATCACCTTACTTCTTAGAAAACAACATGGGACTACCCCAAGGTGATTTTCTTAGTCTGATAAAACCATTCACATTAAAATACACTTGTTTCACCTCCAACTATGTCAACTAATTTGGTTTCTTATGATAAGGGAGGATTAATACTAGTTAACGTCCAGGGAGAGAACAATCTCATAATTTATTCATCTATATAGATGGATACTCGAGAAGCTATATAGGAAAATAATATAATAATAATCCACCACCAGAGTAAATAAAGAGCGAGTTATCAACAATTCTACTATAAGATCCAACCTTACCACTTTCATCATAATAGCTACAACCTGGATTAGTTATAGTCACATTATTCCTACTCTAATGTCTAATTCACTATTCATTAGAACTATCTCTCCATTGAGAATAGTAAAGAATATATGTATCCTATAGAGGTCTATGTAATCATGATAACTAGCCAACCAGTCAATGTTGAAGATTACATCAAAGCTATTCATCACCAGGGTTATAAAATCCCATTAATGTTTATTTTCATAAACTACTATGGGAAATCCTATACAAATCTAAATACAACCCAATTTATTCAAAAATGGTGTATAAAGAGGTAAAAATTCAAAATGTAACTTAAATAGGAGGTCAAGGGAACCAATGATTTGAGAAGATATAGATGAACTGGAGAACATATATTAAACAAGGGAGTATAAAGTGTAGATGTAATCTAGACCATACCATAAACAGTCAATAATCCCTCACCACCATATGTATAAACTTGTTCTATTGCATAAAACATGAATATTTCCAAATAATAGCCTTGCCTATATGGACGATGAATTTATTGGGTTATCAAAATATATAGGATCTGATGCCACTACTGAGGACCCCAGATAGACCCATGGGTCACAACCCATATCAATCCTACACCCTTATGATAACCTGTATATAAATCCCTCACATAAAACTATTTAATATGAACCATATTAAAACACTAATTACACTTTATATGAGGCCTTGGATTTTTTTTTGATAATTAACAATCTTTCCTAGGTTTAAACACCGAGGAACTACTTATCCCATATATGTTTCTGAATAAGCCTTGATATACTCTATTTTTTTACAACCGCTATAGAATGAATCATCTACCTTCCCTTTTCTACAAACATAAGTATCACTAGGATGTTATATGAAGGCTCATTGATGACCCACAAATTTTTCCTCTGCCAAATACTTCTCGATATCTAAGGACATATGAATAACCTTCATTTATATAATTAGGTCAAAACTAATTACATAGAGAATTATACCTAGATTAAGGTCGATATAAAACTTCTTGATCTTATACTCCTTGTTCCCAAAAAATATAGAAGAGATGTGAATAAACTCTATGGAATGTGGGGAGTAAGTAGACATCATCCTTGATCTCTAATGAGGCTCTATGATCTCTTGAGCATGGTCCAACAACAAATTACATGGAATGAACTCCTCAATTAAAAAGAATTTAATGTTTATATATGTAAAACCATCACATATTCATTTTCTATTTCAGGACACCCCACAACCTCCTAGATGGTCTTAGAAGAAATAATCTAATAGCTTCCCTCATTGTTTTTATGGAATCCCTATTAGCTCAAAGATTCCTTCAATGATGTCAATCCAATCCTCAGTATCTCAAGGGACGCCAGTTCACTAGAAGGATGGAGGGTGTTGGATATGGAAGACCTAAGAATAATTGACCATTGTATTGGAATAAAATATTTTTTTGATAGACATATAGAAAAAGTCTCATGGATGGATTGGTGCTTATGCATGAAAACCAATAGAAAGTGTGGGAGCATTCTCCTGCACATATGGTTGAAGAATCAAAACTTCATCCCTTGAAGGATCATTCTGACCTACTTCACCTTGTTTTCAAATCAAGAATCACCAAGGACACATTCTTATAAAATTAAAACTAAACATTTCGATTTCCTAAAGAAATTTATTTATGGAATTACATAAGATGTTATAAGGAACACATAATGGATTTCAATCATAATCATATCTAAAGAGATACTCATACAAGGTATAACCATCCAAGATCTACTCAAGGATAAAACCTAATCTTATATACCCCCATTTCTATAAATATATATATATACACACACACACGCACACACACAAAACATAATAGCATGCTCATGGTCAACTAAATAATGATATCATAGATATATAACAATATTGGGGAATGCATATATATCACTAAATAATTAATACAAATCAAGGAATTAAATTATATTACTTTTATGTAGTACACTATAGGTATATATAAGGCATGTGATCCTACTTTCCAACACATGACTCACAAAAATATGAAAAGAACATAAAAAGTTAAAAAAATCCCACCATAGGTAACACAGATGTCCATTTAACCTGGGATAGCTAAGAAAATGGAAACAACCTAACCCAATTTATAAAAATCCTAAATTTTTTCTACTATTACCCAAAACATAGTTACTAAAAAAAATGGGAAGCCTTATTTTATATCATTTTTAATGACCAAATCAAAATCACCTAGTATAAGGCCTCGACCATAAACAATACTTAATATTGAATTAAATGAATAATTCACATAGAGGATCTTTTCATGTTTAGAGTTTTAGATAATTAGATCATAACTATTATATCTCAAAATACTACACAGTAGACACTTCTACAAAGTCACTTTTTTTACAAAACTGGACTCTAAAAAAAGAGTCATGTCTAGTTCCATGTTTAAGACAACATGAATTTTTCTTGATCCCATCCTTGACCCTATTCCAGATTATGTCCTGTGAAAACAATTTCAAAGAAAACTTTGGGTGAGCATACAAAGCTTAGTAAAGGATACACAAAGAATGAAAACTATTAGTTTTTCAAAACATCAAGTAAACCATGAATACTTTATCAAAGTAATACTTTTCACCTTTATGAAGTAGTAAAAACTATTCACTGAATAAAAGATTATTACCTACCCTTTTGTAACCAAAATATTACCATAAAACCCATATAAAGAACACATAACATATAAAGGTAACTTGGGACATAAACATACTTAAATGGAATAACCATATAGTTGACTTCCACACATACTTAATGGAATAGCCATACGAACGACTTCCATACCCAATGAATTGGAGGTTATAATGTAACCACCCATCCTGGTATTCACGACACCACCCGTCATATGGTTTATCACGTAACCACCCGTCAAATTTCCAAGTACCATTATAAAATCATAAAACATAGAACAAATATAATGGAAAGAAAACATTTTCACATTTAGATCACAATATATCACATAAATATATTTACATTACAAATTATTTATAAAAACCATTTTCAATACCAAAATACATAAAAGAGTATATGGTTTTTATTTACTTTTAAAAACATTACGGCTTGTTGAGGAATCCAAAGTCCAAATAATACTCACGACGGCAGAAAAGGTCATTGTCACCGCGTACGTTAAAAAGAAACATACTTTTTGTCATTTAGTAAAACTCTTCGTATAGAAAAGATTCCTATTGAATAAAAGTAAAAGTCAGAGGTGTTTTATACAGTGTATAAAAGAAATTATTATATTAGAACAAAATATGCCTCAATGAAAAGATATTGAGATGAAGTCCCTTACAAAGACGGTATCCTTAGATTAAATATAAATCAATTACATAATTATGTGTGACCAACAAATACACAAAATATAAGTGGATATTAGGTGTAAAACAATCAGACGTCATTTACACATTTTCATAGAATGACATATTCAAGGTGTACAAGTTTACCCCAAAGAATCAAAATTGGTTTAAGAAGTTCCCTTGCAAAAATTCGATAACCTAACGGCGTCACATCAAAATTCATAAAATGAGTTGATGAGAGATAAAAAGGGTATATCATCACTTGTACATTAAATTTATAGCAATAAGGATATATGAGAACATATCCCAACATAAGAAGATGTAATTTAAAAGGCATAACAAATGAAGTCTTTTTAAAGAAGAGGAGGGTGAAAGGTCCCCTTACCGATTTGGGTAACTTTCGAAACGTACACCTCATTGAAGAAGGGAAATACAACATTGATGTAAATACTCATAATCGAAAGTATATTACAAAAATAGTATAATAATTTGAAGTATATACACTACTCAAAGTAAATGGTGGAAATTGTATCATAAATCTAACGGGTATAAAATTGAGATGAAAAATCCCTTATGAAAACTCGGCAGCCTAACAACGCCACTTAAAACTTCCAAAAATGGATTTATGAGATCAAATAGGGTCTCTCATCATATTAAAATAAAATTTATATCAAGAGGAACATAAAAGAACATCCCCCAACATAACAAAGAGGATCATAAAAGAAGTGACATAAAGGAGAGTACTTAAAAAGAAAGAGAGAGGTTGGATCTCTTACGAAAATTCGGCAGCCTAACGGCGCCACTCAAAACTTCCAAAATGGATTGATGAGTGAAAATAGGGTCTCTAATCATATGAACATAAAACTTACAGTAAGAGTAATATAAAATAAAATCCTAATCATAAGAAATATGAGCTTAAAAGGAATGACATAAAAGAGTGTACTTAAAAAGAAAGAGATAGGTAGGATCCCTTACCTCAAGTCTGACTTTCCTTGTTCGTTTCTTTATATTCCTGAATAATAAACATTGGTCAATTTATAATTTCTTAAGGACCTCCTTTAAAGATTATTATTCATTTAATATCACATATTATAGTGTTATAATAATTTTTTAATAATGTGAGTTCATATCAAATGTTTTTGTAGATGTTCGGAAAATGAGTAAAAATTGAACTTGTTGGAAAAGAATTTTCCATGTAGTTATAAGTACATCATCTCCAGAATAGTATTAATGATTTAAATATCATATATATCCAGTATATATTCATTTTATACTATTACATAACATTTGCAGATAAGAAAAATGAAATGCACCGTTCATGGAGACGGTAGGCCGTACGTACGCATGAACGCTACTTTCATTTTTTGTCATATTAATGGAATTAAAACTAAATGAGAGAGATATATATTATAATTCCAGAATGATATTCATCATTTATATATAATATATGCGATATATATCCATTATATATATGTGCTTATAATAGTACATAACATTTGGAGATAAGAAATGAAATGTACCGTTCTTGAAGACGGTAAGCCGTACGTACGCATGAACGCTACTTTCATTTCTTTGGTACATTAATGGAATTAAAACTAGATGAGAGAGATATATATATATTATAATTCCAGTATAATATATATTTTATATAGATCACATAAGTTCATCAATTTAATTCTTTATACATTCCATGTATTGCATGAACGAGTCACATCACTTGAGGGGGCGGTAGTCCACACTTCCTCAAAAGAAATTATCGCATTTGCACAACATGAAAAGAATAAAGGTATGTATTAAATATAAAATAAATAAGAATATAGAGGAAATAAATATAATATATATCATAAATAAATATATTTCCATCACAACGGACACCATGAGAGGTGGTATGAGAAGATAGAACAATCATCATTTCGTGAGGCAGTAATTCGCCATCCATGGAAACAGTATGTTCTTTAACCATTAGACGAAGGTTTGTATTAGTGTAGCTCTAATACTCCTCATAAAAACATCCTAGTATATTGAAGATACTGTTTTTGTTACAAAATAAAGAAATAAAAATATTTTAGGGGGTTGGAGAAGAAAAATAAAACAAAAGAACAATAGGGAAGACATTACCTTTAAATCGAGTAACTCCTCTTAGTTTGAACCAAAAGGGTTTCTTGAAGAGCATTCTACCAAAGGTGAGGCTTCAATTATGAATAGAGGGATGTGCAGAGATTAAATGGGCAGGGGTTGGCTGATCCAAATGCTTGATAGGTGTGCATAAGGTGGTAGAGGTGGGGGCCTTTTATAAGAGAAGAGGAGGGGAACTCTTGGAATGTTATAAAATATTACTTTTTTATAAAATTATTTTCGGATTTTAAAGGTCCCAAAATTATATATTTAGAGGATAAGGTGATAGTGTTTCTAAATCCACCCATAAAAAAGGTTTGTGACAAGTGTAAGATTTATTGTTTACCCTATCTTCTCATTTTATTTAAATCGTTCATTTATGAGGTAATCACTGCATCATCACGGTGTCATAAATAAATTAATTTATTTAATGTCTAAAAATTATAAAAAAAAATAATGATGAAGGAAATAATTTTATATTTCTAATGAATATTTATAGGAAAAAATATGACTTGTATAACTCCATGTGAAAATTGTTTTAGTAAAACAATACATGTTTGTGTCATCTTAATTTTAACTTTAAATAAAAAGTTATTAATGTCATTTTCCAACCAAAGTGGCTCCATGGGGTCCCCAAGTTGACCCATGGATTTTCTTGGTAGTCCATGACTCATCCAATAAGGGTAGGACATGTTTCAATGTCATTTCATATTATTATAACATTATCTTTACCTTAAATTACAATAATTACCATTAATCGCGATTAATAAAACTTAAAAGTTACTATTCACCAAAAAATTATTTGAATCTCATTGAACCAAATTTTAATTCCTAACAAAAACCATGTATGTCGGATTTTTTGAAATCAAATCACATAATTGGTAAAGTTTCATTTAAACGAAAAGTCAGTTTCATTAACTACCACTTAGTGGTTTCACTATTCATCAAAATTGATGTTTTTCAGAAAAATACCAAAAAATCACCCTAAGCTATTTTTGATATTCCAAATTCAAAAATGATGTCTATTTTAAAAAATTCAAAACATATAAGTTGCATTAATTAATTTAATATTTAATTCCCGCTGTCAAAACAAATAGCGTGTTTTTATGAAACAATATCTATTAAAAGATTTGCACTAGTTTAAGTCCAATTTCAAAGTGAAATTAATTCCAATGACCACCATTGGATTAAATGGTAAAAATGTATTCTAATTTCACTTTAAAACCAATTCAAAAGATAATCTAACCATATAAATAAATTAGATTACAAAGAGGTTTCGAATTAAAATATAACATTTTTCACTATTCATTAAAAATGAACTTTATCGGAAAAATACCAAAAATTTACACAAAGAAAATTTTGATGTCCTGATTCTAAAAAAGATTTTTATTTGGTCTAATATAATTTATAAGATTGACCAATACTATATTTAAAGAGGGTTCGCCACCAAAAGGCGATAAATCGACCTTTTACCGAATATTAGAGTATTTATGCTTAAAATTGAATTATTTTTTTATTTTAAGCCTTTATCTTTTATTGGATAAATGTAGAAATATTTGACAAGAATATAAAATTATTTGGTATTTAGTTCTATTCATTCCTCCCATTAAAATGGCTAGGCGTTAACTACAATTTAAAATAATATTATTATATTACTAGTGTGCAACATAGGATTTCAAAGAAACTCATTGTTGCGTATTGGGTACGCCATTGAACATAACATTACCATTAAAGTAATATTAATATTTTATAATTTCTTTTAATAAATATGAAAATGTCATATTCTTTATTTACCTGAGATGTTACATCCTTCCCCCCTTTTTGGAATTGCGTCCTTGCAATTTTAAAATCGGGCTCAGAAACTTCATTGAAAGTCCCACATCGGAACAAGAGTCGGTAAAACTATCACTTTAAAATAAATAAAGCGAAATAAAAAGGTCACACGAGTTAACCCATACTAGGATTCCATGAAAACATGGATATGGAAGAAAAAAACTAAGGGTTATTTTTTGATGGAGAGTGATAGAAAACATGTTTAGGAGAAAGTTAACCACCAGAAAATCACAAACTGGTGATGGGTTAAATGGTATTTGATTCCCCAGTAGGAAAAGTTAACAGAAAACATTTTTGTTTTTAAGTTACTTTTCATTGAGGAATTTATTTATGAGCTTAACTAAATCATAAGGAAACATACTTGTCATATAGACTCTCATCTCCTACTAGATTTCTTACACAAACTCATATTTTCTCCAAAAGATGAGTATTTAGGATGACTTGTTCAAATTGAGAGAGCTATAATCAACTTCTAAGGAATCACCTAATCCAAAAAAGAGAACTATATATTTCTCAAGTCTTTATATCTTAACCAAAACCAAACTTATTAGAACAAGATCAGATAATCCACAAAAGGATAATCCTTTATAAAATGAAATTATATTCTAAACTCCAAAATTTGTCCAACAAAACCCAAAGTTCAACGAAGTCCATTCGATAAACAATTTGTCCATAAAATTATTCAAAGTAAACCAAACTAAGATTGAAACACAAATATTTTATGGATTTAATCACATAGTCTTCCAAGGTAAAAATTAATATTTATCTCCAAATAACATTAGTTTCTCTTAAAGTCTCATATTGAAAAGTAATTAACCTAATCAAATATCCTCCATGATAGGTTAATCATTTCCATAGAAAACCCAAAATAAACTTACTCTTGATTCCTAAAATAATCTAACTAAAAATAATTAGTCAAACTAACCAGGTACTTCACGTAATCCAGTGGTAGGCGTTAAATACCAGTCACACTTTGGTTGTGGGTTCGATTCCCACAGCTTTGTCCGACACGATGGGTTGTCACACAGTCTGTGTGTTGTCCTTTTTCCAAAACTATATAATTCTTAAAACATTCCCCAAAATGAGATAAAATCTTCAAAAATAATCATAACATATTTTATCCTCAAGTTTATCTCATGCCTTTCATTTTCCATCATAACATATAGTAACCCATAATTACCTCAAAAGTAAGGATCATATAAACCCTAATGGTTACCTTTATAATTATCACCTGAACTTCCACATCGAATTAGTCATCTCATACATGAAGAATTAGAGAACATACCAAGGTTCAAGTGGTTTATCATGACTCCTTCATAGTTGGTTTATAACAACCATGAGTTTCCTCATTGAATCCTTCATTTCATCCAGTCTCTTAATCAGAGAACCACCACAGTTTCCTTCAAACCCATTGTCACTTTGGTTCCTGCTAGATCCATCCATTTACTAAAACCATAAATGTCATGTGAGTATATCAACAAAATTACCATGTACTAATGTGTAATATAAACACTATGATATACTTACTCATTCACTTTATCTAAAACTAGGACTCTTTCAGAAATACTAGCCATTATGGTAATGTCACTTATGCCTAGAGAATACCCTAACCTATAAAGTTATCTAAACCGACCTTTGATACCAACTATAAGGCCCCGACCTTAAACATTACTTAATATTTAATTAAATGAATAATTAACATAGAGGACCTTTTCAGATTTAGAGTTTTAGAGAATTAGATCATAACTATTACATCTAAAGAGATTACACAGTAGACACTTCTACAAAGTCACTTTTTTTTACAAAACATGGACTCTAAAAAATGAGTCATGTCTAGTTCCATGTTTAAGACAACATGAATTTTCCTTGATCCCATCCTTGACCCTATTACACATTCTGTCCTATGAAAAACATTTCAAAGAAAACTTGGGGTGAGCTTAAAAAGCTCAGTAAAGGATACACAAAGAAGGAAAACTGTTAGTTTTTCAAAACATCCAGAAAACCATGAATACTTTATCAAAGTAATACTTTTCACCTTTATGAAGTAGTAAAAACTATTCACTGAATATAAGATCATTACTTACCCTTTTGTATCCAAAATATTACCATAAAACCCATATAAAGAACACATAACATATAGAGGTCACTTGGGACATAAACATACTTAAATGGAATAACCATACGATCGACTTCCGCACATACTTAAGGGAATATCCATACGGCCAACTTCCATACCCAATGAATTATAGGTTATAACGTAACCACCCATCCTGGTATTCACGGCACCACCAGTCATATGGTTTATCACGTAACCACCCGTCAAATGTCCATGTACCATTATAAAATCATAAAACATAAAACAAATATAATGGAATGAAAACATTTCCACATTTCTATCACAATATATCACTTAAATATATTGACATTAAAAATACTTTATAAAAACCATTTTCAATACCAAAATACATAAAAGAGTATATGGTTTTAATTTACTTCTAAAAACATTACGGCTTGTTGAGTAAGCCAAAGTCCAAATAATACTCGCGGCGGTGGAAGAGGTCATTGTCACCGCATACATTAAAAAGAAACATAAGTTTTGTCATTTAGTAAAACTCTTCGTATAGAAAAGATTCCTTTTGAATAAAAGTAAATTTCAAAGGTTTTTTATACAACGTATAAAAGAAAGTCTTGTATTAGAACAAAATATGCCTCAATGAAAAGAGACTAAGACGAAGTCCCTTACAAAGACGATATCCTTAGATTAAGGATAAATCAACTACATAATTATGTGTGACAAACTAATACAAAAAATATAAGTAGATATTAGGTGTAAAACAATCAGAGGTCATTTAAACATATTCATAGAATGACATATTCCAGGAGTACAAGTTTAAACCAAAGAATCAAAATTGGGTGAAGAAGTTCCCTTGCAAAAATTTGACAGCCTAACGACGTCACTTCAAAATTCAGAAAATGAGTTGATGAGAGATAAAAAGGGTATCTCATCACTTGTACATTAAATTTACATCAATAAGGATATATTAGAATATATACCAACATAAGAAGATGTAATTTAAAAGACATAACAAAATAAGTCTTTTTAAATAAGAGGAGGGTGAAAGGTCCCCTTACCGATTTGGGTAACTTTCGAAACATACACCTCATTGAAGAAGGGCAATACACCATTGATGTAAATACTCATAAACGAAAGTTTATTACACAAATAGAATAATAATGGTAAGTACATACAACACTCAAAGGAAATGGTGGCAATTGTAGCATAAATCTCACGGGTTTAAAAGTGAGATGAAAAATCCCTTACGAAAACTTGGCAGCCTAACCACGCCACTTAAAACTTCCAAAAATGGATTGATGAGATCAAATTGGGTCTCTCATCATATTAAAATAAAATTTGAATAAATAGTAATATAAAATAATATACCCCAACAAAACAAATAGGGGATTAAAATAAGTGACATAAAGGAGAGTACTTAAAAAGAAAGAGAGAGGTTGGATCTTTTACGAAAATTCGGCAGCCTAACGACGCCACTCAAAACTTCCAAAATGGATTGATGAGAGAAAATAGGGTCTTGCATCATATGAAAATAAAACTTATAGTAAGAGTAATATAAAATAACATCCCAATCATATTAAATATGAGGTTAAAAGGAATGACATAAAAGAGTGTACTTAAAAAGAAAGAGATAGGTAGGATCCCTTACCTCAAGTCCGACTTGCCTTGTTCGTTTATTTATATTTCTGAATAATAAACATAGGTCAATTTATAATTTCATAAGGACCTCCTTTAAATATTATTATTCAGTTCATATCACATAATATAGTGTGATAATAATTGTTTAATAATGTGAGTTCATATCAAACGTTTTTGTCGATGTTCGGTAAATGAGTAAAAATTGAAATTGTTGGAAACGAATTTTCCATGTAGTTATAAGTACATCATCTCTAGAATAGTATTATGATTTAAATATCATATATATCCAGTATATATTCATTTTATACTATTACATAACATTTTTAGATAAGAAAAATGAAATGTACCGTTCATGGAGACGGTAGGCTCTACGTACGCATGAACGCTACTTTCAGTTTTTGTCATATTAATGGAATTAAAACTAAATTAGAGATATATATATTATAATTCTAGAATTATATCCATAATTTAGATATAATATATTACATATATATCCATTATATATATGTACTTATAATAGTACATAACATTTGGAGATAAGAAATGAAATATACAGTTCATGGAGACGGTAAGCCGTACGTACACATGAACGTTACTTTCATTTCCTTGGTACATTAATGGAAATAAAAATAGAAGATATATATATATATATATTATAATTAAATTAATATATATATGTTATATATATCACATAATTTTATCAATTTCATTCTCTATACATTCCATGTATTGCAGGAACGAGTCGCATCACTTGAGGGGGCGGTAGTCCACAATTCCTCAAATAAAATTATCGCATTTGCACAACATGAAAAGCATAAAGGTATGTATTAAATATAAAATAAATAAGTATATAGAGGAAATAAATAGAATATATATCATAAATAAATATAGTTCCATCATAATGGCTACCATGAGAGGTGGTATGAGAAGATAGAACAATCATCGTTTCGTGAGGCAGTAATTCACCATCCACGCAAACAGTATGTTCTTTAACCATTAGATGGAGGTGTGTGTTAGTGTAGCTCTAATACTCCCCATAAAAAAATACTAGTATATTTATGATACTGGTATTGTTACAAAAGAAATAAATAAAAATATTTTAGGGGGTTGGAGAAGCAAAATAAAACAAAAGAACACTAGGGAAGACATTACCTTTAAATTGGGTAACTCCTCTTGGTTTGAACCAAAAGGCTTTCTTGAAGAGCATTCTGCCAAAGGCGAGGCTTCAGTGATGAAGATAGGTATGTGGAGAAATTAAATGGGCATGGGTTGGCCGAACCAAAGGCTTGAGAGGTGTGTGTAAGGTGGTAGAGGTGGGGGCCTTTTATAAGAGAAGGGGAGGTGCACTCTTGGAAAGTTATAAAATATTACTTTATTATAAAATTATTTTCAGATTTTAAAGGTCCAAAATGGATATATTTCGGGGATAATGTGATAAGGTTTCGAAATACACCCATAAAATAGGTTTGTGACAAGTGTAAGACTTAGATTTTACCCTATCTTCTCATTTTATTTAAATCATTCATTTATGAGGTAATCACTGCATCATCAGGGTGTCATAAATAAAATAATTTATTTAATGTTTAAAAATTATAAAAAAATAATGATGTAGGAAATATTTTTATATTTCTAATGAATATTTATAGTAAAAAATATGACTTGTATAACCCCATGTAAAAATTGTTTTATTAAAACAATACATGTTTGTGACATTTTAATTTTAACTTTAAATAAAAAGTTATTAATGTCATTTTCCAACCAAAGTGGCTCCATGGGGTCCCCAGGTTGACCCATGGATCTTCGTGGTCGGCCATGACTCATCCAATAAGGGTAGGATATGTTTCAAGGTCATTTAATATTATTATAACATTATCATTACCTTAAATTACAGTAATTACCTTTAATCGCGATTAATAAAACATAAAAGTTACCATTCACAAAAAAATTATTTTAATCTAATTGAACTACATTTTACTTCCTAATTACAACCATTTATGTCAGATTTTTGAAAATCAAATCACAGAAGTGGTAAAGTTTCATTTAAACGAAAAATCAGTTGCTTTAACTACCACTTAGTGGTTTCACTATTCATCAAAAATTGATGTTTTTCAGAAAAATACCAAAAATTCACCCTAAGCTATTTTTGATATTCCAAATTAAAAAATTATGTCTATTTTAAAAATTTAAAAACATATAAGTATAATTAATTAATTTAATATTTAATTCCCGCTGTCAAAACAAATAGCGTGTTTTTAAGAAACAATATCTATTAAAAGATTGACACTAGTTTAAGTCCAATTTCAAAGTGAAATTAATTCCAAAGACAACCATTGGATTAAATGGTAAAAATATATTCTAATTTCACTTTAAAACCAATTCAAAAGATAATCTAATCATATAAATAAATTATATTAAAAAGAGGTTTTGAATTAAAATACAACATTTTTCACTATTCATTAAAAAATGAACTTTATTGGAAAAATACCAAAAATTTACACAAAGTAAATTTTGATGTCCTGATTCTAAAGAAGAATTTTATTTGGTTTAATATAATTTATAATAGTGACCAATACTATATTTAAAGAGGGTTCGCCATCAAAAGGCTATAAATCGACCTTTTAGCGAATATTAGAGTATTTATGCTTAAAATCGAATTCTTTTCCTATTTTAAGCCTTTATATTTTATTAGATAAATGTATAAATATTTTAGAAGCATATATAACTATTTGGTATTTAGTTCTATTAATTCCTCCCATTACAATGGCTAGTTGTTAACTACAATTTAAAATAATATTATTATATTACTAGTGTGCAACGTAAGATTTCAAAGAAACTCATTGTTGCGTATTGGGTACGCCATTGAACATAGCATTCCCATTAAAGTAATATTAATATTTTATTCACAAATTTTAATAAATATGAAAATGTCATATTTTTTATTTACCTGGGATGTTACACCTAGTATATGATGGAGTGTAATATAACCTCAAGCATGCCTCCCCATATACTATAGGTTTCCAACTAGTGGTGGGGGACTAAATGCTGTTAGTGGGGGAATATACCCTCAATAACAAAAATATAAGTAATAATAATATCATTGATAAAATGAAATAATATTCAATTGAATAACAAAAATTTCAGTTGTGTACCTCATGTCATATAGAATAGTTAACCAATGACCCCCAAGGTGGAAGGTCAAACAAGAGTTCGAGAAAGACATGTAATTAATTAAACCACTGTGGCATACTGGTAGAGTTCGTCTTGGTACCACATATGAACAATATGTTCTGATTTCTATCTCCCTATCACTAGGGACTTACCCTTTCCAATATCCGTAATCATATATTCTGTATTCTCAATATGATTCTAGTCAAGGGTGTGAGTATATACCTAGTATAGAAACACCAATGCATCCTTAACATGAGTGAACATGTATAATATTTTATTCCATGATAAGAAATAAATGTTCAATAAAACATCATACAATTATATACCGGGATGTTGGGAATTAACCAAATTCTAGAAAAACCCTATCATTCTAACCAATTCTAAATATCAGAATGAATATCATAACAGACATCTGAAACTATAATCAACCACAAGCTCACCACATATATCCCACAATATCCACAAGGCCAAAAACTGTCACCATCAATAACGCTAATGATTCTCTACAACCATATGCCTAATGGGTCTTGGGTTAGGACACAAAATTTTCAAGTCCAACCTCTTTCCTAGGTCTGACCAAAAGGTCATCATGCCATATTTCTACCACAGGTTAGGCCATAATGTTATCATATACCAGAACATCCATAGGTCAATCCGAACATCTATCTTTCACATACTCATGTATTAGTTAGTTTTAAGAGTTGTAATGTGTCCCCACGATCCCCCTTTAAGGTATAACGAGGCCATGATGGCCCAACTTTCATTTTATAGTCAAAGAAAAATCTCTTCAGTCCATATATTAAACACAAATGGAATACCATAAATAGGTACAAAAAGCATAACAAACATGAGTCTTATTTTACATATACACACATAAGTTATCATAACCAAACATGGGTCTCACCGACATTCATATACACACATGTGACAAACATCAAACATAATCTACGAATTCAATAAAAAAAACTTCATAGCATGATATAAATCATATTAATGGCCTCAATGTGGTAAGAAACTTCATACCTCTATCACATTGATTTAAACATCATGATTACTCAAGAGATGATACCCAAATCACACCCACACACCAATAGGATCAAGCATTCACACCAAATATCCTAGAATCAGTAAGATTTAATCCTCCATTTTCGATAATGAATTCGAGAGCCCATGTACTAGAAGATCTATTGGATAATCTATAGAGTCTTCATGGGTCTGAGAGGATAGGCTAAGAGAAGGATAGGGTTGATGGAACTTAGGAATTTATAGATAGTCTGGAAGAGTATGAGTAATAGTGAACCACATAGGGATATGCTGCTAATTATACCATAATGACAATGACTACAACAGAAACTCATTGGCCACACCACAATGGTTCCTAGGAAAAATATTATCTAGAACCCAAACATTATTCAATAGAGTGATTCTATAAACTAAGGGAGGGGACTACATTGGAACAGTTATCACACCGCCAAAGCCTCCAATCCATCACATGGATGATATGTCACAACCAATGTTCCATGTTATAGTGACACAAAATTTGGTAGAACTGCCCAAAATGCACCATATAGACTCGATTCCATAGAGGACTCTATTTTATGCCGTTATTTTGAAACAAAAAGTTTCATAACAAATCTCATATCATAATGTGTCATCCACACCACTAAAATAGATTCCACGAAACAAGGAAATCACAATGTCATAGACCATGACAATTCAATGTTGTAAGAAGTTCTTGAATGTATGTAGTTTATAGTTCTCATTACATGGGTGTTGATAGGATTATTATACGTGTTTCAGTATATTTTATGTGATGGATGAAATATCTATTATAGTGGTCTATATGTTGGTCTAGTAATAGAACACACTATAGGAATATTCATAATTTTTTTATTTGACTAATTTACAAAATCATAAAATCACTTAGTACACATTATTAATGTTGACCTATTAGATATCAATTTTTATGTAAACCAACTAAGTAGAAATACCCACCATTATAAGCACACTTTTTCACCATTTATATTGTGTTCCTAATTTCCTCTTGGTAGAGGTGTAAAAAATTATTATTCATTTAGTGTCTTCTAAAGTATAATGGATTCATAACATCTTTTTAAAGCATACAAAAATTTCATTGAATTTACTTATTTCTCTATTATATATGTTTTCTATTTTGTTTTTATTGTGGTATAATTATAGTTTATGTTTCATATTTATCATTGGATGTTTAACATAGAAGCATATACCATTTTAAGTCATCATGATTATTCATGCATCATTATACAAAGCCAAAATTTGGGTGGTGTCCTTTATTAGTGATTCTAATATGAAATTATAAAGTTTACCTTCTTAGGTGTTAAATTGCATCCCTAAGAAAAGTTCAACATTACTAATTATTAGTTTATCACTATTAAAGAGTTATCTTTATAAAAGAAAAAATCAGAGATAATAATGTTTTTTTAATATAACCAATATTTCAAAATATATATGAATAACATAGAAACATATATATGTATATACATATATTTTACATTTTTATTTTAATAATTATGAAATAAAAAATATACATCGGTGATTATATTTAAAATATTATTATATTAACAATTATGTATTTTATTTTTAAACATATAATAATTGAAATTTTAAATGTTAAAAAATATATTTTATATTTTTAAATAAATATGTATATATAAATTATATTTTAATACATAAAATAAAATTACATTAATATTTTCTTTCTGGTTTTACTTAATTGAAAAATATATATTTGTAGTTTTTTTAACATATAAAATTTAACTAGTCAACTATATATTATGTATATATAATTGAAACATATATATGGTATATAGATATATGTATATATACATATGAATTTATAATTTTTTTAATATATAAGATAAAAATATAAGTATGCATATAAATCTAATTTAATATTATATAAAAACTTATTAAATTAAAATTTCTAATGATAAAATATTTCAATTAGTATTTTATTCAAAAAATAAACACATGTATATATGTATGTGTATGTGTATATATTAATTTAGTGGAAGGATTTAAATGATATTATAAATTTAAAAGATAAATTTAATATTCATATGTAAAAACCAAATTTAAATTAGAATATATATTTTAAAAATTAAATTTTATTATTTATTACAATTCAAATTAAGATATATAATTTATAACACACACACACACAAAGATATATATATATATATATATATATATATATATATATATTTGATTTTCATATATAATATATAGTGGCTTTTGGGTCACTAGGCCCTTAGGCCAATAAATGTAATTGGCTTACTATCAAGTGGGTCGACACTTTGTGGGAGTGTGGCATGTTCTTGCGGGTCCAGGGTGTTTTTTTTCCTTGTAAACTCAATGACCTCGAATAAATAAATATTAAAAATTTAAAACATTTAATTAATAAATTGTTAATATAATTGACAATTAGTATTCATTTGAAATATAATAAAAAATTAAATCTATATTAAATCAAATTTATCATATTTAAATTGTCCATAAATATGAAAAATATGTTAATATAATAATTATATTTTAATACATTTATTATAAATAGTTATAAATATATATGTATATATATGATTTTTTAAATATATTAATATTTTTTGAATTTATATATATATGTATATATGTTTTTGTGTTTATTTATGTGTTCTTAAAATAGTTATATTTAAATAAGTAAATAAAAATAACTTTATATGAGATAATATATTGAATAATATATATTTAAAAATAAATGATATATAATAATACCAAATAAGCTCACATAATTGAGTGGTTATCCAACCATTTCCATGCTTGCAGTGTTGTGGTTCGGACTCCACAAATCTCATTTTTTTGTTTTTTATATTTAGTTTAGCATTTATTAGAAATAAAATGAGCACTAATAGAGGTTCAATTTTATCTATAGTAAGAGTAGAAGATAAATATGTAAATTCACTAACCCTATTACCCTAGATCCAATGCCTTACTTTATTACATTAATAGAGATACAAGACTCGAATCTCAAAGGTCCTACCAATTCAGCATTTTTGGAAGCTAGATTACATAAATGAACATTAAATTAAAACTTTAAATGAAATACAAAACAGAAAATTTATTGGAAACACCAATAAACTCCTATATTATGCCTTTAATTCATTCATAAAATACATATTCACATATTAGAGAAAAATAAATCCTAAGGAATGGGTGAGCTCAGATTCTCAATAAGTGTAAGAAATACCGTGTAAGGTATCATAAATATACATAAATAATAAGGCATGATGAATAACTAAATACACATTCCATTAAAACATACTATTTTGTATAATATGGAAGGAATAAAATATGATTAAATAATGAAATATAAATAATAACATGAGAATCAACCTTAACCATGGATATTCTACAAGTAGAATAATCACATGGAATATCAATTACTACTATCATTATGAGAGAATTTATAATGTCTGACATCATGAAAATAAAATCAAGGCCTCATAAAAGAATTATACATAAATGGGTAATTCCTTAGCTAAAACCAAGTCTAGTTCATCTCAGGAGACATACCGATGCATCAACGAGCTATAGTGGGATCCACCCATAACATACTAAGTCCTATGAAATCCACATATGCAAAATGAAAAGATATATTTAAATAAATGTGTCCCACAAATGTTTGAAATATTTGAATCATAAACATATATTAAAGTGCTCTAATAAAATCATTAATAAATTCTTAAAATAATTAACCTTTTCATTTTTGAAAAAAAGAGTTGTTTTGGAATATCTATTTTATTTAACATAAAAGAATATTATAACCATGTATGTAACATAAAATAAAAGTACGGGAAAATGAAATTATAGTTTAGGAATAAATGATTTCAAATTTAATTGAAAACATATACAAAGTTAATTTAGGATACTTTAGAAATGAGATGCTTTAGTGTGGTTTAATGGAAAATACTAAAGAGTGTTTGAAACAGACAAAAGAGTATTTTTTGTATAAAAAAATAAATGAACAAAGATATATTTTAATAATTAAATGAGTGATTTTATAAAAATAATGGTGTCCTAAAAAATATTATGGAGTGTACTTGAAAATGGGTCCGAAGCTATGAAGTTCCCATTAATCCAGCTTGCTTATCAGGAAGCATTGAAAAAGTAAACTTTTAGAAGATGTATTTACAATAAAAGAGAGATGAAATGATTTGGATACATGATTTTATAACATATAAACAGAATTTATAATAATTTTATAAAAATAATGTAGAATTACATTTGGGTAAAGAGAGAGAAAGTTTAACCCGAATAAAAAATGGATGTTCAGGAATAAATCCTCACCACTTTGAAAAGAGTCGAACCATATATCCCATAAAAATGACAATAAAATAAAAAATTTAATACCATAAAGATAAATATATTACTTATACCATACACAAATGGTTAGTATATATACATTGTAGACAAGAAATAGTGCTGAAAAGGGCATATCTCACAAAAATAAGAGTGAGATGAGAAAACCCTTAACTTATGTCTGAAAGCATTCAAAAATTATACTAAATGTCATAGATAATGAAATTATGTACATTAATAATTTAATTTATAGAATTTTTGACAGTTATTTTATTTATTATAATTTTAGTGATATCATTTATGGTTTTTTGAAGGAGTTATTTGAATCAATTTCATCATTCAGTAGTGTTATTTTCCTTGGTTTTCATGATTGGTTCACTTGTTTACTTGTATGAATGATCATGGGAAATGGAAATAAATATACACAATTGATGTTATATGTTATTAATTAATGTAAATAATATTAAATTATTATATAATTAATTTGGTTATTTTTGTAGAGGATCAACGATTAGATAAGATGTTAGTGAGAATCATTTAGATTATTTTGGTAGTTTTTCGATCATCACAAACTAGTTTTGTTTCATTAATTGATATTTTGTATAAATAATAGTTATATAACCCTATTTAAGATGAAATAAATATATTATAATCGTTTTTAACTATAAAAATGAGCTTATGACCTACCTTGAAGGTGTAATTGAAAAACAGAAACACGTTGTCTATGAAGGAGGTAAATTGGCACCTCACGAATGACATTTTCATATTTAAAATAAAATACAAATGGATAAGAGGATTGCTGGAGGATTTTAGATTAGAATAATAACATTACATTATTAAAAATGTACTAGTTTTATCATGTAACTTTGTACAGGGTATGTGAGGGAAGGATAAGAGAATAATAGAAATGGAAAAGAAAATAAAAGAAAAGAAAGATATTTTTTACATCATGAAGTCTCCTCCTTGAGAACCTTCTTAAGAGGCTAGGGTTTTTTTAATGGTGATAGAATATTCTCTTAGACATGCTGAAGAGAATTGGAAAGATTATTGGGCATGATTTGGAGTAGCTTCAATGCTTAAGAGGTGTGATGAGAAGGGGTGGTGAGGGGTAGAATTTATAGTGGAGGAGAGGGGTGTTTTCTCATTATTATATTCATTAGATTATTATTTTGGCTCAATAATATGAATAGATTGAGAATTATCACCAAATATATTAAACTAATTAATATTATTTGTATATTATGGTTCTATCATCATCCATGACTCAATGAATAACTTATTTAATTTGTAATGAATATATACCCTAAATTACCGTATTTTACGATTCACAAAAAATTCATGTAATTTAGAAAAATATAAAAAATTTACCCTAACCAGTTTTAAATTTTTAGAATTAAAGATCTAACTACATTTTATGAAAATAATTTTTTAAATATGAGAAATTTAATTTTTAAATAAAATCATCATTTATTCGAAAAATACCGATTTTAAAATTAGAACTTATTTTATAACACTTTGAAAAAATAATTAAGGTATCATAAAATGATCTTATAATCATAAGACAAGAAATTATTAATTTATGAGTCTATTTTATGAAAAAAAATTCTTTTAAATTATAGTATTAATTTTAAAATTGAAAATAAATAATTATAAATTATAAAAATACCAATACATAATTTAATATTTTTTAAATAATTATTTACTTATTAAATGATATAAATATACCATATTTTGATTTATAATATAGATAAATTTTATTTAGAATTTAATAGGTGAGGTTATTGTTCTAATGTCCAAATTAAAATTACTAATGGTCAAATTATTATTTCAACTGTCACATTACTATTCATCAAAAATTGAAACTTATCCGATAAATACAAAAAATTAACCAAAGTAAATTTTGATATTATGGTTTCAAAAATTATTTTTATTGTTTCAGATACAATTTATAACATTTTCAAAATTTATATTTAAAATAAGTTCTATATTAAAAAATTATAAAACTATGTTTAGAAAAATATTGCCTTATTATTTGTAAAATTGTATTTATTTTTATCTTATACCTCTAAAAATATTTTATATGAATGTTTAAATGTTTTATTGAATATATAATATATAAATTTCATTAATATATTTCACTAATAGTAAATAATTGAATTTATTAATATAAAATTTCATTCTGGAAATAAAAATAGTTTTTATAAAAATAAATCTTGTATATTAAATTGGGTTTCATTTCTAATTATTGGGAAACCAATGAATTAATATTATGAACATATGTAATAATTATTTTAATAATTTACTAAATCTCACTACTTCTCACCATTCCCAACATCTAAGAGATAACTATAATAACATTTAATAATTTGTTAAGCTTATAAGAAATCGAAGAAGTTAAATTAAAAAAAGGGAATACTGGAAAATATTTGCATGTTAAAAAAGGTCTAATTTATCTTTTTTGACATTTTTATCATTGATAAATGGTACATTTATTGTGAATTTCAACAGACCACGTACTAAGGTATTACATTTTTTATTTTAAACACAGTCATTATGTTATTCCTTCTTCTTCCACAAGTTCGGAGTCTTGTGCATCCCTACCAAAATTTCTCATATGTTATTAGATTTACTAACTCATTAACCTTTTATACATACAATAAATAATAATTGTATTTATGTGTTTATTAATCTAATTGATTTTTGTGTGATTAATCTTATCTTCCATCACAATATGCTATCACACACAAGCACACAAACACACACTTAGAATAACGAATATGTGTGTTGGAGTGTTTTTATAATATTTAAATATAAACATATATATATATTTATATTTACAAAATACAAACACAGACACACATATCAATAAATATATATTTTTATATATATTATGTTATTTTGTATTTTTATTCTGAAATATATATAATATCCTTTTATCTTCTGTACTTTATAATGTATACCTCATTAGTAGAGTTTATATTATAATTTAATATGTTTAAACGTTATATATTTTCTTTATATATTAATAAATTATAGGAATTATGTATGTACTTTTGTATAAATTTTATATTTTTTATGATTATATTCTTTAAATGATAAAATTATATAATTTATAAATATTAGAGGATGTTTTGTATGAATACTATGTATTGATTATTATTATATATCTATTTATATGTTTTGGTGAAATATGAATATTTTTTTAACCAGATTGGATGAGAATAAGTCAAGAATTATGGTTGAAATTCGTATAAAAATGTGTATGATGTTGTGGTCAACGATTTTATCATATTTATAATAGAGCATGAAAATTAACATTCTAGAATTATGTTTCATGTTTATATTACTGTTATTAAAGAATAAATTGTATAGATGCGTTAAAAGAACACTTGATCTATTACAAAAATTATCAAAGTTTTAAATGTTGGGGTAAACTTGGGGAACAAATGAATTTAGTAAATGACTGCAATAACAATACAATTTGTGGATTGTTTCATACCAATACAAGTTTACAATGACATAATTTATAATGAGAGAATGTTAATAATGGTTGAATGTGAAGTTGATATTATCTAAAATATTTGGGTTATTAATGGATTTTTAAAACAAATCATTTTATGATGGTTATAATAAATATAAAACATCATCAAACATACAAAAAATATATAATTTGAGAAAAAATAATGGATGAAGTGGAATAGAATTTATTGAATTACTCTAAACCTTGTAGGATATATTTTTATATGTTAATAAGCTTATTTTTCAATCATATAATGTGAAATTAATGTTCTATTTAATTACCATGACCTATAAAAATATATATTTATTTTTTTTTGTAAGACAATACATCTTCCCCAAAGAACTATAGTTCACATAAAAAATCCCACAAGTGTGATACATCTCAAGACTAAAAAGATGTGTAATGTTTTTTAAAATTTATTTTGTTATATACCAATCAATATAATGTTTATTATACTATATAAAAGTGAACAAAAATCAAGTTACATGATGTGGTTTATAGAAAAGGGAATAAAAAATTGTAAACTTTGGCACCCATTATATTCCCTTATGTGAAATGGAATGATCATAATTATCATGAATTTGTAAATATGATAAAAATTAATCCATATTGATTTATATATATAATTCATGAATCCTTTTGGGTTATAATTATAAATTTATAGTATATGACTGGTTTTTTTGGGTAAATTATAAATTACCATCATTATGACTCATAAATTGAAATTGTGTTACGTTGTATTTTCCAATTTCATAGTAAAAAATGGTTATTATATTTATTTTTATTTACATTCATTTATTTATGATCTAAAATTAATATTAGATATGGGATGTATGATGCATGGTTCCTATTTTAAAGAATCATCCACATTAAGAGCCATTTTATTTTAGATTGTAACTGAATTTGTGTCTTGGTGCATATTTAAATAATATATCATGTAAGGAATGTAAATATGCCCTAAATGTGAAAAAATATAAACTTATATACTCTAAAACATTATAAAAAATATTTTTTATTAGAAATAATAATTTTCTACCAATATAAATATTGATTGCTGATAACAATAATCAATTGGATGTGAAAATAAGGCGTGGCAATGTCTCTATTAATAGATGATGAAGAGTGTCATGGTAAGATATATTTTCATTATTTTTTTAAAACATTCATGAAAAACTATAAGAAAATTGGATGAAAATAATGGTTAGTTTTCTTTGAATAATTTTATTATAATTGTTGGTATGTTGGATATTTTCTTAATATTCTATATTTAGAGATCATATTCATGTGATAGATTCCTTAGAATGTCACTAAATTCACTAAAAAATAGGAAATATGTAATCAGTTTAGGTGAGAAATTATTGATCTGGGGATAAAGGAAGAGTTAGTTCTAGTGATAGAGGGTTGATAACATTTTCTTTCTATATCACCTCAAATATATAATAGGAGAGAGAGATATCAAACTCACAACTTTTATAATGGAATAATTTTTCTTGAGGGGAATTGAAAAAATATTAGGCTTACTATATCAATCAATAACTTGGATAATAATTTTTTAAATTATGCTGCTATCATATTTTTATGTAAAATTCTATTCCAATTGATATGGACCATGTTTTTTAAAAACTTATTTCCATAGAAAATAAATAAGTTTTAATTATTTTATAAAGAAAAATAATGTAATTTTAGAGACCTTGTTTAGTCCCTAGTAATGGAAGAATAATTTTTCATCATATTATGGGTCTTGAAAATGTTCTTCACACTGTTATTCTTTGATATAATAGTTTATTTTATTTTTTATTTGGTGAGAATGGTTCAACTTTTTTTTTGTATATTATATATGGATATACCCTATTAAATTGTATAAAAATATACTGAATGTGTTGATCAAAAGTTTATGTATCCCAAGTTATTTTATATTGGAATATTATTGAATAAGTCTTTTAATTTTATACTAAATAATTATCACACATTGATAGCATTAGGATCCCAATATCTCATAAAAGAAGGAATTTTGGGGATGATGGAATTTTAGGTAGATTTTTTTCACAGTACTCATCACTTATTAGGAGAATGTTTATGATTATGTTTTTCATAATGGTATAGAGGTTGCATCATGTTTTGAAAAGGAGAATAAATTTTTTTGGAATTTAAATTGTTAAAAGTTTGAAAGTTAGATATTAACATCATTTAATACTTATTTTATACAGTGGTTCTCATACAATATTGTAATTATGTTATATGAAAAATAAAAAATAAATTATGGAAGAATATCATTCTTACCTATAAGATCAGGTGTACATGTATTATCATTAAATGGTTATGTAATTAATAGTTATACATTCTATACAATGAAAAAATGTTGAATATAGAACAATGAAATATATTAGAGTTACTATTGTGCTGTAAAAAATCAATGTTTCTTATACTATTGATATAAATCCTACTTGTTTTTTCAATATATCTAAATATGGAATATTTTAAAGAATACGATAGTCATATTCTACAAAATTCCATGCATTGATTTTTTATAGGAATGGGTTGTTAACATGAGTTCTGTTAAAGTTAATGAATTAAAATTCAATAAAGATAACTTAATAAAAAGAAGCACATTGGAAGGAACCCTTTATATCATAATCATAACCTGTATAAGTATTTTATACACCATATTGTATAAGGAAAACCATTAGTGACTAAAACCATAGTATAATCAATTGAAAATTTCATATAGGGTGATTCTTTCATTGAGATATCACAATCATTTCATAATTTACTAAATATAAATATTGTCTTATATGTTAATCTGGGATATAGAGATGGATTTAATAAAATTTATATAGGGGGAAAATCCATTGAAGAACTAAATAAAAGAAAATGAGTTTTATAAACATGTTAGATGTATCTGATAAATATTCAATATAATGTATTTTTCCCAATATATTATGTTTTTAATAAATATTTTAATTTATTTTTCAAACTTATAGTTTAGATAATGAAATTTGCATATATTGATTCTACCCGTATTGAGTAAAAATATAACAGTGATCCTGAATTTGAGTAATAATATAAACACGGTCATTATACTAAAGTAGTGAAATAGTCTGAAGGTAGGAAACCTAAAAAAGTGAAAAGGCCAAAAAATAGCAGAGTGTTATCTTATGATAGTATTAAAAAATCTTATTATGGTTAGAAGAATAGAATTTTTTTATGTATGGATGTAATGAATATGGAAAATTATTGACCCCCTAAGGATTATTTTCATTTGTTACAATGGGCTCAATACTTGAATGTGTGTGATAATTAATATACACAATTGAAATAATGTTATGACGACAATGAAGGTAACTATTTGGGAAGACAAGGCGGTATATAACACAACATAATTCAATTAGGACCCCTTATGGGTTTTCTTATGAAATAAATTATAACCCTAAAATCATACTTCTAATAGTCCATGGGTTGGTAATGATCACCGAGGGTATAACACTAACAAGTGGTAGGAATTTTCATCTAAAGAGAACATTTAAACACAATTAAAAAAATTCAAAAAAATCCCCAAAATATATTTTCCTATATTCCCCCAATATACCTAATGTCTTGTGACCAACACACAATAAAAACCACACCATAACCAATTTACACATGTTAACCATTTCTATATCCCTACCAAAATCATTATATATATTTTTTAAAATAAAATGAACCCATATATAATAAAAAATAAATGGGAGTGAATTTTTTTGAATAGGTTGGACATTTGGTTTTTATAAATGTAATTAATGTCGGGTGGCAATAGAGAAGACCACAAAATGTGGTTGGATTCTTTGTTAATCATACTACCATTATTAAAATTACATAAAAAACAATAATGATTATACCTCAAAATAGTCTCTATTAAATTTCAGTAAACTTTGTCAATCAATCCATATATCCATAAAATAAAAATATTAAATATTTTAAAAAAATACTACATCGGTATGTAATCTAATATCTATGAGTATTCATATCATTATTATTGGACAACTCACAACTGTCACAAGGTTTAGATACTGAAAATAGTAATTATGAAACTGCCATCTACATAGGAAAACACAACTAACAAGAAATATAGACATGTCATAAACACATATAATCCACATCATCATCATCAATAAATCCTAATGGTACCTATCTCATGGGAAATACCCTATTATTAGACAAGTTGGTTGATAATACATCACTTTTTCTTCAATCTTATACTAATCATCCAAACACAATCATGTAAAAAATCATTTGATAATTATATAACCTATGAAAGAAACAAACTACACATATACTAGGCTCTTGTAATCTATAATGATATAAATTATAAATAATTTATTATTCACATCATATCAATACTTCTATGAATCGAGTCCACATCAACTCACTTCATACCATAAT
This sequence comes from Viscum album, assembly GCA_963277665.1. Lineage (NCBI taxonomy): Eukaryota > Viridiplantae > Streptophyta > Magnoliopsida > Santalales > Viscaceae > Viscum > Viscum album. The sequence goes on from OY728143.1 coordinate 1,568,553,552, forward strand.
CTTTCTTTACCATTATATAAACATAAAACTCCAAACAATATAAATTTCAATTCATATTCTTAGGAGTAAACATTTATAATATAGAGTGAGGAAAGTTATCATAGAATTAAGTATTTATATAAACTTTATGAAGCATCCCAATTCTCTTATAATCATATCTAAAACCAAGTTACTCACCCAGGATTCTTCTCTTCTCATCATTGGGAAATTATAATAAAATATTTTCATTATCTTAATCCACTAATTCACCTAAGACCCATACTCCAAAATCCACTATTAAAATGAATTTTTTACACACATACTTTAACACCAACTAACAAAACCCAAAATATATATTATTTTATACCATTTTACATAATCAATCATGAGAAATCATGATTAAATCACACAATCATAAACTAAAGGTTTATTATCATTGTATATCAGTTAAAAACTATCCTAACTTATAACATAATATATATCTACTATATAAAGTTTCCCCACATGTGATTCCCTTCAAGAAAAAATACACAATATTCCTCTCCATTACGTTTGGAAATGGGAACCATAATATAATGATAAACATAAAGTATTGGGAAGGGTAGAATATATTAACGAGACACAGAAGAATGATTTTCAAATCATAAATATGTATGAAGATAAGAGAATAGGTGAAGTATCATGATTAAGATAATAGGATCCTAAAATAATATAATGTGATCGTGGGGAATGAGAGTATAATCATAGATAAAGGTGTATGAATAAAGAACTATAAAAGTATAACCATGAAATCATATATTATAACATGTCATAATAATTTAAAATAAATAATAGTTAACCATAGTGACATAAAATATTAATTTAGAACATTCATAAGTATATAAAGTAATAACATATGTCAAGGAATTACTATCACGAACATTGTAGCATTCTGGAAAAATATAACTACACCATGTCTATGAAAATATAGTGATCTTAGCAGATATAAATATTTACCCCTTATATTGTAAGGATATATAATTATAGTCACCCCTATCATATAATCATAAATTAATAAATATGAGTGTTAAATGAAAATTATCATCCATCCAATAAAATAATTTATTTATTAAACTATTGAAAAAAGGGTTACATAACACTTCCATGAGGTACTGAACAAGAAATAAAAAAATAATTGATCTAATGAAATCCAAAATTTAACCACCCAAGAGAATAATATCATAAGAGAATTTATATGGTTATACATGAATGATATGGAATATTCATAGATGAGTGATATTATTGAGGGAAAAAGGAAAATTGATTAGAAATCTTGAAATGATTTTTTTAACATTTTGGAAGCATCATCATAAAAAAATATTTTCTTATTTTAGAATCACTTAAAAAAAGAGAATTTTAAATAATTATTTTTGATAATAATATGTGCATAAAATAGATCTTTAGAAATAAATATATAAAGGATATTGAGTTAATAGAATCCCTTAGCTTAAATTCCTTCTTGATTAAATTAACTCTAAATCCTTGTATAATAAAAAAAGTTCATTATTAATCAATATAGAATGTATATTTATAATAATAATATTTAATATAATTTATTCATATTTTTTATGATATACTTATTAGTAATTAATAGTAAACATTTAAATTTAAGTGTAAAATGTTCGATTACATTCATTCTTACTTAGGTATAGCAGTTTTAACCCTTGATCATTTATCATGTCTTAATCACCTCCAGAAGTGTCATGGAAAGGATATAGATATGTCTCATATAGAAATGGAGTTCCATGATTATTTCATGGATGTTATAATAATGGTTTGTATTGAATGATTTATTTTTTTACATTATTATGATTATTGAATCAATTGAAAGAATTACCTTTATTAATAAATACAAATATATATATTTCAATTATATATTTTGAAAAAAATAGATTCAACATTAATTCAATATTTTACTTGGATTTATTTTTTCATAATTATATATAATGAACATATTATAGTATCATTAAAGTTTGTTGTTAAACCAGACCAAATAACAATATTCTATAATATGATGGATCAATATATTAACATTGAATTATTATTTCATTATATTAGATAGATAATGATATTATTTAGATAATATAGTAGTTTTATAGAATATTTAAGTGGGGAGGATGATAATTTAATAAAAAAATAGATCGAAAATGTTGTTACTTACAAAGTAGAAAATTAACCTCAATTAGAATATTAATTAATTTTTAAGGATTTTAGATGCTTATTGATACTTGGGGATTCAAAACATGTGAAAGGAATGTTATTGAGGGAATTTGGGTAGATATTATAGATGAAATTGAATTAGAATAGTGGTATTTAATGGACATAGGATGGGTCCTTTTTTAGACTAATTTGAGTGGAATATTTCCAAATACACATTCTTTAATATACAAGGAATGTAATCTTTCAAGGAAAGTGACTCAAAAGAAAAAAAATAAAGGATATGGGGCGTTTATTCTCTCATAAACAAAATTTAGTGACATGTTTTGGAGATATTACATCAATTTACTCATTATTTTAACAATTTTACGGAATTTACCTTCTATCGTCATAACTCACTTTTTACCTCATCAATTCGTTTTTCTCAAAACAGTAAAATTGAAACTATAGCCTAATTTTGATGTTATATTAGAAATATTAAAACAATTTTATTATAATAAATTTTTAAAAGTAAAAAAAAATTATTTTAATAAAAAATCATATAACACTTTAAACATTTTTTTTATAAAAAAATGTTTTTAAACAACTAATGATTTTATCATTAATTTAATCTAATTTCTAATAATTTTATAAAGGTTACTTAATTAATTTATATATATAAATAAAAAATTTTACTAAAATATTCTTTATATTTGATAGAATAAATTCTCAAAATAAAAATACATAGCATATACAAAATTATAAATTTTTTAAAATACTATATGTTTTCACAAAAATTTATAAACATATTATTTTATTCTATATTTTGTATTATATGTATATTATAGGTAAAAAATATTTTTTTAATATATATTTTTAACATCGAAAAAATAACTTCCTGGTCGTAATTTTATACTAATAATTTAGTCATGGGTATAACATACAATAGTTATCTATGAAATGGATATATATCTGATAACCATATAATGTTCACATTACCCATTCATATTCTTATATATAACCTTTCATAATTCCTTAAAATGATTCATCATACTTCCTTATTTAAAATTTTTACCAAGTTTCTAGTGTGTTTATTCTATCAAATGATATAGTCAATAGTATAAGTCTCATAAGAGACAATGTGGAAAATTATTTCAACATAAGAGTATTTTTTTATTTTATTGTTTTAATTACTTCATTTTTCTGAATTAATTTTATAGAATTAATTTTTCCTTCATTCTTAATATTACATTTTGTGGAAATAAAATAAAATTCATTTCATGTTTTATTTCTTATGATATATTTTATGAATGATTTTCTTTCTATATAAAATAAATTGAATTCAATTTCATTATGTGAGAAGAAAATTTTTTACTTAAATATGGGGTGTTATAAGACCATATTGATATGAGTCAACATAACTATTGTCATGATCACAGTTGAAAATATAAATCCCCACAAATATCTATCATCTTAAAAATATGCTCCCACCATACTACAAACTTGTACCGACACCCCTAAAATAAAAAAATTATTTAAATAAAATTTGAACATTGTACTTTTCCTCATATGAGAGAACATAAAAGCCACTTCGAATATCAATATCTTAATGTCACATAAAGGGAAGGTCTAAAATCCCCTCGGCTCAAGTAACAAGTTGGTAGTTGTGACCTACTATCAATCTCTTCATGTCTTGTCCTTTAAACAACTCTATTTATTCCTCCACCTCTCTACAACATAGCCTCCCATCACAGCTCGTTGGTGCTATTTGAATGGATACTTACTCCATATTAATTTTATTTTGATACTAATAAAATATTTAATTAAATTTATTCCCTCTATCTTAAGCTAAGATATTGAACTTCCTTGTTTAAATCTTACTCTTGTTGTAAAATAAAAGAATGATTATTGAGATTATTGGTATTTAAATAATTTTTTATTGTTATCTTGTTCGAATTATTATGTTTTTAATATCAAATGTTGATAAATTTCATGTCTTTAGTGTTTAATAAATTTTCAAATTTGTGACTCGTATGTATATCAAATGACTCATATAAAAATCAAGGACTAGTGTGTAGATCAAAAAAGACATATGAAAACTAAATGAATCATACACTAAAGCTAAAATGAATCTTTCATTGACATAAAATAAAGAAATAACTCTTATGTTATGAGTATAATGTCTTACAAGGAATTAATTATTGCATAAATTAATAAGTATTATTTAAAATATTATGTATTGTGTGAATGATGAATTCTTATGTGATTGTGATGTCAAATATAATTTTGAAGAGTTTTGATAATGGGAGTATTAAGAGATCCAAAATACTTTAACTTTTTTCCATTAAGTTAGTTTTCTTACAGAAATTTGTTATACTAAAAAATATAAATATAAATATATTTATTTAAATATATATCTTATATGATTCATATTCACTTTGTCACTTATATCTAAACATGAATGAGATTTGTGAAGATCAAATGAGATTTTCATATGTACTAAATGGAGAAAAAATCATGAACCATCATCAGGGGAATTAGATAACAATCCCAGTATATAATTTAACAAGCCCAAAGTAGTTTTTATCTACACATTCAATATTGTTTCTTTTAAATAGAATAATTACCGAAAATATTATAATAGAATATTTTTTTTCAAGGGATACTTTTATAAATACAGTTAGTCAGAACCAAAATAATGATATAATATAAGAGGGATGTTAATAAACACTATAAAAGTTTGTGATCACTCCCACTGTAACTCTTTTTGTAGACATTAATGAGTTTCACTCTATTAATCATCAAGTGATCAGTCTTATTTTACTTTCAGTATCATGATATTTAAACTATGTTTTTGTGTTGTTTTGTATCCTTATTTATTTTTGTGTGAACTTTTTGTAGTTATCCTTTAACATTCCATACCCGGGCCTAGTTTTTTATAGATCCATTAAAATGTATGTTAGGGTTGTGCCTCCTATATTAAAAAGGAATATTTTGGTTGTGAATATAGGTTGAAAAAGGTAGGTTGATTGGTTTGTGGCCCTGGGATAATAAATTTAGTATTGTAATGGGTTTTAAATACCAATTAAAAGTAAATTTTTGTTATGGTCATTCATTTAATAGAAAAGGATGTTTGTAATTAGGTTGTGACACTACTATAGAAGTAAACATTTTAGTGGTTTATTGGGAATATAGAGAATTGAAGAGTAGATGTAGGATCACATTTATGTGAAATAATATGAAAATTATTGTGTAGATAATTTATTTTTCTACTGATAATAAAATATTAACACTTATCAACCTGTTAAAATTTTATAAACCAGACAACTAACACCTATATTAACCATTCAGTAATCCTACTATCTAGGGAAAATATTTATTAAAAATATTCAATTTAATATCATAAACTCTATTATTTGTCCCAAACTATGGTGTGTATGTGTGGGTGTCTATGTGTGTATATATTTATTGCAAATTTGTTTACTAGAAATAACCATCTACGGGAAAAGATGAACTGAGATAGCATGCTTAAGTTATAATGATGGATGGATTCCTCGGAGGATACAAATATTTAATAGAAATAATTTTGGATATTTCCAATTAGTGTGACTCCATCTGGGCTACATGTATGATTCATTTTGGGATTCCTTTATCTCTCATGATGTTCTAATGGTTTTTGGGAGTCATGGTTGATATTTTAGAATTCTCAGATAATTATTGAAGCCACATTGTATATCCATGATTAGTAATAACCAGCAGTATCCATGTGATATGGTTTTTTTAACTCTACTATAATTTTTCATGATTTGAGTAGGGTCTATCTAACCACAAGTGATTCCTAGGAAGACCTAGTAGATAGTTGGGTTTTTTAAAAGAGTTTTCTTCATGGATTACTCATAGTTTTTTGACAATATAATTATTCTAAGGTAACTATGCACTTTGGTTTATAGTGGGGAAGCAGTGGTGGAGAAATTTTATGTGAATATTTTAAAAAAATCAATGATTTTGAATAAATTAATAATATAAAAACCCTTGAATTTCAATGTTTTACTATTAAATGATAATTAATATTTGTGGTATTAAAATGGATCAAAATTATTAAATTAATAAGGAGTTTGAAATCCAGAATTTATTTCTACGTTCTTTTTAAATATGTTCCATGTGTTTATCTTTATCAAATTCCAGGAGCCAAAAATACCATGAAACCCAAAGTTAACCTCAAACCTCAAGATAGCCAGCCACATAGCCAAGCCTAACTATGATAGACCTGCCAAGATAGCAAGTGAGAAGGTCTACTCAGGATATAAGTGGGAATGGGTGATGAATCCCATATACAGTGGCTTGCGAGTGATGACACATTCTAGAGTATAGTGAGCCCAAGGGATTGCACGATCCATAACATACACTATATGAAACACCACTACTAAACTAGATACTGACATGAATACCATTCATGAAGCTCGATATCAAGATCCATCGACATACTGCTAGCTCTACCACCTCCTTCTATTATCAACTACACCTCCGTCGAATACCTCAACCGCCATGGATGATTCTTCTAGCATTCAGAGTTTCCATATGCATGGGGCCTCAACTACCATCTCTTATTACCATGTAGTACCACTAATTTAAAATCCACATATCCATTCCATGCACGAATCAAGTCATCCCATGTTCCAAATCCAATTCCTAGATGGATCTATTCCATTCCAAAAAAGGAAAACTCATGATTCTCATGATTCAATGCTATGTGTCTCATGAAATACACATTACTAAATTGATTAATAACTCCAAAATATTAGGGAGATACATGGATCTAATGTAGAAGGCCGAGTCTCTATACTAATGGAAGTGGAATCCCACTACCTCAAGTGGATATGAAGCACCCACAGAGTTGAGTCCACAATCATAAAAAAGGATTTCTCGATAAATGATCAACTACCATGCTACTTTTTTTTTATTTTTTATTTTTTTAATTCAGTTTTTACACTTTTAGTTTAATTATAATTTTTATTTTCTTTTATTAAAAACAAGTCAATCATTTTTGTGTCAGCACCCATCCACCATTCTCTTGTTCTTTCTATTCTTCTTCTTTTAATAATAATAATAATTATTATTATTATTATTTTAACATTCTTATTTATATTTATGTTATTTATTTCCATTATTATTTTATTTTATTCATACTCTTTCTCTCTCTCATCCTAATTATTTTTATTTGATTTTTTTATTTTATTTGTTTTACCATTATGATTAATTTTATTTTCTCTTCTTTTATTTTTATTTTATTTAATATATTATATTCCCATTTTCCTCTAAAGTGATCTCTTACTACCAATAATGAGAGGCTAGCCCAAACCTTTTCCTGCAGTAGTTCAAGATGTTGTTGAATTTTTATTTATGTATATTTTATTTTGGTGGTGGATATGAGTAGCATGAATGGGGGAGGAAAATGTGCATGGTGTGGTGATTATACCCCATGAAAATGAACTAAATATATTTCTATTATGTTGTTTAATTTATTTTAACTCTCTTAATTGATTGTCTCTTCAGATGATGGAGTTGAGAGAATCAATGAATGAAACTATGTCAATAGATCTAGGTCCTAGAAGAAGGAACACTCTCGACCACGGTGTGTCATCAACCTTGATTGCAGGAAGAGGTGGAATTGATATTTCATAGGCTTTCAAAGACACAAAAAATTATAAATAAAAATAATATTAATTAATTATGATATTTAATATTTGGATTATCAAGTTAAATCAATCAAATATAGGAGAGTAATGATTAAACTGAAAACTCAATCCAAAACCAGGTTCTTTCCTCTTTAACTCATTCTGTTAACATTTCATGCTAGTTTATATTTATATATGGAATTTCATTTTACTCTATTATAAATTAATAAAAAATAAAAAAAATTACCAATTTTTTTTAAAAATAATTTGAAAACAAAAAACCATTAGTTTAAGTGAATTAGATTAAGTGAGTGAAAAAAAACTGAGAAGCTCCTTAAGTTAGATGACCCTAGTTTTCCACTGGGCTTCACATGGAAAATAATTTTCTTTTTCTACACACTATGAAAAACCTGAATAAAAAATGGCACCATTTCCCAGTATATAATCAGTTATATTCATTCATTTTCTATTTTCACATTTTAGATAGTTATTTAATTCTTTAAAAACTGTAGAAAACAATTATTTTTCCATGATGTATTCAAATGAATATTATTATGTATAGACCAACTACTCACAGGTAAAAACACCAGTAGCTAGAGAACCATGGTCTATAATAGAAAGTATTTCAGTATGTTATAGATAGATTAGGGGATCACGAATCTGAATTAGCATAGATGATGAATTCAAGGACCAAATCCATCCATTAAAAGAGACCCTTAAAAGACTAGTGGTTGAAGGTTTAACTAAAGAGTTACCTAAAATCTTGTAATACTTACTATAATTTTCCGAATAAGTGGTTGTGACACTAGTAGATTTTTCTTTGTTTCTTCCCAAAACATTTGAAGAAGATCCCCCAGAAACATTCCAAGAGAATGTGGCTAAACATAAACTCAAATATGATATTCAAGAGTTTGAAGAGATAATTCATCATCTATAAGAAAAAATAAATTGGATCACTAAGAAATTATGTGAATCTATCAAGAAATATTAACCTCAACTATAAGATAAGCCACTTGTCTTCTATGATTTACCTAAGAAGGCCAAGGTGGAAGACTTGGCTACTGTGGTATATTGGGGAGATTAATAAGTTCTGGATGAATTTTTGAATGATTGTGTGGAACTGCTTGATCTCTGCATACCTTTTACAGAATAAGAGAAATAACTATTAAAGGATGACCCCACCCATGTGGTGGGATTTGAATTAAAAATGGGGGATAATGACTACATGCCTCCAAATTCATCCATCTAATTACAAGAGGCACTCATCACTAAATAATGGATTTAAATTGATCCCATTTTGGGAGATGATCTTATCTCAAACTATATTTCACTTTATTTTATTCAATAGGAATTGAGTATTAATTCCCACTGATTCAAATTTTATGATTAAAAAAATATTTTCTCTTCTTTAAAAGAAGCTGGTGAACCTATAAATTCACCAATTGAAGAACACATGGTGTTCCCTAATTTTTATCAACATACATTTGAGGAATCCCATGAAGAATTCCGAGTTACTGAGCCTGAGGAAATCAAAATAGATGTTGCTCAAATTGAAATTGTGTAATTGCTTATTAATTATATAAATACAAATTTTATTCAAGAAAATGTATTTTTTTACTTACCCACTGAACATTCAATTTAGGTGTCTTCAATTGAGCTATCATTTTAAGAGAAATTGAAGGTTTCACAAGTTTCAACAAAATAGGTGGATGATCCATAATTCATCATACTCATTCAATGAAAGATATACTTAATCAAGAAGGGGGGTGATCTTGTATACTCGATCCATGGATCCTTCCTCCTCAATAAGGATGATGAAAAAGCTAGGAAAAGCCACATGTGGTGGTTCAATAAAATAAGCTTAATTCACCATCCTAGATTAGATAACTGTAGGTACTTCCCTCTGGAGGTAGTAAAAATTCAGGGCCCACTTGGAGGATCATACGAAGACGTGTATTTAAACACTTTCTAGGATTTATATTTCATTCTTAAAATTATTACATCATATTACTCCTATCTATTATCTTTGTGAGACTAAATTACACGATCCTTGTGATTGATTGATTAATTCCGTTTTGTAGGATCATGATGGAAGAAGGAAGCCCAGAAAAACCATAGAAAAAAAGGATCTAATATTCCTTGGAAACAGAGTTCACTTTTAGTGTTTAAACTTTTACACTCTCAATTTTTTTTCCAACAACATTTTTTTGAGCCTCAAATTGGAATTACATTCCAATTTTTTAATTATGATTTACTAGACCTATCATGGAGACATGTTTTTTAGGAATCATGGGATCCCATGTTTTAATTTAATTATTAATGATATTTAATGGGTAAAATGGATAATTAGATTATTAATGAAAATCGTTGATATTAAAATGAGGACTCATGAGTTGAAGGAATTGATTCATTAATGTAAATAAAGTTCTCCACCCAATGTTTTCATGCATTGAATTTTTGAAATTCATGTAAATTGATTTTTTATTACTAATCATGCGTTGAGTTATTTTTCAATGTTATAATTCTCATTCCTGAGAAGATTTATAGATTAGGTGCTTCTTATTTTATTCTTGACAATATTAGTTGAGGGATCATGGGACACACCACCAACTAGAACATGCATTTGAACTTTTCAAAGCTATGACTATGGAGAAAAATGATTGAGGCATATTTTAAAAAACAATTATACTTAAAACACCACCTTTATATCAATAATTGTTAATCTCATATAAACCATGAATCTCATTGTTATGAATGTGCTACATTTCATGTCATTTTTATCTATTCCTACCATTCTCTTATTATTTATTGATATTTTTATGTTGAATTGTGGGGGTTAATGGAGTCATGAAGTATGTGATAAAATATATTATAAGGAAAAATTATGGTGTGTTTATTATGTGTGATGGGAACAGTTTTCTATTCACCCATTAGATTATTATTATTTTTACATCTTGAAAAAATGATAATTACAAAAAGTACCCAAAAAAAAATTGGGATACGATTTGGGAAAAAAAATTCCCCATTACCAGAACTACAAATTTTATCATATGTGGTTTGGTGGTGGATGTGAGTTTAATTATAAGAATAACTTAAAAAAAATTTATTTGGAAAAGAAAAAAAGTATGAAAGTAGAGAAAATTTAAAGAGGTATCATACATCATTCATTAGTCTTAATTTAATCATTATCAAAACTATGATATTTGGAGAATTTTTCAGTTGTTACAATTTGAAGTGGGGAATTTCATAGAATTTTTACTTTCGATATCAAGAAAATTTCTTTATGAGATAAACCTCATCCCCAAGCATTAATTGTTTAAACATCAAATACTACCAACCATAAACCTCAGATTCTTTTGAACCTTAATTGTAAGAACTCATGATTTTATGTTTCCTTTTTTCTTTATAATGTATAGAAATTAGTTCCTTGACAAGCCTGTGGATAAGGAAAATGCAATCTTGATATGATCATAAATCAACTTGGATTTTATCATGAGTGATGAGTGAAATGTTTCAATGTAGAGGTAAATCATGATCTAATAGGCTTAATAGAAATGAATTGAGGAATTTGAATAAATAATAAGATATGTTTTCCCATTTTCACAGGGGAAAAGAAAAATATTTTATTTGATTGTCTGTTTGACAAATGAGAAATTAAATTGATATTTTTTTTTTGAAATTTGAAAATTAAATTTTACATTGATATTTATTTAATTTAATTACATAGAAATTTGAATAATGGTCACATTGGTGACCTCTATAATTCTATTTGGTGATTTTATGCTCGAGGAAAAGAATGGTTTAAGAGTAGGATATTTGGCCGAGTCATTTTATGTGAATATTTTTTAAAAAATTTAAATTATTTGGAATGAATTTATAATATAAATACCCTTTCATATCAATGTTTTACTATGAATTGGAAATTCATAATTATGGAATTAAAATGGATAAAATTGATAGAATTTATTAGGAGTTTAAAATTCAGAATTTATTTCTACATTATTTTGAAATATGTTCTAAGTGTTTGTGTTCATCATTTTTAGGAGAAAAAAATATTAGACAACCGAAAGATAACCCTCAACCTCAATCAAGGAATCTTCCTAGCCAAGCCCAGGTGAGCTTTCCTAGTTAATCCAGACTAATGAAAGGTCTACTAAGGTTGTAGAAGTGGAAAAGTGATGAATCTTGTGCATAGTTTCATTCGGGTGATGAACCCCTCATGGATTATAGTCAACTCATGGGATCACACGGGCCACATATGTGTGCCTCGTATATGTTGTGTGTGAGTGTGAAGTGCGGGATCCTAAATCCCTCAAGGCCTTTTAATGGTCCGTCCCACACCTTGAGTTATAGAGAGGTGGTCACCTGCTCACCGAATCTATGTGGGATTCCTTTTTTTGGTTAATGTTCATCACCACTCACCTCTTCCGTGATCTACCCACGCTACCACCTTCATACCAGCCCATCACCATTACATTCACAAGGGAACTCCATGGCTTCCACTCCTAGACCTCATATTGAATTACACTTCCACCACTACTCCCCCAAACCACTATGGATCAACTCAGAGGACCTTTCCCATCACTTTGATCCCATATTGGAGGCTTGTTTACTAATTGAGATGGACACAGGAATAATGATTTTCCACTTTTAGGCACTATCTCCACCACCATCGATCACCATACATCCATAAAAGCAACTATAACCTACTACTCTCCAGTTTCATGCACATTCCTATGCTTCATACCTTCATCCTTATTTTCCATCCACCACCTGTAATATCACTGCTCAACTAGAGACTACCATGAATGGTGCCCACGAATCTCAGGGTTAAGATCCTTCAGCTTACCACCAGCTCCACCACCAACTTTCATCATCTACTGCACCATGGCTGAACACCCCGATCACCATGGTTGATTCATATGGCCTTTAATGTTTTTAGATAAAGTAGGACTCTACTACTTTATCTTACTTCCATGTTGTACTACTCCCATGAAATACATATTTTCATTCCATGCATGAATCAAAGATTCCCCTGATCTATATCTTATGCATATCTGGATCTCTTCCATGCCAAAAAATGGAACATTCATTATCCTTGGATGGCAATCCCATGGGTCACCCGAATGTCCCATTCTTAAATTGATTCATGACTCCCCAATATCATGAATAAATGAAATTATAATTGGTCAGTTCGAGTCTCTTTTCCTATAAAAGTTGTATCCCACTACCTCAGGATGATATGAAGTACCCACAGAGTTGAGTCCACAACTGTGAAGTAGTCTTCAATGAAGGTCAAATATCCATTCTGTTGTGTTTTGTTTCTTATCAATTTTTTAATTCTCTTTTGTTTATTTTCTTTTAGTTTAATTTTAATTGTAATTGTAATTTTATTTTATTAAAAAAAACTCAAGTTATTTTGTGTCAGCACCCTTCCACCATTATCTTCCCCTTCTTCTCCTTCCCCTTCTTATTCATTTAATTTTATTTGTAATATTAATATTAATATTATTATTATTACATTTATTTTTTATATTTTATTTTCATTATTTCATTTCATATTTTATTTCATTCATATTCTCTCTTTATCCCCCCAATTATTTTTATTTTCTACTTTTTATTTGATTTTTTCTCAACTTCATTATTTTTATTTTCTATTATTTTCCTTTAATTTTATTTATTATTTTATGTTACCTTTATCAACCTAAGTGATATATTACTCTTGATAATGGGCGGCTAACGAGATTCTTGTCTAGGGGGAGGTTAAGGTGTTCTTGAATTTTTCATAATGTTTTTACGTTTGTGGTAGATACGAGTAAGCTGAATGAGTGGGAAATTTTCCACAGTGTGGTGGCTGTCCCCCATGACATGAAAGTCAATCTATTTCTATTATTATTTTTTAATTTATTTTCCCTATCTTCAATGAAAATATCACTCCACAATGGATTTAAGAGAATCAATAGATGAAATGACATCAATAAATATGGGTGTTGGAAGATAGAACACCCTTGAGAAAGGTGTGTTATCAACCTGATTATTGGTGGAGGTAGAATTGATATTTTTAGCATTTAAAGATCCCAAAATTTCTAAATAAAAAGAATATTAATTCATCATGAGATTTCATTTATGGATTGTCAGACTAAAATAAAAAATCTAAAGGATAATGATGATTGATCCCAAAACCGAACCCAAAACCAAGTACTTTCTTCTTTAAATTATTATATTTATCATTTCTTACTATGTTAAATTTTTATATCTCATTTAATTTAAACATCCTAAAAAATAATCAAAATCCCAAAAATATTTAACATTGTTTTCATATAATAATTAAGAAAACAGAAAAATTAATTTTTAGTGAATTAGATTAAGTGAGTGAACAAAAATGAGAAGTTCCTCACATGAGACAACCCTAATCAGCCACAATGATGAACTAGGAAAATAATTTTCTTTTTCCACGTCCTACGATAGGCGTGCATCAACTAGAAATCACAAGGATATTGCATGGCCTTTCTTACCATGTTACATAATCTTGAGACTCATATATATTTCATAAAAATAGAAAATGATCCCAATAACAATAGTGTTTTTAATTCAAATCTTACCCTAATATCTCATTATCTTAACCCAACCCTTCTTTAAAGCTATAAAAGTTTCTACCCTTCGTCTCTTAGTGACTATCCATCAATATTGGTGGATCTCTTCAATGTTTTTGTGAATATCCTCTTAATTACTCCCATTTTCTCTAGATATGCACTCGATATCTTTTATCATTGATAAGTTGGAACCATGATGAGGTGTGATGACCAGATATAGTATTTTAGGTAGAAATTGATGGTGTTTCATATAGATATATGCTTATGTAGACTTGATATATTCATTTAATTTTACCATTATTTAATTAATCTATGTTTCCTACATTGATGAGGTATGTCTCTCTCTTAAATGGATCTTTATCCTAACATATGTTGTTATTATTATATTTTCCTTTGTTTTGGATTGTGAAAGTGGTCTATTTGATATTTATGAGGGTTATTTTTTTAAATTTACCTTTTATATCTTGGAAATGGTTTTAAATTTATTTTTCAGTAAAAATAGTTTTACACAATTCATGTGTTGTATGAAATTTCCTGATGATAGTTATAACTCTAAATTGAGGGCTTCAAGCAATGGAGTTGCAATGTGTTGATTTTGGAAATGATTTATTAAATTATGTTTAGGGTTTACATGATCTTTTTTTTGGAATAAATATCACATTTTGAACCTTGGGTGCATTTAGTTATGGGAATATGAAAACATTAGTGAATGAAACACCACTAGGGGGTATAATTGTGATATTGATATAATATGGTAGAACTAGGTATTATTAAGGCTTACATATTTTCTACTCAGTGTTACTTCTGTGTTCTAGATTCATTTTTCTATATTTTAAACCCCTTTTTCTTGGTTTATTCATGATGTTAATGTTCATATTTTAATTTCTTACATGTTTATATTTTTAGATACATATTATTTTTGACAATTTACCTCTATCTTGACAATCATGTTTATTTCCATATTCATGTGGCTTCAATTAGTAATTTTATAAAGTAAACAAATGTTGCTTAATGAGAATTTATTTAAAATTAAATGATTTATGGAAGTGGTTTTTTAAATCTAGAACTAATGGTTTCATAGTTATAGACATTGTTTAGATTCTTGGTAGTACCCTACAAGGTATTTTACTCACACTGTATGTATTCTATTAGGAATATATAGAAATTATTTCATATGATAACAATAAATGGAAGAGTGTCAAGTTGTTTGATGTGTTATCTTGGTTTATTTCACATCATTGTGGTCTTAGATGGGGGAAAACGATGATCACAAAGAGACCTAGTTAAATTGTTGGACTTGTTTTAGGTTTTTATTAACCTTATAGATTGTTTGATATGTCTAAGTGTTATAAACCACTTCTTTCAGAATGTAATCAAATATTTTATATTTATATTGTTATAAATGAGACATTTTATATAGTGGTTTATGGGTGAAATCATTCCCACATTTTTTTATATTGATACCTAGGTGCTTTTCACTAGCCTATAGTCATCAGGAATGCACTTAAGGCCTTATGGAAGGCCACATTGGGTGATTTTTCAGGTCAGTCTGGGTTGGTTTGTTAAAAAATTTTATAAAGGAAGGTTGGTCCTGGGAGTGTTTGGTAGACTAGGGTTAGGACCATGAGGACTCAGGGGTAAGTGAGGGAGGGTACCTCTCCTGTTCACTTTCCTTCTTGGCCTCGAGTTACCAAGGATGCTCGATGAATTTTAATCATTATTTTGAGTTTGATTTTGGGTTTATTTTTACAAACTTTTCATATTTGTATTTTGGATTTTGTTTTTTCTCAAATATTTATTGTTTAGGGTCTTTAATTTGGATTCTTGAAGTTGTTAAATTGATTAAAAAATGTATTCCGAAGATAATTAGGTGTTATCTCTTGTGTCACTTCAAATTTGAGGGATAGATCAATGGGACAAGTCCTATAGGAAAACCCTCAATTCAACCATACTTTAGTGAAAATGATAATATGGATTATTTAAACACATGGGAAAGAGGGTGGTGGAAACCAGGAAATAATGTCAGAACCTTCATTAGAATTTACAAAAAAATACACCAATGTTCTGTAGTGAAAAGTATGCCTAAGATATAAAGGAATTGATTTAGATAATACGTAGGATTTTATACTTTTTGATTAATCTATAAGAATAAAAGATGTGATTATCCACTTATATGGATAAAGGAACTAGAAGGAAATACTGGGATTCCATTGTGAAAGATAAATTACATGAGGACCTCACATTGACCACTTTCATAAAGGCATTGAAAGAGTTGTTTTATCCTTATAGGTTTTGTGTTAGAAAAGATGATGAGTTTGTGAGTATGGATCAACGATACCATTCAATGTTGGAGTATGAAACTCATTTCTTTGATTTGGTTCATCTATCTCTAGAACATTTCACTAATGGAAACCTCATGGTTTGACGATTTGAGATGGGTTTGATAATAGAGATTTAATTGATGCTTATTCTATTGTGTCTGCAAAAATTTATTGAGGAAGTTTATTATGTTGTTTTGGTTAAGAAGAACTTAGTTAGGAAGATAGGTCTTAGTGGATATTTTCTTGCAGTAGGGGGTAACACAATTTAAAATTGATGTATTTGGGATTGGTCATTTGCGATGGGATTCCATCCCATCATAAATAGTTTATCCTAGTTTTTTTAAAAATATTTTTTTTTGTGATGAGCCCATTGAAAAAAAGGTAAAAAAATAACAATACATAAAAGAAATTAATTTTAATAAATTTTAATAAAATAATAATAATAATAATAATAAAATAAGAAAAAATACAAAAAATACAATTTTAAAAAATACAACTAAAGTAATAAAAATTAATAATAAAAAAATAATAATAACACAATATTTTAAATAATAATAATAATAACATAATAATAAAATAATAAAATAAAAAAAATAATAAAAAATAATAAAAAAATAAAAAAACAAAATATTCACAAGAATATAAAAAAACTATATAGAAATGTAAATATATAGATTAATAAAAATATTACAAAAATACCTTTACATTAAAATGTTTATAAGAAAAGGTTTATAAATCACTTAGGGGGAGGGTCATCTGGAGGAGATAAAGGAGATGAAGGAGTTGGTGGAGGTAACTCCATCCCTAAACCACGAGTTAGACGTTGCATGCACTCCATTATTCGCTTGGGCTACTACTGCTACCATTGAAACATCTCCACCTCTTATTGCTGATACTGTTGATGAGCTCTTCTTGCTCCCTACACATGGTCTCTATAAAATCACCCTAATCTGACAACTACTCCTCGTACTGTGAAGTAGATTATTATGATGCTCCATGATCTCCTCTCGAGATGCATGAAAACATCGTAACGATGCTATAATAACTACTAGAAATCCAACGAGATCCAATACCAATAGCTTATCATTTCTTGATGGAATAATGAGTCACTTTCATCCATGCAGCATCATCAAATCCTACCACATTGGAGGTATGATCCTCTATCTTGGATTGACTCTTAACCTATTTCTAAGACGTCATGACATCATATGACTCCTTCAATTGAAATTTTAAAGTAAAATAGTTAAAAGATTATTTGTAGTTAATTTGAACACTAAAAAAGAAATTATACTAACCAGAATATGTTGTTGGCGATCACCTTTAATCTCTAAAGTGATAGGATCACTATACATCCTCTTATAAACATATAACTCCTTAATATTGGGATGTTCAAGTACCTATACGAGTATAAAATAAAATTTTTATTTTAAATTTATATAAATTATTAAAAAATACATAATAAATATTGTAGATGTGTACTGAATGTACAACGACCACCTAGATACGTTAAATCAAGCCTCCCTTGATTCTATCGACCTAATGATACTCTTCTATGAATATTATATCTCGTCCCATATAAAAATAATCCATCCCAAACCTTAGATGAGATGTAATATTGTCAGTGGGTATAATAAGCCTAATCAAAATCTGGGACTCCCGCTTTCTGCATTGATATCCTCCTTAGATTATGAAACAAATAATTTAAATTCTCTTGTAAATAGCCACATCATGCCTCCCAGAGAGATCTATATATGCTGTCATCAATGAGATACCCAAAACTCTAAAAATAATTAATAACGTCAAGTTATCAATTAAATAAATTTCAAAATATCTATTATTTATTTATGCACCATCCAAAAATCCAACATGCGGTGCTGAAAAACAATGAGAAACTGATCCCATGTGACCTCTTCTATAGAAAAATAATTCCATAGTATATCACATCCATATTATACTCCTATATGTTAAAATCTATGAAAAAAGATAACAAATAATCAAAAAATTAGTATATAAATAAATAAATGAAAATTAATAAACACTATATAAAATAAACAACTAAAGATACCTCTGCATGCATGGATCAAATTGAAGATATGGACATCACTCGAGGATAGGGTTAGTAATCATCAATCTTGCAAGACTGCAACCCCTCTGAGTCATTTCTGAACCTCAAGCAGTATGAGGGTTATGTGATGTACCATAAGGCTCATCATCATGTAGTAAATCAGCATCCTACTCACAAATTATATCTGATAAATGTTCATAGGCCATCTTTAACACAAAAATAATTTTATCAAGAAATAAATAAAAATAGGTATTATATATGTATAAATATTCTTTATGATTATAACGAGTATTAAATTGTGTCAATATTCACCCGTATATTCTTATATAATGGTGTAGATATCTTCATATTGCTCCTTAGTATCATTAATTTCCATGGGAGTTTTATCATCATCATCTCTTACTATTTTAAATCCACTGATTATATCAACAATATCATCGTCTCCATCAACCAACAAATGTGGGGTGACATCATATATATTCATGTATCTTTGTGAAAAAATTTAATTTGGATTTTTCTCTTAAAAAATTTCAATTCATTACACTCTAGTGGAACCCCATTCAATTTGGATTAGTTTATTATCATGATATTTCATTCTGATTATGAACCAGTAATCACTCAACTCTCTTGAACCATCACAAAAATTTGCAAAATAAATATCATGTTCCTGATGATCTAATATAAATGGTTTGTTTAATATTAGAATACATTTATATTTAATATCAAATATTCCATGATTTAGTTGAACACAAAAACCGCTACCATTATCCAACCAATTACATTTAATCATTATTGCGTAGTTCTGTTCCCGATAACACAATTAAATAATTTCATCCAATATGATATAAAAGTAAAATTCACTTTCTCTATGATGATATCCTCTCAAAACAACACCAATATTAATTGTTTTTTAATCCCCACATGCACATGTATGAAATCAAAAACCATTAACTACATATTCATTATAATATTTAACCATTTTGGATGGTGCGTCACCCAATACACATAATTTATTATCAATTTTATCATCATGTTGATATACCTAAAAATTTTAAAAATATTGTCAACATAATAACTAGAAAATTGATTTTATATGTTAAACTATAAACAATTTACATTACCAGTTTTTTAAACCTGAAGAAAAATTATTTTTCATATGTTGTTTAAGAGAAAACGCTGTAATTTCTGGAAACTATTTCATGATATAATTATCATATAATATAAAAATAAAAGATTATTAATTTTCCTAAAATATATATAGAATAAGTGATACGGGAATGTACATTACAAATGATGTCATTTTTTCACAGTTGAGAAGAATAAATATATAAGCCCCATTATCTTCATCATATGAAATCCATCATTCATAAACTCCACTAAATCCAAGTTTGGGGTAATTAGAAATAGATAATTTATTTCTCATTTCATCCTCAACATTTCCCTCATTATGGACCATGAATATATGTTTTGAGGTATATTCATATTGAAAATAGTGAGAGTAGAAGAAATAAATTTTTCATGCAAATAAGATTATGAAATTGATTCTTCAATCGATGGTTTGTTATGTACCATTTTATTCAATTTCTACAATAGTATCCCAAATGTGTAAATTCATCGGAACTATACTAGACCTCCAAATTTTGTTTTATATGGAAAATGTAATATCAAATGTTAAATTAGATAAAATAATTTCAGTGATAATTTTTTATCAAATTTACATAAAATTAAAACAACATCATCTTGTAGTCTACTTATTGAATCATATTTTGTTATCACCACAAAAATATATCAGAAAAATATTTTTTTTATCACATCCCAAATAATAGAATTCAACAAACCTATAAATCTAATCAGTAGAAATGTTTACATTAGAAAATGAAAATCAAGTGTTTTTAATATGGTAATATGACCATTTTTGACACATCCTGAAAAACTAGAAACATAACCATCCAGAAGCCACAAATATTCAATCCATATGTAAAATAATAAATTATTTTCTATTAAAACTATATAATCTACTTTTGTCTTCATTAAATTTTATGATCTGAAATTTTCAAACAGCTCATGCTCTGGTCACCTGAAAATTTGGTAAAGATATAGTCATGTCTTTACATTATCTATGGTATTACATGCTGTTTCAAAAAACATATAAAACAAATATTATCAAAATACTTCTTTTCAATATTCATGACATCCAACATGTGAAAAACCAACATATCAGACCAATATGAGATATCCAAAAAAGTACTATTTTTTATCCAACTGTGTTCTTCCGCAAAGACATCTATTTTTTGTTGGTTTATATTCGGTCCAAAGGTAATTGGACTTAATTAAGATATAATAGATTTTAACTAAATACATGAGATTTTTGTTGGAGGTCCATCCCTTTCAATTGTTCCTTTCCTGAAATGATTTTTATTCCTCTGAAAAGGATAATTGGTTGGAAAAAATATGTAATGATTACAGAAAAACAAGGGGTTCTTCCACTAGTGAGCATAAACTTTTTAATATCTCTCAAAAAGTATGAAAACGATTTTAGACCATCTATAATCTATCCAAATAATATTCCATATGTTGGGAAGTCACTAATTGACCACACCATTTCAACTTTCATTAGAAAATTTTGTTTTGAAATAACATCATATGTACAGACACCATCACTCGATAATAAATCTTACTAATCAATCAGTGGATTCAAATAAAAATTGATATTATTTTTTGTATTTCCTATAATTAATATGGTTGGTAAGATATATATCTCATTCATCAACATCCAAGGAGGTAAATGTTTTGGAGTTATAAATATAGGACAACTAGGATATTGGATACCATAAGAACCAAATGGATAGAAACTGCCAATAGAAATACCCAATTGTGTGTTTTGTGATTAAGAACCAAAGAATGGATGTACTTGATCAAAATGTTTTCATGAGTAACTATATACAAGATGATTTAAGCTTTTACTGGTGGATATATTGTCTTTGTACTGTGACATCAATGATGTTGTGTTATGAGACATAAATAAACACTGCAACATAGATGTAAGAGGTAAATTACTCAGCTATTTTACCAAAAATTGTCCATACATCTCAATTTGATCCTCTTTGTACATCAATTGTCCACATGTAGGATAACTAACTAATGATTAATTTTCACTGTAATAAAAGATGAAATAATTTGAACATGTGTGAATCTTTTGATAACAAATACACAAATTACAAACCATCCTTTTTCTCTCATTGAAATTTATAGGAAACAAATTTCTTTCAGGTAATAGTTTTTAACCAAAAAGAATATCTGATAAAAAAATCTATTTTACATTTCATTATTTTATTTAATAGTCATAAATTTTGTAACCACTTCATATTTTCTTATCATGCAACCTGGATGTAAGGAATTTTCAATGGACTTCAATAACTCATAAAATTGGGATATATTTAGCACAGGAGTTAAATCAATATCATCCCGAGTTTCCATTTTTTGAAAAGATAGACAAGCCACATCATGTACTAAATTTTGAAACCATGATGAATTTAAATCAAAATTATTATTATCTTCTCCGGAACACTATTCACCATATTGACACACAAAAACATAATATTTTCAAATTCTAAAACACAATATATTACCCCTAATGTTGTCAAATGTGTCCAACCACCTCATATCACATTTCCTACATGGGCACTTAATTGTTCCTTCTGATTTTTTTTGGTTTTGACAAGTAAAATGATAAAAAATATTTAATAACCTCAATATATGTAGTATTTATACCAGAACTATTTGGATTCCTATAATGATTTACCCCATCATGATCATGTAATATAGAATGTTATCGACTTCCTTATTCTATATTTATCAAAAAATTATAAAATAAATAATATTTTTATGATTAATTTGATTCAATAAAAACACTATGAAAAAGATAATAAAATTAAAAAATTATAATTGACTTGAAAATGTTATAAATTTTATATATTTACCACTATTTTTTACCAATTACTACAGATTTTTACTAATTACCATTAATATTAACTAATTATAGTGATTTAATGTTTAGTTATACTACTATTTGGTAATTTTTATTTAATTAATACTAATTTTTATTAATTATAATAATTTACCTTTAATTATAACTAATTACCACTAATTACCACTAATTACAACTACTTTTTTCTAATTACCATTAATTACACTAAATTTGAATAATTACCATTAATTGGTCAGAATTATTTCTAATTATTACTAATCACCACTAATTATTTCTTATTACCACTAATTATTACTAATTACCACTAATTATTACTAATTACCACTAATTATTACTAATTACCAATAATTATGACTAATTACCACTAATTGTTACTAATTACTAACAATTTCCACTAATTAAATCTAATTTCAACTAATCACCACTAATTTCCACTAATTACCAATAATTACCACTAATTTTTACTAATTACTACTATTTTTTTAATAATTACGATTAATTATTACTATTTATAACTAATTATTACTAAATATTTATAATTTTCACTAATTATTACTAATTACCACTAATTATATCTAATTACCACTAATTATTACTAATTACCACTAATT
This sequence comes from Viscum album, assembly GCA_963277665.1. Taxonomy (NCBI): domain Eukaryota; kingdom Viridiplantae; phylum Streptophyta; class Magnoliopsida; order Santalales; family Viscaceae; genus Viscum; species Viscum album. The sequence goes on from OY728143.1 coordinate 1,568,576,959, forward strand.
ATTACTAATTACCACTAATTATTACTAATTACCACTAATTATTTCAAATTAATGCTAATAAATACTAATTACGACTATCATTATCTAATTACCACTAATTTCAACTAATTTTCAGTAATTATCTTTAATTATTACTAATTATCACCAATTATTACCAATTATTAATAATTATTACTAATTATTACAAATTACCACTAATTATAACTAATTACCACTAATTTTTTACTAATTATTTATATTTGATTGTAATTTCCACTATTTCTTATTAGCTACCATTAATATTTACAAATTGTTGGCAATTTTAACCAATTACTTCTATTTTTTACTAAATACTGTTTATTTTTAATAACTACTACTAATTATTACTAATTACCATTAATTATTATTAATTATTGCTAATTATCACATACTATTAACAATTTTAATTATTTTATAAAAATGTTTATCTATATTCTGCTAATTATTACTAATTGCTACAAATCTCTAATTATTACAACTTATTTTTAATAATTATATTGATTTAGCACTATTTTTTTTCTAATAATCGCTAATTAATACTATTTGCCGGTATTTTTCTACTAATTATGGTTAATTATTAATATTTACTGCTATTTTTTACTAATTAGTGGTATGTTTTACTAATTGCCTATAATTATTACTAATTATCAGTAATTATTACTACTTACTGTAAATTATAACTTATTATTACTAATATTTTTTTAATTAATGATAATTTTTTTACTAATTTTTAGTAATTATTACTTACTGCCGCTAATTATTACAAAATACCACTAATTATAACTATTTATTACTAATTATTACTAACTGTCACTAATTACCATTAATTACCACACAATGCCACTAAATTTTACTAATTACAATTATTTTTTACTAATTTCCTCTAATCATTTCCAATTATTTCGAATTTCCACTAATTATTACAAATTATTTCTAATTATTACGAATTTTTACTAGTTACCCCTAATTATTACTAACTGCCACTAATTATAACTAATTACCACTAATTACCACTATTTTTTACTAATTAGCACTAATTTGAATGATTTTATACAAATTTTCAGTATTACCTCTATTTTGTAGTAATTACCAATAATTACCACTATTGTTTTACTAATTACCACTAATTTTTACTAATTTCCACTAATTACCACTAATTATTACTAATTATTACTAATTTTTACTAATTACCTATAATTATTACTAATTTCAAATAATTATTACTAATTACCTATAATTATTATTAATTACCTATAATTATTACTAATAATGACTAATTACCACTAATTAATACTAATTATTACTAAATATTACTAATTATTACTAATTATTTCTAATTATTACAAATCATTACTAGTTATTACTAATCACCATTAATTATTACAATTTTCTACCAATTTTTAATAATTTTTACTAATTGTTACTAATTATCACTAATTATCACTAATTTTACTAATTATTACTAACTACCACTAATTTTAGTAATTATTACTTATTATTTATATGTACCTCTAAGAATTACTAAGTACTTCTAATTGTTACTAATTATGACTGATTACCACTTATTTTTACTAATTATCACTCATTACCACTTATTTTTACTAATCGTCTCTAATTGCTACTAATTATTACTAATTACTGATAATTATGACTAATTATTACAAATTATCAATAATTAGTTCTAATTGCCACAAATTATCACTAATTTTTACAAATTATTACTATTTACCACTAATTATCTCTAGTTATGACTAATTTTTACTAATTATTTCTAATTCTTACTAATTTTTACTAATTCTTACTAATTATCACTAATTAGTACTAATTACCACTAATTACCGCTAAGTTTTAGTAATTTTCACTACCTAACACAATGTTTTACTAATTATCACTAGCTACCACTAATTTTTACTAATTATCACCAATTACAACTAGTTACTACAAATTATTACTAATTAATGCTAATTAATACTAATGGCCACTATTTTTTACTATTTACCATTAATTTTTACTAAATACTATTAATGTTTACTAATTATTACTATTCTTAACTTATTATCGCTAATTTTTACTAATTACTGCTAATTTTCACTTATTGCTACCAATTACTACTAATTATTGTTAATTATTACTAATTAATGATAATATTCACTTATTATTACTAATTTATGTTTGTTTATAACAATTTTTTTAGTAATTACAACTAATTGTTACTAATTACTGCTAATTTTTACTCATTACTGGTAATTTTAAATAATTATAGCTATTTATCACTATTATTTTACTAATTACCACTAATTAATACTATTCACCACAATTGTTTACTAATTTCCATTAATTATTAATAATTACCACTTTTTTATGTATTAATTCTAATTTTTACTAAATACTAGTAATTATTACTAATTACTACTAATTAAAACTAATTACTCCAAATTACGGCTTATTATTACCAATTTTTAATAATTTAGAAAAAAATATACTAATTAACTATAATTTTTAGTAATAATTTTTAATTATCACTAATTTTTACAAATTATCACTAATTAATACTAATTACATATTTTTTACTCATTACCTTTAATTATTACTATTTATCGTTAATTATAGCTATTTACCGCTAGTTGAAACGAATTACTACAAATTGAAACTATTTACATTTTAATTATAAACATTACTACTAATTAAAACTAAATATTACTAATTCAAAATAACTAATGAAAAATATTAATAATTACTTCTAATAAGAAATAATTACTCATAATAAAAAATATTTACTTCTAATTGGTGTTAATCATAACAAATTAATAATGTTAAAATCTTATAAAAACAAAATAAATGAAATAAAAATTTAAAACATTTCATAAATACCTGAAAATTGAATCTTTTTTGTGCTGCAAACTTCAAAAGTTTTTCCCTAAGAAAATTTATACTTCTACTTGAAGGAGGGAAAAAACTGAAGAAAGGCGAGGTGAATTGATGAATGAAGAATTTTTTTGGAGAGGGGGTATATATGAGTTAGATTAGTAGCGACAAGACTATTTGTAACGAGACCCGTCACAAATAGTTCCCGTAATAAATGAATAAGGTGGCAGTTAAAAAACTAATCATGATTGGTATTGTCACAAATACCCACCTGTCGACATAGAATTTGCGATGAGTGAAAGATCTCATCGCAATTACCTTTACATGGCCAAGGGTATTGGCAATGAGACTTTATTCAAGTCACAAGTACCTGTTATTTTGTTTTGGTGAGAAGGCACACTAATAGTATTTGCGACGAGTTTGTTTAGAATTCTCAAATACATGTTTATATTATAATATTTGCGATGAGATTAGAATCCCATCGTAAATAGTTCATCTTGGATGACTATTTGTTACAGGCGCAGGGCCCGTCGCAAATGACCCGTAACAAAAGGACATTTTTTCCTTAGTGTAGTCAGCATGTCTCATCTAGATAGAAAAGAAAGCATAGTAAGGGTGATCTATTTATGCCATGATCGGTTATTGGGGATACTTCGTGAAAACACCAATAGGTTTTCTTTCAATATAGAATAATTTTCTATACAATGGAAGACTATGGAGTAGCACCCATGATTCATCAACATGGTGGATCATCTGGTTGCCTAAATCATTTTATGGATAGTTTTACTGGGGATGTATAGAGGAATAAAACCATGCCAAAGGCTCTAAGGTTGAGTCTTATGTATTAAAATATGGTGGACCTCATTCTCATGCAAAGGGGGTATAATGCAGCAATGAAATGGTAGGGAGGGGATGAGGTTGGATAAATTTATGCAGAGAATTCTACATTAGAGGAATTTAAAGTTCAAACATCTACTGTGATATGTACGAAGTTGATTGTAAGAGGTTCTGTCCTAGAACCAACTAGTTTTACTTTGATTACATGGATATTTAATGTATTATTACATATTGTTCATTTTTCTGCATGACTGTGATGTAATAATATCCTAGAGTATTTATTGCATTGATACGGTCATTATAGTTCCCCGCTCTGATGAGAACCTTGAAATGCTATAACAATATTATTAAAGATTGTTCTGTGGTTGGATGACATGCAATGATGGGACACATAGCAGGGAGACCGTCAGGTATGAGTACTCGTAAGTAGGTGAGACTTCTCTCACAAAGTTCGCACTTGGTAATCTCTATGATAGGAGATTATGAGAACATACCCACTAGTAATAATTCTGCATGTTTTGGTGTCATCAGATATTTCTATCTGCCAGCGTGTATAATGATCCTTATACTTTAAGATTATCATTAATAAATGTCACAACTTATTCACTTTGATTTACTGACCAAAACAATCACGTAGACAGTTGGCGGGAAGTAGGATACATTGGGTGCGTCATGAGTGGCATGTTATTAATGGAATAGTCGAGGAAGGATTTGTCCATTCCATTTATGGAAGTTGAACTCTCATCCCTTTGATTGGAATAGAACCTTCGCAAAAAATTCCATGGCCATGGTGTCACAACGAGTTTTTTTCAGGTAGTCAAAGAACGACATACCAAGCATAAAAGTTGATGACACAATCATTAAACCTTATTGATGAGATATTGTGATAAATGGATTATATTAAAAAATGACCATTCATATGTGGATGTCATTGTTGCAACTTTACATTCTTTCTCTTGGGTGCCATGACCCATTGCTAGATAGTACTGTTGGACTTTAGGCAAGCCCTTCTAATGCCAATGAGAAAGAATCCTAGTGGGTTACAGACTAAGTGTTTTGGGTGGTCTCAGTTAAATTCTATTTGAACATAATTAATTAAATAATTATTATTTACAAGACTGTGGAATAATTTTATTCAAGTTACAATGATCACATAAATTAAATAAAATGTATTTATTTATTTTATTGAACATTTAACAAATATTTATTTACTAGTTTGTAAATAAAATATTTATTTAAGAGAATAATTTATTTATTTATTTATTCGGGTATTCAATAAATAGAAGTGGAGTTCGAGTGGACCAATGTCAGATTGGTAGTAAAATAATTATTTGCAAGACGATAAATAATTATTTAACTAGATGACCCAAATTAAAAAAATGATATTATTATTTTATGACGCAAAATTTTATTTATAATTCCATTTTGTGCAAGTGGGCGCAACATAAACAATGACACAATATTATTATTAAATGCATGAGTTTTCTCTAAGTTCATGAATTTATTTAATTTCTTCTATGGAATTAAATATTGAAACTGAAATTCCATTTATATAAATAAGAAAGTATGCCTATTGTACACCACACCACACCACACGCCTGGTGAATTTTGAATTGTTGAGCCATACAATTTATCTCTCAAATATTCTTCTCTCCCCTCTCAATAATGAGAGAAGTTCTTCAAGGCCTAAGAACAAGCGATCAAGAACGACCAACACAAGACACTCGCTTCCCCATGCTAGCTCTTGGAGAATGAGTGGTGTCGATCAGAGGCCATCGTAGCACATGTGGATCACCACTAGAGGGATTCTAGTTTGGATCCTTATATGTACAATGAGATAATCAATAAGGGTCATTCCGAACGATCAACATCATCAATGAAGAAAAATACCAATGATACAGGTATTATTTTTCTTTTATGAAATTAATTAAATTAATTATATACATGATGTGAAAGATCCTCTCTAAGGTTTCAGGCCTCTTTCTTCTTTATCGAAATCTTTGATTGTATTTAGTGGAGACTCGAACTCAACATCATATTGATCCCAAAATAATCATAGATCATGGTAAAAATCAAAGTTAAGTAGTGTCCCAACTACACTTCTACTGCTCCCGGAACCTTCAAGTGGTATCATAGGGGTTACATCATTGTTTATAAATATTTAAATATTTCATTGATGAATTACACATTTAACAATTTAGTTGTTTCAATTCATGTTAATCGTTATGAAAATCTGAATCTTGAGATCGATTCCTCCTCTTTCGTTTCTCATTCACCTTACAGAAACGATATTTTCTTTTAATTTTGACTAAAAAAAATAGAGGATATCATCTGGAGGTGCCAAAGAATCCTAGCCACACAACACCCGAACACACGGTGTATATTCAGCAGTACACTCCATATAGTCAAGATTCAATGTATCAGAATGGTCTTCCAAACCGAGTCATGTGTTGGAGTCTTTCTATGTCTTAAATGACTCCGTGTGTTGACCAGGAACAGGTGGCATGTGGTTTTCGGATTACACACCATGTGGCCCAATGGACACGACGTGTATTCCGTTATGTTTAGGGTTGTACTGTGTACCCCATACACATGTTGCCTAGATGGAGACCGTATAACGAGGAACTACATGGCATGTGTCCCATTGGACACACCCTATACTCTAAATATTCCTAAAGTATACTCACAATCTATTTCCCCGGGTGTGTACTTCAGATAGACGATGAAAAATAATACATGCTATGTAGTTGGAACTACACGTCGTGTACTCATCCAAATTACATATATTTATTAAAGTTTATTATTATATTATACAAACCCTTGATATGTGTACTATCGTGTGGGAATAAATCTTAGGCACAACACATGATAGGTGTTTTATATATATGTGTTTAATTAAATATCAATGTAATGTTCATTTCTTCTCATTGGGATGTTATGAATAGGAATTCACTGGGTTGCATCCATGGTACATGTTACATACAAAGATAATTTTAAATTAATTTATTTGTTTTAAATTATGATTGATGATAATTTCAAGGAAATTCAGAAAAGGGTTTAAGATAACATGATAGATTAATTGAAGATGATAATTGAATGATTAGAGCATGATTTATATTAAACAAGAACGATTAAGGAATTGATTGCTAGTTTTATTTATGTGTAAATATTGTTGAATATATGGATGATCATTATATAGACCAAGACCTTTGTATGTGGATGTTTTTTTTAATTTATTTATTTGAATTAAAATTATTTTCCTGCGAGCCTTCTCCTCATAATTATGTAAGTCCTACGTTCCCAAGGTTTCTTTTAAGTAAAACCCCGTTTTACCCCTCACCTACATGTGAGTTAAAAAAAGGAATATTTAATGGATGAAACTCCCAAGATAGTGGAGGAGGTTCAAGATGGATCTGAGATGAAACCAATCCCAGGAGAGACATAGGTGGACAAGTGGAAGCTGTAAACATGAACCCAATGGTTTCGAGGTGTTTCTCCCCTAGTTTAGGGTTTATTTATCAAAAGCTAGATAAACTAACCATTAGAAAAACCTAATGATCATGCCATTTAATCTATTTTATATTTGTCAGTTGCATGGTTTATCATTATTGATGTGTTGTCATGATCACATAATCATTGAATTAAATAAGCATGCAAGATGGAACTTAAATAAACTAGAATTATGAGTAAATATTATCAAGACATGGTTAATTACTTAAGTAAGTTCCACTTAATATTAAAAAGTATGTGAAAATGATAATAAAAAATTCATGCATAAGAGATAACAAATCCCTCAAATGAAATATGAGGTCAGAACAATACTTCTATTACTTTATTAAGGGAAAAAATCAATAAAACTATGTGTTTGACCAACCCTTGTTGGGACACTTACTTTTATACAAGAATATCTTATGAACGGTTTCGGGTTGACTTTACTATATTACATCAAGAGGAGTATCCCTTTCTAGACTTGGTGTAATATTGCAGGCAAGAGTTGAAAAAATCCAATGTAATGATTTCAGGATAGGGGAGTCTACTCAATATATCAAGGAGCTTCAAGCCTGATGTTGGAAAAAACCTACCTACCTAAATACCTTATAATATCTTGACCAACCCTTGTTGGGGTTATACGAAGGGTAATATAGATCCTTTCCACTAGAATGTCATGGAAATTGGAAATTCCAAGTTCAATGGTGAGGGAAATTGAGACTTGATAAAATAGTGGGAGACTTAATAAAATTTATTACTTCTTATAAAATGTAATCAAGAAAGTACTAATGATCTGATTTTTTTAATTGTAGAATAAAAATGACAAACTCATCAACCACACTATACATATGATCAATTCTAGACAAAGACAACATCCTCACAAGTATTAACCACCAGGAATGGTTTAGATGCCTTTGGGTTATCCTATGCCATGAACGAAAGTCATATGTGCTGGAGTCAGAATTACCTGATCTGCCTGAAAAAGAGGCAAGTGATGTGGATTTCTTGGTCTATGAGAAACATATAAACGACATGGTCGATGTTCGTTGTTTGATTCTATCATAAATGTATTGTGAGCTCATGAATTCTCATGAAAACATGGATGCTTATATCATTCTCAAGAACCTCCGTGGTCTTTATCAGGAGAGAGCAAGACAGAAAAGGTTTGAGATCTCTAAGGCACTCATTCAAAGTAAGCTTGGAGAAGTTTCCCCAGATGGGCTTCATATAGTCAACTCATTGGATACATTGAGCGCCTGGAGGTTCTAGGGTTTAAACTCCCCTAAGAACTGGGAACCGATCTCATTCTCGCATAACTCTGTCGGAGCTTCTCTAACTGTGTTGTCAATTTCAATATGAACAACATTGAGAAGTCTCTATCTGATCTTCTTATCCTCATTCAACAAGTGGACAAATATATGAACTGAGAAAAGCCTTATGTCTTTATGGTCAATAAGAATAAATAGAAGGTGAGGAGCTTTAATCCCAAAGCTTCTTCACAGCCTTCCAAGAAAAGAAAGATCAAAGGGGAGGCAAGGTAACAGGAGGCTGTTTGTTTCACATGTGGAAAGAAGGGCCACTTGAAGAAGAACTACACCCAGCCAAAGAAGCAAGGGCAAGCTTCAAGTGAATTTGTTATCAAATGCAATGTATTAGCTTGTACAAATTGGGTATTAGATACAGCTTGTTGTGCTGATATGTGTATCTAGATTTATGAAACAAGTAGATTTAGGAAGATTGATCGAGGGGAGGTAGATATACGAGCAGCCAACAGAGCCAGACTTGTTGCTGTAACTGTCAGGGACTACCAACTCACATTGAAAACTGGGATGATATTGTTGTTAAAGGGTTGTTATTATGTTCCTTTTATTACTAAAAAAATTATTTTTGTATCCATATTAGAAACAGATGGATTTGTTTTCATGTATGGAAATGAATGTTGCTTCTTTTAGAAAGATAGCATTTGTTATGGTAGGGACCATTTATACAACAGAATTTACGTATTGGATTACACAAACCAATTAATGAAAATCGAGAACAAAGATACATCAAATGACTCATACCACCTCGAACATGGCATCACAGGCTGGGTCATGTAAATAAGAAACTCATGAAAAAGTTACATCAAGATGGATATTTAGATTCTTTCGAACTAAAACCACTTGGTGTGTGTCATGTTTGTTTACAAGGAAAAATGACCAAATCTCTATTTAGTGGGAAAATGAAAGTGCTAAAGAACTTCTTGAATTGGTTCATACCGATGTGTGTGGACCATTACCATTTGAAGCAAGGGGAGGGTACTGATAATTAATAACTTTTAAGGAAGATTTTAATAGATATGGATATATCAACTTAAGGAGGTATAAGTCAGATTCTTTTGATAAGTTCAAAGAATACAAGAATGAAGAAGAGAAACAACATGGTAAGAAGATTAAGAAACTCTACTCAGACCGAGGTGAATAATATCTTAATCAAGACTTCATTCATTACTTAGGAGAGTTTGGGATCCCATCCCAACTCACTCCCCAAACATGCCCCAGTGGGATGGTGCAAGAGAAAGGAGAAACCACACCCTGTTGGACATAGTGTGATTAATGATGAGTCATGTGAGTCTTCCATTATCCTTTTGGGGATATGCGTTACAAACAGCAACACACATACTAAAACAAGTACCAACTAAATTGATAAATGGTATTCTATACAAGTTCTGGAGTGGAAGAAAATCCATGTTATCGAATTTACAGGTATGCGGTAGCGAAGCATTTGTTAAGTCTCGTTCAGGTAAAAAAATCTCACCCAGAGGAACAAAGTGTACCATTATAGGATACCCCAAGGAAACAAGGGGATATTACCTATTCAACCCCTTAGAAAAAAAGGTTATAGTGGAAAGACATGCCATATTCATTGAAAGGGAGAACATATACAAAAGAGATAGTGAGAGTGAGATAGAATTCTATGAATTTGAGGCTCAAGGTATACAAGATTTGGTACAAGAACATATTCCACAATGCCTCGTGGAATAAGAATCTATTCCAGACACAAAAGTACTGCGTAGGAGTACAAGAGAGGTTAGAGAACCGGAACTATACGATTTTCTAGTTACCGAGGATGGTGACTCCTTATTAGTTGACAATAATGATCCTCTTACCCACATGGAAGAATTACGTGGAACCGACGCTGCTAAGTTGAAATAAGCCATGAATTCTGAAATGGATTCCATGTACAAAAAACAAGTCTGTATTTTGGTAGATCCTCCAGTTGATGTAATGCATGTAGGTTGAAAGTGGGTATTAAAGAAGAAACTGGATCTAGAAGGACAAGTTAGTACCTATAAGGCATGACTGGTTGCAAAAGGTTTTAAACAATGTCAAGGAATTGAATACAATGAAACCTTCTCACCAATTGCAGTACTGAAATCCATCAAAATTTTACTTCACATTACGGGTTACCATGACTACGAGATTTGGAGAATGGATGTCAAAACAACATTCCTTAATGGGAACCATCAGGAAGATGTCTGCATGACACAAATAGAAGGGTTTGTGACTCCAAAGGATTCCAATAAGGTATACAAGTTCCAGAAATCCATTTTTAAATTAAAGCAAGAATATAGGTCATGGAACATTCATTTTGATGATGCCATAAAATAATTGTGTTTTATCAAGAATGAATGTGAGCCTTGTGTCTAAAAACGGTTTAGTAGAAGTGCAATAATTTTCCAAATAGTATATGTTGATGTCATATTACTTATTGGAAAGAAGATATCAGTCTAACAGTCTCTTAAGGAATGGTTGAATCAATGCTTCTCCATGAAAGACTTGGTCAAGGTAGCGTATATTATTGGGATCAAGATACATCGTGATAGATCCAAGTGATTTTTGGGCCTAAGTCAATGTATATATATTAATAAGATACTGAAGATATTCAGTGTGGAACAATCCACAAGGGGATTGTTACCAGCATCACATAGCATTCATCTTTCCAAGAAAATGAGTCCTCTAACACGTGAGGATGAAAAGATAATGGCAAGGACTCCATATGCATCAGTGATTGGGCCAATCATGTATGTCATGCTATGTACTAGGCTAGATGTCACCTATGCATTGAGTTTGATAGACAAATATCAAGCTGACCCAGGTGAGCACCATTATATGGCAGTCAAGAATATCATAAAGTATCTGAGGTGTACTAAGGATATGTTCTTGGTTTATGGAGGATATGAGGAACTAGTCATCATAGGATATGAAGATGATAGTTTCCAGACTTATCAAGATGACATGAAGTCACAAACAGGATATATCTTCACTTCGAATGGAGGTACGGTGAGCTGAAAGAGCTCAAAGTAGAGTGTTGTCACAAATTCTACAGTAGAGTCCGAGTATATCGCAGCTTTTGAGGAAGCTAAAGAAGAATTTTGGATGCGAAGATTTATCCAGGATCTAGATGTGATACCTAGCAGTAATGATCCCATCACACTGTAATGTGATAATACTACAATAGTGGTTCTCACAAAAGATCCAAGGTCACATTAGCGGAGAAGCACATACTTTGGAAGTATCAAATCATGAAATATTTTTCTCAGAGTGGTGATGTTTCAGTGATCAGTATATCGATGAAAGACAACGTGGTAGACCCCTTGACTAAATCCTTGACTCAGCAGAAACATGATCATCATGTGAGGTCTAGTGGACTGAAATTCGTAGGATGTTGGATCTTGTACAAGAGGGAGTTTTTAATAGTTGGTGTCCTAGAACCACCTATTTTTAATTTTATTACATGTATATTTAAATTATTATTACATATTGTTCATTTTTTACATGACTGTGATGTAATAATGTCTTAGAGTGTTTGTTGCATTGATATTGTCATGGCAGTTCCCCGCTAGGATAAGATCCTTGAAATGATATAACAATATTCTTAAATATAGTTCTGTAGTTGGATGAAATGCTATGATGGGACACATAGCACGCAGACTGTCAGGTGCGAGTACTTGTAATTAGATGAGACTTCCTCTCATGAAGTTCACACTTGGTAATCTCCAAGATAGGAGATTATGAGAACATACCCACTAGTAATAATTCCACATGTTTTGGTGACATAAGATATTTATATATGTGAGAGTTTTTAATTATCCTTAGACTTTAAGATTATAATTAATACATGTCACGACTTACGCACTTGGATTTACTGATGAAAATAGTCACACAGACAGTTGGTGAGAAGTAGGGTGTGTTGGGTGCGTCACGAGTGGCGTTTTATCAATGGATAAGTCAAGGAAGGATTTGTCCCTTCTATTTATGGAAGTTGATATCTCTTCGCATTGATTGAAATAGAACCATCACACAAAATTCCTTGGCCATGGTGTAACGATGAGTTTATTTCAGATAGTCAAAGAACGACGTATGAAGCATAAAATTTGATGACACAATCATGAAACCTACTTGATGTGATATTGTGATAAGGGGATTGTATTACATAGTTAGAGTACTTATGTGGATGTCGTTGTTGAAACTTTATGTTCTTTCACTTGGGTTACTCGACCCATTTCTAGATAGTACTTTTGGACTTTAGGAAAGCTCACCTACTTCCAATGAGAAAAAATCCTAGAGGGTCAAACACTAAGTGTTTTTGGTGGTCTCAGTTAAATTCTATTTGAATTTTTTTAATTAAATAAATATTATTCCCCAGACCATGGAATAATTTTATTCATGTTACAATGATGACATAAATTAAATAAAATATATTTAATATTTTTATTGAACATTTAATAAATATTTATTTACTAGTTTATAAATACAATATTTATTTAATAGAATAAATTAGTTATTTATTTATCTAGGTATTTCATAAATGGAAGTGGAGTTCAGGCTGACCTAGGTCGGTCCAGTAGAAAAATAATTATTTGCAAGACAATAAATAATTATTTAAATAATTGGACCAAATTATAATAACGCAAATATTATTTATAATTCCATTTTGAGCAAGTTGGTGCACCATAGAAAATGATGCGTTATTATTATTAAATGCATGAGTTATCTCTAAGTTCATGAATGTATTTAATTTTTATTATGCAATTAAATATTGAAACTGAAATTCCATGTATATAAATTGGAAAGTACGCCTACTGTGCCAGAAACCACACCACACGCCTGGTAAATGGAGAATTATTGAGCAAAACAATTTCTCTCTCGAATCCTCTTCTCTGATCTCTCATGAACGATAGACGTTCTTCAATGCCAAAGAACAAGCGATCAAGAACGACCGACACAAGACACTCACTTCACTGCACTAGCACCCAGAGAACGAGCGATGTCAATTGGAGGCCATCGAATCACATGTGGATCACCGCTAGAGGGGCTCTAGTTTGGATTCTTACAAACGCTATGAGATAATATAGAAGGGTCATTCCAGATGATCAAGATCATCAACGAAAAAAAACCAAAGATACAGGTATTATTTTTTTCTTTATGAAATTAATTAAATTAATTATAAACATGAAGTGCAAGATCCTCTCTAAGGTTTCAGGACTCTTTGTTCTCTATCTAAATCTTTGATTATATTCTATGGAGACTGTCATTCATCATTGTATTGATCCTGGAATAATCATTGATCATGGTAAATATCAAATTTGGGTACCGTCCCAACCACGATTCCTCTATGTCCGAAACTTTCATTTATTTCATACACTATAATACTTAATTTATTTGATATAGGTAAATCTCATTTTTTATATCATCTAATAGGATTTATTTTTTTGGGATTATATTCAGATAATAAATAATTTAGGATAGATCTGTCCACCGCTTTCGAAAGAAGGAAGGAGTAGGGATTTAAGTGTTTTGAGTATTGGGTTACAATTGTTGACCACAAGATTGTATAGGATTTATTGTTTATTGAATTTGATATCATTAACATCATCATTAGTATAGAATAGATGGCCAATTTTAAGGCCTATGTCGATTTTTATCGTTCTTAGGTTCTTTTTCCATATTCTTATAGGGTTACTCATGTCCCCCATGGTGAATGGGATCCATGATCTGGGAGAATGGGATTATTATTCCAGAGGCTAGAATGGTATCATGCAAATTATCAGAGATTTTTTATTGACTTTTTTGACCAACATTTAAGTGGTCCACTTACTAATGTGGGGAATGAGTACCTTCAAGTTAGTCATGATGATTTTCAAGGTTTACTACCCCAAAGAGAGGTCGACATTTCTATGTACCTACTCCTGAGGATGAGACCCATATCCTTTCCAACTTATCATATAGAACCATCTTAATTGAATGAAGTTAGAGTTTAGATTGAAGATATTGAAGCCAAAAGAATTATTCATCTAGTAATTTCACCTTGAGCTTCACCAGTTCTCTTCACAAAGAAGGCATATGGAATCCTCCCACATTGTCATGATGACTGAAGGTTTAATATGGTGACTATTGTGAAAAATTATCATTTTTCTGGGATTCATGACCTATTTTATCAACTCATGTGATCCAGTTGTTTTTATAAGATTGATATGAAATCTAGATACCATCACTTAAGAGTATGAGAGGCTAATATTCAAAATACGTCATTCAAGAGTAGTTGTAGACATTATAATTGTTCTGATACGTCATTAATTCATAGTAACAATAACGTGGTGTTTATGAATTTGACGAATCAAACCATTCACTGGTTCCTAGAACTTTTTTGAATTTCTTTATGGAGGATATATCATTATATTTAAATACAAGGGAAGAACATAGAGATCATATGGATATTGTTCTCTGAACTATAAAATAACATCATCTATATGTAAACCATTCTAAATTCTTATTTTGGATCCATGTAGTGATGTTTCTAGGACATGTTATATCTAAAAGTGGAATATCAATGGATTCAAAAAAAATATTTAGGTAGTGATTTCATGGGAGAAACAAAGGAATATGTTTGATATTTGAAGCATCTTCAGTTTGCATAGTTATTATAGGTGTTTTGTTTTGGAATTCTCAAATATTTCATCTCATGTGATAGAGTTGACATATAAGGGTGTTTAGTTCGAATGGAATGATAAGGGTCAAATAAAATTTCAGTAACAAAAGCTGAGGTGGTCTTTAGATCACGTTTTTATTCTTCCAAAACATGGTTTGGGATATGATATATTTTTTGATGCCTCATTTATGGGTTAGGATGTCTTCAAATGTAAGGTAAGAAGGTGTTTTCCTATGGAACATTCCAACTATTCCCTCTTGATAATAATTATAATAACCATGATCTCATGTTTTTTATATTAATTAATTCACTCAAGACATAGTGATACTATATCATTGGAATGATATTTATTATATATTCTACTTATAAGATCATGAAGTATATTATTTACCATAGAGATCTGAACCCATGATAGAGGTGTGGGGTTGAATATCTTTAGAATTTTGATTTTAATATTTTATTCACACTAAGAAAGAAGAATGTATACATAAATTATTCGATAAGGAAATTACTACCTGAAACCTTGAAAGAATCATTGGATGAATGGTTTGATGAATCTATTTGGTGATATGTGCTCGGATGTGGAAGTAGTTGATGTGTAAGAGGTCTTAGCTTGTGTGAAATCTGATTCCTCATTTCAAGATCATATTCAGATTCAAAACTAAATAGATAGTAATTATAAGTATTTTAGTACAATATATTATTGTAGAGTGACCTCAAGTGACTGGTCTCGGTCTATAGGTGTTGTCCATTTTTTTCTGAGGAATATTGGTCATTATGATAACATTGATGAAATATTTAATGGATAGTGGGTATCATTCTAGTTGGTTTGTGTAACTTGGTAATTCCAAGAAGAATCATGATTTTTGATATTATTATTGGGGGTTTGGGATTAGGTGATGGATTTCGGACTTCATATCATAATTGCTAACTTACTAAAATATTAAAGAGGGGCATCAGAGACCCATAAATGTTTGGAAACCTTTACCAATAATGGTATGGAAATGGAATAATATATTCATGGATTCCATCATTGGTTTACCATGGTCTCCTTGTGCTAATTATTCTATTTGGGTGATCATTTATCAACTCTAGAAATTGAATCATTTACTTCCTGTCAAGGAGATGATGAAGGTAGAAGAGCTTGGGTAACTGTATGTCCAAGAGATGCTGATTTTATATGGAGTTCGGTTTTTGGTTTTCTCTCTTATATATTTATATTTTACATCTTGGTTCTAAAATTTCTTACAAGAGGAAATGGGTACCCATGAGATGTTAAGTATAGAATATTACCCTTAGATGGATAGATAGACTGAGCAAGCCATTCAAATTCTTAAATATATCTATTTAACATGTATTCATGATTTCAATTATTCATGGGAAAATAATTTTCTCATGTTTGAGTTCACTTATTTCCATAGTTATCAAACATCAATCAAAATGGTTCATTTTAAAGCATTGTATGAGTAACCATATAAATCTCCTTTATATTGTGAGGACATGGGAAAGAGGTCTTTAGTTACATAAAATATTTTTCAAGAGATGAAATATATTATGTAGTTGATCTTAATGAAGCTAGTGATATGTCAGAGTCACCAAAGATCATATGAAGACTTTTATAAAAATCCATTGGAGTTTGTAGTGGGTGATGAGGTTTTCTCAGAGATTCACCTCATTTGGCATATCTTTATTAGGGATGATAGGGTAATCTATAACCCAAGATTATTGGTCCAACTGAGATCAACAAATGTATTGTAGAGGTGGAATATCAGTTGGATTTAATACCTCACTTTATATCAATTCATGAAGTTTTTCTTGTTTCCCAATTGAATAGGCATCAATCATACCCTTCTAATTTGATAGAATGAGAAGATATTAATATTGATCCTAACACATCATTAGTTGAACAACATATTTATATTATGGATCATCATAATGAGATACTTCATAGTAAAATGATTCCTTTGGTCCATATACTATGTTTTCTCGAATGCGATAACCCAATCATGTGGGGGAATAAAGGGTTTATGATTCAATAATGACATTATCCATTTGTGCGTCAAGAATCATAAGTGCGTTCATGGGATAGAAAGGGGTGTGGTATGGAGAAATGAGGGACCCTCTAGGTCACATGTATTTTTTATTTTGGGATTATTTTTCATTTTTTTAGGTTCTAAAGGTTTACAATAGTTGGGGTCGATACTTTGTAATTTTTAGAGATACTAGAAAATTACACGGTCTAGACATGGAAAGTATTAACTGTGTAGTAGTCATCTAACATGGATATGTTTACACTAGAGGCAGTTTTCATGGTTTGAGCATGGTTTTTCTAACAGTGAATGATCCCCATACAATCTATTTCTATTATTGTCTTTGGGAAAAGAAGTTGTTTCATGGATTTCACATGGGTTATCTTACTATGTGTCTATTTTCATGTAATTGCATCCTATAATTTATAAGTTGAAGTTGTAACTATGGGGTCATAACACAATTGGTTTAACCGTGCAACTTTACCATGTAACCTGTGTGACCTTTATAAAAATAGAAAGTTACTCTGATACCCTTGGTCATTTTGATCCAAAAACACTCTCTAATATCTCATTATATTTATCATCCCTTCCCTAACAATCTAGGAGGTTATACCCTTGATCTCTTGGATATTATCCATCGATTTGGTTGGATCTCTTCTAGGTATGTGTGAATCTCCCCTAAACACCTCTTATTTTCTCTATATGTACTCTCAATATCTCATCTACTTAATTTATTGGAACCCATCAAGGGAGTGACAACCATATGTTGAGTTTTTGGATGGAATTGATGATGTGTCTTATAGATCTTGTCTTATTAGGACTTTGTCTCTTAATTTCTTTTCACTGTTTTATAATGTGACATAGTTTCCTCCATTGATGAAGTAAGTGTCTCTATAAAATGGCTCTTTTTCATGATATTCCATGTTTTTCTCATATTTACCATGTGAAAATGAAAGATTTTAATTCAATGAGGGGTAATTTGTGTAAATTCATTTTTGGTGGCTTATAAAATGGATCTAAAGGGGGTTTTATTTAAAAACACTTACACACACATCATGTGTTCGATGAAATGACTCAAATATGGTTTTGAATCTAAAATGATATTTAATTAATGGGAGTGGTAATGATTTTCTTGTGGAAATGTTTTATTAAATGATGGGCATGGTATTTTTCTAAAAACATAGAACATTGGGAACCTAGGTTGTGTTGGGTTATGAATACATGAAATCTTTAGTGTGTTTGGAACCATTAGTGGTTATGGTTGTGATGCTCATATACCATGGAAGTAATCAATGTTGTTATTAATCACAAATCTTCAGGTTAATGTTTCTTTCATGCCTTCGTATCATATTCCCAAAGGTTAAAGCCCATTTTGGATTGTTTATTCTTTATGGTAATGTTCATGTTTTAATTGATCTCATGTTTATCCTCTGAAAAAATAGATGAATTTAAACTACTTATCTATATATTTCTTGACTGAAAATTAAAATTTTGTTTTCCAAACACTTTTATGAAAAAAGTGAGAAACCCTAGGTTCAACCACAAAACGAGATAAGAGAGTCGTTAAAGTAAAATTTAAGTCTACCAAAATTAATCCCTCTAAATAATTTCTAATAGATATCGTTTACCTAAGTGTCCCGTTCATCCATAAGAAGATATTCAATTTGAAAGGCCAGCTGGTCCTGAGACTGGACGTACTCTTTAGGGTAGATCTTCCCATTATCGAAACCACCAAATAAGATCAGGTTATTATTTTTAATCTAGTTAATCTTATCCTCATGAGAGTCACCCTAAATTATCTCCCCATCATTTTAGATGATTCTTCTTCTGTGTCATTGGGAGATAGAACATGTTCGACCGCTTCTTCTTCCGATCTCATGAGAAACTCCAAGGATTTCTCAAACATGTCACTAGACTTACACTGGTTGCCCATCTACTTGGATTTAAACTTATTGTCAGACCCTTTCTACATTGGAGAATGCAAGGAGGAGTAATCCTTCCTCTATTTCCAGATTCCCTTCTACCCATCCATTTCAAACTATGGATCTGGATCATGCATCACTTTAGTATGTTGAATATCATTATTGAGGCCACCATCATATTGTTCAGACTCACCATCAACATATTCAGCATGATTCTTATTCACCTCAACAGTAGTATCCTGAGACATGCCCCATCCTTTCTATAGTCATCACCTTCATGGCAGTCAAAATGATTACAAACTCTAACATTTTTACTAATTCTTTCTAATATCACCCCACTTTTTACCTTCACCCAGCCCGCACTGTCTTCATTGTGTGTAGGTACCCTTTTATTTTTTTCAAATACATCCTTACACTTCTCAATACCATCCTCTACAATCACATTAGGATATTATTCATTTGTTCTATATTTAATTTTAGCTTTAGAAATTCCAGTCATGTATTCAGAGTGACCACTAAAAAATTATTCATTGTCACCATCGAAAAAACATTTGTCACTCCATTGAGATTTCATTTCAATATGATAAAAATATATTTGACTTTAAAATTAGTAGGTATATAAGGTTTCTTCAGCTTCACATGGTTAGTTCCAGCATCCTGAACAAAATGATCAGAACCTGGTATATCCCTACCCACAGAGGAATTATAAGTGGCAGCAGGGACCTACACTACTAATATCGAATTAACACGAAGCTTCATATCTAGCTTCACGCATCTGTAAACCTCACTTTTATGCCATATCCATTTACACATGGAGAATAAATGGAACCAATACACAAAAAAACATGATGTTTATATCTGAAATCTTCACCTACGACCACCCAAAATTACTTGACCGGCGGCTTCAAAAAATCAACCTCAATAAAAATCCAAGGTTAAAAGGGTTGATAGATGAATTTTTTTAACTACACAATAATAAATAATGACATACTAGATTCCCTAACATGTGAATAATGGTTTTTTATGTTGATGCCCAAGTGCTTGTCGCCAACCCATAGTGGTCTGGAATGCACTTCCTGCCTTGTGGTGGCTCATTATAAATGATGTGTCAGGTCAACCTGAGTTGATTTGTTACAGGAAATAATCGAAGCATTCCTCAAATAGGAAAGAATTAATCATCGGACTATCCCAACAAAACAGGACAAATTATATGGAGTTAATCTTAAATCATGGAGTGTTATATATTTAATAAATTATTTTTTATATTATAACATTATGAATATTATATATATTAATATTGAAAGAAATGTATTTATCTATATATCAAGTTAAAAAATTTTCCATTATTTATTTATAATTATACAAGTACAGAATGCGAAATAAGTTAATTAAAGATAACAAAACTAGTACTTTTGTGAGATGAATATCAAGATTTTAATAATATAAATTATATAATAAATGGAAATTATCCCATCCCCATTTTATAAATTTAAATTAATTAGAAGAAATATGATATTTCTTGAATATCTAGGTTTAAAAATCCCCCTGCACATTTGGAAAATCATAGGGCCTGAGATCATCATTTAAATATTAAAACCGTAAGGAATTTTGAGTAGTCTATGTATAAATCTATAACGATGTGAGAATAATAAACAAGTTCAACCATTAGAGTATGATAGTTTAATTTCATAAGAAAAACCTTTAAGACCCTTATATTTTAGAATATATTTCACTTTAAATATTTTTATTTCTTTGATAGCTTTGATTACACGCAACACAAAGTTCAAAAAAACTGTAATATATTATTAAAATATAATTATGTGATGATTATCTCATATCAAATGGAATGTAGAGTTTGAAAATAACTAAATAAATTATGAAAAAGTATGGTTTAAATATTCATAAAAATAATTCATAGGATATCAATTAATGAAAAAATAAAAATTATAATTAAATGCCAATAATGAAGATGTTTTTCTTAAAACATTTTTTATGCACACAAATTAATTTTAACTTAACAAATTAAATATTTATATTTTCAATAATTAAACTAATGAAACTTATATATTACATATTTAATTTAATTCCTTAACATTCATTTAATATTTTATCTAGGTATGGGAAAATAATACAACAATTTTTATGTTTAAATATTTTTTTAAATTGATTTTCATCTCATTTGCAAGATTATTTTAATATTAATTTACACTAATTATAGCTATTGAATTTGATAAAATTAATTTCATATTTTGAATAAGAATGTTCATATCTAGTAAATAGGTACCCTTTTTCAATATTAATTGTATCATTAGTAATATTTATCACCCTAGTAATAGGTAAATTGAGTTAAGTTAGGTTTAAACTAAATTTTTAGGTCACCATTTTTCATAATAATTATTATTGGTGGAACTTAATTTAACCCTTATCACCATAAGCTCAAAATATAATTTTTTAATCAGCACTTATCAATGAAAGTCAATTACATAATATTTAAATAAAATAAAGTTACAAAATTTCAAACTCTTAGTTTTAAATATCAATTATGTGTCCACATAAGTAAATGTATATTATAAAAGGATATAATAGAGTATTTGAGGGTGAAGAAATTATTTTCATGATGAAAATTTATTTATACTTAATAATGTTAATTTAATTCCCGAAAATTATTATACAATATCAATGCAGTATTTCTTTAATTAATGAAAAATACAATAAATTGTATTAAAAATATTAAAAGTTATAAAAAATGATTGACTTAGAGTGTTAAATGAATTTTTGGATAATTACGACATATATGATAGGTTTGGATGGCTTTAATTAGAATTCAAACTTTTTATTTTTGTCTTTTAACTCAAAATAACTTTATATTGATTTAACTGAGAATAATGAAATTTTATGAATGTAATATTTTATTAAATTACATAAAGATCATAAAAATATAAAACACAAATAAGTGGGATAATATATGGATGAAAATTTCATCCATTTACAAATTATAGTCAATTTAAAACAATTTATCTTTAAAATTATTTAATTATATTTAAATATATTAAGAAAATTTGATTGTGCCCCTCCCATCACTTATAAAAGGGTGCCTCTACTTTCTCTTATTCACTCCACTTTAAATCTTTTAGCTTGAAAAAACTCTGCCAAATTCTATTCTGAACTCCCCTATATAGATTACGGAGGTGATTATACACTCAAAATAAAACCCCTTGTATCATTAAGAGGACATCTAAAAGAATTTTGTTTCAATGAAGAGGTAATATCCTTAACAAATCCCTTTCTTTTTATTTTTTATCTCCTCTAGATTTTTTATGTTAATTATAAAATAATAAATTTAGTGTTATAAATATTCTCAAATTTTATTCTAAATATTATGAAACCACGTTTATATAGACTATTCTCTATGAAATGGGAAGTTAATGTATCACTTGAATGTATATACACCTTATAGTCTCCACAGAGTGATACAATTCATTTTTCATCGCCATATTTGAGGGATAGGTATATTGATTGGTTTGATTTTTATATAAGATATTTATGACATAATAATTTTCCTATAATGATAATATCATATTTAAATTCTTACCTTCCAATCATTTTTATATGATAATGTTGCTCATGTGTAATTGGGGACAACCAGCTCCACGAAGCAATGTGACATGTTTTTTCATTTATTTTTTACAAGATGGTAATAAGGATAAAGTTAATAAATAATATATATATTAGTATTGATCATTTAAATGTGAATTATTATTTTCCTTTCATTCATTCCATCCATCAAAAAATGGAAATAATGTTTATTCATATATCCGTCCTACCATATACAAGAATGATGTAATTAGTTTTTCTATCTCTAAATTTTATGGATAACTAAAAATATATACATAATGAATATATATAATAATTAAATCATGATTAAAATTATGAATATGGTGAAACCATGATAAAATTATAAGAACCAAAATTAATACAATGAAACAAACATGAAAAACGAAGCAGTTATCACCCAGAATAACGATTTTAATAAAAAATTATCAATGAAAGGGTGATAAAAGGTAATAAGTATATAATATATGTTATTAGATATATGATTATCGTTCTTTAATATATATATATATAATAAATTAATATTTATTATACATGATGTTTGAAAACACACAATGGAATTCTGACCTCTGGCAATGGATTTTTGTTCCAAATTTTCTTATTTGGGACATATGTTTTTTTTACATACCAATGTTTTTTTTACAAGGTGTATATAAAGCCCATTTGAAAAGATATATCATTAATTTATTTATTTTCATGATATTTAGTGTATTATATATTGTTATTTTATCATGGGTCTTACGATTCAAAAGTTACCAAAGAGGTAAGAGATGTGTGTTTCAATCCTACTTTAATATAGATTGATTATCATTGAATTTCCATTGAAGGTATTTTATAATACTTATTTGAATAATCAATTTTGTTTTCACATATACATATCTATATTGAATAATATTTTCCTTTAATTTACCATTTAATGTACTCAAGAGATTGAAAGATTGTTTTTAATGAAAATTGACTTTATTTCTCCCTTCGACAGAAAATGATTTTCTCTTCCATATCCATGTTTTATATAAAAGTTGAAAAAAAATTCAATATAAAATTATGATTTAATATTTAAAAATTGATTTCAAATGAATCTTATCCATTTATTTTGTATGATGTATATTTTTTACTTTTTACCTAATATGTGAGTGTGATATTTTCTTTAACTTATATGATAGGAACTCAATTTCCCTCTATAAATACCACTCCTATGTTTTCAAGTTTACATTATATGTTTTAATGGTTATTTTAAAAGAATCATTTTTCCAAAATATTTTTGATATATTTTAGTTTTAAATGTTATTCTTAAATTAGAAAGGTTATTTTCCTCAAGAAATGTTTTAAATGATACTTAAAATAAATTTCCATCCATGCCAACATCATTGATGATAATTATTATTTAATAGGGATATTTGACAATAATACAATCTATATTATTTATTTAGATGGTTTATTATTAAGATGATGAGATTTTTATGAAGCCAATTTATTTTCATGGGTTATGATAAGAATAATTGGTGAAAAGTTTAAGAAATCAGTTTTCCTTTCATAGGTTATGGTGTAAGGATATGATGAATATTCTATTTTCTTGTGTCACAGATATGTATGAATTTAGTTATCTGATAGATGGTTACTTTAAAAACAATGTATGTGTGGTTCCATTAAATCCAAGGATAGGTGAGATTGTTTTATCTCTCATATACATTAGGTAAACTTTTATATCTCATGAGATAAGAATGGGATGAAAGTAATTGTTCTTGATCCACTATAGGAAGCAAGTAGATGTGCTTAATCAACTAAGGGAAACATTTGGTGACTCTTTAACTATTATTTTTTAATGGTATCTATAATTAAACATGATATATGAAATGTTTTCTATACTTATTATGCTTCCACCCTTTTATGACTTGAAATTATGGTTCTTGATTAATTTATGAGTATTCTCTCACTATTATGATGCATGTATTTTGAAATGATAAATTTTTATTATCATGAATCTTGTTTATGATATTGGAAGTGTTTATTTTCAAAATTGTATGTTTTGATAATAATATCATACCATTTTTTATTATCTATTACATTGATTTGATCATTTAGTGATAACTCCCTTGTTTACCCTTATTGAGGATTTTAGCTCACCCTTTATTTTGTTTCCTTTCCCTAGGTTACGATGAATGTTTTAAGTAGGATATGCCTATGAGGAGTACTATATTGAATGATATTTGTTAGGGTTATTTAAGAATATTCATTAAATATGATTTTTTTATCCAATCTATTAATAAACTAAACATATATGGTCCTTGGGTGTGTATTTTTGAAATATATTAGATATATATATATAAATATGTAATGTTTATGTATGAAAATACATGGTTGATACACACTCACAAAATATTCAATATCATTGATTATTCTTAGATTTTATAATATCCAATTCAATCAATGATGTTTGATCGAACATTGAGTTGTGTATTACTAATTCATACATTTATAAAATATTTTTTAGTTCTTGAATGTTATTTTACTAACCCTATTGGACCCAAAGTAGGATGAGTTCCAAAATTACCCACTAGATGTTTTTTCTAGGTAAAATTACATGAAATTATCAAGAATATTACTTGTTTTATGGGCATTGGTTTCTCTAGGAACCTAAATACAGATCCATTAAATTATTTAACATTCAATATATATGGGATGGATCCAATGTGATATTTGTTGACTTGTAAAAAGCAAATATTAAAGGGGTATCTGAAGTCGGTAATTCAAATTATGTTATGTTTTCTAAAGTACTATATATTTATTGTTTAAAAGATAATATGATGAAGATTTCAAAGTAATGTAATGATGGTAAGTTTATTAAATTTAAAAATAATAAATGGATTATCTTTAATGAGGAATATATTTTTTATACCTACAAAAAAGAAATCATTTTTAATTAATTTTACTAAAATAATAGTATACCAAATAATAATTTTTATACATGGATATTAAATATTTCTTGAAAAATATTCCTTATAATATATTACAATTCATGAAAAGATCATATAGGTCTTCTATTTGTGGAATCTTGGATACATAAACAACTACATCATAAGAGTCTCCCATTAAGTCCCTCATAATGATCACCATTATTATTTATATCTTTTTTAAAACCATTCTTCATATCCTGGTGATCGGAAGTATAAAAAAATGGTCAGATCAGAAGCTCTTTAAGGGTAAATACTACAGATGTCAACGATCACATCCACATAATAAGAGCATAAGGGTATGATAACTTGAACTTAAAATTTGAAATACATACCCTTCATATAATAGATCAAAATATTGAGCAATTTAATAAATATTTTTAGTTCATAAGACACTAATCATAAAATAATAAAAGAGAAAAATCAATGAAATCATAACCGTGGTATAAAATATGAGTTTGTGGGATACATAATCTTATATCTTTTTGAACATGTATTAATATAAGCAAGATGGCTCATTAAGCTAAAGACAAAAAATAAGTCCATCGTATAAACTTATGGTCATGAAACTACGTCCATGCATTATATTATGGTCAAGAAATCTATGTACACAATTAACCTTATGGACAAGATAACAAGACCATATATGACATTGTGAACCTGAAATCAGGTTCACACATAACATAATTAAGTCATGAGTAATCCATCTTTACCCAATTAATTTTATGGGGATATAGGTTCCACTCATCACATAATCATATATATATATATATATATGTTCCATAAGATCATAAAACTTTATCATATCAAAACCTATAAAAATAAACGGGTTTCATAAACATTTAATCATAACATAACCAATGGAAAAGTAATGGTTTTAATAATCATCTTGTCATCATAAACATAATACATTCTGATAATGAATACGAATTGTATCAATATATCATATTTAAGTAATTTATATGTAACATAAAAGGATTCCATCTTAGAAAAAAATTATTTTGAAAGATCAATTGGAACATTTCTTCAGTAAAACAACCTTTTGACCTTGAAAATCACTACTTAAAATCTATTTTTTTTCATATATAAAATAAAACATATTATTTAAAAAAATTATAAGAACATATAATTTATTCCACAAATTATTTAGTGGTAATTGTGGAAATAAATTACATTCATTCTGTATAAGTTAAAATAAGACATTCTTTCCACATTTTTGTAGAAAGGTGAAAAAGTACCTCATTCAGTAAATGGAAGAAAGGTTCCATTTAAAAGATTTGGGAAAAATTAAAACATTGGTAAATTTGAATTGAAAAAAAAATAGGGGAAAAAATTAAAAATCAACTTTAAAACATTTTTTAAGAAAACATAGATGTAGAAGAAAAAGGTTTTTCTACCAAAGAGAGGAATAAAGCCAATATTCCTTATAATCACATTTCTGGTCTCTTGAGTTCTTAGTGGTGGTAAAAATAAAAGGAAATAATTTATTTTGAAGAAAAAATAATATGATAATAAAATAAATGACTATATTGAGAGACAAATCATAATATTTTATTATTAGAAACTTAATCATATACAATCCCGATTAATAATGTCATTTTTACATAAAACCTTTACTGTGTTGGAAACCTTAAAATCATAAGCACCATGGAATAAAGAAATTTATATGGATATTTATATCTCGTAATTTTTATGATAATTATTATAAAATAAATTCATGGGTACTATATAAAACACATAAAATAAATAACTGGTGAATATGGCATGAGCCTCATATAAATAAAGGTAAAATGAAAATCAATAACATTATGACCTCCTTCAAACGCGTTTGAAAATATTTTATAATAAATATATATTTATTATTATCTTATTTCATAACTATATTAATATATATTATACCATATATTATTTATTTATAACCTTTTATCACCCATTTATTAACTTTTATTTATGAAAATCACTCTTCTGGGTGATATATGCTTCGTTTTTCATGTATATTTTGGTTCGGTAGTTTTGGACCTTATAATTTTATCATTATTAAATATTATTAATAATGTTAATAATGATATAAATGTCATATATATTCATTATATACATGATTATATTTATATATAAAATTATAGACAGAAAAATTAATTACACCCTTCATGGAGATGTTATGTCTTACGTGCGGATGAACACTTTTTTCATTTTTCTGTGGATGGAATGAATGAGAGGGGAATATTAATTAAAATTTATATAATAATTATTATATCATAAAAATAATATATATTCATCAAATATATCCTTATTACCGTACATTTAAAATTAAAATGAAAGAAAAATCACATCGCTTCATAGATGTTGTCATCCACACATACACATGAACAATGTTATCGTTTCCTAACTAATTTTAAGGTAAGAAGGTATAAGTGATATTATCATTAAATAAAAACAATTAATTCATAAATTTCATATATAAATATTATAACCATCATTATACCCATGCCTAAAATATTTTTATAAGAAATGAATTCAGTTGCTGTCTGGAGACGACAAGTCATACATATACATGAATGATACTTTCACTTTCTATTTATTGGAAATAAGGATCATGAAAGGTGGTGTCATAGTAATAATAAATTTGATATAATGACCCATTCTTTAAATACATATTTATTACATCAACCATGAATAATATTAATTAAAAAATATAAAAAATCCATGATATGACTATATAGGCATAATGTATTTAGAAATTGAGAAACATAAACAACTCATACATAAGAAATCTATATTGTATCCCACTTATTACTTAATATATAGAACCCTTTTTGATATATCTTAATAATACTATTCGTGAGAAAAAAGGAATAGGAAAAATAAGAAAGGGTGATCTCAGATGCTTTGTAAGGGTAAACAAGGAGATATCAATCAGTTCATAATCCTAACATATAAGAACATAACATTTGAAAATCTTATTCTGTATTTGAAAGTTCATGATATCATGACATGGGATAAGTTATAAGAATAAATGAAAATAATACCAAAAGTCATAAAATTATAAATTAATTTTTTTGGAATAAAAATAACAATATAAAAAAACTTCATATTAGTCAAGGCTCATTACGAAGACTATCATAGAAGACAAAGTCCATTACTGAATCGAGCTCACTCATCGTTTCATCCCTGTATTACTGAACCAAGATCATTTCACATTCTAACCCTATCAACCTCATGAGATATAAATATTTTACCAATTAATTGGATGTAGATATAGGTTCCACCCATCTCATAATAAAATCAATCTTACGTGCACCACAAAAACATAAATCATAAATCATATAATAACTAAAAAATTAAAATGGGTTTATTAAACATCAGTACATCATAATATAATCCACATAAAATAAATGTATTTAATAAATATAATTTCATTAATAAAAACTATAAAACCATAATAATAATAGGGATAGTACACTTGTAACAGAAAATATTAAATAATTCCATCTTATATGGAAAATAATTCATATTGAAGAGTTGAAATTAATACTTGAGGAAAATATCATTTCTTCTTAAAAAACATTTTCTATTCTTAAAATTCCATGATATTTTAAAATAAAAGAACTTATTTGAAAATGAACTTAAAATAATTTGAAGTAAGATTCCTAGAAATACGGTGTTATGAAAATGTAAAAATCTATCATGGCGTATTTGGTAAAAGAAAACATTCTTCATGTAATTTTGTTAGATAAGTCAAAAAGTACCTCGTATCGAAAAATGAAAAAATATTCATTTATTACAGTTTAATAAAAATTCACCAATGGGTAAAATTTACTTCAAAAAATTATAGAATAATATCAATAATATTATATATTTTGGAAACATGGATGTGGATGATAAATATACCCTAGTAAATACTTACATATAAACAATCTCGGATAATAACGAGATTTCAAAATTATCCCTTACATTAGGTCTGATATAATTTTATGTATCTAAAAATACTGTATAATTAATTAAATAATGTCATTTAATTATTCAAGAATAATATTCATTTTTATGATATCATATATGATCATATGATCATCTGTTTCTTAATAACATTTCATTATTACTCGTTCATTGGATAGAAACGAATTAATTTTATTACGCATGTTTTATCGAATAAGTACAAATTATTATTCATAGTATATAATAATATAATTTAAATAATGACATTAATACAATATATATCTTATTTATTAATTATATACCATTATATAATCACAGTTTGATGGATATCCTAGTGAATGAATCACAACACATAGTGGAGACGGTTGGCCGTATGTATGCATGAGCAATGATGTCATTCCTTTAATTGTGAAATGGTATGGAATTTTATTCTATATAAACCATTCTAGAAAAGAATATTTTTATAATAATAATATATAGTATTATTTCTATCATTATATCCATCCAAGTAAAGTGGTGGTGAAAAATAGATTACACCATGTTATGGAGACGGTAAGTCGTACGTACGCATGCATGATGATTTAATTTTTCATAGGATGGATAAAAGGTGGAATACAGTTGTTACATAACTATAATAACATATTAGTAAATATGTGATACTGGATTTATTACTTAATAATGGAAACAACAAAGGAAGAGGAAGTATAATAAGATATGATCTTAAGAGAGTTGGTTAAGGAGATTTCCTCTTCTTAGGCGAGCTCCCTCTAGATCTCCTCTTAAAGGCAGTAAAATTGGTCCTTTTATAAGAACATAACCTTTAAAATGTAACTAGTGATGTTTAGAAGATAAATGATATGAGTATGGGTGAATTTGAAGGCTCAATGTGAATTAATGAAATGGGGGTGGAGGTTCCCTTTTATAGTTGAGGTTGGGGGAACCTTTGGAATTTCCAAAATATATTAATTTATAATAAATGAAAAACACATAAAAAATACATAAAAGTGTCTTATTATATATTTCAAGATGATATAAGGTTGTAATATCATTAAAAAATAATTTTTAGACATGTTTTTTATGTCAATTTAAACCTTATCATTTTAATTAACACATAGTTATTCTTTTTAATTTTAACTATGCTAAAAAATATTTAAAAATTAAAAGGGTGAAATATTTACTTATATGACATAGATTAGAACATAAATGACTAATTTAGAACATTTTAAATCATTTCATAATATTTTTATTTTTTAAAAAATGATGATTTATAAATAATTTAATAATAAATTATTTTGATAAACAATGATTAGTGTCAATTTTGATACTACATAATTAATAGATTATTAGAAATATAAATACAATAACTTAAATTAAAAAAATGTTTAATTATATTAATTGGAATTCACGTTCATCTATAAAATTCGTCGGATATAATAATTATCCCAAATAATATTTATTTTAATATTTTTAATACAATTTATTAATTATATCCATTAATAAAACAATCCCAACATCAGTTTTGTGTAATTTTATAATATATATATTTTTGGATAAAAATTAAAAATAAAATACCATAATTAAGATAGTTGTTTATATTTCTGTGTAATATTTATAATAGAATATATCTTCTTTAAAATCCAACATTAAAAATTTTATATTTATTAAAACATCAACGCGACAACATTAATATTACATTAAATTAAATAATATTGTGTCATATGCTTTTCAACGTGGATCCAAATGGTCAATAACTCAACCCTTGGATGAATATTATCGAGATATACTCTACCAATACTATTTTTTCTAGTGTTATGTTCTTTTAATGGTTATTATCATTTTTAATTTTTTTATTGATTTCTAATAAACTAAATAATTTCAACATCATTAATGTATAATAAATTATGGTAATTATAAATATTATGTATAACCATATATTAAAAATTATATAGTTATTAAAATTTGAGTAAGAAATATTTAACTTTTCTTTAAATAAAATCAATTAAATGTCATAATCTCATCCAAGTGGCTTCCAAAGGATACCATTTTGACCCAAGTATGATTTAGGTTGAAACAGACTCATACAATGATATTAGGACAAGTGTTAATGTAATTGTAACAGCCCATGATTTCATAGTACATTATTTCTTTAAAGTAATTAAATAACTTATACTACACGCAACACCCAGTTCAAGTGCACCAAAAGATAACCAAACTAGCCGTTCAAAAGCGGTAATGAATAGTATTTACTGAATTTTGAACATTATATAATCCTTATAATTTTAGAATCCATATTTTGAGTTTCTTAGACATAATTTAAGAACTAATTCATTTTTTCAGATAAAAGAAGTATTTTTCAAAAAATGTACTTTTACCGTCTTTTAATGGTGAACCCTTTTTAAATACAATATTTTAGACATTTATAAATTCAATTTGACAAAATAAACTTCTTCTTTAGAATCAAGACATAATAATGTAGTTTTAAATTTTTTTTGGTGTTTTTCTAAAAACTTTCATATTTGGGTGAATAGTGAAAAATACTATATTTTAACTGAAAACAAATTTTTTAATCAAAATAATTTATAGTGTTAAATTATACATTTTAATGGTTTATAAGTATAAATAGATTATATTTTTACCATTTAATACAATTCTGGTCATTTTAAGTAATTTCACTTTGAAATTGGACATAAACAAGTGACATTCTTTTGATAGTTATTATTTCTTAAAAATACGCCTTTTGGATTTGACAATGGGATTTAATTTTAAATTAATAAATGAAACTTATTTGTTTTGAATTTGGTAAAATAGACATCATTTTTCAATTCAGAATATAAAAATTATCCTAGGGTGAAGTTTTTGTATTTTTCTGAAAATTTTCAATTTTTGATGAATAGTGAAAAACACTGAGTTATAGTTTAAAACCACATTTTTATTTAAATAATTATTTATTTTATTTAAATTTATTTTAGTTCAAAATAGATACATAATTCCTATATAATTTCAATTTAATTCATTGGAGTCAGTTTATATTAGTTTTAGATATATAAAAATTTTATTGAACTTTTCACCGTCTTTTACCCATCTCCTAGGAGAATTTTCAAATTCACATAAATATTAATTTTACCGCTTCTGTGAGTGGAATTTTGAAAATTATAGAGACACGATTAATATCAAGGAGAAAAATGTGGTTCAATAAGATAAAAATAATTTTTGGTGAATAGTAACTTTTTACTTTTATTTACCACATTTAAAAGTAAATAGGGTAATTACGGGTAAAAAATATATTAATATTACTCTACCACATGTCCTATTTCTATTAGACAACTGTATCTCGACCAAAAACAACCTTAGGAATAAAATATTATCATTTAGGACCACTTGGATTAGAGTACGACATTTATTGTTATTTAATTCAAAGTAGAGTTAAAAGAGTTAAAATCAATGTTTAATAACTAAATTTTTTTTAATATAGGGTTATACATAAGATAAATTCGATTATAAATATTCATTAGAAATATAAAAATATTTCCTACATAATGGTATTTTATTTTTAATATTTGGAAATTAAATAATTTAATTTATTTATGACACAATTGTGATGCAGTAATTACTTAATTAATGAAATATTAAAATAATTAATATTATAAATATAAAAATAAATGTAATTTTAGACTTTTTATGAATTAAACTAATTTTATAGGTTAATATGACATATTATGATTGGTTATATAAATTGTTTTTCGATGTAATAATGTTGTTATGAAGTTATCAAAAAAAATACCCAATAGTGTCAAAATTGACATAAAAGAGTTTTTAAAAAAATATTATATTATTAATTGATATTCTATTCTTAAATATCTAAGGTTCGGCCAAAGGACTTATATAATGACTGGTGTATCATTAATGGACTACTTGGGGGTCTCTTCGAGGTATATAGTATGTTTATTAACTATATAATATAAAAATACAAAGAGACAAGGTAAATGTAAAACTATTTAAGTAAGAGTTAAATATAAATTATAAGGTTAATATAGTGACCCAAACCTGTCTAAAATAAATTGGTTGAAAGGATTTAGACCCATCCCCACCTTAACCTTTAAATAATCCACTTTGGAGCCATTATATACTGAATATTAATTTATTATAAAATAATATTTCTAGCTTTTCCAAAGGTTCCCCTCACCCCTCTTAGAAAAGGGAACTCCCCCTTCTCTCTAATTCACACTTTCAATGCCTTTTTGCTCGGACAAACCCTTCCCAAATATACTCTCAACATCCCTCACTTCATCTTAAAGTCATTACTTTATTCAGAAATCCATCTTAAGGAGCCCTTTTGTTCAAATCAATAGGAAGAACTCGAAGAAGAGGTAATAATTTCACCACCCTCTTTCAAGTTCCATTCGTCTTCAAATTCTTCTTTCTTTGTTATTTCCATTCTAAAATAATAACTCTAGTATATTCTATATAATTTAATATTATTATAAATATGGTACAACCATACTCAGTATTCTATCCATCCTTTGAATGACATGTCACCATACATGCGTACGTAAGACCTACCGTCTCCATGTTGTGGTGTAATTGTTATTCAATACATTATTATTTGGATGGGTATAAAAATCATTTGTAATTCATGTAAATAATAAATATAACATGATAATGATTCCGTATATAAGATATACCATCCAATTATATATTAATTTAATATCAAAAGAATTATATTGTCACTCGTGCGTATGTACGGATTACCGTCTCCCCGAACATGATGCGATTCATTCCTCATCATATCCATTCAAGACTAAATTTTATTTCATGAATAAAATTTTTTTTAGAGACATGATATCATTCTAGATATGAATAATATACATCCCATCGATAAAAAATATGTCTCACATAACAAAGAATATAATGAAAAACGAATCCATTAACACCCAAAACAACGATAATACAAAGATATTATTAACAAGGAATGTTAAAATACCATATATGATATCATATTAATGTATATGATTATTGTATAATTTAATAAAAATTATTTCACCATTATACAGGTTGGTTAAAATACCCTCGACCAAGGAAAATTACAGGTTAAGGGTTTATTCCACAATCTCTTCATTATCCGAGGTTGTTTATACGCAATTATCTACCAGGACCTCTTTATCATCCACATCCATGTTTCTTGAAAATGTATTTCAAATAATTATTAATATTTTATAGACTATGGGTATAAGTAATTTAAACCCTTTTTTACTTTTTAAAGATGTTTATAAAAGAATCTTTCTGTCGCTTTCCATACAAGGTCCTTTTTAGCCTTTTTGACAAAATTAAGGTAAGAATGTTTTTTAACTTATATGGTGGGTGTGGCTATATTCCACCATTATAAAATCGTCGAAGATTACCTTAAAAGATTATAAGAATATTTTCAATGTAAATGTTTTATTTTATAATTATGTGACTTTTAAATGATTTCAAAAAAAGAGATATTTCCTTCAAATAGTTTTGATTTCATCTATGTCAACATCCTTTGATGGATTTTAATCTTATTTGATGTTTATCTATTACGATACAAAAATTCCATATTGTATTGAAGGTTTTGTGATATGTTTGACTGTGAATATGTTATTTTTATACCATTCATGTTTTATGGATAAATTATTGACATTTCATATGTTAGTTTTAATATGAATGTTTATGTTATGTTTAAACCTGTTCATATGAGGAATGCATTGGACATAATAAGTGACTGGTGCATCCCTCTATAGCTTCTCGATGCATCGGTAGATCTAATGAGACAAATTAGTGTCTTGGAATAAGGCCTTGACAAAATAATATTTGTAGTCTGGGCACAAGGCCTTGACTATGTGGTTATGATAGAATGGCATTATGCATTCCATCATTATGAAAGTGGTTATTGATATTGCATGTGATTATTCAACTTATAGAATATCCATGTGAATAAGTAAATGGAATTATTTCATTTTATTTTTTCCATATTATGCTGAAGTTTAAGTTTAAAAGGCTTTTGTTTTAGTTATACATTTCCTTAAATGTTTATTCTTTTTTATGAATGTTTCCCCTATATTTTTATCCATACTGGGCATTTGATCTCACCCCTTTGTATGTTTTATTTTTCTCAGGATGTGAAGAAGTATTTTATGAATGACCTGCAGGGATAGTATCAGGGGATATGAGTGTGGAATATGGAGACTATGTTGTTGTAGTTTTCATTTTATGATGTAATGTAAAATTTATGGATGTATCTAGTTCTTCCAAGACTACTAAACTAATCGGTCTTTCGAGACTTGATCTTTTGGGACCATGCCAATGTTATGTAATAACGCACCGACTCTGGGTAACTGTGGTCGGGTTGTTACAGTTGGTATCAGAGGATGTTTAGAACAAAACATGGAAGGTAGATTAATATAAACTCTGATTAGAGCACATAAACCTAATATGGAATTTGAAGATTAGTACAGAAGAACTTCCTATAATTTTGGTATTGTAGAGATTTTGTGAGTTTTCCAAGTAATACATCCCTGTCTGGATACGAGTAGGTAGAGGAGGCTCTAGCATAGATGTACCTAGGGGTAAAACCCAAAAACACCACTTTGATCTAGACTCGAATGGGAACTGGTGCACGACAATGGGCCTTACTGCACTCTTGGTTACAACACTCCCAGGGGATATGCTTAGGATAATTCTCATTTTCTTTACAAATCATTATGAAGGGTTTATGAGTATATAATTCCTAAAAGAAAGCATCTTTATGATTATGGATAATATACAGAAACCATTCAATTTACCTTATGTATTTTTCATGTTTGGAATTATTCATTGCAATTCATAAACTGACCTAGTTTATGCTATTGTATAAAAATGGTGCCCAGTAGAAGGAATCTGAACTCCAGCAATACGTATGATCCAAAGAGTAAGAAGGATAATATCTTTCATAGTATTAAGCCAACATTTAGAAGGGAAATAGTCTCCCATGTATTCTCAACATATGAAGAAATAGTATAATGTTTTAAAAATATAATTAAACAATTCTTCAAGTCATATGGCTTTGAAGGGAAGAAACAAAAAAAAGGATGGAGGAGAGAAAGATGGATAAAGGGAATAGGGAAAAGAATAATTTTCCCATATGTGATAACTGTGGGAAGAAACACCCTGGAACTTGTCTGAACGGAATGGGAGTTTGTTATAAGTGTGGAGAAAAAGGACACCAAGTACGTGACTACAAGGGTAAGAAAATGGTTTCAAATGAACAATTCTTCACCTGCAAGGAGTTGGGACACTATGCAAACCAATGTCTAAATCATCAGATTATTCCCCAAATGATGCTATTGGATAATAATCAAGTTATGATTCTACCATAGATGAGGAGTTAGGATTAGAGTTCTTATGTTGTTATTAGAGAATTTTGTCATTTGAGTGTTGTATCAACAATATACTGGTTATAATAATTATGGAGTATATAAGGATTGTACTGCAGTACGATTTCATTAAGTACTTGAGATTGTGTAGAACCAATAAAAGTGACTCAATAGCAGGTTAAAGTTTTGGAAAATATATGGTTTGGATAAAGATAAACCATAATATGGTTCTCATACCGAGGTGGTGATTTTGGAATAATATATGATTGATTTGTATAAATTATGTTGTATATTCATGATTACCTTGAAACTAATTAATGATATGTATATTCCATCATTGTTGGAGTTTACAAAATTTTTTAATAGAAGGAGTATATACAGTATTCCATAAGGAATAAGGGATCATGAATGTAATCAATACGGTTTTATGGTAATTCAGGATGTGGTAGTGTGTTAAAAGAATACACAATGAAAGTGTTCACATGTTATTACGTGGAAAAAAGGATCTTCATTGTGATTACCTTTGTTATAAATTTTGGACTGTGAGTTTGGATAGAATTACTTTGGATAATTCTAGTTTGAGATTATTTTTGGATTTCCATAAAATGAAAACCCAGAGGTCGGGCGGTAACCCGTCACGTCCAGTAAGGCCGTGAGACTTGAACTCGCAACCGAAGGGAAACACGGGTTTATCACCAACCACTGGCCAACATGATGTCCTGGATTGAATAATGTGGTCTTTTTTTTTAAAAAAATCTGGTAGATGAATTATAAATTCATTTTTTGGAACCCTATACGAATATGATAAATAGAATATTATTTTTAAGTTCTATTATCTTTTAGAGTGAAAGATGAGTTTGTGGTAGAAATTAGTTAAAGGACGAGACTCTACTTGTCAAGTATATATTTTTCTTATTCTCTTATTCTATGAAGAAATTAATTCTTATACTTTAGGGAAGGGATCTTAAAACAAAAAATGTTGTATCCTAATACCATAGGTTTTGTTGAACCGATGGTATTTTAAATCATCATAGATTGATGAATTTCAGGCCCTCAATTTTACACTTGTTTGTGTTTGATGAACTCAATCACTACCTATAAATAATTACCTTTTCCTCCAATTATATGTCTCTAATTTCCACCAATGTTCTCCTAATCGAGATAATAATTTGGTGGTTACCCTTTCATTTCCCTTTTCCTCTTATTAAGACTAAATTTTATTAACCTAATTTCCAAAGTGGGTTTTCCCAAAGGTATTTTATATTTTCAACCTTTTATTTTCGAAAAATAATTTCAAATTGCAAGGATACAATTTATTGAAGGAGGGAAGAATGTAACACCCCATGATTTCATAGTACGTTATTTCTTCAAAGTAATTAAATAATTTACACTACACACAACACTGAGTTCAAGCGCACCACAAGATTACCAAACTAGTTGTTCAAAAGCGGTTATGAATAGTATTAACTGAATTTTGACTATTATATAATCCTTATAATTTTAGATTCCATATTATGAGTTTCCAAGACATAATTTAAGAACTAATTCAATTTTTTCAGATAAAAGAGGTAGTTTTCAAAAATTGTACTTTTACCGTCTTTGAATGGTTAACCATTTTTAAATCCAATATTTGAAACATTTATATATTCAATTTGAAAAACTAAACTTTTTCTTTAGAATTAGGACTTAATAATTTTGTTTCAATAAATATTTGGTGTTTTTCTGATAACTTTCATATTTGGGTTAATAGTGAAAAATACTATATTTTAACTGAACACAACTTTTTTAATCAAAATAATTTATAGGGTTAAATTATACATTTTAATGGTTTATAAGTATAAATAGATTTTATTTTTACCATTTAATCCAATGCTGGTCATTTTATGTAATTTCACTTTGAAATCGGACATAAACAAGTGTCAATCCTTTGATAGATATTATTTCTTAAAAATATGCCTTTTGGATTTGACAACGGGATTTAATTTTAAATTAATAAATGAAACTTATATGTTTTTAATTTGGTAAAACATACATAATTTTTGGATTTAGAATATTGAAATTATCCTAGGGTGAATTTTTGGTATTTTTCTGAAAACATTCAATTTTAAATGAATAGTGAAAAACACTGAGTTATTGTTTAAAACCGAATTTTTATTTAAATAATTATTTATTTAATTTAAATTTATTTTAGGTCAAAATAGATACATAATACCTATATAATTTCAATATGATTCATTGGGGTCAGTTTATAATAATTTTTGATATATAAAACTTTTATTGAACTTTTCACCGTCTTTTACCCATATCATACGAGAATTTGAAAATTCACATAAAATATAATTTTACCACTTCTGTGAGTGGAATTTCAAAAATCAAAGAGACACGGTCAATATCAAGGAGGAAAATGTGGTTCAATAAGATAAATATAATTTTTGGTGAATAGTAACTTTTTTACTTTTATTTACCACAGTTAAAAGTAAATAGGGTAATTACGGGTAAAAATTATATTAATATTACCCTAACACATGTCATAATTCTATTGGACAAGTGTATATCGACCTAAAACAACATTAGGAATAAAATGTTATCATTTAGGTCCACATGGATTAGATTAAGACATTTATTATTATTTAATTCAAAGAAGAGTTAAAAGAGTTAAAATCAAAGTTTAATAACTAAAATATTTTTAATATAGGTTTATACATAAGATAAATTCGATTATAAATATTCATTAGAAAGATAAATAGATTTATTACATAATGGTATTTTATTTTTAATTTTTAGACAGTAAATAATGTAATTTATTTATGACACAATGGTGATGCAATAATTATCTAATTAATGAAATATTAAAATAATTAATATTATAAATATCAAAATAAATGTAATTTGAGACTGTTTTTAATTCCACTAATTTTCTAGGTTAATAAAACATATTAGTATTGGTTATATAATTTTTTTTCGAAGTAATAATTCTGTTATGAAGTTATCAAATACAAAACACCCAATGCTGTCAAAATTGACATAAAAGAGTTTTTAAAACAAATATTATATTATTTATTGATATTATATTATTAAATATCTAAGGTTCGGCCAAAGGACTTATATAATGATAGTTTTATCATTAATGGACCACTTGGGGGTCTCTTGGAGGTATATAATAAGTTTATTAACTATATAATATAAAAATACAAAGAGACATGGTAAATGTCAAACAATTTAACTAAGAGTTAAATATAAATGATAAGGTTAATATAGTGACCCAAAACTGTCTAAAATCTATTGTTTTAAAGGATTTAGACCCATCCCCACCTTAAACTTTACATAATACACTTTTGAGCCATTATAAAACGAATATGAATTTATTATAAAATAATATTTCTAGCTTTTACAAAGGTGCCCCTCACCTCTCTTATAAAAGGGCACTCGCCCTTATCTCTAATTCACACCTCCAAAGCTTTTTGGCACGACCATCCCCTACCCAAATAGCCTCTCAACTTCCCTAAATTCATGATAAAGGCCTTCCATTATTCATAAAGCCAACTTAAGGAGCCCTTTTGTTCAAATCAAAAGGAAGAATCCGAAAAAGAGGTAATAATTTCACCACCCTCTTTCAAGTTCCTTTCTTCTTCAACTTCTTCTTTCTTTG
The DNA here is from genome assembly GCA_963277665.1 of Viscum album. NCBI lineage: Eukaryota > Viridiplantae > Streptophyta > Magnoliopsida > Santalales > Viscaceae > Viscum > Viscum album. The sequence continues at coordinate 1,568,617,609 of OY728143.1, forward strand.
TTATTTCCATTATAGTATAATAACTCCAGTAATTTATATATACTGTAATGTTAATATAAATATGGTACCACCATATTCAGTATTCTATCCATCCTTTGAATGACATGTCACCATACGTGCGTACGTTTGGCCTACCGTCTCCACGTCGTGGTGTAATTATTATTCAATACATTATTATTTGGATGGGTATAATAATGATGTGTAATTCATGTAAAAAATAAATATAACATGATAATGATTCTATATATATGATATACCATCCAATTATATATTATTTTAATATCAAAAGAATTATATTGTCGCTCGTGCGTATGTATGGAATACCGTCTCCACGAACGCGATGAGATTCATTCCCCATCGTATCCATTCAAGATTAAATTTTATTTGATGATTAAAAATAATTTTTAGAGACATGATATAATTCTGGATATGAATAATATATATCCGATACATAACAAATATGTCTCACATAACAAAAAATATAACGAAAAACGAATCCGTTAACTCCCGAAACAACGATAATACAAAGATATTATTAACAAAACAACATTAAAAGACCATATATGATATCATATTAATGTATATGATTCTTGAATAATTTTAAAAAAATTATTTCACCATTATACAGGAAGTTAACCTACCCTAAACCAAGTAAAAGTACAAGGTAAGGGTTTATTTCACAATCTCTTCATTATCTGAGGTTGTTTATACGTAATTATCTACTGGGACCTCTTTATCATCCACATCCATGTTTCTAATAAATGTATTTCAAATCATTATTACTATTTTATAGACTATGGGTTAAAGTAATTTATACCCTTGGTTACTTTTTAATGATGTTTATAATGTAATCTTTCCATCTCTTTCCAAAGAAGGTACTTTTTAACCTTTTCGACAAAATTAAGGTAATAATGTTTTTTAACTTATACGACAGGTGCAGCTATTTTCATCCTTTATAAAATCGTCAAATATTCTCTTACAAGTTTATAAGAATATTTTCAAAGTAAACGTCTTATTTTATAATTATTCGACTTTTAAATGATTTTAAAAAAGATATATTTCTTTCAAATAGTTTTGATTTCATCTATGTCAACATCCTTTGATGAATTTTAAGCTTATTTGAAGTTTATTTATTATAGTACAAAAATTTAATATTGTATTGAAGGTTTTGTGATATGTTTGACTGTGGATGTTTTTTTATTATACCATTCATGGTTTATAGAGAAAGTATTGACATTTCGTATGTTATTTTTAATACGAATGTTTATGTTATGTTTAAACTTGTTCATATGAGGAATTAATTGGACTTAATAAGTGACGGGTGGAGCCCTCTATAGCTCCTCAATGCATCGGTAGGTCTTATGAGACAAATTAGTGTCTTCTTACTAGGCCTTGAAAAAATATTATTTGTAGTATTGGCACAAGGCCTTGACTATGTGGTTATGATAGTCTGGAATGATGCATTCCATAATTATGAAAGTGGTTATTGATATTTCATGTGATTATTCTACTAGTAGAATAACCAAGTGAATAAGTAGATGGAATTATTTAATTTTATTTTTTCCATATTATGCTGTTGTTCAAGTTGAAAAGAAGTTTTTTAGTTATACATTGCCATAAATGTTTATTCTTATTTATGAAAGTTTCCGCTATATGGTTATCCTTACTGGGCATTAGAGCTCACCCCTTTCTATGTTTAATTTTTCCCAGGATGTGAAGAAGTATTTTATGAATGACCTATAGGGATAGTATGAGGGGATATGAGCCTGGACTATGGAGACTATGTTGTTGTAATTTTCATTTTATGATGTAATATAAACTTTATGAATGTATCTAGTTATTCCAAGGCTACTAAACTAATCGGTCTTTCAAGACTTGATCTTTTGGGATCATGCCAATGTTATGTAATAATGAACCGACTCTGGGTAATTGGGGTTGGGGTGTTACAGTAATTTTATAACATTAGTTTTACCCTTAATTACCCGATTTACCCTCTTACTATATTAATAAAAATTAACAATGTTACTATTCATTATGCTAAAAAATAAAAGAAAATTGTTTAAATAATTTGGACCTACTGATTTAAATTATGTGATAAATTTATCAAAATTAAAAACTCATAAGTTCCAGTAATTAATTTAAAATTTATCACGATGTCAAAAAGAAAAAACAGGTTTCCAAAGTTTAAACATTGCAAAAGATTGAAATGTTTTTACATATGAATTCAATGTAAAATTAATTTGAATGAAATAAATTAAATTAAATGTTAAAAATATATTATATTTATACTTTAAAATCCTTATATAATATAATTAAACAATAAAAATTATTTCAAGGGAATTTTTTTTTTCAATTAAAATTATTATATTTTAACTATTCATCAAATCTTGAAAGTTATCAGAAAAATATCAAAAATTCATTCTAAGTAAAATTTTATATCCCAATTCCAAATTATATGTTTATTTTGTCATTTAAAAAGTATTAATGTGTCAAAATTTTATGTTAAAATTTGTCCTCTATTTAAATTTGGAAAAAATACCCTTTTGAAAAATATGTGTTTTTATACATAAAATAAGGTTTATTCATACCCTACGACTAAAATATATATTTGATGAATGTTAAAAATATTTTATCAAATTATATATATATATATCATTAATTTCATTTAAAATTTTGAATTCACTTAATTTATTAACACTAATATACAAATGTTTATTTTACATTTAATTAGTTTATATTTTTCATAAATAATTGGTAGCTAAAAAAGTCACCATTCATTTTCATAAGTTAGTTATATTTTTTCCCACTAAAATAAAAAATAATTTATAATGGTAATTCTATACCAATAGAATATTATGGTTCATTTAAACTCATGATTTCATGAAACACAAGCTATTGATGAATTAAAATTATGTAAAGAAAAATATTTTATAAAATTATCTATGAGTTACATTCTATGCCCCTTCAACTGAATTTCACACTCGAAATTTGTCTCATGTATAAAAAAAGATGCGGATACCTCTGTGTCTCACCTAGGTTTTTGTTTTCATACTTGTTTCTAGATTATCTTTCGTATTTTAATTTTTAACCCATGTTCCGAGTGTTCTAGATATAAACGTTATGTTTCAGAGGTTTTTAATGAATTTTGGACCTATTCCTGGTTAGGGTGAAAGGTATGAGGAAAATGTAAAATGAGTTTTTAACAATCATAGTGGGACATTTTAAAGGGTATTTTTTATGGATGGTTTTTCCCTTTGAGTTAAATGAGTTTTGGGGGGAAAAGGTTGATTTTTGGAAACTTTTTCAAGTTTCCCTGGTTGAGGTGAACATTTAGTTTAATCATGCAAGTTAGTGTTAAGGGGTTTGAATGATTTGTGCATGGTTTAACTAATTATGTAGCCTGTACAACAATTAAGAATAATAAATCATATAGTTTTTCACATGGTTTGTTAAAGCATGTGATCTAACTATGAAAGCCACTTGAGAAAGGGTATTTTTGGGTTTTATCCTTCTATTTAAGTGAGGATTTTTACATCAACCTCCCCCATTCAAACCCTATGACTTGGATGCCTCCAATTGTGGGTTTTGGAATTTACAACCCCATCCATGTGGATTTTTATGTGATTTCATTGTGATTTTTCAACTAGAATTAAATCATAGGACCCTCTTTACTTTCTAGATTTCTTTTCTTCCATTTTTCCCTTTCTCTTATAACACTTTTGGATATGTTTGGATGATTTTTTTACCTATGGGGGTGAAAAATTGTGGGTTTTGTTTGTATAGGGTTCTACTTGATATATCATGGCATTTGAAACCCTAGTGGTTCATTTTCAGGTTGTCATCATTGATACACCATGGATTTGAGGTAAGTTTACCATGCAATTGCCCTTTTAAATTTAAGATTCATTGGTTTCACGCCTTTTGAAACTTCTTTTATTATTAATTAGTGATATGTGATCCGTGAAATATTTATTTGGTGTGAAAATTGAAGATTTATTCCTACTTGATAGTAAATATTATTGTTTTTATAAGAATTGAACACCATGTGTTCGATGAAATGCCTGGTTATCCTTTGTGAGGGTCACGTAATATTTAAATCATGGTTTGGAAATTTAAATGAATTTATGGTATTTGAAATTCCTATTTTGGGTTCCATGAGTTGGTTCCCAATAGTTTTTTTGGATTTAAAAATATTGTTTATTTGTTTTTCAAATGTGGTTTGACATATGTTTTCAATTAGTGTCCTTTTTCAAATTTTTATTAAAAATGTCTTTGGATTAAAAATGAAATGTGAGTAATTTGAAGGGATTGCTTCAAAATGGTATTGAAATGGAAAAGGGTGTTTTTACCTTTTTTAGGAAATATACTTCTTTATTTTAATGTGATGGTCTTGTAGAGAATGTTTAAAGGCCCATTTAGTTTTTTTAAAACATTAAAGTGTTTATTAAAAAAACCCCATCAGAATATTCTAATTTTTTTAATGTTTAATGGATGGAATTTCCTCACTGTGGAATCCTTGTGATCTATTACGATAATTGGAGATCCTCTATACAGATTCCTTGAAATCTGTTTGTTCTATGGCATAAGATTAGTTCTTATGGAGACTCAGGGTGATACCTTTTGGTGAATTATTATTTTATATACTTGTGATTTGAGACTCGAATGGTATATGTTGGTTAAACCCATTTATACATGAGGAATGGTATCCTTTCTTAGTGAGATAATTTTCTAAGAACGATTGATGCACTGGCTAGATTATGCACTAGATAGTTTTCGAAAGTAAGTAGATATATTGGGTTTATTACTATGGGATTTTCCCCCCCAGTCTGTCCTGAGTTAGGGTGGCCAGAAGTATTTAGGGTGCTTTAATCTTAAAATTTTGAGGCATGATTTCTAGGGACCGGTCTCATGTATTAGTATGTTATGAATTATTCAAGATCTCCTATGTTCACCCAAGTCTATTGGCACTTAGTTTCTTGATGATAGGATTGAGATACTTTGTTAATATTGTGTATTTATTTCCATTTCCTTTATTATGATATTATTATAGTTCTCTCATGTCTGGTTTTTTTCCTAAAATTTAGGGGTTGGATTCTAATGGTTTATGGAAAATGTTACTAAAGGAAAGGTGTGATATACTCTCTTGTATATTTTTTGAATTGAAATCATTAATTTCACCATGAAAATGTTAATGCATATTTAATGGAAATGAACCTTATTTTGTAATTAAATTGGAAAATAGACCATGTTTTGTTTTAATGTAAAAAGTTTGTAAAAACATACATTTTATATTGTCTTTAAAACATGATACTGATGATTTTTAAAGGAATTTCATTAGGAATAGATCATCAGGCTAGCCTACTAACTTTTAATAGTCACACCTATAGTACTTTTCTATTTTTATCTTTTTGTGAAGGTATCAACTTGGTCGTGATCACCATGGGAGTTAGTGATTCTTGGTATCATAGAGTGACCCTCAAAGTCACATAGAGATGTTGTGTTTTTAGGTTTCAGTTTGGGTTTTATTATATAGATTGTTGTATTTTCTACATTTGTGTAAAAGATGTTCAGTTGGATATTGTTTTATATACTGAGTTACTTTGTTTATTTATGATTTTTAGTTTATTTATTATTTGGAAATATCATTATATTTGTTCACTATTTTGATGCTCGACATTAGTTTCTTCCCCGTGGGGAATGGGAATGCCCGTTGGGCGATGTCGTAGATTGGATTCGAGGACCAATTTTGGGTTGAACCATGTTAGTTAATGACAAAATGGTATCAGATTATGTTGAATATTTAGAGAAACTTTATTTTCATTGATCCATTTGTTACCTAGGGATGTCAAAGTAGATGGAGTATGATTTTTGGGACTCAATAGGTAGGAACTGGAAGGAAGTCATGAACCCTTTCTCATTATGATCCTTGTGTTTCCATGGGAAGTACAGTTTTGTTGGTTTATTTGTCTATGTTGATTTTTTGGTGTTTGGGATAAAAAAAGGGATTTGGACTAGTGGTATTCATGATCTCTCATGTCCTGTCAATCAATCTGGATTCAGGGTCATGGTCTTAGAAGGCTCTTAGTGATGGTGGTGTTCTTGGAATATGGCCTCCAACCATATTTCCAAGTCGCCCACCAACACTAGTTTCCCTCATGAGTTTCTTTAATGCATATTTGATCCTGAATTTTTTTTTGAAAACCGTTGTGTTGGAATTGTAAAAATGTGGTTTTATTGGAAGTGGTTGGATTTTTGAAAATGGGAAAAATGATTTTCATAATTATCCCAATGGAATAATTTAGAATTTTTTTTATAAAATGACCCCCTGGGGTAATATTGAAATGATTTAATGAGATTGGGATTTTATAATAAAAAAATGGGGTTCATGTAAAACCTTTATTTTAAAGAGGTTGTTTGTTTTGGAATTCGTTTTAAATTAAAATGACTCTGTTTTTAATCAACTTTTTTTTGATGGAATGAAATTTTCTGTGTTTTTGTAAAATGTTTTCAATGAAATGAATTGAATTTTTGGATGAAAATTCTTGGGATTTTATTTTTGAACATGATGGAATGGATTAAATCGTGGAATCTGAAAATAGTTTTTTACTTAGTGGTTAGTGAACCTTTGGATGGTTTCATGAATATTTGAATTGGTTTGAATGAGATTATTTTGAAAATGGGATTTTTTTGATCTTTTGAGTGTTCCATGAGTGATCACATGCATGGATATGTGTAGAATGTTGCTGGATGATGATATGGGAATAGTGTGCCTGAGATTGGTATGGTTGATGAGTTCCTGGTATGTCATGAGTTGATATGTTATTGGATTGGCATAAAAATGTGCATGTGAGAGAGACTAAATAGAATACCATTGGAAAGTGTGAAAATCCTCCCCGTATTTCTGTTTTTAAAATGTTTTTTTAAGTTGGAAATTGTAGTATTTTTATAAGAAAATAGTTGTGTGGATTTCTTTTCTATGATAGGGAAGTGTTGTTTATTTAGTGTTCTTTATTGTGATTTATGGATGTTGTTTATATTGTGTACTGAGATTGAAATTCTGTTGGTAGTTTGGTCTTAAAGCAGTGTTTAATGGGTTTCTAGAAAGGTTTTGGTAATTCTTTTGATGGTTTCCCTTTGTGACAGTGTTTGTTCTATGAGATATTTGGTCTATGAGATGGTTTTGATTGAGCTATTTCTTTTCTTACTTCCCTATTTTCACCCCCATAGAGTTTTAATTGATGTTAGTAGTGTGTACACGGGTAGTTCCCCATTAGAAAGCTCTCTAGTTGTTCAACCTAAGGATTTCATTATCGAGTTTCAAAAGATAAATCAAACTCTCTGATAGATATCGCAGCTTGTTTTCTATAGTAGGGATTTATATGGTCTCAATTTAAAGTCCCTTCCTTTTATGATGATTCCCGCTTGTAACAGTTGTGATCCGTAGTTTTTTATGGGTTTTGTCATGTGTATTGTTTATTCTCCTCCTTTTTATAGTGAGAAAGAATGGTATGTGCATCTCCCAAGTCCCTTTTTTTGGGTATAAGTGTGTTTTTTTTAGAAATTGAGTTTCATGATGTGTTGTAATCTTATGTTTCTTCATGGATTTCTATGTTGATTCTTTTGGAACCGAATGATGGAGTTCTGATTAGGTATTAACAGCTATTGATTACAAACAATTATATGCTTGAAACATCAGGGATCCAGTCAAAGGTTTCAATGTGAAGTGGGCATGTAGTCCGGAATCTTGGGGGTGTGTGTAGTTTGGATAAGATCATTCCTCCACTATTTCAGTGATTGATTTCATGTATTTATATTGTTGTCTATCTAACCCTAAAAATTTCCAATTGTTTCAAAGTACGAGATATACTTATCCCTCCTGAAATTTATTCAATTGTTCCATCATGGATGCAAGTTTCTAATCAGTGTCCTTGCATGGAACAACTATATAAATTGGTTATTTCTTTGGTTTATGGCCGATCAGAGGTTATGATTCATGGGTAGTTTTCATTTGTGATTTTAGTGTTCTGATCATTGGTCCACTTCCCTCCCATCCTCTTATGGAAAATTATTCTATGAGAAATCATTTATAGGCTGCTTCAAATGGAAGGGAGTCTATTTGGGCCTCCCCATATTGGTGATATATTTTGGTTTGATTTTGGTGTTATTCTTGTTGAAGTTTCTTTCATTTGAATTTGTTTTATTTTTGAGTTTACTTTTTTGGTTTGGGAAAAAATTGTGATTTTGGGAGTGTTCCCAATGGTTCTGTTCGAAGTATAGTTGTGAGGGTTGTGGCTCTAACTTCATGTTGATTCTCGAGAAGTGGTTCCAGTTTTTGGGTTATTTTTGGAAAGTGGAATAAATTCTGTTTGGCTTTTTTGGGATGTTTTTAGATTTTGGGGTTAGATCCTATAGTATTTAGAATCCTTTGTCATTTATTGATCGACTGGAAAATGTTGTGGATTTTTGTGGGTGAAACAAATTATAGTGGGGAGAATTGTCACACTTAGAATTGTTTTCATCCTTTGGTTAGGCTTATCTTTTGGTTCTTTTTTTTATATCATGTTCCGGGTGGTCCAGATATAAATTTATGTTTTGGAGATTTTGGGTGGATTTTGGACCTCTTCTTGGTTAGTGTGAAATTTATGAGTAGTATGTGAATTAGAAAATGAGTTTTTAAGACTCCTAGTGGCCCCTTTTTATATGGTATGTTTGTTAGAAGGTTTATCCCTTTGAGTTTGATGAGTTTTGTTGTTAAAAGGTTTGTTTTTTGGAACACATTATAAGTCGTACTATTAAAGATAAGAATTATTTTAGTCATGTAGGTAAGTGTGTAAAGGGTAGCATGGTTTTCACATAGTTTACCTAAGTGTGAAACCCTTATTACACTAGATAGTAAGTAATCACATAGTTTTCTCACAATTTGTTAAACCATGCGAGCTAACCATAAAACAAACTAGGGAAAGGGTATTTTGGGATTTTCTCCTTCTTTCTATATATGTTTTTCCCTTATCCTCCCCCATTCAAAACCTAGGACTTGGATGCTGCCCATGGCAGTTTTTGGCTCCAACTACACCCTCCAAGTGGATTTTGATGTGATTTCTTGTTGATTCTTCACCCGGATCGAAATGTTAGAACTCCATTCTCTTTCCCCCTTTCTTTTAATCCATTTTACCTTTCTCCTGTAACCCTAGAGACTATGTTTGGATGATTTTATTACATAGGGTGTTCTAAAATTGGGGATTTTGTTTTTTAGGGTTCCACTTGATAGATCTTGTCTCTTGAAACATTAGTGGTGTATTTTTAGGTGTACGTCATTGATGCGCCAAGGATTTGAGGTATTTTTCCCATGATCTATACCTTTTAATTTAATATTCATTGGTTTTATTCCTTTCACACATTATTTTATTATTAATTAGTGATATGTTATCCTTGAAATATTTATTTGGTGTGCACTAAAAAGAATTAACCCTCATTTTATTCTAAATAGAATTTTTTTTCTGAGAATTGCACACCATGTGTTCAAGGAAATTCTCTGTTGGACTTTGTGAGTGTTGTGTAATATTTAAATAATGTTTTGGAAGTTTAGATTAATCTATGTTATTTGAAATGATTATTTTGGGTTCATTGAGTTGGTTCCCAAGGGGTTTTGGATTTAAAAAGAACGTGTATTGGTTTTTCAATTGTGGCTCGACATGTGTTTTTGATTAGGGGCCCGTTAGACATTTTTATAAAATTGGTTTTGACCTAAAAATGAAATGTGAGTACTTTGAAGGGGATTTTTAAAAATGGTCTTGAAATTGAAATGGGTCTTTATCCCTTTTTGAAGGAATATAGTTGGTTATTATAAATTGATGGTTTGGTGGAGAATGTTTGAAGACCTGTTAGGAAATTTTGTGACAATTATGAAAGTGTTTATTATCAAAACCTACATCGGACGATTATCATGATTTATTCATGTTTAATAGATGGGATATCCTCGCTATTGAATCCTTTTTATGCATTATGAAATTTAGTGATCCTCAGTACATACTCCTTGAGATCTATTTATTCTAGGGCATGATATTGGTCCTTGGGGTGACTCAGGGTGCGACCTATTGTTGAATTATTTTTCATATAATTATTATTGGATTCTTCGTCAGAATTGGATGGTTAACCCACTTTATACAAGAGACATGGGATCTTGGAGTAATGAGAGAATTTTCTGAGAAAGACTGTAGCACTGTCCAAATTATACACTAGTTTGTGGTCCATACTTAGTGGATTTATTAGGTTTATTACTATGGGACTTATCCCTCATTTGTTCCCGAGTTAGGGTGGCCATGAGTATTTAGGGGAATTTAATATTCATCATTTGATGCATTATTTATGGGGATAGGTCTCATGTATTAGTATTGTCTGAATTATCCACGATATCCTAGGTTCACCCATGTCTATAAGAACTTATTTTTTTCCGTGATTATTGAGATACTTGGTTACTATTGTGTATTTATTTCCATTTCCCTTATTAGGTGATTATTATAGTGATCTCAGGTGTGGTGTTTTTCCTAATGAGTTGTCTTGAAAACTTATATTATTTTTTTAAAGAAAATGTTTATTATACTCTCTTATATAGTTTTGAAAAGAAATAATCACATTACCCTTGAAAATGTTAATTCATTAGTAATAGAAATGAAACTTCTTTTGAAATGAAATTGGGAAATGGACTATGTTTTTTATAGTAAAATTTACATAAGATATTTCTTTGTTTATTATATTTCAAACATGTGGTTGATGTTTCTTTTATTTTAATGGAAGTGCATTGGGAATAAATTATCATGATATCCTACCCAGTTTCAATAGTCACACCTATAGTTGTTTTATATTATTATCTTTTAGTGAATGTATTATCTTGGTATTGATCACTATGGGACATTTTGGTTCTTGGTATCGGAGAAAGACACTGAGTGTCACATGGAGATGTTGTGTTTTCAAGTTTGAGTTTGGAGTTTATTTTATAGTTTTTTATATTTTCCAGCTTTGTGTAAATGATGTTTAGTTTTATATTGTTGTATATATTGGGCTTATTGGTCTATTTATATTGTTTAGTATATTTATTATTGGGAGAAATCATTCCCTTTTTCAATCTATTGATGGTTGAAACTAGTTTCTAGCCCACGGGGATTGGGAATGCCCTTCAGACCATGTCGCGGATTAGCTTAGGTGACAGGTTCAGGGTCGACCCGGGTTTATTCATGAAAAAAATGTATCAGTGAATGTTTTCTCTTTAGTGGAACTTGGTTTTCAGAGATCCTTTTTTAACTTGGGTATTTCAAGGAATATGGAGTAAGATTTTTGGGACTTTAGAGGTAGGAACGGGAAGGGAGTCATGAACCCTATCTCGTCTTGATCATCATCATTCTATGGAAAGTCCTATTTTTTGGTTTTATTAGTGTCTGTGGATTTTTTTTGTGTTTGGGATATGAAAAGGATGTTTAGATAGTGGTCTTTGTGAGGTTGAGGGTCCTAGAAAAATACGTGGAGCTGGTGGAATGGTCCTAGAAGTCTCTCTATAATGGTGTTGTGTTTGGCATATCGTTGCAAACCATATTTCCAAGTCACCCACTAACACTAGATTCCCTTTGTTATTTTCTTTGAGTCTTCTTAGATACTGATAAATATTTTGAGAACCCTTGTGTTGGAATTGTGAAAAATTGTATTTATTGTTAATGCTTGTATTTTTGAAAATAGGAAACTAGGATTTTCAAAATTAACCTTGTGGAAGAATTTACAAAAATTAGTTTTTAAAAAATTACCCCATTGGGTAAAATAGAAATTATTTAATGAAATTGGGAATTTATAATAAAAACATGTGGTTTATTGAAAACCATAATTTAAGAGAAGATATTTGTTTTCAACTAAATCGAGTGGCTTTTCAATCAATTTTTTTTGATGGAATGATATTTTTTGAGTTATTGGAAATTTTTTTCAATGAAACGAATTGAATTTTTGGATTGCAATTCATGGGATTTTATTTTTGAACATGGTAAAACAGACTAAAAAATGTAATATTAAATTTTTTTTGACTTGGTGGACAATGATTCTTAGGAGGTTTCACTAATTTTTTAATTGGGTTGATTGATTTTCCTTGGAAAAAGAGAATGTTTTGTTTTGACCATTGGTGTATTCCATGAGTGCTCATATGCAAGGATATGTGGGAGATATGGTTTGGTAAGGATATGGGTAGAGGGTTCCTAGTATTGTCATGGTTGATTAGTGTCTATTATTGAATGAGTTGATATGATCTCGGATTGGCATAGAAATGTGCAAGTTAGCGAGATTCTATAGAACACCACTGATGAGTGTGAAAATCCACCAAGTTTGTTTTGTTTTTTCAAAAGTTTTTTCAGTTGGATATTGTAGTGTTTTGAAATCAAATGGTTGTGTGGATTGTTTTTCTATTCTATTAAAGTGTGGTTTATTTGGTGTTCATTTTCATGATTTGGGGGTGATTCTTATATTTCGTTCTAATATTGAAATTATGTTGGTAGTTTAGTCTTGAAGTAGTGTTTGGTGTGTTTATAGAAAGGTTTTGGGAAAATTTGTGCTAGTTTCACTTTGTGATGATGTATGTTCTATGTGAATTTTGGTCGATGAGAATGTTTCGATAGATCTCTTTGTGTTCTCTTTTCCATATGTTCAACCCCATAGAGATTTGAGGGATGTTAGTTGGGTGGATATAGGTGGTTCCCTGTCTTAAATCTCTCTAGTTGATGAACCTAATGATTTAGTTCTTGATTTTCAAAAGTTAAATAAATCTCTCTGAAGGATACCCCATCTTGTTTTGTGAATTATAGAGCTATTTGGTTTCAATATAAAGTGCCTTCATGTTATGATGATTATCTCTTATATCTGTTGTGCTCGGTGGTGATTGATGTGTTTTTTCGGGTGCCATGTTCATTCGACTTCTTGTTAGGAGTGAGAAATAACGGGGTGATAATATCCCAATTCCCTGCTTGGGTAAAAGTGTGTTGTTTGATAAAGTGTGATTCGTGGTGTGTTATAATCTTTAGTTTCTACACGGAGTTCTATGTGTCTTCTTGTGGCCTCAAAATAAGGAGTTACAATTAGGGAATAACATCTCTTGACTTCAAGGCATTAGACACTTCAAACATTTGGGATCCATCCAAAGGCCTCAGATTGATGCTGACATGAATTTAGGAATCTTGGAGGTATCAAGAGTTTGGATAATCCATTCCTCCACTTTTGTGGTGAGGAATTTACTATATTTATATTTTGGTCTCTCAATCACTTCAATTTCCCTCTTCCTTCAATGTACGTGATGGACTTATCCCTCATGAAGTGTCTATGATTGTTTATTCTTGGGGGTATGTTTTTGATCAGTGTCCTTGCATGGGCCTCCCGTGTAAATTTGTTTCATATTTTGTTTATCGTCATCCAAAGGTGATGATTCCATTTTAGTTTTCCGTTTTTGTTTTAGTGTTCTAATCATTGGGCCGCTTTCATCCCCTCCCCTTATGGTGGGATTTTTTGGTCAATGTAGGTAATTTTTCAAGTTTGTTTAATATCTCTAGTTCTTAATGGTGGGGAACCCACTTTGGGGATCATTAAAAATTAATCTATGAGAAATAATTACAAGTTATCTTGAAATAGTGGGGAGTCCATTTAGGCCTCCCCCGATTGGTGATATGTTTTTGTTTGATTTTGGTGTTAGTCTAGTTGAAGTGGATTTAATTTGCAGTTGTTTGATTTAAGAATTTTTTTTGTTTGGGTAAAAGTTGGGATTTTTGGAGTCCTCCCAGTGGTTCTGTTTGAAGTATGGTTTTGAGGGCTGTGGATCTAACTTCCCCTTGATTCTCAAGAAGTGGTTCTAGTTTTTTTGTATATTCCGAGCAAGAGGCATAAGTTCCATTTGGATTTGTTGGATGTTTTTAGATCAAGAGGTTGGATCCATTGATTTTGAAAAGTCTTTATTCATTTATTTATGAACTGTAAAACGTTTTGGATTTCCAAGGGCAAAAATAATTTTGGTGTTGATAATTTTCACACCTAGATCTTTGTTTTCATCCTATAATCCTGCTTATCTTTTGTCTCTTGATTTTTCTCTCATGTTCTATGTTTTCAAGATATAAAATTTATGTTTTGGGGGTTTGGGTGTATTTTTTACCTATTATTGGTTAGAATGAAAGGTATGACTAGGAGGCAGCTTGGAAAATGAGTTTTCAGGACTCATACTGGAACCTTTTTATATGATATGTCTGTTGGATGGTTTATCCATTTGAGTAAGATGAGTTTTTGGGTGAAAGGGGTTATTTTTTTTGGAATTTTTCTAGGTCCCACAGTTAAAAAGAATAGTTAGTTTAATAATACAGGTAAGTATATATGGTACCTCATGGTATTGATATAGTTTGACTAAGTTTTCTGCCTATGTGTACAGCCTGTGCAGTACTAGACAGTGGGAAATCCCATAGTTTTCACACAGTTTGTTAACTGAGCGATCTAACCATGCAACCCACTCGGGAAAGTGTATTTTGTGATTTTCTCATTATTCAAAGTTAGGTTTCTTCCCATATACTCCCCCATTTGAACCCTATGAGTTAGATGCCTCTCATTATGGTTTTTGCCTCCTACAATGCCATAAAAGTGGATTTTGATGTGATTTCTATGTGATTCTCACCCTGATCGAATGGTTAGGTACCCCTTTTGTCTATCCCATGGTTTTATCCCATTTTCCCTTTCTCTTATAACCCTATGGGCCATGTTTGGCCGATTTTCATACCTATGGCAGTGCAAAAATGGGGTTTTTGATCGTGTAGGGTTTCACATGATAGCACTTGGAATATAGAACCCTAATGGTTCATTTTTGGGTGTGAATCCTTGATGTATCATGGATTTGAGACAGGTTTCCCAAGATGTTTCCCTTTTTAATTTAGGATTCATTGGTTTCAATACATTATCACCTTATTTGATTATTAATTAGTGATATGTGATCCTTGAAATATATATTTGGTGTAATGTGATGATTATTTCTTAATTAATGCTAAATAGAATTTTTTTCTAATAATTTCACACCATGTGTTTGATGAAATTCCATGTTGGCCTTTGTGTGTGTTATATAACATTTAAATCATGGTTTGTAGATTTAAATGAATTTATGGTATTTTAAATGATGATTTGGGGTTCCATGAGTTTGTTACCAAGGGTGTTAGGATGTAAATAGAATGCATATTAATTTTCTAATTGTGGTTTGACATGTGTTTTCGATTAGTGGCCCTTTTTGAATTTTTATAAAAATGGGTTTGGATTAAAAATGAAATGTGAGTAATTTGAAGGGATTGATTTAAAATAGTATTGAAATTAAAAAGGGTGTTGGTAAATTTTTGAGGTAATATATTTGGTTATTTTAAAGTGATGGTTTTGTGGAGAATGTTTAAAATACTGTTTGGAAATTTTTGTGAATATAATGAAAGTGTTTATTATGAAAACATCCATGGGATAATTCTCATGATTTTTTATCTTTAATAGATGGGATGTCCTCACTATGGAATCCTAGAGATCCATTATGATAATTAGAGATCCTTGATGCATAATCCTTGAGATATATTTTTTTCGTGGCATAAGATCAGTCCTTGGGTATCTTAGGGTGAGAACTATTGTTGAATTATTATTTTATATACTTGTGATTGGATACATGGTTGGAATCGGTTGGTTCACCACATTAATATGTGATACATGACAACCTGTCATAGTGAGAGAATTATATGATAATGATAGCTTCACTAGCTATATTATGAACAAGCTGGTGGCCCATAAGAGGTGGATATATGGGGTTAATTTATATATGATTTCCCCCTCGGGTTGTCCTGATTTATGGTGGCCAGAAGTATTTAGGGTGATTTGATACTAATTGTGTGAGGAATGATT
This sequence comes from Viscum album, assembly GCA_963277665.1. Lineage (NCBI taxonomy): Eukaryota > Viridiplantae > Streptophyta > Magnoliopsida > Santalales > Viscaceae > Viscum > Viscum album. Next base: position 1,568,633,530 of record OY728143.1, read on the forward strand.
TCCGAGGATGGGTATCATGTATTAATATGTTATAGTTTTTTACGATCTCCTAGGTTCGCCCAAGTATATTGGAACTTAGATTATTGTAGTGATGATTGAGATACTTGGTTACTCTTGTGTCTTTATTTCCATTGCTCTTATTATGTGATTATTATAGTTCTCTCATATGTGGTGATTTTATAGGAATGTGGTGAGTTTTCTTTGAAAGGATTATAATTTTTTTTAAATAAAAAGTGTTTTATACTCTCTTGTACAATTTTGAAATTAAAGCTTAACTTTCCCATTGAAAATGTTAATGCATCATTAATAGAAACAAAACATCTTTTGGAATGAAATTGGGCAATGAACAATGATTTGTTTTACTGTAAAAAGTGGGTAAAATCATAATTTTTATATTTTATTTAAAACATAATGTTGATGTTTCTTTTATTTTAATGTAAGTGCATTGAGAATATATTATCATCCTAGACTAATGAGTTTTAATAGTCTCACCAATAGTTACTTTATTTTTTAGCTTGTGGTGAAAGTATCATCTTGGTCTTGATAATCATGGGTGATCGTGGTTCTTGGTATCAGAGAGTGACCCTCAAGGTCACATTTAGATGTTGTGTTGTTAGTTTTTAGTTTGGGTTTTATTGTATAGTTGGTTGTATTTTTCATCTTTGTGTAAAAGATGTTCAGTTGGATGTTGTTTTATATATTGGGTTGCTTTGTTTATTTCTGCTATTTATTTTATTTATTATTAGGATAAATCAATCCCATTATTCACTCTATTGATGCCCAACACTACCTTCCAGCATGTGGGTATTGGTAATGCCCTTTGGCCCATGTTTCAGATCAGCTTGGGTGAGCAGTTCAGAGTTGACCTGAGTTGTTTCATGAAACTCTACCAAATTACATCCTCAATTACCCACATATCTTCCTCGAATTGGTGGTTCGACAATAAAACATTAACCCAGAAAGTTGATTTGTTTTGCATATCTTTTTTTCTACAATCAAAAATCTATATTGGTTGTTCTCTATAAGAAAGATCTTGCTAAAATGATATGATTTCTGAGTTTAGAACATGTGAAGGATCAAGTATATAATATCTTAGTAGAGATACATGGAACACATCATGAACATGAGAGAGATTTAGTGGAAGTTCCAATTGTTAAGCTACCTTTCCAAAACATGATCCAGAGTTCCAAAAAGATTGATATACCTAGGGATTATATTTCCCGTCATTCCAAATATAATTACTCTCTTCTAGGGAGATATTCTAAGAAACACCTTATCATCCACTTCAAACTCTTGGTCTTTTTGTTTGTTGTCTTCATAATTTTTTTTCCAACTCTGAGATGCTCTTATGTTTTTTCAATAGATCTGACATTCTCTTCCATTTCATCAACAAGATCTGGTCATAATAGATTCTTTCCTCAACTTGATTCTAGCAAGTTGGAGTTTCTCACTTCTTTCCCTATAGGGCTTCATAAGGTTCCATATGAATTCTAGAGTTAAATCTATTTTTGTATGAAAATTCTTCAAAAGGTGGTGTTGATCCCAACCACATTTGAAATCCACAGAGAAAGCTCTCAAAATTCTTTCTAGAGTTTGAATTGTCCTCTCAGACTGAACATATCTATAAGGATGATATGTAGTGATGAAACATAACTATGTATCCAGATTCTACATAATACTTTTCTAGAACTTCAGGGTAAACCTCATATCATGATCAGATGAATTTTAAATCAATACTCCATGCAATCTTACTACTTCATTTAAATATATCCTTAAAATATAATCAAGAGATAAATCCTCTCTAGTAGAAATATAGTGTGATGACATAGTAAGCCGATAAACTATAGCCTATATAACATTATGTCTATTAGATGTTTGGTAAAGTATGACAACAAAGTCCATAGTGATTTTTCCCATTTCCATTCTTGTATGGGTAATGGTTGTAACACCCCCTTAGACTTATATCCCTCAGCCTTATCATGTCAGAAAACCAATCACCAAGAGGAATATTCCAAAAGTATTCTTTCAGGTTCCTGTACATCTTTGTTCTTCCGAGATGAATAGAGAATTAATAACTATGAGCCTCATCCAAAATCTCTTTTAATTATGGTATGGGAGGAACACAAACACAATTCTAGAAACTTATTATTCCATCAAAATCAAGGTTTAATTCAGGAACATTTCTCACTTTTTTTGTAGCTCTACATCATCCTTCTATGCCCCCTTATTCTTCAATTTTATAGATAGTTGAGCATTAATTTTTAAAATACAGGATTTATCCACTTCCATTAAAATTTAAAGATCTATCCTCTATAAATCCATAAATATTGGATCTTTTGTGATCCTCACCATGGATAGGATATCAGGGTCCTTTCAATTCAAATAATTTTTCACCTTGTTCACTTTCCCATGGTATTAATTTATCGAGCAATCATAATATTTAATCAACCACAAACAACTTTTTTGGTGCATATTCATATATTTTTGGGAAAAAATATACTGTAAACTTTTATGATATGTATAAATATCAAAAATTTCACCATAAATATAAATCCTTTATATCATTAATGAAAAGACTATGGTAGCTTACTCTAAATCATGAGTTTGTTAATTTTGATCATGGATTTTAAATTATTACAAGGAATAAGCTATCACCATATCATTTTTCATGAGAACACATCCCAACCCCTTCATGGACCCATCACTATAGATTAAAAAGAATTATACACTACAAGGAAGTGTAAGCACAGGTGAAATGGATAACATTATTTTTAGATATTTGATATTATCTTCACATTCCTCTGTCCACATGAACTTAACCCATTTGCGAGTTCACATGGTGAGGGGATTACATAGTATTGTAAAGTCTTTTAGAAGATGTCTATAATTTCTTGACATACCAATAAAACATCATATCTTACTTACTATTGTTGGTCTAGGCCAATTTCCAACAACTTTTGTATTTCTGGATCCATGGATATCCCCTCACTTGTGTTTATGTGACCCAAAAATGAATCTTTTGGAAAGAAAAATTAAATGATGGTATATTTTACATAATGATTCTCATTCCTTAGGTTATTCAGTACAATTATCAAGTGATCTTCTTGCTATTCCTTTACCTTAGAGTATAGAATAATATAGTCTACATAGACTACCAAAAACTGATCAAAATTTTGTTTAAAGGCACTATTAATTAGATCCATGAAGATTTTGGAGGAATTAGTAAGACCAAAAAGAATCACTATAAATTCATAATGTCTATACCTTGTATGGAATGAATTCTTCAGTATATCCACCTTCAAGACCCTTAATTGATGATATCCTGAATGAAGATAAATATTGGGAATGTATTGAGCTTTATGTAGTTGGTCTAATAAGTCATAAATGCAAGGAAGAGAATATTTGTTCTTGATAGTGATCCTATTATGTTCTCAATAAAAAAACATCGAGTCTCATTGATATATCTTTCTTTGTAACAAATAAAACTTGTGAACCCTAAGGTGACACACCATGGTGTATGAATCCATTATCAATATTATCTTGGAGTCACTTCTTCAATTCTTACACCTGAAATGGGGCCATTCTTTTAGGTTTATTTTAAAAAGGTGTAACACTCGGTACGAGTTATATTAAAAACTAAACTTCTTGATTTGGTGTAAAAACTATCAATTATTCCGAAAAGGCATAAAAAAATTCCCATACAATAGGTGTATTCTTAATGGTCAGTTTCTTCCCAACCATTTGATATAGTTAACCTTCACTTATATGAATCGAGACCCATAAGATGGATGAAATTTACATTGGGAGTTTATTCTCATCCTTGTATTGATAGATGATCATAGATTGAAATAAAATATGAAATGTGACTTCCCTTCCTTGGAAATTGATATGAGACCCATATAGAGAAATAAATCAATGCCAATAATCATCTCAAATTCCACTAAATGAAGTATCCCAGGATTTTTAGGAAGGAATTTCCCACAAACATCAACTGGAGAAAAATTATAGGTTATTGATGTGACTATTGTGCCATAGGAGTTGTCACAACTAACTCAACAACTAATTATTTTGGTAATACGGAGATACCATTTGAAAAATCGTCAAAAATAAAAGAGTGAGTGTATCCAAAATAAAAAAAATTATACTTTAGAGTGGATCATAAGATTCCCTTTCACCACTTCATTATCAAATCCCACACCACTGATAATTATCATATGTGACTTGCCTTTTTCTTTGGCCTTAGTCGTTTGCTAATATCGATCATCATCGATAACCCTTGGATTAGGGAATTGGATGGAATAATTCCATATTTCCTTTTACTTATATAATTGAAGTGTATGAGTTTCATTATGTGTAGCCTTTTCTCTATTATAATCAATAGAAACCTTTTTCCCATCACATCTGAATTCAGTTTCCCGATGACATTCTCTCCCTCACGTAAAAAATTTTATACTCCCTTTAAGATAATTTCTTCCATGTATCTTCCCACACTATGAGAATAATGTAAAAGTCATATTATTTTCAGTTTGGTCTTTATATTTTCCATTGAATTTGAATTTTCTCTTCTTATCAAACCCATAAGTCTGATGGTTTACTCCAACATCCATATCAACCTTGAGAGAACATTGAATGATTTCCTCATAACTATTAAAGTCCCTTGTGGCTAATATCCTTCTGAGAATTTGTTTTAAGCCACTAAAGAATTGATAAATTTTACTCTTAGGTTGGATAATAATTCTAGAATTGAACCTTGGAAGTATTGTAAAATTTTATTTATAGGTACAAAAAGATTTATCATCCTTTTTATTAAGTTCAAGGAACTCATTCTCAAAATATATTCAATGAATACGAGGAAATTACTTATTGAAAAATAAGTTCTTGATCTCATCCAATTTCATGGATTCAATTTCATCTCTTTGCATCATATTATTTATAATATTCCACCATTAATCAACTTTTCCTTCCAAATGATAGATTATAAATATGACTTTATCATATTCTAAACATTGGGGAACTGAAAATATCTTTTTAGTGGTACTAATCCATTGTTCATCAATTAGAGGATCAGAAGAACCAACGTAGGACGATGGATGCTGCCTCATGAAGGAATCAACATAATGTTGTTCCCACCATTGTTCATTTTCAAGTCCTTAAGGATTCATAGCTTCATAAAGATGAGTGAGAATAGAAATAAGGTTTTTAATTCCAACCCACAATACATTTGGTTGCTCAGTATAATAATTTCATTGCCCATCACATTCAACATTAATGAGGTTCCTATAGGTTCCATTCATTTACTAAAACAAAAATCATAGTATAAGAAACACTAATAATAATGGGAAAAAAATATAATCAAGAATAAAATTTAAATTTTGGACACTTTAGGTTTGATCCTAGGTTATTAATGATCATTTCTAAAACACTAGGATTTTAACCTATACTTCAACATATCCTTAGGGTTTTTACTATGGTTTTCTCATCCTAGTTTCCAGAGGATAACTATACATTTCCCCTGATACCAAATATAATGACCCATACTTTACATAAATAGATATTAATTAAAAATTAATGAATATTCATTTAAAAATATAAATAATACATGGTATGACCATATAGGTATAGAGTCTTTAGAAACTTGGAAATATAAAAAACTGGTTCATAAGACATCCCCATTGTCTCCCACTTATTCCTTCATATGTAGAACCCTTTTTGAAATATATTAATAATACTCTTATTCACAACTTGGGGAAAATAATCCTACAAAAGGGTGATCTTATAAGAATAATAAGGGTAAACAGGGTGATATCAATCATATCAAAATAGTAACACATAAGAACATAATATTTGAAAATTGTAACCTGTATATAAAAAATTGTGATATTATGCCAAAGGATAAATCATAAGAATAAATAAATACAATCCCAAAAGTCATAACAGGAGACATAAAATTTTTTAGCATATGAATAATTATATAAAATCATTTCATATTAGGAAATGATCATTTCCAAGATCATGATAGTGGAAAAAGTCCATTACTGAACTGATTTTACACCTCTTTCTAGCCCCATATTACAAAACCGAGATCATTTCTCATTCCTTCCACATGTATCAATTGATATATAAGTCATTAACAAATGCACTAGAGGGAGATATGGGTACCACCCATCTCATAATGAAATAATTATTATCTGTTCCGTAAAAATATAAGTCATTCATCATATTATAACTAATGGATAAAATGGGTTTCTTATACATTATTCCATCATAAGACAATCCATGCAAAACAAATTAATTTCATAAATATCATTCCATAAATAAACCAAATAAAACAATAAGAATAATAGGTATAATATACTTAAAACATAATCCTATTGTAGAATTTAATAATATATGGAAAATAATTTTGATTGAACAGTTGAAATTAATTATTGAGAAAAATATATTTTCTTCTTCAAAGACATTTTCTTTCTTCAAAATGCTACACAATTTTAAAATAAAACAATTTATTTTAAAGTCACCATAAAATATTGTAAAGGAATATTCATGTATATAACGTGTTTTGGAATCGTAAAAACATTTCATTCCAGATAAGTTAAAAGAAAACATGCGTCTTATACTTTTTTCGGATATGTTGAAATGTACCGCATATCGAAAAATGAAAAAAATACTCCTTTCAAACTATTTAATAAAATTTCAGTAATGGGTGAAATTTACATTATAAAAATTATATAATAATATAAATAATGTTAAATATTTATGAAACAGGGATATTGGTGATAAATATACCCTAGTAAATATTTACAAATAAATAGTTTTTGATAATAATGAGATTTCAAAATTACCCCTCTCCTTAGGTCTGATATCCTTTGTATGAATATAAACCTCATATATAATGATTTAAATAATTTCATTGACTTATTTAATAATCATATTAATTTTTATGGTATCATATATTATCATATTATCATCTGTTTGATAATAATGTTTCATTATTACTAATTATTCGTTTATAAACGACATTATTTTCTTATACATGTTTTGTCAAATAAGTTCTAGTTATTATTCATAGGTTGTAGTTATATCATTAATAGAATTATATTAATATAATATATATCATAATTATTCATTATATACATTTATATAATAATTCTTTATAGGATATCTTGTAAAATGAATCACATCGCATCGTGGAGACGGTAGGCCATACGTACACACGAGCGATGATATCATTACTTTAATTATTAAATAATATTGAAGTGGATGGAATAAATATTGATAAATAATATATATATTGTAATAATAACCATATATAGTTATTATTTCCACCATTATATCCATCTGTGTAATATGGTGGTGAAAAACAGATTACACCACGACATGGAGATGGTAAGCCTTACGTACGTACATGTGGTGATTTCATTTTATGTAAGATAGATAGAAGGTTGAATAAGGTTGTTCCATCACTACAATAAAATATTAGTATATAAGTGATACTGGATTTATTACTTAATAATGGAAACAACAAATTAAGGGTAATTATAAGTAGAAAAGATATTGAGAGAGTCAGTAAAAGAGATTACCTCTTCTTTGGCATGCTCCACTTAGATATTCTCTTAAAGGAACTAAAGTTATTCTTTTGAGAAGACCAAAACCTCTAGAATGTGACTAGGGATGTTTATAAGGTAAATGTGAAAAAGATAAATGAATTTTAAGGCTCAACGTGACGTGAATAAATGAGGGATGAGGTTCCCTTTTATAGAATAGGTTGGGGGAACCTTTGTAATTTCTAAAAACTATTAATTTATAATGAATTAAAACCACATAAAACCACAAATACTCCTTAGTTTATAAAATTATATGATATGAGGTGGTAATATCATCAACCAATAATTTTTAGACTTGTTTTTATGGCCGTTTAATCCTTATCATTTTCATTTGACATTTAGTTATTTTATTTAATTTTAACTATGGTAACAAATATTTCAATTTTAAAAGGGTGCATTATTAAATTATTTTTTGTAAATTAGAGCATAAATGAATAATTTTTGAACATTTTAAACAGTTTAATATTTATTTTTTATTTTTTTAAAAAATTTGATGATTTTAAAAAAAAATCAATAATACATTATTTCGATAAATAATCAATAATATAAATTTTGATACTATACAATTAATTGAATATTAAAAATGTAAATATAACAAGTTAACTTTGAATTTTTTTTAATATGTCTATATTAGGTTGAGTTCATATATAAAATTTGTTGGATATATTAATTATCCCAAATTATATTTATTTTAATATTTTTAATAATATTTATTTATTATCTCCATTAGTAAAATTATTACAACATAAATTTTGTGTAATTATTTAATATACATACTTGTTTGTTAAGAATTAAAAATAATATATGATAATTAAGATAATTATGCTATATTTAATAGGAATATTTATTGTATAATATATCTTCTTGAAAATCCTATATTAAAAATGTTATATTTATTAAAACCGGAATGTGACAATTTTAACATCACTTTAAATAAAATATTATAAGTGTCATAATAATTTTAATATGGACAGAAATGGTCAATTACTCTTCCCTTGGATGAATATGATCGAAATATACTAATCCAATAATATTTTACCAAGTTTTATTATATTTTAATGGTTATGATCATTTTAATAAATATTATTTTATTGATTTCTAATCTACTAAATAATTTATGCATTATTAATGTATATGTTATTGAGATAATTATTTTTTTCCTAAAAATTAAAAATAAGTTTACATGATAAATAAAAACATATTATCTTTCAAAATAGTATTTATAGTTCAATTTAGATTCTGTATAACCTAATATTAAAAATGATATAGTTATAAACATTTGAGTAAGATATATTTATCATTTCATTAAAAAAATTAAATGTTCTAATCCCATATAAGTGGATTTAAACGCATAAAATTTATACCCAAGGATGGTTTAGGTCTAGACACACTCATTAAATTATATTTGGACAAATTTTAGGGTAATTTTATAATATTATCTTTAACCTTAATTATTAATTTTACCCTTTTACCGTATTAATAAAAAGTACTCAAGTTATTATTCATAATGCCCAAAAATGAAATAATTACATTTACATAATTTGGAAGTACTAATTTTAAATATTGATTCAATTTTTAAAAATTATAAAAAAATATTTTTGAGAAATTAATTTGAAATTCATCCCGTTTTTAGAAAGAGAAAAAGAGTTTTCAAAGTTAAAACATTACAAAAGATTTAAATGTTTTTTCTTCTCAATTCAAAGTCAAATTAATGAAAATGAACCTAATTATAATAAAAGTTTAAAGAATATTATATTTATACTTTAAATCCATTAAATAATATAATTTAACAATAAAAATTATTTTAATGAAAAAAGTTGTTTTCAATTAAAAATTATTAAATTTTTTTATTCATCAAAATATTAATGTTATTAGAAAAAAAGATAAAAAATTCATCCAAAGAAAAATTTTATATCCTTTTTACAAATAAAAATATTATGTTTTTTCATAATTTTTTTAATGTGGCAAATTTTTAGTTTAAAAAATGTTCTCCATTAAAAGGCGTTAAAATTACCCCTTGGAAAATTTTTGGTTTTTATACATAAAATAGTGATTATTCATACCATGTGACTAAAATATCTATTAGATAAATATTAATAATATTTTTCTACATATATTAAATTTACATATGTTTAATTTCCATTACTAATTGTACTTCACTTAATTTAATTATCCAAAAATACAAATATTTCCTTTACATTTAATGGGTTTATATTTATCAAAAATAATTATTAGCCAAGTAATTCACCCTAAATTTTCATAAGTTACTTATATTTATTCATAAAAACTTAATGGCTAGGTTATAATAGTATTTTTATACCAATGAAATCATGTGGTTTGTTTAAACTCATGATTGCGTGCAACACAAGCTATTAAAGAATTAAAATTATTTAAAGTAATTATTTCATAAGAACATCTTGGTGTTACATTTTCATTATATGAGGATACTTAAGACATTAGTTAATGAATATTATAATATATTTAGATTATGTAAAAGAATAATTAAAAATAATGTGTCCGGTTAATGCAATTACCTCTTTTTTGAAATGAACCCTTCATATATCCTCTTAAGGGCTGTAAGGTTGGTATTTTGGGGATTCTAGGACCACTTTTATTTGTATAGGATAGATTATAATATAAAATGGTATATTAAAACCAATATATAAGGCGCTATGTGGTGTGAATTATAGAAGGGGTTGCCCTTTTATAACCGAGGGGCGGGACAGTTTTGGAATTATTTAAAATATTAAATAAATATAAAATAATTTTGATGTCCAAATAGATCAAAATTTATAATATTAAAAACTAATATGAGTGTGGTTATAAATAAAATCTTCCCATAACATTAAAAAAAATTTGGATCACATTTCAACCCTTATCATTTTTAACCCTTCAATAACACTTTTGACAATTACCAAAATATTACAATTTTTTACATTTTAAGGGTAAATAATGTTACTCTAAAATGAAAAAAGACCACTAAATGAAACATGATTTATTTTTGAAACTATATAACATTAATTTTTTCTAATATAATAGTTTTATTAATTCTATATCATTCAATTAAAATGTATCTATAATAAAATATCATTCTTATGAATTTAAGAACTATTCATTTACACCGACTTTAATAACATCAATTAAAAAAGAAATTAGAATAAAATAAATCCAAACCTATTTAATATGTAATTTTTTTCTATAAATATAATGTTTCACAATAATTATTTAAATTACTCCTCTTTTTACAATATTAATATCACTTATTTTATTTTTTCTGTTAATTAAATAATTATCATGTCAATGTTGTGTAATCACTTAAGGTAATTAATTATTCACTCAAGCCTAAAAATAAAATTCCATTATGAAGGTAAATAATTTATATTTTAAAGTAATTATTATAACATAAAATATCCTTTTTATCCCAATTCCAAAATTTTAATGATAATAAAGCAAATAAAATGAAAATTCTCATTATTGTTTATATAAAATAATATAAAGGTCAATATCCTATCAAAATTGAATAAAAAGGCCATATATTAAATTTTTTAATGATTATTGATAATATATACTAATAAAATAAAATTACGGGATGTTTTATCATCATTTTTTAGTCCATATTATTTTTTAACCACAATTACATCATTTTCCATTTACCGTGGTAAGGAAATTACTATGTTTACTATTCATGATGTCCAAAAATAAATAGAGACGTATTTAAAAAAAATGGAACTAATAATTCCAAATATTGAATACATTTTTTCATAATTCAATTAAAAAATGGGACAAATTTATTTTAAATTAAACTAGCAAATGTGATGAAAAACACTTTTTTTATAAAAATTCATTTTTATGTATAAAAATGTTACCATATTAATTCATATATAAAATTCATTCCAAAGACCATAAATTTTTTATTACTAATAAAAATGGAGTAAATAAATTTTAAAACTAATCCAATAATATTATTTGAACTTTTAAATACATTAAATGAAAATACAATTTTTAATAAAGATAAATATTTTACTATTCATTGAGTACTGTTTTTTTGAAAATGATAAAAAATTCACCTTAAGATAATTTGGATATGATTATTTAAAAAAAATATTCTTTTATCATGTAAACTATATAATAGTTATAGAAAATAATAACAATATATCACCAGAAGAAGATATAAAAATATTTTTTGAGGAAAATGTATTTTTGAAAAATAAACTAATTTTATAAAACTTTGAGTGCTTGTTTCCCAATTCATAACCAATAAATTATCATTGACATAAAAATTATATATATTTGTTAAATCATCTATTCTTTGTCAGACCCATCAACTTAATGGCTATGCTATAATGGGCATATTTAAATTATTATATTTGATGACTCATTTAAGCTCTATGTTGCATGTTGTATACGCTATCGAACTTAGTGCTATTTTAAAAAATAATGGACATGTGAATCAAAATATATTCATGAAATAAAATTATTTAAAGAAATATATATTATAATATATTTGGGTGTCACATTCTACCCCACTTTAAATGAATTTCACCCCTAGAAATCTTCATTCTAATTCAAACAAATGGGGAAACTTCTGCCTCATGACATCCTTAGGTTCTAATGTGGCTTAATAAATTTTGTAATTTCACTAAAGATAATTGACTAGATGAATTTTCATATTTCTTATCACTTTATTTCCATGACCCATAAATTCTATATGTTTCTCTCCATATGAAACATCATTCTCCAGTGGTACCACCTTTGAGTCTCGTACATACAAATGATTTTTTGTGTACATCATCAAGAGAGATACATGGAACACATACTATACATGATAGAGGGTTGGTGTAAGAATAAAAATATAATATACCATATTTATATGATCAATAATATCAAAGGGACCTATATATCTAAGACCCACATTTCCTTTATATGATAATCACAATTTTGTCCTTTGGTTTTGCATTGATCAATTTATACTTTGTCTCTTACACCTTGAAATGAATATTCATGATGAAAATGTCATGAATAAGGCAATAAAATCATCATAAGATCCTTATTACATCACATCATCCTCTAAATATTTACAATAATCAATAATAATCGCAAAAGTTACCCCATAATATTCGAAATTCTAATTAATAAATTCCATAAATTGTTAACCCTAAGGATCCTCCAAAATATGTCTAAACAAAATTGAATCCCAAAGAATGATTTTATCTCATATCATTACATTATAAACATAATTTTTTTTAATCATCCATAAATCCTCATACCTAAATATATATACTTATGACTTTGGAAATTTGACAATAAAACCATATATTCTTCCAGAAGATAATTCACCTTTTGTTGCATAAATAATCTATTATCTTATCCAAGAAAATTTTACATTTTAGATATCGGTTTATCCTTTCTCAGATAGATAATCATAATATTATTCAGAATATCAAATGTTATTTCATTATTTCAACACCAATGTAGAGATGGGTAATCAATACTGAGAATCAAATGAATTTTTACTAATAAATTCATAATAAGATTTTCATGGAGACCATTCATACAAAATCCAATGTGAAATTAACCACTAAGTAGTTTCCTAAGTATTAATATTCACTTATGTTATTGTGATTACATAATATTTCCATTTTTTACATGGTCTTCAATGATTTTTGTGGGTTATCATATTTAGTATACCATAGATTAGGGAATTGAATCTACTAATTTACAATCCATTTTCATTTGAAATAATGAAGTGTGAGTGGTTCATTCTGTTGAGATCACTCTCAATTTATTTCATTGAAATTAACCTTCACATCACCTCTATATTCTTTTTCTCTATGGAAAAGATTACCGCACTGAAAACATGTTTGAGTCCTTTTTGGAATTCAACGGAGTTCTCTTTACGACATATTTGGAAAGTAGGAGTGTAAAAACTCTAATTTTTTCTGACATTTGATCCGAATATTATATGGTTTATTTTCAATGCAAGACTATTAGACAAAATGAGATTCTAAGGTCTGATGCGCACAAAATTAATTCTTTAAATATATTAAATATATCAAATATTAAACTTCTGATGTTTTCCTAAAAAAGGAATAAATCCTCAAAAGGCCTTGAATATTAATCTGAGTTCTTCATTTAATTTAGAGTGTGGGTCTTACTCTAGGTGTGACATAAAATTTTTTGTCGTCGAGGGTTTCCATAAAGTGCATTCATGGGTGAATACATAAAATAAATTAGTTAAATTATTTATTTTATTTAATATGACATAGAGACCCAATCCCTATCTATATAAAATCTATTATGAGCAATTATCATGGTTGGATTCATAACCCTGAGAATTTAGATAGGGAGGTTTAGATAGAGCATTAATGAGAAATGAATATAGATTTAGGATTGTCTACAAAAACAAATTTTTTGGATCTCGCCAATGAAAATGATGCAGATTTTTTCTTCATTAGTTATTGATACATGTTGAGGTAGGAAATTTTTATTATGCGTATTCATTATTGTTTTCTTATCATATTAAAAACATAAATCAATTTACAAATGAATTGAGGTGTGGTTTGGTTGTAATATGAGTGTGGGATTATTTTCACAGTGATTATTGGGTGTAACAAATTATTTTATAACAGATCTTTGTTCATTGTTTTAATGGAAATTGATTGAGGCCAACCCAAACATGACTGAGGTTTGTTCCTATTTTTCATGTTTTTTGGTTTTCTACCACAATTCTTCATTCATTTATTATCAATATCTTGTTTGATTGGTGTTCCAACCAAAATATGAAGAAATCAATCAATATTGACCGATTTCATAGTGAAATAGATTGATATTGTAGACAAGAACTCTATATGATGTATGGATCATGCGATGACAGTAATGATAATGGATCAATTTGGATTTGGGGTCACCGATTAAAGTTTTGGTGTATGGTGGTTGAGCTATATGACATTTAAGACTTCCTGATTGATTTGGAAGTCCATAGATTGAGTTTCGATATCAATAATGTTTTGTCAACACATATCCATGATTTTTGGTGAGAAACATGGAAAAAATCAATATGAGAGAAGTGGATGAGGAATTTGTTTGATAACCCATGAGTTCTATTAAATAACACACTACTCGGTGTGTAATGGAATAATACACATCATGTTGGGGGCCCTGGATATGGATATAGGGTTCTGTGTGAGGAAAATTATCACACAACGTGCGACCCTTGTTGGATCAACGTGTAACTTAGAGGGTTCCCATAAACGTCCAGGTGTACATAGGCTTAAAAAACTGTATAACCATGTGCAAAAATGACCATACATACAATGACACGATTAGCATTAACTAGGCTTGAACAAACCATGTTAAAATAACAAACACGGGCACGAGCTTTGATATATGAGTATGTACTTGTGCCAAAGGGACATTCCATGTACTACAAGTACCCACTGTATAATTATTCAACAAAGAACTAGAGAATTTTTTTTCTTCATCATTGACATGTTTTATTAGGGTATATTCCCTTGATATTTTTCATAAGGTTTGTTTTGGAATCACATCCAGTGAAGAAGATGGTGATATCCTTTGAGGAAAATTAGTATTGTATAACATTATGGAATCCATTCATGAGGCCTGATGTAAGGACCTTTATCATCATCATTTATCAAGGAGTTGTTCTTGGTATCTTCATAATCAACAGTCATCGGTGCTGATACCATACATAGTAGGTTAATCCAAATTGGGTTGATGGTATACCCCATGGCTCTAAGAGTGTTCCTCTTTTTGTGTATCATTATCTTCACACATCAAGTATGTATATATTAAGGGAAGACCTGATGAGAATTAAATTTCATATGGACACCATCAGTTCTATCTGACTCATGGAGTGTGTTCTTTTAGAGGATTGCTATGTGAAACCTTTGAGTAAGAATCCCAAACTAGAAATACATTTGGGAACTCCGTTGAGTTTGTCTATATGCTTTGATTATTTCTGAATGTTCTTGTTATATATGTTTTTCTTCATATACATGTGATCATTTGAATACTATTTTTCATGATTCTATATGATTAGTGATTTTAAGAATCCAATCTGGTATTGTTATACTCACAGCTACATGGATTTTTTCCACACATGTCATGTCTTATTCAAAACAATGACCTTTTGATAGAGTTCTAGAGGATCCAACAATAGGTGGATATTAAAGAGCCAAAATGGCCAAGGAGTGTTCCCGTGGATACCTTCATAGCATTCGTCACCCACTTTAAATGATGACTTTGTTTTCAATTTATCTATGGTGGGATTTTAATTTATCTTTTTTAATTCAGGTATGTGTGGTTGTACTTTGATGGTGGGATTTTACATATATGCCTATATGGTTTTCATTTGTTTACATTTCAACGTTTTATGGGCTAGGAGATTTGTGTGTCCTTAGAGGTACATTAGCATAATTCATCCCATATGTGTGATATACCTAGTAAACCCTGGCCACTATCCCTTATCCTATTAGATATGGTTTTAGGGTAGTCATGACATGGGGACCATTGGGATGGGTCATGATGGAGTATTATTAGTGGAATTATATTCTACTTTAGGAAAAAAGTACGTGAGATTGGTTTGGGGAAACAATGTTATGTGTTTTTAGTTTGGATATGAGGCCAAGAACTCTGGTGTTGGTTTGGAAGCCAACACATCCATCCACCAGGACTCTGAAAACCTTCTTGTTGACTTAGTATGCTTAGAAAATGGTTTCACGGAAAACATTTGTACATGAATATTATATGAATGAGTTTTAGTTTCCATTTCCTTCTCGAGTCATATCTTTATATATACTCTTGGATCATAGTACATATTTAAATTTTATAGATTCTTCCATGTAATTTTATATCTACGATTCAACCTCAGGATCATGTGGATGATCAAATCAGTGACAAGGCTTCGATATAGGGACCCTTTAAAGAGGTGTTACCCCCAAGTGGTGCACTAGTCTTACCACCACCTATTGAGTGGAATATTATGCCGAAAGTACTATTAGATGAGGTGTAAAGGCTAAGCATGATTCATGAGTTTCTGAGATATAGAACCCTAAGTTTATGAGGTGAGACTGACTCATAGGAAGTTGAGGACTAGCTAGATGTAGTGACATAAATCATTCATCTTTTCAGGAAGCTCAAAGACCAGATGTTTTTTATGGCAGAGAGCCTTCATTATGGATCTACTAGATTATGATGGGGCTCAGTGACCCAGTCATATGATGTGGTGACTCTTTTATGGTCATAGTTTTAGTGCCTTTTCAGAGAGGAGATTTCTCCAGCTATGTTGAGGGATGTGAGAATATAAGAGATTATATAACTTCATCATGGATGTATGAATATGAGTGATTATTCATCGAGGTTCACCAACCTCTATTAGTTCACGATGAATATTAAATGTGAATAGTACGTTTGGGCTCAGACCTTCAAGTGAGTACTACATAGGGACATCCAAGCAAGCATTATACATCTATAAATTCCTTCCTATAGTAGGGTGTTGAATAATTCTTTGGTAGTCAAGTTTATCCTATATGAGAAGACGTAGATATTTGGTGCTGGTAGTGGGAACACATGTTATAACAATTTAGTTGATGGTAGTTGATGAAATACACAAGGACCTAGATATGAGAACCTTTCTGGAAGAGATCCGAAGGTAGAGGGTGTGTGGTTCATTTCTTACCAGATGAACCTAGTCAGTATAACGAGAGGTGGTGTTACTATTGCAACATAAAGGTACATCTCACATCGGATTTTAAAACCATCCATATAGGTGATAGGGAGATAGTGGTTGGGCCACCTAGGAAGAGGAAACAACAGGAGAAGATAGGTCTTCATAGTAGTGGATGCGGTACAAGAGTTGGGAGAGTAGCTGTAGGTGGTATATGTTTTAATTTTTTACCACCACCACCCTAGGTGGTCCCCTTCAGGCTCAAGGAGATAGTGGGAAGGGGTGAGGATAGATGCAGACAGTCGATTATTAAAACCAAGAATATCTAGGGGTGATACGAGGTATGATCTACATCTCTTATACATTATCTGTAGTATTGATATACAAGTGCGATCCACTTCTTTCTTTCCCCTACACTGGTTAAAGATTTAATGATTCTGGTTTTGATCTTTTTCAGAACCTTGCACTTTTAGACACCTACTGGTAGAGAATAATTGATCACACACTTCCACTAATTGTGTGACCTAACTCTTAGAGGTGATAGTTTCCTTTGACACCACTTTTTGGTGGCGATGAGTCATTATTATTTCTTATAAGGTATTCACTATTTACCCACAATTCATTTCAAGATAGAATATTTACTACGGAGGAGGTGGTGTGTCTGTAGTGATGGGATGAGGTTTTCCTTTTTTGGTGAAATAAAAACCAGGAAGAGATAGATAGACTCATGCAGAGGGTGGTGAAGATAATCAATCATCAGTTGGATATCATGACCCATTGAATATTGTATTCTATGAGTTTCTAGTTCCCTACAGTGGTGGGAGTGTATGGGGAATTATTTCTTGAGCCCTTTCTAGGTTTACCTCTCTAATGGGAGATAGAACTGTGAATTTACCTACAACCTGGGTTAATTTCAATATCTTACCCATCATATTAAATATATCCGGTAGTGCTTCATGAACTGAGGGTGCATTAGAGGACTTGCAAATGGAGGGATTTATTGAGCCTACTATTTCTCCCTAGGCATCCCTAACCATGTTTACCAAGATGGAAAATGAGTGTTTAAGGTTGTTTCAATAATAAAATAAAATAAAACAGGTTACCATATAGAATAATTTTACACTAATGATTTTCGATGAATTATTAGATCAGTTGGGATGGGCATGATGGTTCTCGAATATTGACATCAGATCAAGATATCACCTATTTTGAGTATGTTATGAGTATATAAAAAATACAGATTTTATATGATATTACAGTCACTATGAGTACATTTTGATATCATTCATTTTAATGGACACGAAAACAATGTTCATGTGACTCATCAAATAGATCCTTCATAAGTTTTTATTCGGTTTCTGGTAGTCTTTATCGATGATATCCTAGTGTACTTAGCATCCAAGTAGGATCACACACGAAACTTGATTATATGGTTATGGATGTAATGTGAGAGAACTATATTTACAAGAAGTCCATGAAGTTCCAATTCTGGATTTAAGAGTGCCACATTCTGAGACATAATATCTCTGTAGAAGATGTAGTAGTGGACACCACAAAGGTTAAAGTAGAGTTAGCTTTAGATCCACAGAAGAGAGTGAAGAAGTTTTAGACATTCCATGGGTTGGAAGGATACTGTAAATGATTCATAACAAATTTATCTAGAAATTTTTCTCCCATGATAGTTATAACATCCCGACCAAACATCCAACTAACTGGAGCACCAAAAGGTCATTCACATAGCCTCGTGCACACCTCCCTATATGATAGAGGTTGTTAACTAGAAGTGAGGGTGCAACTTTGGTAGAGTGGGCAGATTATATCATCATATACGAGTGTAAAAAGTGATTCAGTAAACAAAAAAACAACAATAGAATAATAATATATACTGATAGTAAAGACCACACCAGTAAACCACCATAGCAGAAGCATATACAACAGGTTTAATAATAAACTGTGGAAGCATAAATAACTAGAAAACTAAATAATAATATTAAAATCCACAAGGTAGTGTCATATACATGATTCACGGAATGATAACCTATAAACGGATAATAGGGGACATGAATATACAACATGTTATACCAAAAAGTACAAACCGAAAGAAGGTTGCTCCACTAGAATCTAGAGAATACTAGTAGTCCTCTTCACCTATGATGTAACTATAGGTAAATAAAATTAAGAATATGTAGTAGTTAGCTTTTTCCTTATCCACACATGTAGATAGGTAATATTCTCGAGTACCAAAGGCAGCCCAAGTAGGATGTGAGATAAAATCCTAGTAGGCCACTACTAATAGTGACTATAAGTAATTGAAGAATTGTATACAGAAACATCAGTGTACAAATATAAATTAAAGAATAGAGAACACTAAATAAATATGTACCAGACTTCTCATGTTCATAAGGGATACCTTGAGGCACTAAATTCTTTGGATCATGGATAGAATGCATGTATAATTTGTGGCTGTTTATATAGTAATACTATATTCATAATGTAGTTACATAGAACATCCACTTATATTATGTAAATATATGTTAATATATGTATCCATATACCTCGAATACTATCTACTTTCTAGACCGTGGCATAAATCACTCATCTATAACCTGTCTAAATGATCTTATGACCTCCAAAAGGGTAGAATCCCTACATATCATAATAAATGAGTGATTTCATGTTCGTCAGTCAAGATGGTGTACAATGACCTGATCCTTTTACATATAACATTTCATGATTTTATTCATAATTAATCATCAGAGTACAAGCCAAGGATCATTAAGTCTAGTGTCTTGGAAGGCTAGGTACATAAAACATAAAACATGGGGCTAAAAAACACTTCTTTATTTAATCTCCATAATGAGATCCTAACAACCATTGATCCCTTACATATGCATAGGGTACCTTGGGGAACACATGAATAAAGGGATGAGCTAAAAAGCCCAGTAAGGGGATGAACATAAGGATACATCTTAAGAACATGAGTTAGAAGTCATGAAATATTAATATCCAAAACATGGAACATATTAAATAATATCATACAATCATGGGATGATATAAACATGGAATCATATAAATGTGTAAGAATCATAAAACATTTCTTTAGTACTGGTCAAGGCTAACCGCCAATCCCGTTTCACATCGCATCTCATGAGACTTAACCTTACCCGATGCATTAGAGCGCTATCTAGGTGCACACATGTCAAAATTTTCATGAAAATATTTTCCACATAAATATTATTGGCGCATAAATATTCTTTCCACATAAATAATCATACATAATCAATTTTTTATAAACATAAGGATACCCATGGAGAGAATTGGGTACCACAATCATGACATAAAGCATAACCAATGAGTGTATCATCAAAGTGCCCATGAAAGAAAGGTATTAGATAATAAAGGGATGTTCATACGTTAATATAGGAATATAACATGGTAGTTGGTAACAAATAGAAATGACATCATATAAGAAATATATTTGAGAAACATTATCATTAAAACATTTTTTGTGTGGTTTTAAGGAAAATACTGTAGATCTTTTAAAAAAGTAAAGAGGACATTATTTTATATAAACCTAGAATTGAACCATGAAGGTTTTCATAATAAAATTAATAATTTTATAAAGAAAATGGTGTCTCAAAATAGAGGATAGAGTGCACGTGAAATTGGTTAAAAATTTGGGAAGTTCCTTTAAAACATGTTTGCTTATCGGGGGGTATCGAGGTAGGAATCACTTAAAAGCATGCATATCCCCAAAATATAATAATGTATGGATCATGGATCATGATTTTGGAGCATATAAACAGTATTTATATGTTTTAAATAAAAATAAAAGACAACTTCTTTGGGGGTAAAAATAAAGATAGGGAAACCCAAAGTAGTAAAGGAAGTCCGGGAAGAATCTATTACGGTTTATCAGCATGGTAGCGGGTGTAACTAAGAGAGATTGATGAGAGATATAAGGGGTTTCTCATAACTTATATAACATTACGTAAGTATGGGAGAGGTTAAAAAACATACCCCATAACTTGGTATTACACAAAAAAAATTATTGCATAGGGAACAATCTTGATTAAGTGTGAAAAGGAGAGGACCCCTTACCTCAAATCCGTTGGTGTTCTCCAGTTGTTATTAAAGACCTGAATAAACAAATTTAGGCTTATTAATTAATAATTACAGAACCTATTATATATGTAATATATTTATTATAACCCGTTTTACTTCATTCAAATCCTTTTTGATTAGTTATAAGGTTCAATTTCATTGTTTGGGATCGTTTGTTTACTTGGTTTTAAAAGATCGGTTCACATATATTCAATTTTGGATTATATGTAAGATGAAAGTGGTTGTAAATAATTGAAGTTATATTATTTACTAAGCATCCATGAGATTAAATGGTTTTAATTTTAATTAGATTACTTTGCGTGAAGTCGAATTATTATATATATAACATTAGTGATTACCATTTTTGTTAATCGGTGGATTTGATTACAAAGAACATGTTTTTATTTATAAATGAATACCATTTGTACAAAAGGATTATAGAACCAAAACTATGATATATTAAATATATAATTATCTGGTTAAACCATAACACAAATGGTTTCATGACCAGAATTTATGGTAATAATAGAAATTGATAAACAGTTGTCCTTGAATGTACTAAATTAACACATCTCAAACTGTGCTTCCATTTCTTTCCAATAAAAGGGTGGGGAAAGGAGAGAAGATAATGAAATATATCATTAGCATGAAAACATTCCAGTACAAGTATGTTACTATATTTATTATAATATTATGGGGAAGTAAGGTGAGGAAATAAATAAAAAGATAAGAACTTAAAAGAACAGAAGAAATTGGGAAGATGAATTTTACCTCTTGAGACTTTCTCCTTTGAGAACCTCTTAAGGGGAGGGGTCATGGTATTTTGAAGAGGCTCGGAGATTTTGGACGTGGGGGAGGATCTTGGGGAGAGATTATGGTAGAATAATGGCAAGGCACAAGTCTTGAGAGGAGTGAAGAGAAGAAGGAGTGAAGGGGGGTTTTATAGTGGAGGAGAGGAGGGATTTCATAATATTATAATCATTAATTTATTATTTCTTCACAAGACAATGAATAGTAAGTATTCCATGACCAATAATAATTATTTTATCATTTAACCCCAATCCATGTGGTCTTACATTAGTAGAACATCATCAATGACTCAATAAATCCCTTATTTAGCATTTATTGTATATTATCGTATTTTACTATTCATCAAAAATTCAAATATTTCAGAAAAATCTCAAAAATTCACCAAAAACATTTTTCAACAAGTAGAATCCAAAAATAATGTCCATTTATCGAAAATAATTTTATAAATATGGTTTATTTTAATATTTAAATAAAATAATAATTTATTATCAAAACCAATTTAAAAACAATCATTAACTTATTATAAAATATTGGTATATCATACTTTCAAATTGAATATTATTTTCATACTATCATAGGTGAGGTGAATATTCATTAGGGTATATGACTATTCATAAGGATATGTTACTATTCATTTGGGTAGGTTACTATTCACTAAAAATTAAGTTTCTCTTATCGGGCTCCAAATAACTTACTGATTATAATCGTGTATGCCAGATTTTCGAAATTCCAAACACAGAAGTGTCAAACATATGTTTAAAGGTCACTTAGAACTTATTAGTTCATTATGTTGTGTTTTCATGTGATTTTATGTCATAATTATGAGAAGATAGTTTCCATTGAAAAACATTGGGTCGTTACATGGTGGGTGAGTCATCTTGTCAATACCTAAAGCAAGGGACATGGTGCATCATTCCCACCATCCAAATTGTGTCAACGTTATGATATTTCATGCTCAACACCTAAGGTAAGGGTGAGTGAATCATCATGATAAAAAATTCCCATAACCATCATTCCATAACCAATTTATATCATAATTATAATAATATAAAAAAATAACGGATCACCTCAGAATCCGTATAATCATCAGAACCAATATATATAATAATGGTTTCATAATTCATTTAATCATTAATCATAATATTGAATCAAAAAGCATGGCCATGGATCTTATTATCAGTCAACATGGTTAAAACATTCAATTCATTTAACCAGGAAAATGGTCATGAAGCAAGCCATTCAATTTAATGAAATCCTTTAATAAAACAAGACATGAATGTTCAATTTCAAGGTTCAAAGAAGCACTTAGAAGGTTCCATTATCTATTAAGAAAATACCTACAAGGAGAATTCCATTTATAATTCATGATATGATCTTAATAGGATCTTTTTTTCCATATATATTTATATAAAAAATGGTAATTTCATTTACACAGCAAGATAAATTCATAGAACATGTTAAAAGATATTTAATAAATTAATTACAAGCATAATTTCATTCCATCACACCTAAAGGGTTTCCATGATGGAGGTTGTAATCTTCTTATTAATAAAAAACAATCATCAGGGGTATAAAAAGTTGTGTATATCAGTTTAGAATAAAGAAAACCATTATAAGGAAAAGAGCGACAAATGCCAGTGTGTGGCACAACAATGTGACTCTAAATGTGACTCTCTTTTTAGTGAAAATATATATACCACCTACCTTAGGGTTTTTGATAAATCCCGATATGATATAGGCCTCTGATTAATTTTAGAATGGTATAAATCAATGGAATGGTCCAACTACCTAAAAATAGGGAACAATATTTCACACCTAAATAGCGCAATATAATATTTGATAAACTTATAATGGAAGTAAAATGACTCGAGAGAATAAATCTAGCTATTTTTTGATTTTCAAGGATCTTGATTTGGAGTATGTATCAGAGAGATATAAAAATACCTATATTGAAAAATACTAGATCCCACAATAGGAGAAACCAAGGGATTCCACTAAGAAATAAGGAGGAGAAAGGTAGGTTTTAAATTTTAGGGATTAATGGAAAAATTTTAATTTCACCCTAAAAACTAGGGGTGAATGGTTTGGTCACATCATTTGGCCAATCCGTGCACAAACTGTGGTCATCCCACTGCCAAAAGGGGGCACCCCAAACTGTTAATGTGCACATTTTCCCTAACAGTGCGAAATCCCATTGTCCAACCTCTATAGTTTTTTTTCACTGGAATGTGCTTGGGGTTGATTGGTTGAAGAAAAATTAAGTGGACTCAAGCTGTGAAAAGGGTCCCCACATGGTTACCCTATATGTTTAGTAATAACTATGTAGTAACCATGAGGCCTACCCTGGTTTTTCATCTCCATAACTCTGCACTACGAACATTAATTGGATGCTCCTAGAACCATCTTTAGGCCATTGTCCACATTTACCAATATTATTCAAATGAAATGTGTTGAAAAACATCAAGCCATACCATTGTGAACATATAGTCGATACTGCCTCCTCTCCTTAAATAAATAGGTCCATGAGTTGGCCTTATGAGGGTAAAGAGGTATCATCAAAAAGATTTCCAGCCACTGAGCCCATATATCACTTCCCATTCTTAGATTTCATTCTATGCTCAGTCGTGTTGCCATAGCACCCATACCAAAGGAACTGACCTACCTTGAAGTGTCTTAAGGCTTTAATCCACAATATGAACTGGATTCTCCTTAAAAGTAGAATATACACCAATCTCAACCTCATTAGACTAAAAGACTTGTGACGATCCTGGATCATATTAGTTAAGTTGAGATACATGATATAGATCATGCATAGATCTACATATCAGAGGAATTTCTATCTGGTATGTCAACTTTTTGATCCATTTCAAAACCTCAAAGGGTCAAATAAACATAGATGATAGCTTAATCTGCCTCTAAATACATCTATGTCCTAACATGGGAAAGACTCTCAATAAAACCTGATCTAAAAAATTGAACTCGTGAGGTCTCAACATCAGTTCGAATATGGATTATATTTGGAATAATCTTTCATAATTATCTTTGTGATTAACTTGACCTAATCTATAGTCTCCTAAATTAGATGTGGTTTGAGAAAAGATTCCTCCCCTACCTCTATCCAGTACAGAGGTGAACATAAATTTATACCACATAATAATTCATAATGATCCATCAAAATGGTTTCCAAAAAAATATTATTATAAGAAAAATCAATGAGGGGGTATGCGTTTCTTCCAAAAAAACCCTGAAGTCATGGACACATGAACAGAGTATGTCCTCTAACACCTGAATATTTCACTCTATATGTCCATCCATATGAGGTTGATAGGTCATGATTAGAAGACCCATTTTACCTAGGGCCTTCTAAATCAGCTTCTAAAACCCTGATGTGAAATGATCATCTGTTTCATATTCTATATATTGATGACCTCCATAAATATGTATGATCTCCATGACGTATTTCATCCCTAACTAAACTACTAAGAATGTCTCTTGCACAAGTAATAATGTGTGACCTTTATCAAATGATCAAACACAACCCAAACTATTTCATTTCCATGAGGTGATCAAGGAAAACCTTTCACAAAATACATAGAAACATTATCACATTTCAAATTGGTAATGGACAACAACTAGAATAGACATTTCGGTCGCTGATATTCTTCCTTCACCTGTTGATAGGTGGAACACCATGTGATGACAATGACAGTCTATCATTTCATACATATACACCAATATTGGAAAAGTAAGTCTCGATATGTCTTGGCGACACTAGGTTGAAATTCCCATGCTGAGGCATGGAATTTAGGCATTAGCTCCCCTCTAATGTCTGCTAGAACCCATACACATCCGTGGAATAATAGAGTATCATCCCTATTAACTATCCAAACAGAAGATATATCATCATCATATATAATTTCCATTATAACAAGGCCATTGATATCTTAAATTTTCCTCATTATACACAGTCTAGAAGGGTAGAGGTCACCCCTTATGCAAACCACATATTCTTCCCATGATCATCCTGAACCTCAACATGCATATCCAAAAACAATTCCTTGATCTGCCACTCTTTACCGGCCTCCTAAACTACCAATTAATGAATCTTTTGGGTCATATAATTTTCTATATCATTACCTTTCCAAGGAATATAAGAAAGATCAAAATCAAAAAACTTTAGGTACTCAACCTAGCTGTGCTACCTAAGATTTAGATCACACTTTGTAAATATGTACATGAGGCTTTTTTGACCAGTGAATAACACATAACTCTCTACATGTAGATAGTTCCTCCAAAAAATTAATAATGAACTAAAAAAACTAGCTCGAGGTCATGAACAGGGTAATTATACTCATGAAGCCTCAACTGACAATACCCATACACTACGACATGCCCATCTTACATCAGAATAGCTCCCAACCCAATACTTGATGTGTAACAGTAAATAATAAAGCTTCTTCCTAGATCCTTCAAAATTAGTATTGACACTAAATTCAATATACCCTTTATCCTCTAAAATTATTCTATCTGACCATAAGAATTTGACACCCTTTTTTGTCAAGCACATAAGTGGCATTGTAAGGCATGAGAAATCCTAGATAAAGTGTCTGAAACATCTTTCCATACCGAAGAAACTATGTATATCAAATATGTTCATTGATATCTTTTAGTAAAACAAAACTCTCACTTTTCTAGGTATACTGAAACTCATGAATCAGAGATGTATTTCCCAAGAAGATGACTTTGTTGATCCACAAGTGAAATTTACGGAGCATAAAATAAAGTTGATGCTCTATATTTGTATTCCACATGATCTAAATATAGTTGGCTTGGTCGTGTAGAGAATGAAAATATACTATTATATCATCAAAAAATACAACCAATGATAAATCCAGTTATGGGTGGAAAACATGATTCATCAAAGCCATGAAGACTGTAGGTGCAATAATGAGATGAAACGACATGAATATGTACTCATAAATACCATATCTAATCGTGAATGTTTTATGAGTTATGTTAGAAGACCTAAAATGCACCTTGTTATAACCCTACATCAAATCAATCTTTAAAAACACTCTAACTCATAGGATTTGATCAAAATAGTCTCCTATTTGAGGTAGTGGATACAAATTCTCTACTGTGATCTAGTTCAATCAATTTTAATCCACACAAATTATAATGGTAGAATCCTCCTTCATGGAAAAAAGGTTGTTGATCCCTTTGGAGAACTATCTCAATAGTGAATTATAGATGTCACACTGGAGGTAGCCTAGATAATTATTAAGGGAATAAATCCCAGAAACACTTTACTATAGAAGGGAAACAACTAGTTTTAACCCCTTGCTATCCAGGGAAAGACTCATGATCTGAGCTGTCACACTACCCAGCCTTTGATACTTGGGACATGCTTAAGTCGAAAGTAAATCCCATTCTCCCTTATATACATTCCTACCAACATCTAGTGATATAAAATCATCCAATGATAATACCAACCTATTTGGGATTGGTAGGGAACAAACCATTACATCTTAATGATTACATCAAATAGATTAATGTTGAGTATGAAAACATTACATACAAATATGTATCTAAAAATATCAAGGGGACAAAAATTACACAAGTGTAAACTCTTTGATATGATACCTAACAGGTTACCAAGAATCATCATGCCACATAAGTGTTAAATCTTAAGGCCCAAACTCTCAGGGATTACCTCTGATATAAAAGAGTGAGACACGCCAGTTTCAAATAAAGAATACACCAAAGTGGAGGTTACTAGAATTGTACCCCGAATTTCATAAGGTCTGAAACACTATTCCTCTAGTGTAGGATTAACTACATGTAACTATACTTTACCACAACCTTGAGTCACAATATGAATACCTTGACCATGCCCTATCTACATTCACTGAGAATCATGAGTCTAACTACCTCTTCCTTGACCACCGCCTCAACCTGAATGACTAGTGGTATTCTAGATGCCTACCAGATGAGATACTAGAGGACCTATTACTGAACATGTGGTAGTTATAGATCAAATCCATCTCATAACTGATGTAAACATCATGAATAAGTACTGGATATACCCCATCCTATCATAGCCACTGCATTCCACTAGATCTCGTAAGCACCGCGGTTTTGTATTCCCTGGATTCCCACACTATATAGATATAGAGAAGCTATCCACATGAGGAATATTACTTCTTATACCCCCACGAGAAACCTTGAAGATTTTTTTGTGTCCACAGAAGAACCACTGATATGATTAGCTGTCGAATCGACTAGATTCACAAAATTTTCTTCCCTCGTATTCTTATTTGTATTGAGGGAATGATTGAGTATCTCAAAAATAGTCTTCAATCAAAAAACATTGACGTAGGATCGGTTGGTGTATACCATCCCATCCTCAAATAATTTGGTGGTCATATGATCATCACCCTCTATAGTATGTGAGAACCTCTGCAGCTTAGTAAAGCAAGCAGAATACTCTAGGATAGAAATAGTTCCTTGTTATAGGACTATAAACACTCTATTCTGATTATCCCTCAGTGTTTGTGGATATAAATAATCATAGAAGATAGTATGAAGATATACCCAAACTATATTACGTTACCAATCTTCATAGGTAATAGAAACCCACCATCTCTTAACAGAACCACATAGTATATAATCATCATGTTTTACCCTCCACTCTGGATGCATTTCTAGATGACCAAATACAGAGAGAATAGCTTTGATCCAAGAGTGAGCAATGTATGGACCAAAATCTTACTAAAATGTGGGAGGATAATACTACTATAACCCTCGAGTAAAATCTTCCATAGTATGGGAAGGTGTAGAAATACCATGTATATTTTTTATCATGTGAATGAATCACTCACATAATTGGGTGTTAGTTTCCATGTCATGTTTAATAATTGGTTTCACAGGTGGCACTATACAAGGGATCACTAGAGGATTAAAGCTCTCCACCCTAGGTGCATGGTCGTCACCATATTTAAGGAATGTGACTGGAGGATTTTGTTGATTATTGATGTTACAATTCTAAACACATGCCTTACATAAGATCTTAACGATTGAAAATATTGCAGATATAAAACTAGTGGAGGTGCATAACATTCCTATGAACAGATCAAACTTCTCTCCCTACTCTGAAAGCCAGGTCTAGTTGGTAGAAAATACCATTACCATCCATAACAACATAAGATACAGAAAAACTACCCCCTACTAAGGCCACACCTAGGTCCATGTCTTGTATCACACGTATAATATTTCCATTTTCATTTAAAATTAATATTCTCTATTTAATTCATAATCATTTATATTTTTTAAATTTCTTCAAATGGTTGAATTATATAGATCCACATTTTTGATCCATAAGGGCCCATACTCCTCAGGAATAGAAATATGGAATCAACTTAATCCACAACATAATATGTTCCAACCCATGCGACTAAGGGTCTAGGGCTTAACATGCCACAACTGACTACTTAAGGATTATAATTTAACCTTTTTAGGAAAACATTTTCATGTTAAGGAATGTAATTTATGAGTTTGTTTTGTTTTATAATATTATAGTGAATGTAAAAACATGTACATATAATAATCAAGTTACTAATAACATGTAACAGTAAGATGCATCTTGAAAGTAGATGTGATGAAGAAAAATTCATGGAATATTAGTCCTATTGTGCATATAGTGATGCATGTAATACAACACCCTAATTTTATTAGGTCATGGTAAATTAAATATCAATTTAATAATATAAAAAATAATAATAACAATAAAAAAATAGTCCATCACCCAATGATGAAATTGTATAGACTATGATAGTAGTTCTCAGTAACTTCAATAACCAAATCAAAGGTAAGTTGGGTTTCCCCTTTACATGGGTTAGCTATGCTGAGGCACATGCTCATTACCAAATTCCATTATATACTAATATATTTTATAATACCCAAATAATAAGTTGAAGGAAAAATAGCTCGGATACAACATTGTAATATCCCAACCCCTTTTCCACTCAACTGGGGCCCCCATCTGGTGGTTGACATGGTCTCAAGTACACCTCCGCATACTCCAGAGGATTCTGACTAGCAGCTAGGGTGTAAAGCCAATATAGTGGGAAGACTATATACTTACATGAGAGTGAAAAAATTGATATATTAAACAAAACACTATAAGAGAAGAATAATATAATAAGATACTGAAGACTGGACCAATAACCCTTTATAGATGAAGTACATACAACATGTATAATAATAAACTAAGGAAGAATAAATAAGTGTAAAATTGAATAATAATATCCAAATCCACAAGGAAGTTTCATATATATGATAGATTGAATGCTGATGTACAAAATAAGAATAATGGACATGAATATACAACATCATATAAAAAAACTGAAAAAAGACAAAAGGATTCTCCACTATCATCTTGAGATTATTCTCAATCATCTACTCCTATTCCCGAATAATAGGTAATGAAAATTAAGATTCTATAGTAGGTTGTTTTCCCTTATACACACCTGCAGACAAGTAATATACTTGGGTACCAAAGGTGGCCCAATTAGGGTGTGAGATAAAATCCTAGTAGGCCACTACCAGCAATTTCTATAAGTAATCCATGTAGTGTGTAGAGACCCGAAGCTTGACGTACATGAACATTACATTACTTTTTGCGGAATACTTAGTACATAACAAAAACACACACACAAGGATCGTAATAGTTTAGTGTCTTTGGAAACTCAGAATAAAATCTTCTAAACGTGGTGAAAGATCTTCAACATCTCCCATAAAATCTTCTCTTTTTTTAACCTAAAACCTTTCTTTTATATCCTGGGGAAAAGAAAACATAAAAGGGTGAGCTCAAATGCTCAGTAAGGGTAAACAAAAGAAATATCAATCACATCATATACATAAGAACAAAACTTTTGGAAATCTTAACCTGCAAAAGAGATCATAATTTCATAACATGGGGTAAATCATGGAAGTGAAATGTAATCACAATAATCATAACATAAAACATGAAACTTTGTGGCATTCACACATAATCATAGAGAATCATTTCTTGTTAGTCAAGACTCATTTCCAAGACTATCTTAGTGGACAAAGTCCCTTTCTGAATCGAGTAACCCTCGTTTCAGTCCTGTTTCACTGAACCGGTATAACCTACCGTTCTAGCCCTGTCTATCTCATGAGATATAAAATCTTTACCCAATGCATTGGAGGGAGATATAGGTCCCACCCATCTCATAATGATACCATTCTTATGTGTGCCACAAAATCATAAACCATACATCATAGCATAACCCATGTAATAAAAATGGGATTCTTAAACAACATGAAATCATAAAACAATTCATATAAGATAAAGGAATTCATAAAAAATGTTTCCATCACAACATAATCAAATCCATGTAATAATAGGGATAAAAATATAACCCTTTTATTATCTTAGATGGAAAATAATTTTGATAAAATACTTGAACTTCATTCTTGAGGAAAATATCCTTTCTACTTCAAAAACTCTTTTCCTTTCATAACATGTCATATGGATTTAAAATAAAAGAAGTTGATTAAAAATAAACTTGAAAATTTGTAAAGGAAGTTTCTTGGAAATAATGTTTTAAAAATCCATTCATGCCGTATAAGTTAAAAAAAAATTTTCGTACTTTTGTCGGAAAAGTCAAAAAGTGCCTCGTACGAAAAACGACGAAAGATTCCTTTCATACATATTACTAAAAACTCACCGAAGGGTAAAAATGGATTTAAACAATTGTAGGTGGATGGAAGTAATATTAAATATTGATGAAACATGGATGTGGATGATAAAATACACCCCAGTAAATACTTACGAATAAACAATCTCGGATAAAAATGAGATTGTGATATTTCCCTTACCTTAGGTCCGATTTGCTTCGTATGTGTCCGAAACTCCTGTATAATGATTTAAATAATGTCATTGACTTATTATAGAATCATATTCATTGTTATGATATCATATATGGTTCACTTATGACATTATATAACCCGTTCTTTTGTAAATTCCATGTTAAAGAAGCGTTTTGGGTAAAATCGTTTCATTTATCGTAGGTGTTTTGACTTGTTGTTCTTGAAATTATTATTACTTATATCATGATTTAATTACTTCCAGAATATAAAATATGATTTATATATCATATATATTCAGTATATATATATATATATATAATAGATAGATAAATGAAATGAAAAACACCGTTCATGGAGACGGTAGTCCATACGTACGAATGA
Organism: Viscum album; assembly: GCA_963277665.1. NCBI lineage: Eukaryota > Viridiplantae > Streptophyta > Magnoliopsida > Santalales > Viscaceae > Viscum > Viscum album. The sequence continues at coordinate 1,568,666,008 of OY728143.1, forward strand.
ACACTGTTTTTCTTTCCTTATTGTCTTGAATGGAAGTAAGTAGATGACATACATATATATATATACATAAATCCAGTAGCTTTATAATTTCATATATTTCATTATTATTTCTTATATATACTTTATAATCATTCCTAAATGGTTAACATGGAGAATGAATCTCATCGCGTCGTGGAGACGGTAGTCCGTACGTACGCACGAGCGATGATATCATTTCCGTAAATATTGAATTGAATTGGAGTGGATTATAAAATATATCAGAATCAATATTATGTTGTAATAACTATGTATAGTTATTATTTACACCATTATACCCATCCATGTAAGGTGGTGGTGGAAAATAGATTACACCACGGCGTGGAGACGGTATTCCGTACGTACGCACGCGAGGTGATTTCTTTTTCCATAGGATGGATAGATGGTGAAATAGGGTTGTTTAATACTTATAATAACATATAAGTATATGAGTGATACTGATGTTATTACTTCATAATGAAACAACCTAATAAGAAGAAGTGGAAGAAGAAATAAAGATGAAAGAATTGGTAACGGGAATTACCTCTTCTTTGAAGCGCCTCTTTGAGACCTCCTCTTAGGGCACTAAAATTGGTCTTTGAGGAAGACCAGAACCTCTAGGATGTTTCTAGGAAAGTGGGGAAGAGATTTTGGAAGGGGTTGGACGAGTTTGAGTGCTCCAATTGGTGTGAGGAGGAGGGGGAGGAGGTGTCCTTTTATAAGGGAGGAGAGGGGTACCTTAGGAATACCTCAAAATATTATTTTATATTAAAGTCAAAATCGGTTTATAATGGTTCCAAAGGGTCTTATTTCGGAGCTAAAGTGGGTATGGGTCGAAATCCTATCAACCAATAAGATTTAGACAAGTTTAGGGTATTATTTTAACCTTATCAATTAGATTTAACTCTAAGTTAAATAATTTAACTTTTACCGTGTCTTTTTGTTTTCTTTCACTATATGGTTAATACACTTACTATAACATGCCAAACGAACCCCAAATTGTTTATTATTAATACATATATCCTTATCTAAGTCATTTGGCCGAACCTTAGATTTTTAGGAATAAAATAACAATTAATAATATAATATTTGATTTAAAAACTATTTTGTGTCAATTTTGACACTATTTGATATATGATTTTTGTGAAAGTCATAACAGAATTATATGTTCTAACAAAGTTGATTAAATCAAAACTAATATATCATAGTAACCTAGAAAATTAGTTTAATTCATAAAAAGTCTCAAATTACATTCATTTGAGCATTTATATCATCAATTATGTTAATATTTCCTTAAAATGGTAATTACTGCATCATCGTTGTGTCATATATAAATTAATTTATTTAAAGTCTAATTTTTTTTAATAAAATATCATTATGTAGGAAATCTTTTTAGCTTTCTAATTAATATTTATAGTCGAATTTATCTTATGTATAACCCCATATTAAAAATGTTTTAGTTATTAAACTTTGATTTTAACTATTTTAACTATTCATTAAATAAAATAATATTAAATGTCATAATCTAATCTAAGTGGACCTAAATGGTCATATTATATTCAGAAGGTTGTTTTTGGTCGAATTACACTTATCCAATAGAATTAGGACATGTGTTAGGGTAATAGTAATATCATATTTACCCTTAGTTACCCTGTTTACTATTAACCGTGGTAAAAAAAAGTAAAAAGTTACTATTCACCAAAAATTATTTTCATCTCATTGAACCACATTTTAGTCCTTGATATTAACCGTGTCTGTCGGATTTTCGAAATTCCATTCACAGAAGAGGTAAAATTACGTTTTATGCAAAAATTTAGTTTTTAACCTACCACTTAGTAGTTTCACTATTCATAAAAAATAGATGTTTTTCAGAATCAATGCCAAAATTTCATCCTAAGCTATATTTCATATTCCGAATTCAAAAATGAAGTGTATTTTACCAAATTCATAACATAGAAATTGCATTAATTAATTTTATAATTAAATCCCGTTGTTAAAACAAATAGCGTGTTTTTAAGAAACAATATCTATCAAAAGATCGACACTTGATTATGTCTTGTTTAAATGTGAAATTACATCCAATGACCAACATTGTATTAAATTGTAAAAATATATTCTAAATATACTTTAAAACCACTCAAATTAATGATTTATCACTATTAATTATTTCGATTATAAAAGTTGTTTTTAATTATAATTTAGTAATTTTCACTATTCATCAGAATATGAAAGTTATCCGAAAAGTACCAAAATTTCACCTTAGGCTAAATTCGATACTCCGAATCCAAAAATGAAGTCCATTTTGAGAGCTAAAATTTCTAAAATTTAAAAAGTGGTTATTACTATTCATAACGGCTAGTTTTAATAATATTTTAATAGCATATCGTTGTTTCGTGAAACTCAGTATTACGTACTACACACGCTATCGAGGAAGGTTGCAATTGCGTGTAATGCAAGGCAAGTCAAGGATGCGTGTTGTGCAAGCTCCTTTTTGTGTTGTGTACAACACAATACATTAGTGAAATTAAAAAGAATATTTTTCATAAAATCTTGGGCTGTTACATTCTACCCCCCTTAAAATGAATTTCGCCCTTGAAATTCGTCGGGGTTATAAATGGTTTACTATTCAAAAGTTTATTTAATAGAAACCCACATCGTAAAAAGGAATACCAAAACCAATATTTTAAAACAAAAGTATGAAACTTAACGGTTACCCAAATAAACTAATCACTGGGTTTCCACATAGGTGAAAATATGGATATGGAAGAAAAATCTAACCATCATGTTCTGATGGAGAGTGGTAGAGAACATGGATATGGAAAAGCCAACAATCAAAAATACATAAATTTGTGACGATCTAAGGTACCATCCGATTCATCAGGTATAAGATCACTAGGACAACATTTTTGGTTTTCAAGATCATTTCCCTAAAGTTGAAAATTTGAATTAGAATAAATACTTTCTTTATTTTGGGACAATCTCACTGTTGTTCATGCCTTGAACAATTTCCACTTCATCTCTTAAATAAATGAAGTTGAATTTGTTATTCGTGAAGTGTTAGCAGATCGGGTCAAAAGGTTAGCAAAAATTATATACATAAGTCGATCTATAGTGAGATAAATCACATATGGTTCCTAAAATGAACTTATACTTCACATATCATACTGATTAATATAATAAAACTAGTTTATACTAAACAGGGACTTCCTGTAGGTCAGTGGTAGGCGATAAAGGCCAGTCACACTTCGGTTGTGGGTTCGATTCCTATAGCCTTGTCCGACGCGATGGGCTGTCGCCCGTCCTGCAGGTTGTCCTTTTTCTAAAACTATATTTCTATAACATCCCATCAATAATATCGAAAAAACTTCTATCCTTAAACAATAGTAACTTATGTCCAACATAATCCATTCCAATCTTTAGGCTTACCCATAATACTGCAGTACACTCTCATAATATAGTGAAAACAATTACCAGAGATTTAATACCATTGTTGATCCCCATAAGATTTGTCTTGTTGGTCACATTCCAAACATTCAAAGTCCTTAATCATGTATTCTCTTGAATACCTTAGTGAAAACATGAATGCAGTTTAAAGTTAAAACTTTCCACATACCAAAATCCTCAAAATTCTATATACTCAAACCATGATATCACTTAGTCCTTATATCAATCATGAGCTCATGAATACTGTTAAACATTTTGTTTTTCTCGTTTTCCCTTCATTATGCGCATATCATCTTATTTCCAAAAATATCTCAATTACTTTGAATACCACATTAGACCAATACATAAATATTCCAATACTCCATGATACAATATTATTTTGGAATCCCATTACATAAACACTTAATCATTCCACCACATCGTTTTCATATTCAACATCGCTAATAGTGATCGCATGTGACATCCCTTTGTCCTTTGCCTTCAGTGGTTGCTCATGTTGATCATCACTAACCCTTGGATTAGGGCATTTATTAGCATAATTCCCCATTTCCTTGCACTTGAAGCATTGAAGTGTTGGTGGTGCGTTCTCTGCAGTGTTTTCTTTATTCACATCATTAGAAACCCTTTTTCCATTACTTCGACACTCAGCTGCTCGATAACCTTCTTTTCCACACTTAAAACATTTTCTAGTCCCTTTAAGACAATCTCCACCATGCTTCTTTCCACACTTTGTGCATGAGGAAACATTCATCTTCTTTTCACCATTATTCTGAGATTTCTCCTTGAACTCCATCTTTCGTTTCTTGTCAAAACCATGAGATGGATATGTAACACCAACTTCCATTTCTACCTTGATATCACAATGCACAATTTATTCATAGCTACTGAAGTCTCTTATAGCTAATGCCCTTCGAAGACTTGGTTTTAAGCCACTGAAAAATCGATCAACTTTACTTTCAGGTTGGATGATAATTCCAGATGCATACCTTGCAAGTCTTGTAAAATTCGCTTCGTATAAACCAACAGATTCATCATCCTTTTGCTTTAGTTCAATAAACTCCTTCTCCATCTTTGTTCGAAGAATACGAGGGAAGTACTTATTGAAAAATAAGTTCTTGAACTCGTCCCATTCCATGGACTCAATTTCATCTCTTTGCCTCGTATTCTTGATAAGATTCCACCATTGATCAGCTTCACCTTCCAAACGATATACTGCTAAGATGACTTTATCATGTTCAGAACATTGAAGAACTGAAAATATCTTTTCAGTGGTACTGATCCATTGTTCAGCAACAAGTGGATCAGAAGACCCACTGAAAGAAGGTGGACGTTGCCTCATGAAGGACTCAATAGAATATTGTTCCCTTCTCTGCTCATTTGGAAGTTCAGAATGATTCATGGCTTGTGTAAGTATAGAAATAACATTTTGCACTCCATCTCCCATAACATTCGTTTGTTCAGGAGGACAATCATTTCATTGTCCACTGCATTGATCAACACGGTTCCTTCGGGTTCCAGCCATCGTCTAAAACCCAAAAAGAATAGTGTGAGAGGCAAAAATCATGCTAGGGAAAACAACATAATAAAGGGGGAGTCACTTCAATATCTAACATCATAGGTTTAATTCTATGATCGTTAGCATAATTCTAGTACTATAACCTATATGTATACTTAACCTTAGGGACATCCCAAGACATACCGTAGAAATATCTCTAGGGATCTCACTAACGTTTTCGCATCCTAGTTTCCAAAGGTTGACTAAACCTTTCCTCTGATACCAACTGTAGAGACCCGAATCTTGACGTACATGAACATTACATTACTTTTTGCGGAATACTTAGTACATAACAAAAACACACACACAAGGATCGTAATAGTTTAGTGTCTTTCGAAACTCGGAATAAAATCTTCTAAACGTGGTGAAAGATCTTCAACATCTCCCATAAAGATCTTCTCTTTTTTTTTTACCTAAAACCTTTCTTTATATCCTGGCGAAAAGAAAACATAAAAGGGTGAGCTCAAATTCTCAGTAAGGGTAAACAAAAGAAATATCAATCACATTATATACATAAGCACATAACTTTTGGAAATCTTAACCTGCAAAAGAGATCATAATTTCATAACATGGGGTAAATCATGGAAGTGAAATGTAATCACAATAATCATAACATAAAACATGAAACTTTGTGTCATTCACACATAATCATAGAGAATCATTTCTTGTTAGTCAAGACTCATTGCCAAGACTATCTTAGTGGACAAAGTCCCTTTCTGAATCGAGTAACCCTCGTTTCAGTCCTGTTTCACTGAACCGGTATAACCTACCATTCCAGCCCTGTCTATCTCATGAGATATAAAATCTTTACCCAATGCATTGGGGGGAGATATAGGTCCCACCCATCTCATAATGATACCATTCTTATGTGTGCCACAAAATCATAAACCATACATCATAGCATAACCCATGTAATAAAAATGGGATTCTTAAACAACATAACATCATAAAAAAATTCATATAAGATAAAGGAATTCATAAAAAATGTTTCCATCACAACATAATCAAATCTATGTAATAATAGGGATAAAAACAGAACCCTTTTATTATCTTAGATGGAAAATAATTTTGATAAAATACTTGAACTTCATTCTTGAGGAAAATATCCTTTCTACTTCAAAAACACTTTTCATTTCATAACATGTCATATGACTTTAAAATAAAAGAAGTTGATTAAAAATAAACTTGAAAACTTGTAAAGGAAGTTTCTTGGAAATAATGTTTTAAAAATCCATTCATGCCGTATAAGTTAAAAAAAACATTCTTCGTACTTTTGTCGGAAAAGTCAAAAAGTACCTCGTACGAAAAACGACGAAAGATTCCTTTCATACATATTACTAAAAACTCACCGAAGGGTAAAAATGGATTTAAACAATTGTAGGTGGATGGAAGTAATATTACATATTGATGAAACATTGATGTGGATGATAAAATACACCCCAGTAAATACTTACGAATAAACAATCTCAGATAAAAATGAGATTGTGATATTTCCCTTACATTAGGTCCGATTTGATTCGTATGTGTCCAAACCTCCTGTATAATGATTTAAATAATGTCATTGACTTATTACAGAATCATATTCATTGTTATGATATCATATATGGTTCACTTATGACATTATATTACCCGTTCTTTTGTAAATTCCATGTTAAAGAAGCGTTTTGGGTAAAATCGTTTCATTTATCATAGGTGTTTTGACTTGTTGTTCTTGACATTATTATTACTTATATCATGATTTACTTACTTCCAGAATATAAAATATGATTTATATATCATATATATTCATTATATATATATATATAATAGATAGATAAATGAAATGAAAAACACTGTTCATGGAGACGGTAGTCCGTACGTACGCATGAACGCTGTTTTTATTTCCTTATTGTCTTGAATGGAAGTAAGTAGATGACATACATATATATATATACATAAATCCAGTAGCTTTATAATGTCATATATTTCATTATTATTTCTTATATATACTTTATAATCATTCTTAAATGGTTAACATGGAGAATGAATCTCATCGCGTCGTGGAGACTGTAGTCCGTACGTACGCACGAGCGATGATATCATTTCCATAAATATTGAATTGAATTGGAGTGGATTATACAATATATCAGAATCAATATGATGTTTTAATAACTATGTATTGTTATTATTTACACCATTATACCCATCCATGTAAGGTGGTGGTGGAAAATAGATTACACCACGGCATGGAGACGGTATTCCGTACGTACGCACGCGCGGTGATTTCTTTTTCCATAGGATGGATAGATGGTGAAATAGGGTTGTTTCATACTTATAATAACATATCAGTATATGAGTGATACTGATGTTATTACTTCATAATGAAACAACCTAAGAAGAATAAGTGGAAGAAGAAATAAAGATGAAAGAATTGGTAACGGTAATTACCTCTTCTTTGAAGCGCCTCTTTGAGACCTCCTCTTAGGGCACTAAAATTGGTTTTTGAGGAAGACCAGAACCTCTAGGATGTTTCTAGGGAAGTAGAGAAGAGATTTTGGCAGGGTTTGTCCGAGTTTGAGTGCTTCAATTGGTGTGAGGAGGAGGGGGAGGAGGTGTCCTTTTATAAGGGAGGATAGGGGTACCTTAGGAATACCTCAAAATATTATTTTATATTAAAGTCAAAATCGGTTTATAATGGTTCCAAAGGGTCTTATTTCGGAGCTAAAGTGGGTATGGGTCGAAATCCTATCAACCAATAAGATTTAGACAAGTTTAGGGTATTATTTTAACCTTATCAATTAGATTTAACTCTAAGTTAAATAATTTAACTTTTACCGTGTCTTTTTGATTTCTTTCACTATATGGTTAATACACTTACTATAACATGCCAAACGAACCCCAAATTGTTTATTATTAATAAATATATCTTTATCTAAGTCATTTGACCGAACCTTATATTTTTAGGAATAAAATAACAATTAATAATATAATATTTGATTTAAAAACTATTTTGTGTCAATTTTGACACTATTTGATATATGATTTTTTTGAAAGTCATAACAGAATTATATGTTCTAACAAAGTTGATTAAATCAACACTAATATATCATAGTAACCTAGAAAATTAGTGGAATTCATATAAGTCTCAAATTACATTCATTTGAGCATTTATATCATCAATTATGTTAATATTTCCTTAAAAGGGTAATTACTGCATCATCGTTGTGTCATATATAAATTAATTTATTTAAAGTCTAAAAATTTTAAATAAAATATCATTATGTAGGAAATATTTTTAGCTTTCTAATGAATATTTATAGTCGAATTTATCTTATGTATAACCCCATATTAAAAATGTTTTAGTTATTAAACTTTGATTTTAACTATTTTAACTATTCATTAAATAAAATAATATTAAATGTCATAATCTAATCCAAGTGGACCTAAATGGTCATATTATATTCATAAGGTTGTTTTTGGTCGAATTACACTTATCCAATAGAATCCGGACATGTGTTAGGGTAATAGTAATATCATATTTACCCTTAGTTACCCTATTTACTATTAACCGTGGTAAAAAAAGTAAAAAGTTACTATTCACCAAAAATTATTTTCATCTCATTGAACCACATTTTAGTCCTTGATATTAACCGTGTCTGTCGGATTTTCGAAATTCCATTCACAGAAGCGGTAAAATTAAGTTTTATGCAAAAATTCAGTTTTTAACCTACCACTTAGTAGTTTCACTATTCATAAAAAATTGATGTTTTTCAGAATCAATGCCAAAATTTCATCCTAAGATATATTTCATATTCCGAATTCAAAAATGACGTCTATTTTACCAAATTCATAACATAGAAATTACATTAATTAATTTTGTAATTAAATCCTGCTGTTAAAACAAATAGCGTGTTTTTAAGAAACAGTATCTATCAAAAGATTGACACTTGATTATGTCTGGTTTAAATGTGAAATTACATCCAATGAACAACATTGTATTAAATTGTAAAAATATATTCTAAATATACTTTAAAACCACTCAAATTAATGATTTATCACTATTAATTATTTCGATTAAAAAAGTTCTTTTTAATTATAATTTAGTAATTTTCACTATTCATCAGAATATGAAAGTTATCTGAAAAGTACCAAAATTTCACCTTAGGCTAAATTCAATACTCCGAATCCAAAAATGAAGTCCATTTTGAGAGCTAAAGTTTCTAAAATTTAAAAAGTGGTTATTACTATTCATAATGGCTAGTTTTAATAATATTTTAATAGAATATCGTTGTTTCGTGAAACTCAGTATTACGTACTACACACGCTATCGAGGAAGGTTGCGACTGCGTGTAATGCAAGGCAAGTCAAGGATGCGTGTTGTGCAAGCTCCTTTTTGTGTTGCGTACAACACAAGACATTAGTGAAATTAAAAAGAATATTCTTCCTAAAATCTTGGGCTGTTACATAGTGCACATAGAAACAACAATGTGAAAATATAAATGAAAGAATATACAATAGAAAATAAATAACCTCTAACATGCTCAGGTTCCTAAATTATATATTGTAGCTCTTCTTGCATTGGATCATGTTCAAAATTAGTGATCAATCTATAACTATATATATAGAATTAATATACACATTGTGTAGTTATAGACTACATCCACATATATGTTTTAAGTACATGTAGATGTAAGTATCCATATACAATAATACTACGTTCTTGATGGAATGGGGTGCAACTAATTCGTCTATATGAAGTCTAAAAGATCCTATAACTTCCAACAAGGGTACAATCCTTATATCTCATGATAAACGAGAGACATCATGCTCACCTCTAGAGATATTTTATGAGTCGGCATGTCAACACTAGAACCAAGATACATGGTGAATCATTCCCACCATAAAAATCATGTCAATTCTGTGAGATGTCATGCTCAACACCTGATGTAAGAGATATTTAATCATCATGCTTCATAATTCCTTTAACCATCATTCCATGCCCAATATCTTTGGCGTAATCATAAAAATATAATAAACAAAGGGATCACCTCATAACCCATACAATCATCAAACCTAATAATTATAATAAGGGTTTCACAATACATTTAATAATTAATCACAAGAATTCATCAAATGGTGTAGCTTTCCCACTTATTATTATTCATCTTGATTAAACCATTCAATTCATTTAATCAACCCAACCTATATGGAATTAATTATTTTTATTTAATTAATAGCTTTAATTAAACAAGACAGAGTAGTTCAATCTCAAGGTTAAAAGAAGCACTACGAAGGTTTAATTATCAATTAGAAAATTACCTACTCGTTCAATTCAATTTATAAGTCATGCCATGAATTTAGAAGGTTCTTTGGTTCTATAAATATTTATATGAAAAAGGGGAATTCCATTTACACCTCAAGTCAAATACTGATAACATGTTCAAGGAATTTAATCAATTAATTACAAGGGTCATTTCAATCCGGGACAAACATGGGGTGTCCATGTTGAGGAAGGAATATTTTAATTACTAAATAATAACCCTCAAGAGTATAACAAGGTTCTTATATCAATTTAAAATAATGAAAGCCATTATAAGGAACTGCGTGAAAAAGGTCAGTGTGTGGTACAATGGATTGGCTAGGAAAATGAATAACTATTTAAGGAAAAACAGTAGTCAACCTACCTTAGGTCCATTGATGACTCCTTATCTGTACATAGCCCCAGATTCAATTTAGATTGGGTGAAATTAATGAAATATTCCAACACCCTAAAATAGACCAAAGTATCTTTCGCCTAAATATCACAATGGATATGATGATAAAATTAGCATAGAATGAATAGGACTGGAGAGAATATCTCTATCTATCCCACACTTCTGAAATATAATGATTTGGTGTTTGGATCAGAGAGATATCAAAATACATAAATAGAAGAATATTAGAGGACATTGGAGGAGAAACAAATGGAGTCTACTATTAAAATAGGATGAGAAATGTGGGTTTTAAATTTTAATTCATTAAGAGAAAAATTATAATTTTACCCTCAAAACCGGGGGTTCACGGTTTGGCCGCATGGGTTTTCCAAGTCATGAACAAACCATGTTAATCCCACCACCAAAGGAGAGACCCCCATGGTTATGTTGCATATTTTCCCTAACTAGGTGTGTACTCTATGAAATACCACTATCCAACCTCTATAAATTTTTTGCATGATCATGCATCTGGTGTTTCTTGGTTTCATTTGACTTTGTGAGTGCCTGACAATCGAAGGGACCACACAAGAATAGTACTAACCACGTGGTAACTATGCATCCCACCATTTTTCCCATTTTTGGGAAATTTTGGCTCTGAACATGCACCAAATTCTCATGGAACATTACTTAGGTCGTAGTGCATGTTTACCAAGATTAAACACATGAAACTAATTAAAAAACAACAAACCATAACATCATGAAAAGATAGGTCATTTCAAACTCTTTGACTAGAAAGGGAAAAACATTCATGTGGATAGAGAGTTTCCAATATAATTTACAGGATTTGAGCCAAATATTGATGAGCTCTACCATAAAGAGTTTTCTAGAGGAGGATGTTGAGTATGTAGTGTTCTGTGATTCATTATAGACCGGGATTGGATTTGTTTTTTCGTAGAGGTTAGAAGATATTACCAATGGTCCATGTTAGTTGATACCACATGAGTAAAACATTGTGACCCACTATGTTAATCTAGTAGTAGTAGTCTTAACACTAATGATGAGGTGACACTACCAGATGGGTCTGTAGTTTTTCTTGAATTCTAATCAATTGAGTCTCAAGAATACCTTCTCTTCAAAGGATATTGACATTATAGAGAGGTGATGTCTACAGTTCCTCCAATATTATGACTTTGAGATTGTCTATACTCCTGGAAAAAATAATGTAATAAGAGATACCTCAGTAAAAGATATTGTTTTTAGTTTTTGAGTGAGGGGTATGAGAATTTGGCCTCATTATAGTTAACATTTATTGATGGCGATGGAGCATATTTTCTCTAATCGATGGTTGTTTACCCTCCACTTTTACTATGTGTTACAGCGAGGCACAACTTAGGGATACCAACTATGAGACCCTGTGTACTTATATATCCACTGGACATGCTCCTGAAAGATTTTATAAAGGTGAAGAGAATGTTGTTCTTCTTAGTGGATAGACAAAAATACCAATATTACTAAGATATAAGGTAGAGAGGGAGTTCCATACATCACCTTTAACGATACATCCATGAGTGGAAAAGATGTACCCATACCTTTGGTGGATGTTTTAGTTACTAGGGATGAAGAAGATAGTTTCCATGTCTGTCTCTCGATGCCTTAATTGTTAGAAAGTGAAGGTTTAGCACTAGATTATGGCAAGTTTATCTCAACCCCATGATATGCCATAGTGGAATTGGGATGGGATATCCATGGACTTTGTGATGGGTTTACCAGGTACATCCAGAGAATACGATTCCATTTGGGTGATTGTAGACCGATTCAGTATGTTGTCCTAGTTTATAGCTATTAAATAATAGAGTTCGATTGAGAGCATGGGATTCTTGTGCATGCATGAGATAGTCTTACTCCATGTTGTTCCCACAAAGATCATTTTCTAAAAACGATTCTCACTTGAAATATTAGTTATGGATGGGATTTCATGAGGCTATTGAGACTAATTTTCATTTGAGAACATCATTTCACACCCAAAATAACATCTAGGATGAGCAAACCATTTAGGTTTTAGGGGACATGTTGGGGGATTTCATGTTTTAATTTTTCTATAGATGGTATCCTCACCTACCATTGACGGAGTTTTCATCAAACAACGACTCAAATTCCACCATTTGTAGGACAATATTAGAGGCCCTGTACGAGAAACCCTGTTAGTAACCACTATGCTGGAATAACCCAGGAGATTCATTACTTATTTCCTAGATGTGGGTGTGAACCATTACATAGAAGTTATAGATCATCCATGAGTGGATGTGGATTGTACTAATTAATCATTAGTCCTATACAAACTAATAATGAATAAATTTAGAGTTTGAGTAGGTATACCTTGTGTTCTTTAAGGTCCCACCTCAACGTGGACTAAATAGATTTGGACAGGGTAGCAATCTATCTATGATATCCATTAACCCATTTAAGATTCTATTTAGAGTTGGTGAGGTAGAATACCAATTATCACTACTTATTAGTTATACTGGGTATATAATTTCTTCTATGTTTTGTAGATGAGGTGGTATGTGCATGACTAGTCACGTGATATTTAATTGGGTGACCTTAATATTGATAATGTAGCTACCTTTACTGAGTATGCAAAATAGATTCATGATTGGTAGGATATGCCCCTTAATGGGTGAGAAATTCCTTTAGTACATGTTTAATGACAACATGAAAATATTTAGAAGAGTACCTTGTAGCAGGATACCTAGATACATACACAATACCCACATCACTTTGTGTATACTTTTTTTTATTTTGGGATGTAAAGACCCATGTTGGAAAGAACATAACAACATTTATTCTTCCATATTTTACTTTATAAAATTTTGTGTATAATTTTCTTAGATAGATGCTGATACGTATGGGATTTTGAGGCCCCGTGTTCCTAGAATATATTTTTTAAATATATTAAATACATTAATTATCAGGCATGTGAAATTTTCATAAAAAAGTGGAATAAATTTTATATGGAGGATCAAAAAATAAATTTGAGTCCTCAACTGATTTTAGAGCATTATATTTAACATATGAATGATATAACCATTGTTATTTCCCATAGATTCCATAAAGTGAAGTCATAGGAAAATAAATAAAAGAAATAGAATAAGGTATTTGTTTTATTTAATGTGATGTAGTAACATAATATCACTATACCTAAACACTCTTATGAACAATTATCAGGTTTAGATGAATAACCATGATAATTTAGAGATAAATCATTGGAGAGATCCTTGGTGAGTGGCATCAATGAATCGAGGAATGTATACTCAAACTAAATTCAAGGATCTCACTAATGACAACAACACAGATTCATTATTTTTTGTGATTTATCCACCTTGAGGTAGGATATTTTTATTATATTGATATATCCCCATTTTCAAATCCTACGATGACCCTAGATAAATCGACCAAAGGATTGAATCACAGTTTGATTGTATTTCGAGCATGAGCTTATATTCATGGGGATTATTGGGAAATTGTTTTATTTTATTATGGATATTTGTTTGTTTTTCTAATGGAAACATATTGAGGATAACCCAAAAAGTCTGAGGTTCATTCCTCTTTTTTATCTCTTAGTTTTATCCCCCATTCTTCTTTTATCCGTCCCCATTGCTTCATTTGACTAGTGGTTTGACCAAAATAATGGGAAATTAATTGTTATGCACCCATTTCTTGGGGCAATTGATTGATATTAAATATCTGAGAACATTGTGATGTGGAGATTACATGAAAATGGTAAAAACATGGGATCCAATTTGAATTTGGGTCACTGATTGCGGTTTTAGCATGTATTAGTAGATTGTTTTGATATTAATGTTTTTCATATTGATTTGGGTTTCTGGATATTGAGTATCCAGAAGTCATCGTGTTCGGTTAACTTAGATCAAAAAATTTGAAAATAATTAATGAATTTATAAATGGGGGATTTTTAGTGGAGGAATCCATGTAATGACCTATAGGTTCTATGAAATTCCAGAAAACACAACATGTAACGAAAGAACACAGACCGGGTAGGGGTCCCGGGCTGCGGTTCTAGGGTTTTTTGTGAAGAAAAGTATCACACTGTTTGTGACTATTGTCACATTGGGTGTGAACCATCCTTGAGGATAGGTTTGTACCTAAAAGGATACATAGAAACATAAAATAGTATATGGTCTTGGAAATTCCTTGTACTTTGTCAAGAAAATGAAAATTGTTACATAGAAATAGTTAAGAGTACCAGATCTCGGACAATTCGGGTACTTAGACATGAGAATGAGAACATGCTGTAATAAAAGGGTTGGACCTAGTGCTAAAGCGACACACCATGTACTTCTAGTACACTCCTTGAACCGCTTCAAAGAAGGGAAATATCCCTTTTCCTCTTCATCTTGTAGAAGTTTCAATTGGATACCCTCCCATTAGCCTTTCCCTAAGGGGTTTTATTGAATCACATCTAGAGAATAGGATAGTGATCCCCTCTAAGGATCTTTAGTAATGGATTTAGTTTTGGAATCATATCGTGTGGTCCAAAGTGAGATCCTATAAAATCAACATTTCCTAGCGGGGTTTCTTATTATCATTATGACCAACACTACATAGATTTTGATCACCTACATAGTGGTTAATTTAGATTTGGTTATTGGTACAACCCATAGATCTAGGAGAGACCCCCTTTATCTGTATCAACATATTTATACATCTAGAATGTAATTGTTATGGTGAGACCCATAGATCATGACATATCAGATAAAATCCATCGGTTACATCTGACTCATGGAGTGTGTTCTCCCAAATGAGCCTTTAGTGGACCCTTCAAGCATGAATCAAAGGATGGAAATATGGTTGTGATCTTACCTGAGACTCTGTGTCTACATTAAATATATCCGGGTGTTCTTGTCATATATTTTTTTTGTCACATAATTATGATGAGATGAATACTATTACTATTGTATCTATATTCTTATTGATTCCGGGGTGTCTTATTGGTTAATGTAATACTCACCTCTATATGGGATTTTTCCACAAGTGTCATGTCTTATGCAGATGACCGACCTTTTGATGGTGTCCTAGAGGGACCAAGACTATGTGGAGGTTAGTGATCCAGAAAAACTGAGGTGTTTTCTTATGGTTACCTTGACAATAGTCCTCACCCACATTACAAGTTGTAATTTTTTTAGTTTTTTTATTGTGGGTTTGTATTTGGCCCTTTTTCATTCTATTACTTCTTGTTGTACTTTGATGGTGGCATTTTATATGTATCCAAGCATGATTATCAGTTTTGTATAATTTTATCATTTTATGGTCACGGATATGTGTATGTGAATATAGATAAATTAGGATAAGGCCTATCATTTGTGTGATATGATTACTCATAGCTAGTCACTAGCCCCTGGCCTATTGGTGTTGGGATTGGGGTACTTGCGGCATGGGCCCTGTTGGGATGGGTCATGACAAGGAGGTTGAAACTTTTTCATCCCTCCATGTGAAAACTATTGTATCTTCCATGAGGCTGCATATATATTTTCTTATCACTATATACTTAGGGGTTTCCAACCTCCATTTACACTTTTAGTGCACATCAAATGATTTCATCATAGATTCCAAAGTCCCTTATGAATAATTCCCTTTGAAGTATTGGTTTCAAACCACTAAAGAATCAATCAATTTTTCTTTTAGGATTGATGATTAGACTATAATAATACATTACATGTCTTATAGAATTATATTTATAGGTATTAATAGATTTATAATCATTTTTCACCAGATCATGAAATTCCATCTCCATCCTTATATGTAGAATATGAGGAAATTAATTATTAAAAAAATATACTCATAAACTCATCCAATTCCATGGCGGCAATTTACTCTTATAAACTTTTATTCTTAATAATTTTCCACCATTGACTAGATTAAATTCAAAAATATAAACTTATAGGATAAATTTGTCATCGTATGACCACTGAAGAAAGGAAAAGATCTTGACATTGATCTGATATTTAGAAACTAGTGGGTCAGAAGACCCATAGAAAGAAGCTCGATGTTGTCATGAAAAATATTCAATAAAATGTTTCTTTTTATTTTGTGTATTTAGAAGTTATACATGATCTGTGTTACCAGTAATAAATTGATAGAGTTGAGTGAGAATAGTCACTAGATATTGCATCCCAAATTATAATCCATTTGGTTTCTCATGAGGATGTTCATTTCATTTTCCATCACAATAATTATTAACATGATATCATTGAGTTCCATCCATTGACTAAAAACAAGTAGCATAACGCGACCAATGATCATAATAGTGGAAAACCACATTATCATGAAAAATCATTCATTGGATGTCTAAATGAATACACGTTGTTTTCAATAAATTTTATTTTATATTTAAGCTAGTTCATCCTTGATTATTACCATAACTTTATGCTTTTATCCCATTCAAAGACTTTTACATATGGTTGTCACTAGTTGTTTCTCATCTAAGTTAATATAGGATAACTGAACATTTCCACGATACCAACTATATAAACTCATAATTTGGATACTTGGATATTATATGTTTCTTGTTTAATATCCATTACATAATATTCTTATCTATTCTAGGACGATATAGGATTGGTATATTTGGAAGCATTGATACATAAAAAATTGGTTCTTTTGATTTATCATTAATACCATAATAAATTAAACCTTTCTTAGTCATATAATCCACAAAACCATTCTTCCTGACATAGGGAAATAAAACATAAGAAAATGGAAAGCATAGATTTTGAATAATGGTAAATAAGGGAGATGTTAATAACCACACAAGAATAACATCAACTAAAGGTTATGAGAAAATGAGCTTAACATTTGAATTCCATAACATGTATATCCAAGATCATAATATTGGGTATTGGAATAAATATTGGTATTTAATTGTACATGAATCTTAAATTAATCATTGAGCATAAACCAAGAGATCCTAACATTGGAATAATTCATGATTTTGTGGAATATATAAGATGATAACATTTTGAACTTGTATAAATAGAAAATTGTTCACTCATTATGTTAAGGACATGAAATCCTGCCCTCACATAATTTTATAGACATCAAAATAGGTCCACACATAATCTTATGGACATGAATGTTAGGTCCATTTATAACCTTCTTGATATGAAAACAGGTCCACACTTAACATTGTGAACATGAAATTAGGTATGCACATAACATAATTATTTCATGAGTTACCCATATTTATCTAATGAATTTGAATGAGATATTGGTCCCACATGCAACATAATATAACATATGTATTACACAATATCATAAATCATTTATAATGTCAAAATCCATTAAAAGAAATGGGTTTCACAATCATTTCAAGATTAAATAACCCATGTAAAAGAAAAAGGTTTAATAAACATATTTTCCTCCTAAACACAAACCATTATGGTAATAAATAATAATGGTTTCCTTGGATCACATCCAATTAAATCACTAGTAACATAAAAGGATGTCATATTAGATAAAAATTATTTTGAAAGACAAATATGTACATTTCTTAAGGAAAATAACATTTAAGCTATGAAAATAATTTTTTAAAATCTAAAAAAATGTGAATATTAAATAAACCATTTTATTTAAAAATATCATAGTAAATTATTAATGATGATATAGAGTATATAGTTTTTATAATGGTTTGAAATTATTTTAATGTTGTATAAGTTAAAAGAAAACATTCTTTTAACGTTTTGGAAAGAAGTCAAAAATTACATTGTTTTGAAAGTGATGGGAAGATTACTTTGACCACAATTTTATTAAAGTAAAACATGTGTAAAACATACATTAAATAGTTATATGGAAAAAAGAAAAAACTTCTTTAAATTTTTTTAAAAAAAACATGGATATGGAAGAAAAATGTTTTTCGATCAAAGAGAGAAATGATGTCAACTTTCATTAATATTTTTTTGTATCTTGAGTACTATATGTGAGAAAAATGAAAGGAAAACATGCATTTTAATGAAAAGTCCATAGTAGAAGAAAATTCATTAATATCTTGAGAGATGGATCATATGATTTCATTTTCCAAAACATATTCATAAACAATCCCAATAAATATCGAGATTGTAAGAAAAAACCATTACCGTATTGGTGAATTTTTAGGCATAAATTCCATTAATGAAATAACTTTATATGATATCTATATCTTATAATTTTCATTATAAAAATAAAAAAGATATTCTCAATCCCTTCCTATAAATTTGAAAATCCTATATAATAAATATATATTTATTCTAAAAATATTAAATAACTATACTCATATATATCATACTATATATTATTTATTTATAACCTTTAATATCTTGCTTATTAACAATTATTAATGAAAATCACTGTTCGTGGTCATATATGATTCATTTTTCAGGTATGTTTTGGTTATGTAGTTTTGGTTTTTATACCTTGATCATGATTCCATCATCTATAGAATTTTGTAATGCCCCGACCCCAGTTACCTAGATTCGGTGCATTATTACACAATATTTGCATGATGACAAAAGATCAAGTCTCAAAAGACCGATTAGTTTAGTAGCCTTGGAATAACGAGATACATTAAAAAAGTTTACGTTACATCATAAAGTGAAAACTACTTCAACAACAACTTGTCTTCATATCCCCTCACACTATCCCTACAGGTCATTCATAAATTATTTCTTCACATCTTGGGAAAAATAAACCATCGAAAGGGGTGAGCTCAGATGCTCAGTAAGGGTAACAATATAGCGGAAACTTTCATAAATAAGCATAAACATTTAAGGCAGTTTATAACTAAAAAAACCATTTATACTTGAACTTCAGAATAATATGGCAAAGGTGAAATTAAATAATTCCATTTACTTATTCACATGGACATACTACTAGTGGAATAATCACATGCAATATCAATAACCACTTTCATAATGATGGAATGCATAATGCCAGACTATCATAACCACATAGCCAAGGCCTCATGATAAGACTAAAAATAAGATTTTGTCAAGGCCTTGTGTCAAGACACTAGTTTGTCTCATGAGAGCCACCGATACATCGAGGAGCTATAGTAGGCTCCACCCGTCACTTACTAAGTCCAATGCATTCCTCATATGAACAGGTTTAAACATAACATAAATATTTATATTAAAACTAGAATATGAAATGTCAATTCTATCTTTATAAACCATGAATGGTATAAAAATAACACATCCACAGTCAAACATATCGCAAAACCTTCAATAAAATATGAAAGTTTTGTATCACAATAAATCAACTTCAAATTAGCTTAAAATCGATCAAAGGATGGCGACCTAGAAGAAATAAAAACTATTTGAGAAAAATATCTCTTTTTTTAAATAATTTAAGAGTCACATAATTATAAAATAAAACATTCACTTTGAAAATTTTCTTTTATGATTTTAAGTTAAGCTTTGACGATTTTATAACGGCAGAAAATAGCCGCACCCGCCATATAAGTTAAAAAAAATTCTTACCTTAATTCTGTCGAAAAGGTTAAAAAGGACCTTGTTTGGAAAATGACAGAAATATTCCTTTATAAAATTATTTTAAAAAGTCAAAAAGGGTATAAATGACTTTATCACAGAGTCTTTTAAAAATTAAGAATGATTTGAAATACATTTTTAAGAAACATGGATGTGGATGCTAAAGAGGTCCCAGTGGATAATTACGTATAAACAACCTCGAATAATGAAGAGATTGTGAAATAAACACTTACCTTGTACTTTTACTTGGATGAGGGTAGGTTAAACTCTTGTATAATGTTGAAATAATTGTTATTAAATTATAAAAGAATAATTTAAATTAATATGATATCATATATGATCTTTTATCATTTCTTTGTTAATAATATCTTAGTATTATAGTTGTTTCGGGTGTTAACTTACTCGTTTTATTTTATATGTTTTGTTACATAAGACGTGTTTGGTATGAATAGGTTGTATATTATTAATATCCTGAATGATATAAAGTCCTTAAACCTTATTTTTAATCATTAAAATAGAATTAGTCTTGAATGGATACGATGGGGAATGAATCTCATTGCGTTCGTGGAGACGGTAATCCGTACGTACGCACGAGCGACAATATCATTCTTTTTATATTAAAATAATATATAATTGGATGATATATCATATATACAGAATCATTATCATGTTATATTTATTATTCACATGAATTACACATCATTATTAAACCCATCCAAATAATAATTTTTTGAATAACAATTACACCACGACGTGGAGACTGTAAGCCGTACGTACGCACGTATGGTGAAATGTCCTCCAAAGGATGAATAGAATACTGAATATGGTTGTACCATATTTATAATAACATCACAGTATATAGAATATATTTTAGTTATTATTTTATAATGGAAATAACAAATAAAGAAGAAGTTGAAGAAGAAAGGAATTTGAAAGAGGGTGGTGAAAACATTACCTCTTCTTCGGGATCTTCCTTTTGATTTGGTCAAAAGGGGTCCTTAAGATGGCTTTCTGATCAAAATAAGCCCTCTAGGTTGATATGAGGAAAGTTCAGAGAGTATTTGGGAAGTTTTTGTCCAAGAAAAAAGGCTTTGAATGTGTGAATTATTGAGAACATGGAGTTCCCTTTTATAAGAGGGGTGAGGGACACCTTTGGAAACTCTAGAGATATTATTTTATAACAAATTCATATTCGGTTTATAATGGCTCCAAAGTGGATTATTTAAATGTTAAGGTGGGGCTGGGTCGAAATCCTTTCAACTAATATATTTTAGATAAGTTTGGTTCCCTATATTAACCTTATTATTTATATTTAACTATTAGTTAAATAGTTTGACATTTACGAGGTCTCTTTGTATTTTTATATTATATAGTTAATAAACATTCTATATAATTACAAGAGACCCCCAAGTGGTCCATTAATGATACAAATACCATTATTTAAGTCTCTTGGCCGAACCTTATAATTTTAGGAATAAAATATAAATTAATAATAAAATATTTGTTTTAAAAACACTTTTATGTCAATTTTAACACTATTTTGTATTTGATTTTTGTGAAACTCATAACAGAATTATTACTTCGCAAAAACATAATTAAATCAAATCTAACATTTCATATTAACCTATAAAATTAGTGTAATTCATAGAAAGTATCAACTTACATTATTTGGGATATTTATAATATCAATTATTTTAATATTTCATTAATTAGGTAATTACTTCATCACCATTGTGTCATAAATAAATTAAATTATTTAATGTTTAAAAATTATAAATAAAATACCATTATGTATGAAATCTTTTTATATTTCTAATTAATATTTAAAATCGAATTTATCTTATGTATAAACATATATTAAAAATGTTTTAGAAATTAAACCTTGATTTTAACACTTTTAACTCTTCTTTGAATTAAATAATAATAAATGTCCTAATCTAATCTAAGTGGACCTAAATGATAATATTTTATTACTAAGGATGTTTTTGGTCGAGATACCCTTGTCCAATAGAATTAGGACATGTGTTAGGGTAATGTTAATATCATTTTAGCCTTAATTAGCCTATTTACTTTTAACCGTGGTAAATAAAAGTAAAAAGTTACTATTCAAAAAAATTCTTTTTATCTTATTGAACCACATTTTACACAATGATATTAACTGTGTCTCTCGGATTTTTGAAATTATACTCACAGAAGCGGTAAAATTATGTTTTATGTGAATTTTCAAATTCTCCTAGGAGGTGGGTAAAAGACGGTGAAAAGTTCCATAAAAGTGTTAGATATCTAACATTATTCTAAACTAAATCCAATGAATTACATTGAACATATATAGGTATTATATATCTATTTTGACCTTAATTAAAGTTAAATAAAATAAATAATTATTTAAATATAAATTCGGTTTTAAACTATAACTCAGTGTTTTTTCACTATTCATAAAAAATTGAATGTTTTCAGAAAAATACCAAAAATTCACCCTAAAATAATTTTGATATTCCGAATCCAAAAATGAAGTCCATTTTGAATGATAAAATTTATAAAATTTCAAAAAGTTGGTATTACTATTCATAACGGCTAGTTTGATTGGTTGTGGTGTGTGTTAAAACTCGAAGTTGCGTACAATGCAAGCTATTGCATTATTCAAAGAGAAATGTACCGTGGATGCTTCGGGAGTTACATTCTCACCTCCTTCAATAAATTTAGTTCTCTCAATTTGAAATTGTTCTTTGAAAATAAAAGGTTGAAAATAGAAAATACCTTTGTGGAAAACCCATATCGGAAATAAGGTTAATGAAATTTAGACTTAATAAGAGGGAAAGGGAAATGAAAAAGTGACAAAAAATTATGATATCGATTAAGAGAACATGTGTGGAAATTAAAGACACATAATTGGAGGAAAAAATTAAATATTTTTAGGGAGTGATTGAGGTCATCAATCACAAACAAGTGTAAAATTGAGGGCCTCAAAGCCTTCAATCTATGGTGATTTAAAATATAATCCGTTTAACAAAACATAAGGTATTAGTATAACACATTTTTTGTTTTAATATCCCTTTCCAACAGTTTAAGAATTAATCAATTCATAGAATAAGAGAGAGGTATATATATATATATATGCTTGACACGTATAGTTTCAACCTTCAACTAATTTTTACCAAAAACTCATATTTCATTTAAAAAGATAATAGAACTCAAAAATATTATATTTATCCTAATTAGACAAGGTTCAAAATATTAACACATACCATTTAGATTAAGAAAACTATTTGTAATAACAAGGGACTTCCTGTATGCTAGTGGTAGGTAATAAAGGCTTGTCGCACTATGGTTGTGGGTTCGATTCCTGCAGCTTTTTCCAACGCGATGGGTTATCCCCCGACCTGCAGGTTGTCCTTTTCCTAAAACTATAGTATTATAATCTTCCAAAAATAATCTTAAGAAATTTTTTAACCTTAATCCATACTATCCAAAGTTCAACATAATCTATTCCATCCTTTATAGTTATCCAAAATACTTCTGTCCAAACTCTCTCTCTTAAAGGTTTCTAAATTCCAAAATCAATTGTAACATCAGATTACTCAAACAAAGTAATGATTCTTATTGTCATATACTAAAAATATGATTACCTTCATCATATTAAAACTTTAATGAAAGCAACAATTACTGCAGTACAATCCTTATATATATCACATTATTCTTATAAGCAGAATATAATCCTTGAGTCCAAAAACAAAAATACATTAATTATTCAACCTCCTCTGTAGTAACAGTATAAGCTTGGTCTTGCTCCCTTTTCCTTTTCTGAGGTATGTTTCCTTGGCGCTTAGGTCATTCATTTGCATAATCTCCCATTTCTCTTCAATTTTTGCATTCAACATTGACATCATCTTTCTTTCCCCTGCCTGAATGGCCCGAAGTCCTTCACTCCCTTTTCCCCTTTATCTGTCTCTTGCTCTTCTTCTCTTTCTTTACTTTTTTTGTCATAATACATAGAGAATTCCTTTTCTATCTTGATAGAACATGAGACAATATCATCGTATGATGAGAAAGATTGTGATACTAAAGATCGATGGGAAATGGTTTTAACCCATCAATGAAATGATCAATCTTACTTCTTGGGTTACGTATGTAATCTGCAGCATGCCTCGCTAACCTTGTAATGTTAGACTCATACTTTGGAACATTATCATCCTCCTTTTTCCCCAGGCTCAGAAAGTTTCTTTCCATATTCGCTCGATGGTCATGAGGAAAGTATTTTACTAAGAAAATCTCTTTGAACTCCCTACATTCTATATTTGATAATTCATCATCTTCCTTTGTGTTTTGAATCAATTACCACCATTGATCAGCATCTCCAGTGAGGCGATAAACTACCATGATAACTTTTTCCCTTTCACTACTCCCCAAAGACTAAAATATTTTTTCTGGGGAACTTATCCATTGCTCATCTACTAATGGATTTGTACTTCCATTGAATGTTGGTGGTTTTTGCCTCATGAAACAATCCAACATTGATCCTCCACGTTGTGGATCAGGGTGCTCTATACGGGTAAGGTTATAATTCATAACCAAAGTGAGTTGTTCCAGTACGGTGACAAGCTGATCAACACCAGTATTGTCACCTTCTCCACTATAATTATCTTGAGTAGGAGGTCAATCCCTATATGGAGTGCGTGCATTGATATGGTTTCCCTTCCTTCCACTAGGCACCATTTCTTAACAATGGAATAAACTAGATCAGTTTATGAATCAAAATACATAATTCAGTACTTGTAAAACACTTAACATAAATTGAACTATTTATGGATATAATCCATAAAAAAATATTTTCTTTGAGAAAGTATATACTGATAAACCCTTCATAATTGTTTTTAAAGAAAATGAGAATTATCCTAAGCATATCCCCTGGGAGTGTCATAACCAAGAGTACAGCAAGGACCGTTTTCGTGCACCAGTTCCTATTCGAGTCTAGCTCAAAGCAGTGTTTTCTGGTTTTACCCCTAGGTATATCTGTGCCAGAGCCGCCTCTACCTGCTCGTATCCAGACATGGATGTATTACTTGGTAATCTCTAAAAATCTCTACAATACTAATATTCTAGGAAGTTCTTATATACTAATCCTCAAAGTCCATATTAGGTCTATGTGCTCTAATAAGAGTTTATCTAAATATAGCTCCCAAGGTTTGTAGTAAACTTCCTCTGATACCAACTGTAACGCCCCGACCCTAGTTACCCAGAGTCGGTGTATTATTATATAATATTGGCATGATCACAAAAGATCATGTCTCGAAAGACCGGTTAGTTTAGTAGCCTTGGAATAACTAGATTCATTCATAAAGTTTACATTACATCATAAAGTGAAAACTAATACAACAACATCTTGTCTTCATATCCCCTCATACTGTCCCAATAGGTCATTCATAAATTACTTCTTCACATCCTGGAAAAAATAAAACATTGAAAGGGGTGAGGTCAGATGCTCAGTAAGGATAACAATATAGAAGAAACTTTCATAAATAATCATAATCATTTAAGGAAATGTATAACTAAAACAAAAGTCTTTTAAACTTGAACATAACATAATATGGAAAAGATAAAATGAAATAATGTCATTTACTTATTCACATGGATATTCTACTAGTCGAATAATCACATGTAATATCAATAACCACTTTCATAATGATGGAATGCATAATGCCAGACTATCATAACCACATAGCCATGGCGTTGTGCCAAGAAAACAAATAAAATTTTATCAAAGCCTCGTTCCAAGACACTAGTTTGTCCCATGAGACCTACCGATGCATCGAGGAGCTATAGCGGGCTCCACCAGTCACTTACTAAGTCCAATGCATTCCTCATATGAACAGGTTTAAACATAACATAAATATTCGTATTAAAACTAGCATACGAAATGTAAATACTTTCTCCATAAACCATGAATGGTATAAAAATAACACATCCACAGTCAAACATATCACAAAAACTTCAATACAATATGGAATTTTTGTATCATAATAAATCAACTTCAAATATGCTGAAAATCCATCAAAGGATGTTGACATAGATGAAATCAAAACTATTTGAGAGAAATATCTCTTTTTTGAAATCATTTAAAAGTTACATAATTATAAAATAAAATATTTACTTTGAAAATATTCTTATAATCTTTTATGGGAAGCTTCAACGATTTTATAACGGTGGAAAATAGCTGAACCCTCCATATAAGTTAAAAAAATACATTCTTACCTTAATTCTGTCGAAAAGGTTAAAAAGGACCTCTTTTGGAAAACAACAGAAATATTCCTGTATAAACATCTTATAAAAAGTCAAAAAGGGTATAAATTAATTTATCCCATAGTCTTTAAAAAATTAATAATGATTTGGAATACATTTGTAAGAAACATGGATGTGGATAATAAAGAGGTCCTAGAAGATAATTACGTATAAACAACCTCGGATAATGAAGAGATTGTGAAATAAACCCTTAACTTGTATTTTTCCTTGGTTGAGGGTAGTTTAACCTCATGTATAATGGTGAAATAATTTCTATTAAATTAGAAAAGAATCATTTAAATTAATATCATATCATATATGCTTTTTTAACATTGCTTTGTTAATAATATCTTAGTATTATTGTTTTTTCGGGTGTTAACTTACTCATTTTTTAATATGTTTTGTTACATAAACCATGTTTGTTATGGATAGGTTGTATATTATTCATATCCATAATTATATAAATTCCTTAAACATTATTTTTAATCATTAAATGAGAATTAGTCTTGAATGGATACAATGGGGAATTAATCTCATCGTGTTCGTGGAGACGATAATCTGTACGTACGCACGAGCGATAATATCATTCTTTTGATATTAAAAAATATATAATTGGATGGTATATAATATATACCAGATAATTATCATGTTATATTTATTATTTACATTAATTACACATCATTATTATACCCATCCAAATAATAATTTATTGAATAACAATTACACCATGACGTGGAGACGGTAAGCCGTACGTACGCACGTATGGTGACAAGTCATTCAATGGATGGATAAAATTATGAATATGGTTGTACCATATTTATAATAAAATCACATTATATATAAGATACTGGAGTTATTATTTTATAATGGATATAACAATGAAAGAAGAAGTTGAAGAAGAAAGGAACTTGATAGAGGGTGGTGAAAACATTACCTCTTTTTCGGGTTCTTCCTTTTGATTTGGTCAAAAGGCCTCCTTAAGATGGATTTCTGATCAAACTAAGGCCTCTAGATTAAATTGAGGGAAGTTGATATAGTATTTGGGCTGGGGTTGGCCGAGAAAAAAGGCTTTTAATGTGTTAATTAGTGAGAAGGGGGAGTTCCCTTTTATAAGAGGGGTGAGGGGCACCTTTGGAAAATCTAGAAATATTATTTTATAATAAATTCATATTCTGTTTATAATGGCTCCAAAGTGGATTATTTAAATTTTATATGGGGATGGGTCGAAATACTTTCAACCAATAGTTTTTATAGAGGTTTGGGTCACTATTTTAACCTTATCATTTATATTTAACTCTTTGTTAAATAGTTTGACATTTACCATGTCCTTTTTTATTTTTATATTATATAGTAAATAAACTTACTATATACTTCCAAGATACCCCCAAGTGGTAAATTAATGATACAACTATCATTATTTAAGTCTCTTGGCATTACCTTAGATTTTTAGGAACAGAAAATAAATTAATAATATAATATTTGTTTTAAAAACTCTTTTATGTCAATTTTGACAGTATTTGGTAATTATTTTTTCCTAAAAATCATAACAGCATGATTACTTCGAAAAAATATAATTAAATAAATAATAACATGTTATATTAACCTATAAAATTAGTTTAATTGATAAAAATTCTCATATTAAATTTATTTGGATATCTATAATATTAATTATTTTAATATTTTATTTATTAGGTAATTAATGCATCACCATTGTTTCATAAATAAATTAAATTATTTAATGTCTGCAAATTATAAATAAAATACCATTATGTATGAAATTTTTTTAGCCTTCTAATTAATATTTAAAATCGAATTTATATTATGTATAACCCTATATTAAAAATGTTTTAGTTATTAAACCTAGATTTTAACTCTTTTTAACTCTTCTTTGAATTAAATAATAATAAATGTCCTAATCTAATCCAAGTGGACCTAAATGATAATATTTTATTACTAAGGTTATTTTTGGTTGAGATACACTTGTCAAATAGAATTATGACATGTTTTAGGGTAATATTAATATCATTTTTACCCTTAATTACCCTATTTACTTTTAACCGTGGTAAATAAAAGTAAAAAAGTTACTATTCAATAAAAAATATTTTTACCTTATTGAAACAAATTTTACTACTTGTTATTTACCACGGATCTCAGATTTTCGAAATTCCACTCACAGAAGCAGTAAAATTAAGTTTTATGTGAATTTGCAAATTCTCCTAGGAGGTGGGTAAAAGACGGTGAAAAGTTCTATAAAAGTTTTATATATATAAAATTATTCTAAACTAACTCCAATGAATTAAATTGAACTTATATTGGTATTATATATCTATTTTGACCTTAATTAAATTTAAATAAAATAAATAATTATTTAAATAAAAATTCTGTTTTAAACTTTAACTCAGTGTTTTTTCACTATTCATAAAAAATTCAATGTTTTCAGAAAAATACCAAAAATTGACCATAAGCTAATTTCGATGTTATTAATCCAAAAATGAAGTCCATGTTGAAAGATACAATTTATAAAATTTCAAAAAGTGTGTATTACTATTCATAATGGCTAATTTGATTGGTTGTGGTGTGTGTTAGAACTTGAAGTTGCATACAATGAAAGCTATTGCATTATTCAAAGAGAAACGTACCGTGGAAGCTTGGGGTGTTACAAATTTAATCATTACATAAATATCATATATATTCATTATATACATGTTTATATTTATCCATAAATGTAGAGATGTAAAAATGAATTCCACGGTTTTTGGAGACGGTTGGTCATACGTACGCAAGAACATTGTTTTCGTTTTTCAATTGATGGAAAAAAAGAAATCTAAATATTAATTCACATTTTAAAAAACAATTTTATATAATATAAATCATACATATTCATAAATTACAACCTTATTACCAAAAATGTAAAATAAAAATGAAAAACGAATCACATCACCTGGGGGTGGTGGTGGTCCACACGTACACACGAACGACATTATTGTTTCCCAACATATTGGAATGTAAGAAGGTATGTGTGATATTCTCATTAAAAAATAATAATTATTTCATCAATAACATATATAAAAATTAAATTCATCAAAATAACCATACTTATAACATGATTATGAGCAATGAATTTTATCGCAATGTGGAGTCGTTAAGTTGTATGTATGAATCGACGATCCTTTTTCCTCCCATTTGATGGAAAGTAGTGTGAATAAAAGAGATTTTATAATAATAATAACATTTAAATATAATTTGGATAAATAATATATTATTTTATGAAGAATATAATAGATTTAAAGAAGGTAAAATAATAATTAAAAATAAAGTGATAAGTTAAGGTAATTTAATCTCTTTTGAAACAACTCCTTTAGATCTCATTTTAAGGGATCTAAGGTTAGTATTTTTGGGATCTAAAAAACACTATAATTTATATAATGTAGTGGAGAATAAAAATTTATAATTTTTTTTTCGATATAGTAGGATTAATGTGTTGTGAATAAGAGAAATAAGGGGTTCCCTTTTATAATTAATGGGAGGGGTACTTTTAGAATTTTTTTAAAAATCAAATTAATATAAATTAATTATGATCTACAAATAAATACAAATTTATAAGAATATAATATAATATTAGTATTAGTAGAAATACTCTCTTAAAATTAAATTTCGATATATTCAGATCACATTTTTACCCTTATCATTTTTAACCTTTCGTTAACCATTTTTGAAAATTACGATATTATTAATGTTTTCTATTGTTTATGGGTTAATAATTTTAATTATTAAATCATAAACTCTAAATAAATGGGACATTATTTATTTTTAATTCCAAATCCCAACTATTTTTAATTTTTTTTATAATTTTATTTCTTTTTTTAAATTATTATTTAGTATAAAAGTTCATTAATGTCAATTTTAGAACTCCTCATTTACATTGAATATAATAACATCAAGACAAAGAATTATTTAGAATAAAAAAGAAAAAACCTTCATAATATTTCAATTTTATACATAATATATTTCTTTCACATTAATTGAATCAAATTATACCAATTTTAATAATTTTAATTTCAATTATTTTATATTTCCTGAAATAAAATAATTACAGATTCATCATTGTGTAATTTTTTTAAGGAAATTATTTATTAACTTAAAATAAAAACATAACCACCAGGATTAAGATATATAATTTTATGTCAAAAAAACTATTTATAACCAAGAATCTATCATGTTTATCCTTATGTAAAAAAAACAATGAGAATTACATTTTTATTTTTCATTATATAAAATAATATAATGGTCAATATATTGAAAAAATTGAAAAAAGGATCATATATTAAAATTTTGGAATATTATAGAAAGTAAACACTCATCCAATAAAATTATGGTGAGTTTTACGGTCATTTTTGAGTCCTTATCAGTTTATTTGTATCCTTAATTACCTCATTTACCCTTTACAATGGTAAAAGAATTAATATAGTTAGTATTCATAGTGTACAGAAAAGAAAAAGGGAAATGTTTGAAAAATTTATACCCACTGATTCCAAATATAGAATGTAGTATTTAAAATTAAATTAGATGAATTGGTCTAATATATTTTAAAATAAAACCAACAAAATGTGAAGAAATGTAACTTTTTAGAAAACATTCTTTTAACGTATAACAATGTTCTAATACTAAAATATTATATAAAATTCATTAAAAGGCCATAATTGAGTTATTATTAACATAAAGGGATAAATTAAGTATTATAAACAATCTAAAATATATTTTTATGTTATAAATACTTTAAAATAAAATAAACCTTTTATAAAAATCAGAATTTTCACTATTCATTGAAAAATAAAACTTTCATTAAATCATCTAAATTTCACCATAAGATAATTTTGATCTTATGATTTCGAAAATGAATTTAATTTTATCAAAACTATTTTCTAAAATTTCCATAAAATAATTATAAAATTTCCTCACAATTATATATAAAAATGATTTTTTGAAAAAAATGTATATTTGAAGAATAAATTTATTTAACTATAGATTTAATAATTATTTACTATGAATTAATCAATAAATTTTCACCAAGTTATAAATTTATATATATTTCATAAATTAGTTAATGGAATTTATACACATCACTTTAAGGGCTAGGTTATAATGACCACGTTATAATAATAATATTTCAAAGTTCGTTTGAGCTTGGTTATGTGTGTTGTATACTCTATCGAAGATAATTTTCTTTTAAAATTCAGGGTTGTGTGAAACACAAGTTATAAAAGGATTAAAATTATTTAAAGATAAATATATTATAAAATCATGGTGTGTTACAAACTGAAGAAAATTTTATGTTCTACAATATCTTAATGATATGTAATACTTTATGGACTTTGAGTCTTGGTCATGTCCTTTTTTAACTACTACACAAGCTATTTAAGAACCAATATCTTGAATAATTAATATATTTAAAACTTTACTTGAATCGTATTTATGATTAGTGTATAAATGATAGACAAAAAATAGATATATATCTAACATAGAAGTTATATCTTTAAGAAATTTTGAACAAAACATTTAGAGATATTTGGCCCTGTTCTAATTATATGTCTTAGTGGTATGAAATATGTTTTTCCCATTCTCAATAACATTATTAGATTTTCATGGATATATTTTCTTACACATAAATAAGAATCATTATCAAAATTTATATCTTATTTTAATTTCTTTCAAAATGAAAATTGTTATCAAATGTTATATATTATAAGTTATAGAGGTGTAGATTTAATATATATGGAATTTGAAAAGTTTTGTGAATAAAATGGTTCATTTCATAACTTTTTACCCCCAAGAACACCAAAAACAATTGTGTAGTTGAATGGAAAAATTTGACTATTCATGAAACAAGTATAACTAGGTTAATTAAATATAGTTTTCCTCAATATTTTTAAGCTAAATCTTTGAATATCACTTGTTTTATATTTCTAATAGAATTATTTTAAGACCAATATTTTTCAAAACTACATATTAATTAGGGAAAATCAAGATACTTAAATTTGGTTATTTTGGAGTGCTTCAGTTGAGATTTATTTATTATAAATACTTCTGAATCATTAGATAAATTTGTTGTTAAATATGGCGAAGGAATATATATAGAATATTATAATGTTAGATTATATAATAGTGTTTATGAAACGAGGCTTATGATTGTTGATGAGTATATACATGTTAATTTTAATAGAAAATATAACTAATTTTATTAAAATAATATTGATGGAAAGTTCAGAAATTTTAGTTTTTTTATATTATAAAACTCATGATTTTGATCCACTAGTTGAGTTATAGGATCACCGTCATGAATGATCTTTAAAAACACCTAAATGTCATCATATGGGTAGATTTATTGGAGATATTGAGTCAATAGTATAATACTATAATTATTTCATGAATGTTTTTGTTCACAATACCTTTATTTCAGATTTTAAAACAAATTAACTTCCTAATGCTTTAAAATATCCACAATAAATTTAGCTATGAATGATGAACTGAATCAATTTTCAATAAATAATGTTTAGCCTTAGGTTGAACCCCCATAGTATTAAAAAATAATTAGTAAAAATGGATATTTAAGAATATTTTGATGAATCTAGATATATTATTATAAATATGGTTACATTAGTTTGTGAAGGTTTCATTCAAGAAGTAGGTATTCATTATTATGGAGATTATACACCAGTTAAAATATTCAAATATTTTATAATTTTGTTATATTTTACTGCACATTATGGATTTAAAAGTTATAAAATAGATGTAAAAACATCTTTTCTAAATACAATAATTTTTTAAGATGTTTATTTAAAAAATCACATTGTTTTTGAACATGAAAAGAAACTTGATCGTGTTTTATCCTATTTTATGTCTTTTCATTTACTTAAAAATTATCATCAATATTGGTATGAGAGAATGGATCCTTTTTATTTTTAATAATGACTATATAAAATAGAATTTAGAACCTACATTATTTATTAAGATTAAAAATAAAGATATTTTTACTATTCATATTTATCTTATTGATATTATTTTTAGATCCTCAGGTAAAATGTTTTTCAAGAACATTTGGATTTAATGAATAATGAATTTGACATGAGTCTTTTTGGAAAATTAAGAATATTATTTTTGAATAAAATATTTAAAATAAATTATTAATTTTTTTAAATAAATATAAATATTCTAAAGAATTAGTTAAAATTATAAAACATCATTATTGAAAAAATTTACATACCCATATGAATATTGTTTTCGATTTAGATGATAATGATTCTAGAAAATATGTTTATATTAAGTATTTCTGTGTACTGACTTGTATTTTACTTTACCTAACTACTTTTAGAATGAATTTGATGCTTAGTGTTTTATATTTTTTCTATAATTCATTTTTCCCAAAGAAGACATACATAAAATCTCTTAAAAGAATAATAAAATATGTTAATATTTCCATAAATATGGAATATTTTATCATTGAAAAATATCCTTTGAATTAAATAGTTAATGTTATTATGATTTAATAAGACATAAAATTTATATAAAAAGTAAAAGTGATATCTATCAATTTTTAGGTTATATTTTAGTGTATTCAAGTTCAAAGAAATAGTTATATGTTTCTTTATCTACAACTTAAGGAAAATAAATTTTTCCTACTATATGTTGTGCTTGAAATTTATGGATAATTAAAATTTAAATAATTTGGAAATTAATTTTTATAAGTTAATTATTTTATATAATAATTCATAGAGTATATATTTCTTAAAAATCTCTTAAAATATTATAAAAATGAACATATTGAATAAGATTTCTTTTAAATTCAGATTATGTAAAAATTGGATAAATTTGTTTTGAATATGTCTCTACTTATGATTAGTTAGTAGATACATTTTTTAAACCTATATATTTAGTTAAGTTAGAGAATATTACATATGATCATGTAATATTCAAGATATTATTTATATTAATTATATTTTTGGGGACTTCATGTTTACAATTTTTTAAAAATTACTAATTGTTCTCATGGCTCCTTTGTTGAATCATTTTTTATACAGGAACTATTCGAAGGATAGCAAACTCACTTCTAGAAGCTGAAATAAGAAGGATGCTATCTTTTGTAATATTTATTTATTGCTCAAACACTTTTTAATCAATATATATATATATAATATTTTTTTGGGAGTTATATTGAAATTACATATGTTAAATCTAATTTAAATATGGATTCAAATATACAGAATTTTTTTGAAATTTAAGTTCTGAAATCTAACTTAAAATTTTCATATAAGATCAATAATATAAAATTTATATATATATATATTATTTTTTATTCAACTATTTTTGAATAATTTATGAATTATCAATTTTTATTTTTAGAACATACGGAATAATTTTGTCTATATTGATCTCAAAATTTTAATTTCATTATTAATAGGGGAATTTTAAAACCATTATGATTCTTTTAAAGGAAGGTATTTTTTAAACTTTTCTCAATAATATAAAAAATTGGAAAAGATTTTTGGTCCGCATAGTTTTCTAATTAATAATATCGGGATATTATTAGAGGACTTTCAATTTCTTCTTTATTTCTATTAATTTTGATTTTAGAAATAAAAAAAATTCATTTTAATTTATTCCCCCTAACATGACATGAAATATTGAATTTTCTTGTTTTATGTTTTGACTCCTTATAGAAAAAATTATTGATGAGATTATTATTATTTTAATTAATTATATTTTATAGTTTATTTTTTTTATTTATTATATTAATTAAGATTACGTATTAACAAATTCCTTATTCTGAGATTTCATTATTACTGAAATGTCATAACATGCACGAAAATCAAATGACTTGTACATAGATCATTAAATAGTAACTATATCAATTAACTCATATTCCAAATAAATGTCTAATATGATATGGCTAAAATTTATCTTATATTTGATTAAAATATTGAAATGACTCATTTTATCAGTATATAAATCCTTACACATTTTATAAAATCTAACAATGTTCTTCAAAATTATTATAATTATTAGTGTAGTATTATGAAGCCTATCTATAGTTAAGTATAAATTATTAAGAAAATATCAATGTCTTACAAAATTATTTTGAAACTATTACAAAAAATAATATTTACTAAGTTACAAGTATAATGTTTCGATGAATGTATTACGATATATTAATAGTTGTTCAATTTTCTCCAATGTCTAATAAAATATTAAGTCTTATGAAATATAAAGTCTTTAGTGGAGTGAATTAATGAAAAGAAAATGAATTATTATGTAAAACATGATGTTCCAAAAGATTATAAATTCTTACGAGATTATGATTTATTATGAGAATATAAGTTTTATGGGATGAAAAATGGTTTTAATTTCTTCCATTAAGTTTGTTTTCGACAAAAAATAAAATATTAAAAATATATATTTATTAATTTTTTTGAATATATGAACTTTATATTTTAAATATAGGGTATCCTTTTCATCTATATAGTAATGATATTTCTAAAGGCTGAATGTGGATTGATCGTACATTAAGTGGAGAAAAATTCATGATGCATCATTTGGGAGATCAACAAACAATTAGTATAAATAATTGAGAAACTCTAGATGACTTAGGTATTTGTTTATTCTTAAATGAAACTTCAAAAAAGAATAATTACATGGGTTACTAATTTTTATATGTTTTGTTAGGTATATCTCTATATATAGAGATGAATAAATCCATAATAGAGATATAATGGAATAGGGAACCCAATACACACTAAACACATTTTTTATCAGTATTGTTGAAAATATGTTTCATAAATTCACCATAATATGCTCAAATGAAAATAAATTTATCAGAAATTATTTTAATTTTATAATATAGTATTTTGAATTTAGTTTTTTGTGTTTTATCTCATTAACAAATTTTTTGTGCCTTATTTTTTTCATAATGCATTAGAATTCAAAAGTTGGAACTAGAATTTTATACATCAATTAGAAGATACATTTGGGTTGTGTCATTGGGGAGAAGAAGGTTTGATTGTTTGGTTTGTGCCACCAGGGTGAAAAATGTTGTGTGATTATGTTGTGACAAAATGTTAGAAATGAAGTTTTGTAATGGTTTTTGACTCCCAACAAAAAGTCAGTTGTTGGGTTGGTTATGCCTTCACTAAAAATGACGTTTCTAATTGGGTTACGGATCCACTAAAAAATTTACCACTTTAGATTGTCCAATTACTCCAAGGGATATAAATAATCTATGAGTATATGTAATATCACTTTTATCCAAAACACTATAAAAATTGATTTGTTTAGATTATATTTTTATACAACATATATAATTTTAACAAAGTTAATTTTTTTATAATTTTATCAACTATCCAAATCACCCCTATTAAACATTTGGTCATCTTGAAATCTTGGAAAATAATACATTCCCCTTATTATTCATCTCCATCACATAGACCACTGATCTTCCTCACCCCACAACTGATTCCTAGACAGCCAATATACAGACCACTTTTAGAAAATATTCTTTTCCTGATTACTACGATCCATCATTGAAATACCCATCCTACCCATGATCCATGATGACCTCAACATAATTTCCACTAACGTCCATATTTTTAGAATAAAAAAAAATGATCAGAACAATATTCATTTGTCTTGTCCTGGGAATCACCTATGACATATTAACCCCCAATATTTCATTGGCCTCCCTCATCATCCTCAATATATTACTCATCTATTTTTATACCACAGTAACCTCCCCCATATTATTTTTTTCCTAATTATTCATTTTTTTATTCCTCATGAGATTCATTTACCTTCCCTAGAAAACCTATGTACACATAATCTGATGTATTATTTTTATCTTCCAAACATAATTATAGACTATTTTGAATCTCTTATATATAATGTTTGTTTTGGATATATTTTTTACATTCATAGTATCATTTTTTTATTCACTAGATCAATTTATGATTATTTATATTTATTTTTCAATTAGATGAAAGAAATGTATTTCCTAGACATATATTATATTGTACCTATGAAATTTTAGTAATCAATAAGAATGTTACAATATAATACATTAAAAATCAGATATAAAAATTTATTGTGAACACTAAAACATATAAGGGAAAATAGATAAAAATAAATAATATAAGTAAAATATAGATGTTATTTTCCAATATTCACTAATAAACATCATAGTTATAACAAGAATATAACAAAAGAAATATAATAGAAGCCACATAATCGTCTTGTTAAAATAACCCAAAATAAGAAGTATAATTCATGGTATTGGATTAGATAAATTTATAGTAAGTACGAGTAAATATTTCAATTTCATTATAATAGTTAGGAATTATAGCTATTGGAAATTAAGATTGTGGTGAATTACCAGTAAAATGTTACAATTGGGATTATTTTACATTAATGGTAAAGTTGATAGACAATTATCATAGAATGGAGGAACCATGGCCTTAAACAATAAGAACATCACATTTGATGTTCATTTATCTGAGCATAGTAATGAGGTAGCAACATTGGGGTTCACCATAAGCCAAGAAAAAAGTAGAACATGAAAAAATGTGTATGTAAAGAAAATATCTATGAGATAGGTTGAGATTATTTGAAATCACTACAATATTAATGTTCGCAGGGATACCCCATGATGGTACAACTACATCAAACCACGCCATTCGGGATTATGTAAGTGTGATTAGGGTTTATGTTTTTGAGGTTTACATAGCATTAAAATATAAAATTATATTAATAATGAAATGGTTCTTAAACTTATTACACATTCTAATCATATTTATCATACTTATATTAATGGACTAACGAATACAATTAGAGGTTGAATTTCATAAATTCAATTATATAGTTGGAATCATAATGGAAAAAGTAGTTTCTGGATAATTTTATATAATTTTCTAAGTGAATAATTTTTATCATAAATACTAAAATATAGAAAAAATATATGATATATATTATAAAATTATTATCATTTATAAGTAATATAAAATTTAATATAAGTGAATCTAAGACAAACAAATTTTTTTATTGATATAATTTGTTTTAATGAATTAAAATCCTTTTTCAACCTAATAATAAATTTCCAAAGTCAAAGATGTAAATTAATGTCTTAAAAACAATATTTTTATGAAAAATTGTGTTTACTGTTCCCAATGTAATATTAAACAATGGAGTTGTGTTCAAAAATAAAAATATATCAATGTTTTTCTTTAAATTTCAAAAAACCTCATAACGAATCTATTGATAAGTCAATGGGTTTTCCTTCTCCAAAACAATTATTTCAAAAGAATATGGTTAGAAATTAATCATCAATCCTCCTTCATTTTCTATTAGTAAAAATCCATTATCCCATTACACTTCACTCAGAATATATTAAGCATGAAATTTACCAGAATATATCTCTCAAGATTATCTCAAAGGGGTTTTCAAGGTTGTGAGGATCACATATCAGTATTTGATATGTTTCCTTTGATGTTAAATGTCATTAATTAATTCTCTTTATTTGGTTTTGTTATTACTTATAATTACTTTCCATTTCAATGTGTAATGTTTTTATTCCTCATTTATATAAATCTAATATTATATTAAGAATGATATATCACTATTCCCACTCATTATACTATATTCATAAGCTGTTCTAATGCTTAAAAATTCCCACAAATGCTAAACCATTATAAATTTTGGTAAAGAAAAGAATGTGTGTGGTTTTCCATGAAATGAAATCATCAAAGGGAAATGATTAAGTGGTTTTGGATCTTTCATATATTCACACCGGGATAATAAAATTGAAAATTGGTGTTTGAGTATTAACATAATCATCATTTGATAATTATAACACACCTATCATGATACTCAAAAGGGAAATGTTTTGGAAGATTCACATGATCTGTACCCACCATGATGACAAATTTGATTATATTGTCATTGGGATTCATCCATAACTGGTTTGGACTCCTTCTTATTCAAATACATTCTCTATTCATAAAAAACTAATTTATAATCTTAATTTCTAAAAAGTATATAATAACTAAAAATATATATTATTCACTTGATATGTGTATTTATTTCAACATTGTGAATCCCAAGTTAATCCTGAAATGCGTCAAGGGTATTGACATAGTAATCCACAATAACTCATTGATAAGGGAAAAATCTTGTTAATCTTTTATGTTTTAGGAAAAAATCTGGTATGATAAACCTCATCTGGTCATTATTCGAAGTATTCTAATGTTTTTAATTCATGGATTTTATTTAATATCAATTTGGTATGTGATGGAATACAATTTAATTTTATGTAATTTTTAGTTCCCAAAATTATATGTCCCCATAGTTTATTAGTAGGTATCATGAGACAACTAATATAGAGTAATGAGAGTATCTTTACCCTTTCTATATGGTGTCATAGATAAAGTCCTTAATAGTGTGTTTATAGTGTTTTCCACTATGAAATTTTTAACACATCTTTCATTATACAACCATTTACTCATTTATTTACATTACCATCAATGGATTATGTTATGCTTCATCACTTTTTTATATTATCTATTTATATTACTTGTTCCTTGTATGTTTTTAAAGTTTATTATCCAATTTTTAGAATTTGATATCAGGATTTAATTTTTTGTCCCATTTCCTTACTTGATGAAGTGTAATACTAAGTAAAATAATCCCTATCTATAACACCATGGAATAATATTTTGTACTAAAATGTTTTAATTTATCTTGATATAGGGTATGATTAATGTATCTAGTCTATTTAGGACTAATGAACATTTATCATAGGATTGTCATTAAATGTATTTCAATTAACATGTAATAAACATCCCACCAAATCTAGGTAACTATGTTTGTAACCACTATAGTTAGTATAAAGAATTTTTTTATAGAAATATTAAGAACTAGAATTAAAAAAGTATAGAAAGAGAACATAGATTCTACCTTTGGAACATTTTATATATTATTATGAAATAGTTTTTCTATTAGTATATTTTATATTTGGGTATATTTTTGGAAACATGATATATTAATATTGTCTTATATATTACATTTTTTTTGTATTTCTTACCGATCCATGAAATTTTATAGATAATGGAAAATACTATATAAAATAGAAACGAAGTGAATAATCGAGTACAATATGGGGATTTTATATATAATCATGATATGGATTTAATATCTTTTATAAAACAACATTACTATAATAGTGAAATTGTCTTGGGTTATGAAAAATTACTAAGAATTCAGGGAGAAAAATGATTCCTCTCAAGAAAGATCAATTTTTTAGATTAATTAATGAGGCAATAACCCCCATCATTTAGTGGATCTAAATTGCAACAGATCAAAGTATTAGGATCCTAGAATAATATTTTTAGAATTGAGTTGTAATAAAAAGTACATCCTAAACACAGTTGTGTATCATTTTTGGGTATTCATTGGACAATGGTGGTCCAAAATACAAAAAACGAATAACGTAGTGGAGATACAATACATAGATTTGAAGACATTTAATGTGATTTTTTTGTAAAACTATTTCCCTTAGGATAAACTTGTAGATATTTTAAGGAAATTATTAAATTTATAATAAATGGAAGAAAAAATAATGGTTTATTTTGAGTCTAATTACACAAAATTATAATGGTATGTTATGGATTATATACAAAATTTGGGAATTAATATTGATTGTTTCTTTAATGGTTTGGTGAAAATTCATGAAAGATCACGGGACTATTTAAATTTTCCCCATATGTTGATATTATAATAGGTGTTATCAAGTATGAAAAAGAGTTTTTAAAATAATTCATTTACTAAGGAAAAAATGAGAAGAATCGGATGGTAGACCATCATCCAAGGGGAAAAACTGCAATGAAGAATAAGGTAAGTGTGGAGTTCCATATATGTAATTAATTATAGATAATACACATATGGATATATTTAAAGGTTTTGGGTACATGATTTTAAATTTAGGGAGAAATTTTATCAAACTCATATGTAAAAAATAATTAGGCAAGTAACTAATGTACAATGGTTAAACTGTATGAAGATAAGGTTTTACTCTAATAAATTCCCTAATTACTGAGGGAATCTTTTCCCAATGTTGTCTAAAGATCCATGCCAATATTTTGTAATAAATATAGCTAAGATTGATGCTCTAAATTATTTGATATTAGGTACACTGATTATATATAAACATGAACTAATATAGTATTTGATTCTGGATCGTCACACTCATTTATATCAGGAATGATTAGTATGAATATTCAATCACCCCTAATGCGTTAAAGAGTGATTTATCATTTAGAACACATAGTGGTACCTTGATTTTAAAAAATCTATATCTGGAATTTAAAATTATAATGTTTATTTGTTTTCTAGGGGTGAATGTAATCAACACACTGAGGGTGTATTTAATATAGTCATGGGGAATGGATGGATATTTAATTGAAAAGAAATAATCTATGATATGACAAAGGAAGTTATAATTTTTAAGATCCCAAATCTATATTAAGGTATGTTGTTGCCTATGTTTTCATTTAAGCCCTTCGTTTTGGCCGAATAATTGTTTTCCCAAGTCCTTGTGAAGGATCGAGGGTGTTCCGGGGGTCTGGGACACAAAAAAGGGGAAAAGGAACTTTCTGGGAAACCACACGATCTGTGCATAGTTAGTCATAGCCTTTCGGACATCCCGTTAAACCATTCCGAAGAATAAATTTCGGACTATAGCCTCCACACAATATAAGAACGATTTAGAAAACCATGTATGTAAATTGCGCAGAAGAAGGATTTTTTGATAGTAGCCTCCACACGATTTGTACACAGTTTTGAAAACCGTTTAGGTAAACCATGCGGCCCAGAAAATTTTAAGAAAATTACAAAAATGCCATTATAGGGAATTAAGGACCAACTAGGGATTTACCTTCTCGTTTTATCTTGCAACCATAGGAATGGACCAATGCTACCAAGAGCTCCCAAGGGTGATTCTCCTTCAGTACTAGGATGTTTGGAGTTATGTCTGTTTCACACTGATGTTCCAAGTAGGTCTAATCTCTTCCTTGTTTCTTCTTTTGGGTTAGGGTTCACACCTTATTTTCAAATCCTTATAAATATCAAAAATACCATCTTTCTAGTGAGATTTAGGTTGAGGATTTAAGGGGAGTTTGAATCAGGAACTAAGACCTCAGTTGGGAGTTCGTTCACCAACAGATTCGGGGTAGGTGGTCTACAAGCCATATCCCTTGGTTATTGTGTAGATTTGTGTATTTAGTGTTTCATTCTTGTCTCCATTCTTGATGAGTTATTGAAGAAGTTAGCAAGGTGTGGTTTATTGGGATTCTAAATGACTAATTAAACCCTTATTTATCCCCATGGGATGCAAGAATGATGAATTTAAAAAATTAGGGCCACCCATGGGGTGTGTCGGCCCTCCCGATAGGGCTATTGGAAATATAAGGTGCGAAATTGACACATGATGATGTAGCAGCTTAACAAAGTGGTCAATAAGTTTTTGTAATGAATTAGAATGGATTGTAGTTAGTTGTGTCTAATGAGAATATGTAAAGGGATTATTTTTACACTTGAATATGATTATTGAGTTAAGAATGGGAAATGGGAAATAAGACTAAAGGGTTAAGTATTTTAAATGAATAATGTGTTAATGTATTGAGGCATAAAGTTAATTCCCCATTTATTGATATTTTTTTGATGTTGTAAATGATATTGGATATTCTTTTTGTGATGTGGTTAATTATGTTGAATGATAAATAAGTATGTGCACATGGCGTGGAAGAGTGGGGAATAGACTTGAGGTTCTAAGCCCACAAGTCAAGTTGGACCGAGGTTCAAGCTTCACCCCCAAATGCAAGGGTTAGGGAAGGGGAAAAAGTTCTATTCCCCTTACGATTTCCTATCACCCAGATTGAGGCTTCAGGGTGATGATTATGAGGTTTTTATAATGTGATTCATAGTGATATATGACTTTATTTTATTCCATTATGCTTGGGAACATTGAATATGCCTAATCCATTGAACACATGGAAAATATAGATTAAATCATGCAGTGCCTAAGTAGTGAACCCAAATTCAATAGTAGTATAATTAAAAGAAACATAGTCTATAATGGCCTACAGAACTGTTTATCTTTACTTTCCATTACTTATCACTTGCATGAACTATATACTTTAGATGGATATTTTGTAGACACTATTTGTGGTGGCCTACTGAGTTATACTCAGACCCTGCTCAGGCTGCCATTGGGTACCCTAGTAGATTTCATGCCTGCAGGTTAGGACAAGGGTAAGGGCCCAATGCTAGGGATTTGAGTTAGACGTGGGACATGTACGAGTGAGGTTATAGACTCAGAGTCTAGACTATTTTGGGGATGCTGCATTTTGTCTTTCTTTTGGTGTTTTGTTCACTTGGAACTGTAGCATGGCATGAAATATTCACTATTGTAAATGGTTGTACATTGCTTTGGGAATTGGTTA
The DNA here is from genome assembly GCA_963277665.1 of Viscum album. Lineage (NCBI taxonomy): Eukaryota > Viridiplantae > Streptophyta > Magnoliopsida > Santalales > Viscaceae > Viscum > Viscum album. The sequence continues at coordinate 1,568,710,043 of OY728143.1, forward strand.
TTTATGCATGTTATTGATTGTTGCCTATTTTTTCTATTATTTAAATTATTTTTTGCTGTTTTGTACTCTAGTAATGAGGGTATAGTCTCCCTAAGTGACCTATTAGACCCTCACTACTAGTCATAAACCTTTGGCATACAGGGAGGTGCAATTGAGGTCATGTGGTGACCCAGATCGGGGCACCAGATTAGTGGTTCTTGGGTCGGGGACATTACAAAGTGGTATCAAAGGAGTTCTTTTATCTTTCTTACTATTTGGGGATGGTTGACAGGAGGATAGGTAAGTTTAGGGACTTTGTAATGATCTTGTTCTTAGGAGTATCTAATGCATGTATGGGGGAAAACCCAAGTCACCCTCTGACAAGATTTTTGTTTTTTATGTGTTGTTATATTTGATGTTATTTCACCATCAGGTGATGTACTTGTTCTGTGATTTGATGATTATGTGATATTTCTCTTGTGGAAAGAAGGGTACGATATTGTAAATTCATGTATCATTCTATGAACATATGTACATAAGATACATTCATCATGATATGCACACACACAGGATGAGTGTGTAGGATATGAAGGTTATGGTGAGTTTTTTTCATAAAAGTAATAAAATTGTGCCAAATAAGAATGAATGAATGGGTAAAAAGGGAAGTGAAAATGTAAATTAGTAATTAAAAATGTTGGTTATTAATGAAATAAAAATGAATTAACTTGTCGTAAGAGTAAATGGGGATATAGAAATGTTTTTGAATTGGTTGAAAAGATTAGTCTTGTAACAATGTAAATTAGATACTCATGTTAGCCATGGACATAAGAGTGATTGGAAGGGGTAGTGATCCAGCTGTGAGTGGGCTCATTTGGGTAGTTTATGCAAACTTTTTGGGTTATAACAAGTGATGAGCCTACCAATATGTCTTTTTTATCTTCATAAAAGTGTTATAGTTGTGTTCTAAAGCTCATGTTTGGCATTTTAGATAAATGAAATCTCTTAGAGGTTTGTCAGTTGGGAGACATGAGGAAATTTTCAAGAACATTACTCCAATAATGGAGTGGGATAACATGGTGGTCCAGAAAAATAGGTAAGGGAAGTTCAGTGAGAACATCACTAATTTTAGGAAGATGATGGAATGAGACCCAGGGCATATTGCACTGAGTATGTTTGAACTGACCAGGGAGTTGCACATGCGGTACCCCCGACCATTACTAGAGATGGTGGGAAAGAAGAAGAAGATTTATGGATAGAGTCCATCCAAACTATTATTGACCATCTAGAAAATCCTCTTGAGAAGCGAGTTAAGTTAGCTGCCAATATTCTGAGAGGTCAAGCAAAGAGTTAGTGGGATATCATGGTTCATATGGTGATGGTTGATGGAATAATATTGAATATTTCATGATCATTTTATTGAGATATTCTACCTAGAAACCTTGAGGTAGGAGAAGGTTGTGGATTTTTTGAGGTTGACTCAGGGGACAATGTCGGTAATGGGCGACGATATTGATTTCACCGATTTGAGATTCTATATTCCGATGTTGATGAGAGATGAGGTGGTTGTGGAGAAATACATCTAGGATAGGCTGAGACCCGAGATCTTGTTTTAGGTGAATATCTTTTGTATGAAATAATTTGCTAAAGTGGTGGATCAAGGCCTTATCTTGGAGGGGAACTTGAAGGGAGCTTCCGGTAGAGAACTTGTGGTGCCTGCTGGCCGAGCAAGTGGTGTGAGTTTGGATATTAGGAAGCTCTATTTTGGAATATTTTAACATGGTGGAAGCACAAAGAGTTGTCAGAATATGAGGTCATCTTCTCAGGGTGGCGAAGATGTCATATGTTATCATTGTGGCAGGACGGGGCACAAGCGTGACTTATTTCTCCACCCACCTGTCGAGTTCCACGTGTGTGAAAGGTTAGGACATGTGCATAGGTTCTGTAGGAACCCACGATGTTCAGGGAATTATAGAGGTTAGAGGCAGATTCTATGTGTTGGTAGGGGTCAGTTACCATATATCAGGCAGGTAGTTAGAGTTGCACGGGTCATACTAGGCGGGGCGGTGGTCATGGAAATCTGGTGTGGGATCATCCTTACCAATAAAGAAATACAGTATAGGGTACTCAGGATGGAGCCTAGGGTAAAGGGGAATGTCATCACCAGGCAGTTCAGGGTACAACTGATGGTGGTGAGGCATGCCCATCTATGGTTTGATGTACAATTCTTATAGATTCCACACTTTCTAATTATTTAGTTGATGTAGGTGGTGCAAATTTCTTTATTTCTCATAGTTGGTAGTTGTGTTGGGCTTAAATGTGGATACTTCATGTGGGGTAATGTTGTTTGATTCTTTTCTAGGGGTACGAGTGAATGACATCAGGTAGTGTAAGTGTTGTGCTCTATAGATTATTGGGTATCGTTTTCTGTGGGATCTGTTTGTCATAAAAATGTCAGGTTTTGACCTAATCTTTTGAATGGATGGGTTGTTGTTATATCATGTCCATATCGAATGCTACCGATGTTGGGTTACATTCATATCTCTTTATGGGAGCACTTATATTATTTGTGGTGAGTTGGATACTCGAGAGGGCCACTACACCTACAGTTGGGGAACACATAGCCCAAGTGTTAATCCTCATGTTAGATGATGGGGAGAATGGACAACCAGTCATCCCTTTTGTTATGGGCCAATTTTAGGATTTGTTTCTTGAGGACTTCTCTAGGTTACCACTTTAGAGAGATGTTGAGATTATGATCGAATTGTTTCTAGGAGAAGAGCTAGTTTTCATTCCACCCCATCAAATGGAATCACTAGAGATCCATGAATCGAAGGTTCAATTAGAGGAATTGTATTGTAAGGTGTTTATACATACTAGTACATAACCTTGGGGATCTCTTGTGCTTTTTTTATGAATGATGATAGATCACTAAGGCTATGTGTCGATTATAAGAATCTTCACTAGATGACAGTTATGAACCGATACCCTCTTCCTAGAATCAATGACCTGTTTTATCAACTCCAAGGTGCCTTGGTGTTTTCTAAGATCAATATGAGATTATGGTACCATCAGTTGTTGGTGAGACCTTATGACATACCCTGGACAGCTTTCCAATGCATGTACTGGTTGAATGAATTTATGGTGATTCCATTTGGATTGACCAACACACTGGTGGTGTTCCTGAACTTGATGGAGAAAATATTTCACCCATATCTGGATCAGTTCACAGTTTTCTTCATTGATGACATCTTGGCGTACTCTAGAACTCATGATGATCATGCCAAACATCCTGACATCATCTTGAATACACAAATAAATCATAGGATTTACGCAAAGCTATCAAAATTTTAGTATTGTATTATTGAGGTGAAAATTATAGGACAAATCATTTTTGAGTCATGTTTGTTAGTGGATCCAAAAAAGGAGTAGGCTATGGTGTCTTCAGAGTATCCAATGAAAATCTCTAATATTTAGAGTTTTCTAGGTTTGGATGGTTATTACCTAAGTTTTATTAGATATTTATCTCGTTTGGTAGCACCACTCATAGGCCTAACCATAAAGGGGATTAAGATTGATTAGTTATAGGCTTGTGAGAATGCATTTCAGGAGCTGAAGAAGCGGTTGAACACTGCACCGATTTTGATCTTACCCAATCCAGGTAAGAGGTACACCTTGTTCTGTGATGCGTTCGATGTTGGACTTGGGGCAGTGTCGATGCAGGATTATTAGGTTTTAGCTTATGGTTTGAGATAGTTGAGGGCACATGAACGGAATTATCCTACTCATGACCTTGAGCAAGATGTTTTGGTACATTCTTTAAAGTGATGGAGGCGTTACTTGTTGGGAGAACCTTTCACGGTGTTCACCAAACATAAAAGTTTCAAGTATATTTTCTCTTAGTGGGATTTGAATCTTCGATAGAAACTTTGAGTTGAGTCTCTACAGTATTTTGATTTTGAGTTGGTGTACACACCAGGGAAAGGGAATAGTGTTCTTGATTCTCTTAGCCGGATGACCCGGAATTATGTAGTTTAAGAATTTAGTTTAGAGTAGTTGATGATGTCCTTGTTTGCTGAGATGAATTTGGAGGTACAGGATGGGCCTGGTCAGATGACCCTTACATCTATATCAATTTAATCCCCACTTCAGAGTAGAGTTAAAGAGAGTTAGTTGGTGGATTCAGAGTGTTTGGCTATGCAGGAATGTCTTAAACGTTGAGAGTCCCCTCTGGTTTCACATTCAGTGCTGATAGAGTTTCTTATATTCATGGTCATGTTGTGGTGTCAGTAGATATATGGGACGAGTTAATGTGTTGGTTTCTTATGTCAAAATGGAAAGTTCATCTTGGATTGACTAAGATGTATTTTGATCTTCGTAAACAGTTTTGGTGGCAGGGAATGAAGAAAGAAGTTGTGATTTTTGTGGCATGATGCCTTATTTGTCAGCAGGTGAATGTTAAACATCAGCGTCTAGGTGGGTTGTTGCAGTCATTGCCTATTCTGGAGTGGATGTGGAGTGATATCACGATGTAATTTTAGTGGGTCTTCCAAGGGTACCATAGAAGAATGAAGAAATTTGGGTGGTGGTAGATCGGTTGATCAAAGTGGCCTAATTCTTGTCAATTCAAGAGACCTATAGAGTTGACTAGTTGGGGGAATTTTATATTCAAGAAATAGTACAGGTTCATGGTGTGTAAGGAAGCATAGTTTCAGATCATGATCCACATTTTACCTCACGATTCTATAGGGGACTACATACGGCATAAGTAACCCATGTGTTTTTGAGTACATCTTACCACCCACATACTGATGGGAAGTCAGAGCGTACAATTCATATATTATAAGACATGTTGAGAGCTTGTTTTTTTAATTTTGGGGGTTCCTCGGAAACACAGTTGTCTGTTGTTTAGTTTTCTACAACAAAAACTTTCAGGATATAGTTCACATGGAACGTTTTGAGGAATTTTATGAGAGACCATGTAGATCTATGTTTTGTTAGTTGGAGCCCAGGGAGTCTGAACTGTTAGGACCAAGTCCTGTGAAGCAGACGTCAACAAAGGATTGTTTGATTCAAAAGAATATACCAACAAATCAAATTAGGCAGGAGTCATATATAAATTGGCACTATAGAAATCTTTAGTTCATGGTTTCTGAAAGGGCTTTTCTTCCCGTGTTGCTAATGTTGGGTCACCGTCAAATTTGGAAGCAGGGAAATTTGGAATCTAGATATGTGGGGCCATTCGTGAATATTGATAGAGTCAGACCTATGGAAAACCTATTGGATCTTCCACATCAGTATAGTGGGAAGCATGATGGTTTCCATGGTTCACAACATTGACATTATCACCCAGATCCATCCCATGTAAAAAATGCTGAGGATATCGAGCATGAGGCTAATGTGTCCTTTGAGGAGAACCTAGTTCGTATTGTGGATCATAGTGAGAATGTTTTTAGGGGAAAGGTTGTTCCCTTGGATCGTGTTCTATGAAAATATGGAAATGCCCAGAAAGAAACTTGGGAGCAAGAATCTAATATTTAGGTCTTGTGGACCGATCTGTTTTCTTTGGAAACTCAATGATGCTTAGGAAGAGCAGCTTGGGGATGAGATGTTATAAGGTGGGGAGGTTGTAAGATCCCAGATCTTCATTAAGGAATATTTTAGAATATGTTTCAGTTTAATCCATCCCTTTTGGCATAATAAGTGGTTTCTCAACTCCTGAAGAAGTCTTAGGGGTGTTTCGGTTGTTAGGGTCATGAAAAAAGGGGAAAAGAGTTTTCTGGGCAAGCTGTATGGTATGTTCATTGTTAGTCCTAGCCATGTGGGAAGCCAAGGTAAACCGTGCTGAAAAAGAATTTTCAGATAGTTGCCTCCACATAGTTTACACAGGGTATGGAAAACTGTGTAGTTAAAGAGTACAGGAAGATGGTTTTTCAGACAATATCCTCCTCAAAATTATCACATTGGTTAGCAAACCATGTGGTAAAATATAGTGTCCAAGGAACTTTTTAAAAATTACTAAAATTCCATTATAGGTAATTTAGTACCAACTACGTATTTACTTCATCCTCCCCTCTTATAACCCTAGGAACAAACCAAATGTCTCACAAGATCCCAAGGTTGATTATCCTTCAATCCTAGGCCATTTGGAGTGTCATCAGTTGCGGATTGAAGATTTAGGTACGTCTTATCTACTCATTGTTTCTCCTATAAGGTTAGTGTTCAGACCTTTTCTTCATCTCATTACAAATCTATAAAAACCCTTCCTTCTGAAGATATTTAGGTTGAGGCTTTAAAGGGTGGTTGAATTGGGATGTAAGAATTCATTTGGGAGTGTGTTTTCCAATAGATTCAAGGTAGGTTGTCTACAACTCCGAACCCTTGGTTCCTGTGTAGATTTGTGAATATAGGGTTTTATTCTTGTCTCCCTTCTTAATGTATTCTTGATACCGTTAGCAAGGTGTGGTGTATTGGGTTTCTAAGGGACTAATTAAACCCTTCTTGATCGCCATGGGATGCAAGGAAGATGACTTGACCAAAATAGGGAAACCCATGGGGTGTGGCTTCCCTCTCGATTGGGCTAATGGAAATATAAGGTAAAAAATTGACACATGATGATGTAGTGGATTAGAAAAGAGGTTAATTGGTTTAGGTAATAAGTTATAATGGACTGTGGTTAGTTGTGTCTAATGAGATTATTATAAGTGATTATGTTTACTCTTGAAAATGCTAAGTGAGTTAGGAATGTGAAATGGGAAATGAGACTAAAGGGTTATGTATTATAAACAATTAATGTTTTAATGGAGTAAGGCATAATATTTATTTTCCATTTATTGATATTTTTGTGATGTTGTAAAGGATATTGGTTATTCTTGTTGTGATGTAGCTAATTTTGGTGAATGATAAATAAGAATTAGCACATGGCTTGGTAATGTGGGGTATAGACTTGAGGTTCTATGCGCCTCGGTCAAGTTGGACCAATGATCTAGCTCCACCCCCAAATTCTTATGTTAGGGAAGTGGAAAATGTTCTATTCCCCTAATGGTTGCATTCAAACCAGACTGAGGTTTCGAGGTGGGGATTATGAGGTTGTTATAATGTGATGCCTAGTGAGATAGGACTTGATTTTATTCACTTATGCTTGCGAAAAATGAATGTGCATAATCCATTGAACACATGAAAAATGTAGATTAAATCATGAAGTGCCTAAGTAGTGAACCCAGATTAAAAGGTATAATAATTAAAAGGAACATATTCTAGAATTACCAATTGAACTATTTATCTTTACATACCTTTATTTATCACTTGCATGCACTATCTACTTTTATAGGATATTTATTAGACACTATTGGTGGTAGCCTGCTGAGTTATACTCACACCGTGCTAAGGCCTTCATTGGGTACCCGATGAGATTTCATGCTTGTAGGTTATGAGAATTGCAACGGACCTATGCTTGGGAGTTGATTTGGACATGGTATATATACGAGCGAGGTTCCAAACTCAGTGTCCAGACCATTTTAGGGATCCTGCCATTTTTTCTTTCTTTTTGGGTTTTGTTCACTCGGAACTATAGCATGGCCTGAAATATTTATTGTAATGACCTGTAAAAATCAAGGAATTTATTTCATAATTTTATTTGTAATTTTACAATAACGCAGTTTCTGACGGCACCTGATTCTGAGGCTCGGTGTGCCCAGAATCATTTTCTGATGCTTGGCTCTGGTACATTTAGTGAACGAACGAGCGGGTTTTCCTAACTTTTGAACTGGTGATCGGAATCGAATTCTGAGGGCAACGAAGGAATCGCAGTGCTGGTATTTTCTTAGAAACGCCTCTTTCGGAGTTGCGTTTTCTCGGGTGTGGTTTTTAGATTTTGGGGTTAAGTTAAGAAATAAAATAATGTGGTGCCACAACTTTATTTTATTTCACTTAAAGAAACTTAAAGCCACTGAAGCTGAGTTGAAGAGGATAGGGTGGAACCCAAAATATCCTACCCACTTGGTAGGATATTTGTGAGGTGGGGCCCGCACAAGCCCCACCGTTTCTTTTCCTCTAAGTAACGCACCCGCGAAAACTCCTCTTTAATGAAAGGAAACTGCTGCGTTTTCTAAAACTCTTAACGCTCCTATTAAATTGGACAGTTAAGACGTTACCATTAATTCACTGAATTAATGGTTCATTTCTTAACTTGTTTTTCAAATTGTTGGCTTGTTAATAAAATAATACCAACACATGTCTTTCTTGAGGATTGCTCGTTGAGAGGATTTGGAGAAGAATCTAAGTCTTGATATCTTCTTCCTCCTTCACGAAGAACGCGAAGAACGAGAAGAATGCTAAGAACACTGAACCCTCGGAGATCGATGACGTGACACCATGTTCCGTGACGCCGAAGATTCTCCTTCCGTGACGCTTCTTCCACTACGCTTCTTCCACGACGTTTCTTCCCCGAAACAATCCCCGATCATCAACTGCTTGAGGTAGGGGATTATGGTTCTCTTATTATTTGTGGATTTATCTTTAACATGGGTTTAAAGCGTGCAATTAAATCTATGTATTTTCTTTAACCCTTGGAGTTCGTCGACGCGACGCCGTGTACCACGACGACGCGACGCCCCTTCCGCGACGCGACGATCCTCTTCTTCCGCGACGGTCAATCCCGCGAAGAACTCACGTCCGACAAAAATGACGAGGTAGGGGTTTTGATTCTTTAAATATTTGTGATTTATACCCGCGGAGTTGATTAAATAATTGTTGAGAGTCTTTTAAAACTGCTAACGCGGTGTGTGCGGACTAACGAACAAGTCTGAACCCACCGCCCCTTTCGTTCTTGGTGTACGATATGGCAGACGACGACAAAGCAGACCGCACGGGCGACGCGAGGTCCTCGCTATAAAAAATGGACCCCGGGAGGACTTTTGGCGAAGACGACGAGAATTTCCGACCACCAGAACTTGTCCGGTGGTCCGCGGAGCAGCCCGCCAGCGCGCCTCGCCGGCAAGGCGGCGCCGACGGCAGAGGGCGGCGGCGCCCGGCACGCCACCGGAGGGAGCCGTCGCGGCTTAAGCCGCGACGGCAGCAGCGCAGTCCCGCGAACGCAAGGGACCATAGGAGCACGGGATGCGGCCGGCTACCACGTCCGCTGACAAGGGAGGCCCCACGCGGGGCCGCGAATTCTTCCCGCAGGGGCAGTGCGCCCCCCGCCCGCGGCTCGATCGTAACAGCCGAGCCGACCCGCCTAGCAGCCGGGCCGCGCCCGTGCCGGCCGGGCCGGGTCGCGCCGAGGCCAGGCTGGGCCACCGAGGCCGGGATGGGCCACACCGGCTGGTTCGGACCCGGACCCGGGTCGCATTGCCCGGTTTGGGCCGACCCAGGCGGGTTGGGCCGGGTCGGTCTGGTCCCAGACCCCCCGTTTTCGGACCTTTTCAGTCTTTTGATCATAACATGAGTTGCATGCCTCTGATCGACGCACTGTTAGCGGAGATGCGATCCTTGTATCGAGACGGTCGTTTCGGTATATCGCACTCAAGGTTTCAGAGTACTTTGGGTTTGGCCAGGTTGGTTCGTACATGAAACCAACCGGGCCCTCTGAGCGGAAACACTGTTATCTTGAGCTATAGACGTCCGATTGACGTGCCGTCGACTTTTTTGGATTCCTCTAAGTGAGAAGGATCTTTTGGCTTACTCCGCTCGAGGTTTGGATGTAGGTGGAGTACGATCGGGTTGGTTTTGCCTTAAAAACCAACCGGGCCCCTTGAACGAAAAAGCCAATAACTCTCAGATCGGGCGTCCGATTGACGCGCCGTCTGCGACGTTGAGTTCCTGTTGACGATACGGAACTTTTGGATACATCAACTCTGGACTATGTGTCAGTTGGTGTATCAGCCCCTCAGCTCGTGGAGAGGACCCTCCCGAGCGAGCTTGATGTGTGCGGGAACCCTAGAGCTGGCTGCGACTGCGACGACGACGACTACGTAGAGATCCTCAGTGTATTCGACGACGACTACAACACTCAACGATCCTTTGTGGATTAGTTCTACCGATCCTGTGTGGGTCTGATCCTGTGTGGGTCAGTGCTCAGCGGTCTTGTGTGGGCCAGCGCCTACAGATCCTATGTGGGTCCGATCCTGTGTGGGTCTTTTGCAGGAGTTAGTTACCTATCGATCCTGTGTGGGTCAGATCCTTTGTGGGTCATTGTGGGGGATAGTTATCTATCGATCCTGTGTGGGTCAGATCCTTTGTGGGTCATTGCGGGGGTTAGTACCTTTTGACCCTTTGTGGGTCTGATGGCTTAGATTAATCAGTTGATATATCTCATCATCTCTATCGTCATACAAGAAATATACCTGTGTGAGCTGAATCCTGTTTGCTTCCCTTTGTGGATTGTGTTGTTCTATCCTGTGTGGATTTACGTTTTGCTTTCTTGTGTGGACTGGGTTATACTTGGGCTCGGAGATGGAGCGAACTAGAATTGATGAATTAGGTATATGTATGGGCATATACCTAAGCAGTGTCTGATGTTACTTCGTGGTTGTATCTTTCCTTTGTGGATTTTCCTTTGTGGATTCTGGGAGACCATCGGGGGTCTCGGGGTCCCTACTGAGTAGCTTATACTCACCCCTGCACGAGCTATGCTCGCACTACATTTTGTTGGTTGCAGACGACGGACAGCGCTGATCGTGGTTGAGGCTTGCGGAGCAGGACGATACCTGGAGGTGGACCACTGGGCGGGACGTACTCGGAGCGGTCGGCTGGACCCGAGGAGCAGTGGAGACTATCTGTACCCATCCTTCAGGTGGGATTTCCAGTGGACAGTTTGACTTTGCGGCTTTCCTTTTCAGTTGCTGTTGTCCCTTCTAGTTTTACTTTACTTTCAGTTTGGGTTTGTATACTGGCCCACTTAATTTTCCGCACTTACTGTTGTACTCAGTTTTTACTTAGTGTTTACTTTTACTTCTTTCTTGCTCTGTTGTGTTTATTTACTTACAAAGGCAATGCCTTCCCTTTTTACTGGGATTTACGCCTTGGTGCTAGTCGCCAACCCCTGGCCTATGGAAGGAGAGCTTGGGGTAGTCACAACACGGGCCCCGAGGACAGGTCGTGACATTTATTGTTGTAAATGGTTGTACCCAGTTTTGGGAATTGGTTATTTATGCATGTTATTTATTGTTTTCTATTGTTTCTGTTATTGAAATTATTATTTACTGAGGATTACTCTAGTAATGAGAGTATAGTCTCCAAACATGACCTATTAGATTCTCATTGCTAGTCGGAAACCTCTTGAGTTCGAGGAGGTGCGCTTGTGGTCATGTGGCGACCGGACTCGGGGCACCAGATAAGTGGCTACCGGGTATGAGATGTTACATAATTGGTGAGGAAAGTATAGAATTACATATTTTTATATGGGATATTTAATTAAATATTTTTTTGGAAACCACCCCAATATCTCATATTAAATAAATTCATGTGGATGATATCGATAAAGTTCAGTCTATGATGGGGAAATTGGTTTTTCTTATAGAATATATAACCATTATTAATTAGTATATTGATATATTTTTTGTTGAATTATCTATCTTTTACCCTGATGAAGAAGTTGATTTCTTTATTAAACTTGTCCCTGAGGAATACCCTATATCTAGGCCACCCTATAGAGATTCTCAAGAAGATTTAGTTTAGTTAAAGAAGTATTTACACGAATTATATAAAAATGCTTCACTTTTCCATGTGTTTGACCATAGTGAGCATCCATTTTATTCATTAAGTAGAAGGATATATCAATGAAGTTATTCCATGATTATAGAAGACTAAATGGAATTTCTATAAAGAGGAAGTGCCCATTAAATCCAAATGATAACATCTTTTACTGGAATAAAAGTGCTCAATAATTCACAAAAAACTAATCTCTAATTATGTTATCATCTATTAATGACAAAGAAGGAAGATACCCAAAAGATATCATTTTATTTGATGTATGTTTATTAAGAGTTCACAAATTTTTTTTTTGGGGTGAACCAATGAACCCTTTTTTATTATATAATTGACGAATAGAGTATTCATGGATTATGTTGATATGTTTTTGGTGGTATGTATTGATGGTACTTATATATATTCCAAGAATTATGAGGTTCATTAAAATCATTTTCAATTTATGAAAGAGGTTCTGTGGAAATTTATTTTTGTTGGAAATTCGATAAAGGTGAATATTGGATCAAACAAGTTTTTTTCAAAAAAAAAATAGTATCTAAGAATGGTATATATCTTGAACCGTAAAAATCGAGGTTTTCATATAATGGGAAAGTCATACAACCATAACTGAAATACATAGTTTCCTTATCTTATCAATATAATATTTTCAGTTTATTGTAATTTTTTCCAATTTACAATTTTGTTAACCAAGTTAACCTACAAAGAGGTAAAATTTTCATTTAAAAATGAATTGGGAGATATCTTTATAGAATTAAAAACGATATTGGTAAATTAATTAGTATTGACTCTTATATTTGGTTACGTAGGGTCTATAATTTACATTGATGCATCTAGAAGATGTCATGGATTTATTATTATGAAAATGGTAGAGTGTTTGATTATTATTCTTGGTATATGAATCCAAATAAGGTGAATTATACCACACATGACATAGAGTTGATGGATGTGATATATTCTATAAATATATAGAGTAATTATCTCTAAAGAGATATATGACTTATATACAATGATCATAAGAGTTTGAAATGCGTATTTTATTATAAATATTTTAATATGAGGAAAACAAAATAGTTGTAACTATTAAAAGATTACAATTTTACAGTAATTTATCATCTAGGGAAATAAAATTAGGCAAAAGATTCCTTAATTAGAAAATAACATGGTATACTATTATTAATGAGGGTAGAGAATGATTAAATCATCAATGATTTTTCAAGCCTTGAAATGCGTTTTATAAAGGAAGGGGAAACATCATTCTTATTCCATGTAATTACCCCAAAATCCTTATTTGAGAGGTTTAAAAAATCCTAACACGATGATAAGGCCTTACAAAAGAATATATTAAATGTAAAGAATATTATATCATGAGAATTTAATATTGGTGAGGATTGAGTTTTATATTTTTTAAGTGGATATGTGTTCCAAAAGTAATAGAGATAAAAAAAGAAATTTTGGATGAACCTCATTTATCAAATTTCACTATACATCTTACCAGAATGATGATGTATCAGGATATCGAAGAACATTTCTCTTGAGAAAATATAAAATGCGATGTTGCATATTATTTTGAAAGATTCTTAGTATAACCACTTGTGATGGATGAAATCCTCTATCCTAAGGGCGTTTTAAAACCCTTACCTATACTAGAGTGGATGTGGGATAATATAACAGTGGATTGTTTCATCGGGATTCCTTAGATATCTAATGAGAATAACATGCTATGATTGATTATAGATCATCGTACAAAGTCTTCTCATTCTCCTAAATTTGAGATGATTTACCTCAAGACCATCTTGTTCGGATATATAAAAATTGTGTGGTGATGTATTACAACAAACCATTATCTATAGTCTCAGACCATAATCAAATATCTACATGAAATTTTAAGAGGAGAATTTAGAAAACATAAATATAGAGATTAAACATAAACATATTATCACCCTCAAATGGATGGATAGTCCAAAAGGACTATCCAAACATTGAATTATATTTTATTGTCATTACCTAATGATTTACAAGAAATTTTGTACTAGTATTTACCATAATACATTTTTTTATAATAATAGTTACCGCTATTGTTTTAAAATGGAACTATATAAAGCCTTCCATATAAAAAGATGTCATACTCCAATATGTATGGATGAAGATGATAAAATGAATTTATTGTGTCTATAACTTGTGGAGAAGATATTATATAAGGTAAGATCTATCAAAGAGAGCATCAATGAAGCCCAAAGTAGACAAAAAAGTTATACTAACAACCCAATAAAGGATCTTGAATCCCTAGCTAGAGACAATGTATCCCTAAGGATATCTCCCTAAAAATGGGTCTTTAGATTTGGAAAGATATTTATATTAATCCCAAGGTACATTTTCCTATAAGAAATATTGAATAACTTAAGTTCCATGACATAACCTTTTTCCATGCCACCAAATCAATATCAAGTAAACAAATTCTTATATATATCACCTCAATGGAAGTATAATACATACACTTCCCAATATCTAATGGTGAATCATGTTCAGTTGGAACCCAAATTTTCATATCATGAATAGAAGATTCAGATTCTTGAAATGATATTGAAAGTGTTGTGGAATCAATTGAATTGGATATTAAAGGTTTTTTTGTTGGTGTATTGACATAAAATTCCAGAGAAGAAATTTTTATAAGGTGAGGCATTACAATATCTGAGAAATTAAAGTAATGAATAAAAATATTTCAATATAGTATAATACTTTACAAATAAAAAATAAAAATTTATTAGTAATGTTATGACTAAAAACAGAAAAAAGGAAAAAATAAATAATCCCAGTAAAATTTAGATATAACCTAGCCCGTATTCCCTAATAACCATCTCTATAATAATAAGAATGATAAAAAAGAAAAATAATATATGCTATAGAATCAACATATTAAAAAAAACTAAAGATAAAAAGTATGATTAAATGGAATGGATAATTTTAAATTTATCATATTCCAAATTAAATAAGGTCATTACATTATGACTGTTAGGTTTTATATCCTTTTGGCATTATGTTTATTTTGAATTACCATTAAAATAAGACCGTTGGTATTGAATTATTAATGAATAGATTTTATTATAATATAATGGGGGACTATCTCTTCTACAAGTAATAAAATCCCCCATTATGTATAATTATCTATTCCAGGGAATGGCTTTGAATCAATGAGGTTCCCCATTAACCATGATGAATAAAAACATGAACAATTTAGGATTGAGAGAAATCATATTTGGGTGGAATTTCAAGTTAGTATAAATCACCACCAGAACAATGTTAGTTGACCCCCATGAAAGTACCAAAAGTTACCATCTCACCCTTAGGGATTATGGTCCTGTTATATGAGGTTATGAATATATGGGTCAAGTTGCATTAAATGTGTAAAATTATATTAAAAATGAAATTATTAATACTTTGATAGAATATTTTTATCATATGTGTCATCCCTATATAAAATTTACAATGTATAAAATTAGAGGTTGAATTTGATAAAATTTATTATTTATATGAAATAGGTATGTAAACGTTAATAGATGATGATTTGTTGATAATATTTTGGGGGAATTAAATGTTTCACTAAATTATAAAATAAAGTAAGAAAATACGTTATGTAGTATAAGATAATTATAATGTTGAAATTATGTATTAAATAATATAAGTATATCCCTAAAATATATATTTTTTAATAAAATTTATTTTAATGAATTAAAATGATTTAACAAACCTACAAATAATTTTTGTAAATTATAAAATGTAAAAAAATGTTTTTGAAACAATATCTTGTGGAAAAAGTATATTAAAATAATAGAGATAGGTCCTAAAAAATATATAAAAAACATGCCCTAAATGTCAAAAAATTTCCAAAACTAGTTGTGATTAAACAATTTATCATTTTACATAACCTATATTTCTAAATCCAAATATTATATATTGATAAGAAATCCACCTTAATTTTTTATAATTACACAGTCATTATCTGATTAATCATCACTCAAAATCCATTTATCATGATGTTCCCCAAACATTATCTCTCAATAGTGTCTCCATGGAATTTTAAAGGTTCTATAGTTCACACCACAAGCATTGAGAATTTGTCTTATAGGGTATGCGTCCCAAATATATTATCATTCTTTAATTGTGATATTACTTTCAAATCCTTTTCATTTATATGTGAAATGTTATTATTCATGATATTTATAAATTTATTATAATATTACCAATGATAGATAACTATTCCCTATCATTGTAATACATTCATAAGTATCTATAATGATAAATATTTACAATAGTCATAAAACATCCAATTTTTTTGAAACAAAAAGATTATAGGTAATTTTACTAGAAATGATATCCATCTATGGATAAAAAAATGGATAGTTATCTCAAAAAAAATTCACCAAGGGGTAATAACACTGCAAAAGGCTAGTCAGCTATTAATTGAATCATTATTCGGTTCCCAAGTATTATATCTTTCTATAAACACAGTTTTAAACTCCTAATGGATATGTTATATGAGATTCAAATGATCTTTACTAAACACAATGAAGGATTCAATTATATTATTATGGATTTTTATCCATAATTTATTTGGTTTCCCACCATTTCAAATACATTCTCTATACGTCCGGAACACATTTACTATCATAATGTGTATAAATTACCTCACAACTAAAAATTCAAATTCTTCACTTGATAGAGGAACTTATATAAACCTTTATAAATCCATATTTATGCCTAATAGGATTCATGGGTATTAACCTATTTACCCTTATTAATTTATAATTTGGGGGAAACTATTATCCTGACTGTATACCCCATTGTTATATATGAAAAAATCATCTATGTTATGGAAGATTAGGAATTTATTTTAATAATTATTTTATTGTTCCTTCCTAGAAATAGTTCCATATCCATTTAAATTGTGACAGAATTCATTGGATTTTTGTGTGATGGATGGGCCTTGAATTATATAGTACCTCAGTTCCTCGGTATGTCTCATGAGACAACTAAGTTAGATTAATTGGAGTAACCTTAAACTTTATATATAGTGTCTTTTCATAAGGCCTCAATGGTATATTTTAGAGGTATGAAATTTTTCATTCCTAATATTTCATCATTAAGTAGTCATTTACTAATTTATTTCCGTTTCCATCCAAGGATAATGTCATGTGGAATCAATTATATATATGATATGATTATATTACTGTTGTAATGTTAGTTTTCACTATACATATTCCCTTACTGACCATTCAAGATCACCCTTTAATTTATTTCCCCATTTACCTAGTTAATGAGGTGGAATAATATATATGATCATCCTTCTGGATAACTCTAAGGAAGAATGTTTTGTTCTCATATTTTTTAATTTATTATGATGTATTGTTACATTAATACATATAGTCTATTGAAGAAAAATAAACCATGATCTTGGGATTTTAATATCATTTATTCTGATTAGGATGTAAAGAATAACCCACAGATAATGGTTGACTAGGGTTATGGGAGTTACATCTCAGGTAATCATATTTTCAAAGCAATCTAGGCCAAAACCACCCAACTCTGAAACTCTATCTATTGAGAAGGAGCACAATAAGTGTTGTAATCTAATATATCACTCCAAAATTCCAAGTATAATCATTTTTGTTTACCCAAATAATCATTCTCCTCTTGTTTATGAAACGCTTTTACCAAAATACATATATACTACCTTCACCTTTGTCTAATCTAAACACTAAACACACCATTTCAACATTTAATATTATAACATCACACTTTTTTCATATTCTAATCATAAATATGATCATGATACCATTGAGCATAGTATCAATCACCTAAAACCACTTTTTTCCAGATTTTATTCTTCATTCATAATACACTTATTTTTTTTTGTATGAGCATATATTTTTCCTCTGTTCATTATTTTTATGTTTCTAGGTAACAATAATTTATGTTGAAGGTATTCATCACTTGTTTAATGAGCATGGTTTCTATGATATAAAAAATGATATCATCATGTGTTGAAGGGTAATTCATTCTTAATATATATGTCCACTTTCAAAATTTCATATAATTTGTTTCAATGAGTGTTAAAAAAATAAATTTATTTCTGATAATATATCATTCTATATATTAAATTATTGTACAATTAATTAAAACAATACATGATCAAAATTGCACATATTTATTCAATATCCTTCATCAGGGTCGAATTATCTCCTCCTATGATTCCCATAATAAACTCTCTCCTAGAAATGTTGATAGAATGAGAAAAATAGGACAATAACATCTATTTAGAGATAACACTGAAAATAGGAATGGGTGGGGCTTGAAACCTGACATGAAGAGAGATCATCATAAATAGAAACATTCCACATTGGGAACCATTATATTGATATGATTCCAATGAAATATATGGTTTCGTATTATTAAATATATACATATCCAAATATAATTAGTTTATTAATTAAAATAATAATGCGTAGAAAATAAATGTTCTTCGAACCAAAGAAAACTTATATAATTCAATAAAACACCACAGGTTCAATGGAATGGTTATATATTTTTTTTTCTAAATAGATATTCTATGGTAATTTATCATTCTCTCCAAAAATTCAGAAACTTGTGTAGTCTTTTTCAATAATGATCTATTTAAATTGTCAACTGTACTGCAACAAAAGAACTCATGATACCTGAGAAACATCTATCACAGGTTATAAATTATATTCTTAACTTCATGGAACCATCTTGGTCTTTTCTAGATTCATTTACTATAAGAAATTATTATTTCACTACTTCAAGTAAAAAAATTGTTCAAAATTTCCTTATAATTTCACAAACTATAAAACTAAATTTCTAGGAACTTTGCAATTTAAAAACATTCAAAATAATTCATTCTATAATGAAAAAACATTAAAACCACAAGAGTATTTTTTGTTAACTCTAGAAATGTTCAATCCAATATCTCTCATAGGAACTACACCTTCCTAAAATATCAAGTCATAACTCAATTACAAAATCCCTGTAAAATATACAAATTTAAAAATGAGGAGGACATATATTAAAGTGAGAAATTACTAAAAACATAATGCAATATACTATCTCCAAATCATTTAATTAATCATACATGCCATCTCATCCATGATTTTACAAAATATAAAAATGATGGTAATTATAAAAAATATTGTTAATTCATCGTCATATAGGGATTTTTCTCCCTACACTTCAACAACACTCCTCCATGAATCCATTACACTAGAACTATAAAAAACTATCCAACTGTTGCAGAACCTAATGATTATTTGTAGATGAGAATATCTTATGTTACTCTAAAACTAAATCTATTTAAAATGACCAAAAAAATTTAACAATAACACAACCTTCACACAAAACTTCATTTTCAATTTAAAATTACAAAAAAACAATCATGATCAATCATAACAATCAAAATAATTCCCTAGAGACCCATTATCAAAGTTGTAAAAAACCACTCCAATACAATATCCACAAGTTGGTCAATTTTACATCATGGTAGCATAGATCACAAGACAATCATACAATCATAGTTAGGAAGAATTTCACTATCAAATTATCCAAAAATTCAAAGAAAATAACTCCAAATATACCACCATCCTATTATAAAGAATGATAGAGTGGATGAATATCAAAATTTACACTATCACATCATATTAGAACATTAAATAACTATGTTTATTCCAACTTAAAAAAACCCACCCTGGTGTATTTTTATTAAATAAAAGAAAAATATCTCACTGTATAAATATCAATTCAAATATAGAGGATTCCACATTTTGAAATTAGAAAGAATAAAAGTATCAAAACTTCAATTATTCATGAAAAAACATTTCATGCTAATTCCTATAAAATATTTTCTCAACCTTAATTACATATAAAGGGTTATTCATCACTATATATTTAAAAAATCAATAAATCCTCACATTACTATAATTCAATGATCAATATGAGTCTTCATAATTAATCATTTGATCACGATTACAAACAGATTCCCCTATTGTATAATGATTTTCAGAGAATTCACTAGAGTTCCAAATAACCTAACAATGGGAACCGTTGAGATCTGTTCTAAAAAACTGGTTTGATAAGTAGTTTTGGAATTTTCACAATCTGTGTCACCGACAATCGTACTGTAAAAAATTTTAAAATAAAAAATATCCTTCAAAACAATTTCTATTGGGATAAAAGTTTTATTCATATCAATCTATGTTAAAAAATGAGATACCTCAACTTCTTTTATTTATCAAAAAATTATATCGAATATAAAATCTACATTTTATCAAATCATTAATTTTAAGGGGCCATATAATGGGATTGGGGCCCATGCCATCTATCAATGTAAATAATATTAGTCATCAATTATTCATCTTGATTCCATGGTCTCAATTCCATAATCATATCATTAATATGTTGTTCAAAAAAGATTTTTTTATTGAATTAATTTTGGAATAATAAGTTGATAAAGTAATTACCATATAATGATAAATTAACAAAATGATAACAATATATTTTTGAGATGCCTATTTCCATTTCTCAAACATTAAAATAATTCTAAAATACATTCTCTTATATGGTCGTGTGTGTAACATTATAATAATATTAATAGAAAGGGACTCGAATATCAATCCTCCCAAATCTATCAACCTACCAGGCCATACTATTATACCATCTTATTTAAAAAACTATTATTTAAACAAAATTTTAAACATTATTATCTCCCATATTGATTTAAACTATAAATGTTTTTATTGATATCAACCTCACAACCATGGACCACTTTTATTTAAAACAGATACATACCACTACTGTAATTCAATTCATCACTCAAAAATTCCCATAATGACTAATTTATTTCTCCTAGACTAACATCCTTTTCCCATCTCACTGCCACCATCCAATCACACTTTAAAAAAAATCAAATTAGATCTATATTCTTTATAAAACATATATTATATAGTAGTAACCCATAATTGTCTCCCGATGAAACATTAGACCATGAAATTTGGAAGAAGATTTAAATTTTAGAAAAGTGATGGGGATTGATGAAATTTTGGTGGGGGTGGGTGTCTTGTCATTTGAATGAATGAATGAAGACTAAGAAGAAACGAAAATTAAATTAGATGGTTGATTGTGATCAAATTGGGGAAATATCCTCATGCACATTCATCATCGCTTCAAGAGAGTGCGTTTAGATCTTTTAATCTTGAATTTGTGACTCCAAAAATCAAATTATTTTTATTTATATAATAGGAACCCATAGTATTTTATCTGAATGAAAAATTGATTCAATGAATAACATAGATGTATAGGTCATTTGTGTCTGACATCCTCATATTAATAAAAAATCATGTTAAAATCATAGATTTTCCCACAGGCTGGAATGGTGATGGTTGTTGGGCACATATAAATACAGTTTCTTTCAACTGTCATCATAGATTTATTTGAATCACCCTACGACTATGGTTAAAAAAACCATGGCTGTTGGTGACCCTATAACCACAGTAAAAAATGATTGTGGCTGAAGGGTGAATCATTTATTTTTTAAAAATACAATAAAAATCAAATTATAATATTTATTAAATTAGAAAATTTATGATAATAATAATAGTAAATTATTAATTTGTTATTAGTTATTTTACAATATTAAATCTTTAATATTATTTATGTATTTACTTATTATAAATAAATATATAGTAATATTTTATTATTCACTATTAAATATTTAAAATTATTTTTTTATTTTAATTAAGTAGTAATTATTTATTATTACATTAAATTACTATTTATAAATTAATTATTAATAATATTTATTTCATTATTATTAATTACTATTTATTATTTATGAATTATCCATTATCAAGTACTTATTATTATTAGTATTTATTATCTATTATTTGTTATTTATTATTTAAATTCTTTATTAACTATTAACTATTAATTATTAATTAATAATTATACATAATAAATTAGTTATTATTAATCATTAATATGAAATTTCTATTTATTTATTACTAATTAATTATTGTTAGTAATTATTTATTAAGTTAAATTTTATCATATTTGTATTAATTATTAATTAATTAGTTATTATTTATAACATATTATTAATTATGAAGTATTAATTATATAAAATTATAAATTATTTAAAATATAAAATTTGAATTAATTGTTAATTACTAATTATTATTTACTAAAATTTAATTATTAATTATTAATTATTAATTGTAAATTAAGAATTTATTATTGTGAGTTTTTATTTTCAAATTATAAATAATGATTTTTGGAGCATAAATTATAAATTATAAATTATTTATTTTTAAAGAACTCATTTAATTATTAATGGATTTTTGTATTCATTGTTAACATATTTTGGGATGGATATTATGTGTTTGAGATTTTTTTTGAGTGAATTGAGGTCATTGAATTTGGATAGAGAAATGTTAATAATGTTGTAAATGATTTCTTGACATTTGAGTTTCTACATACGAGTAATTTTGGAATTGAATTAGGTGTGTAAGAATAAATTTAAATTTTCACCACCTATATTTGAGTAATTTGAAGCCTAAATATCTAAACAACATAGGTTAAAAGAGACCTTATAAATTAAATAAAAAGAAACAATAGAATAGTCTAGGGACATACATTACTAAAAAATCATCATTCTTAGAGACATCCCAAAGAAAAAAATCAGAAAGGATAATGTAGTATAAACCAAATCAATCAAGCATTGAGGTCTTAGTATCTTCATGATCTCAAACTGATATGTATGAATCATATTGTTTAGAGATGTCTAAGACCTCCCCCACATGTTAATCTTCTTTTTCTCAAAGTAGTAACCCCATTAGAGGCCACCACATCGGCCAATTTCTACATGCCCTATTTTACCTCAAGAGAAATGGTATATTTCTCATCCACTATGATATTATATAATAAATCAAAATATTTGGACGTATCAACCATAGAATAGTCTAAATATCTTTGATATCCTTCTTATGTCCCCCACTTATGCCTAATCGTTTTGTAGATTTAGATATCATACAAGAATAAGCTTTGAGATTTTTCTTTCATTTTCATTCATATAAATAAATTTGAATACTCTAAAATATAAGATGAAAGAAGACATCATTATAATTGAAAAATTCATTATTATATTTCCCATGATCATATCCATCCCAAGAAACATGAGTATTCACATTCTACTACACCTCAAAATCCCATGATCCTTAAGACCAATGAGACTATTCAGGATGCACAAGATAAATATACCGCTCCTTATCCTAAACATAGAAACCAACATATATGAAATTATAACCATTGAACTAATTATTCTTTCTCTATAAAAGTGATACATTTACATATCCTATTATTTCATGCTCTAAATATGAAACATTAACAAGTTTTATCTTTATAAAATCATGTATGAAATACCCCATACTGGAATCAATAACCTCTTTTTTAACCCCAAAAAAAATATTGACATCACCTAAAAGAACTCCTATCCAATATACCTCATCAACAAAATCTAATTACTACCCAAATATAAAATCACCTTGATAAAAATGAGTTTCTATAACCATTTTAGTGGATATGTGTGATGCCCCGAACTTATATGTTATGTAATAATAATATTTTATGGTTTTTCTTAATTTAAATTCTATAATATCCAATATAATACATGTAAATAAACACAAGACATTCTTTATTCAAAGAAATACTGAAATGATTACATTACAACAAGAACTAACAACCTCACTACCCTAGGATACCCACTAAAAGACTAATTAAAATCACATTGATACCACCAAATATAACAAAAATCCCAAGATAATAGGGGGGGTACTTCAAATCCATCATAGTGAACACTAGTATAGTCACAACCACTACAACTTTACTAAGCATAAGAGGAATGATGAGTTCCATATTTTCCAAAATATCTTGAAATTGGAACACACTAATTCGTGTTTTTATTAGTCCATTAGATAACCCGAATGTTTCCTCATTTAGGTAACTGCTGAGTCTCCAACGGCTAAAAGACCATATAGCCATTGGGTATTTTGGTGGTTTAATTTAAAGTATCTAGGTATAATGAGTTTTCTAGGTGTTTAAAGTGTGCATTTTAATTACCACTATAAACATTTTTAATTAAAATATATATATATATATGTTAAAAGTATAATGATTTGAAGATTAAAATTGGATTTAATCATAACCCTTGTGTTTTAAAAGAAATACCAAGAGAAGTATGCACTTGATACTACTTGGTTTTTGTATGAAGAAACATATTTCTGAGTTTGAAATTGTACTTTGGGAAAATGAAATTAATAACTATTGTTGTATTTAATATTTTATCCATACTTAGTGAATTATGTATTTAAATATATCAAATGACTTGAAAAGAGTTTATAAAAGCATTCATCCTTGGATGTATAAAAATAAGGTTTTAATTAAAAATATGTTTTTGATTTTTATAATACTAGTATAAGATTTTCTTTATGATGTACTAATCTTTTATTTATAAATTTATGTTTTAAAACTCAAGTTTTTATAAACTAAGGGAAATATTTATTTTAGGACTTTTTTTAGTCATAACAGTGAATTTGTAATCTCTATTTGAAGTAAACTATATATGTATATGAAAACCTATTTTTATGTTTAAAAAAATGAAATCATTCTTATGAAAAAAATGGGTGAGTACCCCACCTAGCCAACTGAAACCTAGTAGGCCAATCCAGTCAAGGACTTGGTGGGAATCTCACAGAACCCTTGGAAAATTGCCCAGGGATGTGAATATACGGGTGCATGCCATGTCGTCCACACAGGAGTTCATATTAGGCCATAAGCGCGCATGGGCGTGCACATGCAAGGGGAGCCAGAACACGCCATCGTGTAAGGCGGCACTACGACATGGGTGTGTGTAGAAGAACGCCCGTAGAGACCTAGTATGGGGAAGTACTGGGGAGGGGGAGGGGGATTTTTGGGCTATGCTAGGAGCTTCAGGGTTATAAAGGAACTCGGGATGCCGTTCCATTTTGATGTGGGACACTTGTTTTTAGCCAAAATTGGATTTTGGCCATCAGCTCTCACCACGTGGGATCTGAGCTGTCTGATTAGTTCAGCCATCGAACACATGAAGCCCCAAATTTCCCTCCATATTTTATTAGACATTCGATCCCATCAGATTTAATCATAACTGTTCTTCTATTTTTAAAACACCGCGTCATGCTATAGCCATCCGATTGAGTCAAGATTTAATCTTGACAGATCATTCCTTTTAAAACTTATGGACGCACCTCAGCTATTGGATCAAGGCATGAATTAATCTTAACCATCCATTCTTTTTTCCTCAACGTCATCTTCTTCCTGTCGTATTCACCACACCAGTGGCACTTTCTTCTCTTCTTTTCCTTTTTTCCCACACCTGTGACCTCTGGTGGCCCCTCCTTTCATTCGTTTCTATAAGACCGAAGTGTTTGGTCATATTTTAAATCGAGGAGCCTGAGTGTTTCGTACATGTTTCATTAAATAAATATATTATATATGATATATATATATAACTTAATTTTCACCTGAACCCTATGATGTTCTTCCTCTTCGCTGCCTCCATCAATCTCCTCCTGACCTGTTCTCCATCTTTAAACTAGGTAAGGGACCTAGTTGTCTTGATTTGTTACAATTTTAATATGTATATATGTATATTTATATAGATACATATACATATATAGTTGAGTATAATAACTATTTTTTTCTTCTAAAGTGGTGATTTTTTTGTCATAAATGATGCTATTAGTTCTTTACCAATCAATGGTTTGTGATGTTTTGTGAATCTATATATAGTGGTATACATAAACAAACACACACAAATATATGTATATAAGTATTTTTTTTCTAAACAACCTTTATATTTTTAACCTGATTTAAAATTTAATGAACCTTTGTTTAATTAATGTTCTTAATGTGTTTAAAACATGTAAGTGTCATAAAAGTTTTGGTGTAAGACCCTTATATACATTATGTATATTCAGTTATACATTTATATATATATACATATAAAATTTGATCCTAAATCTAATTTTGAATTTCCAAATTTGATAGGAATGAATAACAAATGTTTTTGAAGTACGAATGCTTAGAATGAACTATTTAAAATACAATCCTTTATATACACTTTTGAGTACACACAGATTATACAATACTCAATCCTAGATAATTTTGGATTTCTCAAATATTATTTAGATGTAAAATTTGTGTGTATGAATATATAGATATGTAATAATCACTT
The DNA here is from genome assembly GCA_963277665.1 of Viscum album. NCBI lineage: Eukaryota > Viridiplantae > Streptophyta > Magnoliopsida > Santalales > Viscaceae > Viscum > Viscum album. The sequence goes on from OY728143.1 coordinate 1,568,736,057, forward strand.
ATTTTCATAAGTATTTAAATGGTATTAGTTATGATAGTAAGTGGTGAGGTTGATTTCCTGATTTTTAATTCTAAACATTGTGTGTAAATAATTGGGAGTACCCTTATGGTATGCTATACATAAACATGCATGTAATGGGTGTTTAGACAACTATGTTTTTAATACCTCACATGAAATATTTTTTACCTTTAAACTAGTTATGTATTCAATCCATGAAAAATTTCTATTATGAATTTTGGGATATAATATGTTTTCATAAAAAGGATTTTGGAATTTTCAGAGTCCTCATTTTATGTGACAAAAACTATACTTTATATAAAATAGATATCATCACATGTGCTATAATCTACCTACCATACTTTTCATTTATTAAATTGTTATGTAGTTGTTAGTTTTGAAACTCAAGTACTTAATTCACTATATGTATGTAATTTTAAGGAATTAAATTAAATTGTCATGAAAAATTATGGATTAATAAACTAAATTATTCAAAGTGTAATGGGACACCATGAATAATATGAAATGAGAAATGAAATATTCAAAGTGGCATGTGACACATTGAATATACGACCTTACTTGGATTATGAGTAATGTATTGGACTCAGTATGAAATAGGATAGGGACTGTTTAATGGAAGACCTATTGGTTAGGGACCAGTTTATGAAAGCCCTACGATGCATCAGTAGTTTTCATGAGACAAATTACGACATGGCACGAGGCCTTAGCACATTCCAACATTATACATTTCCCTCATTATGCTTATGATAAATAATTAAACAAGTAGATATTCTACACATATAATATACATGGTTAAAATATTTTACTTATGAGTATGAGAAGAAGTAAATTATTATGGCATAATTTTTAATAATAACTCAGAGTTTTATTAGCTAGTTTATGATTTACAGTGAGTAAGGAAAGAAAAAAGAAGTTAACATTTTATGTACAAATCTGTTAATGTGTTAATTTCATTTGTAAATTCTGTATTTCCACTTTCACATGTCACACCTATTATAGTAAGAATAAATCTTGCGTTATATGTTGCACACCTCATGTTTTATACAATCGTGTTTATTATTGGAACATGTTTCATTGTATCTCTGTAAATATTCCTTGAAATGTTCACTTGTATTTTTTGGAAAAAATGTTATGTTATGCTTCATGAATTGTAGGTTTCCTTAAGAAAATGTTTTATAAATTAAAGAATGTTTTCAAAAGGTTTCAATTGAAATATTGTTTTATTTTTAAAACCCCTGACATGGCATTCGTACACTAACCCTATGTTTTATTTTAAATTTTATAGGTTTAGTAGATTTGAGTTACACTATTTTGTGGAAGCTATGTGGAGATTCTTTTTTGTTCAGTATTAAAAGAATTGTAATAATTGTATCTAGTTTTACAGGACCAAAACCAAATATATCCTCTTTAGTGAATCATGATGAGTAATTTATTTGTTTTCCTGTTTATAAAAGAAATATTACACACCATGTTTTATTAAAACTACACAAGATCCAGGGTAGTCCTGGGCCAAGGCATGACAGTTTGTATTAGAGGATTGGTTTAGAAAACCCTAAAAAATTAGAACAACTTTATAAGAAAAACGTGATTATAACTTTCTAAGTAGAAGTTTTCTTAAAATTTTCATATGGCAGATGAATCGAGCCTTCGGTCTCTTCCAATATAATTAATAGAAACTATAGTGTCCAAGTTGTGTTTAGAGGGATACATAATTTTTGAATCCCTTTGTTTTTTGTGAAAAAACCTCAATTTTATATCCAATTCTCCTTGTGTACTCCAACTTCACCGAGGAGGAGGATTAGACTATTTTCTTATGATGAAAATTAAATTCATGTTTTTGCACAATAAGGGAAATAATTTTAGGGTTTATTTAAATGCTTCACCCTTTTCGAGAATGCTTCATCTCGGGAGTACTTCTAAGAGGCTGCCCTTGTGGGTGACCACTGAGCAACATTCCTATGTAAAATATTGACATACTGTCTCTGCGGTCATGTTATGGACTTTGATGTCCTTGAGAATGTGACTGAACATTTACATTATCAACATCATGTTCATACAAATGTCTCTCAACTTTATACCTAACATGATTTCCTCACATTGAACTTTAGATGTCCACATGTGGTTGATCCTCGTTTACTGCATTGCATCTGAACCAAAGAGATTGAATAATTTGGATCCTCTTTGGGAATCCATTTGAATAAAAATTTCGGAAATCCCCAACATCAGTAGAACCAGTGAAGAGTTATCTTGGAGGTTTTCAGGAAATCCATACTGCTATATTGTGAGGGGATTTAGGAAGTGATGTGTTTCTGGTTATGCTGGTGGTTGTGTACAAGTGTTTTAGAATAGAAAGGGTACAATTATTTAAAGGGGGAATAAGGTGACACCACAAAAATATTTATTATATAATAATAATATTGTATGGTATTAATTCATTTAAATTCTATACTATCTAAAACAATACTTCTAAATAAACATAATAATTTATTTATTTAAGGAATCTTTGAAAATTATTACATTACAACATGACCAAATAACCTCACTAACCTTGGATACCCACTAAAAGACCTATTAAAATCATAGGGAGACCACCAAAAACCTCAAAAAACCAAGATAATAGTGGGGGTCCTTAAGATCTGTCAAAATGAACATCAGTTTAGCCAGAACCACCACAACTGTACTGAGCATTAGAGGAATGATAAGCACCATATTCTCCAAATTATCTTGAAATTGGAACTCCCTAATTCATATTTTTATAAGTCCATAAGATAACCTGGCCGTTGCCTCCTTTAGTTGACCATTGAGTCTCCAATGGCTATTAGACCATATAGCTGTTGGGTATTCTGGTGGTTTAATTTAAAATATCTAGGTATAATGTGTTTTCCATGTGATGAAAGTGTACATTGAAGTTAAAACTATAAATATGTTTTTAATAAACTTTATATATATATATATATATATTATAAGGATAATTATTGAAATTTTAAAATGGGTTGGAATCATAACCCTTGTGTTTTAAAAGAAATACCAAGAGAATTATGCGCTTGATACTACTAGATTTTGGTACAAAGAGACAAATATTTTAGTTTGAAATTGTACTTTGGGAAAATGAAATTAATAACTATTGTTGTATCTTATATTTTATCTTTACATATTGAATTATGTATTTAAATATCTTAAATGTCTTGAAATGATTTTATAAATATTGGATGTATAAAACAATGTTTTATCTAAAAATATGTTTTGGATTTTTATAATAATAGTATATGATTTTCTTTATGATGTACTAAACATTGATTTATAACTTTATGTTTTAAAACTAAAGTTGTTATAAACTAAGAAATATATTGGTTTCAGGACCTTTCTTAGTCATAATAGATAATTATTATTCTATTTTTGAAGAATCCTATCTATGTATATGAAAACCTATTTTTATGTTAAACTAAAAAATGATTTTTTACTATGAAAAACATGGGCGAGTACCCCACCTAGACGAAGGAAAAATAGTTGTCCAAGACACTAAAGGCCTTGGTGGGAATCTGACTAAACCCCTAGAAAATGGGCCAGGGTTATGAACACATGGGTGTGTGCCAAGTCATGTGTGCATGAGTGTATTGTAGGCCTTAAGTGTGCACGAGCGTGCACATTCAAGGGGAGCCAGAGCGCGCCATCGTGCGGGGCGGTGTAGTGGAAGGGGTGGGCGCAGAAGCACACCCTTAGAGACCCGGTATAGGGTGGTACCGTGGAGGGGGGAGGTGGGTTTCTGGGTTAAGGTGGGTGATCTAGGTTTATAAAAAAGGTTGGGATGCCTTTCCGTATCAATGTCGGACACTTATTTTTAGTGAAAATAAGATCTGATCCGTTTGATATCGGCACATTAGATCTGATCCGTTCGATCAGTTTGACCATCGAACCCACGCCGACATAGATTTCCCTCTTCATTTTATCTGTTGTTCGATCCCATCTTATCTAATCTTGACTATTCTTCTCTATTTAAATCACCACGTCGCACGGTAGCCGTCCGATCGGGTCGAGATTTAATCTCAACCGATCATTCCTTTTAAAACTCGCCGGTGCACTTCAGCCATTGGATCAGGGTGTGATCTAATTCTAACCATCAATTCTTTTTTATCTCTTTAATGTCTTTTTCCTCCCACATGTGCCACACCAGTGGCCCTTTGTTCTCTTCTTTTCTTTTTTTCCACACCTGTGATGTTATGTGGCCCCTCCTTTCACTCATTTTCCATAAGACCAACATGCTCCGTCTTATTTTAAAATGAGGAGGCTCGATTTTTCTTACAAGTTGAATTAAATAAATATGTTATATATTATTTATATATATAAATCAATTTGCACCAGAACCCTACAATGCTCTTCCTCTATAGTGCCTCTATCATGCTCCTCCTAACGTCTTCTCCTTCTTCGAACCAGGTAAGGGACCCAGTTGTCTTGATTTTTTATGGTTTGAATATGTGTATATATATATGTATATATATATATACTAATGAGTATAATACCTATTGGTTTATTCTAAAATAGTGATTTTTTTGTCCTAAATGATGTTTTTAGTTCCTTACCAAGAAAGGGGTTGTGATGTTTTGTGAATCTATATAAAGTGGTATACATAAACATATATATATATATATATATTATAAAAAATCCTTATATGTTTTTAACATGATTTGAAATTTAATGAATCTTTGTTTAAATAATGTTACCAATGTGTTTAAAACATGTAAGTGTCATTAATGTTTTGGTGTAAGAACCTTATATACATTATGTATATTCTGTTTTAAAGGAATTGTAATAATTGTATCTGGTTTTCCAGGACCTAAACTAAAAAGATAATATTTAGTGAATCATGATGTGTAATTTATAAGTTTTTATTTTTATAAAATAAAAATTACACACCATGTTTTATTGAAACCGCACCTGCTCTAAGGTAGTCCAGGACTGGGGCATGACAATATGTGAGGTTACCTATGAAAACTATAACTTTACCCTATATTCTCAAAATATTGAGCCCCAAAACATTGAAAGAATTAAAATAAACAATATTTTAAGGATTAGACTCTTTAGATACCATCATTGGGGAACCAACAACATTCTCATTTTCAAAACTTGAACCCCCAAGAAAGAGTATTACCTAGAGAAGTACCCCTTCCAAACTGAACATGGAGTGGAGGGCCCAACACAATATCTTCCAATGAGGTATATAAGATATTGGAAGTGTTATAATGAAAACAAAATTTCTTTCCTACCTTATCTTGATGTAATTAACTTTTAGAGAAAAAACCTAGTACCCGTTGAACTAAATTTAACATGAATTTTCTCCTGGAACAATCAGGATCCATATATCATATTGCCAAAAAATACAACAATCTTGATTTCATTGAAAATTTTCCTTTGAATAACCAATAACATTACATAACACATAAAATGTGGGTAACTTATCATAATTTTTTTAAAAAATAATTTCATCCTTTCTTGTTGACATAATTTGTTTTACATAAATCTTTAACTTAGATCAATTACTAAAAAAATATATGATAAATTAAAAAACTATTTTATTTTAGTTACCTTCTCCTTCTGGATAATAATACCAATATATTTTGCAATATCATGAAGAATCTTTTTGTCTCAAAGAACTAATTTAAATCATAAAATCAATACCCATGACCAAGAATATATACATTTAATAGATGAATGATCAAAGATGATAGACCATTAATGAACATAAATTGATCCAAACTTATGAAATAAATAAAAAGTACTCTAATAATATTACTTTCTTCTAGTTGAATGAAATAATAAGAAAAAAAAATTTCATAAGGGAGGTAATACTCGAATTAGTAAACCCTATATTTTTTAAACACAACTTATCATATCCTCAAAACTCCATAAATTTTATCATTTTATTAGAATAAAAAAAATAAAAATCATGAATTTTCACATAATATTATGTTTTAGCAACTAAGACCATGAAATATTAAATTTATCAAAAGTAAGAATAAATATGATTCAAAAAGATAATTTTATCTTCACGAGAAGGATATCTTCCAAATGTATTCTTTAATGGGAGATTTGAATTAGTAAATAAAAATATATAGTGAGGGAACTATGGATGAAATCAACTAAGTTTTAAAAAGAAATATTTATTTTCAAATAATTATAATTAATGTTTTAGTATTTATCACGAATATTTTGACTAGAAGTGACTGAGAATTTGAAGACAAAAGATAATTGTATTTTTTATATTCAAACATTAACAAAATCTATGTGATTATTGTTGAGTATTTAAAATGTATAATTAGGTGATAGATTATTAGTGATGGAAATTATATATTGAGTGAAACTAGTGAGAATTTACTACTACTTCATATATTCTAACCATTAATGTTATTAACAAATAGAGAGATTTTTCTTATGCAAAAATACATAAAATGATTAGATAATTTCCCTCCGTTGATGTTTAATATAAAATATTTTTCAAAATAAACATCTATTTTGGTTTTTAAGACATTAATAAACTAGATGGATCTAAATAATTAATAATGAAGAGAATTTTATATTAGGGAACACAAAATTTTTAAGGATACCTTTTCCCACTGTGTATTCACTTCACAAAATTAGCGGAGCATATTTATAAAATAATTTCCAAAAACAATAAAATGATTTTGTAAACCACATTGAGGGGGTAAAAGTTATAAACAATATACATTCCTTGAGTTAAAGATTATTATTTACACACATGTGATGAGAGGTTTTAAAATGTTGAGATCATCATGGATTTCATTAGTCATAGAGGTTTTTTTAAATGTGAATAAGAAAAAGTTGGTAACACTAATTTATCATACCCCATCTAATATTTATATATAATATCACTTGGTAACATTAATGGGTATCAGAACAATGCATGTTATCACATAATGGTCTATTATTTTTTAGTATTATATATTATTAAATTTTAATTACCTTTTTAGAGATAAAATATATTATTACAAATTTGTTAACATTAAAGGGGTCTCTATATTTTATAGAAGTAACTATTGAGTATAGAATAATATGTTATTTTCTTACCTAATTTCAGTTCTACTGAAACTTTTTTTTATTCCACAATTGGATTTATTCATATAGAAAGATTCTTTTATAACAAATACTAATGAAAGAAATATTAATGTTGATATAAAGGAAAGGAATTGAATCAAGACATTGCTATCTCAAAAATCACATAGTAAGGTAATGTAATTGAAGATCGTAATGTATATTTGAGGTGAGATTAAAAATATTTACAAAGAAAATATTAATTTCAAGGAATAAAAAATACAAATTTTTTGAGCTAGATTTGAAAATGTGATAACAGATTAAAATGAGTCTACTAATTACTTCTTCAATGGAATGTTTTTAATTAGTACTAAGTTTTTATAGATATATTAAATTATTACAAAATTTTAATGAACTTATCATTGATTCAATCAAATAAATTTGATCTTATATATTTTTCACTTGAAGGTGGAGATTCAAATACAATATCTCTTTATGAGATATAGAGAATAAAAAATTAATATTAAATTAAAAAATATAATAAATTTAAAAAATCATGTAATAAAAGTATTTTTCATTCATGGAAATAAAGAATATTGAAATAAAATATAGGAAAACCGGTATACAATTGACTCATAATATGATAATGAGTAATGTGTGAATAATTAAACAATCATCAATATCATTTTAAATATCTTTAGGAATTTAATGTATATATAAAAATGTAAACATCCATTGGAAATTTTTAGTTGTTATGTAATGGTACATTTCATAGTTATATTACAAAGAATATTATTGGTAATACAAATGATGATGAGCAAGAGGATATTATTCTAATAAAAATAATAAATAAATCTAAAAATTATATTGACGAGAAAGTGAGATCTTTAAGATGAAAAAGGACCATACTGAGTTATGTTTAGGATCAAATATATTTATAAAACAAAAGGTTTGAGGAAGGTTAGACCATTAGAAATATGAAACCTTAATGGATCAAGTTAAAATGAATGAACAATTTTTATGAAGTTATGGGGAAGATGTTTGATGATACACAATTTATTTGATGAAATCATAAATTGAGGAATTTATTAGTGAAAAAGTAAATCTCAAGATATAAATTAATAAATAGAAGAAATAGGGTAAGAAAAAATGGAAGGTGAAGATGAGTTAATTAAGTAGTATGTTGGTTTCATTGGAAAATTCAATCATTATAAGAAAAAAGAGTTTAATAAGAAACAATATAGGTGTATTTATGTTGAAATAACCATAAAATGGGAAAATAATATTTAAATAAATCTGTTTTAATGAAATATAAATGACTACAATATATTTATATTGTTAGACCAAATGAAAATTTGAAATATAATTTAGAAAAAGATAAAATTATTTATCCTGATTCCTCTAATAGTATAGGTTCTAAAACTAATTATGGATATACATGTTGTTATAAAAACCAATAAAAATCACATACAATATCTATGGATGTAAAGGATAATCTAAAAAAATACTATTTCAAATTAATTACAAAATATAATCATTTGTATATAGAACTCAATCTGATTATGATGGATAATGTCACATACATGACATATGTTAAAGTTATTTTTCATTTAATTTAAATTCTTGCTTTTTTGGGGGTTTTCCAAGCATTTTTTAAGGAAATGATGGGTTTTCAAAATTTGGGCCAACCCAAGAGCCCATTTCCGGTTTTAAAAATAAATTTTGTTTTTTTAATAAGTCCTTTTTTCAACATTTTTCACCCATTCAACTTCTAAAATGACATTTATTTAACTATTAAAACCACCAAATAAATTTGGGCCCCATTAAAAATTCATTAGAATCTTGGATTTTGGTTATCAAATTAGGTATTGATCCAACCTGAAAGCCTATTTACAGTTTTAAAATGTTTTTTAATTATTTCATAAAATATTCATTTTTTATTCTTTTTTGGAGATTCTAACTGCCACATCTTCCCACTGAACCCCGATTCACTCCAATATTCTTTTTCCCCTATTTTAAGCTCATACTCATCACTAATTATGGCCGATCTTCTAGATCATGAAAAAAGTCCAGATTTCTCAAGTGAGTTGGTTCTCTTCCGTCCTCATCTCTTTTTCTTAGGGTTTATTCTTTTTTTATTGAATCCCCAAATGTCCATAAGCTAGGGCTTCATTCCTAGGGTTTTAGGTTTGAGTTAATTTGTCCAATAATCTGGTTTTAGGTTCAATCATACTCCCTTGTGGTGCGGTAGAGATGCGGTTGAAGTGACGCACAAGGATTTGGGGGTTTTGACTCTTTTGGTAGGTGATTTTATATGTAGGTATTGTAGAATGAGTTGTATTTCTATATTTATTTTATAATTATGTTACTAATTGATTATGTTGTTGTAAAAATTGATTTGGGTATCATTTTCAAAGCGCTTGATTTTTAAGTGCCAATTCTGTGTGAAAATCGGTGTTTTACATGTGCAACCCATGTTGTGACTCTTAGTGTTGTTTTATAATTCATGGATTGGATTTATAAAAATGTTTTGATGATGAAATTTATGGTTTGGTATAATATTGGTCTCCATTATCTTTTAAATGTGGGATTTTAGATGAATTTAATGTGCACAATTTGATTACTTTTCTTGAAATTGTTTTATGGAAATTATAAGTGGTTTATTGAGTTATATAAAATGTGCAAAGAATGTGTAGCTATGGTTTTGAATTTGTGTGACCAGAACTGATATTGATAGGGGAAAATTAATTTTGGTAGCATGTGGTAACTATTTGAGGAGAAGATGGGAAACCCGGGTAACTAGGTGGGCTAACGTGTACTAGTACGCTAGTGAATGAAGGGGTTTTGACCATGGTTCACTTAGCAAGTCTGACATGGATAACACTAAAAAAAATAATGGAGATGATTGGAGACCACTAGGTTATGGGTATTCCCCTTAAAAGTGGCTCGTGCATGAGAACAAATTTTATTATGGTTACATTCACCGAGGTACAAGGTACTTGGGGCTCACAACTAACTAGTACCTAGGGGTGTTCCTATGCTTGGTGCTCATGGAATTTTTTTGAATTTATCCTTTAAATATGGTATTTTGGGATTTGAAAACAATTATATTTCACGTTTTATTCAAATGCACTCATTTTTTAAAGTTATCCCCATTGAAAGTTATTTTCTTTTCAAAGTTTCACTTTTAGAAATAAATGTTACCATTTCCTGTTTATAAATCTTGCAAGCTTCTCATTTTATAATGCCTATCACTTGGAATACTTGGATGATATCTTATTGGGATTTGTATCAAACCATACTTACCCCTTTTGTTGTAAGTAGACTTGATCATGTTTGACACACGCAAAGGCAAGGCCTTGGGCGATGGCGGTTCAGGTTTCTAGTTTCTCTCAATGTTGCGGTGTTGTGGAGATTGCTCGTGGGTGATGACCCCTTGTCATGCGGAGTCTGATGGGATATTTTTTTTCCACTACATTTATACACCTATGGACCTATTGTGTCTTGTTTAAACCCTTATACTCAGTTCTGAATTTTTATTAAGTATTGTTTGGCATAATTTTTCAGATTTGGAGTGTTCTTTATTCTTTGGTTATTTTATGCATCCAAACTCAGGTAAATCATTCCCAAATGATTTTTTATGATACCAGCGTCCTTGTGCCAGCCTGTGGGGATAGAAAACGCCCTTCAGATCTTTCCATGAGTCGGCTTTGGTGCCGGTTTTATTGAGACTAGATTCGGTTCGTGACAAAATGGTATCAAAGGGAGGTTAATGTTTTGGGTTATATTGTTATTTTGGGATGAGTCGGGATAGAGAAGAGCTAGGTCTATCGGGGATTGGGGTTTTGGTTGTGAGTAGGTTGTCTGGCCCACACCTCTCATGGATGAACTTGGGTCACCAGGGGATGTTGTAATTTACGGATTGACTTCACTTTCAGGTGAGACGTGTGGGCTGTAGACCACATGTAGACATCAGGCGGATGTGGAGTAGTTGTTTATTTTATTAATTAAATGTGTTTAGTTTATTCATATTTGAGGTATTTGATTACAATTTACAGAATTGTGTTATTGACTATTGTTTTGTGACTGTTTCATTTTGTAGCAACATGCCTCCCTCGAAATCTCCCACGCGCCCACAAGAGGAAGCTGGAGAGAATTATTCCACACCGATTGATCAGAGACTTGTGGAGGTTGTGGTTTGGGCTATCCAAGAATTGGGATAAAGAACAGATCCTGCTCCAATTCCTATTAAGGTAGAAGAGACAGGTCCTATAAAAGATAAAGTAGAAGAGTTTCTAAAAAACAAGCCTCATACATTCTGAGGTTGCTCAGAACTGCAGGAAGCAGAAGAATGACTCGAGAAGATCGAGCGTATGTTTGAGTTCCTAGAAACACCCGAGGAGCTTAGGGTGAAGTGTTCCTCCTTTCTTTTGGAGTCTCCTAGCCGTAAGTGGTTGGAGTTAGTGCTTCAGGCTGGGAAGAATGAGCAGATGCGCTGGGGAGATTTCAAGGTTGTCTTCAATGAATAGTACTTCTCTAAGGTGTTGGCTTCTGGTAGGTCTAGAGAGTTCATGGAACTTTTTCAGGGGAATCTATTTGTGATAGAGTATGTAAAATGTTTTGCTGAGTTGGTTCGGTATGCTGCAGAAATTGTCTCTAATGAGCAAGCGACAACCAAGAGGTTTGAGAAAGGCATGCGACCAGAGATATACTCCCAGGTGTTCTTGTTTAAGCTGAGGACCTATGCTGATGTCGTTGATCAGGCATGCATGGTGGAGATTTATAGGAAAGGCATGGCTGGTTTCTATGGTTCGGTATCAGCTGTGGGATGTGTCAGCTCCTCAGAGAAGAAAAGGAAGCGGGAGGATCATGTGAAGAAAGAAGGAGGCAGTTCGGGGCACTATTCTAGTCAATTTTCGTTAGCGGATTCTGATGCAAGATCGGTCATGTTCCACCAGTGTGGGAAGCCCGGGAACATCTGTCCATCATGCCCTTATCCTCCAATGTCCTTTTTCTAGGGTGGAGGTATAGGAAATGTGCAAAGATTTTGCGGGATAACACGTCCACTTCAAAGTGGGGTAGGATCCATGGCTCTCAAAGGAGTGCTAACACAGTTTGACCCATCAAGGACTAGGGGATCTCGATTTGGAAGCTGTGTTGGTAGGGCTGGGTCATCTTCTGGGAAGAGCCAGTTCAGGGAATAGCCACAGACTAGCGGTCATCTTTAGGCAGAGACCGGACATCTCCATGTGGTGGATCAGGCACCAGCAGGATCATAGGTGGGACCGTCGACATTTCAATGTACCGTTTTGATCGAATCATCTATAAATTCTGCTATTTTTGATACTGGTTCTTATGTTTCATTTATTTCTGCCTGTTTTGTGGAAATGATTAATTTTCCAACTGAATTGATGTCTTTCGCGATGGATTTGGTGACACCGCTGGGAAAGAAGAAGGAGCAGGGTGTCAGGTGCCCGTCATGTGCGCTTTCTGTGTTAGGGGTCGAGATAGAGTGGGACCTCCTGGTCTTAGATATAGAGCTTTTTGATTACATACCTAGGATGGATTGGAAGGTACACTTCCAGGCACACATCGATTGCTACAGACAGCGTGTGAGTTTCAACGCACCTGATGGGAGTCGTCAGGTTTTTTGTGGAGAATGGGTTCCTCAGTCAGGTCGCACAGGGCCTCCACTCCCAGATTTGGGAAGGTATATCTTCTAGTTAACTTCACTCTTGCTAGAGGATGGTATTTCCCCTGAAGGTGCACTACCTCAAGTAGTGAATGAGTTTCCAGTGGTATTCCCATATGATTTTTCAGGTTTTCCCCCGGAGCGGGATTTAGAGTTTTCGATTGATCTGTCGCCGGGAACATAGACGATAGGTTTTCCCTCTTGTCACATGGCTCCACCAAGATGAGGGAATTATAGATACAATTGGACAACTTATAAACCAAAGGATTCATTTTCCCGAGTGTCTCTCCTTGGGCCGCTCCTCTGTTGTCCACAAAAAAGGATGATGGATACCTCAAGTTGCGCATTGACTACCGGATGATGAATAAGATATCAATTATAAATAAATACACTTTTCCCAAAATAGATGATTTGTTTGATCATTTGAAGGGGGAAAAGTGGTTCTAAAAGGTAGAACTACGTTCGGGGTATCATCAACTTCGGGTGAAAGAGTGAAATATCCCAAAGACATCCTTTTGAAGTAGGTACGACCACTTTGAGCATTTGGTCATGGCCTTCGGATGAACCAATGATCTAGTGGTCTTTATGGAACTCTTGAACATGAGGTTTCATCTGTATCTTGATTCCTTTGTTGTGGTTTTGTGGATGACATTTTGGTATACTCTAGCTCTGAGGAGGAACACGAACATCACTTGAGGATCATTTTGGGTACATTATGGGATCACCGCCTCTATGAAAATTTGTCAAAGTGCACTTTCTGGATCAGGGAGGTGAGATTTCTGGGGCATGTGATCTCGAAGCATGGAGTTTTAGTGGACCCAGAGAGAATTAGTGCGGTCATTTCATGGTAGCAACCGAAGAATGTGTTTGAGATCAGGAGTTTCCTTGGCCTGGCTAGTTATTACAGGTGATTCGTTCTGGATTTCTCTCGGCTTTCTTCACCGATGACTGCGCTCACCCAGAATGGGGTGAAATTTGAATGGGGTTTAGAATGTTAGGCATCATTCGAGGAGCTGAAGAGGAGTTTGACTGCCGGTCCTGTGCTGATTTTTCCAGAGGCTGGAAAGGGATATGTGGTCTATTGTGATGCTTCAGGTATGGGTCTTGGGTGCATCCTTATCCAGGATGATCACATGTTGGCATATGGCTCTCGCCAAATCCGACCACATTAAAAGAACAACCCCACCCATGACTTGGAGTTGGTAGTAGTGATGCATGCTTTGATGACTTGGCATCACTACCTATTTGGGGATAATTTTGTGGTCTACTCTGATCATAAAATCTTAGCCTATATCTTCTCTTAGAAGGACCTCAACTTGTGGCAGCATCGCTGGATTGAGTACTTGTAGGGGTTTGACATTGACATTGTCTATACATCAATAAAGGGTAATGTGGGGGTCGAAGCTTTGAACAGAAGAGTTCCAGTGCAGGCTTTGAGGAAGTCTAGTGATGAGTGAACATTGATGGGGATCTTTTCTCAGATGCATGTAGAGACCAGGGAACACATTGGAGGTGAATTCTTGGAGAGCATCTAGTTGACTCCTTCTCTGTTGGAGTTGATTCAGTGGGAACAACACAGTGATGAGATTTTCCAGCGATTGAGACAGATTCTTCATGGTGGGGAGATGTCTTTTGATTGGTCTTCTTCCCCTGAGGGTATCTTGTGTTTCAAGGGATATTTGGTGGTGCCTCTATCTTTGAGGAAGGTGGTAATGTGTAATATCCACTAGTCACAGTGGACCATCCACCCCGGTACCACCACGATGTACTATGATGTTCGTCGATAGTTATGGTGTCTAGGTATGACAAACGAAATTGCTGACTTTGTATCGAGATGCAATACTTGTCAGCAGGTGAAAGCAGAACATCAGAATCCCTCTAGTTTGCTCCAGCCATTACCCATTCTTACCTGGAAGTGGGATGATGTTTCTATTTATTTCATTGTGAGATTACAACATACACCTCGAGGTAAGAATGCTATTTGGGTGGTGATTGATCGTCTGACCAAATCAGCCCACTTCATTCCTATCAGAGATACAACTTAAGTGGATGAGTTGGGCCAGTTGTATATTTAGGAGGTGGTAAGGCTTCAGGGCATTCCATCAGCAGTTGTCTCGGATAGAGACCCCCGCATCCCCTCTCGGTTTTTTGGAGGCCTTCAGAAGGATTTGGGGTCCCAAATTAAGATGAGCACAACATACCATCCTCAGAAAGATGGTCAGACAGAGCAGGAAAATCAGATCTTGGAATACATGCTTCATGCACGTGTCTTGGACTTTGGTGGTCCATCGGATAACCATTTGGGATTGGTCGAGTTTTCTTATAATAACAGCTACCAATCCTCAATTTGAATGGCTCCCTTTAAGGCGCTCTATGGTCAGCCTTGCTGGTCCTCTCTATGTTGGGATGAGGTAGGTGAGACATCGCTGTTGGGACCGAGTCTTGTGAAAGAGACACCAGAGAAGGTGAAGTTGATCAAGAAACATTTATTGAAAGCTCAGAGTAGCCAGAAATCATATACTGATAAGAGGCGTCGAGATCTATAGTTTTTTTGTGGGTGATCAGGTATTTCAGAAAGTAGCCCCTCGTCTGGGTCACCGCCACTTGGGGAAGCAGGGAAATTTGATGCCAAGGTATGTCAGACCTTTTGAGATTACCAATAATATTATTAAGGTGGTATATAGGATGGATTTTCCTTCTCAGTTGACATCCATCCATGATGTTGTCCATGTCTCCCAGTTGAAGAAATACAAATCAGATTCGTCCCATGTGCTGAATTGGGAGGAGTTGGATATAGAGCATGATTTATCTATTTTTGAGTGGCCAGTGCGAATAGTGGACTTCCAAGAGAATGAGATTAGGGGAAAATCTATTCCACTGGTCCGAGTTGTTTGGAAGCATGGGAGTGATACACACGAGACATGGGAGTGAAAGTCATTGGTTGGGGAAGAGTACCTGAACCAGTTTTCCGATCAAGCGTCGGGTTGACATTCCGGGGTGGAAAGTCCTTTATGGTGGGGATAATTATCACATACATGACATATGTTAAATTTGATTTTCATTTAATTTACATTATTTCTTTGTTTTAGGGTTTTCCATGCATTTTTGAAAGAAATTGTGTCTTTTCAAAATTTGGGGCAACCCAAGAGCCCATTTTCAGTTTTAAAAACAAATTTCGTTTCTTTAATAACTCCTTCGTTTTTTAACCCTTTTCACCCATTAAACTTCCAAAATGACCTTTATTTAACTATAAAAACCACCAAATAAATTTTGGCCCCATAAAAATTCATTAGAATCTTGGATTGGGGTGATCAAATCAGGTATTGGGCCAACCCGAAATCCCATTTCTAGTTTTAAATGTTTTTGATTCTTTCATAAAGTATTCATTTGTTATCCTTTCTTGGTGATTCCACCTCTCACATGTTCCCACTAAACCCATACGCACCCCATATTCGTTTTAACCTATTTTAAGCTCAGAATCATAAAAAATTAGGGCCGAAATTCTTGATCTTGAAAAAATGTCCAGATTTCTCAAGTAAGCTG
The DNA here is from genome assembly GCA_963277665.1 of Viscum album. NCBI lineage: Eukaryota > Viridiplantae > Streptophyta > Magnoliopsida > Santalales > Viscaceae > Viscum > Viscum album. Next base: position 1,568,752,354 of record OY728143.1, read on the forward strand.
GTTTTCTTCCTTCCTCCTCAATTTTTATTAGGGTTTATTCTTTTTTTATTGAATCCCCAAATTTACAAAAGCTAGGTATTCGTACCTATGGTTTCATTTTTGAATTTCTTGGTCCAATTCTCTGGTTTTGGGTTCAATATTACTCCCTTGTGGTGCGGCGGAGGTGCGATTGAAGTGACACATAAGGATTTAGGGGTTTTGACTCTTTTGGTAGGTTATTTCATATGTAAGTATTTTAGAATGAGTTTTCTTGCTATATTTCTGTATTTATGTTTCCATTATGTTCCTACTTCATTATTTGGATTGAAAAATTTTATTTGGGTATCATTTTCAAAGCGTCTAATTTTTAGGTGCAAATTTTGTGTGAAAATGGGTGTTTTACATGTGCAACCCATGTTGTGCCTCTTGGTGTTGTTTTATAATTCATGGATTGGATTTATAAAATTGATTTGATGATGAAATCTCTGGTTTGGTATAATATTGGTCTCCATTAGGTTTTAAATGTGGGATTTTAGATGAATTTAATGTGCAAAATTTGATTACTTTTCTTGAAATTGTTTTATGGAAATTATAAGTGGTTTATTTAGTTATATAAAAGGTGAAAAGAATGTGTAGTTTCTGTTTTTAGTGTGTGTGACCATAAATGATATTTATTTGTGAAAATTGATTTTGGTAGCATGTGGTAACTATTGGAGCACAAGATGGGAAACCCGGGTAACTATGTGGGCTAACGTATACTAGTATGCTAGTGAATAGAGGGGTTTTGAACATGGTTCACTTAGAAAGTATGTCATGGATAACACTAAAAAACTATAATGGAGATGATTTGAGACAACTAGGTTATGAGTATTTTCCCTAATAGTGGCTCGTTTATGAGAACGAATTTTATTATGGTTACTTTTACTGAGGTACGGGGTACTTGGGGCACACAACTAACTAGTACTAGGGGTGTTCCTGTGCATGGTGCTTGTGCCCTTTTTGGAATTTATCCATTACTTATAATATTTTGGGATGTGAAAAACTGTAGCTTTCATGTTGTATTCAAAGTAACTCATTCTTTAATGTTATCCCCATTGAATGTTATTTTCTTTTCAAATTTGCACTTTTAGAAATAAATGCTACCAATTTCTTTTTATAACTCTTACATGATTTTTATTTTAAAATGCCTATCACTTGGAATACTTGGGTAATATAATATTGGGATTAGTCTCACACCCTACTTATACCTTTAGGTGTAATTATATTTGATCATATTCAACACATGCAAAGGCATGGCCTTGGGCGATGGCGGTTCAGGTTGCTAGTTTCTCTCAATGGTGCGGTGTTGTGGAGACGGCTTGTGGGTGATGACCCCTTGTCATGTGGAGTCTCATGGGATATTATTTTACGCTAATTTTATAAAAATTTGGACCTCTTGTGCCTTGTTTAAACCCTTATACTCAGTTCTGATGTTTTATTATGTCTTGTTTGGAATAATTTTTCAGATTTGGTTTGTTGTTTGTTTTTTGGTTATTTTATAAATCCAAACTCAAGTAAATAATTCCCAAATGAATTTTTATGATACCAGGGCACTTGTTCCAGCCCATGGGGATAGGGAAAGCCTTTCAGGTCTTTCCATGAGCTAGGTTTTGTGCTAGTTTGATGGTGACCATATTCGGTTTGTGACAGATAAATTGTAATGATCCTAGAAGATCATTATATTAAGGTTATTTTCAGTGTTTTGAGTTTATGGAAATAATTCCTATGTATAATAGTATGAAATTATATTCTAATATTTGTAATGAATATAGAAATTTAGGTGGGTTATACCAAACAATACGAGAAATAACATAGAGTACATAGAATCAATGAATGAATGGAGTTATAACATGAATACTAAAACATTTTTTCAATATTTGGACAAAATATATAGAAAATGTGATAAGGATTATAATTATGTATGACAGTGTATCATTTTACATGCCAATAAAACAAAATAATATTTTAGAGGTTAAAATCTTCAGATAAAAAGAAAGGCCTTTAATTCCTTTATTATTTAGGTTGCATTAAAGGAAATTAAAATATGATAATCCATGGACTCTCAATAGTGGATTCTCATCTCAAAAAATTGAAGTTAAAATGATTCAAATTAATGATTGGAATTTAATGTCTTTTTGGAATGAAATATTTTTCAAAATAGATGGATTTGGAACTAATGAGATTGAATCAAATAAATTGATGTACATGAATGTTTTCATTTTTAATGGGATTAAACAGAATATAATTAGTATTTTCTAACTACGTGATGATGGAAATTATGTATTTCAGAACTCAAAAATATTTTTCTTCATAATTTTTTTTGTATATATGTATTTTATTTTTGTTGTTGAGTTAAGCGTCATTTATTTGTGAATTATTTAAAATTTAATAATCTATTCATATCTCATTGTCAGCACACTGTGAGTGTCAACCATGTGACAACCATGGGGTAAGGGTCTGTAACTTAGTTGAGCCTTTTTTATGGTTGGACTATTGTTTATCCAACTCTGTGATCAAACCATGTTAGTTCTCAGTTGTTCCCATTGACAGAAACATATCTAGAACATAGTTCAAAATACTATATAGAAACCATTTCACTTACTCAATCATTAAGATTTCCAATTTTTAGTTTTATACTTACAAAATTAAAATATATAAATCAGGTTCCCCACACCCATTTAGGCAATATTATTTGATAGGTATCCCTAGATGCATCCTCTCTCACCACTCTATTTATTTTAACCACTTATTCTTGATATTTTAATCTAAATCCTTCCTTGTTTGGTATTTTCCTCCTCCTTCTCCCCTTTCCCATATTTATGTGTTTTATATTCCAATCCCTAGGGTTTTAATCCTGGCCAATAATTTTTTTTGTTTTATTTTATCTAAGTTTGGGTAATTTCTTCTTAGGTATTCTTATTCTTTATTCAATGAATTTTAACTTCTTCCATGTTAGTTAAATGAAGTTACTTTCAGTCTTCCTATTTTATGTGATATATCGTTGATACTGGAAATTCTCTATCACTAATACTATAAAATATGATATGAGTAGTGGGATATTATTAGTGTATTAAATATGGAATGATATTTTTATGAATTGGAAGTCTAGTTTTAAGTCATTGTCTATTATTTATCATCATTTATGGTTGATGTTAGGGAGTATGTGTCTGAAATGTTTTATAAAATTCTTTATTTTTAATGGTTTTGTGCTCTTAAAATTATGGCAAGACAACTAATTTATTTTTATATAAATTCTAATTTTGAGTTGAATCATGAATTAATTTAAGACATGGGCTATTTAGGAATTTTAATTTTCATTCTTCATGGGTTTCCTTTCCACCTATGTGTGATTTATGTTTATGAATGTTCATGTTTCTTTTTATGGTGTTTCTCTTATGTGTGTGTCATAAGGGGTATGATTTTAAAAATTTTACAGTATGTTTTGGTTTTGAAATGGTTTTGGGAAATCTTATTCAGTTTTAATGGTGTTCAAAATTAATATTATTTTTAAATGGATTTTAAAGAATATTTTAGACTATTATTTCTAACATATGATTTAGAGACCCATTTGGAACATTGGAAAGAATGATTTTATACATGTATATGAATATTTGTGTTTTTATAAAGATATTTATAATTATGATTTGTTTTTGAAAACGTTTTTCAAATATGTTTAATTGAAATGGTTTATGGTGTAGTGGTGGTAAAACTTTTGAATAGAATGTTACATATTTGAAATCATTATCGCTCATGGTAACTCATGTGTCTAAGTGGGGAATACTGTTGTTATGTATCACTTTTGGATTATGAGACACTAAAAAATGATACTATTCATTGTTAAAGATCATGGTTCCATGGATACACAACAACACACTGCTAGGATATGGTATGTATTACCTAATAGTAGACTGAATTTGATGTCATTGACACAAGTCACTATACCATGAAGACATGGTATGTTCTACCTAGATTATTTTGGGAACACCTAGATTAACCCTTATTTTAAAAGATGATTTGTGGATTTATGATCCCAGATACCTTACATGACCATGGGCTTTACCATAGTGTATGTTTAAGAAATTTTTGTCTTTATAAAATTTAATTTCATTGAAAAATATTTAGGCTCATTCTTGTGTGTGAAGAATGATATAGTTAATCTAGTTATGTGTCATTGGGAGTAGTTTTTATTTTTTGATTTTTAATATATATTTTTCATTTTGGGATTCCACATTAATGATAGCCTTTATTTTATAGTTTCATTATATCATTGTCTCTTTAGTTATCTGTTCCTTGAATTTATACTATTAAATATTTTTTTCGAAGAATTATTATTACATTGGGGTTGGGTTTCATCCAAATATACTTTTATAAAAAAAATTAGGTGAATAAAACAGTATCAGAAATGTGAATTCCAAAAAAGGATTCCATAATTTATTTTTAAAATAATGATTTAAATGTTTCTTAAATGGGTTCAGAACTTTCAAATATTTATGAAATGTTTTTATGTACTATTTTTTGGAAAATTCTAAAATAATATATTTATGATAATTTTTTTAAAACATATATTTTGGAATGTTTTATTACATATGATTTATGGACTCTTTGGTGGAATCTTATTGGGAAATTTGTGATCACACCCAACTTATAGTGGTCATTGTCAATTGACTGCGTGGATTTTGGAGGAAAACATTATTGGTAGGAGGAGTGAAATTTTATGGACTCTTTCCTTAATGATACTCCAAAGTAGTTCTATTTATATAGTGGATAGATTTTGACTTTTAGTCACATGGTTTTCCTTAATAGGTATGATGGTTTTATTTTTTGGGACTTAGATATTTTAGCTTACAAATTCCCTTTAAATTTTAGTGTTAGTGATTATTTTTATTTACTTATCTATTATATTATACATATTCTATTAAATATTTACTTGGATTTTATATTTGATGTGGCACACATCCAATGTATTGATGCATAAAACAAGTATTGAGTTAAATTCTGTTTCTAGTTTAATTTAATATTTCAGTCTTAATTGTTACCTCTTAGTGAATTTGATTCCCTAGTATCTTCTCTCCATCCCATTGGGATCGAGAATACCCCTTGATCCTTATCGTGGACCAGAATAGCTTCCCGATTTAGCGTGTATGGGTATAGTTGAAAAAAAAATATATTTTTAATAAATGAAATTACATCTTCAAAGATCTAACGTATGGATGATTTATCACTAATGGAAAATGAAATAGTTGCAATCAATTTTATATTGGAAAAACATTTCAGACATTCTATTTTAGTACGCAGGATATAAAGAAGAATTGGTATATAAGACATGGGTATATTTGGAAAATATTTAAGATCTTAACATATAAAGAATAATTTATTAGAGATAATTCCATGATTAAAATATATAGATACATTTATTATGATACTTTTTAAAAGGGGATAATGGTTCATCGAAGTCATAAGATATTGATGTTATAATCTATAAGTCCATTTGAATAAATTTATTTCAATTTATACATGATAATGATACGTTAGTTAATAAATGGTGATTATTAGGTTTTTATAATCATTGATAATTTTTTCTCAGGTTCTCTAATGTGATTTTCATGACCCACAAATTTGATGTTGTTGGAAAGCTCAAAATTTTTAAAATAGATATTTAAAAGGTTATAAGAGTGCTTATTATAATATTGAGAACTAGTAATGGGAGAGTAACATAAAAGTTATTTTCAAGTATATCACTATAAAAATAGAATTTAACATTAGTGAAGAACAAATTAAAATAAATACCAAAATCATGTTTTTAACAGGAAGAATATGTTCCTTTCAAAAATGAAAAAAATACATTGTGAATTCAAACTCTTAAATTTATTTTAGATAAATTATATTTATGTAGCTATAAATTTCAAAAATATATTATTGATACAACCTAGTTAAAATATAATTTTTTTGATATGTGGTAAAAAAGGAACCATCAGTGAAAGACCTCAATTTATTGTTATTGTTCATTCTTGTTAAAGATAACAAATTCAGCACTAAAAAAGTATTATGAAAGTTATGAAGAAGGAATTATTATAATCTATTTATCTAGTGAAAAAGAAGATAATTGCTAGTGAAATATAGAAAATAATTTTTTGTCTTCTATGATGGGAATATAATTAAAAATAATAACAATTTCGACACTACTATAAATACGGGCATTGAAAGCACTAAAAACGGGCATTAATAGCGCTAAAAAAGTGCTGTAAAGCTTGGCACTGATAAAGGGGGTACCCTTTATCAGCGCTTTTTTAGCACTGAAAAAGTTGTAGTTTATCAGAGATTTTTTAGCACTGATAAAATCATGATTTATGAGTGCTTTTTTAGCGCTGATAAATTCCCTCCCTGCTGATATGAAAAAATCTATAGTAGCACAACCAAACACCTACAAAAAAAATCAGCATCTCAATTAGCTAATTAAAGCAAGTATACCCATACAAAATTAACTCATAAATCATAAGCTAATTAGACCAAGTATACCCATACAACAAGAATAAACGTACACAATGAACACATAATTCATAAGTTAATTAATTACATAAAGAATTCAATTCCGAATTCAGGGGGTTGGGGGCTATTCACGGGTTTGGGGTTGCTGTCCAAGTAGTGGTAGGGGGTGTCCGGGGGGCTTTCCAGGGGGGTGGGCTGGTGTCCAATGTGTCGGGGGGGCTTTATAGGTGGTGGGGGGTGTCCAGAGGGGTGGGGGGTGTCCAGGGGGTGGATTGGTGTCCAGGGGGTGGGGGCGGTCCGGGGGGTGGATTGGTGTCCGGGGGGGGGGGGGGGGCTTTCTAGGGGGTGGGCTGGTGTCCAAGGTGTCGGGTGGTATTTATAGGGGGTGGGGGGGGGGGTGTCCATAGGGATGGGGGTGTCCAGGGGGTATATTGGTGTCCAGGGGGGGTGGGGGTGGTTCAGGGGGTGGATTGGTGTCTTGGGGGGCTTTCCTGGGGGGTGGGCTGGTGTCCAAGGTGTCGGGGGGGGGGGGGGGGGGTTATAGGGGGTGGGGGTGTCCATAGGAGTGGGGGTGGATTGGTGTCCAGGGGGGTGGGGGCGGTCCTTGGGGTGTATTGGTGTCCGAGGGAGATTTCCAGGGGTGGGCTAGTGTCCAAGGTGTCGGGGGGCTTTATAGGGGGTGGGGGGTGTCTAGAGGGGTGGGGGTGTCCGGGGGTGGATTAGTGTCCTGGGGGTGGGGGAGGTCCAAGGGGTTGGCGAGGTTGACTCGTACATGTCACCAAGGACCCTTGTATTGTTCTTATAAAATATCAAGGCAATCCAACTGCGGTTGGTCAGATTTTCGTAGGTCAGTTGCTGTTTTCAATTAAAATTGTGTCCATTTGAAACCAAAGAGAGACCCTTTGAGTGATAGCGGTCACACCGTGCCTCAGATTCAGGTGGGGGTTGACTCGTACACATCACAAAGGACCCGTGGATCATTATCCTAAAGTATCAACATAATATGAAAGCGTTTGGTCAGATTTTCATAGGTCAGTTGTTGTTTTTACTTAAAATCGTGTCCATTTTAAAGAAAAGAGAGACCCTTTGAGTGGTATCGGCCACATCGTGCCTCGTATTGTTGTGGGTATGGCTCATACATGTCACCAAGGACCGTTGGATAATTCTTATTAAGGATCAAGGCAATCCGAATGTGTATGGTCGGATTTTTGTAGGTTGGTTGTTGTTTTCAATTAAAATCGTGTCCATTTTAAACAAAATAGAGACCCTTTGAGTGATAGCAGTAACACTGTACCTCGGATTGAGGCGAGGTTGACTCTTACACGTCCCAATAGACCCATGGATCGTTCTCCTAAAGGATCAACACAAGATGAATGCGTTTGGTCAGATTTCCATAGGTCAGTTGTTGTTTTCACTTAAAATCGTGCCCATTTTAAACAAAAGAGAGACCCTTTGAGTGATAACAATCACAATGTGCCTCTGATTGAGGTGGGGTTGAATCATACATGTCACATAGGACCCATGGATCGTTTTCCTAAATGATCAACACAATCAGAATGTGTTTGGTAAGATTTCTGTAGGTCAGTTGTTGTTTTCACTTAAAATCGTGTCTATTTTAAACAAAGGTGAGACCCTTTGAGTGGTACCGGCCACACTATTCCTCGGATTAAGGTGGGGATGACTCTTACACGTCACCAAGGACCCTTGGATCTATCTTATAAATGATCAAGGCAATCCAAATGTGTTTGGTTAGATTTTCGTAGGTCAGTTTTTGTTTTCAATTAAAATTGTGTCCATTTTAACCAAGAGAGACCCTTTGAGTTATAGCTGTCACACCGTACCTCTGATTGAGGAGGGGTTGACTATTAAACGTCACAAAGGACCCATTTATCTCTCTCCAAAAGGATCATCACAATCTGAATGTGTTTGGTAATATTTTCGTAGGTCAGTTGTTGTTTTCACATAAAATCATGTCCATTTTAAATAGAATAGAGACCCTTTAAGTTGTACCGGCCACACCGTACCACATGTTGAGGCGAGTTTGACTTGTAAACATCACCAAGGACCGTTGGATTGCTCTTATAAGAGATCAAGGCAATCCATTTGCATTTTGTCGGATTTTTGTAGGTCAGTTGTTGTTTTTAATTAAAATTGTGTCCATTTTAAAAAAGAGAGACCCTTTCAGTGATAGCGGTCACACAGTGCCTTAGATTGAGGTGGGGTTGACTCTTACACATCAAAAAGGATTCATGGGTCATTACCCTTAAGGATCAACACAATATGAATGAGTTTGGTTGAATTTCCATAGGTCAGTTGTTGTTTTCACTTAAAAGCGTGTCCATTTTAATCAAAATAGAGTCCATTTGAGTGGTATCGGCCACACCATGCCCCGTATTGAGGCGAGGATGTCTCTTACACATCACCAAGGACCCTTGTATGGTTCTTATAAATGATCAAGGCAATCTGAATGCGTTTGGTCGGATTTTCATAGGTCAGTTGTTGTTTTCACTTAAAATCGTGTCCATTTTTAACAAAATAGAGACCCTTTGAGTGATAGCAGTTACACCGTGCCTCAGATTGAGGCGGGGTTTACTCTTACACGTCACAAAGGACCTGTGGATCATTCTCCTAAAGGATCAACACAATCCAATTGTGTTTGGTCATATTTCCGTAGGACAGTTGTTGTTTTCACTTAAAATTGTGTCCATTTTAAACAAAAGAGAGACCCTTTGAGTGATAACGGTCACACCATGCCTCTTATTGAGGCGGGGTTGACTCGTACACGTCACAAAGGACCTGTGGATCATTATCCTAAAGTATCAACACATTACGAATATGTTTTGTCAGATTTACGTAGGTTAGTTGTTGTTTTCACTTAATATCATGTCCATTTTAATCAAAAGAGAGACCTTTTGAGTGGTACCGGCCACACTGTGCCTCAGATTGGGGCGAGGATGACTTATACACGTCACCAAGGACCCTTGGATCGTTCTCTTAAAGGGTCACACAATCCTAATGCGTTTGGTCAGATTTATGTTGGTCAGTTGTTGTTTTCAATTAAAATTGTGTCCATTTTAATCAAGAGATACCCTTTGAGTGATAGCGGTCACACCATGCCTCAGATTGAGGCGGGGTAGAATCTTAAACGTCACAAAGGAACCTTGGGTCATTCTCTGAAAGGATCAACACAACTCGAATGTATTTGGTACAGTTTCTGCAGGTCAGTTGTTGTTTTCACTTAAAATCATGTCTATGTTAAAAAAAAATAGAGACTCTTTGAGTGGTACCGGCCACATCGTGCCACATATTAAGGTGGGGTTGACTGGTGCATGTCACCAAGGACCCTTGGATAGTTCTTATAAAAGATAAATGAAATACGAATGTGTTTGGTCAGATTTTCGTAGGTCAGATGTTGTTTTCAATTAAAATTGTGTCCATTTTAAACAAGAGAGACCCTTTGAGTGATAGCGGTAACACCATGCCTCAGATTAAGGCGGTTTTGACACATACATGTAAAAAAGGACCCATGGATCATTATTATAAAGGATCAACACAATCTGAATGCGTTTGGTTGGACTTCCGTAGGTTAGTTGTTGTTTTCACTTAAAATCTTGTCCATTTTAAAGAAAAGAGAGACCCTTTGAGTGGTACCATTCACACCATGCCTCATATTGAGGTGGGGCTAGCTTGTGCATGTCACCAAGGACCGTTGGATTGTTTTTAAAAAAGATGAAGGCAATTCGAAAGCGTTTGGTTGGATTTTCGTAGGCCAGTTTTTGTTTTCAATTAAAATTGTGTCCATTTTAAACAAAAGAAAGACCCTTTGAGTGATAGCGGTCAAACCGTGCCTCGTATTGAGCCCTGGTTGACTCTTACACATCACAAAGGACTCTTTTATCATTCTCATAATGGATCAACACAATCAGAATGCGTTTGGTTGGATTTCCGTAGGTCAGTTATTGTTTTCAATTAAAATCGTGTCCATTTTAAACAAAAGAGAGACCCTTTGAGTGGTACTGGCCACACCATGCCTCAGATTGAGGTGGGGATGACTATTACATGTCCCAAAGGACCCTTGGATCGTTCTCCTAAAGGATCAGCACAATCCGAATGCGTTTGGTTGGATTTCCGTAGGTCAGTTGTTGTTTTCACTTAAAATCGTGTCCATTTTAAACAAAAGAGAGACCATTTTAGTTGTACCGGACACACCATGCCTCGGATTCAGACAAGGATGAATCGTACATGTCACCAAGGACCCTTGGATCGTTCTCCTAAAGGATCGAAACAATCATAATGCGTTTGGTCGGATTTCCATAGGTCAGTTGTTGTTTTCAATTAAAATTGTGTACATTTTAATCAAGAGAGACCCTTTCAGTGATAGGGGTCACACTGTGCCTCAGATTGAGGCAGGGTTGAATCTTACACATCAAAATGGACCCATGGATCATTCTCCTAAAGGATCAACACAATCCGAATGCATTTTGTCAAATTTCTGTAGTTCAGTTGTTGTTTTCACTTAAAATCGTGTCCATTTTAAACAAAATACAGACCCTTTGAGTTGTACCGGCCACAATGTGCCTCAGATTTAGGCGTGGATGCCTCATACACGTCCCCAAGGACTTTTGGATCATTATTATAAAATATAAAGGAAACCCAAATTCTTTTGGTTGGATTTTCGTAGGTCAGTTGTTGTTTTCAATTAAAATTGTGTCCATTTTAAACAAGAGAGACACTTTGAGTGACAGTGGTCACACAGTGCCTCAGATTGTGGAAGGGTTAACTCTTACACATCACAAAGGACTCGTGGATTGTTATCCTAAAGGATCAATACAATCCGAATGCGTTTGTTTGAATTTCCATAGGTCAGTTTTTGTTTTCACTTAAAATTGTGTCCATTTTAAACAAAATAGAGACCCTTTGAGTGGTACAAGCCACATCGTGCCTCAGATTAAGGCGGGGATGGATCATACATGTCACCAAGGACCCTTGGATCATTATTATAAATGATCATGTCAGTCCGAATGCGTTTGGTCAGATTTTCGTAGGTCATTTGTTGTTTTCACATAAACTCGTGACCGTTTTAAAAAAAATAAGGACCCTTTGAGTGGTATCAGTGACACCAGGATTCAGATTGAGGTGGGGAAGACTCGTACAAATCACCAAGGACCCTGGGATTGTTCTCCTAAAGTATAAACACAATCCGAATGCATTTGGTTGGATTTACATAGGTCAGTTGTTTTTTTCACTTGAAATCGTGTCCATTTTAAACAAAAGAGAGACCCTTTGAGTGATAGCGGTCACACCGTGCCTCGTATTGAGGAGGGGTTGACTCTTACACGTCAAAAGGACTCGTGGATTGTTTTCCTAAATCATCAGCACAATCCAAATGTGTTTGGTTGGATTTCCGTAGGTCAGTTGTTTTTTTCACTTAAAATCGTGTCCATTTTAAACAAAAGGGAGACCCTTTGAGTGCTACCGGCCACACTGTGCCTCATATTAATTTGGGGATGACTAATAAACGTTACCAAGGACCCTTGGATTGTTCTCCTAAATGATAAACACAATCTAAATGCATTTGGTCAGATTTCCGTAGGTCAGTTTTTGTTTTCAATTAAAATTGTGTCCATTTTAAACAAGAGAGACCCTTTGAGTGACAGCGGTCACACCGTAACTCAGATTGGGGTGGAGGTGACCCTTACACATCACAAGGGACCTTTGGATCATTATCCTAAAGTATCAATAGAATCCAAATGTGTTTGGTCAAATTTCTGTAGGTCAGATGTTATTTTCATTAAAATTGTGTCCATTTTAAACAAAATAGAGACCCTTTGAGTGGTACTGGCCACACCGTTCCTTATATTGAGGCGGAGTTGACTTTTACATGTCACTAAGGACACTTGGATCATTATTATAAAATATCAAGGAAATCTGAATGCTTTTGGTAATATTTTCGTAGGTCAGTTGTTGTTTTCAATTAAAATTATGTCCATTTTAAATAAGAGAGACCCTTTGAGTGATAGCGGTCACACCGTGCGTCGGATTGAGGTGGGGTTGACTCATACACGTCACAAAGCACCCGTGGATTGTTCTACTAAAGGATCAACATAGTCCAAATGCATTTGGTTGGATTTATGTAGGTCATATGTTGTTTTCACTTAAAATCGTGTCCATTTTAAACAAAAGAGAGGCCCTTTAAGTGGTAACAGCCACAACATGCCTCTTATTGAGGCAGGGATGGCTCATACACGTCCCCAAGGACCCTTGGATCGTTCTTATAAAAGATTAAGGCAATCCGAAAGCGTTTGGTCAGATTTTCGTAGGTCAGTTTTTGTTATCAATTAAAATTGTGTCCATTTTAAACGAAAGAGAGACCCTTTGATTGATAGAGGTCACACCATGCCTCAGATTGAGGCGAGGTTGACTCTTACACATCAGAAAGGACCCGTAGATCTTTATCCTAAAGTATTAACACAATACAAATGCATTTGGTCAGATTTCTGTAGGTCAATTGTTGTTTTCACTTAAAATCATGTCCATTTTAAACAAAAGAGAGACCCTTTGAGTGGTACCAGCCACACCGTGCCTTGGATTGAGGCGAGGATGACTTGTACACATCACAAAGGACCCTTTTATCATTAATCTAAAGGATCAACATAACCAAAATGTGTTTGTTCAGATTTTCGTAGGTCAGTTGTTGTTTTCACTTAAAATCGTGTCCATTTTAAACAAAAGAGAGACCCTTTGAGTGGTATCGGCCACACCATGCCTCGGATTGAGGCAGGGACCGCTCCGAAATGATTGCAACATACCACCAAAAGGATTGTACTCAACTGAATTATCGACAAAACCTTCAGTATTTTTAAATGATAAAAGAACAATCTACCACTTTCGTTTTGGGTGATCTAGAATATAAAAAACTTGTACCTCTTGTGATGCCATTATAAACTGTTCGTCTTTGTACCCTTCTTTACTAATATCAACTTTCACAAATCCCCATTCATCTATTTTGACACCACTATTGTTATCAATCCATTTTCATTGAAAAATAGGCTATTGGAATTTCATATAATCCAACTCCCATATTAGTTTGATAATGCCAAAGTATGACATATTTTCATAAATTGGATTTTCGTCCTTACAACAAGAAACATGCATCGCTTCAGCCACTAGTGTAACTCCACTATTTTTCATGGTAGCATCTTCATCATGTTCATCTGTATAGAATGTATAACCATTAATTACATAACCACTGTAAGATAATACATACAAACTTGGTCCATCGGCTAGCCATCAAAGTCATTCTGAAATTGAATTCGTATTTTCATCCAACTCCTTAAAAATATGGTCCAAAAACAATCCTATAAACTGGTGATTATGTGTATATGATAACCATTTTTCAGCCCTTGATGGATTCAAAAACCTAAGAATTTCTTTGTGAGTTTTAATATATGAAGCATCCTCCCAACTGTTATGGAAAACATAAAGATGATCCTGCTTCCGATCTCTAATACTGATTGTCACAAATTATCATCCAGAAATTCCCGCACCCTCAATGCGTCCAGTGTGATGAGATTTCGGGAGAGCAATGCTTTCCACATCAGATCGGTATTTAGTACAAAATTCAATGGATTCCTCAACAATATATCGCTCCACTATACAACCCTCTGGCCGACTTCGATTTTTGACATACCCTTTTAAAATATTCATATACCGTTCAACATGATACATCCATCTATAGTGCACCGGACCAAAAAGTCGAATCTCTTTCACCAAGTGAATCATCAAATGAACTGTCATATCAAACAATGTTGGCAGGAAGAACATTTCTAATTCACATAATATGATGACAATTTATTTTTCCATAGTTGGCAATTTCTGCAGGTCTAAAACTTTACAACATATAGCTTTGAAAAAGAAACAATGTTTGGTTAACGTATGACGAACATTCTTGGGAAAAATTCAACGTAAATATATATGAATTAGATGTTGCATAAAAACATGGAAATTATGTGATTTCAAACCTTTTAACTTCAAATAATTCATTGACACAATGTTCTTGATATTTGATGAGTACCCCTCTGGAACATTTACATCATTGAAGAAGTTGCAAAACTGATATCTCTCCGCCCTAGAAAGAGTATAAGCAGCTGGAGGAAGAAACATTCGATTTTCACCCTTCACGGGAGCCAACACTTCTCATATTCCCATGTCAACCATGTCCAACCTTGACTTAATTCCATATTTTGTTTTGAAGGGGAATTTAGCAATGTTCTGATAACACTGTCACATACATTTTTTTCCACATGCATCACATCATGAAAATGTCTGACGTACAAAAAAATCCAGTATGGTAATTCAAAAAGAACTAATCTCCTTTTCCAACCGATTTTCATATCGTTTTTTGAAAATGGTTTACCAAAAACAGTGTTTAGATAATTTACATTCTCAAACAGCTGATCACCTGTTAGTGGAGACAGTTTTGCGCATTTTTCTAAACTTCCATTGAATGATGTCATCCAAGATCAGTACTTATGCCGATGAGGTAGAAATCTACAATGTCCTAGAAACACAGATTTCTATGAATGTTTCATCCTAATTGATTCTGTATCTTCTTCTCAAATGGGACTCCCTTGAGTTCCTTTAATGCTATAACCTGATAAATTTCCACAAGCAGGGAAATCATTTATTGTCCCATACAACATCACTCTCAATGTAAAGTATTCACTTTTATAAGCATCATACGACATTGCACTTGAGTCCCACAATAACTTCAAATCCTCGATCAAAGGAGCCAGATAAACATCAATATCATTACCTGGTTGTTTTGGTCCTAATATAAGCATAGATAACATGATGAATTTCTGCTTCATGCATATCCAGGATGGCAAGTTATAAATTACCAACATAACAGGCCATGTACTATGAGTGCTGGTTTGGAAACCAAAAGGATTCACTCCATCTGTAGATAACGCAAGACTAATGTTTCTCGGCTCTTTTCCAAATTCAGGATACTCATGATCAATTTTCTTCCATTGAGAAGAGTCAGATGGATGACATAATAACCCATATTTATTTCTTTTATCTGCATGCCACATCAATTGTCTTGCAGTTTCTTCACTTCCATATAGACACCTAAACCTTGGGATGATTGGAAAGTACCATACAAATTTCATAGGATTGGATTTATCTTTCTTGTATCGAGAAGCACCACACTTTGGGCATTCTGTAAGTGATTTTTTCTCCTTGCGAAACAATATACAGTCTTTCGGGCAAGGATGCATTCATTCAGAAATCATTCCCATCGAGCGTAGCATTCATCTGGATTCATATGTAAGGCTGGGGAGCTCATTATCTTCCGGGAGCATGTCATTCAAGAGGGAAAGTAGTTCCGTAAAATAGACATCACTCCATCCATTTCCTTCTTTCAATTTATACAACTTTAATACAGCTGACAATGTTGTATACTTAGTACAAGTAGCAGACAATGACGTCTTTGCACAACTCTTTAACTTCTCAAACAATTTTGGTCAATCATGAAGTTCATCTTGAATTGTCTTTATCATTTCCTCAATATGATCTTCATCATCATTAACATCTATAATCACATCCTCCATACAATCTTCTTCATTATCCATATTTGTATTCATATATGATGATCCATAAAACGCAGTTTTATCCCATCCAGTAGCTACATTCGCATTTTCTCTATGTTTATTCCAACATTTATAACTCCGATCTATTCCGTAACATATAAAATGTTCTTCCAACTCCTCTGGAGTAAGTAGTCTTGAATAAAAACAACGTAAACATGGAAAAAGGATTTGAGAACAATCCTTTGCGTGATCCTTTGTAAAATTTATGAACTCTTTCACTCCGTTCTCGTACTCTATTGTTAAACAATTAGCATCCATACAATCTGTATTCATATACATCCTATATGAATCTCTAATATTTGTCTTTATGGTTCAAGTACAAAAAACAAGACATCCAAATATAGTAGAAGATAACCAATTCCTTATAAAAATAGTGATTAATAGATCCTAACCATTAATATTTATTCATCTTCATTAAATATAATTACTTTAGATTCTTTATAGTTTCCTCAAATCACCCCAGACCAAACACATGAATAATCAAGAATGATACATCTACAACTCCTAGGTCTCTGCTCTACATTCAATATCATCGTGCTTAAGTACCCATATATCCACACATACACATGTCACAAACACATAGAAAACCATATCCACATCAGAACCAAAGTACCAATTTGGATTTCAATCAGGTTACTCGACTCAAGTGGTGGTGTGTAAGAAATAATAAGAAAATATAATAAGTATATAGTCACACATAAATATTAGTAACATGTACCAATATGTTATCTTAGTATTTACATATTTCCAACATCACATACTTTCATAATAAAAAAGATAGAAGATATATAAAAACTGACTTAAATTAACAATGTATATAAAACTATTATATAAATTAGTTGGCATGAACAAAATAGTTCTATAATCAAGGTCATGTAATAAAAAATTTTTTTATCATAGTAACATGTATCAAACCCTATGGTATGTTAGTTTCTAGTAATATGATCCTCACACAACTCAATCAGTGATCTTGGCTCAATGTGTGAACACATCCCACGACTCAGGTCATCGGGAATAAAATTCCCATTCGGGAAAAATTCATGTCATAGTATGTTTAAGTTATTATTTTCATCATAAATCTAGTTCTATGAGATTATATCATAACATTCTTATCCAAATTACCACTAAATACCCTGGCTTCATCTAATTCAAATCAAATAATCAACCAGACATGGGAATATCAATCATTACAAATAATTTCATTTATTACATTCAAATACCCAATTTTAGTTTTCAACATGAATTTTCGTTTCAAAACTAAATCATAGGTTTTCATAAAATCTATTCCACTTTCAAAACATATTATATTCTAATCATTTTTTTAAATTATTGCTAATTATTTTATAAAATATTCCCACTAAAATATATAGTTTGTCAAATCATTCCATGACACGAAAAACAACTTAGAAGGGGATTTATTTCAAAAATACATGCCTCTAAAATCATAAATAAAATCCACTTTAATTCAAATCATATTAAATTATTTTTATAATTCATATTTAATAAATCAAGAAAAAAAAGTTTCAATTGTGTGGAAGAAAAATTGTGGAACCACCTGCCTTTAATTAGTGATCAACCCAACTTAACACCCATAATGGGATCTGTCAATGAATAATGAAGGTGTAGGAGATCAAGTAGTCTGACCTATAATAAAGATTCATAAAAAAGAATATTAGATTAACTAAAAAGATGATGATCTATCGTTCTATAAGGTTGATATAAGAGGAGAGAGAGTATTTCCAATCGATGAGAGATCCCCTTATCAGAGAGAAACCAAACGCATCCACTAAAGCTTCTATCTGAGAAGAAGGGTGTTTGGAGGAGTAAAAATGACTCTTGTAAGCCTTAAAGAATCAAGATTTCAAATGAGAGTTGTTTAAGAGAAAAAAGAATATAAAATGGGGCTCATGGAATTTAAGACTATATAAAAAGATACCACGTTGCAACCTCCCATGGACACGGTATAGAAAGGATTTAGACTACCATACAATGGTGTAGACTTCTTATCATGAACTAGGCTAGTTTTCCATCCCACTTGACACCTGACCCAACTCGTGGGAAGGTCCAAATGGAATTAACAATCCCCATGGGTTGTACCTAGTTCCTAGGATTTGAGTAACACCTTTGGGAATGGGTTTTTCATGTAAAAACCCAAAAATATTACATAATAATCAAACACCATATCATAACCAAATTTCACAATATAATAGTCCAAAATATAACACTGAAAAAGGGGATAAGAATTTAACAATTTCAAACAAAACCAAAAATAAAAAAAAGGTAAGGGAACCAACAATACAACCAAGCCTCCATGAAACATGAGGGTCAACATCCCCATTCCACAACCAATAACAATCACCAAAAGGGGAACTAATAGCACATATATCCACCATCTCCACCAAGGGAACCTTGCCTTTAACTAGGTAAAACATAATAAGGTCTACATTAACCTGAGGGTGTTTATAAGGTGTGATCCAACATACCTAATAGGAAATGACAAAAATAGATTCCATGTAATGACATTATGATAAACATTAACATGTTATTTTTAAGAAAAAGGAAGATACAATTTAAATAAAACATTTTTTCAAATAAAATAGAATGTAAACGTGACAAGATAATGGTAAGAATAGTATGAGCACAATAAAAAATCTCTAAGGTATTAGGGTTTCTAGGGTCCTAGGATCCTCGAACTCTTAGTGATCACATCTCTTAGACATGAAGGTCCTATTTGAGCCTCCAATCCCTAGCACATAAAATTTTAGTTAGAGTTGTTATGTATATCCTTATTAAGGCGACCAATCATCGGCCTGACTAATTTACCTAATATACTAGACCTAGTCTACCCACCAAGATAACTAGGATTCCATTGTGCTTAATTCCACCCCTATATAAAATTATATCTATTTTATAAAATCACACTTCCAATAATAGAAACACACATGACAAACAACCATTTACAATAGTCAAATAATTATCAAACCCTTATGCACAACAAAAAATGGGAAAACATGTTTCCCACAACCCAGATAATTTATAAAACCATTTTAGAACCAAATAAATCATATTAAACACCTAAAATAATGTCAAATAATGGAACAACCTACCTATATCTTGATATCTTCACAAAACTATAATGAAACCACCAACAGAACTAAGGAAAGGCCCTAAGGATGAAATTAAACACCATAACCATACATATTTTACCCAAATAAATGAGATTAAATCCAACCTAGGTCAAAACCCTTTCTATAGAAAAATAACCCAAGATAGAAAAAAGTAATTACCATGAAAGGAGAATAAAAAAGAATATGAGATTCTTTCTTAGATATTCCTTGTAGATAAAAGGCCAAATCACCCTAAAAATGGAGCCTAAGGGAAGAGAGAAAGGGAGGGAGTTTCACCTTGGGATAGAGGGTCAAATGGGAAGATTCATCGAATAGAGGACCACTATGAAAAAATTAAAATGAACAGATAACCAATATTCCCAAGAACCATTAATGTGTATCCTCTAAGGACATCATACATCTCCAAATGACACGTATGCATCACTAAGAAGAGAGAAAATACCAATAATGTCCAGAGACCTATCATAGGTCACCCAAACATTTAAATTTTCACTAAAATGGTCGGACAAAAGATGGAAATATACTAAGAACACATCCCTTCACCAAAATAAGAGACTAAAACCACTAACCATGAAGAACCACTAAGAGTATAATTCAAAACCAAAGGAAAGTTACACCCAAAAAATACCAATGAATCCAAATGAAATAACACAATCAATATCCATCAAAGATTCAACCAAAAACAGGAGAAATGTTAAAAAAATATTGGGAAAACATGTCTTAATGGGAGGTCCGACAAACCAAAGAGGGCGTTGCGGGAGGTGGAGGTCCGATAAACTGAAGAGGGAATTGTAGGCGGTGGAGGTCCAACAACGAGAAGCGAGGGCGACGGAGGTCCGAAAATGAGAAGGGAGGGAGGTAGAGGTCTGGAAATGAGAAGCGAGGGCGACAGAGGTCTAAAAACGCGAACTCAGCAGGCGGCAGAGGGGAGTCGTAGGGTTCCAGTACCGCGAAAGCTTTAGGTTGCGATAAAACGAGAGCACTGTGCGAACGAATTTATAAAAAAATGGACTAAGGTTTTATCAGTGCTAATAAAGCACTGATAAAGACTACCTTTATCAGTGCTAACATTTCAGCGCTGATAAAGGTATCCTTTATCGGCTCTTTTTTAGTTCTGATAATGGTACTCTTTATCGGTGCTGATAAACCATTCCTGTATCAGTGCTAAAATTTTAGCACTGATATAGAGATTCTTTATCAGTGCTTTTCTAGTGATGATAAAGGGTCATTTTATCAGCGCTGATACAATGTTTCTTTATCAGAGCTTTTCTAGTGCTGATAAAGGGGCCCTCTATCAGCGCTAGAAAAGTGCTGATAAAGAATCCCTGTATCACCGCTAAAATTTTAGCGCTGATACAGGGTAACCTTTATTAGCGCTTTTCCATAGCACTGATATACGGGGGTGCTTCCCTTATCAGTTTTTGTATTTGTGTTCGGAGATAATAATGATGAAGATCTTAAAATTTATAGTAAAGATATCAGGAAAAATTATGAAACAATTGAGTAAATAAGAATCTGGAAATAATCATACAATTTTAATACGAATTTATGTAACAATAAAAATTAATTTTGTGATGTTGAGAGTAAAAAAATATAATTGGTTGTAAAATAATGTCTAATTTGAAAATGTAATAAAAATTTTAGAGGAACCAATGAATACTATAAAAACAATGACATTTAATAACCATATACACCTATTTTAAAATGATGATCCACACTCTGTTGTTTAATTTTTCTAATTAAAATAATGAATGAATTTTAAGAAAAAATAGATAGATCAAATTGAAAAGAATTATACATTGGATATTGTTCCAAGACCATAAGGAATATTCGTCATTGGAACCAAATGGGGATTAAGAAGAATGACTAATGAAAAAGATTATATTTCAAGAGAAAAATCCAATTTTTTTTGTGAAAATAATATTCCCACATTTAATTAGTTTATTTTAAAAAAATATTTTCACTTTTAATAAGACATGAGGCTATCATAATGTTCTTTGTTTTTGTATCACAAAGTCTACATAATGTCTACTAAATGTATTTGAAATATGAAATATTGAATAGAGATCATGAGGAATAAGTTTTTACTGAGAAACCAAAAGTAGTTGTCCATTAAATTGATATAACAAAAATTTATAGGTTGAAGATCTCTCATTGTGGGTTAAAATAAGACCATATATCCTAGTATTATATGATGGAAATTATCTTGAATGAAATTTAATTCATTACTAGAGATGTTGAAAACAACATATGTGTAAAAGACATAAGCACATATAATCTATTTTTATTATATATTTTGGTGTCATGTTTCTTTTGATATGAGAAAATATATAGGTGAATAATTTTAAACACAAATGAAGCTCAATTTAAATATTTATATTATTTTAGTGATAATATTATTTTAGTATAACAAATTGAATATAAATATATTTTTTTATTATCTCATGAAAAATATTCTATGTAAATAATAAATAAATTTACCATGGAAGAATAAAATAGTGTCCAAACATCAAAAAAACCTTCGTGTAACTATGAAATGATGATTGAACGAAAATATAAAATATAAAAATCAAATATTCATATGACTATGGATATAGATTATAGAATCTTGACATGAAATTTTCTACCTAATAACTATGTGTGAATGATTTCAATGTGATTCAAAACATTCACACATGAAGGACACCTGATATTCCACTACAATAGAATAATATTCATTTTTAATATCTTTATATTTATGTGTTTAATTTTCAATAAATAAAAATATTAATTTCATTTTTTAAATTGAACTACATTTCACATCATTGGGAAATTCACGTTTAAAGTGGAAATTCTGGCCCAATAAATCCTCTACTTGTGGAATTGGTTATTTTAATTATATGAATTTGATATTTTAGAATATTATTTAACACTTTGTGTGGAATATTTTGTCTTATAGGATTAATGGATGAATCCTGAGAGGAGATAGATATTTTTGGGTATGAATGAAGAAATTTATAGACAAAGCATAATGGGTCTTAGCACCATCAAGAAAATGCAGGTCCCATAATCCAAGACCAATGAAGCTAAAATATTAACTGTAGAAAGAAAAAATTATGTGAATCATTTAAATAATCCATTGGAATAGCTAATTCGTAAGTTTTCATAGAGTTCCAGGTAGTCAAAGATAAATATTAAATTTATTTTCAGATCTGAACGACCATAAATTCATCCCACCGTGTTAAAAATAAATTCAAAATGGATAATCTATTTGGCCTGAAATTTTTATTTATATTATAGAAAATATGGAAGAATATATTTATATTCAATGAATTTCATGTTTCATATGTATGGAGTTTCAAATTCCTTTGTCAAAAAAGGGGATGAATCTAGACAATTTTCCTATTCAACAGGGAAACATCCAATTTCCTTTGATTTCTCAACCTTCTTTCGACTCTCGTAAATTATGGGGAAAGAATGTATTGATGGGGGATTGACCCTAGGATCCTCATATGCATATATAAGGATCTTTTATAGAAGTTAATTTTAATCCAATGTTTTTTCTTTCAATTAAAATTTTATGCTTTCATTTTGTAATCTATCCTTCATTTTTTCTATGGAAGTTTCCTCAATAATTTCTGTTCATTAATAAAATTTGTTTTTATTATTCCCTTATTATATACTTTTTCTTAAATTCTATATACATTTGGTTCAATGTTTGAATATATTTGTATAACAAATTGTTAAATTCCTCACTCAACAGTGAACTATTCACCATTTCAATGTTTTTCTTCTTCAATACCGCTTCTTGAAGTCAACTTCATATTTCAATTGATAGAATAACATAAATGGAGGGTTAAACATTTATGTTTTAATACTAGAGAGTTTAATGGGGGTCAATTAAATGTTATTTCATGTTCTTTAATATAAATTCATTATTTTATATCTTCCATTTGTGGAGTTATTTTCTTCTCCATATTCTCCAACTTTAATGGAGATAGGTTTTGAATGCTAGTATGATCACATTCCTTGGAGTGATACTTAAATTGATCCTCTATGGTAATTGGTGATTAGAATTGGAATTGTGTAGGGATTAAATTGGGGATTTTGTGTGTGGAAATTCCTCATTTTATAAAAACATCTTGAATTAGTGATCTATATGTTTCTATGAAAATAATACATCTAATCCACCCCAAGAGGCAACCTTCGATCGACTAATCTTAATTAATTGTTTTACACCATGTAATTGTGTGTTTTTTTGTTACTTAAATAAAAAAATTAGTTCTTCAATTAAAATCAACACCCAAGTTGGCCACTTAAAAACCAATACATCTATCAAATAATAGTGTTTATAGATTTCTTTTTCAGTCCCTATGAATATGATAACCCATGTTTTACTACAAGAGTCCGTTTACACCATATATAATGGGTAAATTTGCGTGCAGCCAAATTTTTGTGTCATTTATGGAGAAATATGTACATAACCGTAGATCCCAGAATTCTATTATCCCCATTTTGTCTTTTCTCATGACTATTTATCATCTCTTTTCCCTTTTATGTTTCTATGTTTCGAAATAATCTAAAACCCTCATTTTCTGTCACTCTAATGGAATATCCTAAAAAATAAACCAACATATTCCCAAGAGGGATTAAAATGGAGAATCAGTATTTACAGTCACCAAATGTTTTTTAATTTCATTAATCAACCATTTAATGAATACCCCACACCTGATAATATGTAAAACAAATATGATGATTAATTTTTAATGGATAAATTCACTAAAATCACAAGGATGGTTGAAGATATCAATCCAAGGGAAGTAAATGATATACAAACTCCTATCCATCCTATTACCCAAAAAAATCCTGATCAATTGTGTGAATAAATGGAAAATATTAGTTCAGTTGTTTCAATACAAATATTATAACTAAAAATTATTGAAATGGTTGTAGAACTAATTAATACTATGTCCGCCTCTTCCTGATCATTAATAGAAGAACCTTATTACACTAAGATTCCATATTGACAACTCCAAGATGTAAAAAATATCTATGAGTGTGTAAAATAATTAAAATCATGAATTAATGATACCTAAAAAATCAGAGGCATTAAAATTATAGTAAAACATTTAAGAACCGACTTTATAATTTGAGAAATCAGAGCCGGATAAATTTTTTTTTGGGAATGTTGAGCGTCAACCCATGGAATATGAGGAGTCTATTAATGAGAGTTTAAATCCAAATGAAATTGGTTACTTACATTAAAAATAGGCTAATTTCACATTATGGATTTATTTTACCAAACATCGTTCCATTAATAATTTTTTTGAAACACCAATCACTGAACCATCTTGAGAAATCACAAACATTGAGACCATACCCATTCCTGACATGGATATTTCCAATTTGGTTGATGAAACAT
Organism: Viscum album; assembly: GCA_963277665.1. Lineage (NCBI taxonomy): Eukaryota > Viridiplantae > Streptophyta > Magnoliopsida > Santalales > Viscaceae > Viscum > Viscum album. Next base: position 1,568,777,040 of record OY728143.1, read on the forward strand.
CAATTAAAAAGGAATAAATTCTATTAATTATTTTGGAAAATGAAACTATGTTCAATTATATGACCCTACCCATTTATAAAATTGTGAGCAATCCTAAACTGGAAATTATATTCCTTTCACCCCAACTAAAGAATCTCAACATAAGTTATAACCAGGACCTTACAGCTATAATTCATTCTTCACTTGAAAACAATAATGTTGGAATGATCATTAATAAATTTCATAAGTCTAAAAATGAATATAAATAAAACATTTCTGATATTACATGGATATTACCACTCATTATAGGAAAAAACGTTTCATAGTCAACAAACCCTTAGAAAATAATAAATCTAAATCTTATTGGAGTGGTGAAAAATTAAATCCAAAAAATCTTGAACGGTGGTATTGGGTAAGTTGGGGGTTCCAAGTTGAGCTAAAAACTTTAAAATAAGCACTTTTCGAGAGGTAACCCGAAATTTACATTTGTGTGTGTGTTGTTGTGTTATTTTTGTTAACGGAACCCTTTAGGGTTTCCAATGTGATATAATGGATCTTGTTTATGAAATTTTGCAGATACAAATTTTTAATTTTTCCAAATAAAACCCTTGACTTCTAATGTTAAAATACAGCCATAAATCATCCCTAAGAAGTCAACATGTGACATGAAGATAATAGTAATCAATTTATTATTGATGGGTCATGAAATTCAAACCAGGTTGTTTCATTCCATGTTTTCATTTCAAATCACATATCCTCCTATTTCTTCGGAATTCTAATATCTATATCCTCTTCTATTTTAAAACTCAGGGTAGTTTTATTATATGTTGGGGGGAGTGAAAATATAGTATTTTGAAATAAATTTGTCCTTAAATGATAAAAAAACCAAATAAATTAAAAACAGTTCAATTTATTATCCTTTAATGAATTGGTTTACATTGTGAAACATGAAAACTGAATGTCAAATGATTTTTAAAGCCTTGATTATAATTTTAATGATTGTTCATGTTTATAATAATTGTTTTTGAAAAGTGTGATTTTTTATGTGATTTTTCAATGTTAATATTTTCATCCTCTAAATAAAAATACCACAATGAAGATCCATTAGAATTTGGGTGTATGTTTGAGTTCATGTGTTTGTTTAATTATAACATAGGGTTTGGGAGCACTTTCCTTTGAATTTGAGTATCCAGCAAATAAAAAATAAAAAAACATACCACGTAGAGAAATGTTTTTCTCCAATGTGAGGCATGTGGAACTGGGGGAATGTGACCCCATCGTTGTTTTTCCTAGAGTTAGGCTTTAAATCTCTATTATAGACCATGGAATTGATAATATGCGTCGAATTAAACACTTGGGGATAATGAATTTATAGATATATTTCCCAGAGTTAGTATTTCTATATCTATTTTGGTTTTAGAAAAAATATATTGGACACATATCTTAAGGATTAATGTGATTTCAACCCAGCAGTTCCATTTTCCCCCATGAACTTGAAAATGGACCCAATGTCTTTATGGGATGCCCAATACATCATCATGATTAATTGAAATTGGAAGAAACGTGATGATAATTATAATAAAATAATGAGTTTGATATTGGGATATTATTGTTAACTTATCTTGTGTGAAATGATTTTAAAATGTTTCATTATTGTTTGGAATGATTTTAATGAGAAATGTGTGTTAGAATTTTTTTGAAAATGGAATTCAATTTCATATTTTTGAGATACATTTTTTCCTGGGACTAGAAAAAATCTTGTTGGGTTGTGTTTAGCCATCGAAAGAGTCTAATATTTATTGTTAATATCTTAATATTTATGTGTTTCATTTTTTTTAAATATTTTATTTAGTGAATTTCATAATTTGAACTACATTTCACATTATTGTGCAATTCATGTTTAATGTGAAAATTTGGGCCCAATATATCATCTACTTGTGGAGTTAATTATTTTTATTATTTTAATTTTATAATTTTTTATATTATAGAATGATTTTTATGTAATAAATTTTATTTAGGATAGATGGATAAATCCTAATAGAAGATAAATATTTTTTATTATGAAAGTTGAAATTTCTAGACAAAGCATAATGGGCCTTAAGTACATCAAGAAAATGTGGGGCACATAATCAAAGACCAATGAAGATAAAATTTTAAGTTTAGAAGTATAATAATATTGGGACCATTTCCTTACAACTGTGGGTGGTGCTAATTAAGTGGTTTTCATGGTGATATAGGTGGTCAAAGATTATGATTAAATTAATGTCCAGATCTGAACATCCATAAAGTCAACGCATCATTTCACGCATAACATCTAGACAGATAATCCAATTGGCCTGAAATTTTTATTGTTATTTGAGAACACGTGGAAGAATACATGTCTCTTCTATGACCATCATTATTTTAATTAATGGACTTTCAAATTCACACATCATAAAGGGGGATGAATCTTGATGATTTCTGGGGTTGATTTTGAAATGTCCAATTTCCTTTGATTTCTCACCTTCCTTTTGAATCTCTTTAATTATGGGGAAGGAATGAATTGTTGGGAGATCAACCCTAGGCTCCTAATATGTCTATAAAATGAGATTATTATGAAGGTAATTTAAATCCAAAGTTTTTTCTTTCAATTATAATTTTACGCTTTCATTTTGTAATCACACCATCATTTTTTCTATGTAAGTTTCCTCAATCATTTTAGTTTCTTAATAAAAAAGTTATTATTCATAAATTATTCTATTCTTTTTATTAAGACGATTATTCCATTAGAAATAGGTGTGAATCTATTCATATAGACAATTTTAAAATTCATCTCACAAAATTAGAGTGTTCAACATTTCAATGTTTTTTTTCTTCAATCCCATTTCATTAAGTTGACTTCCCACTTATATTGACTGAATAACATAAATAGAGGGATAAAATTTTATGGGTTAATCTTAGGGAGTTTAATGGGGGTGGATTTAATGTTATTTAATTTTCATTAATATAAATTAATTATTTTAATAGTTCCATTTGACGAGTTATTGTCTTCTTCTTCTTCACCAACTTTAATGAAGATACATTTTTAGTGCGAGTAGGATCTAATTACTTGGAGTGATCCTTTAATTGATATTATAAGCGATTTGGTGATTAGGATTGGAATTTTTTAGTGATGAAATTGGTGAATTATGTTGTGAAATTATATTGTTTTATGGATAAATCTTGAATTAGAGATCTCTATCTTTCTAAGAAAATAAATACATCCAATCCACCCAAAGCGATAACCCAGGATTGAATCATCTTAATTAATTGTTTTACACCATGTAATTGTTTTTTTCTTGTTTGTCAATTAAATTAAACCATTATCTCTTTAACTAAAAATAACACCCATTTTGGACACATTGTATCCAATCCTTCTATCAACTAATAATTTCTATATGTTTCTTCTTCGGTCCCTGTGGATTCAATAACCGAAGTTGTACTATAAGAGACCGCTTATTCTATATATCTTGGGTAAATTTGGGCATAAAAATCACCAATAGGATTATAAAATAAAGAAAATAGAATTTTAGTCACGTCATTTTTTATAAAATAATAATGTATTTGAATCATTATGGATATACAGATGCTGAATGGGGTAGAAATATAGATTATAAAATGTGATAATTATATGGTACATACATTTTGGGAGATAGTTTTGTGTGATAACATTATAAAAATAAATATTTTATTATTATATAAACTACTTAAGCTAAATATGTGTCCAATATAATAGAATTATTATAAATAATATTGATGAATGAACAACTTGAAGAGTTGAATGTGAATGTTCAAAAGGTATTGATAAATGAATTTATAATCAATGTTTTATAAATCTATCCATGAAACTAGTGTAACAATCAAGGTCTAAATATATTGTTATTAAATATCCATTAATCATATATAGTCATTAAAATAGAAATGCGAAGATTTATATTTCCACACTATATCAAATTTAATACATTTTTATAAAGGCAATTATAAGGGAATGCAATGAATAGTGAAGGCTATAAATGAAGGATGAACCTTTCCCCCTTACATTAAAGTGTTTTGTTCATTACCAATAATTCACTAGATTGTATTGGTAAATGAGGATAATGGAACATAAATAATATGTTGTTATTTTTAAGAATCCAAAAAAAATTATATTCTCTTTAGGGACGAATTACTTGGGTAGACTATGGAGAAGAATATCACATTTAGTGGACACATTTTTTTCTATGAGGTAAAAAATTCTCCCAAAATGTTTTTCCATTTACATAGTGTTGAGGTAATTATCTTTGAGAGAATTCTATGATTCTATGTCACGACCTGTCCCCCATGGCCCATGCTGTGACTACCCCAAGACCACCTTCCATAGGCCAGGGGCTGGTGACTAGCACCGAAGGCGTATTCCCTAAAACTGGGAAGGCATTGCCTTTATAACCTATACCACACACAACCAAGAACATAGCAATATACGAACTCAAGTAAACTGAATAGTAATCAGAGTGTGTAGAGTAAGTAAAAGGGGCTTGAATACAAGACCAACTAGAAAGTACAAGGAAAACTGGATAGTAAAAGATGACTGATAGGTGAAAAGTAGCTCCTGGATCATCCAACACGAATCCTACCTGATGGGTAGGTAGAAATCACGCACGAACATCTCTACGGTTTTCCTTTTCTAACATCCACCTCTGAGCCACCTCTAGTCTTGCCACTCTCATCCTCAGTCAGCGTTGTCCGTTGTCTGCACCAAACACATCAAGTTGCGGGCATAACCCATGTAGGGGTGAGTATAACGATACTCAGTAGGGACCCCAAGACCCTCAAAGTCTCAAAAAATCTACCAAGGATAAACCACAGAACATGAAATCAACTGACAACCCTAATTTGGTTTACACTCATACATATATCTCAAATATCAAGTATACCTATCGCAATCATGAGGGAAACACAGAGTCCAACTCAAAGCCCAAAGTCAACTGTTCCACAATGGAAGGTATACCATGAATGAATGTACCACACAGGTAAGCCACACATAAGAACACCTCCAAGGTATCACTACAATGTAAAAGCACCACCCAGGTACGAACTCAGATCACACCATGTATAACTTGGGTAAAGTAGTAGAGATGATTAGATGTAACTACTGAATCATATTACTATGTTAAGAGGAAGAACCATGAAGGATTGGTAATCATCATCCGACCCACAGAGGATCTCTATGTAATGACCCATATAGGATCGCTCGATGCTGACCCATAGAGGATCGCTCGGTGATGACCCACACAGGATTGGTCAGTGCTGACCCACACAGGATCACTAAGTGCTAACCCACATAGGATCACTAGGTGATTACCCACACAGGATCGGTCGGGTAGTCCCGCATGGAATCCTAGAGTGGTTCTATGTGGGACCCTCAATCACAGACCCATGATGGATCTCTTCCTCAAGTCACAACCAGCTATTGGGTTCCCGTGCTAAGCTCGATATTCTCTAGGAGGGTCCGCTACCCAAGCCACTGGTCGATACACCAACTGACACAAAGTCCCATGAAGAAGTGTCCCAAAGGACCTATACATCCTAGGGGTCTCAATGCAATAGACAATGCGTCACTCAGACGCCCATTCTGTGAATTATTAGTCTTTTAGTCTTGAGAGATCGGTTGGATTTGTTCTCAATCTAACACAACTGTACTCCAAAATTATCCAAATCTCCAGTGGGGTATACTCAAAGGGACCGTCTCGATCCATGGTTTCCAGTGCCACTGAAGGTTCGTCAAATGAAAGTATGGTGCCAAAGTTATGGCCAAAAGAGCGTAAATGGGTCGAAATGGGTCAGGGTCTGGTCCGACCTGGTCGGGAGGACTCGGCCCGACCTGGCATGGGCTGACCCGATTTGGTTCAACCCGGGCCAACCCACTGAAACCGTCCCTATCCGTACTGGGTGGCTCGGCCTAGAAGCACGGTGCGGTCGTGATGCCGCAGAGGGCCGCGAAGGACCACGAATGGCTGTGAGGCTACGAGGCGGCGCGACGAGGCCGCAGGGCAGCCCGGTGAGGCCACGGGGCAGCAAGGCTGTGGGGAGGCACGACAAGACCACGAGACGGCGTGGTGAGGCCACGGGGCATGATGTCCGAGGTGAGGAGGAGGCCGTGGGGCAGTGAAGCATCGTGCCTTCACCGGTGGCCGGCTTGACCTACCGCTGTTCGTTCATCACCTTTTTTATGGACATGGAGTTCCACCAGCGCCAACAGCCGGCACTGGTCTCCATCACCATCACAAAGATCACAACAATAATGAAGATTGATGGAGGGTTTGGGCCATGTTTGTTTGTCCTACACCCTCTGCATTAGAGCAGTATCAAACAACTCTACAAAATCTTTAGTCAAGAACGTTAAACTCTACAATTATTACGAATTGTGGATCAACTCATTTGTGATGATCTGCATTCACATCGCTTTCAAAGAACGAGGAATTAAATTGAAAAATTTCATGAATTCAATAACAAACCCTAACATGGATAATTGTTGATGGAGATCATGAGATAGAAACGGTGAAGGTGAAGAGAGTACCAACGATCTTCGCTTCCACCGTCACGCTTCCGAAGTCCGTTCGAAAATATTCCACGTTCTTCAATTTCAGAGTGCATTCTTCGTTGGAGAGATTTATCCCACGTTCTCCCCCTTCTCTTTTGCCAACCAAAAATCCCCTCCCAAGAAAAGAGGTTCCAACATAATAAAATATGTTTGTCCAATTTGAAATTGTTGGCACAAATTAAGTTAGCATAATTAATTAAAGAAGATTTGTCATAATTAATTAATAGAGAGTTGGAATAATAAAAGTAGAGAGTTGAGCGGTTTTTCTCCCATAAAGAGGGGATTTCAAGGGGATGTTGGCCTTAAGTGGTACCCACCACCATAACCCTCGTGGGAGGTTAATCATGGAGGTCCCCACATCCATAACCTCACATTGGATGTTTAGTTCTGGTGGTAACCACCTCTCAACATCCTCATGGGAGTTCCAAATAAAATAAAATGTTACACAATTTTATTTTATTTTATTATTTCATGAAAATACCTAAAACTATCTTTCACCCTCGACCTACTGTAGTCTAAGTGATGGTCACCTTAAGAGGATATATGTGCTTCAAGTTCAATGGTTCCCTCCGATTTCAATTCCAAGCACCAGTTCAAAAGTTACAAAAACACGCTCGGACGTTTACTGGACGTACCCGAAAAAAAAGTTCATAAATTCATTCCGGTAACTCCGGTCCTCAGAATCACATGCCGTAAATTTTCGCAGTCTCATAAAATTACCATTTAATTAATAAAAATTACTTGAATTTATGGGTCTTTACATTATCCCCACCTCAGGGCTTTGCATCCCTATAAGACACAACTCAAACTAAGGGAACAAGTGGGGGTACAGAGCACGAATCCGGGCCTCCCACTCCAATGTTCTCTCCCAGCGGTTCCCATGCTTCCAACAAATGCGCACTAGAAGTATCGACAGCCAATGAAAGACCTGCTCCTACTGATTCTCAACCTCTACTGAAACCTCTGTAAAAGTCACCACATCATCGACTTCTCGCTCGCTATGGTCGATGATGTGAGAATTGTCCTTCACGTATCTCCTCATATGGGATATGTGGAAGATGTTATTCACCCAGTGCAACTGAGGTGGAAGAGGTAAGCAGTAATCCACCTCCCCAACTCTACTAAGGACCTGGAAGGGTCCGATGAACCTTGGAGATAACTTGTCGCCTCGACCAAATCTCTATAAACCTCATCGAGGTGAGACCCATAGAAAGATGTGGTCTCTATCCACGAACTCCATAGTTCTCCGTCTCTGGTCAGCATATGACTTATACCTATTATGTGTAGTCTTTATCTGCTCCTGGGTGACCTGAACCTTCTCTGTGGTAGCCCGTACCATCTCTGGTCCAACTAGTGCTGACTCCCCTGGGTCTGTCTAGCACAAAAGAGATCTGCAAGGTCGCCCGTCCAACGCCTCAAAAGGATCCATCCTAATGGTGTAGTGATAACTATTGTTTTATGAAAATTCCACCCAAGGCATGTGATCCTCTCAACTGCGACCAAAGTCATGGACGCAAGCACGTAGCATGTCCTTGAGGGTATGAATGGTCCACTCAGTCTGACCATCTGTCTAAGGATGGATGGTGGTGCTCAAATGAAGTTGCATCTCGAAGGCCTCCTGCAACCCCTTACATAGTCGGGAGGTAAAACGTGTTTCACGATCAGAGACAATTGTCGAGGGTACTCCGTGTAGCCACATAATCTCTTACACATAGATGCATCCCAATATCTCTACTGAACCCTACTCTCTGATCGGTAGAAAGTTGGACAACTTGGTGAGTTGGTCAATGATCACCCAAATCAAGTCATGTACCTTGGATGTATGTGGAAGTCCTATCACGAAGTCCATAGATATCTCATCACACTTCCATGATGGGTCCTCTAAAGGCTAAACCAGGCCTGCTGGTACCTAATGATTCGCCTTCACTTGCTGAAAAGTGAGGCACCTAGAGAGAAACTCTGCAACTGCTTTCTTTATTCCTGGCCACCAGTGCAGTAATCAGAGATCCTAGTATATATTCACCACTCCTGGATGTACCACTAGAGGGAATATGTGGAACACCCTCATCACTTCCTCCCGAAGTGACACTAGTACCATGGTACATCCTCTGAAGAGGATGAAGTTCTCCCTAGCTCTAGAAAATCCATTAGGTGCCTGCCCTGTGGATATCTAAGCACGTAGAGCCTCACAGTCAGCATCCCCATGCTGCACCTCCCTGACTCACTAATGAAGTGGGGGAGTGACTTTAAGAGCCTGAAGGAAAGATGCTCCATCTCGATCCACATAGGATATATACAAAGCGTCTAGATACTCCGTCAATTCACCTAGCAGTTGTATACCGGATCTTTTGTTGTGTTCATCTACTATATTGTTCCCCTTCCCAGAAGTATAGACTATATCTATGTCATAGTCCTGAAGGAACTCAAGACAACGTCGCTATCTCAGGTTCAGGTCCTTATGAGAGGAGATATACCTGAGACTCTTGTGATCATAGTACACTATAAAATGATCACCCATTATGTAATGTTTCCACATCAACAAAGAAAATACCACTTATACTAACTCCAGGTCATGGGTATCGTTGTTTTTCTTATTCTTTATCATCTATTGAGAACTATAAGCGATCACTGCTCTCTCATGCATCAAGACACATCCGAGTCCATTCCCTGATGCATCACAGTAGACTACAAACCCTACGCCCTCCTCTGGAAGCCTCAAGATAGGGGAAGTAGTCAGCCTATTCCTCAACTCCTGACAACTCTGCTGGAATCTCTCCAACAACATGAAGGGTTTCCCCTTCTTCGTCAATGCGGATAGTGGTACTACAATTATGGAGAGTTCTGGTACAAACCTCCAGTAGTTTCCAGCCAAACCCAGGAAACTCTGTACCTCTATCACACTCATGGGTGGCTCCCAAGCAAGTACTGTGTCAATATTCACTGGATCCACTGCAACTCCAGCCTCCGATATGACATCTCCTAGAAAGTGAACCTCTTGGATCCAGAACTGGAACTTTGAGAGCTTACCATAAAGCGGGTGCTCTCGGAGTGTATCCGGAACTACCTATAAATTATAGGCATGCTATTCCTCAGTAGCTGAGTAGATCAGAATGTCATTGATGAAGAATACTACAAAGCGATCAAGATATGGCTGAGAGATCTTGTTCATGAGTCCCATGAACACCGCTAGAGCATTGGTTACACCGAATGGCATAACATATAACCCGTAATGTCCATACCGACATCTAAATTCCATCTTATGCACATCCTCATCTTGTACTATAAGCTGGTGATAGCGTGATCTGAGGTCTGTCTTTGAGAACCACCATGCTCCCTTTAGCTGATCAAAGAGGTCATCAGTCCTTGAGAGTGAGAACTTGTTCTTCATGGTCACCTGGTTCAGGAACCGATAGTCGAAACAAAGTCTCAAGCTCCCATCCACCTATTGGGGGAAGAAAATCGGGGATACCAAGGAGATACACTGGACCAAATGAATTAGTCCCTTACAAGTACTCTAGCTGTACACGCAGCTCATGAAGCTCTGTGGGAGCCATCCGATAATCTGGTGTAGATATCAGTGCCATCTTGGGGTACAACTCAATGTAAAAGTCAACCTCTCTACGAGGAGTTAGACACGAAACATCATCAGAGAAGACATACGCGTACTGGTCCACCACTACAGGATAGCTTGGACTCTCCACATCAACCACTCTGAGGGAAAGGCTTGCCAACTGATGAGTGATCGGCTACACCCTTCTCTGGGTAAGTCCATCCTATGCTACAAAGGTTCCCTTCTCACCAGGGAAGGTACAACTGGTCCCATCTGTGTGTACATACCTCACATTGCACCTAATACTTTCAATATATGAAAAGACTATAGATAACCAGTCCTTACCCAAGATGAAGTCATAAGGCCTCGACGCTACTACTAGGAGATCCCAACCGAAGCTCTCACCTCATAGTGTAAGATCACACGACCGGAACCAGTGTTCAATCGTCTAATCTTCTCCCGTAGGAGTATCTAGATGTAAGGATTGAGCCAATGAATCTTTTGTATACTCCGAGATCTGAACTATGGAAGTGGAAATAAATGAATGGCTGGCACTTGTGTCTATAAGTATTACAACTAGGGTGGAGCAGACATAGATCGTACCTCATATCATATCTTGAGTGCCTTGATCATATGCCTTAGTTTCCTGGAGTTGTGATCACCCCTGTCCTACTACTCACTTTGGTCGGGGTGGACCACCTAGTGGTGGTGGTGGTAACATCTCAAATAATCGCCCACTACCAGCTACACTACCATCTCCTTTTCCACATCCTCCGACTCCATACAGACCTCCTCTGTTGAATCTTTGTCTCTCCCCGGGAGGTCCTTTGAACGTTTGCTGATCATCCGTACAACGGGTCAGATAGTCACGATCCATGTGACCCTGATCGATGCATGTGTAACACTACCCGCTCCTAGCATGAATGGCTCTACCTTGGGTGCCCTGCACAACTGAATTTGAATTCCGCGGCCGTCCACCAGTAGGTTTGGTCGTCCTACACCTCTACGAAATCTGTCCGCTAGAAGCTACAAAATACTCCACTACGTGATGACTGGTAGTGGGTCTCGCTGCTGGTGACTACTCATCAAGGAAACTCTCCACTAAAGTGGCTCTCTCTAACACCCCTACCTGCGTCAGGATGCTGAGTGAGATAATTAAATCCTTGATCTCCTACCTGCGCCCCTGCTCGAAGGCTCGAGCCCTGAAGAATGGGTCCCACACCATATCAATGGAGTATCATGACAGGTCAGTAAACCACGCTGAGTCCTGAGCTACAGTCATGCTGCGCTACTACAAATGAAGTATCTCCTGTATGCGCACTACACGAAGAGTCGCTGGAACAAACTCTGCCTGAAATAGGCTCTCAAAGTCTGCCAATAAAAGCATCACCTCGTCATGAGACTTGAGGATCAAGCTCCACCATTTTATAAATGATTCATGTAGAGGACTGGCGATAAGGATCACCATGAGATCGGATGGTGTCCCTACTAGTCAGAAGACTCCCACCATGGCCTCTAGCCAATCCTCAGCCGTCTCTGGGTCCATCTCTCCCATGAACCTGGGTGGCCTCTAGCGCTAGAACCCGTGCAACCCACTCAAGATGAATGCACCCTATAGGGATAGGGCTGGTGGATTCGGTGGCCCAATGGGTAATGGTTCTGCTGGTGCCTCCACTTGTTCCACTACTGGAAGAGGGCCCTGCATCGTGGCCTCGTCGTTTGGTGTGCTAGAAGTGTTTACTATATCTGAAACCCTAGCTGACTATCTTTGTGGAGGCATCCTGAATGGAAACAGGAGTTCATTAGTCAATAAGTTATTCTTAGTGAGTTGACTGAAGAGATCACAAACAAAACACTTGAAAACACACACACAATCATTGTTTTCCAGCACAAAGTCAGAAATCAAAGTCAGGGTCCTGGTGTTAGGATACGTCGACCACCACACCAACACTAGATTCCCTAGACTGACAACCACACTCACTGCACATAACACTATTGATGTTAAAAAGAAGATCATAGTCCTATGTTCTATGGTAGAACAGACTCCTCTGATACCAATTTTTCACGACCCGTCCCCTGGGGCCCGTGCCGTGACTACCCCAAGCCCTCCTTTCATAGGCCAGGGGCTGGCGACTAGCACCAAAGGTGTATTCCCTAAAATTGGGAAGGCATAGCCTTTACAACTTGTATCACACACAATAAGATACAAACTCAAGTAAACTGAATAGTAAACTGAGTGAGTAGAGTAAGTAAAATGGGATAGAATACAATCCCAACTGGAAAGTAAAAAAGAAAACTGGAAAGTACAAGATGACTGATAGGTGAAACGTAGCTCCTGGATTGTCCACCGCAAATCCAACCGGAAGGGTATGTATATCTCATGTACGACCGTCTCTGCGGTTCGCCTGGTCTAACATCCACCTCTGAGCCACCTCCAGTCATGGTACTCTCGTCCTCAGTCAGCACTGTCCGTCGTCTACACCAAACACAGTAAGGTTTGGGCATAGCCCATGCAAGGGTGAGTATAACGATACTCAGTAGGGACCCGGAGACCCTCAAGGTCTCACAAAATCGAACAAGGATAAACCAAACATCATTAAAATCAACTGACAACCCTACTTAGGTATATGACCACACATATACCTAAGTTATCATGTATAGCCATCTCAATCAAGAGAGAAACACATAGTCCAACTCAAAGCCCAAAGCCCAACTGTTCCATAAAGGAAGGAATACCACGAATGCAAATACCACAGATGTATGCCACACATAATAATACAATCAAGGTATCACAACAAAGTAAATGTACCGCTCAGGTATGAACTTAGCTCACACCAGGTATAACATTGGTACTGTAGTAGAGATGATTAGATGTAAATACTAAATCATATCACTCTGTTAATATGTAGACCCACGAAGGATTGCTAATCATCATCAGACCCACATATGATCTTTAGGTGCTGACCAACACTGGATCGCTCGGTGATGAACCACATAGGATCACTCGGTGCTGACCCACACAGGATCACTCAGTGTTGACACACACTGGATCGCTAGGTGCTGACCCACACAGGATCGCTAGGTGCCGACCCATATAGGATATCTTGGGTAGTCCCACATAGAATCATATATTGGATTAATGTGGGACCTTCAATAACAAACCCACGAAGGATCTCTTCTACAAGTCACAGCCATCAACTGGGTTCCCGTGCTAAGATCACTCGTATCCGGGAGGGTATGCTCCTCAAGCCACTGGTCGACAGTAAAACTTCCACGAAGTCCCACGATGAAGTATCCCAAAGGACCTCCATGTCATTTGGGTCTCAATGCAACAGATGTTGTGTCAATCAGATTCACGGTCTATGAATTATTAGCCATTTAGTCCCGAGGGCCCAGTTGGATTCATTCTCGATCCAACCCGAACGTACTCTAACATTATCAAAATCTCCAGTGGGGTATACTCAAAGGTACCGTCTCGCTCCAAGGTTTCCAGTGCTGCTGACCGTTCATCCAACAAATGTCTGGTGCCAAAGTTATGGTCAAAAGAGCGTAAATGGGTCGAAATGGGTTCGAGTCCAATCCGACCTAGCCCGACCCTGCCTGGCCCGACCCGATTTGGGATGACCTGGCCCAACCCGATTTGGGCTGACCCGGCTCAACCTGCGGGGTCCAGCCTAACATGCTGTGCAGCCCGACCCACTGGGTCTGGCCTGACCCACGCTGGGCGGCTCGTACGGGCATCACAGTGCGGGCGTGAGGCCATGAAGGCCCTTGAGGACCGAGGAGGGTCGTGAGGCCGCATAGCGATGCGGGGAGGCCACAGGGCAGTGCGGCGAGGCCATGGAGTGGCATGGTGAGGCCGTGGGGTGGCACGGTGAGGCCACTGGGGGGTGGTGGAGCTCCACGGGGCGCGGAGGCCATGGTGTGGCAGAGGCCGCGGGGTGGTGAAGGGTCGAGCCTGTGCCGGATGCTAGCTTGACTAGCCGCCCTTCGTTCATCACCTTCGTCCTGGACCTGGAGTTCCACTGGTGCCATCCACCGACATCGGTCACCATCACCATCGCGAAGATCAAAACAATAGGGAAGATCATTAGAGGGGTCGGGCCATGTGTGTTTGGCCCGCACCCTCCACATTATAGTGGTAGCAAATAGCTCTACAAAATTTAGAGTCAATATGGTTAAACTCTACAATTCAAACAAATCATAGATCAACTCGTTTTGGTTGATCCGTGTTCGCCATGCTTTTGAATAACGAGGAATTAAAACGAGAAATTTCATGAATTCAATAACAACCCCTCTCTTGTAGAATTGTTAACGATGATCGTGAGATGGAAATGGTGAATGCAAAGAGAGTTCCAATGATCGTCGCTTCTACAGTCACACTTCCGATGTTGGTTCAAACGTCATCCACATTCTTCAGTTCCGTAGTGTGTTCTTCATTGGAGAGCTTTCTCCTAAGTTCGCACCCTTCTCGTTCGCCAACCAAAAATCGCCTCCCATGAAAGGAGGTGCAACATGATAAAATATGTTTTTCCAATTTTAAATTGTTGGCACAAATTAAGTTAGCTTAATTAATTAATGTATATTTGGTATAATTAATTAATGGAGAGTTGGCATAATTAATGTAAGGAGTTGAGTGGTTTTTCTCCCATAATGAGGGGAGTTCAAGGATGTTTTAGCCTTGGGTGGTCCCCACCACCATAACCCTCTTGGGAGGTTAATCCTGGTGGTACCCACCTCCATAACCTCACACGGGAGGTTTTGTTCTGGTGGTCCCCACCTCTCAACATCTACAAGGGACTTCTAAATAAAATAAAATGTTACAAAATTTTATTATATTTTTATTCATTCATGAAAACCCAAGAACTATCTTTCACCCACGACCTACTGTGGTCAAGGTGAAGGTCACCATAAGCGAATACCAGTGCTGTGAGTTCAACGATGCCCTCAGATTTCAATTCCGAGCATTGGTTCAAAAGTTACAAAAACCCACTCGCATGTTTACTGAACGTACCTAAAAAAAGTTTAGAAATTCATTTCGGGCACTCTAGGCCTCGGAATCACACACCCTCAATTTTGACGGACTCGTAGAATTCCTATTTAATTAAAAAAAAATTAAAATAATTTTTGGGTCTACACAAGCTACGAGAGTTAATAGAGATGAAAACAATCTATAGGGGATGATTGAAGAACCCATTAAGTTTTCAAAGACTTTTTTATTTTTTATCAAAAGAATTTAAGAATTATATAATGTTTTTAATAAATATTTTTTACTTAATTATGGTGGTTGAAGTATGTGTGTGTTGAGTTAAGAAGGATATATTCCAATTATGGGAATTTGAGTATCTATGTATTAGTAATCATGGAAATGAACTAAGTTCATATTAATGGATTAACCAATATACTTCTTACATATGAGTAATCCTATGTGTATGTAGGATTATTTTCAATGTATTGTTTGTGATGTAAAATTAATAAAAGTTCCCCTAAAAAATTATCTAAAAGATATGAAGCCACATATAAGTAAGTTATTGGTTTTGAAGGCCACGTATGAAAAACTCCATGGTTTTATGAACTATAAAAGATTAATATGGCTTAAACATAACCCTAATCTAAATCCATCTGATATTAATTTAGATTGATTTAGGATATATAAGATTAAAATGATCCCATGTAAGAAAAAATGAGATACTATGTATGAATTTTATCATGATCCCTAGGACTATTTTTGAAAGATAGAAAGGAAGGTGTTAGAGTGGAATTAAATGAGATAAATTAACTATAGATATGAAAGACCATTGAATGATATTAGTAGATCTCAATACAGAATTATTTTCCATAAATTCAAGACTATTACTACATTTTCAATGATTTTTTAGTAGAAATGGATAAAAAATTGATGACCGAGGATCATAGTATTTTCCAAATTCATACATGAAAGAAATTATATGTGATTATTATGGAGGATTTAAAACATATAATGGGTAGAAGGATATGTGGTGATGATAACCATTGAGTGGGAGAAATGGTATGCATTTAATACTACTACACATATTTTATTTATTATTATTTTTAGATTAGAGAGTTTATGATCATGGAGAATATAAAAAGTCATAATAAAAGATCATTCTATTTATGTTGTATCCTTCTAGAGTTCAATGAAATTATTTTCATTTTGGTTTGAAAAACATCAGTCAAATGGAGGGATATAGTATAAATAATTGTTTGGAGAATTTTATATTGGTAATTATCATTTTGGTAAAGGAAAATACCATCCAATTATGTATTTAATTTATAAAATTTATAGATTAAATAAGACTTGTAATTTCCCTAAAAATAGTTGGGAAATATTTACCCTTATTATGAGAGAGAAATGTAAAAACATTTTCTGCCTTGGGTACATGTTATTTTTCTACATACAAGTGTGGTTGGGTTGAAATTATTGGGATGTTCTTAGTATTAATAATTCAAGAGAATTATTTCAAAATTAAATAATAAAATGTTGGTAATACTTATTGAACACCCTTTTTAATATTTTATGTGTGATAAAAAGGCCTCTATAGTAATACTGTAGAATATCTCTATAACAGACTATGGTAGGGCACTATAGTGGGACACTTTGTGGTGTAGTGGAACTATCTGTGTGGTGTTTGTACTGAATGCGGATGAACTTGTGGGTTACTGGGTGAATCTAGAAAATAGATACAGCTCCGGCCTTAGGGGGTGTCGCCATGAGTTAGTGGGTATGTTTATGCATGTGCATCTTCTTTATAACTTGCACCCCAAGTAAATAAATATATTATCAATTATTAATTTTAATTTTTAATTGTCAATTAATTTAAATTACAATCAATTGTTCATTAATAATTAATAATTTGAATATATTATAAAATTTAATAATATAATAATTAATTATATAATTAAATATTATTTATTTAATTAATAATTAATTTTAATAAATTTTGGTAAATAACCATTTGTTATGAATTTTTTATTTTATCAATTAGTTATTTATATAATACATTTGTTTGTTAAATAGGTTAATTAACAATCATTGATATATTATTACATATAAATTAATTTGTTAGTGTTGTTAGTACAAAGATAATGAAACAAGATTGAGTTGGAGTAGTTTAAGGATGATTGACCTCTGTGGATGTTGTTATGCCATGTCTAAAAAATATCTATGCTCATATTAAAATAAAATTAAGAAAAATTTAATAAATAAATATATAATAAATTATAATTAAATTCTAAGGATTGGTAAATATTTAATAAATAACAATTAATAAATTTCAAGAATATTTAAATTTTGAAAAAATTATTTTCTAGATGAAACTATAGTCAAAAGTCATTAACTTTCATCGTAAACCAACTTCCACAATTATTACACATAATAATAGATCTACAACCACGATAAATGCCCGATCATCTAAATTGACCTATTATTATTTCAAAATTGGAAATAAGAGGTTTCTAAAAGGTTTTCTATATAGACACAACCAAGAGGCATGTTTCTATGATTCTAGAGCATGAAATTTTTTTGTTTTTCTGAAAGTTCATCCAATGCTCATCAACGAAACACAAGAGGTACATGGCATGTTGTCTTGATTTTTTTATTTTTTATAGTATGATCCCATCATATTTATGTCTGAGGTCCTGGGTGTGTGAATTGGAATTCAATATTCCAATATAAACCACATGAAGACAATGCTTAAAAGGATGAAGAAAAATGGATAACAATGTATAAAACATCCCATGTATATGTACCCCAAAATCTAATCACTTGATTGTGAGTTTGGTATATCAATATAAAACTAAATTATATAAGAATAGGAGATGGAGAAAAATAATATACACATATAATATTATAAAAACCATTTAAATGATAAAATAATAAAGCTATGGAATTAGATCACGTTCCCCCAAAAAGATCATAACTATATTTGAACTCCATTGAATAAATAAAATAAAAATACATCTAAATTCACATATCATATGGGAAATCCCATTATTATATTTAGGAAATCCTTTGTTTATGTGTTTTTTCTTCCTTGTTTGCGGTCTTCTCCTTGAGTCTGAAGACTATATGGGGGTTCTATAGTGATTTTAATTTAAAAACATAGTTTTATATTGTTTTTTAGGACATTAGGTATTTTATATTTGGTTTACATGATGTGTATTTTTTTTCCAATAACATGTTGCGATGATTTACTTGGTAAAAAATATAGACACTACATACATGAAATTCATGATGTGTAAGGGAAAAATCATATTTTAATAAAAATGAAATACATTTTTTGGTTTTTTAACCTTATTTGATTACATGATGTGTCACGAGATTACACACCATTCAATTCTTGTGAGATCAGTTTTTAGGGTCCCGTATGAGTGATTTTATGTTCATTTAACCATCCAACTTTCCTATCTAGACTCATATCCTTTACTAGGTGATTTTGGAAACTTCCCATATTAATTTTTTCATTGAATGATCTCCATCACGATTGTATTTCATTGATATGGGTGGGTAATCCTTATATTTATTTGTTTCCCTTGGTTTTAGAAACATTGTTAGGTTTTTTTAGATCTATTAATCTATGATGATAATATAATTGATTCTAGGTTCTTTTCCTAGATCTTCCAGACCATTATTCTTTGCTGGAGAGTCCCATTGTAGGTGTTGATTTTTGGATCTCTTATTTAAAGGTATGTTGTTCCATAATTCGTTTCTCTATAATTGAAACCTTGAATTTCATGAATAAATTTAATTAAATTTTTTATTTCACTTAAAACATGAAAACATGATCATTTGTTCTTTGATTTGAAATGGGTATGAGATTTTAAAAAACCCCCCAATTTCAACATAATTGAAATTATGGGGTGGATTTATGATGAAAATTATGGCTTCATTTGGAAATAATTTTATTAAATGATTTGATTTTGATTTTTGAGAAAATGGATTAAACTAAAAAGTTATTTAAAATGGAATGAAATAATAAAAACTTATGATTCATTTGTGAATTAACTAAGGCTTCTTTGAAAATGAAATTGGGAAATTAAATTTTGAAATGTTTTTAAATGATTGATTGATAATCTGATAGAATGATTGGTTGAAGAACATACTAACCTATGTAGTTAATGGTGATTGGGACAAAAACACTATGATGCTGAATCTATAACAATTGATTTTTGATGGGAACTATTACTACAAAAACAATGGAATGACTACCCATTATTGATTCTCTTATAGGGGAGTAGACACTAAGTAATGGGTTCCCCCATAGGAGTGTATTTTTTTGTGGACAAATGGAAAAATCCATGAGCATTATGAGATGGGTGAGGATCCTCTTACCTAATAGGGCAACATAAATCATCGATTTTGTACATGCTGCTTTACTATGAGTTATTTTATTTAATATACATTTTATTGATTGATAATTTTTTTCTTCATTCCAATTTATTTTAATAAAAAAATTTATATAAAATTATCAGTGAATATTATTTCATCGTTGTTCTGATTTATCTTCTATCTTTTGAAATGAAGAATGTTTGGTTAAAAATATGAAAAATGAAATTCAATTTCTTGTTTAATTTTATCTGATAGCATAAATGGTAAATTTTTATGGTATTGATTATGGAACAACTAGTGGGACCCTACTGGGCTATATAGCTCACATACTAGTTTTTTCTTTGGCTATTTTTAGACTATAATATACCTGGTCTGAGTAAAGGGAAAGTGCCACTTGATGTTGGTGGATGTTATTGATCACTAATACCATTAAGTATTTATGGATGTGATTAGTGCAGATGTTAGCCACTTTTTTCTTGGGTAACATTAATTATAATCTAGTTAGATACTATGTACATTTATTTTTTTCTTCTTTGTGTTTCATTATACCCAACTTTTTCAATTAAATTATCCTTCTTTGAGAGTTGTGTATACAGAATTATAATATTTTATCTTTCATTTTTTGGAAAAATTCATTACCTATTTTTTATGTATGATGAAATGTTCCAGTCACCACCTCTCAAGGATCTGGAATGCCCTTCGGGCCATGTTAGGGCCAAATTGGCTATCAGGGTCACATGGTATCCTATATAGTTCATGAAAAAGACGTATTAGTGCAGTACGTTAAGAATCTTTCCTTGATTTCACTATGAAGTTTGGTTAATCTTAGTGTATATGTTGTAGGATTATCATGGACATAAGATGTAGTTGTGAGAAATTTCATGGCCATATCTCTTCATAATGAGGCTTAAGTTTCCATGGGTGTTTGAGGAAACATGTTTTTAGGAAAAAACATGATCTGATTTGAATATTTTCCTTAATTTTGATTTGTGTATTCTGAAAAAAATATTTATATCCAATCTTTTTTTATTCATATTCCTATTTCTTTTGTTTGAGTTTTTGATCTGAGTAATATTCTAATGTATTTAGTGTTTTCTATTGATTTTGTGTAGCATCGTTACCCAATGAAAACATATGAATATGCTATATGTGGAAGATACTTGTGAACAAAAACATTAAGGTTCTCTTATAGACTATAATCTTATTGAGATTATTGTGATTATTATCAAAGCTTTGGGACAACAACTTGTACCAGTCCCTATTCATCCTCCGCCTATGGAACCACAAATAGATGAATAAAGGAATTTTTACAAAGACATTATTCATCTGAAGACACATTATTTCAATGGAATTAATGATACTCATGAGTCTGATGATTTGTTGAACAATATAGGAGTCCCTTTTGGTTTCCTAGAAATACTTGAGTTTATTAAGTAGAAATGTGATAACATTATGTTGGAAGGGTATAGAAGGAGATGGTGGGATTCAATGGTTACATCGAATAGGAATGAGGGTTTAGAGGGGTATTAATTTAGAGTTGTTTTCATCAGTTAAATATATCTAGAATCTTTGATAAATTCTATGGATATTGAGTATCTCAACCTCCCCAAAAATTACAGGACAATGACGTAGTATGCGATGCACTTTGACCAGCTTGTGCAATTTTCACATGATATTGTATTAATTGAGAAGATGAAGGTCAATGGTTCGAGATGGAACATTGACATGATATCCATTCACATATTATCATATGAATATCAATATTTATACTAATATACTAGAAAGGGAGATTATGGTTGAGATCAATTTGGACAGTAAGTCATGGTTAATAGGAGTTCATTTTTTATCCCAATGGATGTTCTATGAGTTACTTTACAGGAATGGGGAATTTTCATGAGTCTCATCATGGTTCTTGACAATAGTAATATTGTGTCCATTATTAAATGTATAGAAGAGGGACTTTGACTTACGTTCAATGTGGAATGTTTGTGCATTTGAGATGTGTTTGTATTGAAGTGTGAAATATTTGAAATTCTTGGGGTCTCTTAGGACACATATATAAAATCATCCATTTATTTTATACTTCACTGAGTGGAATGTGATCATTTTCTCATTAATGATCCATGGTTCAATTATATTATTGAATAAATAATGGGTTCCATCCATAGATATCTCGAATGAAGCTTTCCCATAATTTGGAAGAGTCTCTATAGGATGTTGATATAGGTCAAGTGAATGTGAGTGATACCCTCACTATCGGTTCATCTTTAGTGAATTATTTCTTTGATACTAGAGCTTTTCACTCATTTATATCATATCATATTGTGAACCTTCTCAATCATAATACATAGATTTATTTATGATATGGATATTAATACGCCCTTCAAAATGAAGAGAGACTAGGGTTTCCATTGTCCCTATTTTGTCTCTCTTTATCAAAGATTGAACTAGTATTGTATTTTCCTGTTCTGAAAATGAAGCATCATGATGTCATTTTTATGATGGATTGGTTTGTTGCTTATAAGGCCTGGTCTAACATCTTTCTTCAAAGGGTATCCATTACTGCACCTGTAGTATGTGATATGTTTTTCAGGGAGAATGGGACCCAAGGTCTAGTAGAGCTAGACATTTTTATCATATGTTTGGGAATGTAATATCAGTATTAAATTTTGATCTAGAGAAGGAAAATTTGAATAAATATCTTCCTCTAGATTTCATAATGATTCTTATTTTATTTCTCTGGATTTCTACCAGAATGATAGGTAGAGTTTTATATTGATTTATAACCTTATAATCACCCATAAACTATTAATTCATTATATATAGAACCCTATGAGCTGAAATATTTGAACACTCTGTTGGGTGATCTTTTAGGGGAAGGATTTACATGCCTGAGTGTGTCACCATGGGTGACCAAAGTTCTCATTTCAAAATAGTTGATTGAACACTTTGTCTCTATGTTAATTATTGGAAACTCTCTCAGGTTTCTATAAAGAGAAAATACTTGTAACCACATGTTGATGATAAATTTTACTAGTTTAATGGGGGAAAAGTTTTTCTTAAAGAATTATCTCTAATCTATTTATCACCAATTTGGAATAAAAGAGTATGATGATTAGAGGGCTACATTTCAATTTAAGAATTACCATTATGACTATCTTTTCATTCCATTTGGTCTGAACAATACTCCAATAGTCATTATGAATTTGATAAACATTATCTCCTATGACTATCTTGATACATTTTTTGTAGTCTTTTTAACTGAAATTCTAGATTACTCTCAGTCTAAGGAGGATAATGTGCTTCATTCATGACCAGTTCTAGAAATGATGTGAAATCACCAACATTATTCCAGTATTTTGAAATGTAATTTCCCGATCTAAAAAGTGATGTTCTTTGGAAATGTGGATTTGAACATGTAATTTTAATTTTATTATGGGATGGTGAAATCCATTATGAAATATGATCAACCATGTAATGTATTTGAGATATAGAGATAATTGGGTTTACTAGAGTATTATCACTAGTATGTAATGAATTTTTAATGTTTGGATTAACAGATGACTACTCTCACTTGAAAGGGGTAAAGTTAAAATGGAATGATAAATTTTAGAGTTAATATTTTATTTTGAATCAACTATTTTGCTTCTATGCTAGTGTTGAATCTTTTAGAGGCCAAGTTGGTCTATGTTGTCATTTTTGCTGCTTTTGGTTTAGTTTTCTTCGGTGTTCTTTTGTATGGTGATCAAGAGTTATCTTTTAGTTCTCGATAGTTGAGGTAACATGAGAATAATTATCTAAACCATGACCTTGTAATAGAAGCCACGATGCCTTCTCTTAATGGTTTGTGGAATTACCTTTTCAAATAGATTTTTATTGTGTTTTATGAAAAAAACTATTGTAGTATAATATGAAATGAGTGTCAAAGAAGAATATACAATGACTCAAGTAATCAAGGAAATGAAATTAAAATTCTAGAAAACAAATTGAGATCTTGAGAGATTTTGTTCATGAATATAATGAAGACTATAATCTTCTTTCTCTCATGGTAAATAAATTCAAAAAATAGATATTTGAAGGAAATATACCTCTGGTATACTTTTTTCTGTAGTAGAGTTGGTTACATTGCCTCTCATTTGTCAAGAACGTTTTATGATGGAGAAAGTGAATTTGGAAACATGAAAAACCTGAGAAAAGGTTTCCCAAAAGAGAGACATCAAAATTAAAGGAAATTATAGATAAATTATTTTTTCTATAGATTAGAAAATGATGATAATGAATTAATTGAGGTGTAACACCCCGAGATTTTATAAAAAAAATATTATTTTAATTTCATTAATGTCTTATGTTGTATTCTACACCAAGATTACCCTGCGCTATACGCAACACCGTATTAGCTTGTAGTATACGCAACACTGTTCTTGGACCGTGTTACACACAATTTTGATAATAGTTATTCTACGCAACATTGAGTATATATATATATATATATTAAATGTATAAATGAAATATGGTTGGATTATGTTATACGAAACAATGAAGGATTCTTTCACAACACGCAACCCTGACTTGGCTTGCATTACACGCAATCGCGACCTTCCTCGATAGCGTGTGTTGTATGCAATACCGGGTTTTAATAAACAATGTTATATTATTATAATATTGTCATGAACTAGCCGTTATGAATAGTATTAACTAAATTTTGAATTTTATAACATTATTATTCATCTTACACATTTCTAGAACATGGTATAAGAACAAAATAAATTTTTCGGGTAAAATAAGTATTTTTAAAAAAATGCAGTTTTACCGCCTTTTGATGGCACACCCACTTTAAATATAGTTTTTGACATGTTTATATGTTCAATTTGACAAAATAATATTCTTCTTTTGAATCAGGATGTAAAAATTTACATTAGATAAAGTTTTGATATTTTTCCGACAACTTTCATATTTTAATGAATAGTAAAAACACGCTATATTTTAATTAAAAACAACTTTTTTCATCGTAATATATTATGTGGTTAAATTATAATATTGAATGGTTTTAAAGTATATTTAGAATATATTTTTACCACTTAATATAATGTTGGTCATTGGACACAATTTTACAATTAAACCAAACATAAACAAGTGTCAATCTTTTGATAGTTATTATCTCTTAAAAACACGCTTTTTGTTTTGACATCGGGAATTAATTTTAAATTAATTTCTGCCACTTATGTGTTTTGAATTTAGAAAAATGGATTCCATATTTGGAATCAGGATGTTAAAATTGTGTAAATAGATAACTTTTATTTTTAGACATTTTGAATAATTACTGCGGTAAATATTTTATTTACCATGGTTAAGGGTAAATCCGGTAAATAAGGGTTAAAAAAATAATATTATAATAATATCAAATTACCCTAAAACGTGTCTTAACCCTATTGGTTGATAAATGGTCGACCATGGGAATCTTTGGGTCGATTTTGGGACCCCATTGATCCACTTGTAAGTGATAATGACACTTTATTTTATTTAAGTTAAAATGAATACAAAAATGACACAAGCATATATCTTTTAGAAAAACAATTGTTACATAGGGTTATATATGTTGGATTTTATATTATAAATATTCATTAGAAATATAAAAAGATTTCCTACATGATGGTATATTATTTGTAATTTTTAGACATAAAAAAATTTAATTTATTTATGACACAACGATGATGCAGTAATTATCTTATTAATGAAATATTGACATAATTGATGTTATAAACACCAAAATAAATGTAATTTGAGATTTTTTATGAATTCCACTAATTTTCTAGGTTACTATGATATATTAATGTTTATTTAATCAACTTGGTTCGAACATTTAATTCTGTTATGACTTTCACAAAAATCATATATCAAATAGTGTCAAAATTGACACAAAATAGTTTTTAAATAAAATATTATATTATTAATTGTTATTGTATTCCTAAAAATCTATGGTTCGGCCAAATGACTTAGATAAGGATATATATATTAATAATAAACAATTTGGGGTTCGTTTGGCATGTTATAGTGAGTTTATTAACCATATAGTGAAAGAAAACAAAAAGACATGGTAAAAGTTAAATTATTTAACTTAGAGTTAAATCTAATTGATAAGGTTAAAATAATATCCTAAACTTGTCTAAATTCTATTGGTTGATAGGATTTCTACCCCTCCCCACCTTATCTTCTAAATAAGACCCTTTGGAACCATTATAAACCGATTTTGACTTTAATATAAAATAATATTTTGAGATATTCCTAAGGTGCCCCTCTCCTCTCTATAAAAGGACACCTCCTCCCCCTCCTCCTCACACCAATTTGAGCACTCAAGCTCGGCCAACCCCTGACAAAATATCTTCTCCACTTCCCTAAAAACATACTAGAGGTTCTGGTCATCCTCAAAGACCAATTCTAGTGCCCTAAGAGGAGGTCTCAAAGAGGCACTTCAAAGAAGAGGTAATTACCGTTACCAATTCTTTCATCTTTATTTCTTCTTCCACTTCTTCTTCTTAGGTTGTTTCATTATGAAGTAATAACATCAGTATCACTCAT
Source organism: Viscum album (assembly GCA_963277665.1). Lineage (NCBI taxonomy): Eukaryota > Viridiplantae > Streptophyta > Magnoliopsida > Santalales > Viscaceae > Viscum > Viscum album. The sequence continues at coordinate 1,568,803,092 of OY728143.1, forward strand.
ATACTGATATGTTATTATAAGTATGAAACAACCCTATTTCACCATCTATCCATCCTACGGAAAAAGAAATCACCGCGCGTGCGTACGTACGGAATACCGTCTCCACGCCGTGGTGTAATCTATTTTCCACCACCACCTTACATGGATGGGTATAATGGTGTAAAGAATAACTATACATAGTTATTACAACATCATATTGATTCTGATATATTGTATAATCCACTCCAATTCAATTCAATATTTATAGAAATGATATCATCGCTCGTGCGTACGTACGGACTACCGTCTCCACGACGCGATGAGATTCATTCTCCATGTTAACCATTTAAGAATGATTATAATGTATATATAAGAAATAATAATGAAATATATGACATTATAAAGCTACTGGATTTATGTATATATATACATATGTATGCCATCTACTTACTTCCATTTCAAGACAATAAGGAAAGAAAAACAGCGTTCATGCGTACGTACGGACTACCGTCTCCATGAACGATGTTTTTCATTTTATTTATCTATCTATTATATATATATATATATACTGAATATATATGATATATAAATCATATTTTATATTCTGGAAGTAAGTAAATCATGATATAAGTAATAATTATGTCAAGAACAACAAGTCAAAATACCTACGATAAATGAAACGATTTTACCCAAAACGCTTCTTTAACATGGAATTTACAAAAGAACGGGTAATATAATGTCATAAGTGAACCATATATGATATCATAACAATGAAGATGATTCTGTAATAAGTCAATGACATTATTTAAATCATTATACAGGAGGTTCGGACACATACGAAGCAAATTGGACCTAAGGTAAGGGGAATATCACAATCTCATTTTTATCCGAGATTGTTTATTCGTAAGTATTTACTGGGGTGTATCTTATCATCCACATCCATGTTTCCTCAATATGTAATATTATTTCCATCCACCTACAATGTTTTAAATCCAATTTTACCCTTTTGTGAGTTTTTAGTAAAAGATATGAAAGGAATCTTTTGTCGTTTTTCGTATGAGGTACATTTTGACTTTTTCGACAAAAGTAAAAAAGAATGTTTTTTTAACTTATACGGCACGAACGGATTTCTACTGTTTTATGAAGCCTTATTTTCATGAAGCTTCCTCTAAAAGATTTCATGACTATTTTCAATAAAATATCTTTCTTTTAAAATTGCATGATGTTTTGTGAAAAGAAATTTATTTTGAAGAAGAAAGGATATTTTCCTCAAGAATTCAATTCAAGTGTTTTATCAAAATTATTTTCCATCTAAGATAATAAAGGGTTCTGTTTCTATCCATATTTTTACATTGATTTGACTATGTTGTGATGGAATTATGTTTATGAATTCCTTTATCTTATATGAATGGTTTTATGATGTCATGTTGTTTAAGAATCCCATTTGTATTACATGGGTTATGCAATGATGTATGATTTATGATTATGTGGCACACATAAGAAAGGATTCATTATAAGATGGGTGGGACCTATATCTCCCTCCAATGCATTGGGTAAAGATTTTATATCTCATGAGATAGACATGGCTGGAATGGTAGGTTATACCGGTTCAGTGAAACAGGACTGAAACGAGGGTTACTCGATTCAGAAAGGGACTTTGTCCACTAAGATAGTCTTGGAAATGAGCCATGACTAACAAGAAATGATTTTCCATGATTATGTGTGCATGCCACAAAGTTTAAAGTTTCATGTTATGATTATGGTGATCTCATTTTCACTTCTATGATTTGTTCCATGTTAAGATATTATGATCTCTTTTGCAGGTTATGATTTTCAAAAAGATATGATATGATTTTTATTTCTTTTGTATACCCTTACTGAGCATTTGAGCTCACCCTTTTATGTTTTCTTTTCCCCAGGATATAATGAAAGGTTTTAGGTAAAAAAAGGGATGACCTTTATGGGAGATATTGAAGAACTTTCACCACGATTAGAAGATTACGTTCCGAGTTTCCAAAGACACTAAACTATTACGATCCTTTAGTGTGTGTTTTTGTTATGTACTATGTATTCCGCAAATGTAATGTAATGTCCATGTACGTCAGTCTTCGGGTCTCTACAGTTGGTATCAAAGGAAAGGTTTAGTCAACCTTTGGAAACTAGGATGCGAAAACGTTAGTGAGATCCCTAGAGATATTTCTAAGGTATGTCTAGGGATTTCCCTAAGGTTAAGTATACGTATAGGTTATAGTACTAGAATTACGCTAACGATCATAGAATTAAACCTAAGATGTTAGATATTGAAGGTACTCCCCCTTTATTATGTTGTTTTCCCTAGCATGATTTTTGCCTCTCACACTATTCTTTTTGGGTTTTAGACGATGGCTGGAACCCGAAGGAACCGTGTTGATCAATGCAATGGACAATGCAATGATTGCCCTCCTGAACAAACAAATGTTATGGGAGATGGAGTGAAAAATCTTATTGCTATACTTACACAAGCTATGAATCATTCTGGACTTCCAAATGAGCAGAGAAGGGAACAATATTCTATTGAGTCCTTCATGAGGCAACGTCCACCTTCTTTCAGTGGGTCTTCTGATCCACTTGTGGCTGAACAATGGATCAGTACTACTGAAAAGATATTTTCAGTTCTTAAATGTTCTGAACATGATAAAGTCATCTTAGCAGTATATCGTTTGGAAGGTGAAGCTGATCAATGTTGGAATCTTATCAAGAATACGAGGCCAAGAGATGAAATTGAGTCCATGGAATGGGACGAGTTCAAGAACTTGTTTTTCAGTAAGTACTTCCCTCGTATTCTTCGAACAAAGATGGAGAAAGAGTTTCTTGAACTGAAGAAAAGGGACGATGAATCTGTTGGTACCTATGAAGCAAATTTTACAAGACTTGCAAGGTATGCTTCTGGTATTATCATCCAACCTGAAAGTAAAGTTGATCGATTTTTCAGTGGCTTAAAACCAAGTCTTCGAAGGGCATTAGCTATAAGAGACTTCTGTAGCTATGATGTAATTGTGCGTTGTGCTATCAAGGTAGAAATGGAAGTTGGTGTTACATATCCATCTCATGGTTTTGACAAGAAACGAAATATGGAGTTCAAGGAGAAATCTCAGAATAATGGTGAAAAGAAGATGAATGTTTCCTTATGCACAAAGTGTGGAAAGAAGCATGGTGGAGATTGTCTTAAAGGGACTAGAAAATGTTTTAAGTGTGGAAAAGAAGGTCATCGAGCAGCTGAGTGTCGAAGTAATGGAAAAAGGGTTTCTAATGATGTGAATAAAGCAAACACTGTAGAGAACGCACCACCAACACTTCAATGCTTCAAGTGCAAGGAAATGGGGCATTATGCTAATAATTGCCCTAATCCAAGGGTTAGTGATGATCAACATGAGCAACCACTGAAGGCAAAGGACAAAGGAAAATCACATGCGATCACTATTGGCAATGTTGAATATGACAACGATGTGGTGGAATGATTAAGTGTTTATGTAATGGGATTCCAAAATAATGTTGTATTGCAATATTTATTGATGTGGTATTCAAAGTGATTGAGATATTTTTTTTTGGAAATAAGATGATATGCGCATAATGAAGACGAGAAAATGAAATGTTTAATAGTATTCATGAGCTCATGATTGATATAAGGACTAAGTGATATCATGGTTTGAGTATATAGAATTTTGATGATTTTGGTATGTGGAAAGTTTTATCTTTTAACTGCACTCATGTTTTCACTAAGGTATTCAAGAGAATACACGATTAAGGACTTTGAATGTTTGGAATGTGACCAACAAGACATATCTTATGATATGTGGGGATCAACGACAGTATTAAATCTCTGGTAATCGTTGCCACTATATTATGAGAGTGGACTGCAGTATTATGTATAAGCCTAAAGATTAGACTGGATTATGTTGGACATAAGTTAGTATTGTTTAAGGATAGAAGATTTTCGATATTATTGATGGGATGTTATAGTAACGTAGTTTTAGAAAAAGGACAACCTGCAGGACGGGCGACAGCCCATCGCTTCGGACAAGGCTGTAGGAATCGAACCCACAACCGAAGTGCGACTGGCCTTTATCGCCTACCACTGACCTACAGGAAGTCCCTGTTTAGTAGAAACTAGTTTTATTATATTAAGCAGTATGATATATGAAGTATAAGTTCATTTTTGGAACCATATACAATTAATCTCACTATAAGATGGACTTATAACTTTTGCTAACCCTTTGTTTGAAATAGATGGAATGACCCATCCTTCTATCACATGATCTGCTAATGCTTCACGAATAACAAATTCAACTTCATTTCTTTATGATATGAAGTGGAAATTGTTCAATTCACGAACAACAGTGAGATTGTAACAAAATCATGTAAGTATTTCTTTTAATTCATCAACTTTAGGGAAATGATCTTGAAAACCGAAAATGTTGTCCTAGTGCCCTTATATCTGATTAATCAGATGGTACCTTAGATCGTCACAAATTTATGGATTTGTGATTGTTGGCTTTTCCATAGCCATGTTCTCTACCACTCTCCATCAGAACATGATGGTTAGATTTCTCTTCCATATCCATATTTTCACCTATGTGGAAACCCAGTGATTAGTTTATTTGGGTAACCGTTACGTTTCATACTTTTGTTTTTAAAGATAAGTTTTGGTATTCCTTTTTACGATGTGGGTTTCTATCAAAGAAACTTTCAAATAGTAAACCATTTATAACCCCGACGAATTTCGAGGGCGAAATTCATTTTAAGGGGGGTAGAATGTAACACCCCGAGATTTTATAAAAAAATATTATTTTAATTTCATTAATGTCTTATGTTGTATTCTACACCAAGATTACCCTGCGCTATACGCAACACCGTATTAGCTTGTAGTATACGCAACACTATTCTTGGACCGTGTTACACACAATTTTGATAATAGTTATTCTACGCAACATTGAGTATATATATATATATATATATATATATATATTAAATGTATAAATGAAATATGGTTGGATTCTGTTATACGAAATAATGAAGGATTCTTTCACAACACGCAACCCTGACTTGGCTTGCATTACACGCAATCGCGACCTTCCTCGATAGCGTGTGTTGTACGCCATACCGGGTTTTAATAAACAATGTTATATTATTATAATATTGTCATGAACTAGCAGTTATGAATAGTATTAACTAAATTTTGAATTTTATAACATTATTATTCATCTTACACATTTCTAGAACATGGTATAAGAACAAAATAAATTTTTCGGGTAAAATAAGTATTTTTCAAAAAATGCAGTTTTACCGCCTTTTGATGGAGCACCCACTTTAAATATAGTTTTTGACATGTTTATATGTTCAATTTGACAAAATAATATTCTTCTTTTGAATCAGGATGTAAAAATTTATATTAGATAAAGTTTTGATATTTTTCCGACAACTTTCATATTTTAATGAATAGTAAAAACACGCTATATTTTAATTAAAAACAACTTTTTTCATCGTAATATATTATGTGGTTAAATTATAATATTGAATGATTTTAAAGTATATTTAGAATATATTTTTACCACTTAATATAATGTTGGTCATTGGACACAATTTTACAATTAAACCAAACATAAAAAAGTGTCAATCTTTTGATAGTTATTATCTCTTAAAAACACGCTTTTTGTTTTGACAGCGGGAATTAATTTTAAATTAATTTCTGCCACTTATGTGTTTTGAATTTAGAAAAATGGATTCCATATTTGGAATCAGGATGTTCAAATTGTGTAAATAGATAACTTTTATTTTTAGACATTTTGAATAATTACTGCGGTAAATATTTTATTTACCATGGTTAAGGGTAAATCCGGTAAATAAGGGTTAAAAAAATAATATTATAATAATATTAAATTACCCTAAAACGTGTCGTAACCCTATTGGTTGAAACATGGTCGACCATGGGCATCTTTGGGTCGATTTTGGGACCCCATTGATCCACTTGTAAGTGATAATGACACTTTATTTTAATTAAGTTAAAATGAATACAAAAATGACACAAGCATATATCTTTTAGAAAAACAATTGTTACATAGGGTTATATATGTTGGAATTTAGATTATAAATATTCATTAGAAAGCTAAAAAGCTTTCCTACATGATGGTATTTTATTTGTAATTTTTAGACATAAAAAAACTTAATTTATTTATGACACAACGATGATGTAGTAATTATCTTATTAATGAAATATTGACATAATTGATGTTATAAACACCAAAATAAATGTAATTTGAGATTTTTTATGAATTACACTTATTTTCTAGGTTACTATGATATATTAATGTTGATTTAATCAACTTGGTTCGAACATTTAATTCCCTTATGACTTTCACAAAAATCATATATCAAATAGTGTCAAAATTGACACAAAATAGTTTTTAAATCAAATATTATATTATTAATTGTTATTGTATTCTTAAAAATCTATGGTTCGGCCAAATGACTTAGATAAAGATATATATATTAATAATAAACCATTTGGGGTTAGTTTGGCATGTTATAGTAAGTTTATTAACCATATAGTGAAAGAAAACAAAAAGACATGGTAAAAGTTATATTATTTAACTTAGAGTTAAATCTAATTGATAAGGTTAAAATAATATCCTAAACTTGTCTAAATTCTATTGGTTGATAGTATTTCGACCCCTCCCCACCTTATCTTCGAAATAAGACCCTTTGGAACCATTATAAACCGATTTTGACTTTAATATAAAATAATATTTTGAGATATTCCTAAGGTGCCCCTCTCCTCCCTATAAAAGGACACCTCCTCCCCCTCCTCCTCACACCAATTTGAGCACTCAAGCTCGGACAACCCCTGCCTAAATCTCTTCTACACTTCCCTAACAACATCCTAGAGGTTCTGGTCTTCCTCAAAGACCAATTCTAGTGCCCTAAGAGGAGGTCTCAAAGAGGCACTTCAAAGAAGAGGTAATTACCGTTACCAATTCTTTCATCTTTATTTCTTCTTCCACTTCTTCTTCTTAGGTTGTTTCATTATGAAGTAATAACATCAGTATCACTCATATACGGATATGTTATTATAAGTATGAAACAACCCTATTTCACCATCTATCCATCCTACGGAAAAAGAAATCACCGCGCGTGCGTACGTACGGAATTCCGTCTCCACGCCGTGGTGTAATCTATTTTCCACCACCACCTTACATGGATGGGTATAATGGTGTAAAGAATAACTATACATAGTTATTACAAAATCATATTGATTCTGATATATTGTATAATCCACTCCAATTCAATTCAATATTTATAGAAATGATATCATCGCTCGTGCGTACGTACGGACTACCGTCTCCACGACGCGATGAGATTCATTCTCCATTCCATTTAAGAATGATTATAATGTATATATAAGAAATAATAATGAAATATATGACATTATAAAGCTACTGGATTTATGTATATATATACATATGTATGTCATCTACTTACTTCCATTTCAAGACAATAAGGAAAGAAAAACAGCGTTCATGCGTACGTACGGACTACCGTCTCCATGAACGATGTTTTTCATTTTATTTATCTATCTATTATATATATATATATATACTGAATATATATGATATATAAATCATATTTTATATTCTGGAAGTAAGTAAATCATGATATAAGTAATAATTATGTCAAGAACAACAAGTCAAAACACCTACGATAAATGAAACGATTTTACCCAAAACGCTTCTTTAACATGGAATTTACAAAAGAACGGGTAATATAATGTCATAAATGAACCATATATGATATGATATCAATGAAGATGATTCTGTAATAAGTCAATGACATTATTTAAATCATTATACAGGAGGTTCGGACACATACGAAGCAAATTGGACATAAGGTAAGGGGAATATCACAATCTCATTTTTATCCGAGATTGTTTATTCGTAAGTATTTACTGGGGTGTATCTTATCATCCACATCCATGTTTCCTCAATATGTAATATTATTTCCATCCACCTAAAATTTTTTAAATCCAATTTTACCCTTTGGTGAGTTTTTAGTAAAAGATATGAAAGGAATCTTTTGTCGTTTTTCGTACGAGGTACATTTTGACTTTTTCGACAAAAGTAAAAAAGAATGTTTTTTTAACTTATACGGCACGAACGGATTTCTACTGTTTTATGAAGCCTTATTTTCATGAAGCTTCCTCTAAAATATTTCATGACTATTTTCAATAAAATATCTTTCTTTTAAAATTGCATGATGTTTTGTGAAAAGAAATTTATTTTGAAGAAGAAAGGATATTTTCCTCAAGAATTCAATTCAAGTGTTTTATCAAAATTATTTTCCATCTAAGATAATAAAGGGTTCTGTTTCTATCCATATTTTTACATTGATTTGACTATGTTGTGATGGAATTTGGTTTATGAATTCCTTTATCTTATAGAATGGTTTTATGATGTCATGTTGTTTAAGAATCCCATTTGTATTACATGGGTTATGCAATGATGTATGATTTATGATTATGTGGAACACATAAGAAAGGATTCATTATAAGATGGGTGGGACCTATATCTCCCTCCAATGCATTGGGTAAAGATTTTATATCTCATGAGATAGACATGGCTGGAATGGTAGGTTATACCGGTTCAGTGAAACAGGACTGAAACGAGGGTTACTCGATTCAGAAAGGGACTTTGTCCACTAAGATAGTCTTGGCAATGAGTCATGACTAACAAGAAATAATTTTCCATGATTATGTGTGCATGCCACAAAGTTTCAAGTTTCATGTTATGATTATGGTGATATCATTTTCACTTCTATGATTTGTTCCATGTTAAGATATTATGATCTCTTTTGCAGGTTATGATTTTCAAAAAGATATGATATGATTTTTATTTCTTTTGTATACCCTTACTGAGCATTTGAGCTCACCCTTTTATGTTTTCTTTTCCCCAGGATATAATGAAAGATTTTAGGTAAAAAAAAGGGATGACATTTATGGGAGATATTGAAGAACTTTCACCACGATTAGAAGATTACGTTCCGAGTTTCCAAAGACACTAAACTATTACGATCCTTTAGTGTGTGTTTTTGTTATGTACTAAGTATTCCGCAAATGTAATGTAATGTCCATGTACGTCAGGCTTCGGGTCTCTACATGAGGATTATGAACCATATTTTAAATAAAGATTTCAAGAATACATGATGGCTACAATTGAAAAATCAGAACCACTAAAAGATAAAGGGAAAGATAATTGGTTGACTATTGCTGCTGATCCCAAGATGTAACTTGATGAAGCTCTTGGTATAATTGAAAATAAATGAAATAGAAACAAAAAGTAGAGAGAAGTTCCATAAGAGTCATATGAATATGTTGATCATCTTGAAGTTGTAATCTATCAACTAGAAGAACTAGTGAAAGAATTCTTAATAATTATTGAAAGCATAGAATATGTTGTATAATTGAATATCAGGATCAAGGAATAGGAAGATATCATCAATGAACTTACATCTAGACTAGAGGAGAAGTCCAGGACAATTGAGGGTCTTGTAGAAGAATTTTTTACTCTACGCAGTAAACATGAATGTGAATAAAATTCAAAGGAACAGTAAATAAAATAATGTTTGGAATATTCTTTAATTTTAAGAATTTAGGGAGAGCTAAACATTTTTTGGAAGGAGTTTAAAAGGTGTTGGATGATAAGATATCCACATGTATTAGGAAAAGTGGAATTGGTAGTGATGATGAAACATCAAAGCCTAGAAATCAGATGAAACACAAAAAAGGAAGATGAAATTTGGACAAATTGCAAATTCACCCGAAGTCCTAACAATGAAATCCTAAAATCAATCTGAAAGGAGAACTAAAAACTATTCAAAAGTATCCATAAGCGATCGATTGTAAAACTCTTTTCCTAAGTAAGGGGACATGAGGAGGATTACAGGTGAGAATAAATTTCCCCTTAGAAAATGCCAATTTTTTGGTTATCTAGGGCACACTATGTCATACTATGAATAGGTAAGAAGCTATTTTAATGGGAAAGATCTAGGAATCTATAAAAGAAGAACCAATTCATATCCTACATTTTATAGATAAAATATTTCCAATGGATATTGTTTTTATTGTTCTATTGTTTTCAATAAATCTTTTTATTTCAGGAAGATGAATGACATGAGCAATATATTTAGAACTCAGATACATGTCAATACATGACCAACGAACAATGTTACTATTGCAAAAAAAATTTCTCATTTGGAAGAATAAAATGATTATGATGACCATATGAACATGGAAATGATATTTGAAAGGCCATCTTCATCCAAAAATCAATATAATATTTAAAGGAAGAGAAAGAATAAATTTGAAAAGTCCATCCTTGAATAAGTATCTCTCGAAGCTACAAAAAATAGGATCACCTTGATATTTGATAGTGGGTGCTCATCCATATGACATGATATGTAGAATTATTAAACAATATTAATAAAATTTTAGATGGAATAGTAAAGCATGGTAATGATGGTGCTTTGAAGATCAAAGGAAGTTGAATTACTAAACTGGCTAATGGTGAGTTGAAGAAAACCATTGTTCTCTATGTGGATAGTCTATGTCGCAATCTCTGGAGTGTGTGTCAACTTTATGGCTCCGGAATGATAGTGAAATTTAATCAAAATGGATGAAATATCAAAAGAAAGTTATGGAATTATCTCATGAAAGGATGAAGAATAGACGAAAAATTATATCAGTTTGATAATAAATAGAACATTTTCAACACAAAAATTGAAGAAGAAAACAAATTGTGGAACCAGAGGTTTGGTTACATTAATAAAAAAAGATGGAAAAGATATCTCAGATGAAGATATTCATGGATATCCCCAATCTGAAAGCGTGGATGAAAAAATACTTGTGATGCTTGTATATGAGTAAAGTTGGCATGATGTTCATATCATCCAAAGAAGAAAAGGGAATCAAGTTATATTGATTTTAACGACAAATATGTGTGTGGATGATAAATGTGGATGAAACTTTTAGAAAGTGTTACTTAGTTTTGTTTATTAATGATTATTTAATAATTTCTTGTGTAATGGTTATTCACAAGAAATAGAATGTTCTTGATTTCATGAAAAGATATCAATTTATTGATGAGAATGATATAGACCATAAAATATTAATTTTATCATCTGATAATAAAGGGTAATACAAGTCCATTTAATTTTAAAATTACGTAGAGAAACATGGAATATAGCATGTGGTGGGAACTGTGATAACTCCCCCAAAAATAATGTTGTTGAGAATATGAATCGACAAATAAACTATATGGATATAACAATGCTATTTGAGATTTGTATCTCTCCCCATTATTAAAAAAATTCTTTCCAAGCTATAACATATATTCAAAATTTAATACTGATATAAGAGAGAATCCAAGACACCATATGAGTTGTGTAGGGAAGGAATCTCTATTTGAAGTATTTTCGTTTTTTTGAATGTATCTGTTTTATCTAAAACAATCAATGAAATTAATGGATTTATGGAGATGTTGAAGATTAACGAATATTCCTTAGATATTTAATGAAGAAAAAATCTTAAAAATATTTCACCAATTAGCTTTGAAGGATTTTTAGAAAGTATTTATGTCAAAATAATTAAGGAAAAGATCACAAACACACCTGGTACGTTTTATGTTGATATTATAGACAATGAAGAAGACAATGAACATGGAATTGATTGAAATGAAGGAGTAGATGAAATGGTGAAAATGATTCAGGGGTCACACCACAATGTGGATATAGAAGAAGATAAAAAATAAGAAACTGTGTTGGAAGAAACTTATTTTGAACCTCACAGATGAAGTTGAAGAGCATAAATTGATCAATCTAACAACATTGGGGTTTGGACAACACCCACATAGATAGGAAGAATAAGGCATAATATACAATATAAATTCCTATAATTTGTGAATATAGCCTCATTTTATGAAGCTGTAAAGATGCATATGGCATCCCTCCTTTTTATTACATAAATATTCATTACATTTTGCAAACATAGGATCTTTAAGGTTTAGTGTCTGGGAAATTAGGAACATAATACATGAAAACAACATAAAAAATTCTTATAAACCACTCTCATGGTTTAATCATAGGTTTATCTTATGTAAAATTAATGCATCTCATATACTGGATACACACATCAATGAAAAGGGTGAGAAGAATGCTCAGTAAAGAAAACAAGTGAAACGGTTGACATGTGATCTTGAGCAATTTTAATAAGAACAAGATCAATGTCATAACAGCATGAGAAATGGAAGAATAGGAAAATCATGATAAAAATAACATGAATCATAACTTGAATATTTGGATACAACATTTCATTTAGACATTCATGAACATATCACTAAGGTTTATGTCTCAGGTGTCATAAAAATTACCAAGGTTATTCACCAAGGTATCGTGAAACATGTCATCTATAGAGATTAATTTTTTACCCAATGAATTGGAGCCCTATCAAGTCACACCATTAATATGTCTTTAATTTCATGTTATCCACATAGATCATAGTTAAACATTTCATAAATAACCCATAGATAATAAAATAATTGGATTTCATTTCAAAATCATTCCATTTTAAATGTTCTTAAAAATAAGATCATTATATCATTTATAACCCATGGAAAGGGAGTGAGGGTTATATGTATGTCCATTCCAAAATAAAATATATCCTTTTTAAATATTTATTAATTCCCATAGAAACGAAATAGGTCTGGGTACACACATAAATAAACAAGATAATTTCTTGGGAGAAAGAGATAGAAATTTTGAGACAAAATTTCTACAGCATAACGACTATATAACATGGTTTTAGAGAATAATAAAAAGAGAGGGTAAAAGGGTAAGAAATTAATAAATAACTCATATTAAAATATAAATACATAATAAAATGGTGATAAGAACGTGGTATGGATATTTTAATGACATACCACAAGAAAAGGAAACTTGAAACGAAAGAGAAGATGCGATTTCTTTTAAGAGAAATTCGGCAGCCTAACAACATCACTTAAAAATTCATAAAAACTTATTATGAGAGAATAAAGGGTCACTCATAATATGGAAATGAAATTTACAGTAATAGGAACACATTATAACATATCCTCAACATAAATAGATGGAAAATATAAGACACAACATAAAAAAAGTCATGACTTAAAAGAGGAGGGTGAAAGAATCCATTACATTGAAGAGTAACTTCAAAAGGTTGAAGGATGGGATCTTAGGGGGCTCAATGGAACCTTGGGAGGACCCTTTTGGAGGTTAGAAGACCATAACTTCGTTGAGTTCTATTTTTTAATGAAATTAATGAGCTAAATGGCTTGGTATTTATAGGGAAAGTGAGTGAATAAATTATTAATTTCCAAGGGCCACCTCATCGGTGGTATTCGCAAAACCAGGGGCTTCCCCATGGTATTTTCCCATTGTATTGGCCAATTGGGACACCTCATAGCATATATCAATATTCATAAGTCGAAAATAAATCTTACATCATTATTACATCATTAATGATGTCATTAAACACCCGAAACTCAAAACTGCATTTTTTACTATTCACCAGAAATTCAAGTGTTTCATAAAAATCTCAAAAAATTACCCTAACCTAATATCGATGCTCTGAATTCAAAAATGAAGTCCATCTAAGGAAAATAATTTTTTGAATATTTTTAATTTAATTTTTAAATAAAATTATTATTTATTCCTAAAATACAACTTTAAAACCATAACTCATTTTGTAACACCTTAAAAAAGTAATCAAGGTCCCATAAAATTATTGTATAACCGTAAGACAATAAAGTAAAAATTTATGATTAAATATTAGGAAGATAAATTACAATTTTAAATTATTAAATTAATTATAAAACTGTAAATAAAATATTTATAGCGTACAAGAATACCAAAACTTAAACTATGATCAATTTTTCACTTTTAAGATGTCTAAAATGTATTTATACATTAATGGGTGAATTTTATATTTTTTTGGTCAAATTACTATTCATATGGGTATTTTACTATTCCTACATTACTATTCCTTAAAAACCAAGTGGATCTTATTAGACTCTAAATTTCTCACTGATCACAATAGTAGATGGCCATTTTTGAAAATCATTTCACATTATTAATTATTTTATAAATACAAAAATACTTCCAAATACCCTTTTTTCCTAAATTCATCAACAATAAACATCCTATATTTATCCGAATATTTGAAATTCACAAACTTTTCCATATGAATAAATATATATTTTATTTATATAAAAAGTATACACAAAGCCCCTAAGGTCTCGTTACATAGCCCCTTATTACACCAGGATATGACCTAAGTGTTAGGTGTGCTATGGTGATAGAATCTCAGGGTGGCTCAAACAACATTGCCTGAGTGGTGATTTATATCAGCTTAAAATTCTCTCTTAGGCAATTCTGTTCAAGCTTCATACGTTGAATTTCAGCTTAGGCTTGGTCTAGAGCAAAGCCTAGTGATGCTACCTCCTTCCAAAGCTCCAACACATGGTCTTTATATGGATCAAGTCTACTGGATGAGGACATTCAATCTTCTTTATGTACAAATTAACCAAGATAACTGTATTTATAAAAAAATGACGTTAATATTATAGTTTCCAACAATCATATTGACCAAGGTTCATATAACAGTCAAAACACAATGGTGAAATTTTAATTATACCCACAAAATTAGGAAACAAATATAATTAAAATGTTTGGGTCGTTACAATGCATCCTGGGTTAAATCCCTTAATGAGGAGTCAGATTTTATTGATACGAACTAGGCATGGTATCTTGTTAAAAGTCCCAAAAATCCCAATGTGATTGGTATGAAGTGGATTTTTAAGAGTAAATTCGTTGAGCATGGTAATGTGATCAGAAATATGGTGTGATTGGTTTGTAATTTATATTTATAGATTGAAGGTGTTTATGCTGAATAAACTTCTTCTCCAATGGAAATACTAGAGTAAATTAGACATTTTATTTTGATGAAAAGTCAAAGAGTATACAAAAAATATCAAATTTATTTAAAAAAACTTTTCTTAAATGGTGTTCTTCAAGATGAAGTATAAATAAAACAACCAGTGGGATTTCTACTTGGTATTGATGAAATTAAGGGTTGATGATTAAAGAAGTTAATTTATGGTTTGATGAAAGCACTATGATCATGGTATTCCAAACTGAATTCTAATCTAAAGAATCTCCAATTTAAAATTGTAGGAGAGGATCTGAACATATATGTGAAGAATTGTCAGAATGACCGGTTCATGGTATTGGTGTGCGTAGATGTTCTTATATTAGGTGGAAGCAGACATGGATCGGTGGATGAATTTTCCAATCATAGGATATCAGAATTTGAGATGTCTATGATTGGGAAAATCACATAATTCTTGGGGCTACAAGTGATTAATAAGAAATACTTCACTTATATTTCATAGGCAATGTATTAAACTGATTTTCTAAAAAAATCAATTATGGATGACTCCAAACCAATGTTGACTCTGATTGTGGTTGTGACAAAACTAAAAAAGCACGGGGATGAGACATCTTTTGATCCAACAATATACAAGATAATCATTGGAATATTATCGTACTTGACTCAAAAATGACTAGATATTATCTTTGCAACATGATTAGGGGCCAACTTTCAAAGTATTCTGAAAGAAGGGAATTTTGTGCAGTAAAAGGAATCAAGAGGTACATTAATGTAACTCAAAATTATTGATTATAATTTATGTAGGGAAATATAATGAACTATTATAATTTTATGATGTTTAATTGGCTAGTGATGTGATGGATAGAAATTGAAAAAAGTTGTGGATCATTCATTATTGAAATTAAATATGTGGGATGGTTGAGTAAGAAACAAGAGAGTACTTCCCTTAGTACTGCTAAAGTGGAGTATATCTCGAATACAAAGACCTACACCCAGATACTATGGATAAAGAAAAAACTAAATAATATTGTGGATGAGGTGAAATAAACAATGGTGATTCACAATGATAACAAGAGGGTGACGGATCTCCTGAAGAATCTGATTCAGCATTGTTGTACAAAGCATATTGAAACTCGATATCACTTCATCAAGAAAAATTTTAACAAGGAATCACTAAAATGGATCCTGATAGTACCGATGATCATGTTGTGACATTCTGAACAAGCCATTAGTTATATATGTGCTCGAGAAACATTTTTTTGTACATAGCTGTTCAACCACCTCCTAATGCAAGAGGAGGTAACGAGTGTTCTCCTTGCCCAGTTATGTAAATGTTTTTATTATTTTGTGAATTTTATTTATGTTTATGTGCGATATAAGATCTAGGGGAGTATGTTTTGAGATATACATGTCCAAATTAGGATCTTTGGTTCTATTTCGAATGGGAGATATTGAGAAATTCAATGTCAAATAGGTGGAGAATTGGAACGTGATAATGTTTTTTTGACAAACCAAGCAATGCTTCTGTGACATGATGTAGTTTCATTGATACAAAGAAACATAGGAAATGTGAAGCCACAATTTCTTGTCAGGGCTCTTCGCCTTTTGAAATGACTATTGATGAAACTATTAGAAACTATTGCTTTATTGAATTTATCTTCTGTTTTCCAACAAACCCAATGGGGTATATTGTTGAAAAATTTAGTGTTATTTTTTTGGAAATGGAGCTTTGTTTTTGTTTTTTGTAAATACATATTGTCTTGATCAAGGATTTTGTAATAAATTTGATCTTATAGTATAAGTTGAAAGTAATGTTAAAGGTGGCATTATTTCTGAGTGTTTCCCAAATTTTTGGGCCCTAAAATTGGAGAATTAGGAAAAGTGTTTTTTTGGAAAAGGATGGTACATGCAAGATTGAATGTGAATTTTAAGGTTTCATGCAGGTTATTTTCTGGGATCATCACCTAAATGTATGAAGAAGGAAGGAGGCACGCACACGATCTTCTTTTTTCAAAAAACATTGGGTTCTACACTAAAGAGACTTACAAATCCAATGCAATGTAAAAAATGGGTTTTTATGCACTATGATAATCTAGAGCTCATGGTAATAGAGGGATATAAATATGAAGCTACCTCAATAAGGATTTATAACTTTTTTCAATGAATATCTGGTGTCTCTACCATGAAAAAGTGTTTCGTGTTGAAGTCTTTTATAGAGTAGATCATTTGTGTGGGATGGTCCTTAAATATAAAAATACCAAGTGAACGTTATGGTTTGGTTTCATTAATGATAGGGGTAGTGCGAAAGTAATATTGTGTGATAATCCACAAATGTTTTCATAAGAAGAGGTGTTGTGAGAATGTTATGGGTTGAGCTTATATCAGATTCTGAATATCCTTTTTATTTGATCACTGCATTAATGTCCATCCATTAAGGACTAAGGTGCTATCAAAGTATCAAGATAATCCGAGTTGAACACATCAATTGAAATATATTTAAGTGACCTTCAATTTGAAAAATTGAGTAAGGTATCACCTAAGGAAGTGATCAAGGGGGAGTCGATGGACGTTTTCTAAGGGATACAATGTTCCATCCAAACAATCTTGTAAATTTAGTATTACTTGAATAGTGTGACTATTTTTCACCTTCTATATTCCACAACTAGTGAAGATTAGTGTATTTATGTATGACTGACACACTATCGATCTATGCTCCTTGAACTAGCCCTTAGCGGGGAACCAAGTAAAGTTGTTTTGTTGTCTCTTTATATGTGATTTTTTATTTATTTCACATTACTATGAGATAGGTTTTATATTTTACTACCAATGTGGGAAGAAGATCTATCACTTGAAGAAAAAAAAGTTGAAACCCTGATTCACCCCTCCCATTTCATGGCGTTTCGAGGTCCATCTAGACATACATAGAGGTGGTGGTTTTTCTGGAACCATAAGACCATATGGTATTGAAATAGGATACCTATGGAGATGTTATTCACTTGTTTCAAGGTATTATTGAGTTTTAATTTTATTAGAAACCATTTATATTAATGATGTATTGATTTGGGTTTTGTTATACCTGTCTAGCATTGGTACTTTTTTTGGTGTTTTTTGGATACAGACTTGTAATATTTTATATTCCACTATTTATTTGGAATATCTATTCCCTACTATTCACACATGATGCTTGGTCCTATTTTCTAACTCGTGGGGTTCAGAAATTCCCTTCAGGCTATGTCACGCTTTTTTTGGGAATTAGGGTGGAATTAGGGTGTTTTGATTTCTCGGTTGGTTCATGACATAATCACTTTTAACTACCCCTTTGGTTGGGAATTTCTCAATAATTACGGATAGTAATCATTTTATTTAATATTTACCCATTTTAAATTTAAAACATTTCAATAGTCTATGTGAATAGGTGATGTATCAATGGTATTTTTGTTTCACCAACTTTATCGATAGGGAAAACAAACTTATGCACTCAATATTGAATTAAATTTCTCATAGACATGGTATTTATTGTTATATTTATAATGTATGTATAATTAGCCTAACTTTAGGTATTTAGATAATGATATGGTACATTTACAAAATGGGTTCCAATATACCCCACCAATATTTAATTCAAATTTT
This sequence comes from Viscum album, assembly GCA_963277665.1. Taxonomy (NCBI): domain Eukaryota; kingdom Viridiplantae; phylum Streptophyta; class Magnoliopsida; order Santalales; family Viscaceae; genus Viscum; species Viscum album. The sequence continues at coordinate 1,568,821,708 of OY728143.1, forward strand.
ATTCCATTTGGCTTCATATAATTGAATTCATCATTTTTCCAAATTATATTAATTTAGTCTGAATAACCAGGTGATCCTATGTAAATATAATTATGTGTTTTAAATCTAATTAGGAATTTTTTTCACAATAACAAACACATACGTTAACTTTATATTAGGATGTGTGTTTTTCAGTTTTAGCATGTTTTCAACAAATTAATTCAAAATTTATATTGAATTAAAGATATTTTAAAATATGGATTATAACAACCATAAATAATATAAAAAATTATAATTTTGAGAAAAAAATATAAATCATTATGTGATTACAAACCCATAACTAAGAATTTATAGTGATTGGGAAAACATATCATTTATTTTAGAAGAATGATTAGATGATATACATTATGCTATTTTTCCATATATTATAGAAACTTAAACCAAGAATTGACTATACTAATAAGTTAATATCACAAAATTGAAATTAATGATTATATCAGTTAATTCTAAACCAATAAAATTGGGACTAGTTTTACTGATCATGGTGAAATATGTAACTACTATAACAATAATTCTCCACATGAGTTTCAAAACCATTTTGATACTTTTTTTTCAACTCCGTATTCAATATATGAAGTCCAAATGAAACTTGACGGTTTTCTCGATTCCTTTTTATTGAACCAATTTCCATCCTTTGCAATTAAACATCAATAATAACTCATTTACGTACACTAGTAAGTTAAATAATAATTTCTTAAACTTGAAATCCTCATATCTTAATCAAATTCCTCCTCCCCTATTGATTATAATTTTTTTAAATTTTTAGTGGTATTACAAAAAATTTGTTATAAAGATCACATGTATAGGTAAATACATTACATTTATGAATATTATAAAATGAGAAATTATCATGTAGAAGTAAAATTCTTAAAAAACACATTTAAATTATTAAACTAGATTATACCAACAATTGAGAATAAAAACATCTGAAATCATGATGGTGTATAGTGTTTTGTGGAAATATAAACTAACATAAATTATCCTAAATTTTTCAAAAAGATCATTTCCAAATGTTGAAAGGTTTTATAAATATAAAATCAATAATATAGTTAAAAACATTCCATTATTTTTAAAATTAACAAAAAGTAAAAAATATTTCTTAGGATTCCCATGCTACCAATGACATTGAAAAAATTAAATATTCATTTTTCATAAGTTTTATTCATGTTATTATCATGTGACATGTTTATTTAAAATTTTATTTTTATTTATTTTATAACTTATTATTAAAAACATATACACTAAATGCATAAATATTTACCCCCATCCCCCACTACTAAAAAATCACATTGTCCACATTATATGAAATTTAAATAATTATTAGAGTAAATATAGGTTTGGAAAATAGATCACATGCTAAGTGGTGACATGGGTGAGATCCTTAAACTAGTGTTCCTATATAGGATTCTTTAAAAATCCATATAAAAGTTTTTAATCTACTACCCATTGATGAAAAAATATTATACACTCGACATATGTAAACTTATATTTCACCAAAAGGATAAACATGAGTAACAATATAAGGATCGATCCATTAAGAATTAAGTTTAACTAATAAGAGCCATACTAAGGAATTACACATGGGGACCATCTAACCAATATAAAATATCTTCTAATGGATCATAAAATCATGAATAGACTTAGTTATATCTCAGTAGGTTCAAGAGTTATCATATGATTCAGAGTGAATCTCTTCCAACTTCTGAAACTATTATTTCTAATTCCCACATGAATTTTAGAGATTCATTTTTCATTATAAAATTTCCCAATATGCATATCCCAATATCTCCATGGGAAGGTTAAAATTAATTTTAAATACTATACAATATGATTAATGATGGATGGTGGTTTGTAAATTTGTATGGTATAATCACATCGAATCATCTAAGCATATACTTATGCCTTTCATTTTGGGATATACCCAATTTTCCAAGATTTTCTTAACTTCTTGATATGAAATTTTATATTTTCTCTTAGTTAATGGATGATATGCCGTGGAGATTTTATGAACATCCTCTTAATCATGAAGTAAGTTTTTTTATGATTATATAAATGGAAACCTAAGTCAATAACAATAAACAATGGTAAACCTAACCTACTTAAAATTATAGATCTCAAAAATTTGAAATATATTTAGGATTATTTTAGTCTTAATTCATTGGATGCAACCAATTTAGAGAATCAATGAATAAAAAGTAGGATTTATAAAAATCCAAATTAATTTTAGCATGGAATCATGAATTTGATTACTCACAGATCAAATATTTCTCTGTATAATATGGTTTCTGTGGAATTTCATTCTAATTATAGATATTCTTTAAAATTGATATCATGTACATGGTCAACAAAAAAGATTAGAAAACCAATATAATTTAGGGAAATAAATTCAAAATTTAGGTATCATTAATGATCTATGCTGAGAGAAAAAGTGGCCTTTATATTTTAGAGTGTGGTAAAATCCCAAATTAAAATTGGAATCAAGGTTATATAAACACCATAAAATTCCCATGACACTACAAATACACCACAAGTTAATGTCATTCCAAAAATACTGTAATGAATAAGTCTTATGATGATAGAAGTGTGGCGTGCTCAATTTTTATGGGACACTATATGCCAATAAATAATTGATAAAATCCATATACCACAAGTTGAGGGTCACTTCCTCACAAAGGATCTTATCATGTAAGGACTCTATAATGGGGAGGGGTGAGTCAACAATTATGTGTAATAGTGGGGAAATTCAAATAATTAAATCATATACAATAGTTTACACTCTCCATTTATCATAAATATGTAGAAACATATCATAGAGAATGAGCACATAGTGTGCTTCCAAAATTTGTGATGCACACCCGATTCATTAGATTTGTTATTGTGAGAATGTGTCAAAAACCAAGAGGATATGAAGTTGAATCATATCAACGGGTATCTTATCATATTAACTTCTACACTCATATATATATTTTTAACATGTTGAAGAAATACTTCTTATTAAAATTACTTATTTGTTATTCATCTTGGGATACATTCTCTTGGTGGTCACCAATTAATAGAGGTTGTCTAACTATTATGAATCTAAATGTATGTTAAAAGATTTAAATCATCTCATGATCACAAAATATGACATATAATTCATGTCCCTTGATGTTGTGTGTGGATTATATATATTTTAAATTCCTACACGAATGGTATATATAGTTTAATTTTATCTAGTATGGTTTAAGAGAAATATTTTCTCATTACTAGGGGATTGTGTCTATTGAAATGTCACCAATAGAGTTATTGTTTCACTGGATCATCACTAGTGAATTCATAGAGATAGTGGGTTATAATGATGCTTTGTTTTATCCAATAGGTCTTAAATGGTGGAAGTAGTTTTTATGGTCTATAAGGATAACTTAATGTCATGAAAGTGTTTTATACCTTTTAGTAAGGAATAAGGGGTTAAAATGGGGTTTAAGGAATCCTAATAGAGAATACAGTTATATTTGAGTTTCATGTCATGAAAAAATGAAAAAAATGGTTAATACAAGGTTTTAGGGATTATAGGATGACATACGGTTTTGCTATAAATTCATGAAACCCTAATAGTTTTATAAGGTAAAATCGGGTTTTATGGTCTCTAAATAGGTCTTAAGTTTGTGTCAGAATTTCATGCAATCCTGGAACAATTATTTGGTTTTATAGGGGTTTGAGTTTCTTAATAGGACATAAGGTTAATCTTGAGTTTCATGCCTTAAAAAATCATTAAATGGTTATGATAAATTTAATGAAGAGGAAACAAGGAAATTCTGGAGTTTCATGTCATTTGAAAAGTTTTAAAGGGGACAACATGGCTTTACGTTCTCTTCAAAGGATTTTACATTACATAAGAGTTTCATGAAATCTTTGATGGTTGAAACATTTATGTTGGGGGTATATTGTATCCTTGGAGGAATTGATGTTATAATGATGTTTCATTCCATAAAATAATTATTAATGGGTTTGAAAGGATTTTAACCAACAATTCACCAGTGAATGGTTGGTATCCTCAGAGGTAATAAGGTTATACTAAGGTTTCATTCCATTTAAGAAGTCTTAACGTGTTTAATATTAAATTAAGAAAAATAGTGAAAATGAAAGGTACAATGTTTTAAGGATTAAAACCACAAGTGAGGCTTCTAACCAATCCTACTGACGGGAATCAAATCCCATGATGTGTTGATCCATATATTAAATAACTTCATACCTTTTATGGTCACTTGACAATAACCATAGCATGACCATTAAAGGTTGTGCAACCAGGAATAATGATGGGAATTTATTATGTTCATATAAATAAGATAATTTTTTCATTCATTTTTATATCATGTGACTAGGAACATTAGGTGAAGGATTTTTAGAACCTATTTGCTGAAATACTTAGAAATGAGTGACTCTTTAATAGTATACCCAAATACATAGGTCACGTGTTGGAATGGCTATTATAAAAGACCAGTGGTCCTAAAATATCAAGTTATCTAATGAAATAGAAGAATGTATAAACATATTAATATGACATAGAAACCCATCAATAGACTACGCACTTTATATTTCCCACAAGATGGAGGGAAGAAATCCTAAATGAAAACTTGGTGTGAAGTAGTGGGTAAAAGGTTTATCTTATGTAAATGAATTATAAAGTTGAAAAAGATCCCAAATGACATTGAGGGTGAAAAAATGGTATTTATAATAAGGGATAATGAATATGGTAGTATTGTTCTTGTAGTTTTATCATGTAAGGGTTTTAAACACTAATGACCTTGAAGGGATATTTTATGGTCCCTGAGAAAAGATTAATGGTTTATTCTAAATAGTAATCCATGGATAGTAAAAGGTAACCTCAAGAGTCTTTTGTGGATGAACATAAAAGGGGGATACCATGGTCCCTGAGGACAAATGATACTTTTTAATAAGGGGGTAAGAAACTTTCCACACCTTGGTATCTGATGGGAGGAATGTGATGGGGGTATCTTCCCCAAACCATAGAATAGGGGTTAGGAATTACACTAGCATTTCAAAAATGATAAGTAAAACTCACATTAAGAGAACTTTTTATGTTGATAAATGAGCTCATAATGGTATCCAAATTTGGTTTTTTGGTTGATGAGAATTAGAAACAAATGGAATTTTCTATTAGGATGAATAACCATGGAAGCACCTATTTTGGGATACATGGTCATGGATGTCTCTGTTATTGTGTGCATGGTCTTGAATGGCCTTTCTAATGGTTGCATGGTGATAAAAATTTTCTTAATAATATGAACTAACAAAAAGGTCCACATTGATAAATAAATGATTTCAGATGGCCAAAGAAAAAATAAATGTCCTGGTTTGACCACAAAAAGTAAGAAATTCTATAGAAAAAATCTTCATTATCCCTAGAAAGAGGGATCCATAACACTTGTACCGCACAGGTTGGTGACAATTTCAAAATTATTACGGGGACTCTACCTAAGTTCCACTCATGGGGATCTAAAATTTACAAATGTTATGCATATAAGGGGGAGTCTAAATCATGCATACTACCCCAAGAGATCTTATAACGAATCACACCATTAAAAATCCATAATTAAGGGATTTATAAAAAGGGGTTCACTTTATCATATGTTGATTTTTTTTTATAATTATAGAAATTTTTTGAAAAAAGTAATAAAAATAAAAACCTTACTATACAATGTGGAAATTTTCACTCAATGTCCATTTTTCTATAAAATGGGTGCATATTACTACACCCATGTTTCATTCCTAACATTTTGTTTCATCTATGACATGTCACCATTGACCTTTTTGTAGTCCCTACACATCTTTAATCCCTATGAAAAATATTGGAAAAAATGGGATGTGAAAAAAATATCAGTATGGTATATAAGAATAATGGAAAACCATAATGCATTTAAAATTCATAAAAGCACATAAAGAATTTTTCCTTACTATATATTATACATTTAAACTAAAAATAATCATTTACCTTCTCATAAATTAAACATTAAATTCAAATATTATTTTTAAACTTTTGTAAACAAGGATAATGGAAAAATCATAATTCATAGGAGAATTACAATGAAAAATTATATTTGTCCAATATATTTCTACAAACATTCAATTAAATAATAAATTATTTGTTCAATTTTTAAAATCAAAATATATCCACGGAAACCAATTAAAAACATAGAGCATATATATATAAATATAAATCTTAGGTAATCACATCTTCATCATGGAATCACGTAGTATTATAATTCCAATATTTTATTAAGAGTAACTATTATAATTTAAATCTATCACATCATAGTAGTAATTAAATCCATCCATATTTACTTAGGATTAACATATAATAGTTAACGAATTCACTTAATTGGAGTAATTATCTCCATAAAAACTATCTAGTGAGTAATATATGTCATTTAAGTGTTTATCTTTACCCAATGCCATTTAGGTCTTAAAAAGACCCACCAATCACTTAATATACATAGAAACCAAAGGTTTCATCTGTACTCCCCATTTAGAAATTCATAAATAATTCAAAAATTTCATTTTTTAATATGAAATAAATTTATAAAATTGAATTTTAATCAATAAAATCAGAAACTTTTGGATTTTTTATTATATAAAAAACTACCTTAAGTTATATTATATTAATGGGATAGAATATACCTACCATTGGAAAACAATTAAAAACTAAAAAATCCTAGAACCATTGGAAAAGTATTTTCTTTGAAAAAGAATCTAAAATTTTAGATGATAATTTATAGTGATAAAAGTAAATGATTATAGTAAAATATATTTATGTTGTATACATTAAATGTATTCTTTTACACCTTGGTAAAAATGTCCAAAGTGACCCACATGTAAAACATTTTAAATATTACTTTTCAAAACCTTTTTAAATATTCAAGGATTAATATAAAATTTCATTGAAAATCATTGACTAACTTTCTTGATGTTTTTATAATGTAGAATTAGAAGTGAATGATTTTGATCTGATAATTTTCAAATAAGGTTTTAAATGAAATTACATACCATGTAGTTAATATTTCAATAAAATATATATTTAACAAGAGTAATTTAAAAGGATTTGTAAAGAAAATGAATTTCATCAAACAAATGAAAAAATAAATCAATATGGAAGTATATACACCACAAAAAAACTTATGGTAAAAATGGAATAAGTATCAATTAAAATAAATTGGGAGAAAAACTCCTTTATCTATAGTCCTGAGTCATTTCATAAGATTAATCACTCAGAATAATAAAAATATTTTAATTTTATACTTTCCTAAGAAAATTTGAAATTTTAATTTCAGTATCATGATTACTTCTATTTCATTCTTTACCATGACTTATTTAGTTAAAAATCATTTATGTTTACATTAAGAATTTTTAGATTGTTTGGTTTTTATCCTCAAAATAACATTGGTGTGTTGACTGTGATCAAAGGGGTCATTATTACATAATCAAAAATATATTAAACATGTTATAATTATCAATCCTATAAATAAAATATACTTTTGGTACAAAAAATATATAGTGGCCAGGAAAAATTAATCATGTTGTTTCATGTAGATGGTAGTCTGTACATAGCCATAAACATTATTTTAACTTTACTAGTGGGTGGAAAATAAATAAATTACAATTTAATTTAATTTAAATATCTTAAATATGAAGTATATATTTTATTATTTATTATTTTCATCATTATGACTATCCTTGTAATGTGTTAATGAAAATCCAATCACATCGCTTCATAGAGGTGGTAGTCCAAAAGAATGCATGAGTGACATTATCATTTTCCAATGGATGGAAGGGTAAGAAATGAATTAATATATTATCTTTAAATAATAATTATATCATATATATCATATATATTCATTAATTGATTAATTTTAACCATCCATATGATCTGATGATAAAAAATTAAACACATTATTTTGTGGAGTTGGAAGTCAACACGTACACATGAGAAATGTTTTCATTTCTTATATCATGGAAAAGAAGATAAAAATAGGTTTAAAATAAACACAATAGCATTTTCTATATTTAATATACTAATATTATTATATCATATTATTTATAGAATATTTGAAGGATGTAAAAGAAGTAATAAACATGAAACACTGAGTTATGAATTATATCTTTTAATAGGATAACCACCCATGGTGTACACATTAATGCATCTTAAGTTAGAATATTTGTTGGAACAAGACATCTTGGATGTAGGGTGGAGAGTTGGGAAGGTATTTTGGAATATCTTGAAAAATATATTATTCTCAATGTGTGTGAATAATTGAGGAGAGGAGGTTCCCATAAATAAGTGTGGGGTGTGGTACACTTGAAAATACATAAAACTTTTACATATATTATATGCCTTTTACAAGGACATGTGGAACAAAATTGACATATTGTTAACTCTTGTAACCATTTCTGTATTGACAATAATTTACCATGGTACCTGTTAATAATGATAAAAAATTAAATTGAAATTATTATTAATTTTGACCAACTAATTCTAAATATTTAATCCATTGTACCATATTCAATTCACAGAGTTGTAAAAACCAATTTTAATATATATATGAAAACTATAATGCAAAATGTTTTAATAAAAATACACATTAAGCATAAAAATGATTTTATATGAAAATCAAGTATAATGTGGATTAGTATTTAATTAATTTTATTGTTTTATTAAAGGGGAGTAATTTAACATTAAAATAAATACAAAAATAAATGGGGGTTTGTTAAATACATGAAATTAAATGATAGTTTTAACAAAAATCTATATTTTTTACTATTCACCAATAAATCAGTTCTTTACAAAAAATATTAAAACTCACCCAAAGTTAAATTTTTTATAATGAATACAAAAATGATTTTTAAAAAAATTAAAATAGTAAAATCAATAAATTTAAATCTTATATAAACACATATAATATATTGAATTTTTTTAGTAAAATAAACCCTTTCCTTTATTGATTGATAAATTATATAAAATTACTTATAAAACTATTATGAATATAAATCCATAAAATAAATAATTTGTAATCATAATTAAGATTTAATTATAAGTTTACGGAGGTCGTAACATTATTACCCCTATAATAAATTACATCCTAGAAATTTTACTAATCACATAAACTTGTAATGGTATTTTTCAATCATAGAATTTTCAAATTCGTATATTGCATCCTCAATAAATTGATTCTTAAATAAAACATTAATGTGGGGAATTGACATATTTTATAGTACCTTATCTCTTAGATAAAAAATATTAACCATGTTTTCTTCCTAGGAAGTATTATCTTCTAGGACTACCACCTTAGAGATCAAAACATGATATGTATTAGGATGATATTTCTTTATCAAGGAAACATGAAACACCCCATGTACCCAAATTAAGCATGGTGTTAAGGATAATTCATAAGTAATTTATCCATCTATTTCTAAAACCGAAAAATTTATAATAATCTATATACTAGACATTCCCTTTTTACAAAAACATGTAAATTTTTTTTAGGAAGACACTTTAAGAAAACCATGATCTATTTCCACAAATTAAATGGATTGATTCTAGTAATCAATATAACTTTTCTACCTTTTATGAGATACCCTCATATGAAACTAAATCATATTTAACTTATAAACCATCTATTATACAAACAGTATTACCCGTAAATTCTTCTCACCAAATTCATCCCCACATAATGGAGTTTGACACCACATTTAATATCATCCCTCAAAATGTTACTTCTATATACTTAAATGAAAACTGCTATAATAATAAAAATCTACTAATAAAATTTAGTTATCTTAATTTTTCTGATAATAAAAAGAAAAATCCCAAATACAATATTTAATCTACTAATTTTTTACTATGACTATCCAAAAAATTTAGGATCAAAGGATGTAATGAAATTTAATTCATCACCCGATGATTTTTCTCTTCCATTCAATTTTTTTTGTAAATATGGGAGCACATTTAGATAAAATGGAGAGAGGGCCTACATGTCACTTAACATTCATATTAAGAAAATTATTACAAAGTTAAACCAAATAAATTATATCTCCAATAGGAATAAAATGATCATATTTTTTAGTCGATCAATAATAACCCAAATCTCATTATAACCTCAAGATGTATTTTGTAATCCCACCACGAAATCATTGATATATTTTGTCATTTACATTCAGGAACTATCAATGGTTGGAGTATTAACTTTGGTAGTTTGCATTCTTATATAACATATTGGCAAGTAAAATATTTCAGGGTAAAATTAGGAATAAACTGTTTCACTGATTCCCATAAGTAATTTTGTTAAATGTATTTGTATATATTAGTTTTTTTATGAAATTAATATAAAACATAGATCATTGAGCTTAACCCAAAAAATATCTTCTACTAGGGATCACCTAGCCAACGTAGACTGTTTATAAATTGTATAATAACTTATTTTCCAATGTTAAATCCAAGAAACATACACTTCTAATAAATATGTAACATTCATATAGACTACAATCATCATTACCAACATTCTTAATTCTATCATACAATATATATATACTGACACCTAAATATAAAGAGAGATCTATCCAACATGAAAAAATTATCATCCAACTTTCATCAGTTCAATAACCATTGGATCTTTTTCAAAACATAACTTGTTTGCTGATAATTTATCTTTTCACAACATGGAATATACCACAATTTATGGTTTACCAGTATCATATTGAATAGTGTAATCATAATCCTTTTTCAATACCAACCATCTTCTCAAACACATTTTCAAAATGATTTGAGGAAATATATACATTAAATATTTTTAGTTAGTATATATTTCAAATTTTAAACCATATAAAGCATGACTCAAATTTTTTAAATAAAAAACCAACTCTACAATCTCATGATCATGTTTAAGATAATTCTTCTCTTTTAGTTTTAATTGTTTCAATGAAGATGCAATTAAATGATTATATTGAATCAAGGAATAAGTAATTAACTTAAAGGAAGCATCAAATAACTACACAATTAAATATTTATTATTTGAAAGGATAACACAAGAGTACTAACCAATCATTTATTAATTTACTAAAATCATTTATTACATTCCTTCATCCATATGAATTTGGATCCTTTTCAAATTAAAATTATTAGTAGACATGATAAATGAGTATGGTTTTCAAAAAATAATAGATAGTAAACCACTAATCCAAGAAAACAATAAATATTAGAAATATATTTTTTGTCTTTTACACTATTCTACCACTTTATTTTTAGTAGGATCAATAGTTGTTCCCTCATTTGAAACTATATTTCCATGTAAGGAATCTTTTGAAAGAAAAATTCACATTTTTTACCTTTTTAATACAAATAATTTTCTATCAATGCATAAATAATAATCTATATATAACTTTCATAATCTTAATAATGTTTTCAATAAAACCTAATTTCACCAATTAAACCCACCAAAAATTTATCTAAATACTTATGAAAAAATTTATTCATAATATCCATAAATATAGTTTGGGCACTAATCAACCCAAAAGGGAGAACCGAAAACTCTTAATGTCCATACATAGTATATAAAAGCTTCTACAAAATAAATTCATCCACCACCTTTATCTTAATATAAACCATGATTTATAATTCCCTTTAAATAATTTATTTTATCCGACAACTTATTATTCACACATATTTAGGTCCAAATGAGAGATGATAATATTTTAAAATATTAATTTTTAAACATTATCATTATATTATATCCAAAAGGTTGGTAGGTATTAAGTGTAGTAACTAAATATTAAAAATATATGGTTTACAAATATATTATAATAATCCGTTTTTTATCAATTATTTACAAATGAAACTAAAAACAAATTTAAAATATAGGAAGTGTTTTTTCTAAAAAACTATTTTTATGAATATAAATGAATCTAATATTAATAAATTAAATAAATAGATTGTGTTGAATCATTTTAATTGAATATATAAATATATCAAAATACATTATCATTCATCTAATAATTTTTTGGAATAACATAAGAATAAATCCATTTTTGGCATAAAAATTTATTTTTCTAAAATGTGATTTCATTAAGTTTTTCATAATTATTTTAAAATTATTTTTCACACATTATAAAAAATATTTCAGAAAATAATTATTTTTTGAAATTATCAAGTCAAAATTATTTTATGGTTAATTATTTGTATTTTTTGTGAAAAGTTTTATTTTAAAATAAATAGTAAAGATTTCATATTTTTATTAAAAAACTTTTATTTTTTAAAAGAATCTAAAATGTTTCAATTTTTTTTAAATATAATTAAGAGAAAAATTAGTTCAATTATGTTATTATTAATATAATTTGGGTCATTATAATGAACTTTGAATTTAAATTTGATATTAAATCATTCTATACTGATGAAACAGTTTCTTTAAAAAATAACATTTTCAGGAAGTTTACATGATTTATTTTAAATTAAATACTACAAATTATGTGATTTAAATTTAATAAAATGGATTCTATTTCATTAATCAGAATAATTCATATCATCGAATAAGTTCAACTTAATTTTCAACATAATGAATAGTAGAAATATTAAAAATTAATTACCAAGTTTAAGGTGAAAATGAATTTATTGAGGGTGAAACAAAAATGATAAGAGTTATAAATAACTTGAAACATGTATAATTTTGATGTTATGGCCATATTTAGACCATAAATCATCAAATTTTCTATAAAGATAAATTTTGAATCCTAATGTCATTTGCAAAGCATGGGAATAATTTAACACTACAATAAACTAAAGTTATATGAATAGACCTATACCAAAGGTTTTGAAAACCATTGGTAAAGGTCCCCAATACCACCATTTGGGAAAAACCATTTCTATAAGTACCATATAGATACCCCATAACAAGGGTTTGTAAAAACCATTGGTATATATTCTATAGAGAGACATTATACCAACAGTTTTGACATGAACCATTGGTATGTGATCCATTTAGAGACCCTGTACAACTTTTTTTAGAAAAAATGTTTGTATAGGTCACATGAAGAGTCATATACTACTAGTTTTGGAAACACCTATGGGTATATGTCCCATGGAGACACCCTATACCAATGATTTTTAAAAAAACCGTTGGGATATTCCCCATGGAGACAACCCATACTAACAGTTTTGTGAAAAACATCGGTATAGGTCCATCAAATTAGGGATCCTATACCAACAGTTCACAAAACCCCTAGTATAGGTATATACCAGTGGTTTTGGGAACCGTTGGTATAGCTCCTTGGATTGTTTATAGATTATTTTTCAAATAACAATAGATACATAAAATATTTAAATTACATTTATATATATTTATCTAACTAATTTATGAATGTCATTTTGTCTTAGTGGTTAGGTAATTAGAATATAAATTGGAGGTGTTGGATCAAAACATAGATGGATTTTATTTTTTCATTACCTATACTAATATTTTTTAAAAGTCATTGGGATAGGTGTTTCATATGACCTATACTAATAGTTTCCAAAATATTGGTAAGGATCACCTATAACAACACTAAATTATCCGATAGACCTCCAAAACATGTTTATATATTTTTCCAATTGTTTTGATACCTATACGAATGGTTATAAACCATTGGTATAAGATTCTTCTCTAGTTTTGTATTCTTTTCAAAATTTCCAAGTGTTCCCTCTCCCTCACTTATAAAAGTCCACGCCCTCTCCAACTCTCTTCATACTTACAAAGCCCATTGGATAAGATAATTAATACCAAAATACCATCTTTTATTCTATCCCAATATTCTTCATACATTTTTTTGTTATAAAGGAAACCTAGGAAAGAATTTTTTAATTACATATATTTCTTACGAAAGAAGTAGTATCATTATTAATAGAGTAGTACTAATTTTTCTTCTTAAAACTCAATAAAATATTGTTAAAACATTGTTAAAAAACAATATACATAGCGTAAATATAATTTTAAATTATTATGTTCAGGTAATGATATATATCCATATCCTCCTCCCTCAAATGGGAAACAAAATTGTTGATCATGTGTATGGCGGACTATCGTCTTGCAAACTGACATAACTCATTTTCCATCAACAACTCTCATGAATGGATATATTGATGGATTTAATATATATATATATATATATATTATGTAACAACAATATACTTTTGGATTTATAGTATCATACAAACCTTTTTCCATTCAATTCTGTGGGACATACGATAACGTCACTCGTGTATACGGAGGAGTACCACCTTGTGAAGTAATGTGATTCATTTTTCACATATTTTGTAAATGATTGAAAATAAAGAAAAATTTGATTAATATATGTGATAAATATAATATTATACTGAATAAAAAAAATTATTTATTAGTTACCATTCGTTTTTGAATACTTTAAAAAATTTTCAACAATATTATTGCATACGTATGGCCTCCCGTCTCCATGAATGGTTCATTTGATCATTCTTTATCTAATTAGTTTGGATGATTATAAAAATTTATCTAATGAGTAATTGAGATATTTATATATTTAATAACATCCTAGAAATTGTTTAAATATATTTTATTCTCAATAAACAAAACATTCATGACAACGACTGCTTGAGAAAACTAGGCAGTTGTCTCCCAAAATAAGGGTAATAATGAAATATTTTTAATAAACATGTAATAAGATGTTATAATAGTATCATACCAGAAATATAAATACTAATATGTTTTTGATAAATTAATAGAATGTTTAAAACCAAGATACATGACTTTAAAGATCAGTCATCTAAAAGGAAGCTTGAGGTAAGTGTTTTCATCTCAAAATATCCTTTTTCGAGACACATGTTCTTTAATACAGACAATTTATTTTTTATAGTGTATATACATTTGAATTACATATTATATCAAAAATAATTCATAATTCATGTTATTTTAGGTCATAATTCATTTACTACATTCATGAAGATTATTATTTAGATGTTACCAAGGTGGTAAGGGTTTATTCTTCAACATCATTTTGTTTGCGATTATTAATGCTTGAATATCCATCGAAGAAAACTATTTTATAATTTTATACTAAACAACATGATTTTTCATGTAATATTTATATTAATTAAATTTTAATTTAATAGTAGCATTTTCCTCTCTTTGGCACTAATACTTTTTGATAAAATTATTTTATGAAAAACCGATGTTATTTCTCTCTTCGATCAAAAAAGATTTTCTCTTCTATATCCATGTTTTATTGAAAAGGTTTTAAATTTTTTTAATGTTATGCTATTATTATTAAATTAATGTTTATATATTATTTATTTTTTGACATAAATAATTTTAAAGGAATAATCTTTATGTTTTTCAAAAGAATAACGTTTTAGACTTTTTACCAAAATGTGAATAGAATGTTTTCTTTTAACTTATACAGAATAAACATCAATTCTCTCCATCAAGACCAGTAAATTATTTTACAATTCATTTAGAATTTTATAATTTTTATTTCAAATATAATTTTTCCTTTAATTTTTTTGATTTTGTTGTTCTATTTAAGGGATTTCTCTAAACCACCCTTCTTCCATGGGTTACAACATCTATCTCTCTAACTCTCATTATACCTATATTTAATGTTATTAAATGGTACAAAATTATGAATATATGTGTCTCAAATATATATATATATATATATATCTTATTCTCACTTCATCTCATATGGTAATACATCCATTATGGTCATTTCTCAAACTCATTCATTATAAAATTTCATTCTATTATGATATGAGGAAATTTTATACAACCCATTTATTCTATAGGTAATTCCTATGTATATGAATTCTAATGGATTTTATTTTTTACATCACTAATAAATAATAGTCATTTTTTCAAAGTTTTACATAGGAATAACTCTAATGAATTGGTTTAATATTTTATATCATGAGACTTTGTGTGTGGGATTAGGAGGTAACATAAATACATTATGTGGATTTTCCAATAATATGATATTATCCATGAAGTGTTCCTTCACTCATTTTTATGTAATTTTATATATTTTTCATAATTTGATATGATTCTGTGATCTCATTTAATTTATGTCATTATCCCATTTTATTTCTCACGACCATTATCTTTTATGATATCATCTTATACAGTTGGGTCACATGTTATGATTCCTCATCCTATTTAATTCCTTACTTGGATTTTTAGTTTACTAATTTACATTATGTATTCCAATTGGTATACTATGATGTTATATGAGTCCAATGGTAATTCATATCACAATATATAGAATAAAATAAATAATTTTTTATTTTAGTCATATGCTGTTGTTTTCTATATCGAGTATTGAAAAGACAATACGCCTTCCCATCCTTGATTTTTTATTTAATGGATATTAATTTTAAAAATAATTTAATAATATTTATAAAACTTATTAGGTCACTATATTTGGAACCAAATCATTGTTTAATTATTTTTTACGATTATGATTACAAATAATTTGTAAAAAAAACATTAGGGTAACTCATACTATAAGATAACATTCAAATATTTTTGTAAAGAAGAGATTATGTGATTTTCAAAGAAATTACATCCCTCTCTAGATACTACAAGTGGTTATGGAACTGGAACAATTGTACCTACGGCTAATAAATTTAATAATGGAGCACTAATTTTGACCCAATCATTACCTAGTTCATGATAACGTGCCTCATGCATGGTTTGACACATCTGGGGATATTTTTTTGTTAATACCCATTTGTTTAATGAACCATTATAAAGGATTTGAGTTGATATGACCATGGATGATCATGGTTAACCCTATGATGTCTTAGATTAATAATCAGGTTTTCAGGATTTAGGAACCAAATGTGTATTTTAAAACTTCTCACATTGATTATTTTTCCTCACAGAATAATGTTTTTTAGTCAATGAACAATGTTAGAAGGAACTGGGTTAATATTGAATGTGACAGACAACATATTGATGAGAAATTAGATGTGATAATATTAATAGTGAAATATGTTTCGTTTATGCCTCATTAGTTAGCATGATATTTGATTAAAGGCATGAACCTTAACCAACACTTGGACGCACAAAAAATATAAGGATAAAGTTCGCTAAGAGCTCAAGTGGTGGAGACCATAAAGGAAAGAAGATTCTTTCAATTATATGTAAAAAATATGGGTATAATCACTCAAGGGAATCTCTAAAAGTTATAGGGAGATGATTTAGGTGCGGAAATTATGGGAAAAGAGAAATTAATTTTCATGGAAAAATGAAGAGTTCAATGGAGGAAAATGAACTTCATCCAAAGGATCCCTCTTTATTTAATGCCTTATATGTGGGGAACGTGGCCATTATATTAATTAATTCCTTAATACATGGATTAATTCCATAGGTCATATGTTATTAAAATCATTGATTTTGAAGGATTTAATTTCTTATATTTTGGAAATTGAGAATCATGTTTCTGAATTATTCTTATCAATAAGATTATGGTTATAAAAAACATGAAAATTATAAGAAATGTTAGAAGTAGTGTTTATTTTAGGATTTGGAAGAATATATTTAATAGCAATGAAGGCATATAATAGTGATTTAGTAATTATATTGTTAGTGTTATCTTAGAATAATGTTATTATAATTTTGGGACTCATAATAATATTATGCAAAATAGAATATCATGTGAATTTATTTGAGTAATAAATGTTGAATTAAATTTTTCTATTATACATGACATTAATGTATCTTTATGGTGATTTACATTATTTATAAAAATGGTTATAATATCTAGAATATTATATTATTATCAAATATACATTTTCTAAATATGACATTAAGAGTGATTAATGTCATTTGGAGGTAAATGTGAAATCTATCTTGAATGAATAAGTGGTCAAATAATTGTAATTTTTATTTTTTTCACACATTGTATGATTTATTTGGATGAAATTTGATTTTAGTTATTCATAAAATGTTCTATATTGACCTTCATATGTTTGTATAGAGAGTTTTGATATTAATTTTTTATTTTCTCATATAATGGTTTGTACTTTTTGGGAATTATCTTACCTTATATCAATCATTTTAGTTTTGGTTAATATCTAAATATAGGATGAATATATTCTTATCCTTTTATGGTTTATGTGATCCATTAGAATTTAATTTTAGTGATTTAATCATGAATAATTAATCTTGAATACTCATCATTTGAATAAGTGATGAGATAATGGTAGAAATTTATTAAGCTATGAATGTATAATTTTCATGTAAGTATATTTCATTATTTTCTATATTTTTTTTTTCAAAAGTAATTCCTCAACCTTAGGGTAAGGATCATGAAATTTAAATGTTAGTTTTTTTAATAAATCTATATAATAATATTTCTTAAAAAAGTCATAACATTATAATCTAGATGGTTCTTCTTTCCAAATCCTTGTTTTCACATCCTAAAAATGTTCTCCTTATCATAAAACCATGTATTGTGATATTTCATATGGCCTCTATACTTTCATATCCATATTTTTAAAGGATGTTTTATTATCCCTTTTTACGATGTGGGTGTTATAGAAAGGAATTTTTAAATGTAAATCCCATGATTATAGGGGAGAAGATCAAATTGAAAGGAAACAGTCTATTTAAGGGGGTATAATTTTACACCAAAATATATCATAATTTTATTTAAATAATTTATTTTCTCTGTTATCTTGAAATCCACAAAAAACATGGTCTAAATTAGTGGTGATACCATGTCAATATATTATTATTTAAACATGACCATTATAACGTAGTCATTAAGTTAGATGTTTTGAATATGCTTAACTAAAATATGAAAATTTATTATTTACAAATATAAAAAATCAATTCTCTAGTTTAAAGTTATTTTTAAATGAAAATTAAAACTAATTTAAAATAAAGAACATGTTTTTTTGAAATATTGTTTTTATGTGAAAGAATTTATTTTATATTAATAAATTAAATAAATTACTTTTAGTGAATGATTTTAATTATATATATATATATTATATTGCATATTTTATTTCATCATTCAACTAATATTTTTATATGAATAAGATAATAATAAATCTATAATTATGCTTAAAACGTTTATATAAATTGTAATTTAATTGCGATTTGTGAACTAAATTTAATATTTTTTTAAATTTTATTTGAAAAAAAAATCATTTTAATTATTTCTGTATTATATTTATGATACTTATTTTTATTTTCCAAACAAGTTTTATTTTTTAAGAAATACAAAAAAATACATTTTTTATTAAAAGGTCTCATTTTATAAACATTTAAAAAGTTAACATTTGTCCTAAACTTGTTTTTAAAGTCAATTTAGTTTCATTATATAAATATTAATTCACATTATATCATTGGAATCAATTTTATATTGAATTTGTAAAATAAATTTTTTTATACTTTTGAAAACATTTATTTAGAAAACATCATTTTCGTCGCACATTTGATATTTATTTTAAATTACATTATCCCACTATTGTGATTTGAATATGATAAAAGTTATTTCATATTAGCAATAATTATAATTAATATCATTTAATAAGATAAACTTATTTATTTTACCTAAATTAATAGCGAAAATTGAAAAACTTTATTACCACAACAAAGGTGAAAACATGTTTTCCTATGGTTAAACTAACATGATAATTGTTAAAAAAGTCCTAAAAGTTGTCAAATTTTTATTTTCTGGATATATTTTGGCATTATTTTATCCATGGTTCTATAATGATTGTTTTAAGTGCCTTCATTCTTGTGAAAAATCTTGGTAGAATTTATTCATTTTAATAATTCAATGTGTGACCTCTCCCCCACTTATAAAAGGCCACCCCACTCCTCTTTTATTCTCCATTAAATATCCATTTGGGTGAAAAAATTATTATCACAACTATTACTTCCCTAAAAAATCATATTTGTCTTTTTTTATTATAAATCCTGCCTGGTATGGCTTTTGTTGAAAACCTAATGTGGTTGTTCGAATAAGAGGTATCTTTATAAAACTAGAGTTTCTATTATATTTCTTCTTTAACCACTATAAATATAATTAACAAATTGTTAAATAAAATTCAGAATATTATATATAATTATATGTTATTATGTTAATTTAATGACCAATATCCATTTCTTCCCCATGAAGTGGGAAAAAAACCATCGATGATGTATATAGTGAACTATCCCCTCGTAAAATGATATAACTCATTTTCAATCAACAACACCCAGGAATGGATATACTGATGGAATTAATATATATATATATATATATATATATATATATATATATTATTTCGAAAACAATTTCACTTCTTGAAATAAATTATCACATATACATTCTTACATTACATTCCACGAGGGATACAATAACATCGGTTGGGTGTACGACATAATACCACCTCACAAAGCGTTGCGATTCATTTTCGATTATAATTTTCATAGGAGGAATTAAGGAAACATTTAATGAATATATGTGAAATATATAAAATAATAAATACTCTTTAATGGGGATTAAAGTTTTACTTGTCCTTCCTTCCATCTGTCAAAAAATAAAAACAATGTTCTTGTGTATATTCTGTCAACCATCTCTATGAAAAATGTATTTCATCTTACTATCTATAAATTTAAAGGATTATTAAGAAGATTTATATAATGATAAAATTTGAGATTCATAATATTAATACCATTCTATAGATGTTGTAACTATATCCCATGATCAATAACCCTAACTTTCTCAACAAAACATGCGTGGGAAAACATGGAACATAACACCTGAAACAAGGGTAATAATAAAATATTATTAATAAAAAGGTGATTAGATGATATAATGGGATAATATATGATAGTATAAATATTAATATCATTAATTTATAAATTTATAAAATGTTTAGAACCCTTATACATGAGGTTAAATATCACTCAAACGTAGCAAGAGGAAATTTATTTTATAACAAAATTTATATCTTTGAGACACATGTTCTTTTATGAGACTAATTTATTTTATATGGTGTATATAATTCACATTACATATTATCTTATAAATACTTAATACCTAATCATATTTTATGTTACAATTCACTTAAATCATTCATATATATTATGATTCAAAAGATACTATGGTGGTACGGGTTTATGCTTCAGTCTCATTTTATTATGGTCTCTTTATGCTTGAATTTCAATTGAAGAAAAATAGTTGATTATTTTATAATAAAACAATTTAATTTTATTATCATATGGTTATTAGTTAAATTTTCTAGTAATAGATTAATTTTCATATCTTTTTTACTTACGACTATTAAGAAAATGTTTTTAATAAAATAATCATTTATTTCCATGTTAAGTTGAAAATGATTCTCTTCTATATCCATGTTCACTTAAAATGTTTAGAAAGATATTTTAATATCATCCTAATATTTTGAAAATTAATTTTTACGCATGATTTATTTAATTGAAAATTTGGTTTTAAAGGAATCTTGTTTTTTCACTTTTCTAACAAGGAACTTTTTGACTTTTTACCAAAATGTGAATGGAATGTTTTCTTTTAATATAGACGTAATTAATCGAGTTTTCTATCATTTAGAAACTCAATTTTTGGAATATTATATTAAGTTTTTATAATTTTATTTTAAAATAACTTTTTCCTTAATAATTTATAATTTTTTTATTTTAATTATGATGTCTCTCTAAACCACCTTCTCCATACGCTACAACCTTTCACCGCTCACTCACTTTAAATCTCTCTTTAATGATAATAAGTTGTTATAAATTGTGTATATATGTCTCCCACATTTATACCTATCTTATTCACCCTTACTTTTATGGGGGTAATATAAACCTTATATTGATTACTCAATTCCCTTATTAACAAATTTTATTAGATTATGATTTAAGGAAAGATTAAGCAACCCATTTCATTACATAGGTAATTATTATTTTTAGGACTTTTGATGGATTTAATTTTAGTGCCACACCTAAATAATGAACATGTTATGATGGGTGGAACTAGATATCTATCCAATGAATTGCGAAAAGTCTCAGTCTCATGATACATCATTTATGGGATTAGAGAGTAAACATAATCTATTATGGGACTTTTTACACCATGTGATATTTTATAGGAAGTTATTCTTGACTCATGTTTTTATATTGTGTTATGTTTTGAAACATTTCTTACAATTCCATGATCTAAAGAAAAAATATTCTTAATTTTATTATCCTTTGTGAATAATCTGGATCCTTCTCTTTTATGATATCATGTTATACATTTGGGTCACGTGTTATGCTATTTTATTATGTTTAATTCACTACTATGTTTTCTAGATCACCCCATTGTTTTTTTATTCCCTTAGTTATCCTATTTATTTTTAGATCCCAATGGGATGTAAGGTCACATTATGAAAATTAAAATATATATGTTTTAATTTAGTCACATGTTGCATTTTTATGTACAATGTCTTCAAAATATAGTAGGTCTTCCAATTCATATTTTATATTTCACGTGTATTTATGTTAAAAATAATATAATGAAATGCGTGGATGGTTTTGAGTCATTATATAACAAGAAATAGATGGGATTAAGATCAATTTTTGACAAATATTGGGCCCCACGGTTCTAATCAAATAAGTCACTAATATGAGGCAACACGTAATTGTTCTTATCAATGATTCCATTGAGTGTTATCTATTCAATGAAAAGTCTCATGGAAACAAAATCATTTTATAAAAATAATAGGATCACCCAAGGTTATGTTATAGGGTGGATGAAATCCTTATAAATATACTATTGTAAAGGATGTTTAAATTAAAATAGTTATATTGAATCCATTCAATATGGGGAATTTGAAATGAATGAGCATTGAGTATTAAGTAGAAAGTCAATTCAACCTACAGATAAAGGATAAAGATAAAAAAATCAGCAGTAAATACAGCTAGTTATTAATCTACCCCTATATAATCACTAATTTTAACATCACCTTTCTTCTTAAATATATGTTCAATATAACTTTTCCTTCTATATTTTATCATTTTATTTACTACAAAATATGTTATAAAATGTACGAATTCACTCTTATATTCCATATGAAAATCACTCTGAAAAAATATGTTCCTTTGTTCTATAGTATATTATAGAATGAAAAATTGAAATATAATCAATAAAAAAATTTTCATCAAAATATACAATGGAAAAGACCACATTATTTATAGGAAAATACTTTCCACAGACGATGACATGAAGATTTTAATAAATTATTTTAACCATTCTAATACTCCATGAGTTTTTACTAAAATATATGAATTAATTTAATGATATTTAATTTATAATTTAATTTCAAATTTACAAGATAAAAAAGAATTGCTATATCCTATATCAAAAAATACATTCACATAATATTAATAAATATTTGATATTCCTTTCACCACATCGTTTGAATGTCTCATATCTCCTGTAGTAGTTTAAAAAAGCATTTCCTGAAGTGTTATTTTTCCAGTAATGATTATTTCCACCTTGAGTAAATATATTTATAAATGCATTATCATAAATTCTCAACTATTTCCAATTAAAAAAATTATTTATAGATAATTATCTATTTTACCATTACTTTTCAGATCACAACGCTTTTACTTCTCGTCATGAGCCAAATAATAAGATTACCACATCAGAAACACTTCAAAAATATAATAAAAAATATTAAAGTGGTTGTTATCACATTCTGAATATTTGGGGGGTCCTACCAATAGATTTATATCTTTTATAATTCTCCCTTGCTTCCAACTAAGACATATTTTCACACTTCTTTTCATGAGGTATATATGTGTTGGGAAACACCATCTCAACTTTATGAGAACAGTAAACTATGTACCCATAAAATTTAAATTAGTTAGGGGAAACCAATCATAATAAAATCAATTTAAAACATCTTTAAAATATATCAATTTTAATTTCATATTATACATTAAAATTTGGTAAATAACTAGACACACTTGTAAAACATTCTTTTTAAGAAGCCGCTTATTCTTATCCTTTTTGCATCAATTCTATAAATTTACATTCTATTATAATTCATAGAACTTTTGTAAAATAATTATAAATGAAAAAATATATGAAGTCCATCCAATCCATGTCATTAATATCATACTTTCCTTAGCATTTTTAATCATATACCACTATCATTCACCTTCACCTTTAAATTGATAAATAGAAATAATTACCTTTTTGATGTTCTGTACATCCCAAAATAATGAATACTTTCTTCAATTATTTTTCCCACCTATAAAATTTCAACCAAATTGATTATACAGTAAAATATTGAGGGTAATATTTCAGGAAACACTCCAATATATATTTATTCCTCTGGGGAGAATTTAGTTACTCTCTTTCATGGGTTCCACCACTAATAGCCTACATCAACTTAGTTTACACAACCACAAACTACCAAGTTAAAGCTATTCCCAAACCCTAATTTTGAATTTTATTAAACCTTTGAAACCCTTTATAAGGGCCTATAAATTAAAAAAACTTAAATTAAAAGATTTTCAAGAAGGGTTTCACTAAATTAAATTTTAATTATTTTTTTATTTTAGTGTTATAGAGGATTTGGAAGTACTCTTACATATCAAAAAATTCAAAGTGTAAAATTATTCTCAATTTCCATTATTAACAAAAGATATGTTCTTATGTTTATAATATTTATTTCATTGAGGGTGTTTTTCTTTGATCAATACATAAAGTGATACACACCTTTCCTCTATAAATATTACATATCATCAGATGATTACTAATCACATATCAAAATGATGTACACCGAAACCTTAAAGTTTTAGTGTCTTTGGAAACATAGATACATAAAAAAATAGTACATAAAATATACACATAATTTCATATAATTTTAATCACAACCAGAACCCTACTTAGAAATATCATATTTATAACCATTATTCATAACCTGGTGAATGGAAACATACAAAATAATGAGATAATATTCCCATTAAGGGTAAATATAATAGATATATAAAATGATCATGAGAGAAAATAAGATAATAATAGGTGTATGATAACATTATAATGACTTGTAATGATCATACCCAGTCATTAAATGATTTTTAATCAAGAAAAATAACATATGGTTTTTCAATTAAAAGATATAACATATGAGAGTATAGAATAATCAATAATCAATAACAATCATTGAGAACAGAATAAATGAATATTAAATAATTTTTTGAATATTAATATGAATATTAAATAATTTCCATAGTCAAGGATCACTCCAAAGACTATCATAGTCTATTGGGTTTACTCCTAATTCCATCATTTGTTTTGTTATGTTTCACTCCAAAGAAAATCTTATTAGAAAACGTCCCATACAAAATATGTTCACTACCCATTAAAATATTTATCATATAATGAGTTATATATCTATACCCAATTAATTAGAGGGATATATATTTCATTTTTACCTACAACATAATGAAAACCATACATATGAGTTCCAGAAGATCATAAAACATTCATCATATCATCACATCATAACCCATGAAAAGGATACAGGTTTTATAAAAAACTATCTTCATAATAATAAAAAATATAGACGGTAACATTATATCATATCCATATTAAATCATAAGAAATATCAACGGTTGTTTTTATATTCAAAAATACCATTAAAATCTCTAGGATATTTCTTGAATAAAATAAAATTTTCATTTTAAAAAAACATATTTAAAATATAAATACATAATAAATATTAATGAATATTTTTTATTTTGAAATAAAAATATAAAAATATATTATATGATTTAAACAAATTAGTACTCTTTATTTTTGGAAACTTTTTCATATGATTTATGTTAAAATGAAATCCCTTTTAAAATTTTTGGTAAAACACAAAAACACCTCATTAGTTAAATGGAATAAAGATTGCATTTAAAAATATTTTAAAAATTCAAACATGAGTAAAAATTAAATTAATAAATCATTTGATAATATTATAGAAAATCTTGAAAATAATTTAATTAAAAAATTGACATATAAGAAGACTCCCGATTGAAGAATGAAATTAAGTTGGTTTTCCCCAAACATATTTTTTAGCCTTTTGAGTACATAAATAGAAGAATATGACAGGAGAATATGAAATATACATATATTATAAAATTATCATAAAAGAAATATGATTTGGGAGATTAATATCATATTATTTCAGCATTGAATAATTTAATCATAAAAAATCCTTATAAAAATGAGATTGTGACATAAAAGTCATACCTCATGTATTTATTTCTTCTAAAGCACTCTAACTTTTGTATGATAATTTAAATTTTTTTAATTCTATTAAAAAACAATATTCAAACCTGTAATACCATACATTGTTACTTATAATATCTTTAAAACTATTTATTAACAATATTTCATTATCATCATCATTTTGAGTGTTAACTACTTGGTTTTTTATATATTTTTTGGTTTACCTTTTATTATAATTATTATTTTCCAATGGTTCATTGCAATCTATATTTTTAATCACAATATAAATTAAAAATATATTCTTTATAATCATTTACAACCATTCATATAAATTGGTGATGAAAAAAATGCATCTCTATGTCGACACGAATGTCTTTATATATTAATGAGCGATGATTCCATTTTTCAAAGAAGGAATGAAGGAAGGGTAAATAGAAATTCTCATTTATAGACATATTATTATATCATAAATATCATATATATTAATTAAATATATAATTATCACCATCCATGAAATATGGTAGTGGAAAATTAATCGTATTTATACATGGAGATGTTGTTCACAAATACAGACAAGCGATACTTTCACATCCCATTAGATAGAGAAGAAATGGTAAATTGTTCTATGTTCATTATAATAACATATAAGTATTATTAACATTTTTTATTAGTAATATCATTATGGATAAATTATTTTTGGTGATGTAGAAGATGAAATTATTTATAGATTTTATTTAATTTTTATATGTCCTATTTTAAATAACTCCTTTATATTACCCATTAAACCTTGAGGGATTAGTCTTTAAAGAATACCAGAAAATATAATATTATGGTAAAAT
This sequence comes from Viscum album, assembly GCA_963277665.1. Lineage (NCBI taxonomy): Eukaryota > Viridiplantae > Streptophyta > Magnoliopsida > Santalales > Viscaceae > Viscum > Viscum album. The sequence goes on from OY728143.1 coordinate 1,568,848,863, forward strand.
TTCTTGGAATTATTTTTATTTATGGATTTATTATATATAAGGATTAAATGGTGTGAATTATGGATGAGGAGTGGTTTAGTTCTATATTTAAGGGTAAGGACATACGTGGTACTTCATAAAATATTCGGATGATACAAGGTCAATTTCAATTGAATTTGGTACCAAATGGACTAGTATTATAATATATGATAATATATGCTTGAAATATATTCATCCAATAAGAATGAAAAAATTATGTGTGTAAATTATATCTTTATTACATAGCTTAATTTCTAGTAAACTCAGTTTAACCTTAAACATTGAAAAAACTTTACAGTTTTTAGTATTCATTATGAGATAAAATTAAGTCAACCAAATAAAATAATATCAATTTTGATGACTAAAAATATATAATCAATGTGAACAAATTAAAATTATATATGTGGGGAAATTTAATTTTAAAAATATGATTTAAGTTATAATATATAAATTTCATTAAAAAATTAATAAATAGACATTTTTAATTATATAAATATAAAAATAAGTTTCACAAAAAAACAATTTTTTTGAAAAAGGGCGTCATCAAAACCAAAAATGATCTTGTACTGAAATAAATTACAATGATGAGTCCTATAAAATTAATTATATTATTTATAGGTATTGAATAACTATTTAAATTTAATATAAAATTCATAAAAACATTAAATTATAATTAAAAATAATATTTTTTTTACAAAAATCATTATTTTTCACTACTCAAAAATAATAATTTTATGAAAATCCTAAAAACTCACCCTAAGATTATATAGACATTATAATTTAAAAAATTATATTAATTTCATAAAATAAAATTTTAAAAATGTAGAAATTATTTATAATTTATGTTCACATAAAATGAAATAAACTTATTTTTATAGAAATTTTATTTTTGAATCATAAATTACAATATAGAAAAATTGTCTATTTATTTATTATATATTAACCAATAAATTTGAAATATATAAAATATTTTTTATCATATTTTTTATTACATTTAATACCTACAAATAAAATAATGATGTTATAAAGGATTACATTATTTCATTTCTTTTATACTTGAGGTTGTGTTTAAGGCACACTGTCAAATACATCATGTTTATTTCAAAGGAAATATATATAAAATATTAGTTTGTTATATTCCACCACCATAAAATGAATTTTGATTTCAAAACTTTGTTTCTATGATACAAAAAAATGAGTATTTATCTACTTTATCACCTCATTAGGTACCTATGTAGCTTCTTCAAATTGGTGACCCCCCCAAACATTAACCACATGGGTAATATAGTTCCATAGACCTATAGCTGTATGATAAAACATACCTATCAGTTGTTCACCATATGAATGATCGTCCTATATTGGTATAACCTCTGAGTTTAATACTTTTCAAGGATCAAGTATGTGCTAACTAAAGTGTTATACATGGAATAAATTGTGTAATTAACACAGATTTAGTGGGATTGTGAAGTGATATGAAACATTCCCTAATCGATCAAGAATATAAAGTGAATAATACATATAGGGATAAATCTTACCTTCTCTATAACTCTCATTACCTTATATAATAGAAAAAATAATTAGAAAACCCTCTTACCAATATTAATTTATATATCTCACAAATAAGTTTAATCCCAACTCTTTCATCTAGTAAGAGTTTCCTTGATTTGTGGATGATTGGATTTCTTCTTATATTAAATTTATATGGAATATATAGTCCCAGTTTCATTATTTCTATAAATTTATTCCATCATTTCAGAGTTATACACTTCTTTCCCTATAGGTATTTATAAGGAGAAATTTGAATACCCACATGAATTGTATTTTCATAAGATAATTTTACTAGAGGAAGGAGTCAATCCCAACCACCTTTTAAATCTAGAAAACAACATCTCAAAATATTTTCCATTGTTTGAATGGATCTATTAGAATGAACATCTATTGGGGGATATTTTTCCATGCTAAAACAAATCTCTATATCTAGATCACACTGGATACTTATCCCGAATAGTGAGGTAGACCTCAAATCTAGATCAGATAAAATAAAATGTTTTACTCTATAAAACCTTACCACTTCCTTGATGTATATCATGGAATGATGAGGAAGAGGGAAATATTCTTTAATAGTAATGAAGTGTCCTAAATTCATAATGTGATTGACCAAATCATAAATATTTTTATGTTTTTAGAAATTTTCAGGATTTCAAAGACAAAGCCTATGGTGATGTTCCCGCATTTCCATTTTGGTATGGGGAATAATAAAAACATTCCATTATAATTTTATCTCCTAACCTTACCTTACTGACATACCAAGAAATGATACACATACAATGAAATATATATATTTATATTTTACCACATAAAATATTTTTATAGATCAATATACATCTTTATACTTCCATGATGAATATAGGATAGTGACCTATGAACTTATTCCAATATCACTTTATTCAATTATTTTTTTGGTGAGATTTATACTCCATTCCTAAACCATATCATTAAATCAGAGTCAAGGTTTATCTCAAGAAGATATCCACATTAATTTTGTACCTAAAAATCTATAAGACTGGGATATTTTATGAAATATATATTTTAAAATAAATTTCATTTCAATGATATATTGGGTTACATAGAAAATAGAGTTTTAATAAACCATGTTATACAACTAAAATATGATTATTTAACTTAATAGTTGTCTAAAAATGTTTGAATAGAGTGTAAAAATAAAATTAACTAAATTATGAAATTTTATGGTTTAAACATATATAAAATGAATAATTTTGTTATCAATCAATCAGAAATTAATATAAAAACCAATTGAAAATAAAGGAAATATTTTTTAAACATTATTTTTATAAAATAATGTTTTGTCATGTATGTATGATTGTTTTTAAATTAAATTTTAAAAATTTAATAAATTTAATTTATTAAAATTAATTCCATATTTGGTATCATCATAATTTATAATCACTAATAATAACAAATTAATTTTTTTTCATAACGAATTCTGAAAACCTCAATAAATAATAATTGCAAATATGGTTAAAACGGGTTTCTTAGGGTTTTAATTTAAAATATAAGGGTATGTTTTCCAAAAAAAAATTCATAATTTTATTTTATTGGAACATTTTAAATTTATCCTATGATTCCTTAAAATATATGGCCATTTTGTAACTTTTTTTCATGAATTGTTTTTAACATATTTGTTATATTAGGAAATTTCCAATTAGTTTTCTCCCCCCAGGTATAAAAGGATCTATTAAATACCCTTATATTCATAAATCCAAATCATCATAGTTAAAAAATCCTTACCCCAGACCCTTTTTTATATCCCACCCCATGACCTAGAGCCCATGGTTTGATCATAAATCCATCATAAAAAAGTTTTTGTTGAAAGATTAAGGGGTTATCCGAAGAATTTGTATCATTCATAATGGAATGATTTTTTATTAAATATTATACATTATTAAAATATTATTAAATTTAACAAACATATTATTTATAATTATCTTTAACTAATTTAGTTTCTTCAAAAAAAATTGTTTCTTGTAACACCATGTTTAAATGGGTGATAATACTTTGTAGAAATATCATTATTTTAACGTGCTTGTCATAGCAAAGTCATTATGTAATAAACATTGAATATAATTAAATAAATTATGAAAATGTTTTTATTTAAAAATATATAAAATGAATTATTTTGTTATCAATTATTTATAAATGAAAACAAAAATCAACTAAAAATGAGGTATTTTTTTTAGAAAAAATGTTTTTCTGCGCACAAATTTGTTTTATTTTAATAAATTAAATAAATAACTTTTTTAAATTATTAAAATAATAAATATATATATATATATATATATTATATTAAATAAATTTTTTTATCACTAATATAATATTATTCTAGGCATAATATAATATTAAATTTGTTTTTATGATTATAAACTATACTTTACTAAAAAGTGATTTCGTTGCGTTTTTCACACATGGTTAATATTTTATTTTTTCCACTTTTTTAAAATTTATTTCATGAAATGAAATTAAATTTTTAAATATTAAGGATAAATTTATCATAGAACTAATTTTTTATTTTTATATAAATTTTGTTATTTTTCAATTAATAGTGAAAATATATATTATTATTTATATGTTACATTTCTTTGAAAGCATTAAAGAAGATAAAATTTGTTTAAGATTAATTATATAAGTAAAATTAGATCAATTATATTATGATAAATCAATTTTAGTTCATTATAAACTATTTTATATTGATGTTTTATGAAAAAAAAGGATAAATATAAAAACACTTCTTTGGTAAACTGGATTTTCATTGGCCTTGCGGGTTTTAATTTAAAATAAAATCTACCACATATGTGAATTGAATATGATAAAAGAAATTCGATATTTGGAATAAGTATAATTAATCAAAAATAAAATATATGTAGGATTTAGTTATAATCCCATACATCCTTCCCTCACCATATCTTTGAGGCGTTTCATTAATCAGAAATACAATCTAGGGAGGCATTAGGTATAATCTTAAAGATGTGGTTTGAAGAATATGTGTGGTTTTTAATTGAGAATCACTGTATTATTTCCTCTTCAAACTACATCAAATATTAAATCATCATACTTATATAATACCCTAGGTTGCTTATATATAATAAGATGATTTTATGTTCTGTTCCTCACAAGAATCTATATACTCTTCATCAAATGGGAAATGATCCCATAATCCGTGTTCATCGAACACTAATGCCTCACAAGATGATGTAATTAGTTCCCAATAAATAACACTGATGGATATTAAAAATTATTTACATAATTTTAATATGTGATATTTATTATTTAATAATATTTTATGAAATTTAATATTTCATATAGTTTTTTACCTTACCATCCATTGAAAATTGATAATGTCATTCACGTGTATGGTGTAATACTGCCTTAAAAAGTGATGTGATTTATTTTTTATTACCACATAACATGGATGGTACATAAAAGAGTATTTAAATAAGTAATTTTATATTTATCATATAATTATCATTATGGAAGTTTAAAATAACACTCACAATATTTCATTTATGATTGTTGAAAAATGGAAATATAACTCATGTGTACGTACGACCGACCGTCTCTGAGAATGTAACATAATTTAGTTTTCATAAAATTATTTAATGGTTTATTTTAAATGTATAAATCTTCAATAAAAATTATAATTATTTTATGAATATTATTCTAGAGATTATGTAACAATTCCCCCTTTAACAATGGTCAACACACCAATTTCATTTGGAATTTAAAATCCAAACACCCTAAAAATCCATACATGAACATAACTGATTAAGTAAATAAATATTTAAAATAAATAAATAAATATATTATTTTATTATAATAGATAAAATCATAAAAATTGAATATACTTTTATTATACATGAGATAACATAATGAACAGAAATAGTCAGGACTCGTGGTAAGTGAATGTGTCTCTAATTTTTCTTCTATAAGAAGAATGTTCATTTATAAACCCCATTTATTTTAATTAGTGTCTATACTTCCCCTTTGACATAAATATAATGAAAATCATTATTTTCATGTTAGTTATTATTTTATTTTATGTAACACTTTCATTAATTTTAATATTAAAAATTTACCAATGTGGTAAGGGACATTATTTTAATTCCCCTTTTGAAGATTCCCTTAAAACACATTTTATTCAATGTCCATATTTTTTACAATTATTTTATGGATATATTTATTTGGAAATAAATGATATATAAAGGAAATTTTACATCAATTTTAACATTGTATTAATGTTTTTCAAAATTAATTTTCAATTTATTTACATTATATGGAATGTTTTTACTTTCTTTATAAAGGAAAACATTAATGTTCAATTTTAACAAATATGGAAACAGTGAAATTATTATAGCATTTTCAATTTTTTTGGATATTTCACTTCATTTATAAGATTAATTTTTCTATTTATCAAAAAAACATATTCCCATTTTTTAATGATATTTAAAAAGGGATTAAAATAAAATAGATATATTGATATCTATTTTTTTCTAATGGGCATAAGGGATATCTCTAAACAACCCTTTTCTTTAGATTATGAAATTTATTTATCTAACTCACATTATATCACACATTAATTTTATCAAATTATTTAAAATCATATATATATATATATATCTAGAACATATATATATACCTTATTCTCCCTTCATTTTCTTGTGTAATAGATTCCTTACGATCATTTCTCAAATTCCTTAGTTATGAATTCCTTATTGAATGTGATATGAGGAAGGATTATTCAATCCATTTTCATTCCATGGGAATTTTCTATGATTAAGTCTTACGATTTATTTTTTTCCATCACATAGAATCATGTATATGTTATAATCACTGTTCCCATATATAAATACAATGCATTGGGTAATGTTTTAGTCTAATGAGACATCATGTATGGGATTAGAGAGCGAGCCAAATCATTTAATTGACACTATATACTATGTGATTTTATCTCAATTTTTATCCTTGAATAAAGTTAAATTAATTTTTATATTTCATCAAAATTTATTATATTTCCATGATATAACGATATAATTTTATTTATGTTATGCTGCCATGGGATTACACATATTCCTTCTCTTTTGTAATATCATGTCACAAATCTAACACAAAAGTTATGTTTTTTATCTTCTTCTTTCCATTACAATAATTTTTACATCAAACCATTATTTTATGTATTCCCTAGGTTATCCTATGATTTTTTAGAATCTCATGGGACTTAGGATCTCATTATAGAGAACAAAATAAATATGTTTTCTTTTAGTCTATCTTTGATGTATTATGAAACTAGCCTTCCAAAGACACTTGGCCCCTATCTTAAGGCTGTAATTAATAAACTTTTATGTTATGGATAATCTAATAACATGTGTAAAAATAATTTCTTTCTATAATATGTATTTTATATAAACCATAGTTATCCATTGAAAACTAATATGGGAAAACATTAGCAAAACCAGTAAGGATATGACAATGTATAGAAGAACATCCAATTTTTTTGATAAGGTAGATATTGTCTGACTTTCTAAGAAATTACATCCCTAAATGGATAATACATGTGTATTTGGATCTGGTATAGTTATACCTAAAGGTAATACTCTAAAAATAGTTTACTCAGATTGATCAAATCATCACCTGGTTTATGATAACTATTCTTAATGTACACATGGTTTGACACATAGAAGGATCTGTGATCATGTTTTCACGCACTCTAAATTCGATGATTAGTTTTTTACTAAAAGTTTTATAGTATAGATGGAACTCTCCGTCATCTATTAATAGAACCTTAGAATATTAATTAAATAAATTAGTATTTTTGAAATAGGTAATGGAATTAATTGTTTTTGGGTTTTATGATTTCATAACAGATATCGAATCTATATTACTAAGTGAGAGAAATAAAATGGAGAAACTATTATCAATCAAGGTGACTTTCCCTTGGTGCTTATCCATCATTTATCACATGGTAAATGTGAAGGATCATTGATTCATTGATTAATAAAAATTAAAAGAAGTATGGTTTGTGAGTTATTACAAGGCTGCCACCTAGAATTTTATTGATCAATGATATTGATTATCAGTGACCAATTTTAATAAATAAAATTTTGTCATTGTATGAACCGAACACAATCAAGTAATAACATAAAAAAATGTTGGTATTTATATATTTGGGTCTATATAAACATTTTTATCATGAAAATAGATTTGATAATCATTTTTTACCTTTAGTATTTTATAAAACTAAGAAATCCATAAGCACACTTATGAATGAGAATTGGTGAGAAAGGAGGAAAACATGCTTAAATCACCAGATGATACAGTTTTTGCATGGAATCATGGGGATTTTTTAATTCTATTTTTATTATATAATAATATAATTAACACAAAATAAATATTTTTAAATGAAATTTTTTTGGAAAAATCCATTAAATTCAATTAGATTTTAAAAATTACAAGTGTAGAGATCGCGATTAAAACAATAAACACCCCACCCGCTAAAGTGATCACTATGAGGATTATAAGTATATGATATAGAGGAGGAAGAAAATGTATGAATAAATATATCAAATTAGACACACCCTTACCCATAATCATTCCATCATTTCCAAAAAAATATATGAATTTCATTGAATTAGAAATTTGGAATGTAAGATACATGAAAATTCATTAGTCTATGGGTGTTAATGAGTTTTTCATGATATATTTCACTATATTTATTCAGGTGATTGACTGGAAAAAAAATTCAATTGTTTATAAATTTAGTGGAGAGGTGAGGAATCACGTTTTATGTCTAATGGAGGTAGAATCAGCCAAATTTGAGGATTGAGGCCTGATATATAAGCCAAATATAGAAGGGTCTTCTAATATACCTTACCAAGAATTTATTTACATTCTCGACCTCTTTTGGGCCTCAAAATGGGTGAATTGGAACCCATGGTATTTTAGAGAAATTTATCAATCACGTATTTACATTCTTCCACAATCTTTTATCCCACATTTATTTACATATTATCCATAGTAAATAATTATTTCCAAGTTTATACTTGGGATCTTGCACAGTTTGAGCATGTTTTCCTTGAATTCCATCATGGTCTCTCCAAATAACGTCCACCTACAATGAAATAATCAATACAAGTGAGATTACCTTAATAATAGTGAGAATTATTAAAATATTAAATAAAAAATAATGTGAATTTTTGTTATAAAATTTTAAATTTCCAACACAAAACCCGTTTAATATTGTGGTGTAAGAGAAGAAATGAATAGTGAATTACAATTGGATCACACCCCCACACCTAGACATTTGAACTCATGGGAAAAGAAACATTTCCAAAAAAATGATGAATTTTGATATTCTCAACATCATAAATATTTAATATTTAATAAATTTTTAATTCATTTTATCAATGTGATCAAATTAAAAACCAGACCAAGGAGTTATTCTCAGTAATCATGGAAAAAGATGTCTCATAAATAATATCATAAAACAATTCAAGGAGATGTATGATACGAACATGAGAATAGAATTAAAATGTAATCCATACCACTAACTCTCTATGTGTGTGTCTGAAAACTGTTTCATGTAATTTTGTCCACTTTCTATCTAGTAAATATAGGCTTTTTTAAAATATTTATGCTTTATTGATTCGTTCCACCGAACCATCCCTACATCCATTACAATCATATTACCGGACCCACAGACATAAGAATTCCTAGAAGTGAAAACTTAGGATCCCGACCAATATATCCCTATATTTTACACATTTCATAAATCCCCTCTATATTCATTATTATTATTATTATTATATTTGTTTTTTTGAATTTATTGTTGTTGTTTTTTATGTAGTACATTAGTCAGATAACATGTACACACACATATTTCAATATGGTATAATAATGATATAGACCACGTAAGGAATAAAATTATTTGAAAAATAATATTTTAAATATGATAAATACTATCCTAACTTATATTTACCATATATTAATAAATTTTAACAATTCATGATTAGGTGTAATGATTTGTAGAGATATTAAGTGACACCGTTTTCCATAAATTACTCACACAATGCGTATCATTCACCTCAATGGTTTTATAATTATTCAACTATTTACATCATATAAAAATAACCAATTTACAAAAAGTCACTCCCCAATGTCAAATTCATGCAAAAATTCACACTTCATAACTGGGAAACAAATTCATTTCATGTTTTTAAAAAATAGAATCAGGAGTTATGACAAAAAATTTCTTTAATTTATTTTATTTGGTGACTATAAGTGGGGGGAGTTAAAAATAAAATGCAAAAAGAAAAACAGAATAATGAAGAAAGATGGTGAAAATCCCAATGAACTCAAACAGGTAGGGAAAATAACATACATTATATTAATTAAAAAAGTTAAAGAAATAATAAAAATTATGAATATACTCTTTAACCTAGGAGTTTATCCACCCACCCACACCCATATTGGGAAGTACCCTCACTATAATAAAAGAGAATATTAGGATGTAAGGATAAAACCTGGTCAATTTCAGTAGTATATTTCTTTTGGATGGTGGATTTCCTCCATCGGATTCTTTGGAAAAACCTCTTAGAAGTGTGTAAGTATTTTACCATTAATGATAATATTTCATCATATCTTCTCATGAAAAACATGAATTAAACCTGAAGGATAAAAATTAGTAATAGTGTATAGACCGACCCATCGGGAATAATGATTTCCTAGGTGGAGTTTATTCCTATAGATGTACATGAGGACCTTGCCCCTAGTATGAAACATACATTGATGAAAAAACCCATCATGGATAACCTTTGTATTATTTCTATAGATTTATGAGTTCTCATTCACATCATGAAAAAATTATTCCAAATCATATATATAGAACATCCTATGCCCACTTGTATTTGAAAGATGCATATTACCCTGTAATGTATCCCAATATTCATGATGATCTACCTCCACAATGTGTTGAAAATCCTTTACAAACACAATAATATATGGTGAAATTCTGATTGTGGTTTTAAAAGATGTATAGTATGCATATTGTGTACCATCTAAGCAAAAACTATGATATTTCTTATTGGGTTATACCATTTTTTTTTACAATATCCTTTGGACTTTTGGATTTGAGATTTTTCCTTTTCTATTAGTTTGGCGGTGATATATAGTGAAGAGATTATGAAAAATCCCAATATTATGAAGCATGTTTTTCATGTTGTGATTGTATGAATGTGAACATTTATCACTAATGAGGAATACTAGAAAACCAAACCAACTGAAACTCTAGGACATCAAAATATCAATAAAAACTAGCGAGTCATCGGTCTTGGTATATTTATTCTTCCACCCATTTAGAGACGTAGTCAATAGATAGTAATATGTACATGAATCCAATTGAATTCGAAAAAGTCCTCATGGATTAAAAGCCCCACGTATTGATAATTTTACAATATAACATGGGTTAATGGGCCATTTCATCCCTCTTGGAGATATCCCCTATGAATTGACATTGTGTGTGTGCCTTACAAAACTGATAGGAATAAATATACAATGTTGGGTAATAGATACTCGATTCCTGGACAATTCGAGCAATACTTTGAGAGAAAAAGTGGCCCCCATAAGCCAATGTGTGGTAGAATTGCAAAACATAGGTGAACCCATGGTTATGGACCCTCCTACAAATAACATGGTCACTAAATATTCTCTAAAAACATGGGTTATTCAAAATTTACTATCATGTATCCTGCTTATGTTTTCGAGATTGTGATGTACTAAAATTATTGGGGACCCGAGTTTCTCATTGAATATTTAGAAAGTTTGTATACTAGGGGGTATGGTCCACATCATTACAAAGGTTCTCATGAGGGAAAACTTTTATAACGGGGAGGGATGGTTTAACATATTGATCCAACAGTGGGAAAAAATTACTATATTGTCCAGCTACTACATTTTCTAAGCCTCCCTTATCTCAAATATCATGGTAAAACTCATTTAGGAGGAGAATCCACTACAAAATGAAAGGCTTAGATTCTGCTTTCTTAATAATAAATCTAAGGGAATCATAGTGAGATAACACAATGACCTTTGTCCTAAGATCATATGAAAATAAATCATCAATAGAAAAAGAAATAAAAATAATTTATTTTTTGTTTTTGTGTAGTTTTTTTTTGGCATGGTATAGGGTACAAGATGCATACAACATGACATGAGGATAATTCTTGATACTTTGGGACAACTAATACCCAACCAAAAGTTAGTGGCATCACATATAATATTGAATAGGAGATCCCACCTTAGTGGTTGGATGATGGTAATTGACATGAGACTCTTTTTTAGTGAATTTAATGCATCCTCACAATTTTTATCAAACACGAACTCTAAATATTTTTATAGTACTTGAGATATAGTAATTGTGATATTACCAAAGTCTTTAACGAATTGGCAGTAAAAACCAGCATGACCCAAGATTTATCTCACCTTAGGAACACATTTTGGATGTGAAAGGTATGAAATTAATTCAATTTTTTATTTATCGACTTGAATTCTATAATTTTAAATAACATTACCATGAACTATCCCCATCCCAATAATAAAATAAATTTTTTTATAATTTAATATGATATATTTTCAATGCATTATATGAGAAAAGAATATAGGTGTTCTATAAAATCATCAAAGGAAGATCCGTAAACAATTAAATCATTCATATAAACTATGATAAAATTCAAAACCTAATTATAAAATATACTCAAAATACATCACAGAAAAGATAAAGGATCATTACATAGACAAAAAAGAACCCTCATTTATGAAAAATGTGCTGAATAGACAAATAAATATTTTATTTTCTTGATCAGTAGAGGCTATACAGATTTGAAACTAACCTGAATAAACATAAAGGAAAAAATAATGGGACTTACCAACCAATATTTTGAAATATTTTCTCAATAAATAGTAGATAAAAGGGTTACTTCCTTATGGATTGATTCAGTTGATGGTAGTCAATATAGATTCACAGATTATTTTTCACATGTGTTGGAACAAATTCATTCCTTTCATTTGATACTACATTTATTCCTAAATTTTTGGACATAATTTTCACTAAGAAAACACAATTATTATTAGATATGGTACATGTGATCCCAGTAGTAAGAAGTTTACTAACTTCTAATTTAAATATTTCGAGGAAGTTAGTTTTTAATTAGCGTTGATATTTCATTACGTGTTTATACTCATCATCGAAAAGTATATTGTACATAAAAATAGATTGAATAATCCTAGGAATATTAAGAAATTCCTATTATATCTTTTTTTACACTATCTCTTAAGTTTTGGATTTTTTATTCCTACTATAGAGATAAGTTGATGAAAATAATGATAGAAAAATGGTTAGCACCCTAAAGATAAGGCTATTTTAAATTTGATGGAAGTGGTTTAAATTCTAATGCTGATTGTTTTTGGATTGATGGATTGGGTTTAGAGGGATTGATGTCAATGAAACTATCTATCCACTCATTTTTATCCTCAATGGAATTAAAATCAACGAAAATTAGATGTAAAGAATCATTGATGGTACGTGTTCCCCAGAATGAACACACTCATCAATTAAAGCTCAAAATTTATAATTTTTTGAACCAAAACAATAAAGAAAACATTAACCATAATGGAAATAATACAAGATTGGAAAATAGGAAAATGGGTAATAAAATAGATCAAGGAGAGAGTGTTTTTTGTTTGTGTCATTAGATAGAAATTCAATTTAATAGACTAGAATAGTTTAGTTCTCTTCAATGGGGTGTTTCAAAACATCAAGGATATTGAAAATTACCCTTTCTCCACCAAAATCTATGGACAAAATACTATTTTGAATGTTCATGATTGTCTTTTCTATTTTATGTAATGAACTTCCATGTAAGATATGATCATGATCATGTGATTGGTTATCTAGCACCTTTTAAATTTAGAAGTCTATAGGTGAATATGAGATTCTTCACTCATATGGGGACATCCTTGATCACTCATGATAGATTGGTTATGCTTCAGTTGGAATGTTGAATAATGATTTTTATTCATTTATTCTCTCCAACATGAAGGTAAGTATACGTGGAGTGATTCATTACATTAATTAGTTATTCTAAATCAACCATTTAATTAGAAAAGAAATTATATTCTTTGGAGAATGATATCGTGGATGTTCTTGAATCCTTGATTTTTTTTGGCATCAATAGTTTTTTCAATGACAAGAAATTACTTTAAAGGATGACCGTCTCATTCCCCGGCAGTTTCTTTCTATGGATAGAGATATTATTACGAAATATGGTGTAAAGAGGAATTTTTTAACTACAACCAACAAAGGAATAATAACTTGTACTTTTTAAAATGTATCTATTATTTATTTTTCAAACTCAATATCAAAATTTTTCTAAGTTTTAAATAGTATTTTGGGAATAGAAATATGGATCAATTGTTCTGGGGAATCCTAAATAGAACTTGTTAACCCATTTTTCACTAGAATATTTTACAGGCATTGAAAGAGATTTTCAAGTGGGGGACATTCCTGTTGTATAGAATATTTTCAATATGAAACTTCTTCACCACCACAAGGTTTTATATCACAAACATTAAATTTTTCATTTAGATTAGAAATTGGATGGGATAGTTGTTCTCTAGAACCTCACAAATTTATCTCACTAATGGTGTCTTAAAATTTTCCTACAAGAGTTTTTAGGTCTTGAATAGATGATTATGTGGCCTATTGGAACGATATTTTTTTTGGATTCCGTTTTCTTTTCCATTTCCATGAGGCTCTGTTCAGATTTGGGAGGAGGAGGATTATTTTGATATGGTGGAGGACTATATGGTTTAACACCTTGGCATTGGTGATACTAGTTCTATTAATGATAGATCGAGTTGGGTCCTTATTGGTACTATGGTTATGAATGCCACCCTGAGGTTTGGATTTGGCCTGAATGGCTCTTTCTTGAAGCCTATTTCCTATTTAAATGGAAACCTAGGAATTATATATGAGTAATACATAGATGAAAATTGATGTTGGGGTAACTATTCAAAAAAATTAGTGTTATGAGAAAAAAATACCACAATGTCGTGGAATAGGAGGAGAGTGTGAATTACATTGATCTTGAGATAATTTTTATAAAAGGTTATTAATTACACCAATTTTATTATCTATTTTCTATTTTATAGATGAATTAATTACCCCATGACTAGTTGAGTTCATGAACTTGGTCATGTTCTAAATATTTGTGCATTTTGAGTCATGTTGGATATAAGTCATTGGGGGAAGAAGAAGTATTATCCACTATGGATACACCAACTACCACATTTATCTTAAAATGATCCATGGAGAAAATTCCATCATTGAAGTATTGAATTAGAATATTTTTCACAAATTTGGTAGTGGGGGAAAATTTATCAAGTCTTTTGAATCTTTCCCAATATACATGAATGGTCTATCCTTGTGATTGTATAAAGTCATATATGTTTTTTCAAATTGATTCAATTCAAGAGGTACGGAAGAATGTCTCTAGAAATAGTCATTTATAGTCATTATATCCACAAATTATGGTGAGAAGATAGTTTTTCTAGTATTTGTATACACCATAAAGTGAGAATGGGAAGGACCTAAACTAAATGTTGACCTCAGTCATGTTTGGGGTTTTATGGTGGAGAATAACATGTGAAAATCCTTGAGATTTTGGTGAGGGTACTCACAAGGAAAACCTTTAAATTATGGAAGGATGTGGATGAGGCTTTATCTCATCTCAAAGTAGGATGATTTTTCGGGGTATTGTATGTATATAGGTTAGTACTCCACATATGTGGTGGATATTTATATTAATGATTAATTATTCATAGGCATGTCTTTTATGATTTGATTTGGTTCAATAAAAGATTGTTTTAGGGAAAATTAAGGATCCACAAGGTGTTACTCAATGTTACATTATATACTACTTTAGTTAACATTTATTATGGCTGATGGGTAATTGTAATATATGGATATAATTAAAATATTTTTTATTTTCTAGTTTAGGTATTGAAAATAACATATTTTTTTTTTCAATTTCATTTTTTATTTTTTTTCTTTCTCTAATGGTATTTGGATAAAATAAAACACTTACGAATAATAAAAGGAGAATTCAAAAGAGAATTATATATTATAGAATAGAGAGAGAGAGAATAAGAAGAGATATATTGAAGAGATATAAGAAACGTACAAAAAACAAAACAAAAAAATCAGAAGGGATTGGGGAAATATTGAAAGAAGTAATAAATAAAAATTAAAATAATGAAATAATTGAAAAAATGATCTTGGATCCCAAGAAATAGTTCCAAAAGTTTATCTCATTGTTTAGAGTTTCAAATTAGATATCTACTTTTATACTAGAATTTGTGAAGAATAGAAAGAACACTAGGCCTTCAATTAATAGAGACTTCAATCATTAAAAAAGAAAAGGATGTTTATTATGTTTTAATGGAATAGATAATTGGATAAACGATTCATGAGTTTTATTATTTTGAAACATAAACTATACCTATATTACTATGTGAGAGAAATAAGTTAGATAAATCATGATCAATATGGTTAAGTGTCCCTTGATGCTCAACTATCATTTCCCATAAGGTTAATAGTAATTTTAATTTATTACTTTATTTACATGCACTAAAACCAGTATGGTATGCTAATTATTACTAGGTTACCTCCTAGGATTTAATTGATTAATGATATTGACTACCGACGACCGATCACAATCAATAAGATTATGTTGATGTAAGAATCGAACTTAATCAATGAATCACATCAACAACATAATAGTATGTCTATATTTGGGTTTGTATATAAAATTTTCTCAAGAAAAACACATGCATAATAAAATGTTATACCTTCTAGATTTCATGAAATGATACAATCTATAAGAACACTAATTAAATAGAAGATGTGAGAAATGATGAAGATGTGCTCAAATCATAACGAGACCCATTTTATGAATGGAAGTGTAAGGATTAATGTTCCTACTGTTTGTTTTATATCATAACATAATAAATAAAAAATTCAGTATAAATGGAAAATAATAGAAAAAACCTTTAAATTCAATTACCTACCAAATATTTCTAGCATGGAGATTATGGTTACAATAAATAACATCCCCAAATTAACACTAACTGATTTAAAAGTACATGCTGTAGAAGAGGAATAAAATGGATGAAGAAAGCTCTCAACTTCAACTCACCCTTACTGTAACACCCCGAGATTTTATGAAAAATATTATTTTAATTTCATTAATGTCTTGTGTTGTACGATGCAAAAAAAGGATCTTGCACAACACACATCCTTGACTTGCCTTTCATTACATGCAATCGCGACCTTCCTCGATAGCGTGTGTGGTACGCAATACCGAGTTTCAATAAACAACGATATGCTATTAAAATATTAATAAAAATAACCGTTATGAATTGTAATAACCAATTTTTGGAATTTTTTAAAATGGACTTCATTTTTGGATTCAGAGTATCGAAATTATCTTAGGGTGAAAGTTTCGTACTTTTCGGATAACTTTCATATTCTGATGAATAGTGAAAATTACTAAATTTTAATTAAAAACAACTTTTTTTAATCGAAATAATTAATAGTGATAAATTATTAATTGGAGTGGTTTTAAAGTATATTTAGAATATATTTTTACAATTTAATACAATGTTGTTCATTAGATGTAATTTCACATTTAAACCAGACATAAATAAGTGTCAATCTTTTGATAGTTATTATCTCTTAAAAACACGCAATTTGTTTTGACAACGGGAATTAATTTTTAAATTAGTTTATGTAATTGATATGTTTTTAATTTGGTAAAATAGACATCATTTTTGAATTCATAATATCAAATATAGCTTAGGCCTAATTTTTGGTATTTTTCTGGAAACATTCGTTTTTTGATGAATAGTGAAACCACAAAGTGGTAGTTAAAAAAATGATTTTTTCATAAAACATAATTTTACCGCTTCTGTGAGTGGAATTTAGAAAATCTGAGAGACACAGTTAATATCAAGGACTAAAATGTGGTTCAATGAGATGAAAATAATTTTTGGTGAATAGTAACTTCATACTTTATTTCACCACGGTTAAAAGTAAATAGGGTAGTTATGGGTAAAAATGATATTATTATTACCCTAAAACATGTCCTAAATCTATTGGATAAGTGTAATTAGACCGAAAACAACCTTAGGAATAAAATATGACCTTTTAGGCCCACTTGGATTAGATTAGGACATTTATTATCAATTTATTTATAGAAGTGTTAAAATAGTTAAAATCAAATGTTTAATAACTATATAATTTTTAATATAGGTTTATACATAAGATAAATTCAACTATAAATATTCATTAGAGATCTAAAAAGATTTCCAAAATAATGGTATTTTATTTGTAATTTGGAGACATAAAATAATTTTATTTATTTATGACACAATGATGATGTAGTAATTATCTTATTAATGAAATATTGACATAATTGATGTTATAAATTCCCAAATAAATATAATTTGAGACTTTTTATCAATTAAACTAATTTTATAGGTTAATATGGCATGTTATTATTTATTTAATTAACGTTTTTCGAATTAATCATTCTGTTATGATTTTCACAAAAATCAATTACTAAATAGTGACAAAATTGACATAAAATAGTTTTTAAAACAAATATTATATTATTAATTGTTATTTTATTTCTAAAAATATAATATTCTTCCAAATGACTTATATAAGGATATATATTAATAATAATAAACTTGGGGTTATTTTGGCTTGTTATAGTAAGTTTATTAACCTTATAGTGTAAGAACACAAAAAGACACGGTAAAAGTAAAATTATTTAACTTAAAGTTAAATCTAAATGATAAGGTTAAAATAGGAACCTAAACTTGTCTAAATTCTATTTTATGAGATTATTTCGACCCATCCCCTCCTTAGCTTCAAAATAAATCAATTTGGAGCTATTTAAAACCGAATTTGGCTTTATAATAAAATAACATTTTTAGTTTTTCCAAAGGTGCCCCTCTCCTCCCTTATAAAAGGGGACCTCCTCCCTCTCTTCCTCACACCACTTTGATCCTTCAAGCTCGGAAAACCCCTGCCAAATTATCTTTTCAACTTCACTAGAAACATCCTAGAGGTCCTTGTTTTCTTCGAATACCCATTCTAGTTCCCTAAGAGGAGGTCTCAAAGAGGCTCTTCAAAGAAGAGGTAATGCCCGTTACCGATTCATTCATCTTTATTCCTTCTTCCACTTCTTATTATTTAGTTGTTTCATTATGAAGTAATAACATCAGTATCACTAATATACTGATATGTTATTATAAGTATGAAACAACCATATTTCACCATCTATCCATCCTACGGAAAACAAAATCACCGTGCATGCGTACGTACGGAATACCGTCTCCACACCATGGTGTAATCTATTTTCCCCCACCACCTTACTTGGATGGGTATAATGGTGTAAATAATTACTATATATGATTATTGTAATGTGATATTGATTATAAAATAGTATACATACACTCCAATACAATTCCACGATCATGGGAATGATATCATCGCTCGTGCATACGTACGGAATACCGTCTCCACAATGTGATGCGACTTTTTCTACATGATCTTCATTGCATTATGATTATATAAATTAATTAAATGAATAAATATGATATATATTACACTAATACCATTCCTTAAATGAGGTATCTATAACCAAAAAGAAGAATAAGATTTTATTCGACAAAACACGCATAAGAACAAAAAGCAATAAACACCCACATAACAAGTTACAATGAAATATTACTAATAAGAAGATAAAATTTGACTATATATGATATAATAACAATGAGTATGATTCCGGAATAAGTCAATGACATTATGTAAATAATTATACAGGAGGTTCAGACACTTACGAAGAAAATTGGACCTAAGGTAAGGAAAATATCACAATCTCATTTTTATCCGAGATTGTTTATACTTTGGAATTTACTGGGGTGTATTTTATCATCCACATCCATGTTTTCTCAATATGTAATATTATTTCCATCCAAATAAAATTGTTTATATCCAATTTTACCCTTCGGTGAGTTTTTAGTAAAAGATATGAAAGGAATCTTTTTTCATTTTTCGTACGAGGTACTTTTTGACTTTTCCGACAAAAGTATGAGAAGAATGTTTTCTTTTAACCTATACGGCATGAATGGATTTTTAAAACATTATTTCCAAGAAGCTTCCCTTACAAGTTTGAATGTTTATTTTTAATCAACTTATTTTAGTTTAAAATTTTATGACATGTTAAGAAAGGAAAATGTTATTGAAGTTGAAAGGATATATTCCTCAAGAATGGAGTTCAAGTGTTTTATCAAAATTATTTTCCATCTAAGATAATATAGGGTTCTGTTTCTATCCCTATTATTACATTGATTTTATTGTTTTGTGATTGAATTATTTTTATGAATTCCATTATCTTATATAATTTTTTTTGATGTCACGATGTTTAAGAATCCCATTTTTATTACATGGTTTATGCTATGATGTATGGTTTATGACTTTGTGGCACACATAAGAATGGTATCATTATGAGATGGGTGGGACCTATATCTCCCTACAATGAATTGGGTAAAGATTTTATATATCATGAGATAGACATGGTTGGAACGGCAGGATAAACCGGTTCAATGAAACAGGACTGAAACGAGGAATGAACTCAGTTCAGAAATGGACTTTGTCCACTAAGATATTGTTGGCAATAAGTCATGAATAATAAGAAATGATTCTCTATGACTATGTGTGTATGCCAAAATGTTTCATGTTTTATGTTATGATTATTGGGATTACATTTCACTACTATGATTTATCCCATGTTATGAAATTATGATCTCTTTTGGAGGTTAAGATTTCCAAAATGTTATGTTCTTATGAATATGATGTGATTGATATTTCCTTTGTTGACACTTACTGAGCATTTGAGCTCACCATTTTTATGTTTTATTTTCCCCTAGGATTAAAAGAAAGGTTTTCGGTAAGGAAACAAAAAGTGGAAGATCTTTATGGGAGATGTCGAAGATCTTTCACCACTATTAGAAGATTACGTTCCACATTTCCAAAGACACTAAACTATTACAGTCCTTGTGTGTCTGATTTTTTTAAGTATTATGTATTCCGCAAAAGTAATTTAATATCTATGTACGTCAAGCTTCGGGTCTCTACAATTACCCTTATCATTCAAAAACTTCTAATGAGCCAGAGAGTTCATTTAAAGAGAAATTTGGAAAGTTGGATCCATGAAAATCCATGTTCTATAGGTGTTGGTGAACTGTTCAGGACATGGATTCTTCAAATTTGATTCAATTGGATGACAGAACAAAATATATTCAAATTTATTTAAATTCATATGATAGTAATTCCTTAATTTTTTCTATGAAATGCACGAATAATCTTCCAAACTGGAGGTTTGAGACCCAAGTTATATCCCAAATATATAGGGGTGGTCCAATCCACCTTACCCAGAATTTCTTCACAATATGGGACTTTTTTTGGACTCGAAATAGATGAATTGAGATCTATGGTATTATAGATTAATCTATCCGACACATGTCTATATTATTTCCCCATTTTTAGAACACTTTTATTCATGAATTATCCATAGTAAAAAATTTAAGTCTACATGTATGATAGGTTACTTGCGCAATTTGGGCCTGTTTTTCTATAATTTCATTGCAGAGTCTCCAAATAAACTCCACTTACAATGAAATTAAAAAAAGAGTGACATTAAACTTTTGAAAAAGTGTTAAATATTAAATTATTAAATTAAACATGATTTCCAATTTATTATTATATTTTATATTTTGAATAAAAAACATTTTAATATAGTGGTGTAAGGGTGGAAATGAATGCTGAATCTCTACGTGATCATTATGATTTGATAAATTCAAATTTTATTCATGATTATTTATGTAGTATTTTAATAGATAATATCATTTATGATATAGGTATAAATAAAGTCCTCTATGATTAAAAATAATGTGTCATTATTTGGAAATCCTTTGAATGGTATTTCATGATTCCTCACTATGATTATTATTTCTGACACTATTCTTTTTGTTTACAATTAATAGTTGGAAACTGAAGAAACTAGGATAATGTGGACTGTGATAGACAATGTTTTATGAGCATACAAATGTATTTATAACTATATTTAAGGACCATGTGATCATTCCTAATCGGTTATCATCATATATAATAAACAACTTTCACCTCACCCAACTCTCAAAGTTACCCAAAAGAGGAGGATACAGTTTTCTAAGAACTCTTGTAGTAGATACCATGAAAGACATAAGATTCAGTTTCCTATATATTTAGAATGTGGGAATAAATAGTATTGGGAATTCCTCAAATGAATGATAAGATGTTTTATGTGTAGAAAATAATTTCACAGAGGAAGTAATTACCAGGGAAAAATGAAGAGTTTAATGGAGGAAAATGAAGTTCATCCTAAGGTACCATTCGTTGTTTGATGTATTTGGGATAAGGAACATGGTAATTATCTTTTTTAATGCCTAAATCAAAGGATTAATTCCTAAGGTACTATGTTATGTTAATCATTAAAGAATAATGATTAAATTATTTATTCTTGGAACTCAAGAATCATGTTTTTGAACTATAATTATCAATGCTATTCTATTTTTAAGAATCATGAAACATATATTGATTGTATGAACTTATTTTTTCATTAATGATTTGTGAGAATATGTTGAATTGTACTGTTAACATATAAAAGTCATTTTAGTGATTAAGTGATTCATGTTATCTCATAAGAATATCATTTTAAATTTAGGGGATATTATATTATTAAGAAAAATATAATATCATGGGAATTTATTTGAGGAATAAATGTTGATTTATATTTTGGAATCATATATCATTTTGAAGTAGCTTTTTGATTATTTAAGATATTTATAGAAATTTTTATCTAATCTTGGATATTTATGATTATTGCATATATGTGTAAAGACCAAAACATTTATAATTAAATTTACCCTTGAGATTTAATTAATTGAATTATTATATGTTATATACATTGAAAAAATTTCTTATTTGGATCCATTATATATATTTGAATTTAAAAGATTTTAAATAATAATTTCTGTTGATAAAATAATCATCGAACCATGATATGATGATTAATATAAATATAGGGTTTTGACAAATCCAATTGACACAGACAATGTAATGGCCACTTATAGTAAGATCATACTCTATAAATCCCATTAATCATTGTTTTTTAAAGGATATAGAATAATTATTATTCTCCATTGACCAAACAAGAGTAGATAACCAACAAATCAATAATGAGTGAAACAATTTATGGGAGAAGTTAAAACTCATCGAGATCACAACCCAATCCTTTTATGTCGAACCACCCCATAGAAATATCATCGTTTCACACCATACCTATAACTAGGACTCAATGAAAGCACAAACACCCTGCCATAACATTACTATAAGGTCTTGGCTCACTATGTACAACTAGTTTCCCAGCAGACACATGGTCCCCACCATAGGCCCACCCAAATGCCTGAACAGGTCATCTGAAAAATGATAGTCTCCACATTGTAACACATTTCCTTTCTAGAATGCGTTTTCCTAACTTAGATACACCCTGAGAAACATCCTAGAAGTTCACCCATCCTGATCGCTACTCTAGTCCATGCATGCTTAAATGGGGAGTTCTAATGAGGTAGGCTTTTGAAAAATATGGTGCACCTTTATTATATGAGTCATATCATTTATTCACTTAATCTTTTTTGGAGTGTTTCATTCACTCCCCTTTAGAGTGAAATGTCCTCATTGTGGTCCCTATAACTCAACATAGGTAGTGCATTACACATAATGCTGGTTAGCACCTTTGATGCCAAATGTAACATGTAAGCCCTACTGATAGCAGATACTCCAAACTGTAACATGATCGTCAGGTCTTGCCTCGCCAGGTATCAGCTCTTCCCCTGAAGACAAGTTATCCCATCCCGGGGGCCCACCCACATTCCTAAATTGGTCATTTGACTAACGACAGTCCCCTCAAGCCAACACATGTTCTTTATAGTGTTTATTATCCTCAGTCGCACACACCCTGAGATATATCCCAAAAGGTAACCCATCTTGATCATTATTCTAGGCCAAGAATGCTTAACTGCAATGTTCTAATCAGGTAGGCTCCAAAAAAGTAAGGTCCACCTTGTTGACATGAGTTATATCATTTAGTCATCTAACCCTTTATCATTCCGAGGTGTTACATTACTCTTAGGGAATTTACTAGTGTATTAAACAAATATGTATCCAGAATGAAATAACATGTAAAAATATGTTGTGTTTTTAATAAAATAATATTTATATTTATATCTAATTATTACGTTATAATTTATATTGGAGGTATTATTCAATTTCAATTAGGGAATTTATTTTAATAAATTAATTTTATTCATAAATAAATAATATTTTATTGAAATATTTTTATTAAATAATTTTAAATTAATATATATGATCATATAATCCTTAATATGTCAAATGTAATTTCTATATGGTTTTGAAAACTAGTTTTGTCAAAAAACCCATTATTTCTCAATAAATGTTGATTCTTATCTTAAAAGTTTAAATATAGAAATTTATAAAATTATTTAGATAAAATAAATATTATTACGTATTTAGAAAATAGAAATTATCGATTTGAAAAAATTTCATAATTTTTTAAGACAATGAAATATTCGATAAAATTAAATACTCAATTAATATACGGTGTGTATTATAAGATAATAATTACCCAAAAGAGATGTAAAAATATTTTAATGGATATCTAATAACAAATATATTTTCCCATTTTAAATATTTTTATTTTATGTTTATTTGAATAATATTATAAATCCTTTTTGAATTATCCAACCCCTATAATATATTTGGAGGTTTTAAAGCCATTTTTTAGAGTATGATTCAACTCTACATCACCGAGGGAAATATATTAATAATTTGTCCCTCTTCCTAATAAAATAATGTAAAACAGACATCATTGGCAGAAACCATGTGAAAACCCACTAGGAATATTTATGGTTTTTGTTATATTATTATATATAATCTAAAACCAATGTCTGAGAAATAATAAAGAATACCCCACTTATTTCCTATATAACCCCACACAGAATCACATTTTCCATCACTCATAATCAATAGAGGATGTCCTTACACTTTTATACCCTATCTAGAGTCCTCCTATGGTGATCCCAAGATCTCATGTAGCTCCTCCCATGCATTAGGGTCACACTCT
Organism: Viscum album; assembly: GCA_963277665.1. Classification (NCBI taxonomy): domain Eukaryota; kingdom Viridiplantae; phylum Streptophyta; class Magnoliopsida; order Santalales; family Viscaceae; genus Viscum; species Viscum album. The sequence goes on from OY728143.1 coordinate 1,568,873,816, forward strand.
CTGTAAGATATCTTCTCATTCTCCTTTTTATTCAAGTATCTTCTTTATCTTATGTCTTTTTTCTTCATTTCTTAATGTTGGGATATGTTCTTCCATATTCATCCTTAAATTCTATTTTATTTAAAAATTTTAAGATACCCCTTTAAATCTCATAAATCCCTCTAATGAACATTCATATGCACCCATTATTCTGCTGAAATTGCAATGTGATGTTCATTCCAAACAATTATTTTGTGAATACCCATAACAATTTCTAATAAAAGGTAATCAAATTTATGAACATATAATTATTTACTGGGTAAATACATGTATGAATTCAAATCTCCTTGATTTTTTAATAAAATTTGATGATAAATGAATCCATTATGTATGATCTATATGAAACACATAATCATGAGAATGAAATGAATGTGATTAGTGCCCCAAATTTATATAGCACTCTAATGGATTCGATAATTTTTTTTCCAATGAGACATTATGAAAGGGATTTGGTAGGGAACTTAATCCACCATGTGACTTTTTACATCATGATTTCTTTATAGTTACCCATTATCTATGCTTTTTTTTGCAGTGTTTTAAGTTGTTGTACATTTCCCATGTTTCTTTTATTTATCATGATATATCATTTCTTTTTGTTCATGTTTATGATTATCTCCCATTTTATACCACTTTGATATGTCCATTGTATAGAATGTAATTATTTATTCATTTTATGAAATTTTTATTCCATTAATGGGATTTATAGCTCGCCACATTCTTATGTATGTCCCAAGGTTATCCAATGCAGTTTTAAGTTCAAATGAATATTGTGATCATGTTAATAATATTTTAAATAATGGAATTGTATTACCTATATTAACTAGTTATTTAATTTTCTTAATTCCCAAACACACTAGACTTATTGATATTATGATTTTAAATATGTATAATATTATATTCTAAATTAGGGATTAACATGTATTAAAGAGTAGGGTTGTCATAGTTGGTATCAAAGGAAAACATTAGTTATTTTTGGGATTAGGAATAGAAAAATCTAGAGAAAGCCTTATCGATGAACCTAAGTTCAAGAAAAAATCATGAAATTTTGGTAAGAATTATATTAAGTGTATTATCAAGAAAATACATCCATCTCTGGATACCAATAGTGGATGTGGCTCTGGCATAGTTAAACATAGTGTAAAAATAGAAAACATCGCATTGATCTAGACTTGAAAAAGAATTGGTGCCAGACAAAGGGCCTTAATTCACACTTTATTTGGCTCCCCTAGGGGAAATTATTTTGTAAATTCATAATCTCATTATGATCCATTATTAATGGAAAAGATCCCACAAGTGTCAAGGTTATGAAATTAATCATGGATAATATAGACTGAAGCCAAGAAATTAACAAGTTATTAAATAAATTTCATTTATATGTTATAACATTAAAGGAATTTGATTCCCATTTATGTGTTCAACAGTCTAAAAATACTCATCCCTAATTTTGTCTTTATTCAAGATAATGGACAGAAATTTGAGGAAGATGGTAAAAAAGAAATTTGAAGGGTAATGTGATGACTTCCCAAATGAGATGCCCAACCAAATGGGAACAATAATTGAGAACATTATGAAGATACGATCTCAGCTGACTCAAGTTAAAAATGGAAACATGGATCAAGAGAAGTGCCCAAACACCCTTAAATGAGAAAAAGCTGCAACTAACATCTTTATGTGACAATGGCCTCTGACATTCAATGGATCATCTTATCCCTCAATCATGAAACAATGGATAAACTATATATATAGGATCCTATCTATCATTAAATGTTATAAGAATGAGAAGCTTCTATTATATGTCTATAATATGGAGGGATACTAGGATAAGTGGTGTACCTTGATCAAGAATAAAAATCGAATGTAAGAAATGGAAGAGATGGGGTGGAAAGAATTATGGAATTTGATTTCAATAAATATTATCCTTGTACTCTCCTACTTGAAATGGATATAGATTTCATTTCTATAAAAAATTATGAATCTATCAGGGAATATGAGGAAAAAATCACAAGACTTTCATGAAACTCTTTCATATTTATCATTACCCCTGAATAAAATGTTGAATACTTATTTGGTGGGGTAAAACCTAGTCTATGAAAATCTCTAGGGATCCGAGAATTTGATAGATATGAGGAAGTCATCTGCTGTTCCCTCAGAGTCTAAATTGATATAGGCAAATCCCAAGGGTATTTTGGGGATATAAAGTAAAATGTTGAGTTTAATCATAGTATCTCGATAGAGAAATATAATTGTGATATAAAAGTTCAACATCCCACTTGTCAAAAGTGTGGAAAGAAGAACACTTTAAATTGCCCATGGGGAATGATGAAATTATTTAGGTGTGGTAATGAAGGAAACCTATTTAGCATTTTTTTATGGGTGAAACCCACTAATGCAATAGAGGAATGGAATGCTCCAGTCAACCCTCAACGCAGTATTCATTATTTAAACATCAAGGAACCATGAAACTTTGCAAATAAATTCACCATTCCATGGGTTTTCGGAAACAATCAACAACCCTCATGGAAGTAAGGGAGATATTATGATATCACAACCAATGAGGTGTATCCCAACCAAAAAGTGGTGATAAGTACACTTTTTATTCATTCAAGTATAGTGAACATAATTTTTTATTCTACTTTATTCATTCCATCATATCAAAAAAGTTTATTATAACTATTCCAACACTACAAAAAAGAATGGAAGTAGAGATGTCTGTGAAAACAACAAATGGGGAAATTATTGCATCCGAATTATATAACTCCTCCCCTTTAAAAATTTATTGAATGAACTTCCTAGTTATACTTGTGATACACCATTTGGTATAATTTTATGAAATTACAGATTTGGATTGATATTTATTATATATATCCAACATAAATTTTGACAATAATGAAATAAATCTCTTTACCACGCACCATCCTCCAATTCTATTAAAATGAAAGGAGATAGCTGGATAATATTTTAAACCAAAATCTCAAGAATGTATATTATTTACCTATAAGAATACATATCTAGCATAAATTATTGAGTATATATAAAGGATCATTATTTAATATATTAACTTTATTATGGAAAATTTTAATGTTTTTTCTTAAGAATTTCTTGGTCATCCACCTAGTTGAGTAGTTTTATTTTAAATCGAGCATATTCATTGGGTGTTACCATTATCCAAGACTCTACATCGAATGAAAATTTTAGAACCTGAGGATATGGATAATTGACTATAGAATAGTATAGATAACTGCTTCATACAAAGAAGTGCTTCACATTGAGGTGCACCGGTCCTCTTTGAAAAGATAAAGGATGGATCAATGAACATTTTCATTGATTATCATGTGTGAAAAATGAACACGATAAAGAAACATTATCCTATTCCATAAATTAATGATTTATTTGATTAGATTTGTGGAGTAAAATAATTATATGAGGAGTATCCATGATCATGGTACTACCAATTCATGGAGAAGGATGATATCTGAAAGACTAATTTATGTACAATATACAAGCACTATAACGTCATAGTAAGGAAATTTGGACTCACTAATTCTACAAAAATCAATATATACATGATGAATAGAGTATTTTGATATTTCCTTGAAAAACCTGTGGTAGTCTTTATAGATGGTATTTTAATACACTCTAAAATCAACGAGGTGCGTGAGGAGAATTTGATCACTATGCTAATGACCTCATGAAAGGAGAAGATTTATGGAATGTACAACAAATGTGGGTTATGGTTGATGGAACTATCAAAACTTTTGATTATGTTCACAAGAAATGGGATATCAATGGACCATTTAATTAAATATTATATTTAAGATGGTTGAGGCCAATATATGTGATAGATATATGTAGTTTACTTCAATTTGTTGGGTACTATCATTGATTGGTCAAAAATTTATCATGATTGTCAGACCCACTAATGAAGATTACATGGAAGGGAGTCATGTTTTTTGGGGATATTGAATATGAAGAGATCTTCATGGGTTTGAAAAAGATGATTATCACTGCACCTTTACTCAAAATACCCACAAGTGGAGAACATTTTGTGCTCGAGGCGGTGCAGGCTCATGGCTCGAGGGTTTGGTGATGATGGTGAATAGCGTGATGGGGATGTCGGTCCAGTAGACGAGGTGCTCCGGAATGCGTGATGGAGGATGGAGATGGGATTGAATGTTGAGGGTTCTCGTGGATCGAGGTTTCCTCAGGTCCTGTAATTTTTATTTTGAATTGAGCTGTTTTGGTTACCGCTTACCCATAAAGCGGGTTTATTAAAAAATCCAAAAAAAAGAGAATTTTCAGTCAGTCAGAGAACATTTCGTGATATTCAAGGATGCTTCAAAAAAGGTCTTAGGCTATGTGTTAATTCCAAATGACAATGTGATAACCTATACATCAATGTAATTACATTTTCATGAATAGAACTTCCCAATGCATGATCTAGAGCTTTCTATAGTGAAATTCACTTTAAAATCGTGTGGAATTATCTCTTTGTCGAGAAGTCTGAAATATATATAGCTCACAAGATCGTCATGTATATTTTCACACAGAAAGATATTAATATGAAGCTGTAAAGTTAATTAGAGCAAATAATGTATTATTAATACTAAATCCACTACTATCATATGAAATAGAATAAAGAATAAGATGCTCTCAATTGAAAGGATCCATCAATTTTATCAATGGTGAGAATTGAGAAGGATCTTACCTTCTTAGATTTTAAAATTATATACATTGGAATACTAAAGGAAGTAACATCATTAGTAATTTCACAAATTTTTACAGAACCAATACTTTTGGAGAGGATTAAGGATTCTCAAATAGATTATCTGAGAGTTTAGAAGAAATTTGGAGCTATATGAAAAGGGAAAACCTCTAAGTTCAATGTTAATGATGGGGTTGTGATATTTGGTTAAATGCTATGTATGGCATCAAATCATGAGTTAAATAAAGAGATGTTGGATGATTAAAATATCTTGACCATCTCCATCAATCAAGGAAGAATAAATATTCATTGAGATCTATAAGAGAAATATTTGTGCAAAATTTTAAAGAATAAGAATTTGGAATATACATAAAGATGTCTTATATCTCAGCAAGTGAAGCATGAGAGTATAAAATACAAGGAGATTATATGAATCCATTACCAATACATACTTTCATTGAAATGAAAAAACATCACCAGTGACTTTTTCACCGGTCATCAGAATAAATCAAGAGGAAATAATTCCATATCGGTTGTGGTGTATTTTCTTAAAAATACTACACAATTTATTGTGATTTGATAGGACTTCTCCCTCGATCAACATGAAAAGATATATATTCGAGAAGTGTTGAGGTAGTATGAAACTCCACTATCAATTATCAAATTGAGACCCATGATTTACCTAAAAGTTATGGAAAATTATATAACATGATCTAAATACTATGTTTAACTTCAGCATGGATTATCCCCCCAAAACTGATGGCCAATCTCAGCCGACTATCCACACACTCAAGGAAATGTTGAGATCATTCTCAATTGACTTAAAAAAAGATGTGACCAAAATTCTCTTATGGATGAGTTCTCATATAATAATAGTTTCTAATAAAGAATCCAAATGGACCCCATATGATGCCCTTTATGGGAAGAGGTGTAGAACACTAATATGATGGGATTATGTCAGTGAACAAAAACTAATATGTCTTGAAGTGGTTGAGGAAATGGTGGAAATGGTTAAGACCATTTAGCAGCACATCGTGGTTCCTTAGATTTGACATAAGAACTATGATGAAAATCTTCAATGAGACATAGTGTTTAATGATGGAAACATGATATTCCTCAATATATATCCATTGAAGGAAGTCATGAGATTTTGGAACAAGGTAATTCTTAGGCTAATATACATCAGTCCCTTCGATATCCTTGATCACATTAGAGTAGTGACCTATCCACTAAAACTCCAACCAATCCTGTCTAAAATAAAATATAGATTTCATGTATCCCTCTTGAGGAAGTACATACCATACCCTACACATGTACTCAATCCAGAGGTGGTACCATTGGAGAATGAACATTCATATGAAAACAACCGGTGAATATATTAGATCATAGAAACAAAGATCTATGCAATAAAGAAATGGACCTAGTCAAAGTGTTATAAACAAAAAAACGTTTAAATAAGAAATATGGGAATCAGAGGAGGTGATGAAAAATAATTAACATAATATGATTTAGTGTGTGAAATGAAATTTTCATGGGTGAAATTATTGAAGGGGTAAGATTGTAATGAATCAATCTTTTATAAATAAATTTCCCCTTATGATTTAATTAAATGAGATGTTATATATTATGGACATGGAATATACATTCACTTATCTGGATTCATTATTTCTAATTTAATTTAAATAACCATTAAATATCATTACTATTAAAAATATATCTAGTGAACATAGATCTTATCATTTGTATAATAATAGAGTTTTTAAAAATGAAATTGATATAGACAAAGGATTTAATGGTCCCAACCACTAGGATCTTACCCTATGAAGCCTATTTATCAGAGAATACAAGGGAGATAGAATCATTGGAATTTACCCTTGACCAATGCCAAGATGATATCCAATGCTAAATTATGAGTGAAAACATTAACGAGGGATGTTTAATCAGATTGAGATCATGACCCAAACCATATATGCCGAAACACCTCATGAAAATATCATCATTGTGCATCTTATCCATAGGAAGGTTTTTTCTTTATTAATTGGATATGAATCAAGAACATAATAATATGAAAATTTATATTTTATTTTTAATAGAATAATGTATATATTTACTTCTAATAATCAATTGATTACATATTTTTATTTTGATACAATAAAACTGAAATTGTATTTTTTACGCAATAATCAATTTGGATTATGGAATTTATTTAATTAATTAATGTATTTTTGAAATAAAAAATACTATATTTAAATATTATTATTAAATAATTTTTATTATATATAAATGATCATATAATTTTTATTATGTCAAATGTAATTTTTAAACTATTTTGAAAATTATTATTGTCAAAAAACCCCATCATATCTTAATAAATGATGATTCTTATTTTAAATGTGAAAATGAAAACATTTATAAATTTTTTTAATTAAATTAATATTATTTTTTGTAATTATAACAATAAATTTACCCAAATATTATTTTTTTCTTAATTTTCTGAGACAGTCAAATTTTTGGTTAAAAAATAAATACTCTAAATATACAGTGTGCATTATGACATCATAATGAACCAAAAGTTATGTAATAAATACTATAATGGGTATCCCTATTCAAATACATATTTTTCAGTTTAGAAGAATGTGATTTTATATTTATTTTAAAATTTTTATAACCGTATATGAATCTTCCAAAACCATTAATATATTTTATTATTTTAAAATCATTTCAATAAGAGTATTACTGACCTCCACAAAACCATGGATAATATTGGAATAATTTTAGCCCATGGAAAAATTAATAAATGAATAAAACCCGTTTTGGAAGAAACCAGTTTCAAAAAGCATGGGATGGTTTGTGGTTTTATTTATTTTATTATATATAGTTTGAAACCTATGTTTGTTAAATAATAAGGAATTCCTAAATCATTTCCTATATAAACCCACCAAAACTCCAATTTCTCCTCATTCACAATCATTTCATCACATCCTTAATATCCTACCCCTTTCTAGAGTCCCCCAATGGTTCCCCAAAGATGTCACGAAGATCCTCCCAAGGATTTAGAGTCACAGTCTCATGGTACGAGATCCGCTTATTCTCATATTTATTCAAGTATCATATTTAATGTATGAATCTTAACATCATTTCATAATGTTGGGATATGTTATTTGTATCAACCAAACACAACAAACTAGAGAAAATACAGTAATTTATTACATTAGTATAGATAAAAATATTTGACTTCCCAAAGGACTGATTTTTTTAAAAGTCTTGGTAAACTAGACACATACATGAGTCTTGTATTACAATCAAATACAATAATTTCAACATAATGTTTCTTTTATTTTCAGGATAAATTTATTATATCTACAGTAACCTTGTATATATTTCCATATTAAACATATTTGAATCTTGGGTAAAGATGAAAAATTATAAAGGGGTGAGATAAAATGCTCAGTAAGTTTATATCTATAGAAAAATCTATCATAAACAAGAATAAAAGATTATGGAAAGGTGAATAACTAAAACACATGCCATTTAGTAAATAACCTGAGCATAATATGGATGGAATAAAATATGATAAAACAATACTGCATAAATCACCACATGAGAATGAAACATATGTATGAATGTTATACTAGTTGAATAATCACATGGAATATCAATAACTAATCTCATAATGAGAGAATTCATAATGTGGGACATCATAAACATACTGTAAAGGATTAAGAAAATACATTATACAAAAAAGGTTATGGAATCCTCTAATATCGAAATTATTTTTTCCCATGAGACCTACCAATTTATAAAGAGGCTGTAGTGGACCCCACCCATCACATACTAAATCTAATACATTCCTCTTATTAAAGGGTTGAAACAAAATCATCTTAAACTTTCACAATAAACTTATCACACAAAATGTGAAGTCATCAACCATAAACAATTTATGATGTCAAAATAGTACACACGTAGTCAAACAAAATCATAAAAAATTCAATGAAATATGTTAAAAGATATCATATAATATTAAACACTATTAGTCATAATATTTAACATAGGGTAACTATAGAGATGAATATAATCAAATAAAATCATTGATTTTTTTTGAGATAAATACCCTTTTTATATTTAAATGATTTATTTAAAAAAATGTTCACTTATAAATAAAAAAAATTAAATTGCAATGAACCTTGTAAACCAATAAAGGTGGAATAAAAAAAATAAGGAATCTTGATGGTGGAAAAAGATACTAATGCCGCATATGTTAAAAAAATCCTTCCTTTCATAGAAAAAGTTACAAAGTATCTCATTTAGAGAATAAAAAATATATTTTTTTAAAATATTATAAATAAAGTAAAACATGGGTAAAAATACTTTAAAAATTATTTGGATATTGTTTTTGGAAAAATTGTTTTTGAAAATATAGATATGGAAGAAAAACTCTCCCAAGTGGATACTGAAACTTAAAAAATCCCAAATCATAATGGGATTCTGAAATTACTCTTACCAATTTATAATTAGAAGAATTTAATTCCCCATTAAATAATTTAAATTATATGGATATGAAAATACAATAATCTTCATAATAATACTTATAAAATATATTAATTGATTGTACATATACCACACCAATAAAAAAAGTAGTTTATAAGACATGTGTCCCATAGAAATAAAAGTGAGAAAAAAATCCCTTATGCCATAAATGACATTCGTTGAATATGCATTAAACAAAGGTATAATGGTTTAAATCATGTTATTAAATTATAATAAAACCATATCTATATTTATTATATCATATATGATCTTCCTATATTTTTTGGTTAATTATTTTCGTTATTACATTTATTTCGGGTGATAAATGCTTCATTTCATATAGAATTTTTGTTGTAAATGACATTATTATTTTTGATAGGATATAGATAAAAAATATCCATAATGATATTAATGTCTTAGAAAACATATTTAAAAATTAAATAAATTCTCATTATAATTATTTAATGGTTAAAATGGGAAATGAATGACATCAGGACTTGGAGACAGTAGGCTGTACATACTCAAGAGTGACAATATCATTCTCTTAATGGTGATAGATTGAGGAAGTGGGTGGTGTATTAATTTTTACTGATTAAATACAATATCATAATTATTTTATATATCCATTTATTCCATTATTATACCCATCCAAGTATAGTGGTGATGAAAAGCCTATTACACCATGATGTGGGGACGGTAAGTCGTACACACACACGCAGAGTGTTTTCATATTTAATTAGAGGGATAAATAATTGATTATGGTTGTACCATAATAATAAAATCTATGAATATATATGATAGAATATTTAATCCTTTATTATGGAAACAAAACATGAAGAGTAATTAGAATAAAAATGAACCTAAAAGAGTTGGTAAAACAATTACAGATTCATTGGTGAAATTTCTTTAGATCTCTTCTCAAGGGATCTGGAGATGGAATTTTTGGAAGAACAAGAACTTCAATAGATGAGTGAGGATGTTGGGAGGAGAAATTTTTAGTGTTTGGTCAAGTGTCAATTTGGTGCGAGAAAGTGAGTGAGGAGGTTCCCTATTTAATTGAGGCGAGGGACAATTTTGAAATCATTCAAAACATAATATTATTATAAGTTAATTTTATATTTTAAATTGTTCCAAAGTGAGTTATTTATAAGATAATATAATTATGGGTCTACATACTATCAAAATATAATTTTTAATTATGTTTATGTCTCATTATTACCCGTTTCTCTTTCCTTTAACACTCAGTTAATCCTTTAAACACTTACCATGACAACTTGGATTTTAATTATTATGGGTTAATATAGTTACTATTAAATTAAAAAAACAAAAATAAACTATTTCCTGAATGGAAATTTTAACATCATCAAAAATAATTGTTGTAAATTTTATTTTTTTATGAATTTTATATCATTTAATAACATAATATATGTTGTAAAATATCATTGGTGTTAATTTTGACACTATTAAATACATAAATTTTAAATTATATAATAAAATGATAAAAAAATACTTCTATGACATCAATAACATGTAAAAAAATCTAAAAATTCATGTATGACATTAATCACATAAAATTATATTTATTTTAATATTTTTAATAATTTATTTGATATTTTCTTTATGTAATCAATTATTCTATCATCATTGTGTCACTATTTAGGGTAATTATATTACCTAGAAAAATTATATATAAATTAACATGAGGTATATAATTATTCTCCATAACAAAATAATATTTTTAGTTGAACATATCTCTTAAATAACCTCACATTGAAAATGTTTCCCCTGTTAAAAACAAAAGTGTGCCAAAATTGACTTTCCTTTGAATGTCATATTAAAAGTTTATATTCTCATTAAAAAGGCCATAAATGGTCTCATAACCGATTGTTTAATTCTTAGGGTATAAAAATATTAATTCAATAAAATTAGTATAAGTGTTAGGGTATTTTTATAATATTATTTTACCCTTAATTACCTGACTTACCCTTAACCGCGTTAATAAACATATATATATCTAATGTTACAATTCATAATGCCTATTAATAAATGAAACATATTTAAAAATTTTGGAACTTATATATGATTCAAAATATTGAATCCATTTTTTGAAATTCTAAAACACAAAGACTTTAAAAATTAATTACAAATTAATCATGTTGAAGGAATGAGAAAACATGTTTTTAATATAAAAACCATCAAAATATTGAAATATTTTTTATATATAAATTCAATGGTAAATTGATTAAAATGAACTAAATTGAATTAAATTATAAAAACATAAACTAATTATAATTTAAAACCATTAAAAAATATAATTTAACAACATAAATGTTCTAAATGAATTTTTTTTCAATTAAAATGAAATATTTTTTTCATTATTCATAAAGAAATAAATATTATCAGAAAATAACATAAAATTATACCGAACTAAATTTTTATACTAATATATAAAATAATATGTTTATGTTTTTAAACCAAATATATAAAATTACTAATAATTTGATTTAAAATAAGTTCTCTATCAATTGGAAAGAAAACTCACTTTTTGAAAAATAGAGTTTTTTTTGCATAAAATTGGGTTTGTTCTTATATTATACATAAAAAATCGATTTCATGAATATAAAAAAATATTTTATTGAATATATAACAAAGATATTTAATTAATATCGTTTTTTAATTTTATTTATCTAAATTTATTAACACAAAATTCCTTTAGGAGCATAAAAATAAAATTAACTATTTGTTTTGAATTGGTTTATATTTTCATTTCTAATTAATTGGTACCTGATGAATTTATATTATATTTTTATAAACCATATATTTTTAAAAAAACTTATTATTGTTTATAACTACTAATTTAATGTCTAGGTTATAATTGTAACATTTAAATAATTATATTTAGCTATTTGTTTAAGCTCGACGTTGCCTGAAACATAAGATATCAATGAAATTGAATTTAAAAATATACTTACTTTTAAAACATTTTGGTGTTAAATTATCCCTTACATAAATAAATTTAATCCAAATAATTTTTTAATTTTTGTTTAGTAACAATGGTTTAACAATAAAAAATAATTTTAATGAAGTCCCACATCTAAATAAGGGTCGATAAAACATCCACTTTTAAATTAAGAAAGAAGAGAACGTAGTTTAATATAGATAACACATACTTTGGTTCCATAAAGGAACAAATATACATGTAAGAGAAATATAACCATCATGTTCTAATGTAGAGTCTTATAGAACATGGTTAGGAGAAATTTAACAATCACAAAGCTATAAATCTATAATGATCTAAGAGACCGTGTGATTAATAAAAAAAGGTACGTGGATATAATTTTGGAATTCATGATATTTTACATATATATTAAGAATTAATTTAATTCATATACTAAGAAAACATGGAAACAGACTTAGTTGACAAGTTGAGTTTCATACTTTAGTCAATTTATGCAACAAACTCATTTTTATCCAAATGATGAGTATTAAGATTCTTTTTTCATGTCTGAATACTCCAAAACAACTTCTATGGATCAAGGAAATATAAAAAAGTATAACTATATATTCCAAATGTAATTATAAATTAACCAAAACCAGAATAGTTTGGATAAGATAAGATAATTCCCCAAGAAGAATCACCAAAATTCAGCAGTGGAACTCAAAGTTCAACATATGCCTTTCATCAAATAACTATTCTTCCTAAAAAATATTATATACTAATATTGAAACACAAAAATCCTAATTATTTTATCATATAGTCTCCCAAATTACATAAATCACTCTTAATGTCTTATAATAAAAATTTAGTTTCCTAATTCTCATAATATCTATGGTTTTATAACCATTTCAAAAAATAACCTGAATCAACATAAGTCCACAATAAAATCATATTTAACAAAAATATACAATTCATACTCTATTCCTCATAATATATTGAATACCTAATTATTATAGGATTCACAAAATAGTGAACGTCTACTGATATAATGTAAATAAATAAAACACCAAATCATTTTTCTAGCCCAAGATTATTTATTTTATAAAATAAATCTCCATAATGTCAAAATAAAAAATCACCAATAGATATTTTAACTAAAAAAATTCTTGCTAAAAATGAAATAAAATAAGTTGTTGGTAGGATAAGTACCCTTTTCTCCCTTCAGTTGTGGGTTCAAATCCCAGAGGCTTATCGGATGTGATGAGTTGTCACACAACCTAAAAGTTTTCCTTTTTGTAAAATTATATTAATATAATATACAAAAAAATGATGTAAATTGTTGAGAAAAGGATAATCAAAAAATATCCTTTTAACTAAGGGTTTTAATTCAACCCCATTACATAAATATATCATATATTAATTTTGATATAGGTCCATCATTGGTCCAAAGGTTATCCAATATAATAGGGTATTAATTCGGGAAAGTCCTAGGTTCCCCACATTTATGGAAATAAACTACAAATGGATTATTAGGATCCATTTTATTTAATTCCATTTTAATTATTATTTTTTCTCATCGATTAATTATTTTATATCCTAACATTCCATACATAAAATCATTTATTCATTCTGGTGTGACACTTTCTCAAGTGTCTCGTTCTACATCTCTTGCCTGATTGAAATATGGCCATATTTTCTCCATGGTCTCGGACATTGGGGTACATAGATAAATATATATTTATATTCATTTGTAAGATTGGGATTTGGTTATGATTTAGGTTTTTAATCATATTTCAAGAAAAATGATTAGGTATGATCATAATATCTTTCACCCTTATCAACATCCCATTTGGTTACCCATCACCACTATCTTGTACATCATATTCAACATAAAAATGAATCCTTTTGGTTCAATCCATTGACTAAAACCAGAAGGCATAGTGTGATTAATAATCGTCACAGTGACAAAAATGTATAATCATTTGTAAAATATCATGACATTTTTTCCAATCTAAAACACCTTAGTTTTCACCAAGGTTATTAATTTTCACCATATATTCCAATCCATCATAATTATTTGGAAATAAAATGTAAATTATCCAAAGAATATCCCCCTAGAGTGTAAAACTAGGTGCACAGTAAGATCCGATGCCATATACCAGGTTATGTAGAGTTTGGCCCGGAACACCATGTCAGAGTTATTACCCCTATGTACATTTTTCCCAAAACCACATCAAATTATATAATCTAGAGATTGATGCATTTTTAGGAATACCGATATAATATCTACCATACAATTATTATAGGATTTTATTTTATAATTATCCTTAAATATTTTATTATGGTTATGTTCCCTAATCTATGTTTTCAAAAATTAGTTTCCAACATTTCTACTGAACTTAATATGATACAAACTATAACGCAGAAACCCCAAAAACCTAGGGTTGGTGTAGTAAATTATTACATTTTCATTGATACCAATATATTGAATCATAAATGATCAATTAGTTTAATAGTCTTGTTAAACTAGATACATATATGGGTCTTGTATTATAAATAAATAAAGTAATTAAAAGATAAAGTTTTGTTATTTTGAGGACAATTTTATTCCATCTAGAATAACTTTACATTTATTTCCTTTGCACACATATTGGAATCCTTGAGAAATATGAAACATAATAAAGGGAAGATCTAAGATAATCAGTAAGGGTATACACACGATGGAAGCTGCCATATACAAGTATAAAGGATTATTGAAAGATGAATAACTAAAACCCATGCCATTTAATCAATTACCAGATAAAATATGGAAAGAATAAATGATAATAAAATAATTCTAAATAAAAAATAAAATGAGAATGAAACATAACCATGTATATTGTACTAGTTTAATAATCACATGGAATATCAATAACTAATCTCATAATGAGGGAATGCATACTGTCAGACATCATAATCATTCTATCAATGATTCCATAAAGACACCATACCTAAATGGATAAGACATAATTCAATACCCAAAATAGTTTTCTCATGAGACCAACTAATGAATATAGGGGATATATAAGGTCCCAACCATCACATATTTAGTCCAATTCATTCTTCTTATGAAAGGGGTGAAACATAATGAAAATAAACTCTCATATTAAAACTATCATATGAAATGTGAATACTTCAACCATAAATGATGAATGGTATCAAAATAGAAAATACACCATCAAAATAAATAATAAACCATTCATTGAAATATAGTAAATGTTATAATAAAAGATAAACCTCAATTAATCATAAGATTCAACATAGGATGTTGACATAGATGAAAATAATCTAACAAAATCATTATTTTTCTTTAAAAAAATACGCTTTTATTACATTCAAACCATTTTAAAAAAAAGAAATACACTTATAAATGAATAAATTTTAATTTTAAAGAACCCTGTACACATGTAAAGTAATATTCAAAATTTAATAGGTATTTATGGAAGATAATTTTTCTCACACCAAATTTGTTATGAAAACATTCCATCCATCTAAAAAGTCACAAAGTAACTCGTTTGGAAAACAACAAAAATATTCAATTCAATATGTTTTCTAAAAATTGAAATATGGATAAAAATAATTTAATTTTTTTTGATAATATTAAATTCCATTTTGAAAATTTTATTTTTGAAAAATTTTATATGAATGAAAATTTATCCCCATTTAAGACTAAAACATAAACAATCACGAATAATAATAAGATTTTAAAAGAACCCTTTCTACTTTATAATTAGAATAATTGCTTGCCCCATTAATGAAATAAAATTATATGGATATGAATATACAATAATATTCAGAATAATACTGAAAATAATACAACCATTGGTAGTATATAAACCACATAATAGAAATAGGTAGTCTATAAGGCATGTGTGAAACAAAAAGAAATGTGAGACAAAAATATCATAACTCATACATTATTTTAGTTGAATGTGATTTATACTCTAGTATAATGGTTTATATCATGTTTTTAAACTACACCATAACCATAACCGTATTTATGATATCATATACGATCTTCATATATTTTTTTAACAATATTTGGTTATTACCTTTGTTTCGGGTGTTAACCACTTCATTTTCCTAGACATGTTTTATCATAAATTTCTAGATTATTTTACATATGATATAAATAAAACATATTCCGAATTATATTAATGAATTTAATATCATATTTAATCATTAAATAAATTTTTATTATCATTATTTAATGGTTAACATGGGAAATGAATCACATTGTGTCCTGGAGATGGTAAGCAGTACGTACGCACGAGCGATAATTTAATTCCCTTAATAGGGAACAATTAATGAAGTTGATGGTATATTAATTTTTCCATAATAAATATCATGATAAAATTATCATATATATCAAGTATTTACATAATTATATCTATCCAATTAAAGTGGTAATGCAAAACAAATTACACCATGACGTGTAGATGGCATGCCATACGAACTGACGCACAATGTTTCATTTTTTTATAGGAATGAAAAATTATAGAATATGGTTGTAAAATCATAATAAATAAATAGAATTTATATTATACTTAGGTTATTAATTTATTATTGAAGAAACACATTATGTGAAAGTAGAAGAAGAAATGAACCTGAATGAGTTGGTAAAACAATTACCACTTCTTTAGTAGACTTTTCTTAGATCTCTGATCAAGGGATATAGAGTTGGTCTTTTAGAAAGACTAAGACCTACATAAAATGGTTAAGGATTTTGGGAGGAGATAGGGTATTTTTTTTGATCAAAAAGGGTAAATTTGGTTTGAGGATGCAAGGGAAGAGTTGTCCATTTATAATTGAGGGGGGGGGGGATCTTTTGGAAACCCTATGAATATTAAATGAATATAAATTAATTTTTGATTATTAATGGATCCAAAGGGAAATATTTCAATGATAATATTATAATGTGTTTAAATCATTTAAAAAAATAATTCTTATATTGTTTAGGCCACACTGTTATCGATATCTCTTGGAATTAACCCTCAGTTAAACCCTTAAACTCTTAACGTGGCATCTTGTCTCTTACTATTTAAGGGTTAATATAGTTACCATAAAATTCCAAAAGAACCTCAAATGGGTCATGTATTACATTTTTAACTTCATACAAATATGTTTTCTTAATTTCATATTTTAATTAACTTTATATCATTTGATAAGATAATATTTTTTGAAAAATATCATTATTGTAAATTTTGAGATTATTCACTACTTTTATTTTTACCAATATCATATCAAGAAGATAAAATATAGACAATACTTATAAAGCATAAATATAATGTCATATCAATCTAAAAATATTATTTTTTGAAATCATTAACATAAATTATATTGATTTTAATATTTTCATTATCATTTAATTTATATTTCTTTAATTATAAATTTATTGCATCATCATTGTGTCACAATTTATCATAATTATATTATCAATAAAAATTATAAATAAATTTCCATGATGTGAATAAACATTTAATTTTTCCATATAATATTTTAAGTAGAACATATACCTTACATAAGACCACATAAAAAATAATTTTCTTGTTAAAAACAAAAGTGTGAAAAATTGAAACTCTTGTGAATAAAATTTTACAAAGGTTATATTGTTATCCAAAATAAAATAAATGGTCACATAACTAATAATTTAACGAGTAGGGATGAAAATTACTCGGAAAATAATAATAGGACATGTTTTATGGTAATTGATTAATATTATACTTACCATAAATTATCCGACTTACCTTTAACCATAGTAATGAAGAAATATTTCTAAAGATACTATTCATAATATGAAAAAAATAATAGAATCCTATTTAATAAATTTAGACCTTATGATTAAAAATATAGAGTACATTTTCTAAAATTTTAAACACAAAGATTTGATAAATATTGTAAAAACCCATAGATTAAAAGGAATTTTTTTTAATTTCTTTGGGATTTTACGAGTATGAAGTTTCTGACGGCACCTGATTCCGAGGCCCGGTGTTCCCGAAATCAATTTCTGAAGTTTAGCATGGGTACGTCCAGTGAATGAACAAGCGGGTTTTTATAACTTTTGAACCAGTGCTCGGAATCGAAATCTGAGGGCACCTATGAAACCACAGTGCCGGTATTTGCTTAAGAGATCCTTTTTCTGGGTTGCATTGCTTGGGAAGAGACACTAAAAATGTGAGGAATAAAAATAAAAATTGTTTTAAAATTTTATTTTTATTTATTTACTTGTGTTTTATGTTTTATGAGAGGGATGATGTGAGGAAGTTGGGGTGGGGTCCACACGAGCCCCCACCTCCTTAAAATTCCTAACACCCCATTAAACACCCCATTTATTTCTTCCCTCTAGCAAATATTTTTTATCTCCTCCACATTAATTTTCATGCCAATAAAATGCCCCTTTAGATTGACAATGCACGTTAATTAATTTGGTGAATTAATTTTGAAATTTTTAAAAGGTTGGCATGAGTAATAAAATAAGGGAAGCCTTATTTTATTATTGTTGAATTGTTGTACGAGAAGGATTGGGGAGAAAATACACGAGCCTTGAAGAACTTCATTTTCTTTGCGAAGAACTCCGATTCTATGACCAAGAACTCTGTCACCACAAGGGGAGATCATCGTACCGTCTCCTCTCCTCTCTAGAGCCGGTGAGAGACGCCTTCTTTGGAGAACGACGATGTGCCACATCCTTCATCGGTCGAACACCGACGACGCTTACGGAGCCTCGTTCTGCGACGCCGTCTTCCATGACGTCTTTTTCCCGCAACGATCCTCGTTCGACGACTTATTCGAGGTAGGGGTTAGAATTTGTACATGAATATTCTTTGCCATCCAACGTCAAATCCTTTAGCTGCTTGATATCAAATTAACCGAAGGGGGCCAGACTGCACGAACACGGCCGACCCTCCTCCCCCTTTGTTTTTGTACTTGTTATGACTCGAACAAAGGCGGCGCGGTGCAATGGAACCGCGCGAAAAAATGGGGGGACACGGCGATGAAGCGTGGTGCCATCGCGCTGTGCCTTTGAGGCCTAAAGAAGCAGCGACCAGCGTTGGGTCGCGGCGGAGGGGAGAAGTGCCGTCGCGCCTTGCCGGAAAACTGAGGAGGGCCGCGGCTAGGGTGGGCCAAGGCAGAGGGGTGCAGCGCCGGTCGGACCAAGGTCGCAGCCTTTGGCCGCGGCGAACCAGGGAGTGGTGGCTGGGACTACCGTCTATCGGCGCATGGAGGGCGGGACCAACTGGTCCCGCGTGGTGCACTAGCCGGCCAGATCCAGAAAAACGGGGGGTTGAACCCCCGGTCAACATGGAAGGGCGGAGCCCCCACAGGTCCTCCGTTCAGTCCGAAGGGGTCGAGGCTCCACCATTCTGCGTCCGCTTAGCCCATGGGCGCCCAGACCAGACCGAACCGGCCGGGCCGGGCCGGACCGCCCGCGACGGGCCTGGATGCCTGTGCTAGGCCGGACCCCTGCGTCGGGTCGGGCCACGTCGGTGGGGTCGGGCCGCACCGGCTGGGTCGGGCTGCGCCCTAGTGGGCCGGACCCAGACCCGGGTCGGGTCGACCCGGTTCGGGCAAACCCAGGGGGTCTCGTGCCGGGTCAGTCCGGGCCCAAAGCCCCCTAAAAACGGACAGGTTCGTTCAAACGCCCGTAACTTGGGCTACGGACCTCCGATCGACGCACCGTCAGTTACGATGCAATTTTTGGATCGAGAAGGTCTTTTCGATATATTACACTCAAGGTTTCAGATAACTTTGGGTATGGCCGGGTTGGTTCGAACACGAAATAAACCTGGCCCTCGGAGCATAAATGCCTATAAATCGAGCTCCGGACGTCTGATTGACGTCCGTTGACTTTGTTGGATTCCTCTTTGTGAGACAGACCTTTTGGATTACTACGCTCAAGTTTTGGACACATTTGGAGTGCATTCGGGTTGGTTTTGACTTAAAAACCTACCAACCCCCTGGAACGAAAAAGCCAATAACTCTCAGACCAGGCGTCCGATTGACGCGCCGTCTATAACGTTGAGTTCCTTTTGTCGAGACGGAACTTTGGGATACATCATCTCCGGACTACGTGTCAGTTGATGTATTGAAACCCCCTTGGCTCGTGGACCTGACCCTCCCGAAATCGAGCATGCTGTGTGCGTGAACCCTAGAGCTAGCTGCGTCTGCGACGACGATGACGACTACACTGAAATCCTCTGTGGGTTCAGCAGCGAAGAAGACTACACTGAAATCCTCCGTGGGTTCGGTAGAAATGACGACCATACTGAAATCCTCCATGGGTTCGATGGCGATAACTACTGTTCTTGTATCCTATGTGGGTCCGGCAGTACTATTGTTCTTGTATCCTAGGTGGGTCCGGTAGTGTTTGACTCTGTACTTGTATCTTATGTGGGTCCGGAAGAGTAGCTGGTCTTGTATCCTTTGTGGGTCTGACAGCTTAGCTGGTGTTGTATCCTACGTGGGTCCGATATCTTAGATGAATTAGTGGCTACATTTGATCATCTCTATCATCTTATGAAGAAGTATACTTATGTGAGGTGAGTCTTGACTTTCAATCATTATCTTCGATATGATTGACTTGCTATCCTAAGTGGATTGGGTTGTGTTATCCGGTGTGGATTGGTTGTGCTATCCTGTGTGGACTAGACCGAACTTGGTCTTGGATGTTGGAGCCAAAATGAAATTGATGACTTTGGTATATGAATGGTCATATACCTAAGTAGTGTTGGTTGTTACTTTGTGATTGTATCTTTCATTTTTGGATTATCCTTTGTGGATTCTGGGAGACCTTTGGGGTCTTGGGGTCACTACTGAGTAGCGTATACTCACCCCTGCACGGGCTATGCCCACACTACATTGTGTTGGATACAGACAACGGATAGCATTGATCGTGGTTGAGGCTTGTGGAGCAAGTCAGTACCTAGTGGTGAACCACTGAGAGGGACGTACACGGAGCGAACGGCTGGACCCGAGGATCTGAGGAGGCTATCTGTACCCACCCTTCAGGTGGGATTTCTAGTGGATGGCTCGGCATTTCTCCTTTGCTTTTCAGTTACTGTACTTTCTTTTCAGTTGTACTTTACTTCATTTGAGTTTGTATTCTGGCCCATTTACTTTCCAGCACATACAGTTGTACCTAGTTTACTTAGTGTTTAATTCATCTTGCTTACTCTATTGTGTTTGTTTACTTCATAAAGGAAATTCCTTCCCTTTTTATCGAGATTTACGCCTTGGGTGATAGTCGCCAGCCCCTGTCCTATGGAAGGAGGGCTTGGTGTAGTCACGAAACGGGCCCCGGGGACGGGTCGTGACAAATTGGTATCAAAGGAGTTCGGTTCTACCGTAGAACTCCTGACTCTAATCTTTCTTCTATGTGAAGAAATAGTGTTAAGTGTATTGAGTGTGGTTATCAGTACAGGGAGTCCACTGTTGTTGTGGCGGCCAACGTATCCATACACCAGGACCCTGACTACTGATTTCCGACTCAGTGCACGAAAATATTGATTGCATGTGTGTTTCAAAATATTTCTTTGTGATTACATTGTGTCAGCTCACCAGGTATATTGTATTGACCGTGGCGCACATGTTTCTTTTCAGGATGACCCCATGATGGCAGCCATCTAGGGTTCAGAGCTTTGTGCGAGATAACATCCCACCGAGTAATGAAGACTCGGTACAGGTCCCTTTTACAGTAGAGGCACCGACGTTACCTCTACCTGCTGAGCCATCAATTCCCCCAGCCCCAGCCGCTGAGAGTGCACGTCGCCTTAGTTCACTGCATGAGTTTCAACACCAGATACCGCCCAGGTTCTGCGGGGAGATGGACCCTTAGGCATCCGAGGATTGGATGGAGGTTGTAGTTCGAGTTTTCAGGTTAGTGGGGACACCAGCTGACCTCATGGTGATCCTTGCAGTGAGCCTCCTACACGCGGCAGCAGGCAGATGGTGGAGCCTGATTCTCCTGGTGCACAATGAGGCATCACTCTTCTAGATGGATTTTGAGAGCCTCTTCTGCTCAGAGTTCGTCCCAGCCACCCTACGTGCGGTGCACATTCAGGTGCTACTACAGCTGCGGGTAGGGCAGCATGACGGTAGCCCAGTACTCGATGAGATTTATCGATCTCTCGCGCTCTTCGACGGACATGGTACGAGACCCATTCTTCCAGGCCCGGACCTTCGAGCTGGGACTAAGGAATGAGATCAGGGCATCGATGATCTCCCTCAGTATTTTGACGCAGGCATGAGTACTGGAGAGATCCCTTATCATAGAGATATTTCTTTCTGAGCCTACACCAGCAGCGAGACCTACCGCAGGGCGGCACGTACCAGAGTCTTCTGCAGCTGGCAGTCAACAGACATCACAGGGGTCCAAGATGACTAGACCAGTAGGAGGACAACCTCAGGACACTGGCTCAGAGGTGCGGGCACACGGCGTAGAGCCAGCCTTCCGAGGAGCAGATAGTGCTACGTATGCGGTGGGCAGGGCCACATGGCTTGTGACTACCCGACCCACTGTGCAGAGGAGCAGCAGACAGTTGAGGGACCACCCTGGAAGAGGCAGAGGGTCGATCGTGGTGGTCCTCAGGGAGGAGGCGGACGAGGCAGAGGAGCTAGCCGAGCAGCAGGTGGTGGGCGAAACATTGAGGCTTTACCACCACCACCACTATGAGGTCCACCCCTACCACAGGAAGCTGGCGAACAGAGGCAGGCTCAGCTTCAGGCAATGGAGGCCTATGACCACGGCGCGCCAGAGATGATTCGAGGTACTATCTCTGTCTACTCCACCCTTGTTGTAGTTATTATAGACATATGAACGAGTCATTATTTCATTTCCACTGCCCTTGTTCGGAGCTCCGAGATTCCAACAGAGCCGTTGCCTCCATCCTAACGGCTAAAGACTCCTACTCGAGCAGACTCGACGATTACGCACTGGTGCGACAATGTGAGCTTACTCTAGGAGGCAAGAGCTTCAGCTGGGATCTTCTTGTAGTGGTGTAGAGGCCTTATGATGCCATCATGGGCATGTATTGGTTATCTACAGTCCATGCTCAGATCAACTATATTAGGCGCAAGGTGTGGTGTGTCCGCACCGACGAGAGCAGGTTCACCTTCACCGGCGAGAAGGGAGCCTTTGCAGTGCAGGATGGACTCACGCAGAGGAGAGGAAAGCCGATCACTCATCAGTTGGATAGCCTCATCCTAGGAGTAGTTGACGTGCGGAGTCCGAGTTTTCCTGTAGTGGTGGATCAGTATGTGGACATTTTTCCGGATGACGTTCCAGGACTACCTCCTCGCAGAGAGGTAGACTTTTAGATTGGCATGTACCCCGAGATAGCCCCGATATATACTCTAGCATATCAGATGGCTCCTGCTGAGCTTCGAGAGCTACGGGTATAGCTGGAGGACATGAAGGGCAAGGGATTCATCCAACCCAGTGTTTCACCCTGGGCTTCCCCGATTTTGTTCGCCAAGAAGGTGGATGGGAGCTTGTGACTGTGTGTTGATTATCGTCTCCTGAACCAGGTGACCATGAGGAACAATTATCCACTACTGATGATTGAATACCTCTTCAATCAGCTCAAGGGAGCACAAAGGTTCTCGTAGATAGACCTCAGGTCAGGCTATCATCAACTCAGAGTCCAGGATGAAGACGTGCAGAAGATGACCTTCAGATGTCGGTATGGAGACTATGAGTTCTTGGTTATGCCTTTCGGTATAACCAACGCTCCAGCAGTGTTCATGAGTCTCATGAACAGGATATTGCAGCTTTACCTCGATCGATTTGTCGTAGTCTTCATCAACAACTTATTGATATACTCGACCACTAAGGAGGAGCACACCTACCACTTGCAGGTTGTACTGGACACACTCCGAGAGCACCAGCTTTATGGTAAGCTCCCGAAGTGTCAGTTCTGGTTACGTGAGGTACACTTAATGGGACACGTCATCTCTGAGGCGAGTGTTGCGGTGGATCCTGCGAAGATAGAGGTAGTGCTAGCTTGGGAGCCACCCAAGAGCATGATAGAGGTGCAGAGTTTCCTAGGTTTGGTTGGATACTACCGGAGGTTCATGCCAGACTTCTCTAGAGTTGCGGAACCACATTCAGCTTTGACAAAGAAGGGGAAACCCTTCGAGTGGCCATATAGATGTCATTAGAGATTCCCGGATCTGAGACAGATACTGACCAGCACACCTATCTTGATGCTACCATAGGAGGGAGTAAGGTAGGTAGTATACTGCGATGCATCAAGGACTGGACTCGGATGTGTCCTGATGCAGGAACGAGCAGTGATTGCCTATGGATCATGACAATTGAGGCATCATGAGCAGAACTACGCTACCCATGACCTGGAGTTAGTAGGAGTGGTCTTCGCTCTGAAGATTTGGCGGCACTCTCTGATGGGTGAGTGCTTTACAGTCCACTCTGACACCCAGAGTCTTAGGTAAATCTTCTCATAGAAGGACCTAAACCTGAGACAATGACGATAGATCGAGTTCCTCCAGGACTATGACTTTGAGATAGTATATACTCCTAGAAATTGCAACATAGTAGCCGATTCTCTCAGCAGGAGGATGAGCATTCAGCTACTTGGGGAGGCAATGGAGCAGCTAGCTGCTTTGCATATATCCTTCGTGGAGAGAGTTGGAGCAGCCTTTCTTCAGTCACTCACAGTCACTCCTCCACTACTGCAGTGGGTCAGAGAGGCACATCGTGGGGACATTGACTATGAGATGCGACGTGCACAAATTTCCATGGGATAAGCACATGATGGTTTTTCAATGGGAGGAGTGCACACCATCCTTTTCAGAGGATGTACCATGGTACCAGCTGCTTTACAAGAGGAGGTTCTGAGAGAGTTTCACACTTCCCCTTTAGCGGTACATCCAGGAGTGGCGAAGATATACCCGGATCTTAGACGGTAGCACTGATGGTCGGGTATGAAGAAGGTTGTGGCAGAGGTTGTTTCTCGATGCCTCACCTGCCAGCAGGTGAAGGCAGAGCACCAAGTACCAACATGCTTGGTACAACCCATGGAGGTCCCGGAGTGGAAGTGGGACAACATATCTATGGATTTTGTGACTGGACTTCCACGTACTTCTGGTGGTCATGACTCCATTTGGGTGATTGTCGACCGACTCACCAAGTCGGCCCACTTTTTACCCATTAGAGAGCAGGGCTTAGTGGAGGGCTTGGGATGTCTCTACGTCCAGGAGATTGGACGGATTCATGGTGTACCATCATCTATCGTCTCCGATCGAGATGCTCGCTATACTTCCTGGATTTGGAAGGGGTTGCATGAGGCATTCGGGATGCAACTACGTCTGAGCACCGCCTTTCACCCTCAAATGAATGGTCAGACGGAGAGGATCATTCAGACTCGTGAGGACATGCTATGTGCATGTGTCCTCGACTTTGGGCACATCTGGGAGGATCACCTAACCTTAGTGTAGTTTGCGTACAACAACAGGTACCACTCCACCATCGGGATGGAAACATACGAGGCATTGTACGACCGACCTTGCAGATCACCTCTGTGTTGGACAGACCCTAGGGAGTCAGCACTTGTTGGACTGGAGGTGGTCAAGGCCATGACAGAGAAGGTCCAGGTTATCCAGGAGCGGATGAAGATAGCTTAGAGCTAGTAGAAGTCTTATGCTGACAGGAGGCGGAGACCACTAGAGTTCGAGGATGGCGACCACGTCTTCTTGCGGGTCTCACCTTGACATGGATTGCGGAGATATGGCCGGGGCGACAAGTTATATTTGTGCTTCATCAGACCATTCCAGGTTCACATCAGGTTAGGCGAGGTGGCTTATCACCTGTCTCTACCACCTAAGTTGCATCGGGTGCACAAAGTCTTCCACGTATCTCACCTGAGAAGATACATGCACGACTCGACACATATCATCGACCATGGGGAGTTGGACATTGAGGACAGGGCGAATTTTGCGGAGGTCCCGGTGGATATTGAGGATCGACAGGAGCGAATCCTATGCGGGCGGTCGATTCTTCTAGTGCGCATCAGGTGGCATCATGGGAACCTCCAGGAGAGGACTTGGGAGCGGGAGGGTGAGATGCGTACCCAGTACCCTCATTTGTCCATATAGTTTGCGATGTATATTTATGGGAACGTAAATCCCTGAGGTGGGAGTAATGTAAAGATGCGTAGATTTCAAGTAATTTTTTTTAATTTCTTTGGGATTTAACGAGTATGCAGTTTCTGACAGTACCTGATTCTGAGGCCCGGTGTACCCGGAATCAATTTCTGAAGTTTATCTTGGGTACGTTCATTGAACGAATTAGCGAGTTTTTGTAACTTTTGAACCAGTGCTCGGAATCGAAATCCGAGGGTATCGATGAAACCGCAACACCGGTATTTGCTTAATAGCACCTTTTTCTGGGTTGCATTGCTCGGGAGGAGATGTTAAAAATGTGAGGAATAAAAAAAATTGTTTTAAAATTTTATTTTTATTTCATTACTGGTGGTTTAAGTGGTATGAGAGGGAAGATGTGTGGAAGTTGGGGTGGGGTCCACATGAGCCCCCACCTCCTTAAAATTCCTAACACCCCATTAAACACCACATTTATTTCTTCCCTCTAGCAATTATTTTGTATCTCCTCCACATTAATACTCATGCCAATAAAACGCCTCTTTAATTTGACAGCCCCCGTTAATTAATTGGGTGAATTCATTTTGAAATTTTGAAAAGGTTGGAATGAGTAATAAAATAAGGGAAGCCTTATTTTATTATTATTGAATTTTTGTGCGAGAAGGATTGGGGAGAAAATACACGAGCCTTGAAGAACTTCATCTTCTTCGCGAAGAATGTCGAGTCTACGACGAAGAACTCCATCACCACATGGGGAGATCGTCGTAATGTCTCCTCTTCTCTCCACAGTCGGTGAGAGATGACTTCTTCGGAGAGCTATGACGCGCCACATCCTTCATCGGGCGAACACCAATGACGCTTACAGAGACTCGTTTCATGATGTCGTCTTCCGTGTTGTCTTTTTCCCGCGACGATCCTTGTTCGACGACTTCTTAGAGGTAGGGGATTGAATTTGTTCGTGATTATTCTTTGCTGTCCAACGTCAAATCCTTTAGCCGCTTTATTTCAAATTAACAGGAGGGGGCCGGCCCGCACGAACATTGCCAACCCTCCTCCCCCTTTGTTGTTGTACTCGTTCGGACTCGAACGAAGGTGGCGTGGTGCAACGACACCACACGAAAACAAGGAGGGACGCGGTGAAGAAGCACGGCGCTGTCGCTCCCCTGCTTTGAGGCCGAAAGAAGCCGCGACCGGAGTCGGGCCGCGGCAGAGGGTCGTGGTGCCGTCAGGCCGCACCGGAAAACCTAGGAGGGCTGTAGTAGAGGGGTGCGACGCCATTGCGCTACGCCGGGTGGATGAAGGATGCAGCATTTGGCCATGGTGGAGCATTGAGCGGCGGCCGGGACCGCCGGATGTCGGTGTATGGAGGGCGGGACCAACCGGTCCCGCGTGGTGCACTGGCCCGCCGTTACGGCCGACCAGATCCAAAAAACCGGGGGTTTGATCCCCCGGTCAATATGGTAGGGAGGACCCCCCGCAGGTCCTCCGTTCGGTCCGAAGGGGTTACGGCTCACCACTTCCACATCCGATCAATGTTTCAGAGAACTTTGTGTATGGCCGCGTTGGTTCGAACACGAAACCAATCGGGCCCTCAGAGTAGAAATGCCTATAACTTAAGCTCTAGACGTCCGATTGAAGTGCTGTCTACTTTGTTGGATTCCTATTAGTGAGAAAGACCTTTTGGCTTACTCCGCTCGAGGTTTGGATGCAGTTGGTGTGCGGTCGGGTTGGTTTTGACTTAAAAAACAACCGGGCCCCTGGAACGAAAAAGCCAAAAACTCTCAGACCGGGCATCCGATTGACGCGCCGTCTGTCACATTGAGTTCCTTTTGTCGAGATGGAACATTGGGATACATCATATCCGGACTATGAGTCAGTTGATGTATCGAACCCTTTGGCTCGTGGAGCGGACCCTCCCGGAATTGAGCATGCTGTGTGCGAGAACCCTAGAGCTGGCTGTGACTACGACGACGATGATGACTGCACTAAAATCCTCTGTGGGTTCGGCAGCGACGACGTCTGCACGGAAATCATCCATGGGTTCCGTAGCAATGATGACTCTACTGAAATCCTTTGTGGGATAGATGGTGATGACTATTGTTCATGTATCCTATGTGGGTCCAACATTACTACTTTTCTTGTATCCTACATGGATCCGATAGTGTTTGACTCTGTACTTGTATCCTACGTGGGTCCAGCAGTGTAGCTGGTCTTGTATCCTATATGGGTCCGACAGCTTAGCTGGTCTTGTATCCTACGTGGTTTCGATAGCTTAGAGGAATCAGTGGCTATGTCTAATCATCTCTATCATCTTACGAAGAAGTATAACTGTTTGAGTTGAGTATCGAATTTCAATCATTATCTTCAATATGATGGACTTGCTATCCTATGTGGACTGTGTTGTGTTATCCCGTGTGGATTGGTTGTGCTATCCCGTGTGGACTAGACCGAACATGGGCACAGATGTTGGAGCTGAACAGGAATTGATGACTTAGGTATATGTTTGGGCATATACCTAAGAAGTGTGGGTTGTTACTTCGTTATTATATCTTTCTTATTGGATTATCCTTTGTGCATTCTGGGAGACCTTCGGGGTCTCGGGTTCCCTACTAAGTAGCGTATACTCACACCTGCACGGGTTATGCCCGCACTACATTGTATTGGATGCAGACGACGGAAAACGCTGATCGTGGTTGAGGCTTGTAGAGGAAGTCGGTACCTGGAGGTGGACCACTGAGCGGGACGTAAACGGAGCGGACAACTGGACCCAAGGAGCTGAGGAGGCTATATGTACCCACCCTTCAGGTGAGATTTCCAGTGGATGGATCGACATTGCTACTTTAATTTTCAGTTGCAGTACGTTCTTTTTAGTTGTACTTTACTTCATTTGGGTTTTTATTCAGTCCCATTTACTTTCTAGCACTTACAGTTGTACCTAGTTTACTTCATCTTTCTTACTCTGCGGTGTTTGTTTACTTCATCAAGGGAATCGCTTCCCATTTTATCAGGATTTACACCTTGGGTGCTAGTTGCCAGCCAATGGGCAATGGAAGGGGGCTTGGGGTAGTCATGGCACAGGCCCCGAGGATGGGTCGTGCCAAATATATTGAAAAATAATCTCATTCATGGAACGTGAAAACATCTTTTTAAAGTAAAAACAATCAAAAGATTAAAATAGATTTATATCTAAATTCAATGTGATATTGATTCGAATGACCTAAATTGGATCAAATAATAAATCATTGATCAAAATATACTTAAAAAACAGTCCAAAATAAAATTTATCAATATAAATATTTAGACGAAATATATGTTTTCTATTAAAAATCAATATTTGTTACAATATTCATCAAAATATGAATCTAATCATTAAAATAGAAAAAGTAAAAAAAATAAAAATTTGATACTAAAATTTCAAAGAATAAGTTTTTTTTTGAAATAAAATATATAAATTTTTAAAAAATTCGATTAAAAATAGGTTCCCTATTAAAAGGAGGCAAAACTGGCTTTTAGAAAATATAGGTTTCTATACATAAAATTGGGATTGTTCATTTTTTATACCTGTAAAATCTATTGGATAAATATAAAAAATATTTGTTAGAATATATAAAAAATATATTTCATTAGTATAATTTATTAATTGTAATTCATTAATTGTTTTAACACAAAACGCTTTTAGAAGAATAAAAATAAAAATATTTTCTTTATATTTAATTGGTTTATGTTTTGGTTTCTAATAAATTGGAATCCAATGAATTAATTTTATATTTTAAAAAACTAAATATTTTTATCAGTTAGTTAATACAAGTCATACATTCTAATTTAATGGAAAGGTGAAATGGGTAACATTTAAATAAAAATATATAGTTTTTTAAGCTCAATGTTGCATGCACC
This sequence comes from Viscum album, assembly GCA_963277665.1. NCBI lineage: Eukaryota > Viridiplantae > Streptophyta > Magnoliopsida > Santalales > Viscaceae > Viscum > Viscum album. The sequence continues at coordinate 1,568,904,070 of OY728143.1, forward strand.
ATAAGCTATCCAAGAAATTGAATTCAAAAAGAGACATTACATAAAAATCTTGTGATGTTAGATTATTAAACATCCCCATTAATTTATATTTTAGGTTAAAATGAATATAAAACCCTTTCATTGTCATCAATATCTCCCATGAACATTCATACACCTCCGTTATGGTGCTTAAATTTCACCATGATTTTCCATGTCAATGAATTGTGTAGTGAATAACCATACCCATTTTATATTAATGGTGTTCACCTATTTCCACTTATAATTCCTGAACATGGAATTTAATTTATTTATTCCATTTTCCATGATCATGGAATAAAATATGATGATAAATGAGTCAATGTTGTATGATATATGTGGCACACTTAATCATGATAATAAAGTTAATGTGGCAAGTGCATGAATAATTATATAATGATCTAATGCAATGGTTTACATTTTAGTCTCTTGATCCACACATAAAGGTATTATAGAGTGAACATAATCCACCTTGGGTATTTTTCCATCATGCTTGCTCAGTAGTTATCCTTGAACTATGTTTATGTTACAATTTTCTATTTTTTTGCCACATTTCCCAAGTTTCAGTTATGTTATCATTTAATATCATGACTTTTTCTTAATGTTTATGATTATCACCAATTTTATTTCCCAATGATATTTATATTTTAGTATATTTATTACTTTTTTCATAGTATTCCTTGTTTATTCCCTAGATCACCCCTTTCTTATCTATTCCCCAGGTTATCCCATTCATTTTCCAGTTTGAAGGAATATTATGATTATATTAAGGAGGTTTTAAATAATAGGGATGTATTCCTATTATTATATTGTTATTTAATGTACCCAATTAAAAAAGACACCAGACTAATCAATCATTTGGGTTCCATTTTGTGTAATTTTATGGTAGAAATCATTAATTAATGTGTAATAAAGTGTACTGTTTTCATATATGTTTTCATTATAATACACTAAGAGTGATTAATTCCATTTCGAGATAAATTTAAAATTAGTCTTGAAATAATATTTTACAATATAAACTTAATTTTTTTGTTTTAACATTATTATAAAATATTTTTAATAAAATTTGGGTTAGTTATTTAAAAAATGATCTTAGTTGAACTTTTGGATGTTATTTTTGAGGGTTTGGAGTTTAATTTGTTATTTATTCATATAAAGGTTAATTATTTTCTGGGATTTAACTTACCATGTTTTAAACATTTTGGTTTTGGATTATGTATAATGATATGATGAAAAGTTTTTTATATCTATGGTGTTTGTGTAATATTTTCAAAGTAAATTTTAGTGATTCATCAAAGAAAAATAATATATAATGAACATCATTTGAACCAAATATGAGATTTTTTGAGGAAATTTAATTATGGATGAAATTGTAATTCTCAATTAAGTATGATTTCTTTTTTTTCTTGGTGTATATCGTAAAGGACTTCCTCAACATTAGAAAAGGGTTCATGAAATACAAATGATATTCATTTGTAATAAATTGATAGTCTATTCTCTCTAAAAGGGTATAAAATTATCATCTAAATGAATCCTCTTTCCAATTCCATGTTTTTAACTTCCTTACAATGTTATCCTTATGTGTATTCTTAGTTTTGGGGTTTTTCATATTACCTTCACATGTCTCTTTCCCTATTTTTAATGGATGTTTTATTAAACCTTTTTTTGATGTGTTTTTTTCGTAAAGGAATTTTCAAATTTCCAAGAATTGATTACTTGAAAAAGGAGAAAATAAGAGGATTGCATTTATTTAATGGGTAATAATTTATGACCTCAATATTTTATAAATATATTTAAATAATTTAATTGATTCGATATCTTTCGATGCAAATAAAACAAGTTTTAAATGAGCAGAGATACACTTTTAAAATGTAATTATTTGAACATTTGTGTTATAACCTAGATCTTTTGTTGGTGGGTATGAATATAATTTATTATATTAATAAAATATATTGTTTAAAAATTTAGATAATTAATTTTTTTGTTATTATTCAATTTTAAATGAAAATTAAATTCAACTAAATATAATGGAAATGATTTTTTTGAAAACCTGTTTTTTGTGCACACAAATGCGTTTTATCTTAATAAATTAAATAAATAACTTTTTGTTATTGTTTTTAACTAAATATATATATATATTATAACTAATAAAATATTTTATCATTCATCTAATATTATTTTTTTCCTACGATAAGAATAAATCCGGTTTTAAGCTTAAAAATAGTATTCTCCTTAAAAGTAATTTTTTCGTGTGTTTTACACTTATTTAGAATTAATTTTATTAAAATTAAAAAAAATTATCAGAAAAAAGGAACTTTATATTTTAAATCATATTGTAATAATTATATTAATATGATTTTTTTTTTTTCTAAAAGGTTTTATTTCATAATGAATTGTGAAAATACTAAATTTATTAAAAAGTATCATTTGTTTTTAATTAATAAAAAAATTCCCATTTTTATTTTAAATGGTTTTATAAGGAAAAATATTTCAATTTTATTATTATTAATCCAATTTATGTCATTTTAATCAAATTTATGTTGAATTTTTATTATAAAACAGTCTATACATATGAAAAATATTCATTGGGTAATCACATTTTTATCATGCTTGAAGGTTTAATTTCAAATGAAAACATAACAAATATTTTAATTTATCATAATAAAATGGTTTATATATTTCTCATAATTTTAAACTATATTATTTTAAATATAAAAAATAATTTTTTACCATAAGTAATAATTAATATAGTAAAACATTATCCCCACAGTTATGGATAAAACAGGTTTACCAGGGATTAAAATAAAAAGATAAAGGTTAAAAGGACATAAAAACATGACAAATTACTATATTTTGGAAATATTTATAACTTATATCATCTAATTATTTACAATGTGGCATTTTAGAGACTTTTTATCCGTTAAAATTTGTTGTATAATTGTTTTTTTTAAAATTACAAGTGTTTCCTCTCCCATACTTATAAAAGGTCACCTTATCCTCTCCTATTAACCATTAATAATTCTTTTGGTTAGTCCAATACACATATATATACCTTAAATACTTACCCAAAATATAATATAGTAATTTTAAAAGAAAAAATCCAATATATGGAAGCTTTTGGTACAATCTTATAGTGGTGGTTCGAAGAAGAGACATTGTTCTTAACCAAGCATCTTTGTTTTATTTATTATTACACTTTCATTAATTATTAATAAATAATTATTATATAATAAAATCATTACCTTTAATGAAAATAAATGTTATTATGTTTTATTAATGACCTTCATCTTTCTCCTCCTCCAACAAATTGGATACGAACACATCGTTTATGTGTATAGTGGATCACTGCCTCACAAACCGATGAAATTTTATTTCCACAGTATCCTCCCACGAATGCTCATAATGATAGGTTTAGTGTTAATATATGATATTTAGAAAATATTAGTCATTATATAAAGGTAATATTTTATATAATTTGTTACCTTTTTCTCCATTGAAAAATTATAATGGCGTTCATCTGTATGGCGGACTACCACCTCACAAAGCGATATGATTCATTTTTTATTACACAATCACATGGATGGTATATATAAACATATTGAATGAAATAATATTATATTTAAGATATAATTATAATTATTTAAATAAAATATAACAATTACATTTTTTCAGTCATAATCATTGAAAAACGTTAACATAACCCTTGTATATATACAAACTAATGTCTCCAAGATTGTAACATAGTTCATTTTTCATAACCATATTTCATAGCATGTTTGGAATGTATAATTAATTATTAAAAAATATAAATATTTCATTAATATTATTTTGGATATTATAGATTAATTATCCCATGACCAAGTCTAGTACATGCATTCTGTTTTCAATTTATGAAATGAACATCCTCAAAACATCTGGTGTGGAAATAATTTTTTAAGTAATTAAATATGTCTTTTAAATAATTGAACAAAATATGTTATGTAAAAATTATAAAAACATTGTTTTTTTTATTACTAAAAACAATAATTAATATATGTTTATTATATAATATATAAAATAATGTTTCATACATTTCACAAGTAAATGTAAGGGTTTTCATCTCAAAATATCTTTATTTGAGACAAAAGTTTATTAATACACCTACTTTATTTTAAATGGTGAAAATAATGCCCCTTTGACATGTTATATCGTGATCCTACTTATTTTTATTACATTTAATATTTCATTTAAATTAATCAATTCAGGGTTCTTGATATTCAAAAGTTTTGAATATGGTAAGGTACATTCTTTTAAAAAATACACTTTTAAAGATTCCCTTAAAACACATTTTCATCAAAATACATTTTTTAAAATTATTTTATGTAAGTATTTATATGCACATAAATGATATATAAAGGAAATTTTGTTTTACTTTTTTACTAAAAAATTATATGAAACAAATCATCCTTTTTATATATTTATATGTAATTATTTGAATTTATTTACGAAGGATAAATTGAGTTTCCAATTCAACGTAAACAACACAATATAATTTCCTCATTCATAACCATTATTGGATATTTGAATTTTATTATAACATTTCTTTTTTTATTAATAAAAAACCTTGTTTACATTATTTTAATTATTTTCAATGTGTGTTTTAAATAAAATGAATATATTGATATCTGGAAATGTCTTTTCTATGGACTATAAGGGATCCCTCTAAAAAACCATCTTCATTAGGATATAAAATTTCTATCACTTTATAAACTTATGTGTCTCTTTAATGTCATGAAATTCTTATAAATATTATATATATGAATCTAACATATATACCCATATTATCCTCCCTTATGTTGAATTTTTAATACATTCCTTATGATCATTTCTGAAATTAATTCTGTAAGAAATATCATTCGATTTGGATATGAAGAAAAATTATGCAACCCAGTTTCTTTCCGCAGTAAATTACTATGTCTATGTCAGATGAATTATTTCCTTTTTGTGGAAAATATAATCACGTACATGTTATCATGGGTGTTCCAAGAATGTTCTCTAATGCACTACATAATGTTTTAGTCACATTAGACATCATGTACTAGATTGGGGAGTGAACCTAATCATTTATAGAACTCTGTCATCCATGTGATTTTGTCTCAGTGGTTATGCTTCACTGAATTTTGTGTCATCTTTTATTTTTATTCCGCAATTAATATTCTTATATAATATTAGTATAACATTATATTTAATTTATTCTCAAAAATGGTAACTCATTTCCTTATCTTTTACGATATAATGTAATACATTTGACTCACAAGTTTAGTTTCTTTATCAAATTTATTCCCTTTCTATAAATTTCAGCTCACCCATTTTTTTTTCATATTACCTAGTTTGTAATATTTAGTTTTATGAGATCATTGGATTTATAAGATCATTATAAGGAATAAAATAAATAATATATTTTTTTTATTTTCACTTATTTATATTGTTAACCTAGTCTTCCAATTAAAGTAAGACTCACGATCTTTGGGTTGTAATTAATAGATGTTCATGATAGAAATAATGTAATTATATGTTTATAAGGATTGGGATTCTATATAAAACCATGTTGATATAATATCCTCACTATATTTTATATATGGGAATTTTATTATGTTATTGGCATGACTTATATCCATATCCTCTTCTATCAAATGGGGGAAAATTATCGATCATGAGTAAGGTACACTACTGCCATGTGAACTAATGTAATTCAATTTCATCCCTACATCTCACTGTTTAATATGATAAAGAATTTAATTTATTTATATTATTTTTAATATAATTATTCTTATTTAAATATTATATCTTATTTACCTTTTTTACTTTCCATTCTATAGGTGTATATGATAACATCGATCATGTGTATGACATACTATCACCTCGCCATGTGATGTGAATCATTTTATTCACAAAAGATTTACATGGAAGGTAATAAGGATAAATTTAATAAACATATGTGATATATATGAAGTAATTATGAATATGTAATGGTAAATTTTTTTCCATTCCTTCATTGCATCCACTGAAAAATGAAAATATCATTCATGCGTATGTACAACCAACCGTCTCCTTGAACGGTGTATTCCATTTTTGATTCTCTATATTTTATTAATTATTGTAGATATATATGTATATATGTATTGAAAATATATTATATTTATATAATGATTAATCTTGGTAAATTATGGAATTATTATCAAAGTATAAGGACTCGAAGTACTAAACTGATACTTTCTAGAAAAAGGAAATAGTAAACACCCAGAAATGTCGATTTTAATAAAAATTATTCATAAAATGGTATTAGAAAGTAACAAGGAAACCATATATTATATTATTAATTTTTATATTACTTATGTATATAACTATATAAAATTATAATTTATTATATAGGATGCAAGAGATATTTCAATGTATGACATACTCAAGGTAAGGGATTTTGGTATCACTTTTTCCTTTGTGAGTCGCATACAATATTTACCAATTTTTTACTTTTAAGTGGAATATATAATAACCATGAATTTATTTTTTGATAAATACTATGAATATTATGGGAATTTACATTTTTATATATGGTTCTTTCATTCATGGGGCTTTATATTCAAAATTTACCAAAGTGGTAACAGTTAATCTTACAATCTCATTATTTTTTATGATTGCTTATGATTAAGTTTTAAAGGATTATATATTATGATCTAACTCTCAAGAATTATCATTAAATTTATTATCCTTTGATTATTTCATGATAATAAAAAATTTCCATTACTTTTCTTATCTTTCTATACTCAACATATTTAAAGAGTGCATTTACGAAAAATAGACTTTATTTTTCTCTTCGGTAGAAAATATATTTTCCTCCATATTCAATTTTCCTAAAAATATTTTCAATTTAATTAATATTTTTATATAATATTGAAGGTAATTTTTACCCATTATTTATTTTTTATGAAAAAATTTGAAAGTAATATTTATGTAGTTTTTCAAATGAATTGGGTTTCGATTTTTTACTTAAATGGTAATAAAATGTTTTATTTTAACATATATGACATGAATAGAATTTCCTAACATCATAACCACTAAATATTTTGAAGATCCATTTTGAATTATTATGTTTTTTTAAAAAAATCCTTAATATTTGAAATATTTTTTATTTTAAATATGTGGTTTTAAATATGAAATGATATTTTACCCTATAAATGTTTCAAATGAAATTTAAAAGAAATTTTCATAGATGACAAATCCTTTTATATCAATCATGTTTTAGTAGGTGTATGATCCAATAATACAATAATTATTCTTTCTTTGGATGGTCTAGGATAATTATGACTTATGCTTTATAAAACCCTTTAATTTTTTGGGGTTATTCGATGTTGAATTTATGAAATGATAATGAAACACATTTTCTTTTCATATACTACAATATGACGATATGATGAATTTTTTATGATCTTGTGGGACCATATATATGATATTAATTATTTTATGAGTGAATATATTATAAAACATGTATAGGTGGTTATGTTATAAACCAAGGATGGGTGGTTAGATTATGATCCAATAATAGGTGGTCACATTATAAACTAAGGACATGTGGTTCCATTATAAACCATGTACAAGAGGTTCCATTAAATATAAAGTATAAGTGATCTTTTTATATCTCTACATTTGAATGGGTAATGATGGATTAGTCATGAGTTAGTTATGACATTTTTAAACTTAATGTTATGTTCACAATGTTATGCATGAACTTTCTTTCTTATCTATAAGGTTATTTGTAGAACTTATTTTAAATTCATAAGGTTATGTGTCTACCTTATTTCATGTCCATAAAGTTATGAATAAATCTAATTCCATGTCCATAAGTTAATGTGTGTACATATATTATATTTCTAAAAATTTATGCAAGGTCCTTATTTATTATCCTTAACTTAATGAGTGTACATTTTTTATTTTAGAATTTTTGCTGTGTTATAATCATGTGTTTTAACTCATTACTATACTCTTGTTATGATATCATGCTTCATGTTCAATGATATCAATATGATTCATATCTTATAAAATACCAAAAATTATTTCATGAATCATGGTTATGATATATGATATGAAGATTATTGTTTTGAATTGTCAAGATAATTTTCTCACACCATTATTCACATGTTATGTTTATGTGATCATTGACATCTCCCATGTATACCCTTACTGAACCTCTGATCTCACACTTTATTATGTATCCTTCTCATAGGTTATGAAAAAAATGATTGAGTGTGGTATGTCTATGAGGTTTACTATGTGGTAAGATCTTTATGGAGGATGTTTAATATATTTTATCAAATTTGAATATTGTGAATCCAGTATAAGGAAAATTAAAATTTATAATCCTAAGGTGTGTATTTTAACAAATGAAATGAATGATTATCCAAAAGTATGTAATAATTATGTATGAAATAATATATTTATATAGATTGTATTAAACTAAATGTTTATTAATCCTTATAGATTGAGAATCAGGAATGTTGTTTAAAATCCTATGGGATGATTCTAAGTATAAGATAACATCCTTATGTTTTGTTATAGAATAGATTATGTTATTTATCTAGAAATGAAATCCTGTATAGATACAACAAGTGGATTTGAAATTTTATTATTTTTTACCTAGGGTTAATTACATTGCAAAGGGTGCATTTAGATTTTAAATGATCATCACCTAGTGTATGGAAATGAGCATTTCTACAGAATTAATTTTACACTCTCAGGGGATATTCATTTTTTAATTATCTTTTTCATTATGAACTGTTATTAAATATTTTAATAGATGATAATCATGGATGACCTAGGATTAACCAAAGGTGTCATATATTGAAAGTATGTGCCATTATTTAGATATCATATAAACAATTTTTATTTATTATTTGGTTTTCCAGTATGTTTAGTTTTCTCACACTATACATTTTCATTTCAATCAATGGATAAAACCCAATAAAACTATGTTAATATTGACGGTGATGGAAATTATAATGATTTCCCATTAGAGAAACCAAATTTTTATAATAGTTGGGATGAATTACAATATTTCTATGATCATAATACCTTCTCAATGCAGGAATAATATTGGGATTCAAAAAAACCAATAGAGCTAAAAATATTTTTTTTAATAATTAATTAGGTAAAAAATTTCTTATTTTAGAGGATCAATTGACCCCTAGTTTCTGGGCATTGTATTAGAAATGTTGAAAATATATTTTCCATTGAATATTTATTGCAACATGAAAAATTTATTTTTTCATTTATAATTTTGATTCAAAAAAGGATCAGTGGGGGAATCTTATTAATAATTTGTGGCAACGAGAATAACTTAATGCATAATGTGAGATGAGTTTGGGAGAACACTTTTCAATTATTAATTTCTTAATATTTTTCATAAAAATATGGACAATTAATTTTGAAATGGCAAGTATAAGGATGATGAAGTTGTTGGAACCTATGAAGATAATATTACAGGTCTTTATAGGTACTCTTCATGTATTATCATATATCATTAAAGTAAGGCTAATAAATTCATAAGCTGTTTGAAACTAAATCTTATAAGAGTGTTAGGAATAAGGTACTTCATGACCTTTGAAGAATTAAATATATGTTCACTAAAAGTGGTAATGAAAGATGGAAACCCTCATGGTTTTAGTGAAATTTAAACGTATATAAGGTTCCATAGAAGATCAAATGACATTTCATATGAAGGTAAGAAAATTATTCAACCTCCTATATACCAAACAAAAATTGGAATTAAATCTTAGGTGAATTCCTAAAAGGAAAATAATGTGATTTAAGGGTTGGAAGTATGGCCATATGAAAAAATAATATAGTTTGGTGTGTAGAGTCTATTTAATGATATAATATGAGATAGATCTAAATAGAATGAAAAAAAATAGTCTAGTGTATCAAATTCAATGAGCATGGGAATAATGATAAATAGTGTACAATTCTGATGGTTAATTATAATGATCAATGTCAATAACCTGTTATTATATAGCTTAAAGTAAATATTTTTCGATCAATATTGTCTATGTGGAGAATAATAACGCAGTGTTGAATGGTACACTTATCATACACTCCAGAACTAATAAAGTATTATTTTATTTTATCCCTACCTAGTCTTTTATATCTAATAAATATAATAAAGTAATTGAATTACTAGATTATTTATTAGATATGGAGCTAGTGGTGTGAAATACAAAAGGTATGATGGTTTCATATCAAGTTTATAGTACTTATCCAATTTAATTTTGTGTTTATGAGATTCTTGGAAATCCTGGTATTATTTCACTAGTTGAATCTAATGTTACCATAGGAATGTTATAGATTTATCTACATAAATCCGAAATCAATTTTTGAGGAAGTATTGTTAGATTTGATATTCCAAATAAACTTATGATCATCTAGTAGTGTGATGACAAAAATGACCATCTAATGTAAATCATGTCCATTATATGGGTGTTGATTATTATTAAAAATGGGTGTTTATATCTCATGGTTAGCAAGACACCCAACATCAAGGATATAAATGTTGTGTATAATTTTTCTATTCCATTCCATAAGTTTTTACTAGACTTCAACATCATTATGAAGTTGATTTATCAATAGAACTCATACCTAGTGCTACACTTATTTCAATGAATCCCTATATAATGGCTTTAATTGAGTTGAAATTACAAAAGAAGCATTTGTTGGAGAATTTATAAAAGGGATTCATTTAGTATAGTGTGTCACCTTGGGATTCACCTGTACTTTTTGTAACAATGATAGATGGATTAATATAGATTTGAATTTATCATTGGAAAAATTACACAATCAAAAACAAGAACAAGTTTCTTATTCCCCGTATTTACGAATTTTTTATCAAATATGTAAAGATTAATAATTTTTAAAGATTTACCTTCATTATAGATATTATTAATTAAGGTTCATTAAGGTGTATATACCTAAAAAACAATACATACATGGAATAGACTCTATAAATATATAGTTATTACATTTGGTCTTACTAATTACCACACTATATTCATGGATTTAATATATATTCTTTAGATATTACCTTGATTATTTTATATTATAATTCAAAGAATATATTCTTATATATTCAATGAGTATGGATGATCATCACGATTAAATAAGGATTGTAATAAAAAACCAAGGATAAGTTGAATGAAAAATTTTCAAAGTGAGAATTTTGGATTAAAAAAGATTCATATTTGTATCATATAATCTCATGCATGGTCATATTTGTAGATCTATGATAGAGGGAGGATATGGAAAAATGTATTAGACCAATCACTATAACTCTAATTCATAGTTTTCTAGGTTTGGTGGGATATTATCTATGTTTTGTGAGGAATTTGTCATAAATAACTAATCTACTCACAATGTTACATAGAATGAAGAAAAGTTTTTTTGGAAAGATGAATATGAGGGTAGTCTAAAAAAATAAAAAAGAAAATTAGTCTTTGAACCTATGATTATATTACAATGTATTGGAGAGAAGTTTATAATATATAGCGACTCTTCATATAAGGGACTAGGAAGCGTTCTTTTAAATAATTATATGCTGATAGCATATGCCTCATGAAACATGAAGGTTCATTAGAAAGATTACCCAACTGATGATTTGAAGTTATCTTTGGTAATTTTTTATTTAATGATATAAATGATTTATATTTATTTACAATGTTGTGAAATGTATACTGACTATTAAAAGTTAAAGTATATACTCATGTTGATAGAGTTAAATATGTTCCAGATAATTTGGTTGGAGATGACTAATGATTATAAATTATGAATAAATTACCACCCAAGCATAGAAAAATAATGTGGTGGATCATTTGAGACAAAATAGTCATGGTATCTTATCTACAACGAGGATCCAAAAAGATCCTATATTTTTGTATTTTAAAATCATGGATATATAAATGATGAATTTCTGAGATAATATTATCTTTCTTAAATTAATTTTCAATGATCTATCCATGTGAATATTATTAAGGTGTGTATGGACGATGTATAGCAGCCGAAGAAGGTCAGAAATGTTCATGAGTTTAACCTTGATTACGACGGAATGATAATGTTTAAGAAACATAGATGTGTTCCTTCCATATCATATTTGAATAAAGAGATGTTAAATGAGGATTATAGTTCTGTATTCTCTATTCATCATGGAAGTAAAAAAATGTATAGATAATTGAAAATGTATTTATAGGGGGAAAACATTGAAAGTGATGTTACAAGTTATATATCTTGGTGCTTGGTATATCATAAAAATATGTTTGACAGATGAAAGTATAAATGGATGCTATGACTATTACCCATAATAGAATTGAAATTGGAATACATAACCATGGATTTAATTATCATATTCCCCCAAAAATTTAATGTGAATAAGGATATATGTATTGTAGTCACCCTATATACCATGGAAGCACACTACATTCATATTAGAGAACATATCTCTCTTAACTAACTTACCAGGATATGGAATATGGAAGTGGAAAGGCTACATGTAGTACCACATTCTATTATATAGGATTAGGATTCATGGTTTACCAAGATATCCTGGTGAAGTATTCCGTTTGATCTAGAAAATGAATTATGTTTTCGTACTATGTATCATTCTCGGATAGATATTCAGTCTAACGAAACCGTTCAAAACTTAGAGGTTATGCTAAGATCTTATTCTATGAATTTCAAAGGTGGTTGGGATCAAAAACATCATATAGTAATGTTGTCTTAAAATAATATATTTCACTAAAGAAATCAGATGTATCCTTATGAAGACCTCTTTGGAATGAAATTTAAAACTCTACCATTCCATAATAAATTTAGAGAAATAATTCTATTGGGACCTAAGCTTGAATAGGGAATGGAAGAGAAATTTTTAACCATTCAATAGCACATTAAAAAACTAATAGTCTACATAAAAGCTATGATGATAATAATTGACATGATCTACAATTTGAAGTTGTTATGAGTGTTTTTCAAAAAAATTCTCTCTGAAAAACCTTTTGAGATTTATGATGAAAATAAAGTTGCTAAATATGTATATTAGAACCTTATGGATTATTTATCATGTTGGGATGGTTTATTATCCTTTTGAAATTCCATTAAACCTCCCAAGTTCACGATGTATTCAATGTAACTCTCCTGAGGAAGTACATAACATCCACTCTACATGTATTGTACCAATAGGTTGAACCAATGATGAAATATATTTCATATGGGGAAAAATTAATGAGATTATGGATCATAGAGAAAAATTTATATAAAACACAATAGGTATATTGGTAATAGTTTTTTGTTGAAATCATTAATTTGAAGAAGCTGTGGGGGAACTTGAGGATGTGATGATGTAGAAGTATTCCAAATTTTTTTGTAGTAGAGTGGTATAATTTTCAAGAGAAGAAATTTATTTTAATGGGGTATAATGAAACACCCCAAGAATTATAAAATATTTGTTTTCAAATAAATGTAATTTCTTTGATAGCATGCATTATACGCAATATTGAGTTTTAAAAAACATTAATATATTATTAAAATTTTCTCGTTGAATGTCACATCTATTACCTTTCTATTAGTATAGTGGATATGAATAAGATAATTCAACTTGTAAAAATTTATGGTTATAAAATATTTAAAATTAATTCATTGGTTTGCAATGAATGAAGAAGGAAAATAAAAACCAAATAAAAAATAAAAAATCTTTTTCAAAAATAATTCATTTTAAAATAAAATGGTTTTCTCCTTTTTTTGACAGTTATTTGTAAATTATTTTTTTACACATTTATAGTTTTTAATGTAGTTAACTTATTTTTTGAAATCATCATGTAAAAATTTTATTAGATAGAATTTCCGATAATTTTCTGAAAAAAAATAATTTTTTGATAAATAGTAAACAATATTCCATTTTATAATGAATTTTTAACTTTTAGTGATTTTAAAAAAGATAATTTTTTAAATGGATTTAAAATTAAAATTATTTTAATTAAATTATTATTAATCCCAATTAGGTAATCGGAGAAAATATTTTGTTGAATTTCCATATAAAAACTTTTTATACTTAATAAGACTTTTTATTTGGAAACCCTTATTTTCATCTTATATATTGGTTTAATTTTAAATCAAATACTAAATATAATATGAATTGAAATTTTTAAAATGGATTCATCATTTAGAGTAAGAATAATTTATAATATTTAATAAAATAAACATATTTTTTGTCATCATGAATATTGAAAATAATAATAATAATGGTAGTAGATAATGTTAAAATTGGTTTATCAAGGGGTTAAATTAAAATATAAGGGCATATTTCTCTAATATAACTATTATAAATAATATTTTATGGACATATATTAACCTTATTTTATCCCACCAAAAAATCTATGACCATTGGATGTTTCATTTCTTGAAAATAAGTTTATCATTTTATATTCTATTCAGAAATTCTCAAGTGGTTTCCTTTGACAACTTATAAAAGGATTGTAGAGAACCAAAGCTTGACGTACATGAACATTACATTACTTTTTGCGGAATACTTAGTACATAACAAAAACACACACACAAGGATCGTAATAGTTTAGTGTCTTTGGAAACTCGGAATAAAATCTTCTAAACGTGGTGAAAGATCTTCAACATCTCCCATAAAGATCTTCTCTTTTTTTTTACCTAAAACCTTTCTTTATATCCTGGGGAAAAGAAAACATAAAAGGGTGAGCTCAAATGCTCAGTAAGGGTAATCAAAAGAAATATCAATCACATCATATACATAAGCACATAACTTTTGGAAATCTTAACCTACAAAAGAGATCATAATTTCATAACATGGGGTAAATCATGGCAGTGAAATGTAATCACAATAATCATAACATAAAACATGAAACTTTGTGGCATTCACACTTAATCATAGAGAATCATTTCTTGTTAGTCAAGACTCATTGCCAAGACTATCTTAGTGGACAAAGTCCCTTTCTGAACCGAGTAACCCTCGTTTCAGTCCTGTTTCACTGAACCGGTATAACCTACCGTTCCAGCCCTGTCTATCTCATGAGATATAAAATCTTTACCCAATGCATTGGAGGGAGATATAGGTCCCTCCCATCTCATAATGATACCATTCTTATGTGTGCCACAAAATCATAAACCATACATCATAGCATAACCCATGTAATAAAAATGGGATTCTTAAACAACATGACATCATAAAACAATTCATATAAGCTAAAGGAATTCATAAAAAATGTTTCCATCACAACATAATCAAATCCATGTAAAAATAGGGATAAAAACAGAACCCTTTTATTATCTTAGATGGAAAATAATTTTGATAAAATACTTGAACTTCTTTCTTGAGGAAAATATCCTTTCTACTTCAAAAACACTTTTCCTTTCATAACATGTCATATGACTTTAAAATAAAAGAAGTTGATTAAAAATAAACTTGAAAACTTGTAAAGGATGTTTCTTGGAAATAATGTTTTAAAAATCCATTCATGCTGTATAAGTTAAAAAAACATTCTTTGTACTTTTGTCGGAAAAGTCAAAAAGTACCTCGTACGAAAAACGACGAAAGATTCTTTTCATACATATTACTAAAATCTCTCCAAAGGGGAAAAATGGATTTAAACAATTTTAGGTGGATGGAATTAATATTACATATTGATGAAACATGGATGTGGATGATAAAATACACCCCAGTAAATACTTACGAATAAACAATCTCGGATAAAAATGAGATTGTGATATTTCCCTTACCTTTGGTCCGATTTTCTTCGTATGTGTCCGAACCTCCTGTATAATGATTTAAATAATGTCATTGACTTATTACAGAATCATATTCATTGTTATGATATCATATATGGTTCACTTATGACATTATATTACCCGTTCGTTTGTAAATTCCATGTTAAAGAAGCATTTTGGGTACAATCGTTTCATTTATCGTAGGTGTTTTGACTTGTTGTTCTTGACATTATTATTACTTATATCATGATTTACTTACTTCCAGAATATAAAATATGATTTATATATCATATATATTCAGTATATATATATATATATAATAGATAGATAAATGAAATGAAAAACACCGTTCATGGAGACGGTAGTCCGTACGTACGCATGAACGCTGTTTTTCATTCCTTATTGTCTTGAATGGAAGTAAGTAGATGACATACATATATATATATACATAAATCCAGTAGATTTATAATGTCATATATTTCATTATTATTTCTTATATATACTTTATAATCATTCTTAAATGGTTAACAT
Source organism: Viscum album (assembly GCA_963277665.1). Taxonomy (NCBI): domain Eukaryota; kingdom Viridiplantae; phylum Streptophyta; class Magnoliopsida; order Santalales; family Viscaceae; genus Viscum; species Viscum album. The sequence goes on from OY728143.1 coordinate 1,568,920,417, forward strand.
GGAGAATGAATCTCATTGCGTCGTGGAGACGGTAGTCCGTACGTACGCACGAGCGATGATATCATTTCCATAAATATTGAATTGAATTGGAGTGGATTATACAATATATCAGAATCAATATAATGTTGTAATAACTATGTATAGTTATTATTTACACCATTATACCCATCCATGTAAGGTGGTGGTGGAAAATAGATTACACCACGGCGTGGAGACGGTATTCCGTACGTACGCACGCGCGGTGATTTCTTTTTCCATAGGATGGATAGATGGTGAAATAGGGTTGTTTCATACTTATAATAACATATCAGTATATGAGTGATACTGATGTTATTACTTCATAATGAAACAACCTAAGAAGAATAAGTGGAAGAAGAAATAAAGATGAAAGAATTGGTAACGGTAATTACCTCTTCTTTGAAGCGCCTCTTTGAGACCTCCTCTTAGGGAACTAAAATTGGTCTTTGAGGAAGACCAGAACCTCTAAGATGTTTCTAGGTAAGTGGAGAAGATATTTTGGCAGGGGTTGGCCGAGTTTGAGTGCTCAAATTGGTGTGAGGAGGAGGGGGAGGAGGTGTCCTTTTATAAGGGAGGAGAGGGGTACCTTAGGAATACCTCAAAATATTATTTTATATTAAAGTCAAAATCGGTTTATAATGGTTTCAAAGGGTCTTATTTCAGAGCTAAAGTGGGTATGGGTCGAAATCCTATCAACCAATAAGATTTAGACAAGTTTAGGGTATTATTTTAACCTTATCAATTAGATTTAACTCTAAGTTAAATAATTTAACTTTTACCGTGTCTTTTTGTTTTCTTTCACTATATGGTTAATACACTTACTATAACATACCAAACGAACCCCAAATTGTTTATTATTAATACATATATCCTTATCTATGTCATTTGACCGAACCTTATATTTTTAGGAATAAAATAAGAATTAATAATATAATATTTGATTTTAAAACTATTTTGTGTCAATTTTGACACTATTTGATATATGATTTTTGTGAAAGTCATAACAGAATTATATGTTCTAACCAAGTTGATTAAATCAACACTAATATATCATAGTAACCTAGAAAATTAGTGGAATTCATAAAAATTCTCAAATTACATTCATTTGAGCATTTATATCATCAATTATGTTAATATTTCCTTAAAAGGGTAATTACTGCATCATCGTTGTATCATATATACATTAATTTATTTAAAGTATAAAAATTTTAAATAAAATATCATTATGTAGGAAATATTTTTATCTTTCTAATGAATATTTATAGTCGAATTTATCTTATGTATAACCCCATATTAAAAATGTTTTAGTTATTAAACTTTGATTTTAACTATTTTAACTATTCATTAAATAAAATAATATTAAATGTCATAATCTAATCCAAGTGGACCTAAATGGTCATATTATATTCATAAGGTTGTTTTTGGTCGAATTACACTTATCCAATAGAATTAGGACATGTGTTAGGGTAATAGTAATATCATATTTACCCTTAGTTACCCTATTTACTATTAACCGTGGTAAAAAAAAGTAAAAAGTTACTATTCACCAAAAATTATTTTTATCTCATTGAACCACATTTTAGTCCTTGATATTAACCGTGTCTGTCGGATTTTCGAAATTCCATTCACAGAAGCGGTAAAATTAAGTTTTATGCAAAAATTCGGTTTTTAACCTACCACTTAGTAGTTTCACTATTCATAAAAAATTGATGTTTTTCAGAATCAATGCCAAAATTTAATCCTAAGCTATATTTCATATTCCGAATTCAAAAATGAAGTCTATTTTACCAAATTCATAACATCGAAATTGCATTAATTAATTTTATAATTAAATCCCGCTGTTAAAAAAATAGCGTGTTTTTAAGAAACAATATCTATCAAAAGATTGACACTTGATTATGTCTGGTTTAAATGTGAAATTACATCCAATGACCAAAATTGTATTAAATTGTAAAAATATATTCTAAATATACTTTAAAACCACTCAAATTAATGATTTATCACTATTAATTATTTCGATTAAAAAAGTTGTTTTTAATTATAATTTAGTAATTTTCACTATTCATCAGAATATGAAAGTTATCCGAAAAGTACCAAAATTTCACCTTAGGCTAAATTCGATACTCCGAATCCAAAAATGAAGTCCATTTTGAGAGCTAAAATTTCTAAAATTTAAAAAGTGGTTATTACTATTCATAACGGCTAGTTTTAATAATATTTTAATAGCATATCGTTGTTTCGTGAAACTCAGTATTGCGTACTACACACGCTATCGAGGAAGGTTGCGATTGCGTTTAATGCAAGGCAAGTCAAAGATGCGTGTTGTGCAAGCTCCTTTTGGTGTAGCGTATAACATAAGACATTAATAAAATTAAAAAGAATATTTTTCATAAAATCTTGGGCTGTTACATTCTACCCCCCTTAAAATTAATTTCGCCCTCGAAATTCGTCGGGGTTATAAATGGTTTACTATTCAAAAGTTTCTTTAATAGAAACCCACATCGTAAAAATGAATACCAAAACCAATATTTTAAAACAAAAGTATGAAACTTAACGGTTACCCAAATAAACTAATCACTGGGTTTCCACATAGGTGAAAATATGGATATTGAAGAAAAATCTAACCATCATGTTCTGATGGAGAGTGGTAGAGAACATGGCTATGGAAAAGCCAACAATCACAAATCCATAAATTTGTGACGATCTAAAGTACCATCCGATTCCTCAGGTATAAGATCACTAGGACAACATTTTTGGTTTTCAAGATCATTTCCCTAAAGTTGAAAATTTGAATTAGAATAAATACTTTCTTTATTTTGGGACAATCTCACTGTTGTTCATGCCTTGAAAAATTTCCACTTCATCTCTTAAATAAATGAAGTTGAATTTGTTATTCATGAAGTGTTAGCAGATCAGGTCAAAAGGTTAGCAAAAATTATATACATAAGTCGATCTATAGTGAGATTAATCACATATGGTTCCTAAAATGAACTTATACTTCACATATCATACTGATTAATATAATAAAACTAGTTTCTACTAAACAGGGACTTCCTGTAGGTCAGTGGTAGGCGATAAAGGCCAGTCACACTTCGGTTGTGGGTTCGATTCCTACAGCCTTGTCCGACGCGATGGGCTGTCGCCCGTCCTGCAGGTTGTCCTTTTTCTAAAACTATATTTCTATAACATCCCTTCAATAATATCGAAAAAACTTCTATCCTTAAACAATACTAACTTATGTCCAACATAATCCATTCCAATCTTTAGGCTTACCCATAATACTGCAGTCCACTCTCATAATATATTGAAAAAAATTACCAGAGATTTAATACCATCGTTGATCCCCATAAGATATGTCTTGTTGGTCACATTCCAAACATTCAAAGACCTTAATCATGTATTCTCTTGAATACCTTAGTGAAAACATGAATGCAGTTTAAAGTTAACACTTTCCACATACCAAAATCCTCAAAATTCTATATACTCAAACCATGATATCACTTAGTCCTTATATCAATCATGAGCTCATGAATACTGTTAAAAATTTCGTTTTTCTCGTTTTCCCTTCATTATGTGCATATCATCTTATTTCCAAAAATATCTCAATTACTTTGAATACCACATTAGACCAATACATAAATATTCCAATACTCCATGATACAATATTATTTTGGAATCCCATTACATAAACACTTAATCATTCCACCACATCGTTGTCATATTCAACATCGCTAATATTGATCGCATGTGACTTCCCTTTGTCCTTTGCCTTCAGTGGTTGCTCATGTTGATCATCACTAACCCTTGGATTAGGGCATTTATTAGCATAATGCCCCATTTCCTTGCACTTGAAGCATTGAAGTGTTGGTGGTGCGTTCTCTGCAGTGTTTTCTTTATTCACATCATTAGAAACCCTTTTTCCATTACTTCGACACTCAGCTGCTCGATGACCATCTTTTCCACACTTAAAACATTTTCTAGTCCCTTTAAGACAATCTCCACCATGCTTCTTTCCACACTTTGTGCATGAGGAAACATTCATCTTCTTTTCACCATTATTCTGAGATTTCTCCTTGAACTCCATCTTTCGTTTCTTGTCAAAACCATGAGATAGATATGTAACACCAACTTCCATTTCTACCTTGATAGCACAACGCACAATTTCTTCATATCTACTGAAGTCTCTTATAGCTAATGCCCTTCGAAGACTTTGTTTTAAGCCACTGAAAAATCGATCAACTTTACTTTCAGGTTGGATGATAATTCTAGATGCATACCTTGCAAGTCTTGTAAAATTCGATTTGTATATACCAACAGATTCATCATCCTTTTGCTTTAGTTCAAGAAACTCCTTCTCCATCTTTGTTCGAAGAATACGAGGGAAGTACTTATTGAAAAATAAGTTCTTGAACTTATCCCATTCCATGGACTCAATTTCATCTCTTTGCCTCGTATTCTTGATAAGATTCCACCATTGATCAGCTTCAACTTCCAAACGATATACTGCTAAGATGACTTTATCATGTTCAGAACATTGAAGAACTGAAAATATCTTTTCAGTGGTACTGATCCATTGTTCAGCAACAAGTGGATCAGAAGACCCACTGAAAGAAGGTGGACGTTGCCTCATGAAGGACTCAATAGAATATTGTTCCCTCATCTGCTCATTTGGAAGTTTAGAATGATTCATGTCTTGTGTAAGTATAGCAATATGATTTTTCACTCCATCTCCCATAACATTTGTTTGTTCAGGAGGACAATCATTGCATTGTCCATTGCATTGATCAACATGGTTCCTTCGGGTTCCAGCCATCGTCTAAAACCCAAAAAGAATAGTGTGAGAGGCAAAAATCATGCTAGGGAAAACAACATAATAAAGGGGGAGTACCTTCAATATCTAACATCTTAGGATTAATTCTATGATCGTTAGCGTAATTCTAGTACTATAACCTATACGTATACTTAACCTTAGGGACATCCCTAGACATACCGTAGAAATATCCCTAGGGATCTCACTAACGTTTTCGCATCTTAGTTTCCAAAGGTTGACTAAACCTTTCCTCTGATACCAACTGTAGAGACCCGAAGCTTGACGTACATGAACATTACATTACTTTTTGCGGAATACTTAGTACATAACAAAAACACACACACAAGGATCGTAATAGTTTAGTGTCTTTGGAAACTCGGAATAAAATCTTCTAAACGTGGTGAAAGATCTTCAACATCTCCCATAAAGATCTTCTCTTTTTTTTAACCTAAAACCTTTCTTTATATCCTGGGGAAAAGAAAACATAAAAGGGTGTGCTCAAATTCTCAGTAAGGGTAAACAAAAGAAATATCAATCACACCATATACATAAGAACTTAACTTTTGGAAATCTTAACCTGCAAAAGAGATCATAATTTCATAACATGGGGTAAATCATGGCAGTGAAATGTAATCACAATAATCATAACTTAAAACATGAAACTTTGTGGAATTCACACTTAATCATAGAGAATCATTTCTTGTTAGTCAAGACTCATTGCCAAGACTATCTTAGTGGACAAAGTACCTTTCTGAATCGAGTAACCCTCGTTTCAGTCCTGTTTCACTGAACCGGTATAACCTACCGTTCCAGCCCTGTCTATATCATGAGATATAAAATCTTTACCCAATGCATTGGAGGGAGATATAGGTCCCACCAATCTCATAATGATACCATTCTTATGTGTGCCACAAAATCATAAACCATACATCATAGCATAACCCATGTAATAAAAATGGGATTCTTAACCAACATGACATCATAAAACAATTCATATAAGATAAAGGAATTCATAAAAAATGTTTCCATCACAACATAATCAAATCCATGTAATAATAGGGATAAAAACAGAACCCTTTTATTATCTTAGATGGAAAATAATTTTGATAAAATACTTGAACTTCATTCTTGAGGAAAATATCCTTTCTACTTCAAAAACACTTTTCCTTTCATAACATGTCATATGACTTTAAAATAAAAGAAGTTGATTAAAAATAAACATGAAAACATGTAAAGGAAGTTTCTTGGAAATAATGTTTTAAAAATCCATTCATGCCGTATAAGTTAAAAAAAACATTCTTCGTACTTTTGTCGGAAAAATCAAAAAGTACCACGTACGAAAAACGACGAAAGATTCCTTTCATACATATTACTAAAAACTCACCGAAGGGTAAAAATGGATTTAAACAATTTTAGGTGGATGGATGTAATATTACATATTGATGAAACATGTATGTGGATGATAAAATACACCCCAGTAAATACTTATGAATAAACAATCTCGGATAAAAATGAGATTGTGATATTTCCCTTACCTTAGGTCCGATTTGCTTCGTATATGTCCAAACCTCCTGTATAATGATTTAAATAATGTCATTGACTTATTACATAATCATATTCATTGTTATGATATCATATATGGTTCACTTATGACATTATATTACCCGTTCTTTTGTAAATTCCATGTTAAAGAAGCATTTTGGGAAAAATCGTTTCATTTATCGTAGGTGTTTTGACTTGTTGTTCTTGACATTATTATTACTTATATCATGATTTACTTACTTCCAGAATATAAAATATGATTTATATATCATATATCTTCAGTATATATATATATATAATAGATAGATAAATGAAATGAAAAACACCGTTCATGGAGACGGTAGTCCGTACGTACGCATGAACGTTGTTTTTCTTTCCTTATTGTCTTGAATGGAAGTAAGTAGATGACATACATATATATATATATACATAAATCCAGTATCTTTATAATGTCATATATTTCATTATTATTTCTATATATACTTTATAATCATTCTTAAATGGTTAACATGGAGAATGAATCTCATCGCGTCATGGAGACGGTAGTCCGTACGTACGCACGAGCGATGATATCATTTCCATAAATATTGAATTGAATTGGAGTGGATTATACAATATATCATAATCAATATGATGTTGTAATAACTATGTATAGTTATTATTTACACCATTATACCCATCCATGTATGGTGGTGGTGGAAAATAGATTACACCACGGCGTGGAGACGGTATTCCGTACGTACGCACGCGCGGTGATTTCTTTTTCCATAGGATGGATAGATGGTGAAATAGGGTTGTTTAATACTTATAATAACATATCTGTATATGAGTGATACTGATGTTATTAATTCATAATGAAACAACCTAAGAAGAAGAAGTGGAAGAAGAAATAAAGATGAAAGAATTGGTAACGGTAATTTCCTCTTCTTTGAAGCGCCTCTTTGAGACCTCCTCTTAGGTCACTAAAATTGGTCTTTGAGGAAGACCAGAACCTCTAGGATGTTTCTAGGGAAGTGTAGAAGAGATTTTGGCAGGGTTTGGCCGAGTTTACGTGCTCAAATTGGTGTGAGGAGGAGGGGGAGGAGGTGTCCTTTTATAAGGGAGGAGAGGGGTACCTTAGAAATACCTCAAAATATTATTTTATATTAAAGTAAATATCAGTTTATAATGGTTCCAAAGGGTCTTATTTTGGATATAAAGTGGGTATGGGTCGAAATCCTATCAACCAATAAGATTTAGACATGTTTAGGGTATTATTTTAACCTTATCAATTAGATTTAACTCTAAGTTAAATAATTTAACTTTTACCGTGTCTATTTGTTTTCTTTCACTATATGGTTAATACACTTACTATAACATGCCAAACGAACCCCAAATTGTTTATTATTAATACATATATCCTTATCTAAGTCATTTGGCCGAAACTTAGAATTTTAGGAATAAAATAACAATTAATAACATAATATTTGATTTAAAAACTATTTTGTGTCAATTTTGACACTATTTGATATATGATTTTTGTGAAAGTCATAACAGAATTATATGTTCTAACCAAGTTGATTAAATCAATACCAATATATCATAGTAACCAAGAAAATTAGTGGAATTCATAAAAATACTCAAATTACATTCATTTGAGCATTTATATCATCAATTATGTTAATATTTCCTTAAAAGGGTAATTACTGCATCATCGTTGTGTCATATATAAATTAATTTATTTAAAGTCTAAAAATTTTAAATAAAATATAATTATGTAGGAAATCTTTTTAGATTTCTAATGAATATTTATAGTCGAATTTATCTTATGTATAACCCCATATTAAAAATGTATTAGTTATTAAATTTTGATTTTAACTATTTTAACTATTCATTAAATAAAATAATATTAAATGTCATAATCTAATCCAAGTGGACCTAAATGGTCATATTATATTCATAAGGTTGTTTTTGGTCGAATTACACTTATCCAATAGAATTAGGACATGTGTTAGGGTAATAGTAATATCATATTTACCCTTAGTTACCCTATTTACTATTAAACGTGGTAAAAAAAAGTAAAAAGTTACTATTCACCAAAAATTATTTTCATCTCATTGAACCACATTTTAGTCCTTGATATTAACCGTGTCTGTCGGATTTTCGAAATTCCATTCACAGAAACGGTAAAATTACGTTTTATGCAAAAATTCAGTTTTTAACCTACCACTTAGTAGTTTCACTATTCATAAAAAATTGATGTTTTACAGAATCAATGCCAAAATTTCATCCTAAGCTATATTTCATATTCCAAATTCAAAAATGAAGTCTATTTTACCAAATTCATAACATAGAAATTGCATTAATTAATTTTATAATTAAATCCCGCTGTTAAAACAAATAGCGTGTTTTTAAGAAACAATATCTATCAAAAGATTGACACTTGATTATGTCTGGTTTAAATGTGAAATTACATCCAATGACCAACATTGTATTAAATTGTAAAAATATATTCTAAATATAATTTAAAACCCCTCAAATTAATGATTTATCACTATTAATTATTTCGATTAAAAAAGTTGTTTTTAATTATAATTTAGTAATTTTCACTATTCATCAGAATATGAAAGTTATCCGAAAAGTACCAAAATTTCACCTTAGGCTAAATTCGATACTCAGAATCCAAAAATGAAGTCCATTTTGAGAGCTAAAATTGCTAAAATTTAAAAAGTGGTTATTACTATTCATAAAGGCTAGTTTTAATAATATTTTAATAGCATATCGTTGTTTCGTGAAACTCAGTATTGTGTACTACACACGCTATCAAGGAAGGTTGCGATTGCGTGTAATGAAAGGCAAGTCAAAGATGCGTGTTGTGCAAGCTCCTTTTGGTGTAGCATATAACACAAGACATTAATAAAATTAAAAAGAATATTTTTCATAAAATATTGGGCTGTTACAAGGATAGATCATATCCACATATAATCACACACACAATGTCTTTTTTTTGACCAATATTAGAAGAAACCATTCCTTTCACCCCTAAATATGATATATATCCCTTGTTTTGAGCAGAAATATGTCCTAGGATGTCTTATAATGAAGAACATTATAGGTTATCTGAAGAGTATGTATCATTTTGTTTTCCGAGCATTTTATATTATTTCTTCTTCCAAATCCTTCAAATATTATTAAAAAATGATGATACAATAAAATTTTAATCTTTAATATATATATACATTGTTATTTTATGGTAAAAACGAACATCAATATCCTCTTCCATCAAATGAGAAATGAAATCATCGATCGTGTGTATGGGGGAATATTGTCTTACGAGCTGATGTAATTATTTTTCCATCACTACTTCTCAAATTTTTTTAGGTTTATTGATTTAATATATATATATATATATGATATTTTTAACATAGTTATACTTATTTAAATTAAATATCACATTTTGGTTTTTTACTTTCGATTCCTTGGGGGATATGATAACATCAATCATTTATACGATAGACTATTATCTCTCGAAGTTAAATGGTTCATTATTAAATATCACATTACATGTAAGGTAATGATGATAAATTTAATGAATATTATATATGTATATCAAATCATAATTATTATTTATATTTGAATTACTATTTACCATTATTTCATTCCAACCAATGAAACATGGTAACATAGTTCACACATACATACGACCTACCGTCACCTTGAACGATGCACTTCATTTTTCTATCTATAATTTAATATATGAATATATATATGAATATTTAATATATATTATATTTATATAATGAATAAAATTATGTATATTTTGGAACTCTGATCAACATACAAGTAATGACTATACCAAACCGAAAGTCTCCTGAAAAACGAAACAATTGACACATAGAAATGATAATTTTAATAAAGAATAATTAATAAATGGGAGTTGAAAAATTATAAGGACATCATATATGATATTATTAATATGTATATAAATCATTAATATAATTATAATTAATTTTAGTTTATTATACATGAGCCTAAAGTACAGTCAAAGAATAATGAACTTGATGTAATGGATTTTCGCCACACATTTACTTTTCTGAGTTACATGACAATTCACCCCTAATTAATTTTTTGTGGTGAATATAATACCAATTAATTTCTTTTATAAGGAATCATCCAAAAATTATGTGTATTTATATATCCATCTATGTTTATTTCTTTAATGCGGCTAAAAATTCGAATGTTTCAAAAGTGGTAAGGGGTTTGGTTACAATTTAATTAATTATCCAGATTGTATGGGATCTTGTTTACAGTGATGAAATATTATTATGAAACTATAAATAATTCAAAAAAATATTATTATCCCCTAATTAAATATTTATAATTCATCTTTTACTTTAATTTTAGAATATTTATGTATTCAATATAATGAATTATTTTTTTTAATGAAAACAATTTTCTTTATTTTTCTTTTCAATTGAAAATGTTTTTTATTAAAAATTCATGACTTCTGAAAATATTTTAAAAAATAACGTAATATTCTAATGTAAATATTTTATTTCATTTTTAATGATTATTAAATTTTTACAAAATGGTTTAAAATGAATATTTGTTCCATTTTTTGAATTAATAACTATTTTGACATTTCACTAAATTGTGAAGTGAATGTTTTTTAATCTATCTTAGATAAATGAAATTTCACAACATAATGAAAAGTAAATGTTTTTAAAAAAACATTAAATTTTTTCATATTTATATTCAATGAAATTCTTTTCCTTAATATTTGTTAAATATTTTTTTAAAATACGTGGTTTCAAAGAGAAAATTATATTTTCTTATAGAAATTTTTCAAATGAAATATTAATTAAATTACCATATATAATAATATTATTCGATAATAAATATATTTTACCGGGTATATGATCTAATGATACCATCCCTATTTTTTCTCTCTATGTTTTATGATTATTATTATGAGATCTTTTTGAAATCCATTTATTTTCTGGGGTTATTCTATGATGGATTGATGAAATATTTATGAAACCATTTTATTTTAATGAGTTATGATGTGATGATGTAATTAATTTTTTTTAATAATGTGGAATGAATATGTTTGGTTTATTTTTATTTTAATGTTATTTATATTATAAACCAATGGTTTTTGGTTCTGTTATAAACCGATTATGAGTATTTACATTATAAAACAGGGATGGATGGATGCATTATAAACCAGGGATGAGTGGTTTGGTTATAAATAAAATAAGGGTGGTTTTGTTATAAACTAAGGATGTTTTAACCTATAATATCTCTCCAATAAATTATTTAATGATTGTTAAATATTTATTTAATTATGTTAGGTATGAACCTAATTTTATGGTCACAATATTATCTTCAAACCTTATTTCAAGTCCATATGTTTACGAGAGGACCCATTTACATGACTATATAGTTACGTGTGTACATTCATTCATGTCCACTAGGTTATGCACTAAACTAATTTCATAAAGATAAGATTATATGGGGAATTGGTTTATATTTCTATAGGTTTATAATAGAGCCTGATTTCATGTCCTTAATATAGTGAGTGGACATGTTTCTATTTTAACTTGTTCACATTGTTATATAATTATGTATTTTTGAAATTCTTACAACATTGTTATGATTCCATGGTTCCTATTCTTTTATTTTTTTATCATTAATGTCTTATGAACTACTAAACATTATGTCACTAGTCAAGGATGTGATCTATTACATGTGTGGTATGGTATTAAAATATCATGCTCATGTTCCCACACCTTTATGTTCTTTTTTTAGTTATCACCGATATCTCTTATGTTTACCCCTACTAAACATCTGAGATAACTATTTCTTATATTTCCTTCCCCTATGTTATGAAGAATATTTTAAGTAGGGTTTATCAATTTATTGTACTATGTTTCATCCTATTTATGGGATATGATTAAGATCATTCATGAAATAATGAGATTGTATGTCTAGCCTCCAAAGATATTAAATATTTATGATCCTTAGGAATGTATTTGTGTGATGTAATTAATATTTATCAAAAAAATATGTAATATCTATTTATGAAAATAATAATCCTCTATAGCATACTCATTTGTAACATATTTAATCTTTACATGGACAGATGGTTGAAAACTCAATTGAGAAAGATAACATTTCTCCCATTACGTCAATATTTCAAGGATCATCATTTGAAAATACATAAATATTTGATATCTTGTGATCCAGATAATGTAAAATATAGATCAATCATGTATAATAAAATTCATATATACCTTTTTATCATTACCATGTTGGTAATTTATTGGGTAGTATTAATAATTAATATACCCCATCCATATTTTAAAGCATGTATTCAACTATTTCTTGGTGAATATTTACATTATCATTTTATGATCATTATATATGTCACACCTTTTTCACAATAGATAATTAATCCATATCATTAATGAAAATATTACCACCATCGACCCTAAATAATTATTCCGATAATTTTCTCGCCAACCATCAATTTTGATGTATTATAACCTATTAACAAAGAATTATTCCAAAGAATACATCAAATACCCTTATTTGATGCATAATTGTAAATCTTAAAACCTTCTATATTATTTTGATATGATTTAATATGTGCACTAACCAACCTTCTATTCAATTCCTATAAATTCAATTTAGATTATTCAGTCAAAAGAAACTTAGAACCTACATGAGTTAACCCAGTGAGTGTAAAATATATTAGTGATAAATCTTTCACAATGAATAGATAATATCCATCAAGTCCAAGGAAAATTTATATCTCAGTCATAGTGTTCTGTCTGGGGAAGTGTTCAATAATTTTATACTTTTATGGATCAAATGATATACCTATCATGAAATTATATGACCTAAAAACGAATCTTCATATAGGAAAAGTCAACACTTGGTGATTTTTTCATTAAATATATCCTTTCTTAGGGTCTTGAGTGAAATCCTCAAGTTATATTTATGTTCTTATTTTATCTTGGAATATAAAATAATACCATATATATTGATTACCAAAAACAAATCTTGGTATTATCTATAGTATTTATTGATTAATTATGTTATGATAGTAAGATAATTAGTAAGTCTAAAGGACATTACTACAAATTCAAGGTTTCTAAATATTAGATTGAAGTTTTAATTTTGTTTGTCTTAACTTTTAACCCTCTTTTTATATATTCCAATTTGAATATCCATTTTATAAAAATATTTAACTCCTTATAAATTCTTTGAAAAAGAATAAATACTTGGTACATGATACTTATTATTCATTGTGGTATTGCAAAGCTTCTGATAATCAATGTAGATTCTTATTATATAATATTTTTTCTAAAAAAATAATACGATAACCTGAAGGTGATTGACTTGGCCAAATGAACCCCTTATAAATATTATCAAATATATATTTTGTTAAATCTTGTAATTCTATTTGGACCATTTTATACAGAGTCCTTGACATATGTGTTTCACCAGGACGAGTTATATTGAAAACTCAATGTCTCAATTTGGAGGATGATAAAGAAAAACTTCCTAAATGGAATAAAAAAACTATCTTACAATAATAATATCATTTATATTTAGTTTTTCACCATTAATATGGGATAAACCCCCCATTTGAGTAGGAATTAGGACTAATGATATAGATATAATCTCCATAGGGTGTCCACATTTATCCTACCACCGAGGTACAATCATTGGATGGTTTGGAATATCAAATATCACTTTCATTCCATGGAAATTGATATGGGATTTATATAAATAAATCCAATTCATTCCAAAAATCACATCAAATTCAAATAAAGGTAGAATAAAAAAAAATTTATGAGTAAATTCCTAGAATGTTGAATTAGAAAATATTTATAGACTTGACATGTGATCATTGTAATGTTAGGATTTTTTTAATACTAATTCATCATCTATTAATTGATGACATGAGTTAATATTCTTTATGACTTTTCATGATATATATCAACTCATATAAATATGGTCAAATTGGGTACTTCAATATTTGTGCTTACCTATAACCACCAAAACATATTAATTTTACCATTAATCCCTTAATATAAATGAATTAGATTTCATGAGCATCAGTCATCCTTAATTTTGGTGATCATTAATTTAAAATCACCTTTAGGATGTCAAAACTATGAAAACTATTATCTATTTATTCAAACATAGGATAAACCAATGTCATCCATAGTCAATATCTAAATAAATCCTTCATATTTTCCTCAATGAAAATTTAAATTAACCTAATCAAATCCTTTGGGAGTATAAAACTAGAAGAGTAGTAAGGGGTTACTCACTTTATACTATAATTATGGGTGAGATATAATGGACTAACACTTTTTAGGGTTTTTACCCCATGATTCAATGATGCCAAAACAATTTCCACTCATAGTATCTAGAGTGGTATGTGTTTATAAGAAAACAACAATAATTTCTTCAATATAACATAGGATGTTCACCTATACTTCGGTTTATCAAAAGGGTTCATTTTAAATTTCCCTTAACCTATATTTGAAATATTACTAAACCATTTATATATATTAACTAAATAATTCCATAATTAACATGCATAAATATTACACCTCATCAAATTAATAATAATTATATATTAATATCCCCCATTCCAGAACTCTATTATTTTATTGTATATAAAAACATTGATAAGAAAAAGTATATAAAATAATGACTTTATATCCCAATAATTTATTCATAACTAGCACCATTCTCAGTCATATAGTACATAAAAAAATTCTTTATAACCTTGAGAATGGGTATATAAGAAATCGCGAGCACAGATTCTCAGTTTGGGTACACATAAGAGATACCAATACGTAACAATGAGTGAGCATAATATAAGAATAAAGGTATGAGAACTTGATCCTAATTTACAATAATCATACTCAATCCGTCAATGGTATAAAAAATCATGAAACATGTCATATGGTTCCATAAAATAAAAGATATAAGATATATGTTCCGATTCATCAATAATCAAACATGATCCAGTAATACATTACATAATAATAAGGAAAAAGTTTATGGCATAAACATAAGCATAGATAATTAATTTAGTAGTCAATGATAACTTCAAAAACTATCATATTGGATTGGATTCATGACCCCATTACATTATTTCATTCATCATGTTTCACTCTCAATATTATATTTATATAAAAAGTCCTTTAATAAATTGGGTCCTCTCCCCGTTCTAGTCACTATTATGTCATGAGATATCTATATTTAATCAATTAATTTTAGGGATACAAAAATATGGGCTCAACCATTACATAATTTAAACCATATATATGTGTTCCACAAGATCATAAAACTTGATTCATATCATCATTTCATAACCCCTAAAAAAGATATAGATTTCATAAAACATTAATCTTAAAAATCGTGAATAATATAGAAAAAGAATAAATATGGTAACATTGGATCATATCCCCAGCAATTCATAAGAAACATCAAAGGATATTATTATATAAGAAAATACTTTTGAGTGATAACTAATATATTTAATGAAGACAATATAATTTTCATTTTGAAATCACCTAATTAAAATATAAAATATTTCTAAATATCAAAAAAATATTTCCATTAAAAATAAACATTGAAATTTCTAAATAATTCATCAATTAAAATATTATATGTGATGTCCAAGAAAATTATTCTCGTAGTACATATTAAAAAAACTAATTCACATTTTCAATAAAACTCAAAAGAACATCATTCAAAAAAGGTCAAGAAGAGTATTTTTTATATTCTTATAGAAATTAAAACATGGTCAAATATTACACTATTAAATAATTAAATAATAGTAACAAAATTCATGAAATCATTTTTATGAAAATATGCACATGAATGAAATTATTCTCAGGTGAAGAAAGAAATGAATCTAGTTTTACTTAAAAAGATTCTTTTAGTCTTTTGAGTGCATAAAGAGTGTAAAATTTAATGAAATTATTTATTTATATATATATAAATTGGATAATTAAATAAATAATATTTTTTTATTATAAATCTTATAATTTAATCACTGTAGAATTTACTCAAAAGATATCAAGGGAAAAATGAGAATGTTGCGTGGAATCCTTACCTGAAGTATGTCTTCCTTCATAAATACTCCATGATTCTATATGATAGATTTAAATTTATTATAAATATATAATAAAACAATATTCATACAAATAATTCCATACATGATTTATTTATTAATATTCTTAAATTATCATCCACAGTTCAGATGTTAACCATTTTGTTTTTCATGTATGTTTTGGTTTAGAAATTATAGTCCCTAAAATTTTATATTGGATACTTGATCAGTAGAAATTTTTTAAAGATATAATTATCATATAAATTCATTATATATATATATATATATTTATATCCAATCATAATATCAAATATGAAAAATGAAATACATCACTACATAGAGATGGTATTCCATACATAAACAAGAGTGATGTTTCAATTTTTCTATGGGTGGAATAAAAAATGGTAAATAATAATCCATGTTTCTAGAACCATTACTAATTTGTAAATATAATATATATATATATATATAATTATAACCAACCTTTAAATATGGTGGTGGGAAATGAATCATATCGATACATGGAGGTGGTAGTCCACAAGTATTCACGAGAAATACTATCATCTACCATTTGATGGAGAAGTGTTGGTAAATGGTTGTTCCATAATAATATATATATATATATATGATGGATATATATTGTCTTATGGGAAAAGTCATTTCATAGGCATCAGAAGAAGAAATAAAATTGAATGATGTTGGTTAAGATTTATACCTTTTATTTGAAAGACCTCCACTAGATTACACCTTATTCCATGAAGGGTTGGTCTTAAAAGAGTATCTGAATCTCTAAATATAAGGGAAGGATTATAATAAGGATTTTAGTTATTTATTCTTTTATATATATGGATAAAATTGTGTGAATAAGATAATATAATATGTACCATCTTTTGAGTGAGGGTAGGGACACATGTAAAAATTTTAAAAATATTTCAGTGAAATAAAGCCAATTTCAAGGGAAAGTGGAAAAAAATTGAAACATATTCCAAGGATGTATAAGATAATGAAAAAATATATTATACTAATAATATTTAAGAATATTTATTTTTATAACCTTTCCTTATCACTTAGTTTTACCCAAGATAAATCCATTTTAATTATGGTAAAAACAATTTACTACTCAAAGTATTCATTATGAAAAAAGTATGTTTTATATAAAACATTATATTAATTTTTATTATTAAATATATGCAGTCCATTTTACCCAATTAATATTATACTTGTTTTATAATCTAATTTTAAATAATCCCATACGCTGCATGAAAACCTCTTTTAGAAAAATACCTCTTTATGAATGAAACCAAATTTATATTCATTATATACTTTGTAAAAACAGAAAAAGTAATGTCAAAATATATTTTTGAATATATAATCAATAAATTCCATTAATTTCTCTAGTAAAGTGATATTAATACAATTTATTAATATATAAACACATTGTGTTAATTAAAATAGGTTTTACAAGTGTGTTTTGAAGACAAAAAATGATCTTATACCAAAATCAAGTATGATAATTATTTATATGAAATAAATTATTTTATTTTATGTTAAAAGATACTTAGTTTAATTTTAGATCAATTTAAAAATTTAGTTGTTCAATTAAATTTAACTAAATAAAATTTTAAAAAAAATCATTATTCATTGAAAAATAAAACTTTTTAGAAAAAGAACTGAAAGATAATATTTTCAAGATGATATAAAAAATTATATTAATTTAATAAAACAGAATTTATAAAATAGTAGAGACTAACAAAAATTTCTATTCCATTTAAATGAAATAATAACCTAATTATGGATAAGAGATTTTTTTGAATAATAAAATGATGTAACTAATGATTAGGTATTAATTTATTACAAATTTATCAACATATATAAATTATTTAAATATAAGTTTCATAATTTGGTTTTTAATATATAAAACGTTTAATTCAAGGGCTATGTTATAATTTATTACTCTATTATGGTTCAATTTGACTCGGGGTTGCATGTATGGAAAACTCTAGAATACATCAAGTTTCTTTCAAACAAAATACATATAAAATTAGGGGTGTTACAAAACATGTAACCATTTAACATTGTATAATCCCTACACATCTTTAATCCCTGGGAAAAACATTTGAAAACAATTTTTGAGGAAAAAAATCTATGTAAAGGATATAATAAGAATGGAAACTCATTAATCCATTTGAAATTAATTAAAACCCTTTAATAAGTTTTCCTTTTTTACATAATAAACCATTGTGAAAAAAATATTTTACTTAATAATGAAATAAACATTAAAGTATAATTATTTCATAACACATTATTTATAAATGAATAAAATAGAAATCATAATTCAAATATGCATTACCATAAAAATAAACATTTCACATTTATAATATCAAATAAATACCTTTAATGAATATTTTAGATTTTTACCTTTTGAAATAAATTAATTACATGAAAAAAATTCATGTATAGATATATCATGTTGGAATCTTTGGGATTCATACATTCATCAAAGAATCACCTTACATGAAAATTCAAACATTCTCTTAGGAATAACCTATAAAATTAAAATCTACCACTTCATTGAAGTAATTTACTCCGTCCACATTACATTAGGAGTTACAAAAACTAGTTAATCTTTTCACTTACCCAATAAATCAGAGGGATTTAACCTAACAACCATTCATATAATGGATATAATCCCATAAATTCTTGGGATTACACACATTTAAAAATTTCCATTAAATTACAAGTTTCATTTTTTAAAATATTATTGTTAAATAACTCTCACTTTTCATCATAAAAAAATTAGAAGTTTATCCCCCATGAAAAACAACATTAATCAATCTAGTAAAAACAGAGAGTAATATCATTTTCATTTAAAAAAATTAAAACTAACAATTCCAAGAATAATGGGAAATGAAAATTCTCTAAAAACACTATACATTTAAATCATGCTTGATAATAATCAAAGGAAGTGATAGTGACAAAATATTTTTATGGAATATTTGTTAAAAACATATTTTTTTTGTAAAATAGTGTCAAATTCATATATATATATATATAAATTGTTTAAAATATTTTTCATAAATATTTTTAAAGAGTATTTGGTTATTAAAAATGTTCATTAACAATATTTGATGAAATATTTTCAAAACATTTTAAAGAAAATGGACATGGAAATGAACTATTTGGATAAGAAATAATAAAAACATAGATTTAAAGTAAATAATTGAGGCCCTTTTAGTTTCATTGGTGTGAGATACCACATTATATCACTCATTTACTTTCCTTCAAATCCTAATAATTACATAATTAATTGAAGATATAGATCAGTCTCACCCACTATCATGTGATATTTCCATCTCACTCTTCATCATTTATAAAGTTTTAGTACCATATCATGAAAAAAACAATTATAATAATTCACTATTCCATCATTAAACCCATGAAAAACTCATTTTATCCCATAATGAAAACACATCCCGTATTTAAATAATCATAAGATGAAATATACTTTTTCATTAATGAAATTCCAAATGGGCATTTCGTAGAAGAGAGAGAATAAAAACTAATTTGAAATATTATTTCAACATTTATAGGAATATTGATAATAAATAATAGTTAACATAGAGGGAAAAGGCTATAAACCCATATACATTAAAAATAATATAATAACACATCTTAAAAAATTAAAAATTATTCCACATCAAAAATGTTGAAAAGATTCAGGTTTAATCCTTTGTAACTATAATAAAATATTATTTAAAATTACCATTAAAAACCATTTTAGAATAAAATATAAAACTATTTAATTTTTTAATTGAGCCATGAGGGGGAATAAAAATAACAAGAAATAAAACTAGAAAATCATATTTTTTTTAAAAAAATTCTCTTACCTTACTCCTAAGAGGTTTTACCAAAAGATCTAACATCATTTATAGATATAGTATTTCGATTTAACCTTCAAAATTACATGATATAAAAGAATGTTTAGATCCAAAATCAAACAATTCATTAAAATAATATGAATACACAAGTAATATATATGTCACCACTTCATATAACAAGATCACATTTGTAATATTTGTAGTAAAAGGCTTTAATGAACTATTCAACTTTTGATATTTATAATTATCACCTTTAATGGAGAACATCATAAAATCATTAAAATTGTATCACAATTCATTATAATTAAAAAATAATATTTCAATTTGACTATCTATTTTCCAATTGCTTTTATTTTAAGAACTGTTTTCATTACAGGCATGAGACAAATTATTGAGATTAACATATCAAAAAAACTTCGTTGGTCCTATAATAAATTATTTTAAATGTATGTTTTCAGATTTTAAATATTTTAGGGGATTACTATCTTATTTATTAGTTGGTTTACTCTCTATTTCTTTACACCAAGATAGATTCTCACTCATATTATAAGGAATTTTGAATGTGTTATAAAAATAAAGCCTACGTTTCACAACACAACAAACATTTTCTATAATAATTGTAATATTTATTACACACTTAAACATGATTTATTACATAAAAATTCACTTATTTAAACTAAAAGGATCTATAGGTATATTATATTGTGAAATTAGTAACATTAAATGAAAAATTAGAACATAAAACATAATATATTTATTGAAAAATTCATTTACATGACCACAACATTCCTTCATACTTAGCATTGCATGGGATAAACTGAGGACATGCATAAGAAATTGGTGTGTTGTAAATCACAGTAAGTGAGTAAAAAATTCAAAAGATGAAGAATATAGTACATTTTAGGAATTGAGCATATCGGCGGAGTGAAAATGAAACATGAACATAAATGCTTGATTTAGCAAGATTATCGTAACTTGGAAATGTGGAAAAAACATTAACAGGATTTAGAATGAGCCAAGTCTCATTCCACAAGGAGAATTAATAAATCCTCATTGTACTTGAATTATCAAGATTAAACCCTCATTCCAATTTATGTATCATGATACTATTCTATACCCAATGTATTGGAGTGCTATCATGGCACACCCTTCATTATCGTTTTATTTCATGCATAAGTGTGCCACATGGATCATACAATATGAAATCATTATACGTAATCATTTATTCCATTATAAAGGAATTTTGAATACATACTTGAAAAAATGTAATCAGTAAATTTATGTGCATATGTTTGAATACCCTTGATAGAAAAATGGGCATGGTATTCACTAAACAATGGAATTATCTTGGAGAATCGCGATGCAATTTCGGCAGTGTAATTGCATGAGATAAGAATTTTTTAAAATTGTTAATGAGAGAGAATGGGGAATCTGATTATATTTACATTATATGGATAGTAAGGGGGTTCTATATAAACATTTACTGACATATGTAATGGAATTTAGATGCTTAATATAAAATAATTACAAGCATGTGAATGAGAAGAGAGAAATTACTTACAGAATTTCGGCATGGTAACAGGTGTGAATGAGAGGAATTAATAAGATATAAAGTGGTATATAATCATTAAAACACAAGGAGGGAAGTATGGGGGAGGTGATAAATCATTCCCCATCATTTTTAATCAAAAATTAAAGGGAATAAAAATTAAAATAAATTTTTACCAAAATGAGAAAGGAAGAGATGCCTTAATTGGAAGTGTGATCCCAAAGGCCAAAGAGAGGCTTCAGAGAATCTTATTCATATATTGGGGTGCATTAGGTGGATTATTGAGAGATAATGGTAGGTTTTGGTCAATCTCTAAATGGTTTGAGTTAATAGGAATGTGTGATTAAGTGGGTTAATATAGGAAAGGAGATGGAATTGTTTATTTTTTCGGATTTGAACAACACACATTAAACTAATCAAAACCACAAACCATCACATGGTTTTACCATTGGTTTTTTCAAAAGTGGAGTGGAAAAAAATATTTTATAAGACCAATTTCCAAATATATTAAAATATTATGATTTCTTATATGGATGTGTGTCACACTATCAAAGAAATCATTTTGAAATGTTATAATATTTTCTATGTCTTGGAGGGTCAACTAAATATTTGGAAAATAAATAAAAAAACATAAAATAAGATTATTTTAAAGGTAAAACATATATTTTCTGAACAATAACATTATATTATTTTATTATATCACTATATGGTCATTATGATGTCATAAAACATATTATATATTTAAACAATATCTAATTTTTACCCAAAAATTCGATAGTCTTAGAAAATTATGAGAATTTACCATCAGATAATTTCAGCATCCTAATTCAAAAAATAATATTAATTTTATCTAAATTATTTATCTAAATATGTGAATTTTTAATAAAAACCGACATTTATCGAATATTCTTGGGTTAAAAAGAAACAACTTTCAGACCAAAAAAAATTATTATTGTATTCATAAAAATTTTTACAATAATTTATATTTAAGAAAAATTAATCTAGTAATAATGTTTAATAAAAATATTATATAATTCAAATATCCATTAATTCTTCAAAATCGATTTCTTAATTTTACATTAACTAAAAAAATTTATTTGTACATTAAAATATATTAACAAAGTAAAAATAATAAAATGAATGTGTATTCTCTATACAAAAAAATGCACATAAAAATAGTGTTATGAGATTGTTTCATAACCCCTTAAAACACCCACATAAGGCCTAAAGGTAAGGTGTGCGATGGTGACAGACTTTTGGGGAGGCTCAGATAACATCACTCTGGTGGTAATATCTATTAAATTCCACTTCTCTCGTAGGCAGTTCCATTCAATCTTAACGTATTGAAGCTCAGTTTGGTCTTGGTCAAGATAAAATCCATATGACCCTACCTATTTTTTGAGCTCTGAAAAATGGGCTTCGTATGGAGAAATTCTACTGGGTGAGGCCATAACTTCCTTTTTCTAAGTAAATTGTATTTGTTAAAGCACTATGTTTATACTAATCATGTGGTCACTATTATATGGCTATATTTTCAATGATAAAAATTTTGAACGGTATTTTAAAATTAAAAAACATAAAACAACAGAAGTGAATATTTTATATAACCATTTTTCGTAATAATACATTTAATTAGATCAAGAAGATTTTCATTAATAAAAGTTTGGGTTGTTACAATATTCTCCCCCTTAAAAAATTTCTTCCTCACAATTTCTTTATCGAAAACTAAAACAGATGAGGGAAACTCTACTTCATCACTTCCTCTGATTCCCATGTTGTTTTTTCAAAAATGTGGTTTTACCACAATACATTGAAAAGGGGAATTGTCTTATTTCGTAGAAATGTTTCCCTCCGATGTAAGATCATCACCAGCTTCTTTTCACGGAAGAGCTCATTCTCCAATGGTAGTACCTCTGGATTTAGTACATGTGATGGGTCAAATTTTTTACTTCCTCAATAGTGATACATGGAATACATCATGTACTTGAGATAGGATTGGTGGGAGTACTAGTCGATAAGAGACTACTCCAATGCGATAAAGGATCTCAAAAGGGCCGATGTACCTTGAACAAAGCATTCCATTATTTTGAAATCTCTTCAATCTCTTATAAAGTGAAATGCGGAGGAATGCCATGTCTCCGAGATAAAACTCTAGGTCTCATTGACGATTACTTTCATTACTCTGTTGTCAAATCTCAGCAGCTTTAATGTGATAATGGATGATATTAACCTTCTCTACCATTTCCTAGACCCTATCACGACGGAGTAGGTTTTTCTCCCCAACTTCATCCCAACATACCGATGTTCTGCACCCCTTCCTATAATGGACTTCATAAGGATCCTTTTGGATGCATGGGTGGAAACTATTATTGAAAGATAAATAAACTTGAGGAAGATGTTGATCCCATCCTATTTTAAATAATATTGATCATGCTCTCAACATGTCCTCAAGTGTTTGGATAGTCTGCTCAGATTGGACATCAGTTTGAGGATAATACGCCGTAATTTTGTTTAGATCGATATTCAGAGAATGTTGAAGACTCTTCCAGATCATATAGGTGAATCTTGGATCTCGATTAGATACAATAGATAGTGGTACTCGATGCGGCCTTGACACTTATCTAATATATATCCATTCGATTAGATCCAATGAGAAATACTCTCGAATTGCAATGAAGTGAGCAGTCTTGGTAAGATGATCCAAAACATCCCATATTCCATTATTTCCTTTAGATGTATTTGGAATTCTAGTGACAAAGTCCATGGTGATATTCTCCAATTTCTATGTTGGTGTGGGTAATTATTTCATCATCCCATTTGACTTCTACCTAACAACCTTCACTTGCTGAAATACAATACAGTTTGATGTATACTCAATGATCTCATTCATTATGTTATCCCACCAAAAATTCTCCCAGATACCTTGATACATCATTGTGTTTCCTGGGTGAAGGGAGAAATTCTAACTATATGCATCATCCAAAAGTTCATTATTTAACTATGAATTTGATAAAACTCATATTCTTGTCTCAAATCTCACAATTATATCTTCACTAAAATTAATCTCTAAGGATTTCCATTTCCGGATAGTTTCCACTTTATTATGTATTCTCACATCACCCTTTTCAGGATACTTTAACCTTTCAAAAGAGACAGTTGAGAAATAATTTGTGAACGGATTGATGATATTCTCTTCTTTATGACTCCCATTTCCGTCTGCATCAAATCTAAGAAGTTTGGATCCTTTTCAATTGTCATCAATGATAGAATCATTGGGTCTTTTCATTATAGAGCATCCACCACCTTGATTTATTTTCCATGTTGGTAATGGATTGGGAATTCATAGTCATTGATAAGATATAACCATCTTCATTGGTGCATGTTTAACTCCTTATATGTGAATATATACTTGAGGCTTTTGTGATCCGTATATATTTCACAATTATCCCAAAGTGTTAATGTCGCAAAATTTTTAAGGTAAATATTACTCCAGCCAACTCCAGATCATGTGTTGGATATTTTTTCTCATTAACTTTAATTGACATGAAGCATAGGTAATGAAATTTTCATTTTTCATCAACACACATCCCATTCCCATCTTCAAGGCATCACTAAATACCACAAAACTTTCTCCACTAGTGGGTAGTGTGAGCACGATTACGGTGATAAGCCTTTTTTTTCAACTCCTTGAATCTCTCTTAACATTCATCACTCCAAGAATACTTGACTCCGTCATGATTTATCTTGGTAATAGGGTTTAACAATCATGAGAAATTTTTCACAAATCACAAATATTATTAAGCTAATCCCCATAAGCTACGAATATACTTCATCAATTTTGTCTTCGACCATCCCTCAATAGATTCTATCTTGGAGGGATACGTAGATATCCCATTTCATTTGATGATATGACATAAGAATGATACTTTTATCAACCATAACTCACACATGATGTAATTTACATAGGGCATATCTTTTTTAAGGAATCTAGTACAGTTCTTAAATACTCCTCCTTGGTTTTGGAGTATATTAGAATATCATCCACAAAGGCTACCAAAAATTTGTCGAGGTAATATATAAAGACTATTTTAATCAATTCCATGAATATTTTTAGAGAATTAGTGAGTCTGAAAGGAATTACTATGAATTCATAGGGCATGTACCTTGTATGAAATGAAGTCTTGGTGATACTCTCCTTCTTCACCCTTACTTGGTAATATCCCAACTCTAAATCCACATAGGATAAGTATTTTTCCCCACATATCTAATCGAAAAAGTCATCAATTCAGGGTAGAGGATACATATTCATTATCAATATTTTTTATCTCACGATAATCAATACAAGGGAATATTGGCCAATCCTTCTTCTCGATGAAGAAGTCTGGTGCACCCCATAGTGAAGCACTTGGTCATATAAAACCTTTATCTAAATTCTATTATAGTTTTTTCATCAGCTCTCCAAGATCCAAAAAATCCATTCTATATGGAGTCTTGGATATTGGAAACACCCTAGCTATAAGATCAATTGAGATTTCAACATCTATTCTATGAGGAAGACTAGAAAATTACTCAGGAAACATTTTAGTGGATTCCCTAATAATAGGCATGTCTTCAAGGCTAGTTTCTTCTTTAGAAGAAATCATATGAGAAAGATACATGTTCTCATAGGGAATTAATATCCATTGTTGAGATAATGGTGCAAAAAAATATTCATCCTCCTTCTGGATCTTGTATTGAATCAGGGGTATATTCTCAATATGGAGAGTGATTTCCCTCTCACAGAAATTTATGTTGGATATATAAAAATAAAGAAAATTAATGCTTCAAATTGCATCAAATTCTACTAGAGGGACTATAATGAGGTTATCCGGGAAGTTCAAACCTCAAATTGTGATAGGGGCTGAGTTATATTCATGGGATTCAATGATTTCCCCATTTTTTGTTCTCAGCAACAACTTTAATTGAATGATTTTTGGTCGTGGTGCAATTGTTCAAATAAAAATTAGGGATATAGAAGAATTAGTAGAATAAGAATCATAATGTATGTTCACTATTCCTTAATAAATAACTAGTGTACCTATCACCACATCATTGTTTGGGATTTCATCAGTGGTCGTGATGGTAAAATATTTCCCTTCCTACCTTGGAGGTTATTGGTTGCCTCTAGAAACCCTTAGGTCAGGTTTCTGGTTTGAAAGGTGCCCTAGTTCTTTGCATTTTAAGAAATGAACAATGTGTTGAGGGTCGAATAGAGTGTTCATATCATTTGTCACATCATCATGTTTTTCTTGTCGGTAGTTAATAACCAGGCTCCCTTCTATTATATACCTAAAGTATTTCCCCGGCCCCTTCAGGCAATTTCTGGGGAGCTTCTTTCTACTCCTTTGGAAGGTTGGGTGTTGGAATATCTTAGCACCAATTGATTTATCCATCGGAATTCCAGAATTAAAGTCTACTTTACACTTATTATCCACATTATACCCCTATGATTCACTAATCTCGATTTTGACTTTGGGGGAACAACGGACAATTTCTTCATAGCTCTCGAAGTCACAGATTCATAGGGCTTTCCGTAGGCTAGGATTTAGCACACCAAAGTAGTGGTCCACCATGAATTTAGGGGTAATGAAAAATCCAGAGGAATATTGTACTAACCTTGTGAAGTTTTCCTCATATGCTTCGATGGATTCATTGTCTTTTTTACTTGAGGGAAAGGAAGTCCCTTTCCATATTATGTCAAAGTGTGTGAGAAAAATATTTATAATTTTTTTTTTCAAAAAATCCTTCAATTACAATACCTAAATCTCCTCCTCATGCTTCATATTTTTTTATCAATGTCCACCATTGATCATTATCACCCTCCGTAAGATAAGCATCCAAAATTACCTTCTATTTTTCAAAACATTGAAGGATGGAGATGATCTTCTCAATGTTATTGATCTATAGTTTAGTGATTAGGGGATCATATGATCCATGAAAAGTGGGAGTCCTTTTTATCCTGAAGCTCTTGTTTGGGGCTTGTTCTTTATGGGGGTGGGCAGTTGAACGTTCCATTTGAACCATGTTTCTATTCAAAACTGCAGTTAACCGATAGAGTATCTTAACAATGTTTATGATTCCTACTCCCATTAGATTGTGCAACTAATTAGAATAGTCATCACATTGATATTCACATCGGTTTTTAGCCCGAGTCATCCTATTACTATCCATTGGATGTTATAAAGGTAAATTGATGGGTAACACATATAGGGGAATCCCATGATAAAAAGGGATCACTTATAAATTACATTTATTTCATTAACTTATCTATGTTATCCATGATCCGCCTCCCAAAATATATTCATAGGGGAATTAATTTAAATCCTTTAATAATGTTTAATAATAAACTTATGGATTAACCAATGAATATCCTCCGAGAGTGACATAATAAAGATTGAAGAAAGGCCCATTGTCATGCACTAGTTCCCATTTGAGTCAAGTGGAAAATGGTGTTCTTGGGTTTTACCCCAAGATGCATCTGTGCTAGAGCTGCCTCTACCTACTCATTTCTAGACATGGATTTATTTTCTTGAAGAAACACTTACTCAATAGTCACAAAAATTTAGTGATGTTTTTATTATACAAAGTCTTATCCTTAAGGCTTTCACTAGGGGTTTCTAATCTTAATCCCAAAAATAACTAAACATATCCATTGATACCAACTACAACAAACATACACTTTATTTAAAATGTAAACAAGATTTATTATATAAAAAGAAAATTAATTTAACTCCTAGGATTGATAAGTCTTGTGTATTGGAAAATTAATAACATTACATGACAACATTGAACATAAAAAAGAGCATCTTTATTGAAGACTTTTTTATATGACCACAACATTCCTTCGTACTTAGCATTGTAGGGGATAACCTGAGTACATCAATAAGAAAAGGGTGTGCTATAAAGCACATTAAGGGATTAAACAAGGCATAACATAAATAATATATTACATTCTAGGCATTAGTCATATCGATGGAGTGAAAAAGAAACTTGAACATAAAGTCATGATATATCATGATTATCATAACTTGGAAATGTGGCAACATCATTTAACATTATATTAGCATGAGCCAATGATCATTGCACATGGAGAATGAGTATAACCTCATTGAACATGAATTATCATGATTAAAACCTAATTTCAATTTACATAACATGATACTAATCTTTACCCAATGCACTGGAGCTCTATCTGGGAGGACCCTTCTTAATCATTTCAGTTCATGCATTAGTGTGCCACATGGATCATACAACATGGAATAATTCAACATAATAATTTATTTTATGATAATGGAATGTGGAATAAATGCATGAAACTATACGATCAATAATTTTTTGTGCATAAAGGTCAATAACCCTGATAGAAAAATGAAAATAGTATTCACTATATAATGAATTCGGCTTGGAGAATCGTGGTGCAATTTCGGCAGCATAACGATGTGACCTAAGAATTTGTAAAATTATAGATGAGAGATAAATGGTATATCATGATATGTATAAGAATTTTATAGTAAGGGGATAATATAAATACATTTCACAAAATATGTAACATAATTTAGATGCATTATATAAAATAATTTCTTGAATGTAAATGAGAAGGGAGACATTACTTACAGAATTTCAACATGGTAATAGGTATAGATGTGAGGCATTAATGAGAGGGAGAGAGGTATCTCATCCTTCAAAAATTGGGATGTATATATGATTTAGGTGATAAATAATACCCCAATATTTGTAATTGACAATAAAATTGCATAACAACATAAAGAAATTTGGACAAAAATGAGAAAGGATCAAATCCCTTACTTGGAAGTGGGATCCCAAAGGCTTGGGGGAGTCTTGAGAGAGGCTTCTTGGGAGCTTGGGGCACCGTGAGAGGATTCTAGAGAGAGGATGGAAGGGTTTGTTAAATCTCGAAATGGTTTTAGTGAAGAGGAATGGGATATTGAGTGGGTTAATATTGGAAATGAGAGGGAATTTTTTATTATTTAGGTTTTGGACACCACACATTAATCTAATCAAAACGAAAAACCGTCAGACAGTTTTTGCCCATGGTTTTTTCAAAAGTGGAGTGGAAAAAAAATTTATAAATCCAATGGTTGAACTTATTAAAATATTAGGATTGCTTATGTAGATGAGAGTCACACTCTCAAGGAAAACATTTTCAAATGTTAAAATGTTTTATAAGTCCTAGAGGGTCTACTAAAGATTTTTAAAATAAATAAAAGAAACCTAAAATCATATTATTTTATAGGTAAAACATATATTAGCCTAATATCCAATTTATAGTATTTTATTATATCTATATTGGGTCATTATGATGTCATACAACACATTATATATTTAAAGGGTATTTAATTTTTACCCAAAAATTAGACTATCTCGGAAAATTATGAAAAATTCATTGTTGTATAATTTCGATATCCTATTTCCAAAAATAATATTCATTTTATCTAAATAATTTTTTAAATATGTATATTTTTAATAAAAACTCCCATTTATCTAAAATTCTTAGGTTTTGATAAAAACAGCTTTCAAACCATAATAAACATTATAATTTTTATTCATAAAAAAATTATACAGTCAATTATATTTAATAAAAAGTCATTTATTAAAAATATTTTATTAAAATATTATTTAATTAAAAAATCCATTAATTCATCAAAATATATTTCTTAATTTAATATTAACTAAAAATACTATTTGTGCATTAAAACCTATTTACAAAGAAACAATAATAAAATGAATGTACATTATCCATACAAAAATAATGAACATAATCATAGTTCTTGGTTCTGGTTACATAACCACTTTAAATACTCACAGAAGACCTAAGGGTAAGGTGTACGATGGTGACTGTCTTTTGGGGAGGCTAATATAACATCGCTCAGGTGGTAATCTCAATTAACATCCACTTCTCCTGTATGCGGTTCTTTTTAAGCTTAACGTGTTCAAGCTCAACTTGGGATTGGTCAAGAGCGAAGCCTATTGATGCTACCTCCTTTCAGAGCTCCAAAAAATGGGCTTCGTATAGTGAAATTCCACTAGATGGACCATCACTTCCTTTGTCTGAGTAAATTTGGTTTGTTAAATCCTTATATTTATACTAATCATGTGGTCACTGTTCAACAACTATATTAGAAATAGTAAAAATTAATAACGATATTTTAAAGTTCAAAAAAATAAAAGCAATGAATTTTATATGTCATATAGCCATTTTACACAATAAGACATTTAATTAGATCATGTTGAATTTTCATTAATAAAAGTTTGTGTTGTTACATTTTCCTAATTAAATTTAAATTAAAAAAACACCAACTCTCTCTGTAAACATTGTTTGATGCTAATGTGAAACATGTAAATTTTAAATTAATAATTCAAAATGATTTTTTATACATAGAAAATATAGTAAAACATAGTTCTTAATCAGCCACAAGACTTCTTATTTCTATTACACCGTTGATCGGATTCACCTTCAAATAAAATATAAATAATTAAATATTTATGTTCCATATATCCAAATACAACCAATATTTTTATCCAATTCATTTATCCATGCACCAACACGAACCTTTTTTGAAGAGCTCTCAAAATATGAAGGTTTTTTTGAAACAATTATCACTTAATTTTCCATAAACATTTAGTTTTTCTTTAAATCAAATGAATAAAATAAAAACTTTTTTTAAAAGAATAATATATGTTTCTAGGATCATCATATTCATAAACTACATTAAATAATATTAAATTACTATTAAAAATAATAAAGACCCATGTAATTATATATAATTATCCATCATGTTAATCTTCATCATTTTTCAACTTCAATGTTTAATCATTATCTAATTCATTGGACAAATCTATCATGGTCATCCCTCATCATGAGTTGTATCGAGGTCACCCATCATAATATATAATTAGCAAGTATCATATCATACACAAAATAGTTTTAATATTTCACCTTTTCTCATTAATATCCTTAAATAATCATTTGAACCCAAAAGAAATAGACTATTAATTTTCAAATAATCATAAAGGAAAACATCATTTTTTCTTTGAAAAATCATAAAAATAAAAATTTCCCAATAGAGACGGAATGGAATAATATTTAACAAACCATGTTATCATATAGATAATTAATTATAATTAATATTTTATAAGAAGTTGGGATAGGGTGATCAAGCTATATATTAAAACAGATTCTTTCTTCACATTCATAAAAATTTAAAAATAACTCAAATTGAAATAGTTAAAAAGACTCATTTGTAAAACACTGAAAATAAATTAAAATATAGAAAGAATAAATTTATAATCATTTAAATTATAAATTAGAAAATTATTAAAACATTTAAATTAACCACAAATGGTATAAATGTTTTTAAGAGTACTATTAAAATATATTTGTAAAATAAAGTCACTTACCACAAGTCATGTATAACATTGAACGTTATTTAACTCATTAATAATAAAATTATATTATTTATTAAATTTACTTTTAATATGTAATATTTAATTACATTATTATTGTTATATTTATTTCATTTATTACCATTTTTGGTTTTGTTACTAAAATGTTTATGTTTTCATTGGACGACTTTGGGTATTTTGGATTACAACCTCAAAACAACATCGATGTGTTGATCGTTGTCAAATAGGTTATAGTACAATTAGATTCATAATTTTAAACATGTTATAACTAAAATATTTTAAAAATAAATACAAATTTAAAACAAATAATGTAATATGGTTAGGAAAAAAATCAATCCATTTCATAGAGATGATAGTACACATGTATGGGTGAATGATGTTATTATTTTTATAATAGGTACAAAGAAGAAATATATATAATATCTTTCATTTATAAAATAATAAATATATTATAAATTTCATATTTAATAATTATTTTCATCTTTATGACTATTTTTTCACTGTGGAAATGAAAAAAATCATATTGTTCAATGAAGGTGGTAGTCCAAACGTACATGTGGGAAACATTATCATTTCCAACAAAAATTTTATTGTAAGAAGGTATGTAATATTTTATCATTCAAAAATAAAAATTATTTCATAAAAATTATTTATACTAATTTCCTCTTTTATTTTAACCGTCTATATGACCCTATGAAGAAAAATGAAACACATTTCTTCATCGTGGTGGTAGTTCACATGTACACATGAGCGATGTTTTCATTTCGCATAAGATTGAAAATGATATGAATAATTGGTTTTCCATAAACATAAGATTATTTTACTAAATTTAATATTATGATGTTATTATATTAGTATAATTAAATAATATTTTAAGGTAGTGGAAAGGGGAGTGACACAGTTGTAAAAACCATTTTGCATATGATAATATAAATAAAATACTAAATTATTTTTTCTCTATACTGTCATGAAGATTATTTTCAAAAATATTAATCTATACTTATAGAGATGGTATTCCCATTTTACAAGGACATATTTATTGATATAAAGAATGTGTAGATCCGGAATCAAATGAAATGTGAGGAAAAATCTATATAATCAAGTAATGTACTTGTCAACACTTCATTTGAGTGTACAACATATATTGTGGTAGTAGAAAAAGGATTTTCTACACCTTTATGTTTCTGATATTGATGATTACAACCTTGAGTAAAAAAAATTATACATGTATTAACACAATATACCAACTCATTGTCATTAAAATATCTTACTTCTAGATGAACTTATTTTTTTCACTACTTTTCTGATCAAAACACTTTTCCATGTAGTTATAATCCAAATAAATGATCTTAACACAATAAGAACAGGTTTTTGATCTTATAAAAAATTAGTAAAATTTTATTCTTCATCAATTTGACCATTTTGAGAGCCTAACACAAGATTTAATTACCTCTTTTCTATTTCCTTCCACAAATACTGTTTCATACTATTATTGGCATGATGTATATATGTTTCTGGAAACTCTATCTCAACATTATTAGAAACAAATAATGTACTCATAAATTTTAAATTCATGAGAGGATAAATATCAACATAAAATAGAGTTTATATATGTGTAAACTCTGTAAATTTTACTTCTACGGACAAAAAATAATCTATGTTTATACCAAGTTAGTCTAGTATAATTTTCTTTAGAAGTGACCCCAAATTTTTCTTCATTTCTCATCATTTCTACAAATTTTATTTCTATTCTATGTTATAGATCATTTGGAAAATGCATCCCAAGGAAAATATCCTTAAAGAAAATCCACTACATTGAATCAATCTCATCAATTTCTATATTATTCTTATTCTGAGATAACCATTGATCATATTCACCTCCAAAATGATAAATAGAAAGAATTATATTTTGATGTTTGAAACATCATAAAAAATTTCATATTTTATCTAATAAATTTTCAATAATTTATCTTTCCCTTTTTCTTGAATATATACTAAATTTCATATGGTTATTTTTCAGGAAATTGTCCAATAGACATGTTCATATATAGAGAATTTGGTTGATCACTTTCATGTCTTCCACCACTAATATTCTATGACAACTAAGTTAATGATTCCCAAAAATATTCCCATCAAATCATTCCATGTTATAGAATTGGAAGGTTATTATCTCCCTGGTTCCTTTCTATTTCATCTCCCATGTTTCCTCTATATAAATGTATTTTAATATATATGAATTATATGAATAAATAAAAAATATTAAAAATATATCTAATGATAATGTGAACAAAAATCTGAATTTATTAAGTGTGTATTTTTGGATTCTATTAACCTCTAAAAGTATCTAAATAATTATCTCATACCAAATACAATGAACTGTTACATTAACAACCCATAAATATGAGTTTAATAGAAACAATCTAACATGATAAAATTTCAATGATCCATCAGGTTTATAGATTCATATTATTAGGGGAAATCACGTAAAATGTTGACAAATTTTATAGTGTACATTTTCCCAAAAAATAGTGAATTAACTATACAGCCCTACATCATTCAAGAAACATTTTCTTCTTTCAAGATGACTCAAAAGTGGATTTTTTTTACCTTTTTATAGTTCATACTCATCGTTATATCCCATGAAAAACATTTGAAAAACATTTCGTAAGTATAAAAATATCTAATATGTGATTTAAAAACAAGGGAATACCATTATTCCAGGGATTTCATGAAAACCTATGAAATTTTTTACATTTTCCCCAATAAATATATTACCACATAAATAGGACATTCCATATATAAAAATCATCTTTTCTAATGAAAATAATTTGAGTATCCATTATTAAGGAAATGAAAACAATAATGAAATATTGATGCATGTTAGAACCCATTAAAACCTTTAAAACCATTAGATTTAAAAATATTATAAACTTTCCACGACTCCTAAAATAAAAATATTTCCATAAAAACCCAATTTTCTCAAGAATAATATAGGTAGAAGGGAATATGTTTTCCATTATTTGGGTTCAAATGTGTTTAAAATATGTACGCATAAAAAAATTCTAGTTAATTCTATATGATTATCCAACCTAATAACCTCCCTCATTTTCTCATTTCAATACCAAATCATTACTCAATGCATTGGAGATCTATATCAGGATTAACCAAAATAATTTTCTAAATTTTTCCTACCGATCATCATATATGCATCTCAAGTACTATATAATGAAGAAAACATTTTTAAACATTCACTTTTCTATCATAAAACCCTGGAAAAAATTATTTGGACCCATAATCAAAACTCTTTCCATTTTTACATAAGCATAAGAAGAAATATACTCTTCCATTAAAAATTAATAAAAATAAAAAATAATATATGATCTAGGATAGGATATAATTATCTTGGACAATGTTAACTTGTAGGGAAATCATGATAATTAATAATTAATATGGAGTAGAAAATAACGGTCATGTAGTATATGTTTAAATAACATTCTTTGTGAACTTTTATAAATAGTAAAACATTACCCAGTTGAAAATGTGGAAAATATTCCAATATAAATAATTTTAAATTATTTAAAATATAGTTGAAAATGAATGTTAGAACACTTTCAATCATAAAAAATTACATGATTGAAACTTTTAATCAAATCTCGATAACTAATATAATGAATTTGAAGGAAAACATTGAAATAATATCTTCAAAAGAATGTACTTTAACATAATTCATGTTTAACTTCATATGTTCCTTATATATTGAAGAAAAAAATGATTAGATATTTATTTTTTAATGACATTTTCCATGTTCATTCCATTATAATTAATCACATTATTTCATTTATTACAATGTTTTATTTATTTACGCAAATCATAATGTCTACATTGATGTTTTAGGGTTTATTGGTTTATAACTTGAAAACAATATCTTAGTGATACTAGTAGTCAATGTGGGCATGGTTCTATTAAATAATTAATCTTAAAATTGTTGTAAATATATAATTTATACCTAAAATACACTTGTTAAACCAAACATGTAATATGATCATCAAAAATTAATCAAATCATTTCCTTGATAAAATTGTATGTATGTATGGATGAATGATGTTTTCATTTATCAACAAGTTATGAAAGAAAAAAGTAATTAATATTTTACGTATTTTTAACCATAAATGTGGTATAAATGTCATATTTATTCTTTAGTTCCATTATTATAAATATCCATGTATGGTGGAAATGAAAAATCAATCACATTGATTAATGGATGTGATAGTCCACACATTTTCATGAGAAACGTTATCATTTACAATGAATTGAAGGGTATGAATTTATTTAAATGATAATTATTTCTTAAATATCATATAAATTCATATCTTTAAACTTTTTAACCATATTTATGATCCATTGATGGTAATAAATATGCAACTATTTGTTGAGGTGGTAAAAGGCTGGTTTGATAAGGTAAATATGATTTAAAATCATATGTGGGCTTTCAGAAGTATAGAAAAAGTTTTATATATTTAAGGAGAGGAGATATATCTCTTCTGAGGTAAGAGATTATATTTACTTGAAGTATCTCATAGTATAAGTGTTAAGTGTTTTGATAAAATGGGATAGATAAGTTGGTATTAAATTGGATAATATGAAATTCGAAAAAATCGGTATTGGTTTCTTACCATGTATCCATACCTCAAATTTTATCTTATTTACATGATGTGTTTTTGGTGTCATTGTTAATGAAATGTGCACCTTATTAATTTCATTTCTCGACCCCAAATTGAGGTCAATTGTAAAAGAATCACTCTTCTGAGGAACATAATGTTCATATTCGTGTTCATAGTGAAGATGTAATATGAAATAATGTCATTTAATAGGATAATGTTTTATAAAAGAATCACAATATTGAGGAAGTAACAACGAAATAATAAAAATTATTGATGGAAAAATAAACTCACTTGCTTATAAGTAATGATTAAAATTAGGAGGACATCATTTATTTGAGGGGGATACCATTACATCCATTTTAATCCTATAAATAAAGAAATATTATTATTTATAATATTTATTACTGATTCAAATTCATCAAGGTTTTATAAATACTTTTATATAATTTGTTAATTGACGAATAAATTTTCCTATCTAAAAAATTTGTTTTCTCATATATCTCATGGTATATTTAAATGTTTAAAGTATGGATTTTAGAATTATAATTTCATAAAATATAGATTATTTTTGTATTCATCACATGTAATATATCATTGGTTAATTTTTTTTAAACATTGGTTTTTGGGTGAGTGGTGATAAAAAAATTTATACTCTCGTTTATTTAAGTTTTTAAAATTACCATTATATTTTATTTTAGTTTTAAATATTTACAAGTCCCCTTGGACTAAAAATAATTCAATAAATGTTATAATATATAAATTCATACTTGATTTTGGTAGGAGAATTTTTTTTTACTTTGAAGGGGGGTTTCTCTTAAAAATAATTCTCATTATGGTATGTATATTTATATTAAAATTAATTTTTACCACTTATAGAAGTAAAATATGGAAAAATGTATTTTATATTTTGAGTTATTATATTAACATTTTGAAACAATTTTAATTTCATTTTTGGCCATTATGAATTTTAATCATGCTAATTCATTTTCATCATAGTAATGGTTGAATGAGTTAACAAGGGTGTCAAAACTAAGAGGAATGTTTTAAAATATTATAAAAACATGTTTAAATTTTACTGGATTAAGGGATTTTGACTCATAACTCTCTTAGCTTCTAAATATGTCATTTTATTTCACTTGACTCCGGGAAAGATATAAAATATGTTTAAAATTATTAAATATTATCAAGTGTGATACTCCCATCACTTATAAATGGGCCCCTCCTTTCCTCACACATTCACATTCATTAAACACTCTTTCTCATTAAATAACTATAAAAATCA
Organism: Viscum album; assembly: GCA_963277665.1. NCBI lineage: Eukaryota > Viridiplantae > Streptophyta > Magnoliopsida > Santalales > Viscaceae > Viscum > Viscum album. The sequence continues at coordinate 1,568,958,747 of OY728143.1, forward strand.
CTTCCCACTTATCCTACCAACAACTTAGATATGATGGTTTCACTAAAAGACTAACCAAATAAGGTTTTTGGTGTATAAAAAAGCATTTTTTATAAAGAATATGTATAATTCTTAAAAAAGATTCCTATATTTATTAAATCTATATCCTCCATAAAACATTATTTTACTAAGATGATACAATAAAATTTTATTATGGTTCATAAAAATAATGGAATCATGTTAGTCAATTGAAAACATGAAAACCCTGGAAAATTTTTATCTTTTCAAATTTAAACAATTAGAAAATAAATAAAACACATTCACATTAAAAAAGTAACCATTACTCAAAAAACATTAATACCCTTTATAATTCATAAGAAATCCACAAAGGAATCATAAAAAACATGAGAACCCCTGAAAATGATTTCTCTTGAAAATAAACCATTGACATTAAAAATCATGTATACATTTTGTGACTCCGCACACCCTGACTCCAAGATATGATGCTCATAATCACATTGATAAAATATATAAAATCAATCATATAATATTACTTATTTATAAACTCAATAATTATTATTTATTCTCTTATATCTAATGGATATTTTTGGTTTAGGTATTGGGAAAATTGTGGTAAAAAACTAATAAATCAAATATTCTTTGTATAAAATAGATAACTTTCGCATTATATATGATTCTAAAAAATCTATAAATATTATTAAATGTATTCTAAAATTTATTTCACACATTTTATCATCCAATGCATTTCATATGCATTATTTTTTTTATAACCTAGGGAAATTTAAATATAACGAGTAAGATCAATCACTTAGTAAGTCAACCATATAACTGGTGAAATATTCTAATGTGGAATTTTGGTTTTTATATTATGTTATTTTTTTGTGTTTTGAAGTTAATATTAGGTTTCCATGAATTTTCAACCCAAAACAAAGAAAATATGAAATTATTCCTATGATGAATGTGTTGTGATCTTTTAAGCCTGAACCCTGTCAGTATGAGGAGATATTATGTGGGAGAACTATAATTATAGAATAAGTTGAATTACATCCACAAGATTAGATAAAATAATCACCAAGCATGATATTTGTCTCTATAAGCTGGCAGTTCTATTATGCATGTTTATAAAATATTTTTTTCAACCATGTGGTGAATAGGTAAAACATTGTTGGTGGGGTTTTATATAGAAGTTCCACATGCATGACTATATCATAGTTATGAAATTTTGTGTGGCCTAACAATGCATTTTTTTCACTTTTTTTAGATAAAATTTATTTCTCATGTTTATTTTTCAATTACTTATTTATAATAATATAATATTATTGCCCTCACCCTCAACCCATCACTCTCCCATGTGACGCTCCTGGACCACTCTTCTATATGACATGTAATTTCACCCAATTCAGTTATATCTCATTCCTCCACCATTCCATCCTTTTTCTCTTAATATATTCAATAGTTAATCCATCATTACATCATAACTTTTCTTCTACCTTACACTTTCACCCAATTTTTCCCTTTATAGGAACCCTAATCACATTCATGTTAGGTATTGGGTATAGAAGTGGTTTAAAAATTATAGTTTTTTATAATTCTGATTAAGATTGATGTGTTCTATCTTGTGGGATCCTTCACATTCAAAGGAAACATGATTTGTCTCACCATAATTTTATTATTTCTTAATATATATTGGTCTATGGTAGGATTTTTTAAAATAAATGTCCTGGTCAATGACCAAGATAGAATTTATTAAAGTCAACCAAGAAAATTACAAAAGTCTAAAAGAGAGAATTTTATTACAATATTTAGCAAGGAGAGGGAGGAGATCATCTGGGGAATCATTAAACCACGTGATGGACTGGATGATCCCCTGGTTGTCAAGACCATCTGCCACCATATTAGATTCACAGTAGGCATGGGTGGGAATATATTTGATTTCCAGAAGCGAGTTCAGGCAGATCTTCCAACTCACAGTAAGAGTCCAAGAGAGGTAAACTTCCCCATTCCAACTTTCTTGAATAATGGTGGTGGTGTCACTTTGAATCTAGATTTTGTTCCAGCATTTATATTCAACTAAGTTGATGTCTTGGATGAGATCCAATATCTCATCTTTAAGGGAGGAGGTGACCTCACAACTTCCATTGAAATAACCATGGCAGTGTCCTTTAAAGTCTCTGAAGATTTCTCCACAACCCACAGGGCCTAGATTTCCTTTTGAAGCTCCACCCACATTGATCTCGATCCATTTAGGTAGCTTGGATTACCATAAGACCCAAAGAAAAATTTTTGGCTAAGGAAAAATGACTTCAATCTTCAGACATCATAGGATCATGAAGTCACCGATTAAGATGTCACAATTAGATTTTCGGATCGAGGCAATATCATTAATGGAAATCAGGATTCTTGTACGGACTACGATGAGTTTGGGAGAGTGATTATTGTGAATATTTGCATTTCTATCATACCAGATAATGTGTAGAAGCTCCTCCACAATGGATAAGAAGAGGTTTTTGACACTGTGGTGAGAAGTTGAACTCTACACAATGCTTTAGCTGGAAGAGAATATTGTCCGAAGAAGGCCATCTGCAATCAAAGATGCCAGCAATTAAATTACACATAGAAAAAGACGTAGCAAAAGATAAAAATGGATGGTTGATATCCTATCAGTTTTGATGACAGAGAGGGAATTTAGAACAAAGATTAATGCCAAAATATTGGATACAAGTCTCAGTAGGGATACAAATGTGCACCAAGAGCCAAATAAGATAAAGCCTAGAAGGTTTAATCCAATGTTTTTTAAAAAACTTCAACGAAGAAAAATCAGATTCCGAGTCCGAGAAACAATGATTGTAATTTTTTTTGAGTCAAGAATACCATTGTGAGACGGTTACCAAACCAGAAAGTCATCATCATTAGAGAAAGGGTAACCATCAACCACCTGTATGATAGAGTCAGGGAGCTCCAAGGTTCTTGATTTCATCACATCCTTTATAGTGTAGTTAATGATATCAAAGGAATTATTAAAAGGAAACATGTAGATAAGAGGGAATATAGTTCAGTTATCCATCCAAAAACGAATGGTGGAGTCCAGGCTAACCAACCATAGAGAGTTATTCATGATGCGGACAAACAAGTTTCTTAAGGAGGGCAAAAGAGAATATTGGACATAGTTTAAATTCCCATTTTTAACCTCATATGAAATTTATTTCTAAGGAATGAAATGGAGTAAGAGGTTTTATTGATCATTTTCCAAGTGAGCCTAGCTTGGAGGGCCTCATCGAACAATTTGAGATTTTTAATATCAAGGACACCCTTCTCAAGAGGGGTGCAGTAGGTCAAACATGGAATGGTAATAAGTTTCCACTCAATGATGATACCATTCCAGAATTTTTTTTAATATATGTATTGATTCTATTGATAAGACAAAGAGGAAATTTTTAGATCACGAGGGAATAAACAAATTTGGAGATAATGGTCGATTTCACAAGGTAAATCCTACCATCCATGGACATGGATTTTCTTCTCCAGGAAGTAAGCTGGTTAATCACCTGATCAACAACAACATTAAAATAAATATATTTATGCCTACCCCAAAAAATGGGAACTCAAAAATAAGGGAATGGAAAAGAGCCTTTCTTAATGCTAAGATTTTCTATTGTGTTACCTTTCCAAGAGAGGGGGAATAATTTCCCAATAAAAATAAAGGATTTATTCCAACTGATGGATTGACCTGAAAACTCTTCATAGTGGGATATGGGGTTTTAAAGGTTTAGGACGTTCCATTTACTTCCATTGTGTAAAAGAATTATGTCATCATCATAAATAAGATGGTTCAGGACAACTAGATTCCTGGATGCTGAGATGGGTTTAATTTTTCCTTGATGAACAAGAGAGGAGAGCAGTCTACTAAGGTAGTCTTCCGCAATAGCAGAGATAATGGAAGAGAAAGGATCCCCTTGACAAACTCCATTAGAGCATTTAAAATATCCCTTGGTAGAGCCATTAACAATAATTGAGATTGAGGCAGAGTTGAAGAGAGAGTGAATCCTATTAATGAAGGTATCATTAATGCCAAAAGCTTTGAGGACATAGAAAATGAAAGTCCATTCAATAGTATGAAAAGCCTTCCTAACATAAAGATTAATGGAAATGTTTCCCCATAGGGGGACTTTGTTAAGAGATTTGTTGCATTCTGATTAAATGCAAATGCAATCTTGAAGGGATATACCCTTGATGAAACCAAATTGATTCTAGGAAATAATTTTGCTACATAGAGAAAAATGTCTATTAGCGCTGATCTTTGTAATGATTTTATAAATAGAGATGATTAGAGCAATATGTATAAAAATATATATATTAGAGGCATGGGTTACTTTTGGAATTAAGGTGAGGAATTGAGCATTTAGACCATAAGGAAGGGGCCATTCATAAAAAAATATTTAACAATATTGAAGACATCAGTGTGGACAACCTTCCTGTGATATTGAAAAAACCCATTACTAAACCCATTAGGACCAAGAGCACTGTCAGAATTCAGACTGAAGACCATGGATGTGATTTCATGGTCTAGGGGAGCAGCTATGAGAGAAATATTGTCATCATCATTGACCAAAGCTGGGATGATATCAGGGAGAATGTTATTTTTAATATGAATATAATTAATTTTTTTTCAAAATAAGTGACAATATGATTATAAATAGCATATTCAGAGGATATGATATTGTTATTATCTTTCAGAGAAGATAGAGGACGAGTAACTTTTTTAATCCTTTGAATGGAATTGTAAAATTTGGTGTTTCTGTCCTCATCGGTTAGCCATTTCATTTTAAAGAGATATTTTTTGAAGGTTATCATTGAGGGATTAATGGGATTTGAGATTAACGGAAATGTTTATTTCAGTTTGTGGGTCAGTGGAAAAGTCAGAGTTAATGGAGGTGATTTTAATTTGATTGAGATAATTCTCAAGGGTGGAGATGTCTTGGTCAATCTGTTTAGATTTAGCACTACACCAACCTTTGAGACAATGCTCAAGATTCTTGATCTTAGTGATACAGGAAAAAGAATCAGAATGATGGCTCATAGAATTCAATCAAATTGGAATAAGATGAGAATAATATATTGGTCTATGGTAGGTGTTTCTATATTGTCTATCAAAATCATGTTCCATTAAATTCATGGTGTCTGAAATAGATTTAATTTTCTTGTATTCTTATATGTATAACCGATGGGGTTTTATTTTGATATAAAATTTATTTTTAAACCATGGAAATTTTTGTGACCCCATGCCAATTCATTGTTTATCTTTCTAAATGACTTTTTCTAGAATCACTATCATTAGACACTTATAGTTGGAGTCCACGGTATACATAACTCATGTTGGGTTGAATCATGTTATTTTTTTATTTTTTTTATTTCCTTGTTTCTTGGGGTATCATGTGTTGTACCCATTTAAATTTATCTGGTTATATGATGTTGATGTTTATTCTTACCCTTATTATGCTTTATTTTGGGTATTGAGAATCTTGCAAATGACAGTGTGCTTTTTTCCTTCATTGTATGGTTATATTTTCAATAACTTTGAAAAAAGTTTTTGAATGGTTTCCAAAATTTGGAAAATGAATGGGTGAATTTAAAATGTTTTCAAACATTTTTTAATTGAGTTTAAAATGGTTCTCAAGTGAGAAATTTAGAAAAATGGTGGTTTTAAATCTCTATGTGTTGTGAGTTTTGAAATGTGGTTTAGGATATTATGTTCCATTCAATAAATGGGTTTTTTCAAACATGTTTATAAATGAATGTGATGGATAGAGACCACATTTTTTGTTTAAATGGTTATTAAAAAATGATGTGTTAATGAAATGGATTTATATAGGAACATTAAAAAAAATTTTCTTATAAAGAGTTTTTGGCTCGTGAAAATACAATTAAATCAAATTATTTTCTTATTAAAAAATTCAACAGAAGAGTCTTCTTCACCCTTGTGATGTTTTGTTTTTTATTTTCTAATATATTATATAAAATGTTTGTTTTTCTATTTTATTTCAAAATAGAATTTCTAGGATGTAATATGGAATGAGATACTTTTATTTGGTTGGTTTTGGTGGCCAATTGGCCTCTTTCATGCTCATTCTTAAGATATCCCAATTATAGGTTCTTGGTTCTCCTTTTGACCACTATTTGAGTGTTGACTTATCAAAGGATAGTATTATTTTACTGTATTTGGCTAGCTATACCTATTACCTAATTTAGTTGGACCTACCATTGTATTCCATAAAGTGTCCAATGAGTTATTCAAATTGATTGATTTACTTTGGGCATTTAGTCATTTATTCCTCCCTATAGAAAAAGGGTAAATGTAGTTGCTGATGTATAAATATAAGGAATTTTTTGGTGTGTTTTTCTTTCTGAAGGCGGAGATCGTGGTGGTGAGGGAGGTTTTTCGCACACTATTTGTTTAATAAATTATTATTGGTTCTATTTATTATTTTGTTATTTATTTTTGGTTTTAGTGTGGATATATGACACAAGAATGGGAGATGTTGGGTTTTTGTTATATTTGTATAATTTTATTTAATTCTATTATTGGGTAAAACCATACACAAGTGTGTTCCTACTGTATTTACTATGAATTTTGAAAAATAGAATACAATTTTCATTTTGTAATCACTTATTTTTAATCTATAAATTTAACAATATTATGGAATATATTTTAATTTAAAATAAATAATGAGACAAAAAAAAATAAACTCTATGGAAAATAGTATATGTTAGATCTAAGAAAACTCATTATGCAGTGTACATCATTTCAAAAAACCCTTTCACATTTTTCATAAAACATAAAATATATTCATTCAAATAATGACAAGAAGAATCATTATATAAATGTTTATTTAAATTAAAACATGGTTCAAAATTACTATATTAAATCATTGGATAAAATTTAAAACATTATTAAAATCAATTAAAAATATATAGACATGGAAGAAATGATTCGAGACCAAAAAAATGAATTTAGTTGCCCTTAAAATAATTATTTTAGTATTTTGAGTGAATAAATTGATGAAAATTGTTGGAAATTATCTAATCTCAATAAATAACTATAGTGGAGAAAAAATAATATTTTTTTTGAGAATTATCTTATAATTTTATAATAATAAAATTTAATCATAAGCTATCTATGTTAAAATGAGATTATAACCTAAAACCATTACCTCAAGTATCTCAATATTCATAAGTTATCTATGATTATGAATGATAAATTTTAATTTTTTATACTTATTTATTGGAACCATATTCATAAAATAATACCATACATGGTTTGTTTATTTCATTTTATCACTAATTCATTAATAATCTTCCATTATCATCAACATTTTGAGGGTTAACTATTTTTGTTTTTCATGCATGTTTTGGTTCAACAGTTATAGTCCATGTAATTTTATCTTGGATACTTGATCTCTAGAATTTTTATCATGTTATAAAAATCTAATAAATTCAATATATATATATATATATTTAGAACCATTCAGATTGTAACACCCTGACCAGAGAAGCTCATATTCAGTGTCTTGCTTTATTACAATGGCATGATTACAAGGAATAAAATCTCAAAGGATTGATCTATTTTATATTTTCGGAAAATCATAATATAGACATGATAACCATATTATATTGGGAAATAGATAATAAAACATGATAAATAATAAAATTAAATGAACAACATCCTTGAAAGCATATACAAATATTTCTTTTTCATAATCAATGGATAAGAAAACAAATAAGTGTGAACTCAAATTCTCATTATGGGTTAATTATAGTGAAATATATTATTAATTATTAATTAATAATATATATTAAATGGTAAATAACAAGAACAAAATTCAATTTAAGAAACTATATAAGGAATAATCAATATTTAAATGTAATTAACTGAACACACATGCTATTTAGTCAATAAACTGAGAATGAAAATGGATCCATAGAAAATTTCAAATAAAATATATCATGGTTAATAATAATAAAGAAAATATCAGTAAAGTAAATTCATATTTTTTGGATTAAATTTTTCCATGGAACAGGATACCACTACCAATAAGATCTATCCTTGAGACATTTTAAAACATACTTGGTAAACACCATTTGATTTGGCCAACTGATTTCTTCTCATTAGACTACTGATGCATCAAGGGGATTGCATAAACCATTCCCCACCCAATTTGGATTATGTCAAAATAATTCTTAATGTATTTAATAATCGATTTAAAAAATTAAAATCATGAATTATCATCAAATATAACTATTAAGTAAAAGATACAAATTTATCAATGTTTCACCAATTAATCAAATAACAATCAGAGTAAACACCATATGTAATATGGTATACAGTTTGGGATATAATAATATCAATCCCATAAAATTAGGTATTTTAAAGATAAATTCAATGCATAGTAAAAATTATAATAAAGAATTAACTTCTTCAAGAAAACATTAACTATCACAAAATAAATTTATATTGAAAAGATAAATATTACCACAAGATAATTGTCAAGACCAAACCCCTTGGAGGAAAGAGTTCAATGATAAACATAAAATCTGATGAATTATTACTTAATAATGATATTATACGACAAAGGGTTGGTAAGTTCAACACAATATAGTGAATTGGTTCAGAATAACAAATATGCCTCATTGGAATGTAAATTGAGATGAATTATCTTACCATATGATTCCATTTAGTTGTGTGATTATTATCCAACTATATAGTGTTTTAAAATGTTTTAATTACTTATAAGCTAAAAATACGCATACTTATAATATCATATAGTAATTTATTATAATATATTATTACTCATTTTATAATAATCTTTCATTATTTTCATGGTTGTAAATTTTCTTGTTATTCGAGTATGTTTTGAATTGTAATTTTTTAACATTACTTATATCATTATTTCATCATGTCAACAATGAACACCTTTATGTAAATTTTATATATATTTAGTATATATGTATTTAAATTAATCCATAATGTTTGGAGATAGGAAATAAAATGTACCATTGATAGAGATGGAGGTTGTGTGTACGCATTATCACTACTTCCATTTCTTTGTCATAATTAAACATTAAGTGATATATATATGTATATTATAATTAATGTTTCATATTTAGGTCATATATATCACATATGTTTATTAAAATCATATTTAATACATTACATGTATAGCATGAGTGAATCACATCACTTTGAGGAGGCAATATTCCACATGTCTACAAATGAAGTTATCATATTCCCACAAAATGAAAACCATTAAGGTATGTGTTATAAAAATATCCTAGAAGTTTAAATAAAATAAAATATCATATATATCACATAGAAAACTATAAATCCATCATTATTATCAACCTTGAATTCTGGTAATGGAGGAAAAAATGACATCAGTTTGCGAGGCGGAAGTCCACAGTACACACGAACGATGATGGCGTATCCCATTTAATGGATGTGTGTATAGATAGTGGTCATAAAATTAGCATAAAAACTTTTCAATATATTTATGATACTGAATTTATTATATAATAAATATATAATTATTAATTAATGGGTGGATAATGAGATGATGAAAAATTGATCGTTCAAGAACATTGCCTCTTATTTGGATAACTCTGTTTGGTTTATAACAAAATGACTTCTTTGGTTGTCATTCCTCTAAAACTGAGGCTTCTAGAATGAGGATAGGAATGTTTGGATATCATTTGAGTATGTTTTTTATGATCCAAATTTATTTATGGTTCCCAATAAGGGGTATGGGTGAGAATATTTATTATAGTGGAGGAGGAGTGGTATTCTAGTAAATATAAAAAGGTAAACACTATTGGGAGGTCTCCATTAAATAATATACCACTAATAATGACCCTCATTCGATAAAATGGATGATGGTTTTAAAATATTTCCATAAAATATGTTTTATAATGTGTTTAGGTCATTTTTTCCTTTATGTTTTATTTTTATCCCCTTTATATGCTTAATTTTACCTTAATCGTTGTAATTAATTTTATCTATATTTGTAAATATTTTTATTAAAAAATAAGTTAAAAAAATATACATTATAAATTACTCTAATTCCAAATATGGAATCCATTTTTCATAATTTCAATAACATAAGTGTCCAAAAATAATTTAACATTAATCCCATAGATGTGATGAGAAAGTGGGTTTTAGTGTAAACATATTCAAAAGTTTGAGATTTTTTATATCAAATTTCAATATGAAATTGAATCCAGTGAACTACATTGGATTAATTGATATATATTTAATCTAGTTTCACATTAATACCAATTTAAAATATAATTTATCCTTATAAATAAATTCGTCAAAAAATGAGTGTTCATTTAATATTCAGTATTCTTCATTATTTATCAAAAATAAAAAAATATTAGAAAAATACCAAAAAATCACAAAAACAATATTTTTAAATTTCACATTCAAAAACGAAGTTTATCATGAAAAATTAAACATATAAATTTTGAAAAAGTTGGTTTTAAAACTAGTGCTCCGTTAAAATGAAAAACATTTTCTTACGAAAAATATTGGTTTTATGCATAAAATTCGGTTTGTTCTTATTTTATGCCTATAAAATATATTGGATGAATGTAAAAATTCTTTATTGGATCTATAAAATATAAATTTACATTTTAAAAAATCTAAAAGTGTTAAATTTTAGTTTTTTAAATCAGGACTCAATAATGTTTTTTAAACCTCGTGTTCCATGCCTTATTAGATTTCAACCGAATTAAATTTACTCTAAAAGGAAAATATTGTAAATTCTTGTGGTGATACATTATTTCCAACCACAAAAATGTCATCCTAAAAATTTCAGGGGTATTACCTTTTAAAAATATGTGTGTAGTTCTCCTTCAGAGAATCCTCTGGTTCCACAATGCTTATTCCATTTTGTGATTTCACCGGAGAACTTTTAATAGACAAGTCATATGATTCCTTAGTATATTCTCTGTAGTATAAAACACATGGATGGTTTATTCGCATAATTAATGTTTAAGTTATAACTCTTTTTTATTATATATGACTACATTTGTTGGGTTCATCATGTACTTTCTTATAAGTGATATATGGAACACATTATGTACTTTTCAGAGGCTTGATAATATTACAAAATTGTAGACAAAAACTAAAACTATTTCATGAATTTCGAATAGTGTGATGTTTCAGTGGTTCAATTTCCATTTCTTATTGAAACTGACAACACGCTTTCATGGAGATACTTTGATCAAAAACAGGATCTTCCACATGGAACTCTAAATATTTACTCATATTATTTGAATAATTTGTTTGTCTACATTGAGTAGCTTTAATATTATCCTTAACAACCATTACCTTTATTTTCATCTCATCAACTATTTTTGGGCCTATGAGTTACCTTTCACCAACATCATCCCAATAATTTGGAGTATGAAACATATAATGATTTAGATGGCTCCACCTGAACTGATGAATGGAAACTGTTATAATAGGAATACTATAGAAAATATTAGTACTGATCCCACATACATTAAAAATAATGTGAGAATGATCGCAACATTTCTTAAATAGATTTACATGTTCTTTTAGATAGTCTATCAATTTGAGGATGGTAGGCTATGCTTAACTGAAGCTCATTATCAAGAGACTTATGATGACTCTTCCAGAATTTCAATGTAAAGTGGGGATCTCGATCATTAATAATTAATTGTGGCGCACCATGAAGACTTACAACTTCAATAATATAGATCATTGTGAGGGGTTAAAAAGGAATTCCCTCTATTATAGTATGGAAATGTACATACTTGTTTTGGTGATCAATGATAACCAATATAGAATCATTCTACATAGGATTATTTTGGCAACCCATGACAGAGTACATTGTAATTTCATCCTATTTCCACACAAGAATAGGAAGGATTTGCATGAATCCCCTCTCTTGTAGTATGTAAATGTGTAGATTTGGGTAGGCGATCAATGATAGCCAATATTGAATCATTCCATATAGGAATATTTGGATGTATCATGAAAAATTACATTGTGATTTAATCTTATTTCCACACAAGAATAGGAAGCAGTTGCCTGAATCCTCTAGGTTGTTACCTCATAACATTTGGATGTTGGTAAACCACATATCTAGACACATAATTAGCAATTTAAAACTTCATATTTTCCCACAAAATATTTTCCCTCAAGTCCCTATACAATGTTATGCTACAGGGGTTTCCAGATAAATTTGATCTATAACAATCATCCAATAATTTCCTATTTTTCTCATGTATAAATGGGACATATATTCTATTAAAAACATTTAGAACAAAATATTCAAAAAAAAAGTCTGCTAATTTTCCACTGTTAAAAACCTTTAAATATTATAAAATTTCACATCACGAGATTGAGTATTCTTTATATTCTCTAATAAAGATGGTTTTTTAGTCATTTGAACAATTATTGACATAACCCATCTTTTAGATATTCCCTTATAAATTTTTACTGGATCCATGAACATAAATCCTTCTCAATCCTCATTTAGTTTAGAACTCCAAGATCCTTCATACTCAATGTATCTTCTACCTTATTTTTTTCCCAAGGTGGTAGTGTATAAAGAAACCCCATTCCTTGATTAGATTTGGCCATATCCTTTGTCTCATATTAAGATCTTTCTATGAGAATATATACTTTTATTTTCAGATCCATGTATCTGTCACAACATTAACCATTGAGATAATGTATCCATATTTTCAAATTGATGATTATATCCACTGACCCCAAATCATTGGTTGGATAGTTCTATTCATGAATCGTGAATTTATTTGATGCATATGCTATAAATTTATCATTTTTCACTAGAAAAAAAACCAATTCCCATTTTTGTTGAATCACTATATATTACAAACTCATCACTTCTAGGTGGAAAGGACAAAAGCAGTGCATTGATCAATTTCTACTTTAGTTCATAAAAAAATTCTTTAGAGTCCCTTATCCAAAAAAACCTAACCACTTTATGTGTAATATTGGTTAACAGGTTATCCAATCAAGAAAAATACTAAAAAATCGCTGATAGTGACATGCCAAACCAAAGAAACTACATACCTCATTTATGTTTATTGGTGTAGGACATTCTCTAACAGCCTTTATCGTTGTGGGATCAACAAATATTGCATCATTGGATAAAATATTAACAGGAAAAGAAACTTATTTAATTCATAAATCACCAATACTAAAATTATCATTTTACACGTCCCTTCAAAGAGGCTTAAGAATAATCCCCAAGAAATTATCATGATCCTTGAAGTTTTAAGAAAACACATGAATATAATCAATGAATACAACTAAAAAGTTTTTGTATATTCATTGAATATTCTTTTTAGTAGGTATATAAAAATAGAGGGTCCATTAGTCAATTCACATGGAATAGATGTAAAATTGTAATGTCCAAACCTCATAAGAAAAGATATATTTGAGTAGCCTTCCTTCTTTACTAACTATTGGCGATCACAGAATGAAGATCAATCTTTGAATAATATTGGTCCCTATTTTTATGATAAAATATGTCATTAATGATAGGTAGATGATAAATTTTCTATGTTGTAATAACATTGAATTCCATATAATCGGTTCACAACCACATGTTTCTATATTTCTTCTTAACAAAGAGAATAGGGGATCCCCTTGGTGAAACTCTAGGGGGATTAAATCAATTATTACCCAAATCCTTTAATTGTTTCTTCAATTCCACTAATTCCATAAATGTCCAATCATTAGGGATTCATTCATATAGTCCTTGAACCAAGTACTAAATCAATAAAAAAATTTGACATCATAATTTGGGAGAAGTACCAGTAATTCCTTATGAAATATATCGATGTTTTCTTGTATAATAGGTACATCCCTAATTTGAATATTACCTTCTTCGTAAGATCTCAATTTTATTAATATCTTCAACATTGAATTAATCAATTTATCGGCTTCCATTATATCAGTAGACACACTATATGATGGGGGCCTTTGTCACATAAAGTGATCCAACATTAGATAATCTAATTATGGAATATTTTTATCCATCTAGTCAAGGTTATGTGTCATGAACTGATTATGATTCCCTAATTTAACCATAAATTTAAGAGTTCCAATACCATCCATATTGAATTTATCAATATATAGACCTCAATATTGTCCACGCGTATTGATACACTTCTCCCTTCTAGATTTCATTTCTAAAATAATTATTATAATACATTATCTTAGAAAATTTTAAACTATTTAAAATTAAAAATATAGAATAACACATAACATAAACTAAAATTTTATTCATAGCTAATATAATGAGCATAAAAATCATTTATTTGGTTATATATTTAATTTCAAATCTATTATATTTATTTGTAATGATAATGTGAATTATTCTAAGTGTGGTCCCCAAGAGTGTATATCCTGGTTCATTGTAAGGATCATTCTCATTTAACATGTTACACTCAAGTCAGGCCTGACATACTTTTTCAGATTTTTTTACCCAAGGTACATCTCTGCCACAAGCACATCCACTTGTATTATCCAGACATGGATGTATTTCTAGTAATACCTATATAATCACTAACACATCAAAATTCATCGATGTTATTAAATAATTATTTTCAAAGTCTATCATTGTGTATTGATCTAAAATATATGTTTCGTAAATCCATCTTCCAAGGATTATACTAAACATTATTTGTTACTAATTATAACACTCTGAACCAGAATCCGGAGAGCCAGTGCCCGAGTTTATTATAGTGGCATGATTAAAAGGAATAAATTCCAGAAGGACCGAACAATTTATATGTTTCGGAAAACCAGATAATATACATCATACGAATTTTAAATTGTTAAATATATCATTAAACATGGTATATAATAAAATAAAATGAACAACATCCTTGAAATCATATTTAAAAAATTATTCTTCATAGATTGGGTAAAAGAATAAAAATTATGGTGATCCCAAATGATTAGTAAGGGTAAAGTATGGTGGATGGTATCAGGAATTAATAACGAATAATTAATATGAAAATATAAATAATTTAACAAAAATTCCATTTAAATAACTATATTAGACATTATCAATATGGAAATATAAATAACTTAACATTCATGCCATTTAATCAATACATTGAGAACGAAAATACATCCATAATTAATGAAAAGGAAAAAAATCTGATGTATAATTAGAATAACTAAATTCTAAATAAATGAGAGTCTTAGTTATTTGATTCCATGCTTCCTAAGAACATGATACCTTTACCATAATGATCTATCCTTTAGACAACATAAACTATACTGGGTAAAACCCCATTTGATTTGGTTAACTAATTTCATCTAATGAGACTACCGATGCATCTAGGGGATTTCAATAACTACCCCAAACATATGTAGTGAATTTCCATATCATTCCTCATATATATAGAAATTTTTTAATTAATGAGTAACATGTATTTTCATTAAATATCTGTATTGAGTAATAGATATCAATTTTTCAATGTTTCCTCAATTATACCAATTTATGACAAAGTGAAAGTCATATATAAAAATGGTATATAGTTTAGGAAAAAAACAATATGTATTTAATGATAATATGTTATCTTAATATAAATTTAATATACAATAAATATTGTCATATGGAAGTGATTTTTTCTAGAGAAAGTTAGCAATTACCAAAGGAAGTGATATTAAAACGATAACTATTACTATTTAATAATTTTCAAGCAAACAACCCTTAGATAAGATAATTGAAATTGGAACTTAAAATACCATGAATTATGGGTGTATCATGATATTAAATGAAAATTGGTAGTATATACCCCACATTAATGTTAATTAGTTCATAAAAAAAATCTTAATGGAATATAAATGGAGACGAAATTTGTCACCATATGATTCCTTTTAGTTTTGAGGTTTTTAAAATCATATATAGTGGATTAAATTTTTTACTAAGTTATAAAATAACCATACATATATTTATAAAATAATATATTATTTTATTTTAATATCTTATTACCCATTTATTATTAAAGTTTTATTATTTTAACTATTTTTTTGTTAATTTCATAGTTATTCGAGTATGTTCTAACTTTTTATTTTTGTTCTTATTAATGAAATCATCACTTCATAATCTAAATAATTTAAAAATTATTTAAATATTTAATTAGTTCAGTATATATTTAGTTAGAGTAATATATAAATTTGGGATATTTGAAAAGAAATGAACCGTTCATGGAGATGATAGGGCATATGTATGCATGAATGATACATCCATTTATTTTTCATATTTAAAATTTATGTGAAATATATATATATATATATAATAATTAAATTATCATAATTAAGTAATATATATCAGATATTTTTATCAAAACCATCCTTAATACATTCAATGTATAGCATGAACGAATCACTTCTCTTTGAGGAGGCCAAAATCCACACTTCCCCAAATGATGTTATCGTATTCCCATCAAATGAAAATAATACAAGTATATTCTATATAAATCTTATAGAAGAATAATATCATTATAAATATAATATATATCACATAAAAACTATATATCCATCATTATTACCAACATTGAATGGTGGTAAGGGAAGAACAAACAACAATGGTTCGTGAGGCAATAGTCCTCGGTACACATGTACGATGATTATGTATCCCATTTTTTGAATGTTTATGTATTTTTTAGGTCCTAACCAAAACATAAAAACAAATAAGTTTATTTATTATTCCAAGGTTATTATATAATAAATAAATAATAACGGAAGTGGTGGATAAAGAATTGAAAAAAAGTGATCAACGAAGAATGTTACCTCTTATTTAGGTTACCCCTTTTTGTTTTTCCCAAAATACTTCCTTGGATTGATTTTTACAAAAATTGAAGCTTATAGAATGAGGGTTAGTAATTTGGGAGATTTTTTGGGTAGGTTTTTAATGATTCAATTCACTTAATAGGTGTGAATAAGCGGGAAGGGTGAGTACCAATTATAGATGAAGAGGGGTGGCATTCTTGTAAGTATAGAACAATAAAAGCTATGGAGAGGTATATCATAAATCTAATTTACAAAATAATAAAATAAATTATAATAAAGGGAGGATATGGTATAAATTTGTAAATCCAATAGTTTTTTGAAATGTTTATTGTTCTTTGTGTCACCAAATCTTAAGGTTTAGTCGCTTGGTAATCTTAATTTTACCATAATCATGGTAATTCATTTAAACTGTATTCCCTAATCTTGATGGTCAAAAACTATATTTCCTTACAAGAGATTGTAAATTATTTTTATTCAAAATATTTAAGACATTTATCCAAGTTATAATCAAAAAAATTATAGAAATTAATATAAATTTAATCTCACAAACAAGATGAGAAATTGGGGTTATAAAGTAAACAATGTTCAAAAGTTCGAGATGTTATTATATCCAATTTAACTGTGAAATTGAACACAATTAAATAAATTGAATTAATTTATATATATATTATCTAAAGTTACTTTAAAAAAACATAAAGTACAATGTCACCTTATATAAAATTTAGATGAACAAAAAGATTTAAATTAAAGTTCTCGTATTCTTCATTGTTAATCAATAAATGAAACTTCTCATAAAATTACAAAAAACTCCCCATAAAATTATTTTTAAATATCACATTAAAATATGAAGTTTATTTTTTAAAAATAAATTTGTTAAATTGTAAAAACATTCTTTTAAAACTTGTTATCAGGTAAAAGGTGGAAAAACTGCCTTTAGAAAAATATTGGTTTTTCTTAATAGAATTGGTTTTGTTTTTATATTATTACAAAAATATATATTTGATGAATTTAAAAATATTTTCATTAATATATAACATATAAATCTACCATATAAATTCCCTAAAATTGTTTATATTTATTTAAATGTGAAATACATGACTAAATAGTGTTTTTAAACATTTGGTTACGTACATTGCAAGCTATCAAGAAAATTAAATTTACTTTAAATGTGATATTTTATAAATTCTTATGGTACTACAAATATTAACATATAATGAAAAATTTATTACATCACTATTTATAGATGGTGGGCTATACGTACACATAAGTGATGTTTCCATATTTTCAATGTCTGAAACGAAAAAGGGTCAATAATAATTCAAATTTCTCGAACCACTCATATATAATAAATATAATTTATATGAATTAAATTTAACATTATAAATAACCTTTAAAGAATGTGGTGTAAAATTAATCATATCATTATATGGAGGTGGTAGTCCACAAGTATGCATGATGAATAATTTTGACTTCTATTTGTAGGATAAGTGGTGGAAAATGGTTGTTACCTCATAATAATTACATCTAAATATATCTATAATATTTGATTCATTATTTTTATGTATAATATTTTAGAATAATCAGAAGTAGAAATAAAATTGAAAGAGTTTGGATAAGATTTAAACCTCTTGTTTGAATGACCTCTATTAGATTAAAATTTATTCCATGAAGGATTGTTCTATGAAGATTATCATAAGACATAAGATGATGGGAAGGATTATATGAAAGATTTTAATTAAGTAATTTCAAATATAGGAGGATCAAATGGTGTTAGTAAGGGAGGATAATAGGTACCCTCTTATGAGTGAGGGTATGAAGACAGGTTTAATTCCTTACAAAATTTCAATAATATAAGTTCAATGAAAGGGAAAGTGGATAAACATTGAAAAGGGTTCAAAGTAAGTATAAGATAAGGGAAAAATATCTTAAATTAATAATATTAAGGAATGTGTGGTTGGAAAACATACCCTTATATCTTGGATTAAACCATGATAACCCCTTTTTAACCTTAACTGTGGGAACAAAAGTTTAATATTCTTACTATTCGTTATCACAAAAAAATTACATTAAATATATTAAATTTTATTAATTATGACTATTAAAAATATGTAATACATTTTACAAGATTAAATTTCTATACTTGGTAGAATTGAATTTCAAATAATCGTGTAATTCGCAATGAAAACCAATTTTACAAAATTCAATTTTTAGGAATAAAACAAAATTCTCTTCCCTTATTTACCATGTAATAACATAAAAATTAAATTTAAAATATATATTAAAATATATAGTGTATAAATTTCATTAAAACGAATAATAAATTGAGATTAACTAAATTTATTAAGATAGAAACACATTGCATGTATAAAAATGTTTTAAAAAAACGTATTTTTATGATAAAACATGAACTTATATCTAAATAAATTATAATGACGATTTATATGACATTAATTATATTCATTATAAATATAGTAGAATTAGTTAAATTATATGAATTATTTATAAACATAGTGGTGTAACGACTGGAGAATGAATGACAGTTTCTACAAAAAAAGTAGGGTTCTTGAAATATACATGGAAAAATAAAACTTTTTAGAAAAACAAAATCTATGTAAAATAATATTTACATTATGTTATTGATAAATACATTAATTGAATAAAAAAATTATAAAAAACTTTTGTTATTAACTATAATAGTATGGCTTTAAAATTGGATTAAAAACCCAATTACGAAGAAAATATATTTTTGTACAATAAAATGAAATACCATAAAATTTATTATTAATTTATTATGTATTTACCAATATATTTAAATTATTTAAAATAATTATTCCTAATGTGGTTTTTTATATTAATATCATCCAATTTAATGAATAACTTTTAAATTATTAATGACCTATGGTTTATTAAGACTCATGGTTACATGTATGAAAAACTATACAATACAATAAGTTTATTTCAGAGGAAATATAATAAAAATCATGGGGTGTTGCAAACGGTGAAACCATTTAACTTGAAAAAGTCCCTAGACATCCTTAATACATGTGAAAAACATTTGAAAATGATGTATGAGAAATATAAAGATCATTAAGGGTTATAAAAAGAAAGTAAAAATGTTGATCGATTTGAATTTCATTAACACCCATAACTAATATTTCCATTTTACATAATAATATTTTGAAATAAAAATAATCATTTAATAACTCATGAAATAAACTTAAAATTCAAAATATTTTATAAAACATTTTTAAAAGTAAAAGAGGAAAATTAATATTTCAGGAATGAATTATATTTAAAATAATTATATCACATTTAGGATATCACAAACTATCCTTTAATGAGTGAATTGTTTACCTTTTGAAATCTAGATCATTCAATGAAAACCCATTTTCAAGAATAGGTAAGACATGTAAGAAAAATATTTCATCATAAACTAATCACGTAATTTCTTAACATGATAATTACAATATTCTCTTAGAAGTGACTTATAATAGTTAACTCCATCACTTCATTGGAGTAAATAACTCCATACACATTCTTATAAGTGTAACATATGTATGTTAACTTTTTTATTTAACCGATTCATTGGAGGGATTTAATGGACCCACCCTTTATATAATGAATATATTCCCATAAGGGTTTGGGTATACTCCCAATTAAAACATTCATAAATAATTCCCATGTGACATGTTTTAAAATAAAATAATGTAATAAGTAACAATTTTAAACAGAAAAATAATAAAATTAGAAGATTATCCCAAAAAGAAACCCTACTTACATTTATCTCATAAAAATGATTTGAAATATCCTTTTTCTTTTGATGACAATAAAAATATATTAGAATAGTGGAGAAATACTATATTTAGAAAACCACAACCTTATAAAGGAATATTGATAATGCAAAAATGACATGGTTGAGAGAATTTTTTTTATCTTGTATATTGTAATGCCCGGACCCCAGTTACCCAGAGTCGGTGCATTATTACATAACATTGTCATGATCACAAGAAAGATCAAATCTCGATAGACCGATTGGTTTAGTAGCCTTGGAAACACTAGATATATTCATAATGTTTTACATTACATCATAAAGTGAAAACCTACTACAATAACATAGTCTCCATATTCCACACTCATTTCCCCACATACTGTCCCTGCAGGTCATTCATAACTTACTTATTCACATCATTGGAAAAAAACAAAACATAGAAAAGGGGTGAGCTCAATTGCCCAGTAAGGATAACAATATAGCAGAAAATTTCAAAAATAAGCATAAAAATTTAAGGCAATGCATAACTAAAACAAAAGCCTTTTAAAATTGAACTTCAACATAGTATGGCAAAAGTAAAAAGAAATAATGCCATTTAATTATTCACATGGATATTCTACTAATCGAATAATCACCTGCAATATCAATAACCACTTTCATAATGATGGAAATCATAATGCCAGACTATCATAACCACATAGCCAAGGCCTCGTGCCAAGACTACAAATACGATCTTGCCAAGGCCTTGTACCAAGACACTAGTTTTCTTCATGAGACCTACCGATGCATCGAGGAGATATAGTGGGCTCCACCTGTCACATATTAATCCCAATGCATTCCCATATGAAAAGGTTTAAACATAACATAAACATTCGAATTAAAACTAGCATACGAAATGTCAATACATTCACCATAAACTATGAATGGTATAAAAATAGCACATCCATAGTCAAACATATCAGAAAAACTTCAATACAATATAGAATTTTTGTATCATAATAAATCAACTTCAAATAAGCGTAAAATCCATCAAAGGATGTTCACATAGATGAAATCGATACTCTTTTTAGAGAAATAACTCTTTCTATTTTGAAATCATTTAAGAGTCATATATTTATAAAATAAGACATTTTCTTTGAAAATATTCTTATAAGCTTGTAAGAGAAGCTTTGACGATTTTATAACGGAAGAAAATAACCGCACCTGCTGTATAAGTTAAGAAAAACATTCTTACCTTAATTTTGTCGAAAAGGTTAAAAAGCACCTTGTTTGGAAAATGACGGAAAGATTCCTTTATAAACCTCTTATAAAAAGTCAAAAAGGGTATAAATGACATTAACCCATATTCTTGTAAATAGTAAAAAATGTTTTGAAATACATTTTTAATAAACATGGATGTGGATGATAAAGAGATCCCAGTAGATTATTACGTATAAACAACCTCGGATAATGGAGAGATTGTGAAATAACCCTTACCTTGTACTTTTACTTGGTTGAGGGTAGGTTATCCTCCTGTATAATGGTAAAATAATTTTTATTAAATTATACAATAATCATATACATTAAATTGATATCATATATGATCTTTTAACATTTCTTTGTTAATAATATCATAGTATTATCGTCATTTCGGGTGTTAACTTACTCATTTTCATTTATATGTTTTGTTACGTAAACCATGTTTTTCATGGATAGGTTTTATCTTATTCATATCCAAAATGATATGAAGTCCTTAAACATTATTTTTAAATCATCAAATGATAATTATACTTTAATGGATATGATGTAGAATGAATCTCATCGCGTTCATGGAGACGGTAGTCCATACGTACCCACGAGCGACAATATCATTCTTTTGATATTAAAATAATATATAATTGGATGGTATATCATATATACAGAATAATTAACATGTTATACTTATTATTTACATGAGTTACACATCATTATTATACCCATCCAAAAAATAATATATTGAATAACAAGTACACCACGACGTGGAGACGGTAAGCCGTATGTACGCACGTATGGTGACATGTTATTCAAAGGGTGGATAGAATACTGAATATGGTTGTAACATATTTATAATAACATCACAGTATATATAAGATACTGGAGTTATTATTTTAGAAGGGTAATAATAAAGGAAGAATAAGTGGAAGAAGAAAGGAACTTGCAAAAGGGTGGTGAAAATATTACATCTTTTTCGGGTTCTTCCTTTTGATTTGATCAAAAGGGAACTTTAGGTTGGATTTCTGATCAAACTAAGGCCTCTATGTTGTAGTGAGGGATGTTTAGAGAGTACTTGGGCAGAGTTTTGCCGAATCAAAAGGCTTTGAAGGTGTGAAGTAATGGGAAGGGGGAGTTCCCTTTTATAAGAGGGGTGAGGGGCACGTTTGGAAAATCTAGAAATATTAATTTATAATAAATTAATATTCGGTTTCTAATGGCTCCAAAGTTGATTATTAAAAGGTTAAGGTGGGGATAGGTCAAGAACCATTCATCCAAAAGAATTTATACAGGTTTGGGTTACTATATTAACCTTATCTTTTTGTTTTAACTCATAGTTAATTAGTTTGACATTTACCATGTCACTTTGTGTTTTTATATTATATAGTTAATAAACATACTATATACATCCAAGAGACCCAGAAGTGGTCCATTAATGATACAAATATCATTATATAAGTCTCTTGGCCGAACCTTATATTTTTAGGAATTTAATATCAATTAATAATATAATATTTGTTTAAAAAACTCTTTTATGTCAATTTTGACACTATTAAATAGTTGATTTTTGTGAAACTCATAACAGAATGATTACTTCCACCAAAGTTAATTAAATCAATCCTAAAATGTCATATTAACCTAGAAAATTAGTGTAATTCATTAAAACGCTCAAATTATATTTATTTGGGTATTTATAATATCAATTATTTTAATTTTTCAATATTATGGTAATTACTGCATCATCATTGTGTCATAAATAAAATAAATTATTTAATGTCTAAAAATTATAAATAAAATATCATTATGTAGGAAATATTTTTATCTTTCTAATTAATATTTAATATAGAATTTATATTATGTAATACCCTATATTAAAAATGTTTTAGTAAATAATGTTTGATTTTAACTCTTTTAACTCTTCTTTGAATTAAATAATAATAAATGTCCTAATCTAATCCAAGTGGACCTAAATGATAATATTTTGTCCCTAAGGTTGTTTGTGGTTGAGATACACTTGTCCAATAGAATTAGGACATGTGTTAGGGTAATATTAATATCATTTTTACCCTTAATTACCCTATTTACTTTTAACCGTGGTAAATAAAATTAAAAAGTTACCATTCACCAAAACTTATTTTCATCTCATTGAACCACATTTTACTTCTTGATATTAACCATGTCTCTCAGATTTTCGAAATTCCATTCACAAAATCGGTAAAATTATGTTTTATGAAAAATTCTGTTTTTTAACTACAACTTAGTAGTTTCACTATTCATAAAAAATCGATGTTTTTCAGAACAATGCCAAAATTTCACCCTAAGCTATAATTGATATTCTGGATTCAAAAATGATGCCTATTTTAAAAAATTCCAAAAATATAAGTTTCATTAATTAATTTTATGATTAATTCCCATTGTCACAACAAATAGCGTGCTTTTAAGAAACAATATATATCAAAAGATTGATAATTGTTTAGGTCCAATTTCAAAGTGAAATTAATTCTCATGAACACCATTGTATAAAATGGTAAAAAATATATTCTAGTTTTACTTTAAAACCACTCAATAATTTAATTTATCACTATAAATTATTTTGATTAAAAAAGTTGTTTTTAAGTAGTTTTCACTATTCATAAAAATTGGATGATCTCAGAAAAATACCAAAAATTCATCTTAGGATAATTTCGATATTCCGAAACCAAAAATGAAGTCCATTTTGAAATATAAAATATGTATAATTTCAAAAAGTAGGTATTACTATTCATAACGGCTCGTTTTTTGGTTGTGTTGTGTTAGAACTCGATGTTGCGTACAACACACGCTATCGCATTATTCAAAGAGAAGCGTACCGTAGAAGATTAGGGTGTTACATTCTCCCCTACTTCAAATAATTTTGTCCTCGAAATTTCCCGAATACTACCACATGAAAAGACTTGGGTGGTTCTTCATCATAAGGTCCTCGGGATCCCACGTTGCCTCTTCCATCTTATGGTTTCTCCACAAAACCTTTACCAGACGCGTCGTCCGGTTTCTAAGTACTTGTTCTCTTGTATCAAGAATCCTGACAGGATCTTCACAATAAGACAGATCGGGTTCCAGTTCTAATTCTTCATAGGTGAGTACATGCGTTGGGTCAGGCATGTATTTCCCCAACAGAGATACATGGAACACATCGTGAACTTTAGAGATACTTGGAGGCATTGCTAATCGGTAAGCTACATCCCCAATTCGTTCTAGAATTTCGAAAGTTCCGATGTACCTGGGACTCAATTTACCTTTCTTACCAAAACGTATGACTCCCTTCCATGGAGATACCTTCAAGAAAACATGATCACCGACTTGAAATTCCAAATCCTTCCTTCAATTATCGGCATAGCTCTTCTGCCTACTTTGAGCTGCTTTGATGTGATTTTGGATTACCTTCAACTTTTCCATTGTTTTCTCCACCAGTTCTAGACCTACAAGTTTTCTTTCACCAATGTCATCCCAACAGGTTGGTGTGAGACATCTTTTTCCGTATAATGCGTTATATGGTGCCATCTTAATACTCAAATGGAAGCTATTGTTATAGGAAAATTCTACCAGAGGTAAATAATGATCCCACATACCCCGGAAGTCAAGTGAGCAGGATCTCAACATGTCTTCTATGGTTTGAATAGTCCGTTATGATTGTCCGTCTGTCTGAGGGTGGTAGGCAGTGCTCAAATGAAGATCAGTATCAAGGGATTTCTGAAGACTCTTTCAGAATGATGAAGTAAAATGGGGATCATGATAAGAAAAAATCGATAGGGGTACTCCATGAAGTCTCACAACTTCATTAATATATATTCTTGTGATACGTTCCAGTGGTAGATCTTCTATTATAGCAAGAAAATGTGCTGACTTGGTAAGACGATCAACAATAACCCATATTGCATAATTCCTTCTAGGATTCTTTGGTAGCCCCATGACAAAGTCCATCGTTATATTGTCCCATTTCCACTCTGGTATGGGAAGAGGTTGCATGACTCCTCCAGGCTATTGCCTTCCATCTTTCACTTGTTGAAAAACCATACATCTTGACACAAAATCAGCAATCTCCCTCTTCATTTTTCCCACCAAAAATGTTTCATCAAATCTCTATAATTTTGGTGCTCCCAGGGTGTATAGAGAAATTGGAACTATGAGCATCATCCAGCAATTCCCTTTTTAGATCAGGTATATCGGGAACACAAAGTCTCTTCCCGAATTTCAAAATTCCATCTTCATACACAAAGTCTCTCAATATCCCATCATTCACAGCTTTAATCTTCTTTTGAAATTCTTCATCATCGGTCTGAGAACTCTTAATCCTTTCTAGTAAAGATGGTTTGGAAACCATTTGAAAAAGCATTGATGTTTCACCTTCCCTGGTTATTCCCATGTCCATCTTCACTAGATCCATCAAAATTGGATCCCTTTAAATTCTCATCATGTTCAAAACACCATGGTCTTTTCTGCTCAAAGCATCTTCCACCTTATTTGCTTTCCCCGGGTGGTAGTGTATCGTACAATCATAATCCTTGAGTAATTCAAGCCATCTCCTTTGCCTCATGCTGAGTTCTTTTTGTGAGACAATATACTTCAAACTCTTGTGATCAGTATAAATCTCACATTTTTCACCATTGAGGTAGTGCCTCCATATATTCAAAGAGAATATCACAGCTGCTAATTTGAGATCATGAGTGGGATAGTTTTATTCATGAATTTTCAACTATCGTGATGCATATGCAACAACCCTATCATTCTGCATAAGGACACAACCAAGTCCTTTCTTCGATGCATCACTATAAATAACAAACCCATCATTCCCCGATGGTAGAGTCAATATAAGAGCATTGACTAATATTCTATTCAGTTCATCAAAACATTCTTCACACTCTTTTGTCCAAAAAAATTTAACCCCTTTACATGCAAGCTTCGTTAATGGATTAGCCAATCGGGAAAAATTCTGGACGAAACGTCGATAATAACCTTCTAAACCAATAAAACTACGTCCCTCAGTTATACTCATAGGTGCCGGCCATTCTTGGATTGCCTTGGTCTTAGAAGTATAAATAGAGATTCCATATTTAGAGACAATATGGCCAAGAAAATAAATCTCCTGAAGCCATAATTCACACTTGCTAAACTTCCCATATAATTCATGTCTTCTCAGAGTCTTCAAGATAATGTGCAAGTGATTTTCATGATCTTCGTAGATTTTTGAGTATACCAAGATATCATCAATAAATACCACCACAAATTCATCGAGATATTCCCTGAAAAATCTATTCATCAGATCCATGAATACAGAGGGTGCATTAGTAAATCCAAAAGGCATTACTGTAAACTCATAATGCCCATACCTGGTTCGAAATGCTGTCTTCAGAATGTCTTCCTTCTTCACACACAACTGATGGTATCCAGATCAAAGGTAAATCTTTGAAAAGTATTGAGCTCCATGCAGTTGGTCAAATAAATCATCAATGCGAGGTAGGGGATACTTGTTCTTTATTGTTATAGCATTGATCTCCCTGTAGTCGATACATAACCTCATTGATCCATCGTTCTTTTTAACAAAACGAACAGGGGATCCCAATGGAGAAACACTAAGGTGAATAAATTATTTATTAATCAATTCCTATAGTAGTTTCTTTAGTTCGACTAATTCTACAGTGGCCATTCTATAGGGGTCTTCGATATAGGCCTTGATCCAGGAATTAAATCAATGTAAAACTCAACTTCTCGTTCTGGAGGATGTCCAGGTAAATCTTCCGGAAATACATCTACATATTCTTTCACAACAGGTACATCCTCTCTTTAAACATTCCTTTACTCACCCACATTTATTTCATTCTCTTTCTCCTCAATAATTGAATTTAGTTGAGCTACTGGGGGTGGATCTAGATAAGAATTAGGCGGTGACGATTCTTCTCTAATGATAAGGTGTTCCTTATCATCATCATCAAGAATCGTAACCTCTTTTTTATTATAGAAAATCTTCGCATTATAGTCTTAAATCCAGTCCATACCGAGGATTATATCAAACTCAATCATAGGTATGACGATGAGATCAGCAGACAAAGAACATTTATGTGCTCTAATGGGGACTGGCTCACAAAACTTTGTTGCAATGATACTTCCCTTAAGAGTTTTAACCGACAACTAACTTGTTAAATCAAATTGTCAATATCTAATTTTCTTAGCAAAATGGGAAGATATGAAACAATGCGATGATCCAGAATCAAATAATGCATTTGTCAAACTTGAGGAAACCATTAAATTACCTGCCACCACGTCTTTCGGAGCTTCTACCTCACCAGTAGTGATAGCATAAGCTCGGCCTTGATCCCTTGGCATTTTATGAGGTAATTTCCCCTGACGCTTAGGACATTCATTTGCATAATGCACCATCTCCCAACAATTGTCGCACTAAACATTGGTAGCTTCCTTCTTCCCTTTGCAATCACGAGCTTGGTGGCCTTTTTCACCACACTTGTAACAGACTCTCGTTCCATTCAAGAAAGTACCGAGGTGTTTATTCCCACATTTACCACAGGATGGATATTCAACATTTTCCTTCTTCCGCTTATTTCCATTCCTAGATTGATCAGCATATCTCTTCTTCTCTTTCTTTACTTTAAAGTCATAAGACTTAGAGAATTCATATTCGGTCTTGATAGCAAATGAGACAATGTATTCGTACGACGAGAAGGATTGTGATACTAATGCTCGATGGAGAAATGGTTTTAACCCATCAAAGAAACAATCAATCTTACTTCTTGGGTTACATATATAATCTCCAGCATACCTTGCTAACCTTGTAAAGTTAGCCTCATACTTTGTGACATTCTCACCCTCATTTTGTCTCAGACTCAGAAACTGCCTTTCTATATCTTCTCGATGGTCGTGAGGAAATTATTTTTCTAAAAACAGATATTTGAACTCCCTCCATTCCATATTTGATACTTCATCATCTTCCTTCATATTTTGAATCAATGACCACCATTGATCAGCATCTCCAGTGAGGCGGTAAACTTCCATGATAACTTTTTCCATTTCACTACTCCCCAATGCCTGAAATATTTTTTCTAGGGAAAATATCTATTGCTCAACTACTAATGGATTTGTACTCCCATTGTACATTGGTGGTTGTTTCCTCATGAAGTGATCTAACATTGACCCTCCACGCTCTGGATCAGGGTGCTTCATATGGGTAAGGTTATTATTCATAACCTGGGTAAGATGTCCCAGTATAGTGATTAGTTGATCGGCACCAGTTGCATCTCCAGCTCCACTATAATTATCTTGAGTAGGAGGGAAATCCCTACATGTAGTGCGTGCATTGATACGGTTTCAATTTCTTCCACTAGGTTCCATTTCTAAACAATGGTATAAACTAGATCAGTTTATGAATCAAAATACATAATCCCATTCTTACAAAACACTTAACATAAATTGAACTATTTATGGATATAATCCATAATCATAAGAATTTTTTCTTTGAGGAATTATATACTCATAAACCCTTCATAATGATTTGTAATGAAAATGAGAGTTATCCTAAGAATATCCCCCGTGAGTGTTGTAACCGAGAGTGCAGCAAGACCCGTTGTCATGCACCAGTTCCCGTTCGAGTATAGCTCAAAGCGGTGTTTTCAGTTTTTACCCCTAGGTACATCTGTGCCAGAGCCGCCTCTACCTTCTCGTATCCAGACAGGGATGTATTTCTCAGAAAACTCACAAAATATCTACAATACTAAAATTCTAGGAAGTTCTTCTATACTAATCCTCAAAGTCCATCTTAAATCTATGTGCTCTTATCAGAGTTTATCTAAATCTAGCTTCCAAGGTTTTTACTAAACTTCCTCCGATACAAACTGTAATGCCCCGACCCCAGTTACCCAGAGTCGGTGCATTATTACATAACATTGTCATGATTATAAGAAAGATCAAATCTCGAAAGACAGATTGGTTTAGTAGCCTTGGAAACACTAGGTATATTCATAAAGTTTTACATTACATCATAAAGTGAAAAACTACTACAACAACATAGTCTCCATATTCCACACTCATATACCCACATACTATCCCTGCAGGTCATTCATAACTTACTTCTTCACATCCTGGGAAAAAAACAAAACATAGAAAAGGGGTGAGCTCAAATGCCCAGTAATGATAACAATATAGTGGAAACTTTGAAAAATAAGCATAAACATTTAAGGCAATGTATAACTAAAACAAAAGCCTTTTAAACATGAAATTCAACATAGTATGGAAAAAGTGAAATGAAATAATTCCATTTACTTAATCACATGGATATTCTACTAATCAAATAATCCCATGCAATATCAATAACAACTTTCATAATGATGGAATGCATAATGCCAGACTATCATAACCACAGAGCCAAGGCCTCGTGCCAAGACTACAAATAAGATTTTTCCAAGGCCTTGTGCCAAGACACTAGTTTTCCTCATGAGACCTACCGATGCATCTAGGAGCTATAGCGGGCTCCACCCATCACATATTAAGTCCAATGCATTCCCATATGAAAAGGTTTAAACATAACATAAACATTCGTATTAAAACTAGCATACGAAATGTCAATACTTTCACCATAAACTATGAATGGTATAAAAATAGCACATCCACAGTCAAACATATCACAAAACCTTCAATACAGTATAGATATTTTGTATCATAATAAATCAACTTCAAATAAGCGTAAAATCCATCAAAGGATGTTAAAATAGATGAAATCGATACTCTTTTTAGAGAAATATCTCTTTCTATTTTGAAATCATTTAAGAGTCATATATTTATAAATTAAGACATTTTCTTTGAAAATATTATTATAAGATTGTAAGGGAAGCTTGAACAATTTTATAACGGTGGAAAATAACTGCACCCGCCGTATAAGTATAGAAAAACATTCTTACCTTAATTTTGTCGAAAAGGTTAAAAAGCACCGTGTTTGGAAAATGACGGAATGATTCCTTTATAAACCTCTTATAAAAAGTCAACAAGGGTATAAATGATGTTAACCCATATTCTTGTAAATAGTAAAAAATGTTTTGAAATAAATTTTTAATAAACATGGATGTGGATGATAAAGAGATCCCAGTAGATTATTACGTATAAACAACCTCGGATAATGAAGAGATTGTGAAATACCCCTTACCTTGTACTTTTCCTTGGTTGAGGGTAGGTTAACCTCCTTTATAATGGTGATATAATTGTTATTAAATTATACAATAATCATATACATTAATATGATATCATATATGATCTTTTGACATTGCTCTGTTAATAATATCATAGTATTATCGTCGTTTCGGGTGTTAACTTACTCGTTTTCTTTTATATGTTTTGTTATGTAAGACAAGTTTTTCATGGATAGTTTGTATCTTATTCATATCTATAATGATATCAAGTCCTTAAACATTATTTTTAAATCATAAAATGATAATTATACTAAACATTATTTTTAAATCATCAAATGATAATTATACTTTAATGGGTACGATGGAGAATGAATCTCATCGCGGTCGTGGAGACGGTAGGCCCTACGTACGCACGAGCGGAAATATCATTCTTTTGATATTACAATAATATATAATTGGATGGTATATCATATATAAAGAATAATTAACATGTTACATTTGTTATTTACATGAGTTACACATCATTATTATACCCATCCAAATAATAATATATAGAATAACAATTACACCACGACGTGGAGACGGTAAGCCGTACGTACGCACCTATGGTGACATGTTATTCAAAGGGTGGATAGAATAATGAATATGGTTGTACCATATTTATAATAACATCACAGTATATATAAGATACAGGATTTATTATTTTAGAATGGTAATAACAAAGGAAGAAGAAGTGGAAGAAGAAAGGAACTTGGAAAAGGGTGGTGAAAACATTACCTCTTCTTCGGGTTCTTCCTTTTGATTTGATCAAAAGGGATCCTTATATTGGCTTTATGATCAAACTAAGGCCTCTAGGTTGTAGTGAGGGAAGTTTAGAGAGTAGTTGGGAAGAGTTTGGCCGATCCAAAAGGCTTTTAATGTGTGAAGTAATGAGAAGGTGGAGTGCCCTTTTATAAGAGGGGTGAGGGGCACCTTTGGAAAATCTAGAAATATTAATTTATAATAAAATAATATTCGGTTTTTAATGGATACAAAGATTATTATTCAATGGATAAGGTGGGGATAGGTCGCGAACCATTCAACCAATACTATTTATACAGGTTTGGGTTACTATATTAACCTTATCTTTTTGTTTTAACTCTTAGTTAATTAGTTTGACATTTACCATGTCACATTGTATTTTTATATTATATAGTTAATAAAATTACTATATACATTCAAGTGACCCACAAGTTGTCCATTAATGATACACCTATCATGATATAAGCCTCTTATCCGAACCTTAAATTTTTAGGAATTTAATATCAATTAATAATATAATATTTGTTTTAAAAACTCTTTTATGTTAATTTTGACACTATTCAATAGTTGATTTTTGTGAAACTCATAACAGAATGATTACTTCGACAAAAGTTAATTAAATCAATCCTAACATGTCATATGGACCTAGAGAATTAGTGTAATTAATTTAAAGTCTAAAAATATATT
Source organism: Viscum album (assembly GCA_963277665.1). NCBI lineage: Eukaryota > Viridiplantae > Streptophyta > Magnoliopsida > Santalales > Viscaceae > Viscum > Viscum album. Next base: position 1,568,991,262 of record OY728143.1, read on the forward strand.
TATTTGGGTATTTATAATATCAATTATTTTAATTTTTCACTACTATGGTAATTACTGCATCATCATTGTGTCATATATAAATTACATTATTTAATGTCTAAAAATTATAAATAAAATATTATTATGTAGTAAATCTTTTTATATTTCTAAAGAAAATTTACAATCGAATTTTTCTTTTGTATAACCCTATATTAAAAATGTTTTAGTAAATAAACTTTGATTTTAACTCTTTTAACTCTTCTTTGAATTAAATAATAACAAATGTCCTAATCTAATCCAAGTGGAGATAAATGATAATATTTTATTCCTAAGGTTGTTTTTGGTCCAAATACACTTTTACAATATAATTAGGACATGTGTTAGGGTAATATTAATATCATTTTTACCCTTAATTAACCTATTTACTTTTAACCGTGGTAAATAAAAGTAAAAAGTTACTATTCACCAAAAATTATTTTCATCTCATTGAACCACATTTTACTTCATGATATTAACCGAGTCTCTCAAATTTTCAAAATTCCATTCACAGAAGCGGTAAAATTAAGTTTTATGAAAAATTCAGTTTTTTAACTACCACTTAGTAGTTTCACTATTCATAAAAAAATGATGTTTTTCAGAACAATGCCAAAATTTCACCCTAAGCTATAATTGATATTCCAAATTCAAAAATGATGTCTATTTTACAAAATTCCAAACATATAAGTTGCATTAATTAATTTTATGATTAATTCCCACTGTCACAACAAATAGCGTGTTTTTAAGAAACAATATATATCAAAAGATTGATAATTTTTTAGGTCCAATTTCAAAGTGAAATTAATTTTAATGAACACCATTGGATAAAATGGTAAAAATATATTATAATTATGCATTAAAACCACTCAATAATATAATTTATCTCTATAAAATATTTTTATTAAAAAAGTTGTTTTTAAGTATTTTTCACTATTCATAAAAATTGGAAGTTCTCAGAAAAATACCAAAAATTCATCTTAGGTAATTTCGATATTTCAAAACCAAAAATAAAGTCCATTTTGAAATATAAAATATATAAAATTTCAAAAAGTATGTATTACTATTCATAACGGCTAGTTTGATTGGTTGGGGTGTGTTAGAACTCGATGTTGCGTACAACACACGTTATCACATTATTCAAAGAGAAGCGTACCGTAGAAGCTTGGGGTGTTTCATATATGTTCAAAAGATAACTTTTTTATTGGGGTAAAATGTATCAAAATAGATACATATTCAAATCATATAAAATATTTTTCCAGTTATTTTTAAATGGACGATGATAGTTGAAAATGTTCTGTAAAAATATTTAATGAACATTCATGAATCATTTTATGAAAAATTTATAAGGAAGAGAAATAATTAGAAAAAAAATCTAAAAATATGATTTATATGAAATAATTCAGTCCTATTTAATTCCATAGTAGTAACCTACAATACTATATCCATAATTTTATTCCTTTGAAGACATATCATTACCCAATGAATCAGAGAGATATATCTTTTCAACACACTATAGTGATCTATATACAACTCGCTGGTCATCATATCTAATTTTATAGAACCATATCACGAACAAAGTATTGTAGGACGTCACGTTTTCATCGTAAAACACATGAATCACTTTTTTAAACCCAGAAGAAAAACAATTTCAATTTTTATAAACTCTTAAGATGAAATCACATTTTTCATTAAACACTCTTCAAAATGAAAAATTCCTATAAGAGTGACAAAAATACTAATTTGAAACACCATGCAATATTATAGAGTAATTATGATGACAAATAATGGTTATGATGAGAGGAAAATTATAAAGAAGGAACATTGGATGGGAGGAAAACAATAAAAAAATATTTTTAAAATAAATCCCTTACCTTAACCCTAATAGGTTTTAATAAATGTTGTAACTTCATTTCGTGGGATAATATTTCCATTTCTCATACAAAATAACAATATATGAAATAATTGTTAGATCCAAAATCAAACACAACAATTTCATAATATAAATAAATAAGTAATATATCTATCACCACTTCATGTATATCACTCACATTATTCAAAGTTGTTGTAAAATACTTTATTCCCAACAATATATTTATGATATTGATAATTCTCACATTGAGTAACTTATTTTATAAATTTATTAGAATTTTATCCTAAATCATCCATCCATCAAATTTAAATTTTTATTATTAATCAATTTTTGAGGATAAATGGGGAAACCGAAGCTCACAACCAAGAACCACTACATGATAAAAGAGCTCAAAAAATTATTAAACACCAAACTAAGATTACATGACTCAGCTATTCTAAAAATTTCCTAGTGCAGCATACTAACCTGGGCATCTGGATCCTCTCTAATAAGCTCTTCAAAGTGAGTGATCATCTGTTCCATTGTGTGAATGAATTCATATGAGTTTATTTTACTCTGATTGAAGCCCCGAGCCAGGATTCAATATTCTTTATCTAACCACACTTCTTTCTCATCATTGGCATTCACTAGTAGCCTTTGTTCATTAATCCTTTTAAGCTCCTCCTCTGATACATTGGGTCGTACCTATGGTTCAAGCATTTCTTCCTTGCAGTGCAAGATAAGCTTTAAATATTCACCATCCTTTTCACATTCCCACTTCTTTAGTGTTGTACTTTCCATATTTCTACCCTTTTTGGCCAACCTAGTCTCCGTTGGTTTTGGCAAGTGGGAGTAATCTTTGTGTCCCTTTGGTTTTTCCCCCTGAACCACAATAATTTCTCATGGGTCTCTACTGCCTTTTTCCCCTTTCTCCCTTCTAATACTGTGAGGACCTTTCCCTTGAAAGAGGTCCATGGAATCCAGTGAAAGTTGGATAAAGCTGTCATCATCTGAAGAATCATCCTCTTGAGCTAATGTAGGTTCATCAACTTCTAAACCATAAATACTGTTCCCCAATGTTATCATCATGGCTTCTTTGGGGGGGCCTCTAGTAACCTAGAGACACCCCCTTACCTGCCTTCTTCTCTGGGCCAATTTTCCTCCCCACAGGCCCAGCCTTATTGGCACTGAGGGTGTTTGGGTCTAAGAGCCTTATTACACTCGCACTGTCTTGTGTCCCTTGTCTTCCAAGAGGTTATGTTGCAACCCCCAAGAGCATTCCCTGTACTTTGTCTGATCCAAAAATTTTAAAAAAACTTATTGTTGGATGAAAATAAATTCTCCCATTACTTTTCATATAAGAACTATTTTCTATGTAGTCGTGAGCTAGATTACTGGGCTTAACATATCATCTGCAATTACTCAATCCTATCTAACCTGATTTTAAATATATTTTCATTAATTAGATCATTTTTGGTGCATACAACCAGATTTATAATCTAATTTCTTCTCCATTTCGACCCACCTAGATAGCTTCTTACTCCTATTTTCGTGAGGTGTATATCTATCGGCAAAATCCATATCATCTTTCTTAGCACAAAGATCACTGTACTAATCAATTTTTAATTAAAAAAATGTCATTTACCTTCATAAATGATATTTTAGGCTAGTGTAAATCCTAGAAATGATTTTTTAATGGTTCAAAATGAAATTGGGTTTATACCTTGTCAATATAGTAAAACATACTTCATAAAAATCCATTGATTATTCTTCATTTTTCATAAATTCAAGAAATTGAATTTCCACTATATGTTAAATAACATTATGAAATGAAATCTTAATGAAATGATCATTATTCATCATCCACTCAATGACATAAATCCCATTATTTTCCGTACTATTTTTAATCATATACCACCATTAATCGACTTCACCTTGAAAAAATAGAAATAATTATATTTTAATGCTCCATATATCCAAAAAATGAAATATTTTCTCCATTTAATTTATCAACCACAAAAATGTACCTATTTTTAAGATATAATGAATGTTTAAGGGTTTTGTTTCGAAAAATGTAGATTTAAGTTTTCATAAATAACCATTTATCATTAAATCAAATGATTAAAATAAAATTCATTTTTGAATGAAAAATTTAATTATCATGGACCATTATATTCATAACCTGAGTTATTTAAGGATCAGTAACTATCATAAATTACTATGTCCAAATTAAATATATATATTTACCGAACCTGATTATCTCCCTCATTTATCGCCTTTTAGGACTAATCATTACCAAATTCATTGGGGAGCTATATAGTTCTCACCCATAATTATATGATATATCGAGACCCCATATCATTATCCATAATTATCATGTATCATATCCCATAAAAATAAGGTAACAATTTCATATTTTCTTCATAAAACCATTGAAAAAAACATTTTAACCCATATGAAAGGATGTTTTAATGTTCTCATAATCCTAATAAAAAATATTATTTTTCTTGTTGAAAAATCCAAAAAAGAAAAATTCCCCATAAGCGTGGGAATATGATTTACTTTGAAAAACCATGTTATCATATTGGGGATTATTTATAATGAATAATTTCTATGATTCCAGGAGAGGATTGTCAGGATTTATACATTAAAAAGCATTATTTTTATAGTTTGGTAAAATTTCAAAAACAACTCATACATAAAACATTGAAATAATCCATTTATAACTTTTTTAAAGAATGTAAAATATCATAAAAATTATATATATTATTCTTGAAGCCATAAAAATTAATATTATTGAAAAAATAAATGAAACACGATATGGAATGAAAATAGTTTTAAGGGGAACAGACAAAAATATATTTAAAAAAACATCTCTTACCACATGTCATTTATAGCTTTATATATTCTATAATCCAAAATTAGAAAACTATATTATTAATTTTATTTCTTAAGAAAATGTATCATTTTACTTTAATTATTATTATTCCATTTTTTGTATTTAATACTATATTTTATTTACATACTAAAATTTATAAGTTCACATTGGACGTTTTGGGGTAGTTTGTTTTATAACCTCAAAAACACATTGTTGTATTGATCATGGTCAAAGGAGTTATGGTTTCACTAAATTAATAATTTTAAATGATTTAAAAATATAATATTTTAAAAATGAATACACTTTGAAAACAATCCTTGTAATATGTTTTTTCAGAATCAATCTAATTTCATTATAGAGATAAAGGTTCACATGTATGTTTGAACTACACACTCCTTTTCTACTTTGTGAATTAAATAAATAATATTTATAAATTTCTATAGTTGTAAATATATTATAAATTTATAATTTATTGATTAGTTCCATCCTTTTTAATATTAGTTTTATGTTTAAATTAAAAAATTCAAATAATTTTGGGGAGGTGGTAGTCTTCACATAAGTTTGAGAGACATCATCGTTTCATAACAAAATTAAGGTCAAGAAGGTTTGTAATATATTGTATTTGAAGAATAAAAATTAGTTCATAAATATAATATATATTCTTTTCCTCCATTATTTTAACCATTGATATTATCTAGTGATCAAAAAAACAAAACATTTCTTTTTATAGATATTAGTCCACACGTACAAATGAGCGATGTTTTAATTTCCCATATTACTGAAAATTATATGACAAAATGTTTTTCTATAAACATAATAATATTTTTAGTAAATATAAGATAATGATTATATTATATCAGCATGTTTACAAAATATTTTAATGTGGTGGAAGGGGTATTGGAATAATTTTTAAACCCATTGTACATATGATAATAGGAATATTACAATTAATTTTTTCCCATCATAGTATCCCCAAGATTTTTTAAAAAATTTCTGACAAAAAATCTAAAGATGGTATTCCCATTTTACTTTCAAATTTTAAAGAAATAAAATATTGTATATATCTTGAATCAAATGAAATATGAGGCATAATCTAAATAAACAAGTAATATACATGTCAACACATTGTTTGAGTGTCCCGTATCTTCCATGGTAGTATAAAATGTTTGTTATACCACTTTCTCTTTATGATCATGATGATTCCCATATTGAGTATAAAATTAGGCAAGTGTTAGAATAATATACCCACTAATTATAATTAAAACATATTAATTCTGGACGAAACACTATTTTCAAACTACTTTTCTGATCAAATCACTTTTTTATTATCATAATTAAAATAATTGATAATACCACATTTGTAACACTTCCATGATCCTATCAAACACTATTTAAAATTTATTTTTCAATATTTGAACAATTTGGGGTCTCACTATCAGATTTTACTACTAACGTCTTCTCTAGTTCTTTATACATACATTGTTTCTCACTCTACTTCCAACATGGTATATATGTGTCAATAACCTCAAGATGAAATTTATTAGAAAAACCAACAAAATAAATTTAATACTAAAACTCATGAGAGGGAAATGTGGTAGTGACCCAGCCCCAGATAGCCCAGAGATGGTGTCTACTACAAAATACATTTGCATTATTATGAGTAATGAAGTCCTAAATGACTGATTCATTTAGTAGTCTTGGTAAACTAGATACATAAATGAGTATTATATTACAAATGAAAACATTTATTACATCATAATTGTTTTCTTCACTGTAAATTAATAAATCGTATCAAAACTCTAATCCATCAAGTAAATTCCTACATATAATTCATATAAATCTTCATGGATTCATGGGGAATGAAACATAACAATGATGAGATCAAATACTCAATTAGTGAAAATAGGGCAGAAGCAATAATGAATCAATTAGAATATTCAACATAAAAAGGTAAAATACTAAGCACACATGAAATTTAATCAATAAAATGAATGTAATAACATAAAATATTTGAAAGGTAATAATTGAAAATACATTGAATTCAAAAAACTATATATGAAAAAATAAATAGGGTAAGTTATGAAACTGAAACACATGCAATTTACTCAATGAACTGAAAATGAAATTTATCTATAGATATGTCAATGAAAAATCTCATGGATGAATAAAAAATGGATCTAATATGAATGAAATGATATATTATTAGATTCCATGTTTACTAGATTCATATAATACTATTGTCAAAAGAAATATTAACCATACCAATTTGTATAAAAAATTCATCCGATGAGACTACCGATGCATCACGGGGAATTCATTAACCAGAATGTAAACTTTAGGGCCTTCCATAAATATTCCTTAACCTGTGTATTTCTTTTCCAAAGAATTCTTCATATATCAAATAAATTATATATATTATCCAATATATGTATAGAATAATGTATAGAGATTTATTAACATTTCCCCAAATAATCAACTAAATGTAAAAGTAAACACCTTAGGTAAAATGGTATATGGTTAAGGCAGTAGAAATATCCAGGATAAATGAAATGGATAATTTAGGGGAAATTCAATGTTCAATGTTCATAAAAGATTTTATATTTCAAGGGGACTATTAGATAAAGCAAGGAACTGAATTTGAGTACTATACATGGACAAATAAATCATAAACCATCCAGGGGAATATAAAAAATGGTATCAATAAAAAAATCCATTGTGGAGTAAAAATAGTGGATTGTTGTCGTTGTTGTAATAAATGATTAAATTTTAAAAATATTCTTCTAGAATATATAATTTTCTTTTAAGAAACCTTTTGAAAATATTTCTAATTAAAACCCCATTTTAAAAAAATTATCATTAAAAATAAATCATTTTAAATTGAGAAGTAGTCTTCAAAGAAATGATGGAGGATAAATATGGACATGTCATACGAGGTAAAAAGAATATACCTTATGTAGGAAAAAATATTTCAAAAGTGAAAATAATATTCGTTTTAAGTGATTAGTAAAATAAAAACAGGGTAAAGGAGACTTTACCAAATCATTTGAAATTTATTTTTAATTTTTTAATAAAACATTGATTTTAAAAGAAAACAAGTTCTCCAATTGAAGAGATAAATAAAGACGTGTTTTCTTAAAAACATTTTCTAAAACACATTGAGCACTAATCAGTGGGAAAATGTTAGTAATACCTAAAAATGGTTAGGAATAAATAGATAAAAATGAAACGTATTATTGAAAAATGGTTATATAATTTCTTCAAATTGAAATTCCATTGAAAGATCATTAGGATTAGTCTTAAGGAAAATAATCTACAAACAATCCAAAGTGTCCCATACAACTTTGAAACATTCTTAAATCATAATCCACATGAAATAATAAAGTTAAATGAATGTATTAAATACTATTATAGAAACATAATTCATATATATAAAGTAAATTGAAATTTATACACTATATAAAAGAAACTAGGTGCATCACAATAGAATTTTCCTCAATGAAATGAAATTGAGACGAAATCTATCACATATTAATCAAAAGACACAAAAGTGATAATAATCGAATGAAACATCTAAATAACAAAAATATAACTATTTTAGTAATATTATGTGTCAATGTGGACGTATTTACACCATATATATATATATATATATGAAATTATGGGCAAAACAATAAATTATGCCTCACAAAATGAAATGTGAGACCAGAATTCCTTACTAATTTATTAACAAATTGATTGGAAAACCAAAAGGTAAAAATCCATAAATATAAAATTTCAATACCATTAAGATAATAGAATTAATTATATTATATTTCAATGTTGAAGTAAGTATACCACATATAAGAAATTATCTGTACCACAATTAAGTATGTCTCTTGTAAAGAAAATAAGACAAGAACCCCTTACCTTGTGTTTCATTTTAGGTGACTGTACTTTAAATTTAGGTATAATAAACTTATGTCAGTTTTATACATTATTTAGAACCTTTTTTATATTTATAATTAATTTATTTCGCTTATTACCATGTTTTGTACAACTATTCAAACAAATTTGATTTATGTTTCAAAACAACTATTGTTGGAATTATCATTATATAATATTTTTTAATCCTATATAATTATATATATAATTATATTATTTAAAAGGAATCACATCATGAGAAGGAGGTTATTGTCCACACATCCACGAATGACATTATCTCTTTTAAATTGTGTGAAGGGGTAATTTAAGAGATGATATATAAATATATATATTATACTTCTAGAAATATAATTTTGTAATGAATATATTATTGATTTTTTTATGTCTATTATTTTTAATTATGTCCATTAATTTATAAATTCCATGTATCGTGTATAACACCACAAGTTTCCATGGTACACTTCTCTTTGAATAATACAGTAGCGTGTGTTGTACACAACTTTGAGTTCTAACACACACCACATCCAATCAAACTAGCCGTTATGAATAATAATATCCCCTTTTTGAAATTTTATAAATTTTCTCTTTCAAAATGGACTTCATTTTTGGATTTTTAATATCTAAATTAGCCTAGGGTGGAATTTTGGTATTTTTCCGAAAACTTTCAATTTTGATGAATAGTGAAAAACATTGAGTCATGGTTTAAAACCGAATTTTTATTTAAATAATTATTTATTTTATTTAAATTTAATTAAGGTCAAAATGGATATGTAATACCTATATATGTTCAATGTAATTCATTGGAGTTATTTTAGAATCATTTTAGATATATAAAAATTTTATGGAACTTTTCACATTCTTTTACCCACCTCCTATGAGAATTTGGAAATTCACAGAAAACATAATTTTACCTCTTCTATTAGTGGAATTTATAAAATCTGAGTGACATGGTTAATATCAAGGAGTAAAATGTGGTTCATTAAGATAAATATTTTTGTGAATAGTAACTTTTTTACTTTTATTTACCATAGTTAAATGTAAATAGGGTAATTAAGGGTAAAAATGTTATTAATATTACCCTAACACATGTCCTAATTCTATTGGAAAAGTGTATTACGACCAAAAACAACCTTATGAATAAAATATTATCATTTTATCTACTTGGATTAGATTTGGACATTTATAATTATTTAATTCAAAGAAGTGTTAAAAGAGTTAAAGTCAAAGTTTAATTACTAAAACTTTTTTAATATTGGGTTATACATAAGATAAATTAGATTATAAATATTTATTAGAAATATAAATATATTTCCTACATAATGGTATTTTATTTGAAATTTTTATACATTAAATAATTTAATTTATTTATGAAACAATTGTTATGCAGTAATTACATAATTAATGAAATATTAAAATAATTGATATTATAAATATCAAAATAAATGTAATTTGAGACTTTTTATGAATTAAAATAAATCAATACGTTAATATGACATATTAGTATTGGTTATATAAATTTTTTATGAAGTAATAATGCTGTTATGAAATTATCAAAAACAAAATAATCAATAGTGTCAAAATTGACATAAACGTGTTTTTAAAACAAATATTATATTATTAATTGATATTATATTCCTAAAAATCTATGGTTCAGAAAAAGGAATTATATCATGATAGGTGTATTATTAATGGACCACTTGGGATCTCTTGGATGTATATAGTAATTTTATTACATATATAATATAAAAATACAATGTGACATGGTAAATGTCAAACTAATTAACTAAGAGTTAAAACTAAAAGATAAGGTTAATATAATGACCCAAACCTATCTAAAACCTATTGGTTGAAAGGATTTCGACCCATACTTACCTTATACTTTGAATAATCTACTTTTGACCCATTATAAACTGAATATGTATTTATTATAAAATAATATTTCTAGCATTTCCTACGGTGCCCCTCACTCCTCCTATAAAAGGACACCACTTTTACCCAAATTTTCACACCATCAAAGCCTTTTGGATCGGCCATCCACTGCCCAAATATTATATCAACTTCCCTCACTTCGACCTAGATACCTTATTTTGATCACAGATCCATCCTAAGGATCCCTTTTGATCAAATCAACAGAATGAACCCGAAGAAGAGGTAATGTTTTCACCACCACCTTTCAATTTCCTTTCTTCTTCAACTTCTTATTTCGTTGTTATTTACATTCTAAAATAATAACTAAAATTTCTTCTATATACTATGATGTTATTTTAAATACTGTACAACCATATTCATTATTCTATCCATCCTTTGAATGACATGTCACCATACGTGTGTACGTACGGCCTACCGTCTCCACGACGTGGTGTAATTGTTATTCAAAATATTATTATTTGGATGGGTATAATAATGATGTGTAATTCATGTAAATAATAAATATAACATAATAATTATTTTTTACATATGATATACCATCCAATTATATATTATTTTAATATCAAAAGAATGATATTGTCGCTTGTGCATACGTATGGACTACCGTCTCCACGAACGCGATGAGATTCATTCCCCATCGTATCCATTCAAGTATAATTCTCATTTGATGATTAAAAATAATGTTTAAGGACTTGATATCATTATGGATATGAATTATATACATCCTATCCATAACAAAAACGGCTTATGTAACAGAACGTATAAAATAAAACGAGCGAGTTAACACCCGAAACAACGATAATACTAAGATATTATTAACAAAGCAATGTTAAAAGATCATATATGATATCAAATTAATGTATATAAATCTTGTATAATTTAATAACAATTATTTCACCATTATATAGGAGGTTAACTTACCCACAACCAATGAAAGGTACACGGTAAGGGTTTATTTCACAATCTCTTCATTATCTGAGGTTGTTTATACATAATTAACTATTGGGACCTCTTTATCATCCACATCCATGTTTCATAAAAATGTATTTCTAAAAATTCATAATATTTTACAGAATATGGGTTAATGTCATTTATACCCTTGTTTGACTTTTTATAAGATATTTATAAAGGAACTTTTTGTCGTTTTCCAAACAAGGTCGTTTTTAACCTTTTCGGCAAAATTAAGGTAAGAATGTCTTTTTTTAACTTATACGGTAGGTTCAGCTATTTTCTACAGCTATAATCTCATCGAAGCTTCACTTAAAAGCTTGTAAGAATATTTTCAAATTAATTGTTTTATTTTATAATTATGAGACTCTTAAATGATTTCAAAATAGAAAGATATATTTCTCTAAAATGGGTTTTTATTTCATCTATGTCAACATCCTTTGATGGATTTTAAGATTATTTGGATTTAATTTATTATGATAAAAAACATCCATATTATATTTAAGGTTTTGTGATATGTTTTACTACGGATGTTATATTTTTAAATCATTCATGATTTATGGTTAAAGTATTTACATTTTATATGCTATTTTTAATACGAATGTTTATGATATGTTTAAAACTTTTCATATGAGGAATGTATTGGAGTTAGTAAGTGATGGGTGGAGCTTGATATAACTCTTCGATGCATCAGTATGTCTCATGAGACAAACTAGTGTCTTGGCACGAGGCTTTGAAAAAATCTTATTTGAAGTCTTGGCACGAGGCCTTGGCTATGTGGCTATGATAGTCTGGCATTATGAATTCTATCATTTTAAAAGTGGTTATTGATATTTAATGTCATTATTCAACTAGTAGAATATACATGTGAATTATTAAATGTTATTATTTCATTTTATCTTTTCCATATTATGTTAATGTTCAAGTTTAAAAGGCTTTTGTTTTAGTTATACATTGCCTTAAATGTTTATGCTTATTTATGAATGTTTCTGCTATATTGTTATCTTTACTGGGCATCTGAGCTCGTCCCTTTATATGTTTTATTTTTCCTAGGATGAGAATAAGTATTTTATGAATGACCAACAGGGATAGTATAAGGGGGTATGAGTGTGGAGACAAGATGTTGTTGTAGTTTTCATTTTATGATGTAATGTAAACTTTATGAATGTATCTAGTGTTTAAAAGGCTACTAAACTAATCGGTCTTTCAAGATTTGATCTTTTGTGATCATTCCAATGTTATGTAATAATGCACTGACTCTGGGTAACTGGGGTTGGGGCGTTATAGTTGGTATCATAGAAAGTTTATTACAAACCTTGGAAGCTATATTTAGATAAACTCTGATTAGAGCACATTGCCCAAAGATAGACATTGAGGATTAGTATAGAAGAATTTCCTAGAATTTTGGTATTGTAGGGATTTTGTGAGTTTTCCGAGGAATAAATCCATGTATGGATATGAGCAGGTAGAGGCGGCTCTGGAACATATGTAACAAGGGGTAAAACCCGAAAACACTGCTTTGAGATAGACTCGAACGAGAACTGGTGAACGATAACGGGCCTTGCTACACTCTTGGTTACGACACTCCCGGGGGATATGCTTAGGTTAATTTTTATTTTCCTTACAAACCATTATGAAGTGTTTATGAGTATATAATTACACAATGAAAACACTTTTATTATTATAGATTGTATCCATAAATAGTTCAATTTATGTTATGTGTTTTACAAGTATAGAATTATGTATTTTGATTCATCAATTGATCTAGTTTATGCCATTTTTTAGAAATGGAACCTAGTGGATGAAATGGAAACTGTATCAATGCACGCACTCCATGTAGGGATTTCCCTCTTTCTCAAGATAATTTTTGTGGAGTTGGTGATACAACTGGTGCTGATCAGCTAATCACCATACTAGGACAACTCACTCAGGTTATGAATAATAACCTTATTTTATAGAGCACAATGATCCACAGCATGGAGGAACAATGTTAGATCGCTTCATGAGGAAACAACCACCAACATTCAATGGGATTAAAAATCCATTGGTAGCTGAGCAATGGATAAATTTCCTAGAGAAAATATTTTAGGCTTTGGGGAGTAGTGAAAGGGAAAAAGATATCATGGCAGTTTACCGCCTCACTAGAGATGCTGATCAATGGTGGTCATTGATTCAAAACACAAAGGAAGATGCTGAACTATCAAATATGTAATGGAGGGTGTTCAAGGATCTATTTTTAGAAAAATACATTCCTCGTGACCATCGAGCAGATATGGAAAGGAAATTTCTGAGTCTGAGACAAAAGGAGGATGAGAATGTCACAAAGTCTGAAGCTAACTTTACAAGGTTAGTGAGGTATGCTGTATATTATATACGTAACCCATGAAGAAAGATTGATCATTTCTTTGATGGGTTAAGACCGTTTCTCCATCGACAATTATTCTCAAAAAACTTCTCATTGTATTAAGATATTGTCTAATGCAATATCAAGACAGAAAAGGAATTCTCTAAGTCTTATGGAATTAAAGAAAATCAAGAGAAGAAGATTCTGCTGATCAATCTGGGAATATAAATAAAGGGTAGAAGGGAAAATTTGAATATCCATCCTGCAGTAACTGTGGGAAGAAACACCCTGGTACTTTCTTGAAGGGAATGGGAGTCTGTTACAAGTGTGGTGAAAAAGGCCACCAAGATCTTGATTGCATGGGGAAGAAAGAAGCTACCGATGTTCAATACTACAACTGTAGGGATATGGGAAATTATAAAAATTAATGTCCTAATTGTCAGGGGAACATACCTTATAAAAGGCCAAGGGATCAAGGCAAAGCTTATGTTATCACTACTGTTGAGGTAGAAGCTCCGAAAGATGTGGTGGCAGGTAATTTAATGGTTTTCTAATGTTTATCCAATGCTTTATTTGATTCTGGACCATCGCATTGTTTCATATATTCCTTGTTTGCTATGAAAATTAGATATTTACAATTTTATCTAATAAGGGAGTTGTCAGTTAAAACTCCTAAGGGAAGTATCATTACAACAATGTTTTGTGAATCAGTCCCCATTAGAGCACATAAATGTTATTTATCTTTGGATCTCATTGTCATACCTATGATTGAATTTAACATAATCCTAGGTATGGAATTCCTTTAGGACCATGATGAAAAAATTTATTGTAAGAAGAAAGAGGTTACTATTTTTGATGATGATAATAAGGAAAACCTTATCTTTAGAGAAGAATCGTCACCACCTAATTCTTATCTAGATCCACCCCCAGTAGCTCAACTAAATTCAATTATTGTGGAGGAAGAGAATGAAATGACTATAAGTGAGGAAAAGAATGTTCAAATAGAGGATGTACCAATTGTGAAAGAATTTGTAGATGTTTTTCCAGAAGATTACCTGGACATCCTCCAGAATGAGAAGTTGAGTTTTCCATTGATTTAATTCCTGGATCAAGGCATATATCGAAGACCCCTTATATAATGACCACTATAGAATTAGTTGAACTAAAGAAAAAATTAGAGGAATTGAGTAATAAGGGATTTATTCTCCCTAGTGTTTCTCCATGGGGAGCCCCTATTATTTTAAAAAAAAATATAGATCTATGAGGTTATGTATCGACTACAGGGAGATCAATGCTATAGCAATAAAGAACAAGTATCTGCTACCTCACATTGATGATTTATTTGACCAACTGCATGGATATCAATAATTTTCCAAGATTGACCTTCTATCTAGATTTCATCAGTTGTGTGTGAAGAAGGAAGACATTCTGAAGACAACATTTTGAACTAGGTACGCGCATTAAGAGTTTACAGTAATGCCTTTTGGATTGACTAATGCATCCTATGTATTCATGGATCTAATGAATAGAGTTTTCAAGGAATATCTTGATGAATTTATGGTGGTATTTTTTGATGATATCTTGGTATACTTCAAAAGCTACGAAGATCAAGAAAATCACTTGCGCATTATCCAGAATACTCTAAGAATACATGAATTATATGGGAAGTTTAGCAAGTGTGAATCATGTCTTCAGGAGATCTCTTTTCATGGCCATATTGTCTCTAAGGATGGAATCTATGTTGATCCTTCTAAGACCAAGGCATTCCAAGAATGGCCAGCCCTGATGAGTATAACTGAGGTACGCAGTTTTATTTGTTTAGCAGGTTATTATTGGCGTTTCGTCCAGAATTTTGCCTGATTGGCTAACCCATTAACAAAGCTCACACGTAAAGGGGTTAAATTTGTTTGGACAAAAGATTGTGAAGAATCTTTTGAAGAACTGAAGATAAGATTTGTCAATGATTCTATATTGACTCTACCATCGAGGAATGATGGGTTCGTTATTTATAGTGATGCATCAAGGAAAGGACTTGGTTGTGTCCTTATACAGAATGATATGGTTATTGCCTATGCATCATGAAAGATAATAATTTATGAGCAAAACTATCCAACTCATGATCTTGAGTTAGATGCTATAATCTTTGCTTCAAAGATATGGTGACATTATCTCTATGGTAAAAAATGCGAGATATATACCAATCACAAGAGTTTAAAGTAAATTTTCTCAAAGAAATAACTCAACATGAGGAAAAGGAGATGACTTTAACTACTCAGGGATTATGATTGCAGGATACACAACCACCCGAGGAAGTCAAATAAGGTGGCAGATACTTTGAGTAGAAAGGATCATGGAGTTTTGTAAAAGATGAGAGTTGAAAGGTATCCTATTTTCCTGGATTTAGTAAAGATGGATATGGGAATCAACATGGATGGTGAAACATCAATTCTTTTTCCAATGGTTGCCAAACCATCTTTACTAGAAAGGATAAAGGGTTCTCAGATCGATGATGAAGAGTTTCAAAAGAAAATTAAAGCTGTGAATAATGGGAGATTGTGTGACTTTGTGTATGAAGATGAAATTTTGAAATTTGGGAATAGACTTTGTGTTCCAAATATACCTAATATAAAAAGGGAATTATTGGATGATGCTTATAGTTCCAATTTCTCTATACACCCAATAAGTACCAAAATGTATAGAGATTTGAAGGAAAATTTTTGGTGGGACAACATGAAGAGGGAGATTGCTGATTTTGTGTTAAGATATATGGTTTGTCAATAAGTGAATGATGGAAGGCAACAACCTGGAGGATTCATGAAACCCTTCCCCATAACTGAGTTAAAATGGGATAATAACACGATGGACTTTGTCAAGGGACTACCAAAGACTCCAAGAATGAATGATGAAATATGGTTTATTGTTGACCGTCATACCAAGTCAGCACATTTTTTTGCTATAAGATAAGATTTACCACTTGAACGTCTAGCAAGGATATATATTAATGAAGTTATGAGACTTAATGGAGTACCCCTATCGATTGTTTCTGATTGTGATACCCATTTTACTTCATGATTATGGAAAAGTATTCAAAAGTCCCTGGAAACTAAACTTCGTTTGAGCACTGCCTATCACCCTAAAACAAATGGAAAATCATAATGGACTATTCAAACCATAGAATACATGTTGAGATCATGCTCACTTGACTTTCAGGGTATGTGGGATCAATATTTTCCCCTGGTAGAATTTTCTTATAACAATAGATTTCATTCAAGTATTCCGATGGCACCATATGAACCATTGTACTGAAAGAGATGTCGTACACCAACCTTTTGGGATGACGTTGGTAAAAGAAAACTCGTAGGCCTTGAACTAGTTGAAGAAATAAGGGAAAAGGTGAAGGTAATCCAAAACCACATCAAAGCTTCTCAAAGTAGGTAGAAGAGCTATGACGATAACCGAAGGTAGGATTGTGAATTTGAGGTAGGAGATCATGTTTTCTTGAAGGTATCTCTATGGAAAGGAGTTATATGTTTCGGTAAGAAGGGTAAATTGAGTCCTAGGTACATCGGACCTTTCGAAATTCTAGAATGAAATGGGGATGTAGCTTACTGTTTGACAATGCCTCCATGTCTCTCCAAAGTTCACTATGTGTTCCACATATCACTGTTGAGGAAATACATGACTGACCCAATTAATGTACTCACCCATTATGAATTAGAACTGGAACCCAATGTGTCTTATTGCAAAGAGCCCGTCAGGATTCTTGATACGAGAGAACAAGTACTGAGAAACCGGACCACTCGTTTGGTAAGAGTTTTGTGGAGAAATCATAAGATGGAAGAAACAATGTGGGAACCCGAGGAACATATGATGAAGAACCACCCAAGTATTTTCATGTAGTAGTATTCTAGAAATTTTGATGACAAAATTATTTAAGGGAGGGGAGAATGTAACACCCCATGCTTTCACGATACGCTTCTCTTTGTATAATATAGTAGCATGTGTTGTACGCAACTTCGAGTTCTAACACACACCACAACCAATCAAACTAGCAGTTATGAATAGTAAAACCCAATTTTTGAAATTTTATAATTTTTATCTTTTAAAATAGACTTCATTTTTGGATTCAGAATATCGAAATAGCCTAGGGTGAAATTTTGATATTTTTCTGAAAAGATTCAATTTTTTGATGAATAGTGAAATACACTAAGTCATGGTTTAAAACCGAATTTTTATTTAAATAATTATTTATTTTTATTAAATTTAATTAATGTCAAAATGGATACATAATACCAATATAAGTTCACTGAAATTCATTAGATTTTGTTTAGAATCATTTTAGATATATAAAAATTTTACGCAACTTTTCACCGTGTTTCACCCACCTTCTATGAGAATTTGAAATTCACACAAAACATAATTTTACCACTTCTATGAGAAAAATTTTGAAAATCTGAGAGACATAGTTAATATCAAGGAGTAAAATGTGGTTCAATAAGATAAAAATAATTTTTTCTGAATAGTAACTTTTTACTTTTATTCACCACAGTTAAAAGTAAATAGGGTAATTAAGGGTAAAAATGATATTAATATTACCCTAACACATGTACTAATTCTATTGGACAAGTTTATCTCGACCAAAAACAACATTAGAAAGAAAATATTATCATTTAGGGCCACTTGGATTAAATAAGGACATTTATTATTATTTAATTCAAAGAAGAGTTAAAAGAGTTAAAATCAAAGTTTAATTACTAAAACATTTTTCATATAGGGTTATACATATGATAGATTAGATTATAAATATTAATTAGAAATAAAAAAAAGATTTCATACATAATGGTATTTTATTTATAATTTTTAGGCATTACATAATTTGATTTATTTATGACACAATGGTGATGCAGTAATTACCAAATTAATGAAATATTAAATTAGTTGATATTATAAATATAAAAAAAATGTAATTTGAGACTTTTTATGAATTCCACTACATTTTTAGTTCAATATGACATATTACAATTGGTTATATAAATTGTGTTCGAAGTAATAATGCAGTTATGAAATTATAAAAAAAACTCAATAGTGTCAAAATTGACAAAAAAGCGTCTTAAAACAAATATTATATTATTATTTGATATTCTATTCCTAAAAATATAAAGTTAGGCCAAAGGACTTATATCATGATATATTTATTATTAATGGACCTCTTGGGGGTATCTTGGATGTATATAGTATGTTTATTAACTATACAATATAAAAATTCAAAGTGACATGGTAAATATCAAACTAATTAACTAAGAGTTAAAACTAAACGATAAGGTTAATATAATGACCCAAACCTGTCTAAAATATATTGTTTGAAATTTAGACCCATCAATACATTATACTTTGAATAATCCAATTTGGATCCATTAGAAACCGAATATGAATTTATTATAAAATAATATTTCATGCTTTCCCTAAGGTGCCCCTCACTCCTCTTATAAAAGGACACCAGTTCTATCGAATTTTTAACACCTTCAAAGACTTCGGGCTCGGCCATCCCCTACCCAATTATTCTCTAAACTTACCTCACTTCAACCTAGAGGCCTTAGATTGATCATAAAGCCAACCTAAGGATCCCTTTTGATCAAATCAAAAGGAAGAACCCGAAGAAGATGTAATATTTTCACCAACCTCTTTCAAGTTCCTTTCTTCTTCAACTTGTTCATTTTTTGTTATTTCCATTTTAAAATAATATATCCAGTATCTTCTATATACTATTATGTTATTATAAATATGGTACAACCATATTTAGTATTCTATTCATCATTTTAATGACATGTCACCATACGTGCGTACGCACGGCTTACCGTCTCCATGTCGTGGTGTAATTGTGATTCAATATATTATTATTTGGATGGGTATAATAATGATGTGTAATTAATGTAAATAATAAATATAACAAAATAATGATTCTTTATATATTATATACTATCCAATTATATATTATTTTAATATCAAATGAATGATATTGTCGCACGTGCGTACGTACGGACTACCATCTCCGCAATCGCGATGAGATTCATTCCCCATCGTATCCATTCAAGTCTAATTATCATTTTATGATTAAAAATAATGTTTAAGGACTTGATATAATTCTGGATACGAATAAGATAAAACCTATCTATAACAAACACGGCTTATGTAACAAAACATATAAAAGAAAATGATTAAGTTACCACTCGAAACGACAATAATACTAAGATATTGTTAACAAAGCAATGATAAAAGATCATATATGATATCATATTAATCTATATGATTTTTGTATAATTTAATAACAATTATTTCACCATTATACAAAATGTTACCATAACCTCAACCAAGTAAATGTACAAGGTAAGGGTTTATTTAACAATCTCTTCATTATCCGAAGTTGTTTATATGTAATTATCTACTAGGAACTCTTTATCATAGACATCCATGTTTCTTAAAAATGTATTTCAAAATATTCTTACTATTTCACAGAATATGGGTTAAAGTCATTTATACCCTTGTTTGACTTTTTCATAGATTTTTATAAAGGAATCTTTCCGTCGTTTTCCTAACAAGGTCGTTTTTACCTTTTCAAAAAAATTAAGGTAAGAATGTCTTTTTTTAACTTGTACGGTGGGTGTGGCTATTTTCTACCATTATAAACTTGTCGAAGCTTCCCTTAAAAGCTTATAAGAATATTTTCAAATTAAATGTTTTATTTTATAATTATGTGACTCTTAAATGATTTCAAAATTGAAAGAGATATTTCTCTAAAAATGGTTTTGATTTCATCTATGTCAACATCCTTTGATGGATTTTAAGTTTATTTAGAGTTGATTTATTATGATTCAAAACATCCATATTATATTGATGGTTTTTTGATATGTTTGACTATGGATGTGGTATTTTTACACCATTCATGATTTATGGTTAACGTATTTACATTTCGTATGCTAGTTTTAATACGAATGTTTATGATATGTTTAAACCTTTTCATATGAGGAATGTATTGGACTTAGTAAGTGACGGGTGGAGCCCACTATAGCTTCTCGCTGCATCGGTAGGGCTCATGAGACAAACTAGTGTATTGGCATGAGGCCTTGACAAAATATTATTTGTAGTCTTAGCACGAGGCCTTAGCTATGTGGTTATGATAGTCTGGCATTACACATTCCATCATTATGAAAGTGGTTATTGATATTCCATGTGATTATTCAACTAGTTGAATATCCATGTGAATAAATAAATGGAATTATTTCATTTTATCTTTACCATATTATGTTGAAGATAATGTTTAAAAGGCTTTGGTTTTAGTTATACATTGCCTTAAATGTTTATGCTTATTTATGAATGTTTCTGCTATATTGTTATCCTTACTGGGAATCTAAGCTCACCCCTTTCTATGATTCATTTTTCCCAGGATGTGAAGAAGTATTTTATGAATGACCTGCAGGGATAGTAAAAGGGTATATGATTGTCGAAACAAGATGTTGTATTAGTGTTCACATTATGATGTAATGTAAACTTTATGAATGTATCTAGTGTTTCCATGGCTACTAAACTAATAGGTCTTTAGAGATTTAATCTTTTGTGATCATTCCAATGTTATGTAATAATGAACCGACTCTGGGTAACTGGGGTCGGGGCATTACATCGTGTGAACTAATCTCATCGCCTTGTTGGGGCTTTTGTCAACACTTCCTCAAGCAAGATTATTTTATTTACACAACATGTAAATTATAAGTGTATGTTATAAATAAAAATTATATAATAGTAAAACATTATAAATAACATATATATCATATATAATTAGAGTTTATATCATAATGGCCTCCATAAGTGGCAGTAATTAGTAACTGAACAATCATTATTTCATGTGGAAATAATTCACCATTCAGAAAAATAGTATATTTGTTTCCCAGTAGATGGAGGTGTGTGTAAGTGTTGGAAAAACCCTTAGTATAAAAAAATTATATTATATTTAGGATTATTTTTTATATGTACGAACAAAATAAAAATATTATAGGGTTTGTGGAATGAAAATGATACTAGAGAGATTGAGAAAAGACATTACCTATTTATGGGGTAACTTCACTGGGTTTAAACTAAAAAGAAATCCTTGGAAGGTATTATTCCCTAAGGGAGGCTTCTATGAATTCTTTAGGGATGTTTGGAGTCTATTTTAGTGTATCTTTTCTAAACATAAATGTTTGGATATTCTTTAGGAATGGATATATGTGGTGTCCTTTTATGGGGAAGAAATAGGAATCACTTGGAATTCTTGAAAAGAAGATAGGTGTACACATGTTCTTATTTATGAAAATTTTTAAAAACCAAAATAAAGAATGAATTTAAGGTTAAAGGTAGAAAAACTTCCATGTAATGACTTTTGAACATGTTTCTAGGTCATTCGGGTTTTAGTCCGTTTTTAAGCCTAATTACAACTTACTCATTATAATTAATTTTAATCACTTTCCCTAATCGTTTTTGCCAAAAATTATGTTAATATTATTATATCAAAAATATTATCTTTATTAAAATTGTTTATTTAATATTTTCAAAATTCAAATCATAGAATCAGCAACATCAGGATTAATGATAATCTCATAGAAAGACTAATTAACTTGTTTTAGTATAAACATGTTCAAAAGAATGTTATATTTTCCTATTCAATTTAAAAAGATAAATTTATTATAATGAACTAAATTGTACCAATATATGTATAATTGAACCAATTTTTCTTTTCAAAAATTATATATAATTTAGAACTAATAACTATTTAAAAAAATGTAATTTTTAACTAAAACACTTTATTTTTCACTATTTACTATAAAATGATGTTTTTCTGAAAAATATGAAAAATACACCCTAAGCTAATTTTGAAGTTATGAATTCATAAATAATTTTTATTTTATCAAATTAAATTCATTAAAGTGTTAATATTATGATTTAAAACATGTTCTTTATTAAAAGGTTTTAAAAATGCCTTAATAAAAATATAGGTTCTCACATGAAATATTGAGTTTGATCTTATCTTATGATTTTCAAAGATATTGGATTAATATAAAGAATTATTGATTGAATATGTAACATATTTATCATATTAATATCACTTACTAATTTTAATTAATTTAATATATTAGGGTAAATCATCTTTTTAAACATAAAAATAGTTTTCTCAAAAAAATATATTCAATATTCAATTAGTTATTATATTCATTTATAATTAATTTGTGATAAATGATTTAGTTTTGAAACCATATATTTCCATAATTTCATTAATAATATTCATAATTGCTAGTTAATATATTATATTAAATAATAATGTTTTAATTAATGATTGTTTCTCAATATCACTCAATATTGTATATAGAGAAAGCCATCGAAGAATGTAGCTTTTGTATATAACACAAGCTATATAGGAAGGTCTCTAATTAGTGTAATTAAAGCTAAATTGGTGTTGCGTGCATTGAAAAACATAGAATCTATTTTAAAAATTTATTATATTATAATATATCATGGTATTAGGTTACCTTATGCACCATCTGTCTTGTGTCATACACATTATGAAATACAATTATCTTCCATTAGTTTTTTTGGGGCTTTATAAATTATAAGGACTCGGCCTTAAACATTAATTAATATTCAATTAAATTAATAATTCACATTGAGGATCTTTTTAGGTTTAGAGTTTTAGATCATTAGGACATAACTATTACATCTAAAATATTAAAAAGTAGGCACATCTACTCGGCTTCCATTTTATTCACAAAATAAAAACTCTTGAAGAAAAGATTCATGTATAGTTCCTTGTTTTAGATAGCCTGACATTTCCTTGATCCCATCCTTAACCCTATTCAACTTTTTGTCCTGTGAAAAAAATTTCAAAAAAACTCGGGATGAGCATAAAAATCTCAGTAAGGTTTATAACAATACAGAAATAAAACATTAGTCCATGTATAACATAAGAATCAATGAAATCATACATTACTCATAAAACATAAGCATGTTAACATACCTCATGAAATCATAAGATTTATGAATAAATCCTAGACATAATAATAAATAAAGGTAACTTGAGGCATTCATAACATTCTTACGTAGGGAGTAACCCTCATGGTTACATTTGGAATATCCACCATATTATACTCCCTAAATTTCTTCGGAGAAACCATAGAGTTTAACCCCTTTGCGTTATCCAATGCATTTGAGAGCTATATCGAGCTAACCCACCCTTAGTTTATCATGGAACCACCCGTCTTTATAAACAATGACCAAGGACCATAACATAATCATAGTACATAACCTAAGCATAAATGAAAGATAACATTCCCAAATTGCAATAACAAAATTAAATTTTAAGATATTGAAATAATAAATCCATTCTAAAAACAATTTTGAAACCCATTTAAAACATTTAATAAAGAGATTTTTTAATCAGAGTGTCCCATACCACTTTGAAGATTTTAAAATTTTAAACCATTAATATCCATATAAATAAATCCTTAAAACCATTTTGAAAACATGGATATTAATGTGAAATATTTATAAGAATAAATCATAAAAACATTTAAAACGATATTTTAGTTAAAAGGTTTTTTAACAAAATGAGAGACACTTGAATAAAATAATTGAGGAATAACATTTAATCTGAACTTTATAATATCATGATAATAAAGGGATTCATGATATAATATTCCAAAGGATAGTATATACACCATATAAGAGTGAATTGGTGCATAACAACAATGAAGTCTCAATAGAAATGTAAAATGAGATGAAATCCCTTATAATGAATGTATCCTTAAATTAATGATAAATCAATCTCATAGTTATGTGTGAAAAATATTAATAAACAAAATATTAGTGGATATTAAGTGTAAAACAATCAATGGTCATTCACACATATTAAAATTATGATATATTCAATAACTAAATGTTGAACCCAAAGAAATCAAAATTGGGTTTAGAAGTTCCCTTGGTAATATTCAACAGCCTAACATCGTCACTTTAAAATTCATAAAATTGGTTGTTGAGAGAGAAAATGGTATCTCATCAGTTGGACATAAAATTTACATCAATATGGATATATAATAACATATCCTAACATAAAAAGATGTAAATTAAAAGAAATAACAAAATAAGTCTTTTAAAAAGAGGAGTGTGAAAGGTTCCCTTACCGATTTGGGAAACATTCGAAACGTACACCCCATGAAAGAAGAGTCATTAAATGAAGATTTAAATACCCTTAAATGATATTATATTATAAAAATAGTAAAATAATGGGTAGTGCATACACCACAAAAAATGAAATAGTGGCCAATATAGGATGAATCTCACTGGAATAAAAAGTGAGATGAAAACCCCCTTATGAAAATTCGGCAGCCTAACGACACCACATAAAACCTCCAAAAATGGATTGATGAGATCAAATAGGGTCTCTCACCATATTAACATAAAATTTACAGAAATAGGAGTATAAAATAACATCCCCCAACATAAAAAAGTGGATGTTAAATTAAGGTACATAAAAAAGAGTACTTAAAAAGAAAGAGAGAGGTAGGATCCCTTACCACAAGTCCGACTTGTCTTGTTCGTTTCTTTATATTCCTGAATAATAAAATTTTGGAAATTTATAATTTCTTAAGGTAATCCTCTAAATATTATTATTCAGTTCATATCACATATTATAATGTTATAATAATTGGTTAATAATGTGAGTTCATATCAGACGTTTTGTCGATGTTTGGTACATGAGTCAAAAATGAACTTGTTTGAAAATGATTGTCCACGTAGTTATAAGTAAATAATCTAAAGAATAGAATTAATGATTTAAATAACATATATATCCAGTAAATATTCATTTTATACTATTACATAACATTTGGAGATAAAAATAAATGAAATGCACCGTTCATGGAGACGATAGGCCGTACGTACGCATGAACGGTACTTTCCTTTGTTTGTCATATTAATGGAATTAAAAATAATTGAGATATATATATATTAGAATTCCAGTATAATATATATGTTATAGAGGTCACATAAGTTCATTAATTTCATTATTTATACATTCCATGTACTGCATGAACGACTCACATCACTTGAGGGGGCGGTAGTCCACACTTCCTCGTATGAAATTATCGCAATTTCACAACATGAAAAGCATAAAGGTATCTTCTAAATATAATATACAGAAGCATATGGGAATCATAAATACCATATATATCATATATAAAATACAGTGGCATCATAATATCCATCATGAAAGGTGTTAAGTGAATATTGAACAATCATCATTTCGTGAGGCAGTAATTCGCCATCCACAAAAATAGTATGTTCTTTAACCATTAGACGGAGGTGTGTGTAAGTGTAGCTATAATACTTCAAATAAAAACATCCTAGTATATTGAAGATACTGGTTTTTTTACAAAAGAAAGAAATAAAAATAGTTTAGGTGTTTGGAAAAAGAAAAATAAAACAAAAGAACACAAGTGAAGACATTACCTTTAAATCGGGTTACTTCTCTTGGTTTGAACCAAAATGGTTTCTTGAAGAGCATTCTGCCAAAGGTGAGGCTTCAATGATTAATATAGGGATGTGTAAAGATTAAATGGGCATGGTTTGGCCGAGAAAAAGGATTTAGAGGTGTGGGTAATGTGGTAGAGGTGGGGGCCTTTTATAAGAGAAGAGGAGGGGCACTCTAGGAATGTTATAAACTATTACTTTATTATAAAATGGTTTTCGGATTTTAAAGGTCTCAAAAGGATATATTTTGAGGATAAGGTGATATGGTTTCGAAATCCACCCATAAAAATAGGTTTGTGACAAGCTTAATACTTAGATTTCAACCTATCATCTCATTTTATTTAAATCATTCATTTATGAGGTAATCACTGCATCATCATGGTGTCATAACTAAATTAATATTTTTAATGTCTAAAAATTATAAAAAAATTATCATGACGTAGGAAATATTTTTATATTTCTAATTAATATTTATAGTCAAAAATATGACTTGTATAACCCCATTTAAAAATTTTTCTTGTAAAACAATACATGTTTGTGACATTTTAATTTTAACTTTAAATAAAAAGTTATTAATGTCATTTTTAAACAAAAGTGGCTCCATGGGGTCCCCAAGTTTACCCATAGATTTTCTAGGTCGGCCATGAATCATCCAATAATGTTTGGACATGTTTCAAGGTCATTTCATATTATTATAACATTATCTTTACCTTAAATTACAGTAATTACCTTTAATCGCGATTAATAAAACATAAAAGTTACTATTCACCAAAAAATTATTTTAATCCCATTGAACCAAATTTTACTTACTAATGAGAACCATGTATTTAGGATTTTTAAAAATCAAATCACAGAAGTTGTAAAGTTTCATTTAAATGAAAAATCAGTTTCTTTAACTACCATTTAGTGGTTCCACTATTCATAAAAAATTGATGTTTATCAGAAAAATACAAAAAATTCACCCTAAGCTATATTTTATATTCCAAATTCATAAATGATGTATATTTTAAAAAATTAAAAATATATAATTTTCATTAATTAATTTAAAAATTCATTCAAGCTGTCAAAACTAATAGCGTGTTTTTAAGAAACAATATCTTTTAAAATATTGACACTAGTTTAAGTCCAATTTGAATGTGAAATTAATTATAATGAACACCATTGGATTTAATGGTAAAAATATATTCTAAATACACTTTAATCTCAATTAAAAAGATAAACTATACATATAAATAAATCATATTAAAAAGAGGTTTTGAATTAAAATTCAACGTTTTCACTAAAAATGATCTTTATCGGAAAAATAACAAAAAATTACAGATAGTAAATTTTGATGTCCTGATTCTAAAAAAGGATTTTATTTTTTCAAGTAAAACATATAAAATTGTCAAAAGTATATTTAAAAAGTGTTCTCCATCAAAAGATGGTTAATCAACTTTTTAAAGAATATTAGAAGATTTATGCTTAAAATTGGATTCATTTTCATTTTAAGCCTCTAACATTTATTGGATAAAAGTAAAAATATTTGATAAACATATATAATAATTTTGTATTTAGTTCCGTTCATTCCCGTCATTACAATGGCTAGGCATTAACTACCATTTAAAAAAAATATTATTTTATTATTAGAGTGCAACGTATGATTTTAAAGAAACTCATTGTTGCGTATTGGGTACGCCATAAAGCATAGCGTTCCCATTAAAGTAATATTAATATTTTATTCAAAAATATGGATAAATATGAAAATTTCATATTCTTTGTTTACCTGGGGTGTTACATCCTTCCCCCCTTTTGGGAATTGCGTCCTCACAAGTTTAATATTGGGTTTGGAAACTTCATTTAAAATCCCACATCGGAACATGAGTCAGTAAAATTATCACTTTAAAATACAGAAAGAGAAGTAGAAAGGTCACCTGAGTTAACCCATACTTGGATTCCATGTAGGAAAACATGGACATAGAGGAGAAAACAAAGGGTCATGTTCTGATGGAGAGTCATAGAAAACATGTTTAGGATAAAGTTAACCAGAAGAAAATCACAAACTTGCGATGGGTTAAACGGTATTTGATTCCCTAGTAGGAAACATTAACAGACAACATTTTTGTTTTAAGTTAATTTTAATTGAGGAATTTATTTTTGAGATTAACTAAAATATAAGGAAACATACTTACTTGTCATGTTTACTTTTATCTTTTATTAGATTTCTTACACGAACTCATATTTTCTCCAAAAGATGAGTATTTAGGATGACTTGTTCACATTAAGAGAGCTATAATCAACTTCAAGGGAATCACCTAATCCACAAAAGAGAACTATATTCTTCCCATGTATTTAGACCTTAACCAAAACTAAAACCAAAAAGGTTAGTATGAGATCAGATAATACCCAAAAAAGAACAATCCTTTATAAAACAGATCTATTCTTAATCTCCAAAATATGTCAAAAAACCCAAAGTTCAAAAAAGACCATTCAATAGACATCTATCCATAAAATTCTTCAAAGTAATCAAAACTAAGACTGAAACCCAAATATATGAAGCATTTAATCACACAGTCTTCCAAGATAAACCTTAACATTTATCTCCAAATAACATCAGTTACTCTTAAAGTGTCATTCTGAAAAGTAATTAACCTAATCACATATCCTCCATGATAGGTTAATAATATCCATAGATAATCCGAAATCAACTTATTCTAGTTTCATAAGATCATCTAACAAAAATAATTAGTCAAACTAACCAGGTAGTTCACGTAGTCCAGTGGTAGGCGATATATACCAGTCGCACATTGGTTGTGGGTTCGATTCTCGTAGCTTCGTCAGACGCGATAGGTTGTCACATGGTCTAATTTTTGTCCTTTTCCCAAAAATACATAATTCTTATAACATTACACAAAAGGTGATAAAATATTTAAAAATAACCATAACATAATTTAACCTCACGTTTATCTCATGATGTTCATATTCCATCATAACATATAGTAACCCATAATTACCTCAAAAGTAAGGATCGTATAAATAATAATGGTTACCGTTATAATTATTACCTGAACTTTGATGTCTAGTTGGTTCTCTTGTACATGAGGTATTAGAGAACTCACCAAGGTTAAAGTGGTTGATCATGACTCTTGATAGTTGGTTTAGAATAACCACGAGATTTCTCATTGAATCCCCCATTTCATCCAGTCTCTTAATCAGAGAACCACCAAGTTTCCTTCAAACCCATTTTCACTTTGGTGCCTGCTATATCCATCCATTTAATAAAAGAAAAAAATGTCAGTGTGAGTATATCAACAAAATCATTATGTACTAATGATGAAGATAAAAACTAACATATACTTACTTATTAACTTTATCTAAAAACTATGACTCCTTCTGAAATCCTAGCCATTATGGTAATGTCACTTATGCTTAAAGAGTACCCTAACCTCTAATGTTATCTAAACCGACCTTTGGTACCAACTATAAGGACCTGGCCTTAAACTTTACTTATTATTGAATTAAATGAATAATTCACATTGATGATCTTTTTAGGTTTAGAGTTTTAGATAATTAGGATATAATTATTATATCTCAAAGAATACAAAGTAGACACATCTACTCAGATTCCATTTTTTTCACAAAATAAAAACTCTTGAACAAAAGAGTCATGTCTAGTTCCTTGTTTTAGACAGCCTGACATTTCCTTGATCCCATCCTTGACACAATTCAACTTTATGTCCTGTGAAAAACATTTCAAAAGAACTTGGGATGAGCATAAAAAGCTCAGTTAGGGTTATAACAATATGGAAAGAAAAAATTAGTCCATGTATAACATAAGAATCAATGAAATCATACATTACTCATAAAACATAAGCACATTAACATACCTCATGAAATCATAAGATTTATGAATAACTCATAGAAATCATAAGACATAAAGGTAACTTGAGGCATTCATAACATTCTTACATAGGGAGTAACCATCATGGTTACGTTTGGAATATCAATCACAATATATTCCCTAAATCTCTTCGGAGAAACCTTAGCGTTTAACCCCTTCGCATTACCCAATGCATTGTAGAGCTATATCGGGCTCACCAGCCCTTAGTTTATCACGGAACCACCCGTATTCATAAACAATGCCCAAGAACCATAACATAATCATAGCACATAACTAAAGAATAAATGAAAGATAACATTACCACATTTCAATAACAATATAACATTTTAAGATATTGAAATAATAAATCCATTCTAAAAACCGTATTCAAAACCATTAAAAGCATTTAATAAAGAGATTTTTGAATCAATGTGTCCCATACAAATTTGAAGCTTTTAACATTTTAAACCATTATTATCCATATAAATAAATCCTTAAAACCATTTTGAAAACATGGATATCAATGAGAACTATTTATAAGAATAAATCATTAAAACATTTAAAACGTTATTTTCTTTAAAGGGGTTTTAAAAAAATGAGAGACAATTGAATACAATAATTGAGAAATAACATTTAATAAGAACATTATAATACCATGAGAATAAAGGGATTCATGATATAATATTCCAAAGGACAGTATATACACCATATAAGAGTGAATTGGTGCATAACAACAATGAAGTCTCAATAGAAATGTAAAATGAGATGGAATCCCTTATAAAGAAGGTGTCCTTAAATTAAGTATAAATCAATCTCATAATTATGTGTGAAAAATATAAATACACCCAATATAAGTGGATATTGAGTTTAAAACAATCAATGTTCATTCCAACATATTCGAATTATGACATCTTCAATAACTACACATTGAACCCCAAGAAATCAAAATTGGGTTAAGAAGTTCCCTTGGTAAAATTCGACAGCCTAACGACGTCACTTTAAAATTCATAAAATTAGTTGAAGAGAGTGAAAATGGTATCTCATCACTTAGAAATAAAATTTACGTCAATTAGGATATATAATAACTTATCTCAAAATTAAAATTTGTAAATTAAAATACATAACAAAATAAGTCTTTTAAAAAGAGGAGTGTGAAAGGTTCCCTTACCGATTTGGGCAACTTTCGAAACGTACACCCCATGAAAGAAGGGTCATTCAATGAAGATGTAAATACCCCTAAATGAGATTATATTATAAAAGTATTAAAATAATGGGCAGTACATACACCACAAAAAAGTAAATAGTGTCCAATGTAGCATGAATCTCACTAGAATAAAACGTTTGATGAAAATCCCCATATGAAAATTCGGCAGCCTAACGGCACCACATAAAACGTACAAAAATGGATTGATGAGATAAAATATGGTCTCTCATTATATTAAAATAAAATATACATCAAGAGGAATATAAAATAACATCCCCCAACATAATAAATAGGAGCTTAAATTAAGTTACATAAAAATAGTACTTGAAAAGAAAGAGAGAGGTCTCATGTCCGAGTTGTCTTGTTCGTTTCTTTATATTACTGAATAATAAACATTGGGCAATTTATAATTTCTTAAGTTCCTCATTTAAATAAT
The DNA here is from genome assembly GCA_963277665.1 of Viscum album. Taxonomy (NCBI): domain Eukaryota; kingdom Viridiplantae; phylum Streptophyta; class Magnoliopsida; order Santalales; family Viscaceae; genus Viscum; species Viscum album. Next base: position 1,569,023,194 of record OY728143.1, read on the forward strand.
ATTTTTCAGTTCATATCACATATTATAATTTTATAATAATTGGTTTATAAGGTGAGTTCATATCAGATGTTTTTGTCGATGTTTGGTACATGAGTCAAAAATGAACTTGTTTGAAAATGATTGTCCATGTAGTTATAAGTAAATCATCTCCAGAATAGTATTAATGATTTAAATATCATATATATCCAGAAAATATTAATTTTATACTATTCCATAACATTATGAGATATAAAGAAATGAAATGCACCATTCATGGAGACGGTAGGCCGTACGTACGCATGAATGCTACTTTCATGTGTTTGTCATATTAATGGAATTAAAAATAATTGAGATATATATATATTATAATTCCAGTATAATTTATATGTTTTATAGGTCACATTATTTCATTAATTTCATTCTTTATACATTCCATGTATTGCATGAACGAGTCACATCACTTGAGGGGGCGGTAGTCCACACTTCCTCGTATGAAATTATCGCAATTGCACAACATGAAAAGCATAATGGTATGTTTTAAATATAAAATACAGAAGCATATGGGAAACATAAATACCATATATATATCAGATATAAAATACAGTTACATCATAATGGCCATCATGAAAGGTGTTAAGATAAGATTTAACAATCATCGTTTCGTGAGGTAGTAATTTTCCATCCACAGAAACAGTGTGTTCTTTAACCATTAGATGGAGGTGTGTGTAAGTGTAGCTAGAATCCTCACATAACAACATACTAGTATACTGAAGATACTGTTTTTGTAACAAAATAAAGTAATAAATAGTGTTTAGGGGTTTGTAGAAGGAAAATAAAACAAAAGAACACAAGTGAGTACATTACCTTTAAATCAGGTAACTCCTCTTGGTTTGAACCAAAAGGATTTCCTGAAGAGCATTCTGCCAAATGTAAGGATTCAATGATGAAGAGAGGGATGTGGAGAGATGAAATGGGCATGGTTTGGCTGAGAAAAAGGCTTTAGAGGTGTGGGTAAGGTGGTAGATTTGGGGGCCTTTTATAAGAGAAGAGGAGGGGCACACTTGGAATGTTATAAACTATTACTTTATTATAAAATGGTTTTCAGGTTTTAAAGGTCCCAAAAGGATATATATTGAGGATAATGTGATACGGTTTTGAAATCCACCCATCCAATAGGTTTGTGACAAGTGTAATACTTAGATTTCACCCTATCTTCTAATTTTATTTAAATCATTCATTTATGAGGCAATCACTGCATCATCACGGTTTCATAAATAAATTAATTTATGTAATGTATAAAAAATATAAAAAATATCATGATGTAGGATATATTTTTAACTTTCTAATTAATATTTATAGTAAAAAATAGGACTTGTATTATCCCATGTAAAAATTGTTTTAGTAAAACAATACATGTTTGTGAAATTTTAATTGTAACTTTAAATAAAAAGTTTGTAATGACATTTTACAACCAAAGTGGCTCCATGGGGTCCCCAAGTTGACCCATGGATTGTCTTGGTCGGCCATGACACATCCAATAATGGTAGGACATGTGTCAAGGTCATTTAATATTATTATAACATTATCTTTACCGTAAATTACACTAATTACCTTTAATCGAGATTAATAAAACATAAAAGTTACTATTCACAAAAAAATTATTTTAATCTCATTGAACCAAATTTTAATTCCTAATGAGAACCATGTATTGAGGATTTTTAAAAATAAAATCATAGAATTAGTAAAGTTTCATTTGAACGATAAATCAGTTTCTTTAATGACCACTTAGTGGTTTCACTATTCATCAAAAATTGAAGTTTTTCAGAAAAATAACAAAAAATTCACCCTAAGCTATATTTGATATTATGAATTCAAAAATGATGTCTATTTTAAAAAATTAAAAATATATAAGTTTCATTAATTAATTTAATAATTCAATCCCGATGCCAAAACAAATAGCGTGTTTTTAAGAAACAAAATCTATTAAGAGATTGACACTAGTTTAAGTCCAATTTCAATGTGAAATTAATTCCAATGACCACCATTGGATTAAATGGTGAAACTATATTCTAAATAAACTTTAATATCAATTAAAAAGATAACTATCCATATAAATAAATCAGATTAAAAGGAGGTTTTGAATTAAAATGCAACATTTTCATTAAAAATGATATTTATCAGAAAAATAACAAATATTTACAGAAAGTAAATTTGGATGTCCAGATTCTAAACAAGGATTTTTTTGTCAAATAAAACTTATAAAATTTTAAAAAGTATATTTAAAAAGGGTTCTCCATCATAAGGTGGTTAATCAACCTTTTAAATAATATTAGAAGATTTATGCTTAAAATTGGATTCATTTTCATTTTAAGCCTCTAACATTTATTGGATAAAAGTAAAAATATTTGACAAAAATATATAATAATTTTGTAGTTAGTTCCATTCATTACCTCCATTACAACGGCTAGGAATTAACTACCATTTAAAATAATATTATTTTATTATTAGAGTGCAATGTAATATTTCAAAGAAACCCATTGTTGCGTATTGGGTACGCCATCGAGCATAGCGTTTCCATTAAAGTAATATTAATATTTTATTCACAAATAAGGAAAAATATGAAAATGTCATATTCTTTATTTACCTGGGGTGTTACAGAAATGATGTTCAAAACTCATGTTTATAATTGTGAAAACACTTTCAGTTTTACTTTTATGGATAAAAAAATATTTTGATCCTTCTTATAATGTCTAGTAAATGTTTATTTATAACTAACCCCTAAGTCTTATTCGTTTTTATTCATTTCTAGAATTTCTCTTTATATTCAATGATATAGACCTTTAGGAAAATACTTCTCAATAAATATCATGAATTATTGTCCACTCCACAAAATAGATTTCTTCCATTTACTCAATTTTATTAATCATATTAAACAATTTACTAGCTTCACTTGTAAAATGATAAATAGAATTAATTATACATTGATGTTTCATATATAAAAAAATTTAATATTTTATCTAATGAATTTATCTATGCTTCACCTTTTCTTGGGTTTGAAGATCTGCTAAAAATTAGAGGGTTCTATTTCATGAAATATTCCACTATGGACATGTTCTTTTCTAGATAATTTGGATGAATTCATTCATATATTCAACTGTTAATTATATGGTCAACTAAATTAATTCTATGAAGAAATTTCACTCCAATCATTCTAAGTTTCTAATTTAGAATGCTATTATCTCATTAGTGACTTTATATTTCAGGTTCCATGTTTCCTATTTGAAAAATAAATTTTTAACATAAATAAATTAGATGGTTCAATATGGAAATATTAAAAATAAGATAAATATAATAGAACAATAAATCACATCCTCTTAAGGCTATCTTTTAACATTCTCTTAATCTATAAAGGTATCTAAATCATTTTCTGATACCTATTATAATGATATTTTACATTAAATAAACAAAACATTGAGTTTAATATAAAGGAGTTAACATTTTTTTAATTTACATGATTTTTTAGGTTTGGATTTGTATATAATTAGAAGAAAACAATTTCATAACAAAATATCCATTTTCACACTATATACATATCTCTCAAAAAATAGGGCATTAAGTATACATCATGATTTTATTCAATAAAGATTTGTTTCATTCTATATGAGTCTAAAGTGGAAATTTTTACCTTATTATTTTAAATACCCATCCTAATATCCTATTAAAATAATTTGAAAACCTGGAATCAGACAAAAATGCACAGTAAGGGATATAAAAATATAGAAATCCCATTGGTCTAGTGAAAACAAAAAAATATTTTATAATGTTAAACTTTTTCTATTAAATATTTCACCACATAAATAAAAAATTACACATATAAAAATAAACCATTTCCCTAGAAGAAAATTATGTTCCCATTATAAAGGATAAACTAACGATTAAACCATCTTGTGGTTTGTGTTAACCTTTGGAAACATTTGAAACCATAATCTTTTAAGCATTATAAACACTACTTAACTCATTAAATAAAAGGATTTCCATAAATAAATTTTTATTCAAGAATAATATTGGTGGGTAGGAACATTTTTTTATAACCCATGTTCACTTATGTCTAACCACAATCAAGAATAACTAAATTCCAAATAATTCTGTATGAGTAACCAACATGATAATCTCGCTCATTTTATCTATTCATAGACTAAATCATTACTAAATTAATTTCATATCTATATCAGGTATAATAATAATAATATACTATATTTGGATTCCCTATCATCATATATAATTCTAAAGTACCATATAAGAAGTAGATAAATTGTTCAAATTCATTTTTACATCATAAAACCAGGAAAAACTCATTTGAACACATAAGCAAAACACCTTCCATTTTTACATCGTAATAAAGAGAAATATAATCGTTATTTAAAAATAATTAAATATGAAGAAATATTAAATTTTCAGGAATATGATATAATTTGAAAAAATGTCAACTTAAAGATGAATATTGATAATAAATAATGATGGATGAAATAGATGGTCATGTAGTATATGTTAAAACAATATTCGTTTTGAACATTTATAAAAATTTAAAAATAACCCATATAGAAAATTTTGATATTAATCCACTATAATTATTTAGAAATAACGTTGAATATAGTTCAATGTGACTATTAGAATCATTTAATGAATAAATAAGAACACTCTTGAAACATTAATTTGAATATCAATATGGAAGATTAAGACTAGGATGAGAAACATTGAAACAGGAATTTCAAAATATATTACCATACATTAAGTATTGTCAAACATCATATGTTCTCTAACACCAGAATAATAAAATTTAATTATTTACACATTTTATTAACAACAATTTTTATTTTCATTCCATTATCATTATTCCATTGATTTCATTAATGATAACGTTTTATATAGTTTCTAAAATTAAATTCAACATTTGATGTTTTGTGGTTGGTTGGTTAATAACCTAAAAATATTATTTTTGTGTTAACAGTGGTCCAAGGGGTAATGTTTAAATTATATAAATAATATTAAACATATTATAATTATAAATTTTATACTGGAAATACACTTTTTAATCCAATAATGTTATATGGTCCTGAATAATTAATCATGTCATTTCATTGAGATGATTTTCAATATATGGGTGAATGTTGTTTTAATTTTTTAATGGGGTAGAAAATTATTAAAGTAATTAGTATTATTAATTCCATTAATAATAAATATGTCATAAATATAATATTTATTCATTATTTCCATCTATAATCCTTTTAAGGTGGAAATGAAAAATAAATCACATGGATTGATATATTTTATAGTCCACACATTAGCATGAGTAACATTATCATTTTCTAATTAATAGAATGTTAAGAATTTAAGTAATATGTTATAATTACAGAATAATAATTATGTCATACAAATCATATATATTCAATTTCTCTAAAAATTTATCCATCCATATGATCAAGTGATTAAAAAATATTAAATGATTCTTGAAGGCGTTAAAAGATAGGGTTGATAAGGTAAGGATGATTTAGCACCATATGAGGGTATCTAAGATTCATAAAAAGTTATATAGGTAACCAGAGGAATAGTCAATCTTTTGAGGTTGGAGATCTAGTTTTTCAGGTCTATATTTAGATCAGTGTTACATGTTTTGGTAAAATGGGAATGTTATGATGTTATAAACTTAAAAAATATGTAATTATGAAAAAGTGGGATTGGTTTATATTATGTTTCATTGACTAAATGTTTATCTTAGGAAAATTTTTTGTTTTAAGTTTCATTGTCAAGGAAATGTGTACCTGATTAATTTCATGACCTGATCCCCATATTAGTTCAATTAGAAGAGAATAATTCTTATAAGTACAAGAAAGTTCATTATATATTTAATAGATACTTTTTACTATGAAATAACAAGATTTTATAGGATAAGGGTTTATGAAAGAATCTTATTAATGGGGATGTAACAAGGTAATAATAAAATGATATGATGACAAAATACTAACACCTTTTAATGTAATGAATAACATTTTTAGGATTAAATTTTTTATGGTAGGAGAATGTCACATCTATTTTAATTTTATATATAAAATATTAATTATATTTATAAATATTTATTTTTAATTCATATTCATCATTGTTATATATATAATTTTATATAAAATTTCAATTAAGAATTGAATGGTTTTATATAAAAAAATTGATTTCCCATGTGTCACATGGTTTATTGAAATGGTCAAAATCTTGATTTTTGGATTCGAATTTCATAAAATGGACTTATTTTTTGGATTCAACCTATAAAGTTTATATTTGGTTGAATTTTTAGTTTTGTTTGGAAAATATTTAATTTTCAGTGAGTGGTGAAAAATACTGTTTTTTAAATTTTCATTTATTTATGTATTTAATAATTCCCATTTCATTTTGTCTTGATTTTAAATACATATTTGTCACTTTTGACTAAAAATAATTTAATTAATTTCATTATAAAAATATTTATATGTTATATTGGTATAAAAGAGTTTTTATTTTTAGAAGGGTTATTTTTATAAAAATAGTTTCCATTTTGGTTTGTTATGAATTTTTTTTTAAAACATATAGAAGTTATAATTTTTTAGAATAAATTTCATATTTTTAATTAATAGATTAAAATTTGATTACAATGATAGTTTCACTTTTGTTCATTGTGAATAGTAACCTTTATAAGATATTATAATCATAATAATTGTCAAAAGAAAAAAAATGTTGTTAAAACTACAAAAAATGGTTTCAAATATGAAACAACATGTTTAAATTTTATTTTATGAGTGTATTTTTACCCATCCACATCCTAGATTTCAAATATTTCAATTTTTCTAGTTGAAATTTTGAAAATTATAAATATTCTTAAATGTTTTATTTATGTACAAGTGAGATACTCCCCTCACATATAAAAGTGTCCCCCCAATCTCTCATTCACGTAGATTGAAAACTCTCTCTCATACAATATTAAGAAAAATCCTTTCACAACTATCCTCCCAAAATCTTAAGGATCTCTTTTTAACTAAAAGGAAAACCAAATATGGTTTATGGTGGAAGAAAAATTATGTTTTTCAAAGAATCTATATAATATTTAACATAGAGTTTTATGTTTATATCTTCATGAACAACCTTAAAATTTTATAATACTATAATGATATAACAATATTTAATAAGGAACATAAGAATGATGGAATCTCTTTAATCTATTGACAAAATTAAAACCCACAAAATTTTTTCATTTTTACAATTTCACTATAGTAATATAAACAAAACACATCAAAATTAAAAAATGAACCTTTACATGAAAAATACATTGATAACATTTATAATGAATATGAAGACCATGAACAAATCTTGAAAAAAATAATAACTCCTTATATTGGTTTTTCTTGAAAATAATCCTTTCACTTTAAAAAGATTGTATCCATTTTCTGATACCCTAGACCTATACTTGTAAATATGATTATAATTGAACATATAATTACTAATTAAAATTAATAAAAACATTAAATTAAAGTATATAATATTCATTAATTGAAAAATAAAAAATTAAAATTTATTCTATTATATAAAAATGATCTTTTTAGGTTTAGATCATTGGGAAATTCAGATGGGACATAAAAAAATAAAGCCTATGTTCATTATTTAAAATGTGAATATTTATGATTTCGAAGGAAACTAGTTAATCCAAAACAACCCTCCATTGTATCCCATATATTATTTCACGCAGATTATCCTTATAAACAAGTCACACAAACTTCTCTTCTTTATAACCTTTAGAAATGAACACATAATAAGGGGTAATATCAAACAATAAGTAAGGGAATCTTATAACTGAATAAATCATTTTATGTTCCACTATGGTTATTATTTTATATTATTTTTAGGTTTGTATCTATCAACAAAATCCATTTCATCTTTTTTAGCACAACGATCACTATATTAAACACTTCTAAATTCAAAAAATGTCATTTACCTTCATAAATACTGTTTTAGGCTGGTGTAAATCCTAGAAATTATTTTTTAATGGTTCAAAATTAAATTGGATTCATACCTTGTCAATCTAGTAAAAAAAATTCATAAAAATCCAATGATTATCATTCATTTTTCATAAATTCAAGAAATTAAATTTCCGCTGTATGTTAAATAACATTATGAAATGAAATCTTACGGAAATGATCATTATTGATCATCCACTCAATGACATAAATCTCATCATTTTCCATATTATTCTGAATCTTATACCACCATTGATCGACTTCTCCTTGAAAAAATAAAAATAATTACATTTTCATGCTCCATATATCCGAAAAATGAAATATTTTATCCTTTTAATTTATCAACAACTAAAATTTACCTATTTTTATGATCCAACAAATGTTTAAGGGTTTTGTTTCAAAAAATGTAGATTTAATTTTTCATAAAGAACATTTTCTCATTAAATCCAATGATTAAAAGAAAATCCATTTTTGAATGTATAATATAAGTATCATGGATCATTATATTCATAACCTAAGTTATTTAATGATCAAGAACTATCATAAATAACGATTTCCTGGTTAATTATATATAAGTATACAACCCGGTTATCTCCATCATTTATCGCCATTGAAGACTAATCATTACTGAACTCATTGGAGATCTATATAGAGCTCATCCATCAATATGAGATATATTGAGATCACCCATCATTATACATAATTATAATGTGTCATGTGCTATTAAAATAATGTAACAATTTCCTATTTTCTTCATGAAACCCTTGAAAAACTCATTTTAACACATATAAATGGATATTTTAATGTTCTCATAATCATAATAAAAAATATCATTTTTCTTTTTGAAAAATACAAAAAAGAAAAATTCCCAATAAGCGAGGGAATATGATTTTTTTTGAAAACCCATGTTATCATATTGTGGATTATTGATAATTAATAATGGCTATGATGGCATGAGAGAGTTATCAGGATGTATACATTAAAAAACATTATTTTTAAAATTTGGTAAAATTTCAAAAACAACTCACACAGAAAACATTAAAATAATCCATTTATAATTTTTTTTAAAGAAATTAAAATATCATGAAAATTATATTTAGTATTCTTTATGTCATAAAAATGAAAATTATTGAAAAAATAAATGAAATACAACATGGAATGAAAACTGTTTGAAGGGGAATATATAAAATATATTTAAATAAATGTCACTTACCACATGTCATTTATAGAATTATATATTCTCTACTCTTAAATAAGAAAACTATATTATTAATTTTATATCATACGAAAATTTATCATGTTTCTTTCATTATTATTATTCCATTTATTTTATTTAATACTATATTTTATTTGCATATTAGAATGTATAAGTTCACATTGCACGTTTGGGAGTAGTTTTTTTATAACCTCAAAAATACATTGGTGTGTTGATCATGGTCAAAGGAGTTATAGTTTCAATAAATTAATAATTGTAAATTATTTAAAAATTTAATATTTTTAAAATAAATACACTTCGAAAAAAATCCATGTAATATGTTTTTCATAATCAATCAAGTTGTATTATGGAGATAATTGTTCACATGTATGTTTGAACTATGTACTCCTTTTCAACATTGTGCAAAAAATAAATAATATTTATACATTTATATAGTTGTAAATATATTATAAATTTAAAATTAATTAATCAGTTCCATCCTTTTTAATAGTCTTTTGATGTGTAAATTCAAAAAATCAAATAGGTTTGTGAAGGTGGTAGTCCTCAGATAAGTATAAGAGACATCATTTATTCATAAAAAACTTAAGGTCAAGAAGGTTAGAAATATATTATATTTAAATAATAAAAATTACTTTATAAATATAATATATATTCTATTCCTCTATTATTTTAACCATTAATATTATCTAGTTATCAAAAATAAAAAACATTGCTTTGTAGAAATAGTAGTCCACACGTACAAATAAGTGATGTTTTCATTTCCCATATTACTAAAAATGAGATGACAAATAGTTTTTCTATAAACATAATAATATTTTTAGTAAATATAAGATAAAGATTCTATTATATCATTATTGTTAAAAAATATTTTTAGGTGGTTGAAGGGGGAGTGGAATAATTTTAAAACCCATTGGACATATGATAATCGCAATATTACAATGATTTTTTTCCATCATCGTATCACCAAGATTTTTTATGAAAAATTTAACAAAAAATCTAGAGATTGTATTCCCATTTTACTTTAAAAATTTTAAGATATAAAATATTGTGTACATCATGAATCAAATGAAATGTGAGGCATAATCTAAATAAACAAGTGATGTGCATGTCAACACTTCCCCTGAGTGTCCCGTATCTACCATGGAATTATAAAATGTTTGTTCTACCACATTATCTTTCTGATCATTATGATTCCCACCTTGTATAAAAAATAGACATGTGTTAGGATAATATACCCACAAATAAAAATTAAAACATATTAATTCTGGATGAAACACTATTTTCAAACTAAATTATGATCAAATCACTTTTTTTATTGTCACAATTAAAATATATGATATTACAACATTAGTAACACTTCCATGATCCTATCAAACATTATTTAAAATGTATTTTTCAATTTTTGGACCATTTGGGGTCTCACTACCTGATTTTATTACTGAATTATTCTCTAGTTCTTTACACCTAGATTGCTTCTTACTCTAATTCCAACATTTTATATATGTGTCAGGAAACTCTAGAAGAAATTCATTAGAAGAACCAACAAAATAAATGTAATGTTAAAACTCATGAGAGGCTAATGTTGCAGTGACCCAGCCCCGGATAGCCCAAAGATAATTTCTAATACCAAATAGATTGGCCTAATTACGAGGAATTAATACCTAAATGACTGATCCATTTAGTAGTATTGGAAAACTCGATACATAAATGAGTATTATATTAATAATGAAATCAGTTATTACAACATAATTGTTTTCTTCATTCTAAATAAATAAATATTAGGAGAAATCTAATCCATCAAGTAAATTCCTACATATCATTCATAGTAATATTCATGAATTCTTGGGGGAAGAAACATAATAATGCTGAGATCAAATACTAAATAAGTGAAAAATAGGGAAGAAGTAATAATAAATCATTGAGAATAGTCTGTATATAAAGATAAATAACTGAGTACACATGGAATTTAATTATTAAAATGAATTTAATAACGTAAACAATTGGAAAGGTAATAACTGGAAATAAATTCCATTCAAAAAACTAGATATGGAAAAATAAATAGGGTAAGGTATAAAACTGAAACACGTGAAATATAATCAATGAATCGAAAATGAAATATATCTATAGATATGTCAATGAAAAATCTCATTGATGAATAAAAACTGGATCTAATATGGAAGTAATGATTAATTATTAGATTCCATGATTACTAGATTCATATAATACTATTTTCAAAAGAAAGATTAACCAAACGAATTTGGGGAAAAAATTCATCCAATGAGACTATCGATGCATCAAGGGGCATTCATTAACTAGATCGTAAACTATAAGGCCTTCCCTTAAATAGTCCCTAACCTGTGTATTTCTTGTCCAAATCATTCCTCATATATAAAATAAATAATATATATTATCAAATATCTGTATAGAATAAATTATAGAGATTTATTAATATTTCCAAAGATAATCAACTAAATGCCAAAGTATACACCTTATATAAAATGGTATATGGTTTAGGAAATAGTAGTATCTAGGATAAATGAAATGAATAATTTAGGGGAAATTAAATGTTAAATGTTAATAGGATATTTAATATTTCAAGGGGACTATAAAATAAATCAAGGAACTCAATGTGAATACTATCCATGGACAAATAAATAACAAACCATCCAGAGGAATATTAAAAATGGTATCAATAAAAAAATCCATTATACAATAAAAATAGTAGATTGTTGTCATTATTGTAAAAAATGATTAAATTTTAAAAATATTCTTTAAGAAGATAGATTTTTCTTTTAAAAAACCATTTGAAAATATTTCTAATTGAAAACCCATTTTAAAAAAAATTTCAATAAAAATAAATCATTTTAAATTTAGAAGAATTCTTCAAAGAAATGATGGAGGATAAATATGTACATGTTATACAAGGTAAAAAGAATATAGCTTTTGTATGAAAGAAGGTTTCAAAATTCCTTATTTAGAAATTAAAATGTTACTTATAAGTGATTGGTAATATAAAAACAGGGTAAAAAATAATTTACTATATCATTTAAAATTTATTTTAATTTTTTTAGTAAAACATTATTTTTAGATGAAACAGGTTCTCTAATTGAAGAGAGAAATAAAGACTTGTTTTCTTAATAACATTTTCTAAAACACTTTGAGCACTAAAGTGTAGGAAAATGTTACTAATACCTAAAAATGGTTAGGAATGACCAGATAATAATGAAAGGTATTATTGAAAAATGGTTATATAATTTCCTATAATAGAAATTCCATTGAAACATCATAAGGATTAGTCTTGAGGAATATAATCTTTAAATAGTCCAATGTGTCCCATACAACTTTGAAACATTCTTAAATCACAATCCACATGAAAGAATAATGTTAAATTAATCTATTAAATACCATTAAGGAAAATTAATTCATTATATATAATTGAAATTGAAATGTATACACCATATAAAAGGAACTAGGTTCATCACAATAGATTGTTCCTCAATGAAATGAAATTGATACGACATCCATCACATATGAATCAAAAGACCCAAAAGTGATAATAATCGAATAAAACATCTAAAAAACATAAATATAACTATTTACTGATATTATATGTCAATGTGGATGTATGTACACCATATATATATATATATATGAAATTATGGGCACTATAATAAATTATGCCTCACGAAATGAAACTTGAGACCAGAATTCCTTACTAATATAGTAACAAATTGATTGGAAAACCCAAAGGTAATAATCCTTAAAAAAATTCAATACCACGAAGATAATATAATTAATTATATTATATGTCAATGTGTAAGTAAGTATACCACATATAAGAAATTATCTGTAAAATAATTAAGTATGTCTCATTTAAAGAAAATGAGACAAGAACCCCTTACCTTGTGTTTCCTTTTGGGTGAATATCCTTTAAATTCATGTATAATAAACATATGTTAATTTTATACATTATTCAGAACCTTTTAAATGTTTATAATTAATTTTTTTTACTTATTACCATGTTCATTACAACTACACAAACCATTAATTTTGCATTCTTAGTTTTTGACAAAATTCGATTTATGTGTCAAAACAACTATTGTTGGTCAAATATGGTCATAGATTTAATTATATAACATATAAAGAATATTAACTTGGAAATAACTATCTAATTTTTACATAAATTATTATTTTTAAATCAATCATTAAATAATGTTATGAAAATGAGAATATGTTAAAATGTTGGAGATAGTAGGTCGTACTTACACATGGTTAACATTCCCATTTTAAATGAAAGCAGTAGAAAGAAGGTAAGTAACTCAAATATTTCCAAAATTATCATTAAATTATATTTAATCATATATAATTATATATATAGTTATTTTATGTAAAAGTAGTCACACCATGTCAAGGAGGCAGTAGTCCACACATCCACGAACGGCGTAATCTCTTTTAAAGTGTGTGAAGGGGTAAATTAAGAGACGATATAAATATATATATTTAATACTTCTAGAAATATAATTATGTAAGGAATATATTATTGATTTTTTCATGTCAATTATTTTTAATTATTTCCATTCATTTATACATTCCATTTATCATGCGAACTAATCTCATCGACTTGACGGGGCATTTTTCAACACTTCCTCAAGCAAGATTATTTTATTTACACAACATGTCAATCCTAAGTGTATGTTATAAATAAAAAGTGTACAAGGGTAAAACATTATAAATAACATAAATATCATATATAAATAGAGTTTACATCATAATGGCCTTTATAAGAGGGGGTAATTGAGAATTGAACAATGATCATTTCGTGAGGCAATAATTCACCATTCAGAGAAATAGTATATTTGTTTCCAAGTAGATGAAGGTGTGTGTAAGTGTAGGATGAACCCTTAGTATAAATAAATTATATTATATTTAGGATTATTTTTTTGTTATGTAAGATCAAAATAAATATATTTAAGGTTTTGGAGAATGAAAATGATATTAGTGAGATTGAAAAAAGTCATTACCTTTTAATGGGGTAACTTCTCTGGGTTTAAACAAAAAAGAAATCCATGGAAGGTATTATTCCCAAAGGGAGGCTTCGAGGTCTTATGTTGGGATGTTTGGAGTCTGTTTTAGTGTATCTTTTCAAAACATAAATTGTTTGAGAGTAGTTAGGAATGGGTATAGGTGGTGTCTTTTTATGGGGAAGGAATAGGACTCTCTTGGAATTCTTGAAAAGAAGTTAGGTGTACAAATGTTCTTATTTACGAAAATTCATAAAAACAAAAAAAAAGAATTAATTTAAGGTTAATGACCGAAATATTTCCATGTAATGAGTTTTGAACATGTGTCTAGGTCATTTGGGCCCTTAAACATAGGATTTTAGTCCCTTTTTAATCCTAATTACACCTTAATCACTATAAATAATTTTAATCACTTTCACTAATCATTTTTTGTCAAAAATTAAGTTGATATTATTATATAAAAAATATTATCATTATTAAAATGGTGTATTTAATATTTTTAAAATTCAAATCATAGAATCCAAAAAATTATGGTTAATGATAATCTCATAGAAGGATGAATTAACTACTTTTTGTAGAAAAATGTTCAAAAGACTGTTATGTTTTGATATTCAATTTAAAAAGGTAAATTGAATATAATGAACTAAATTGTACTAATATATGTATCATTGATAAAATTTGAATTTATAGAAATTATATATAATTTAGCAATAATAATTATTTAAACAAAATGGAAATTTTTAATTAAAACATTTTATTTTTCACTATTTACTATAAAATTATGTTTTTCAAAAAAATTCCAAAATACAGCCAAAGGTAATTTTGAAATTATGAATTCATAAATAATTTTTATTTTATCAAATAAAATTCATTAAAGTGTTAATATTATTATTTAAAATATGTTTGACATTAAAAGGTGTTAAAAACACTTTAATAAAATTACAGGTTCTCACGTGAAATATTGAGTTTGATCATATCATATGATTTCCAAATATTTTAGACGAATGTAAAAAATTATTGATTGAATATGTAACATATTTATCACACTAATATCACTTACTAATTGTAATTAATTTAATATATTAGGGTAAATCGACTTTGTAAACATAAAAATAGTTTTCTCTAAAAAAATTTATTCAATATTCAATTAGTTCTTATATTAATTTATAATTAATTTATGATAAATGATTTAGTTTTCAAAACCATATATTTTCATATTTTCATTAATAAAATTCATAATATCTAGTTTATATATTTTATTAAATAAAACTGTTTCAATTCATGATTGTTTCACGGTAGGACTAAATATTGCATAGAGAACAAGCCATCGAAGAATGTTGCTTTTGCATATAACACAAGCTATAGAGGAAGGTCTCTCATTAGTGTAATGAAAGCTAAATTGGTGTTTCGTGATTTTAAAAACATAGAATCTATTTCAAATATTAAATATATTATAATGTATCATGGTATTATGTTCCCTAACACACTTTCTGTCTTGTGTCATATACACTATGAAATTCAATTATCTTTTATTAGTTTTTTGGGCTATAGAAATTATGTTCAAAACTCATATTTATAGTTCTGAAAACTCTTTCAGTTTTACTTTTATGGATACAAATAATATTTTGATCCTTCCTATATTTTATAGTCAATGTTTATCCATAACTAACCACTAAGTCGTATTCATTTTTATTCATTTCTATAATTTTTCTTTATATTATAGGTTATAGACCTTTAGGAAAAAACGTCTCAAAAATATTTCATGAAATATTTTCCACTATAAAAAATAAATCTCTTCCATTTACTCAATATTATTAATCCTATTAAAAAATTGACTAGATTCACCTATAAAATGATAAATAAGAATTATTCTACATTGATGTTTCATACTTAAAAAATTTGAATATTTAATCTAATGAATTTATCTATACTTCATCTTTTCTTGGGTCTGAAGATCTACTAAATATTGGACGGTGATGATTCATGAAATATTCCACTAAAGACAAGTTCCTTTATGAATTATTTTGATGATATCATTCATAGATTCAACTATTAATTATATGGTCAACTAAGTTAATTATACAAAAATAATTCACTCTAATTATTCTTGGTTTTTAATTTGGAATGCTATTATATCATTGGTGACTTTACATATCATATTAGATGTTTCCTATTTGAAAAATAAATTTTTAACATAAATATATTAGATGGATCAATATGGAAATATTAAAAATAATATAAATATAATATAACCATAAATAATATTCTCTTAAGATTGTATTTTAACATTATCTTAGCCTATAAAGGTATCTAAGTCATTCTCTTATACCTATTATAATGACCTTTTACTTTAAATAAACATAAATTTGAGTTTAATATAATGGATTTAACATTTTTTTTAATTTAAACGATTTTTAGGTTGGGAGTTGTATATAAATAGAAGAAAACAATTTCATATCAAAATATACATTTTCGCACTATATACATCTCTCCCAAAAAATAGGGCATTAAGTATACATCCAGATTTTATACAAGAATGATTATTTCATTCAATATGAGTCCAAATTAGAAATTTTTACATTTTTATTTTTCATACCCATCCTAATGTCCTATTACAATAATCTGAAAACATACAGTAAGGGATATAAAAATGTAGAAATTCCATCGATCCAGTGAAAACACAAAAATATTTTATAATGTTAAACTTTTTTTATAAAATATTTCACTACATAAATAAAACATTACACATATAAAAATAAACCATTTCCCAGGAAAGAAATTATGATTCCATTATATAGGAAAAACTAAAAATTAACCCATCTTAAGTTCTGTGAGAACCTTGGAAAACATTTGAAACCATAATATTTTAAGCATTATGAACACTCTTTAACTCATTAAATAAAAGGATTTCCATAAAATCCTTTTTATTAAAGAATAATATCGGTGACTAGGATAATTGTTTTCATAACCCTTGTTCACTTGTGTCAAAACCCTATCAGAATAACTAAATCCTAATAAATTCTATACGAGTAACCAACATGATAATCTCCCTCATTTTTTGTATTCATAGATTAATCATTACTAAATGAATTTAATATCTATATCAGGTGTACACATAATAATATATTATATTTGGATTCCCTATCATGATATATAATCCTATAGTACCATATAAGAATTATAATTTTTTTTTGATATTCATTTTTACATCATAAAAACCTGGAAAGACTCATTTGAACAAATAACCAAAACACCCTCCATTTTTACATCGTAATAAGGATAAATATAATTCTTAATTAAAAATAATAAAAAATTAAAAAATATTAAAACATTAGGAATATGATATAATTTGAAAATGATGTTATCTTAAAGAGGAATATTGATAATGAACAATGAAGGATGAAATATACGGTCATATTGTATATGTTAAAACAACATTTTTTTATCATTTATAAAAATTTAAAAATAACCCATACAGAAAATTTTGAGATTAATTTACTATAATTCTTGGGTAATAATGTTGAATATTGATCAATGTGACCATTAAAAACCTTTAATGTGTAAATAAGAATACTCTTGAAACATTAATATGAATATTAACATGGAAGATAAATGCTAGGATAGAAAACATTGAAACAATAATTTCAAAACATATTGCCTTACATTAAGTATATTCTAACATCATATGTTCTATAACTCCAGAATAATAAAAGGATATTATTTAAATACATTATTAAGAGCAATTTTTATTTTCATTCCATTATATTTATTCTATTGATTTCATTTATTATGACGTTTTATATAGTTTTTAAAATTAAATTCAACATCTGATGTTTTGGGGTTGGTTGGTTTATAACCTCAAAATATTATTTTCGTTTTAACAGTAGTCAACGGAATTATGTTTACATTATATAAATAATCATAAACATGTTATAATTATCAATTTTATTCTAGAGATACACTTTTTAATCCAACAAGGTAATATGGTCCTGAAAAATTAATCATATCATTTCATTGATATGATTGTCAATATATGGGTGAATGTTGTTTTCATTTTTAATGGGGTAGAAAACAAATAAGGTGTTTTATATTATTCATTCCATTAATCATAAATATGTTATAAATATCATATTTATTCATTATGTCCTTCAATAATCCTTATAAGGTGGAAATGAAAAATGAATCACATGGATTGATATATTTTATAGTTCACACGTTAGCCTGAGAAAAAGTATCATTTTTTAATGAATATAATGTTAAAAATTTAAGTAATATATTATAATTACTGAATAATAATTATGTCATAAATATCATATATATTCAATTTCTCTACAAATTTATCAATCCATATGATGAAGTGATTAAGAAAATATATAATGATTCTTAGAGGTGTTAAAAGATTGGGTTGATAAGGTAAGGATGATTTATCACCATATGAGGGTATCTAAGACTCAGAAAAATGTATATAGATAACTAGAGGAATGATATCTCTTTTGAGGATGTAGATCTAGTTTTTCATGTCTATCTTTATAGAAGTGTTACATGTTTTTGTAAAATGGGAATGTTAAGATGTGGGAAATTGGAAAATATGTAATTATGAAAAGGTGGGATTGTTTTTATAGTATGTATCCTTACCTAATTGTTTATTTTAGGTACTTTTTGTGTTTTATGTTTCATTGTCAAGGAAATGTGTACCTGATTAATTTCATGAACTAATCCCTACATTAGTTCAATTAGAAGAGAATAATTCTTATAAGTACAAGAATGTTCATGTTATCTATCATTGATATTTTTTACTATGAAATAATGTGATTTTATAGGATAAGGGTTTATGGAAGAATCATAGGATTGGGGAAGTAATAAGTGAATTATAAAATGATATTATGACAAAATACTATCACTTTTTTATGTAATAAATAAAATTTTTAGGATTAAATTTATTATGGTAGGAGAATGTTACATCTATGGTAATTTTATAAATAAAATAATCTTTATATTTATAAGTATTCATTTTATATTCATATTTATAATGGTTTGATATATAATTTTATATAAAATTTCAATTAAGAATTTAATTGTTTTATATAACAAAATTTTTTTCCCATGTATCACATGGTTTATTGAAATGTTCATAATCGTGATTTTAGGATTCGAATTTCATAAAATGGACTTATTTTTTGGATTCAACATATAAAGTATATATTTGGTTGAAATTTTTGTTTTGTTTTAAATTTTTTTTTTTCAACGAGTGGTGAAAAATACCGATTTTTAAATATTCATTTATTTATGTATTTAAAAATTACCATTTCATTTTGTCTTGATTTCAAATATATATTTTTCACCTTTGACTAATAATAATTTAATTAACTTCATTTTAAAAATATTTATACTTGATATTGGTTTAAAATAGTTTATATTCTTAAAAGGGTTATTTTTATAAAAACAATTTTCATTATGGTTTGTTATTAAAATTAATTTTTAAAACATATAGAAGTTGTAATTTATTATAATAAATTTCATATTTTTAATTAATAGATTCAAATTTGGTAACAATGATAGTATCACTTTTGTTCATTATGAATAGTAACTTTGCTAAAACATTATAATCATAATACTTGTTAAAAGATAAAAAAGGGTGTTAGAACTACAGTAAATGGTTTGAAATATAAAAAAATGTTCAATGTTTATTTGATGAGTGAATTTTTACCCATCCTCATCCTAGATTTCCAATATTTCAATTTTTATAGTTGGAAATTTTAAAATTATAAAATAATTTTAAAATTTTTAATTATTTATAAGTGAGCTACTCCCCCCACATATAAAATTTTCCCCCACTCTCTCATTTTAGTATATTGAAAACTCTCTCTCATATAATACTAAAAAAAACCAACATAAAAGTAAAACCATATATGGTTTATGGTGTAAGACAAATTATGTTTTCCAATGAATCTGTATAATTTTAAACCTACAGTTTTATATTTATTTCATCTTTAACCAACTTAAAATATTATAATACTAAAATGATATTACAATATTTCAGTAAGGAACATAAGAATAATGGAATATTCTTAGTCTATTTATTAAATTAAAACCCACATATTTTTTACATTTCCACAATTTCACATTAGGAATATATTGAAAACACATTCAAATTAAAAAATGACCCTTTACATGAAAAAAACCTTGATACCATTTAGAATTAATACGAAAACCATGAATAAATCATGAAAAACATATGAACTCCTCAAATTGTTGTTTCTTGAAAATAAACCTTTCACCTTAAAAAGATCGTATCTATTTTATGATACCCCAGATCTATACTCCTAAATACGATTCTCATTGGACAAATAGATACCAATTAAAATTAATAAAAACTATAAAAAATTACATAATATTCATTAATTTTAAAATAAAAAATTAATATTTATTCTATTACATCAAAAGGATCTTTTTAGGTTTAGATCATTTGGGAATTTATATGGCACATAAACAAATAAAGCCTATATTCTTTGTTTCAAATGTGAAAATTTATGATTTCCAAGGAAACTAGTTAATCCAAAATGACCCTTCATTGTATCCCATATATTATTTCACACACATTATCCTTATAAACAAGTCACATGGACTTATCTTCTATATAACATTTAGAAATGAAAACTTAATAAGGTGTAATATCGAATGCTCAGTAAGGGAATTTTATAACTAAAGAAATCATTTAATGTGACACTATGGTTATTATTTTATGTTATTTTTAGGGATTGAGGTCCATTTTATGTTATCATGGATTCTTAGCTAGTAACACTAAAAATTTGATATTTTTTCCATCAATGCATGGGTTGTGAAAGGTTAATCCCAAACTGTGTGAGTATTAGGAGAGACTCTGTGAGTCCTCTACAAGTCTATAATAAGGTTAAAGACATATTCAAGATTAAATAAACCATATAGAAATAATGTTTTTATATAATTAAGGTGGAAATACCTTACATCATGGTTGTATAATAGTTTTCCTTGCTGTCTAGTGCCTAGGGAAAACCATGTTAGTAGGATTTTTCTTGGATGTTCCATATGCACAATTAGTGCATGGTTAAGAAAATTTTATGGCCAAACCAAGTAGTGTTTCATTATTTTTTAAAAATTACTTTTCATTTTTAGTATTCTAATATTCATATTTAAACTTCTAAATCTAATGCTATCACCCTCACTCTCCTCACTCCCTCACATGACTCCCCCTAAAACACCCTTCTCTATATATATTAATTCCAACCATTTTAGATTTAACTCTTTTCTCCACCATTCAAGCCAATTTTTTCATGAGATATTCAAGAGTTAATCCTTCCATCCCTCATATCATATCTTCTCCCTCCACATATGACCAGATTTTAGCCCTTCCATGAACCCTAATCACTTCACTAGAATAGTTTAGGGTTATGGATGGTTTATAATTTGTGGTTTTGTTGTTTAAATATTGGATTTTTGTTTTCTAGATTGTGTGAGCCTTCACCTCCATACAAGACATGATTTGGATCACTGTAATTTGAATCTTGATTAATCTCAATTAGTCAAAGGTAGGATTTTCATTATGGTGTCATTATATTATGATCCAGTATATGTGTGTAGTCTAAAATTAATTTTTTTATATATATTCTTATATATATTACCAATGAGTTTTCAATTTTATATAAAACATTTTTTTAAACATTGTAATTGGATGTGACTCCATTCCAAGCCTTTGTGAATATCCCTGGTTATATTTCATATAATGATATAGAGTTTGAAAAGAAGTGGATGAAATCATCATGATGTTTTAATAATAATAATTTATTTAATGTAGGTTTCAAAATGAGTGTATGGAGTTTCTTTTCAGAGCAATGTGGTCACCTTTTCATTGAGGTAATTAAAACTTTTTATATTTTAGAATTAGTTGGTTTAGAAATTTAAATCATTAAAGTGTATTTTCCAAAATTAGGGTGCCTTATGTATACTCCATGTGTTTGATGAAATAGATAAAAATGGATTTTTGTCTCTAAATATATTTCTAAAGATGTTTATAAATTTTTCTTACATGAGGAAGGGGTTCTATAAAATTTTCAAGTTTGTTTATCGAAAGATCTTCTGAAATAGAAAATTTTCATGGAACCTATTATGTGATTATGTTTTTCATTGAGTATCACATGGAAAAAATATGATGTGATATTTTTTCATTTAAGGTAATATGAGATTCTTTTTGAGAAATACTGAGAGAGATTCCAATTTCTTCTAGAGTAACATTTGACCCTTTGGTAATAATACCAAGAAAGATTCCATTTTTCTAAAAGCGATCATTCTATCCTTTTGTATTAATACTATGTGATCTTCCCTTTTTTGACTGAGATACTACAAGTTCAATTATGGTTTGTCCTAAGGATGATTTATATAGATATTAATATTATTATCAAGATAATAATCTTCGTTTAGAATCACTCACATTAGACACTTAAAGTTGGATCCCTATGTTTAGGTTACTCATGCTAGTTTGATTTATATGCTTTGTAGATTTTACTAGTTCCTTAATTAATGTGATATGACATGATATACCCATTTATATTTATTTGGTTATATGGTGATAATGTTTATACATACCATTAATATGATTTCTTCCGGTATTGAGAACTTATTGACAGATTGCGCCCTTTTTTCCTTAATTATATGGTTATATTTTCAAATTCATTGAAAATATTTGGTGAAAGGTTTATAAAAAAAGAAAAAATAAAAGAGTTATTTAAATTTTTTTATAATGGTTTTTTTAAAAAAATAGTCTAAAATGTGTTCTCAATTGAGAAAAGTGGAAGATGGTTTGTTTTGAAACTCCAAGTGTCGATGTTTTGAAATGGGGTGTAGGACATTGTGTCTGATTTTATAAATAGTTGGTTTTCAGATGAGTTTTTCAAACCAAACTGATGTATAAAAACCTACCTATTTTTTTAAATGGGTATTTCTAAAATAGGTTTTTATGAAACGGTTTTTAAAAGGAACATTAAAATTGCGTTCTACACAATAATTGTTTTTAGGTGAAAATATACTTTCTATGAAATTATTTTCATTTTGAAAAACATATGAAAATAGTTTTTAGCGCACTTGTGATGCATTTACTATTACTTTTTAAAATATTTATAAAATATTTATTTTTATATAATATTTCTAACTACATTTTTTGGATGTATTATGAAAGTAGCTGCTTTGAATTGGTTGGCTACGGTGGTATATAGAATTATTTTATACTCACACCTAATTTATATTTCTTAGGTTCATGGATCTCCTTTAGACTACTCTTTTATTGTTCAATTATATGTATTTAGTATTATCTTATATCATTTGTCCAGATGTTCCTATTATCTGATTTAGTAGGACCTGCCATTACTTTTACTAGAGCTTCTGATAACTATTCCCATTACATTATTTAAATTAGAAAATAAGTTTTCTATAGCTTTATTCAAATAGAGGGAAATATATTTTTTGGTAGCTAATGTGAAAGTATTTGGTTGGAGTCTTCCCCTCTCAGAATAGGGATATCAAGGTGATGACTAATGTTTGGCACTTGTGATGATTAATACTTTATTATGTGTTTTATTTTTTCTTTCATTATATTTTTTGTTTTAACATGGGTGACTAATACAAAAATTGTTCATGATATATATTTTTCTATTTTATCTTCTTTATTTACACATATTAATGTGTGAAAACTAAACCATGTGTGTTCTTATGATGCCAATACACTATTTTCAGCCCATAAAGACTAATAATTTCTTTTAGGCCAATAGATAGCTATCTTGTGTGTCAGCATAGTGGGGGACCATTCTTAGTTTGTTACAAAATGTTTTAGAATGTTAGATTCATCTTCAATATAGGAGTATAAAACTTTTCAATGAACTTTTTTATATGGGGTTTCAAGGTAAAATTCAGATAGGCTATTCCACTGGAGCTTGGGACGTTTGTGCAGGGAGAGACTAACTAGTTCTTACCTAACTTGATCTCCATGTTTCTATGAGAAGTGGATTTGAATTTTGAATTTAGTTTTTTTTTATTTTTCATTGATCATGTGTTGATCCTTATTAGAATATTTTATTTTCTAAAGAATTTAGTTTTTCATGTATATTTGTCTTAAATTTAATTCCTATTTTAACCTATACTTGGAGCATAGAATTTTTTGGGGAAAAAGATGAATTTTAGAGAGTTTTTTATACCAATAACGTCACTATGCTTTTAGTTTTATGATATTTTAAATTATGTTTCCACAGTGATTTTTAACACCCCGAGATTTTGGGAATTATTATTTTTGGAATTAATTTATCTTTTAAAAAAATTTCGTTTCACATGACACTGAAAATGGGTCTTTATAAATACACACACACAAACACACACACACACACACACACACACATATATATATATATATATATTAAAACATTAATTCATACATTAATTTTACAGAAAATACCAACTTGGCCTGCGATATATGCAATACCAACTTGTCTTGAACTACAAGAAACACTGATTTGGCATATAATGCACACAAAACTGAGTATCTATGACACATATTTTTATAAATTTAATTAATTAAATGAGAAAATTATACCCTAATAAATAAAAATATTTATAGGAACAGTAATAACTAATTTCCAAATATTTCTTATATTTTTTTTTAAATAAAACATATTGATAATTAAAGATAATATTTCTGGTAAATCCCTTTTTTGTTAAAAATACCATTTTATTGAATAAACCACCTTTAATTATAAAATTAATTTTAGAAACATTTATAAATTTAATTGGATAAAATAAAATTAATATTTTAATTTAGAATTCTGAAATTATCATTTGGTGAATTTCAGATATTTTTCAGAGAAAATTCATTTTTAATGAATAGTGGCCAATAATGCTTTTAGTTACAAACATCATTTTCTAATTAATTATTCATTATAAATGATATTATAAATTTTTTTTAATGTCACATAAGATTAATATTACATATATTATTCTAATTTAATTAATAATAATCAATTTTATTTTTAATATGAATATAAAGTCTTGACAAACTTTAGAAATTTTTCCTACATTAAAACACTGTTATTTCATCCTATCTACGAGATTAAAAAATATTAATTTTTTTTTGATTTAATGAATTTAATTTTAGAAATTTTACCTACACAATTTTATTATATCTAATATTTATATTCTAATATAACCAAGTTAATTTTCGACTTAAATTATTAGAAAAAATGATTAAAGTTAATTATAAGAGTTAAGGCCAAATGAAGATTAATAAGGGACTAGATCATAAAATTATGGGTCCAAATTACCAATCCAATTGTCCAAAACCAATTTATTTTCCATATTTAGTCCATAAACCTTATGTTATTGAGTTTTTTTGGTTTGGTATGGCTTTGTTTCGGTATGAACACATGCACACCTAACTTGTTTCTAAAAATTCCATGTTTGTCATTTTCCTTCCCTATAAAAGTCCACAAACTATACCAAATCTCCAGACCTATAAAACCTTTTAGGTTCATCCAAAATCTACCAAATTAGACTCTAAAAAATCATCACTTTTAACATGATGTCTAACTTTGGACTGAAATCCTCTCAAGGAATCCTTTGAGCATAAACAAAAAGCATTTACCCGATTAAGAGGTAATGCCTTCTCTAAAGCTCATTTTCATTATTTTCCATCTTCAACCCCTAAAATATGTTTATTAGATTATTTTGTGAAAATTTAATTATCCTAAATATACTATTATGTTTCTTTTAAAAGGTTTTATGCCACACTTACAGACACCTCTATCCAAAAGATGTTTAACATATGATTTCAATGTAAGACGAACTACTGCCTTAGGAAACAATGATTGTTCATTTTCCTCTTACCACCAATCCTGATGAACATTATGATGGAAGATATATTTATATGTGTCATATTATTTTTATTATGTATTTAAGCTTCTTCATTCCTTTAAAAACACACATATCCCTACTTTCAATTTGGTTTTAATACAGTAATCTTGTTTGAGGAAGTGTAGACTACCGCCCCCTCAAAGCAATGCGATTCGTTCACACACCACCTGTATTGTATTAAGTATGAGTTTAATGAAATTATGTGATATATATATATTTTTAATGATACTATCATAATGATATATATATATATATAAATACATATATATACATATTTCATTTACAAACATTCTTTTAATACGATTTTAAAAATGGATACAACGTTTATGCATACATACAACATAACATCTCCATGAGTAGTGTATTCCATTTCATAATTCCCTATGAAATAGATTATTATAATATAAATATAATAGTTAAAAATTATCTTTATATCATGATCTATATTATGGAATCATTATATAATAATAAGCACCAATGATATTTCAAATTAAGACCCATGTGAAAAGAAAAGCGAATATTACCCGAAGTGAAACCATAACATATAATCGTTAATAAGTGTGTAATATAAGGTCATAATAAAACAATATATGGTAATACATATTATAATATTATTCTATAAAATATTTTTTTTATAAACTTATATTTATTATACTGGAAGCTTGTATGAGTATAGAGAGAGACAAGACACAAGGTAATGGGATTTCATCTCACTTTTAATTTCTGTGAGATCCATGTTATGTTTTCCACTCCTTCATTTTATGTGGTGTATAGAATAAAAATTATTGTATTATATAAATATTCTATTTAAATTTTGGGGTATTTACATATCCATTATATGAAACTAATTTCATGGGGTTTAACTTTCAAAATTTACCAAATTGGTAAAATAGTTTTGTCTCAATTTTCTTTTTTTGAGACTCATGTTTTGGTATGCACCTAAAATATTTCTTGAGGTGTATATACTTCCATTTCACATATTATATCATTAATATCCTTATTTTCCTGATATATTATGTTTAATTTTATTTTATTTTCATATAAGAGGAGTACGATCCCATTTTTCCATGTTATAAGTGTTTATTGATACAATCTCATCTCTTTTCGAGATTGTTTATGTTTATGCTTCCTTTGATTAAATCTTATGATCCATATCTCAAAAAAAAAACTCATTAAATTCCTTATAAATAGTTATTTCATGATATATTCAATTATTTGAACCATTTTCTACTCTTTGGTAAATAATATATTTAAGAATGTTTTTTTTCAGAAAGCCCATCTTTATATTCTCTTTGGTCAGAAATCAATGTTTTCTAGAAAGGGTGTCCATGAATATTACTCCATTATATTATAAAATATAAATGAAATTTTTAACCTTTTTAATTTTACAAGTATATTTAATAGAATATTATAGTATCTTTCTGAACAAGGTAATTTTTTATTACCATTTTACCATAGAAAAGGAATGTTCTTTTAACCTCATATGACATGTACGGATTTAACTGTTGTCATTCCATTGATGATTCCTCTGAATTTTTAAAAGTTTCATCATTAAGAAATGATTTTAAAATTATTTTTCAAGAAAAATTGTTTTCAAAATTTTTTCAAACTTCTTTTATATGTAATCAAGGAAAATTTTATTTAATCCTTATTTATAAGTTTTAAAATTGTTTTGAATGAAATGTTTTTCAAAAAAATTTTAATCTTTTATTGTATTTTTTTAAAAAAAATAGAATAAAATTATTTTTAACATGTTTTGAAGATTATTTTATATTTTATAAAGGAAAAAGTATTTAAAAATGATCCAATAAGAATCAAATTATTTTTATTGAAAAATATTATCAAATTTTTTTGTGAATTATAATTTTATTTTCAATCAAGAATAGATATTTCCTCAAGATACGTTTTTAGAGGATATTTCAAAATAAATTACCATATAAGATGAAATTTTTTTTCTTATATATTTATTGTAAATGATCTAATGGTTCTATTAATATACCTTATATTAATGTTTTATTCTTAATTTTATTGTCTATTAGAAATATGTTTCTTTCATGGGTTACATGTTTAAGAAACCCTAATATTTTAATGAATTATTCTTTCAAGAAATAGGTAGGAAACATATCCATTTTCCATAAGTTATGATGTTATCAAATGATAATGATACCCATTTTCATTTCATGGGTTGTGATTTGATTTTTATAAAACCTATTTCTGTTTATGTGTCATATTATGATGAATGTTTTATAATATTGTGGAGAATGTACGAAAGATTTTATTTTGAGATGGTTGGGAACTGTATCTCCCTACAATGTATTAGGTAATGATAAATATTTTATGATCCAAAAGGGTACACCTGAGGATGTTACAATCCTGAAATAATAGGTAACATGGGAGAGCATCCCAATCCTAAAACAAGAGGGAAAGGGAGAGAACATCCAAATCAAAAATCAAGAGGGAATATTGGAGAAAATCCCAATCTTGAAGGAAGAGGGTCCACAGAAGGACATCTAAATCCCAAAACAGAAGGGTACATTGAAGGGAATACCAAGAATGAAGTAGGTACATGAGTTATTTACCCATCCCTAACATGTTACAATGGACTTTGTTATCCGTCTTGACTTAGGGTTTTCATATGTGTTTTAAAAAATCCCATATGTTTTTACAATGCTTTACTATCATGGATTATGTGCATTATTTCTTTATGATTCATGTCTTATAAATTTCCAAAATTTATTATGATCTCTAATGTGATGAGTATGACCTTAAAATATTCTGCCCATGTTCCGTACCATTTTGTTCATGTTTGGATTATGAATTTTATTTGTTGACAATTATTGAGCATCTCTGATCATCCCTTTGTTATGTTCCCTCTATCCGGGTTACGAATAATAGTTTTAGGTAGATGTGATAATAATGTAGATCATTATGGGAGATATTGAAGATCTATCATGATGATAGATGATTTTTTTTCCATTTTTCCAATGATAGTAAACTATTACTATCCTCAAGAATGAATATTTGTAATGTACTAAATATTCCTCTAAAATGATGTAATATCCATGTTTTTTATGCCTGGTTCTCTATAGTTTTCATAAAAAAATATTGAAAACATAAAAAATTTACCTTTATTTCTTGGTCTATAAATGGTTCATAATAGACCATTCAACTACTTGGAGAGACCGAGTGGGTCCTCAGGGAGTCTGGGCTAGGGAACATGTCTTATGCAAAGTTAGGTTAACAATTTAGAAATAATGTAGAAAAATTCTATAAGGTGGTAGTTCCTATCAACATGTTTGGAACATGATTTTTCCTACCCTATTGATAATAGAGGAAAACATTAGAGGTTGTTTTTTCTTGTAAGTACCATATATAGGGTTGTAACATGTTTATGAAAATTGTGACAATGATCTGTGTGGTTCTCCCATCTTTAAAAAAAATATTTTTCATGTTTTTTCTTTTATAGATTTTAACACATATAAAACAAATACCCCACCATCACTCCTTTATCACCTCATGTGACACCCCCTATACCACCCAAATCAACAACACATTATTCCACCCCTTTAATCAAATTTTATTCCTTCTCTGTTCTATCTATTTTCTTTTGCAATCATCAATTGGTAATCCATCCATCCCTCCTCTGCTTTCTTATCCCTCCCCTCTCACATTATATCCCCTTTAAAAAAATCCAAATTAATAACATTTTAATAACTATTTTTATGCATGGTTCTATGTTTATTTTTTGTGTTTATGATTTTGAGGGATGTGTAATTTCTTATTAGAGGCTTAACCTTATAAGAAGAAATGATTAAACTTGCCAGAATTTACTTCTTTCTCAATTACTATTGGTATGAAGTTTGTGTTTCTTTATGGTCACATTATTTTACATTCCTTTAAATTATTATTTTTTGAATTATATTTATTTAATAATTATTTATATATATATATGTATACATGACCCCTGAGGGTAAAATTTGATATAAAAGTGTTTATTAAATCATGGAATTGGTTTTAAATTAATGAAAAGTGTTTTTAAAAATGCATGGCTGGAATTAAAATAATGTTTTTCATTTTAAAAATGTTTTTTGAAGGATCAGATTAATTTTTTAGAAGTATTCATGATTTATAGTGAGTTACAAACCATTTTTTTGTATTTTTTTGGTCTTATAGGGATGTTATAACATTCTATTTGAGGTGTTTAGTTCTTTTGAGATTTCCAAATGGATTGGTTTTGAAATTTAAATCTTCAAAGTGAGTTTTAAAAAATTGTGGTGGATTAAGTAAACCCTATGTTTTTAATTAAATATATTGAAATGATTCATTAGTTTTGAATGTATTTATAAATGTGTTTTAGAAATGGTTATACCCTGAGTAAAGAGTTTTATCCAACTTATAGGTTTTTTTTATAAAAATGGATTCTGAAGTAGAATTTATTATATTAAACTTGTGGTGTAATTATGTTTTGGATTTAGAAGCACATTAAATAACAATGGTGAAATCATATTTTATCCAAGTAACCAATATATACTTTGGGATTAATGAAAAGAGATGGTAATTTTTTTGTAAAGGGGACCATGATATCATTTTTTAGGAATACAGATACAGATTTCATTTTTTATCCAATGGTTTGGGAGATTATTTGGAAGGATGTCTTGGAGTGCTTACAGTTTTTGACTGAGAGACCGTGGGTGATCTTAGATTTGGACCCGTAGAATATTGTTAGAGCTTCCACGTTATTTTTTAGCCAACAGATTTTATTTAGACTCACTCAAGATAAACCATTATAGATGCAACTCTAAGTGCACATTACATTTTTTGGGTTGATTAAAATTATTTTTTTATTTTATTAGATCTTTTTTTATGTGATATAATTTTTTATTCTCATTTACATTTATTTGGTTATATGATAGTGATTTTTACTCTTACCCTTGTTATGATTTATTGGGGTTTTTATAATGTAGTTCCTAACTATATAATTTATTCCTTATTTGTGTGGTTATAATTAAAAATTATTTCAAAAGAGTTTGAAAATGTTTTTAAAAATATGGAAAAATGAAATAATCATTTTATTATTTTTTTTCAAACTAATTTTTAATGAATTTTAACTATGTTCTCATGTGAGAAAAGTGGAAAATGGTTTGTTTTGAAACTCGAACTATGGGTGAGTTTTGAAACATATTTTAAGACATTATCAATGATTTTATGAATTGTTTGTTCTCGAACATGTCTTAGAAAACCATTTGATAGATAAAACCTATTTGAGTCTCAAAATTTGTATTTATAAAATTAGTTTTTAATGAAATTATTTTAAAGTGGAAAAATAAATTTTGGTTTTTGTTAAGAGGTGTTGTCCAAGGAAAATATGTTTTCCAAGATTTGTTTCTATTTAAATAACAATCATGGAAAAGTTATTTTAGAACTCTTTTTATGTTTTGTTTATTATATTATAAAAATATTTATAATTTTTCTTGTTTTTATATTTTATTTCCAACTATCATTATTAGGATGTAATATGAAAGTTGTTTCTTTGATTATGTGTGTTATAGTGGCCTACTGGGTGATTTTTTACCCACACCTATCTTATCTCTACCCTACATTCTTGGTTCTCCTTAAATACTATATTTTAGTGTCAACTTATCTCTAGTTAGTTCTATTTTACTAAATTCATTGATCTATTCATATTACAAAAAAATTTCTTTATTATTCATAGATTTTCCAGCCAACTATTCTCCTTACTTGAAATTCTTCGGAAAATTTGGGTTTTATTTTTTCTGTGGTTGGGGTTAATTGTAGATTCTAGTGAAAAATAGATGGAATTTGGAGGGATTATTTACTTTTTAAGTGAGATATACTAGGGTGGTGACGGAGGTTATTTTTGCTCATGTTTTGTAAAATATTTATTATCTTTTTTTATTCATTACTGGATTTTTATTTTAGTGTGGATATCTGAAATATAGAAGGGTCATGTAGGATTATTTTAATATTCCTGTTATTGAAATTTCTACAATCATTTGTCGAATTCATTACCATGTGTCTTCATATGTTACTCTGAAACATATATCTATCCCATGTGGATTAGGAAAGCCGTTTTGGCCATTGATAGGCTTGTTCAGGAAATTGTAAAATGGACGAACTAGGTTATATTATTACACTGAATTCATGAAATATCTATAAAAGTAAAGAAAACATGGATATCATAAATATTGATCTCATTATAATGGAATGAAAAATTTAAAATATAAAAAACATATTTAAGGAATTTTCCCAAGAAATTTACTTATCATTGAGAATGTAGTCAATATTTTCTTTGGAATTTGGAAGGAATACCAAGAAACCCCAAACCTATTTTGTCTCATGAGACCTATCAATGTATTTAGGGGATTTATAATTTTTAGCCCTACCTTTCACTTGATTAAGTCCTATTAATTCACTATAAGAGTCAACAAGACCTTATATACCATTACTTGTGGAACCTTTGTATGAATAAAAACATTATTATTAATATAATGATTAATATGGAATTTGAATACATGACCAACATGCATTATAAAATGAAAATCATCATGAATTTTGATAATTTTATCTATTTCAATAAATTACATAATCACATGTCATACTAACAAGAAGCCATATGGTCAAACAATAAATATTAAAATTTCCAATATTCATACATATTAAAATAACGATATTTGGTATTCAATTACTTTTCCTTATGTTAATAAAATGATATTATTTATAGATTAACTTCATCTAATTGGAAATATTTAGAATGTGATATTCACTCCATATAACGAAATGAGTATAAGGCTAAGTCAACAAAATAATAGCATTGTTAAGAAACATCCATAAAAAGAATTTGGAATGTTTCAAAAGGAAATAACCCAGTGTAACAAATGAGTCTTATAAGTATGTTTTCATATATGAAAAAATTTATTCAAAAAATAAATTTCAAACATTATAAAAGAAGAAGAGTCCAAGAATCCAATGTTTTGATATTGTGAGTACAAATTCCCCAATTGTTAAAATATGTATATCCTTTAACATAAAACATATTTGTATAATTCATTTTGGAAATAATAAGGGAAATGGATGGTAAATTTTAAAGGATTATTTAGAAACTATTTTTAACATTGACATAAAATTTAAATTAACATCACTCTTTCAAATATAACATTTGGAATGGGGACATGAAATATTTTGATAGAATTTATTTCTAAAAATATTCCCCAACAACGAATCCATTAAAATTCATACTGTTTATCTTGGATAAATTTAGATATGAGTAAAAAATGTGAAAGAAAATGAAATTAACAATGTTTCTATTTTCAAAATATTGTTGTTTAAACTTACACATTAATAAGAGTGAAAAAAATTTATTTATTATAATAAATAATTTTTCCAATGAGGAATATAAAATACCATATAATAAAATATTAGGGTGGGAGGATCTAGGGATGGAGAATTAATGTTCTAGATGAAACAATATATCTCAGGGAGTGATTATTTGAATTGTCAACAACACTTGTGGGAAACATACTCCATGAAGAAAGAAACATATCGAAAGGGTTTATGTATTAAAAAATAATGTAATGATTTATGCACTGGGTCTTCATCACTTTAGACCACCTTAGGCAGACTTGGCAAAGGGGGTGAGGGGTCCTCCCCTGGGGCTTTTTCTGTGTTTCTTGTTTTTCACTTTCCCTTCTGTTTTTTTTCTTTGTACTTTTCCCCTATTTCAATAAAAAATTTCATTATGATGATGAAGGATATCAAAAATAATTTCTAGTGAATTATAATATCTCAACTAATGAAAATTGAGTTACCAAAAACCATTATAAATGGGGTAACAATTTAAAAAAATACACTAGAGAAAAGAAAATGATATGACTTAGTTAATCCCCTAAATAAAAAAGAAATAATATATTGAACATTTAGAGTAAAATAAATTACTAGAGCATCAAAAAAATGAATGATTGTTCATAATATGTATCATGTCTCCCAGAATCACATTTGCGACCAAGAAAACCATTATGACTTGTGTAACAAGTAAATCAAAACCCCTATTAAGAGAGGTAATGAAATTAAACATCAAAATACATGATCAAAGTTAAATTCATGATTTGTTTCTAAAAAAAGTTAAAATATTACACAGATAAATGAAATTAGGTGATTAATTTAAAAAATGTCCCAATTTGAGGGATTTGAGTTGAAAATTCTCACTTCAATTTTGATTCATTCTTAAATTGCACAAAATACAATAAAATATTAAATTTAGTTTATTAAATAAAATCCGAATAATCATATTAATAACTATAATAATATATTCTCCTCATATATAATAATTCTATAAATATAAATTTTAGTTAATTTTTACCCATTATCAATTTTGATTGTATGTTATCATTATCACTTTGAAGTTGGTTTATAAAAATTTTGTTTGTATTCATTCATATTACAAGTTCCATAACTAAAAGCTAAATAATGGTACTAGAATAAATTTTCTCTGATATTTGATAAATCTATAATTTCATTTCATGGAAATTCTAGTTATGATCCATGTAGTTGAAATTGACATTGAATATGTTTCAGTTTATCTTAATAAAAAAGTTTTATTTATTAATTAATGAGTTAAATATTTATAAACCATTATAATAATTTTTGTATGAATTTATATCATATCATTATAGTAAAAAATTCACATATTCATCAATGTTATAAATCCATAATAAAGTTCAAGACGGTTCTTAAACAAACCCTAATTTGAATGTAGAATAATATTTTTATTCATTATTGATTAGTGTTATATATACAAATTTGAAATAATTATAAGGATATGATAATATATATAAAGTGATTACATAAAAAGAAGATATCATTTTCTTCTTAGTTTAGTCATTTTAAAATATTTAATTAATGATAATCATTAGTGGAGAATATAATTAATGGGATCTACAATTTTCCATAACAGAAGTGTAATGAGATCTAAAATTTCAAATGTATACATTAATCGCATCCATATAAACAAACATTTATGTCAGAGATGAAAAGAAAAATAAAGATCAATTATTCCTTGGAAGCAGTAGTCTACACAATACATGAATTATGTTATTATTTATATTAATAAAAAATGGAATAGATGATTAATTATTCTTACCATAAGATAATAAAATTATGTATATAAACAATATTTATTTAAATTCATGGGGAATTGAAAATTATAATTGGAAAAGATAAATACAAATTTAACAAGTTAAGTAAAAATAATCAATCATGATGAGAACTTAAATATTTCCAAGGAAGATCCCATAGAGATGGATGACTTAGAATAATCCCTTCTATTCAGAGGTTCAATATAGTGAAATATTAATCTAGGATATTTATAAAGGGTAAGGTTTTACGAGGACAAATATGTTTTATGTTTTCATTTTCGAGGTAGTTAGAGACCCCTTTTATAAGTGATGATAATGATATTTTTGTAAATATTTCATCTTTATATTTTGGGCGCATAGATTATACATTCCATTTAGGAAAAATATTTAGAAATAATTTATTAGGAAATTATTAATGTCAATAAAAACCTCATACACTCAAATATTTATTTTTTTGCCATATTTAAATCCCTTTACCCATTGGATTACATTTTTATCCTTTTAGATTTTACTGTGGTAACCTGTGTTTAACTAAGGTAATTTAATCATTTTTATGATAAAATAGTGACAATTATTAGATAACTTGGACCCAATGAATATAAATTTAAAATATATTTTATTTTTGTCCATTCATAACATTTATAAAATAAATTTAAAATAAAAATTTATAATTCATTGAAAATAGTTTTGATAAAAATATTACATGTGTAAAAAAATATAAAATAGGGGGTTTTCAAAAAAAATTATATTAATATTATAAATACACATAAGAAATAAAAATTTAATCACATAAAATGGTATCAGAAATTTCCAATTCAAACTTATAGACTAATAATATCCTAAAATCCATGTTATTTTTAAAAATGATATTTCACATTATTTGACTAAAAAATTGACTATTTTATTAATATAAAATAAATTCACTGTAAAAATATATATCTATTATTAACATAAAAATGATGTTCCCTATTAAAAAAAATTATAAAATTTTATAATTCAGCATTTTAATAAAACCCCAAAATATAGTATAAAAAATATTTATACTAGAAAATAACACTTTAAAATTTTCTCAATTTTTTAGTATTTTTTTACTTTCTATTACTAATTATTTTTTTGTTAATATATTATTCATAATATAAATATATTTTATTATTATGAGACAATAATATTGGTACTTTATTGATATAAACTTCAATTTTAGAATAATTTATTTTCATGAATAAAATGATTTTCATTATTTTTTAGCTATACTAATTGAATGACACTCATATTAAAAGTAGTCATTACTTTATTTATGTAAATATTTCATAAATCAATTATTTATATTCATTTATTCTAATTTAATGGTTAGGTTTTTATAATCATACTTCATAATTATATTTTTATTAAATTATATTGTAGTTCCATTTATATTTGGTTTTTTATAGATAATTCTATCAAACACATTGAAATTTTAAAAGTAATCATATATTAAGATATTAGGGTGATAGATTCTATGAGCTCACTTTGTGTATGAGTTAAATTTCTTGTCAATGATTGTTATTGATTGGAAATAGTGATCCATTATGTTGAATGATTTAATTTCTTTGTATATGAAAAAAAACATACAATGTTAATGGAGTCTGGATGAAATTATCAAGTTATAATATTTCATGAAAAAACTTTTGAAGACATTGTGTTTAAAAGGTGATTCCAAGAAAGTTGTTTTAGATTCAATAGATGACATTTCATGTCATGGTTTAATAATTATCCTAGTAACTCTGATGAATGGTGAATGCATCTTCATTTCAAATTCATGTACGATTGGTGATACATTTTCTACAATAAAAATAACTTGTGTCGATGATTACACATTGTTAACAGCCGTGATATGGATGAGGAACAGTTTTATGGAATTAATATTCTGAAAAGAATAATGGAATTGATGAATTACCATTAAATGAATTAATTTTATGATTATTCTAGGAAGAAGTCTACTGTTCCTAAGGGAAGAAGGTGTACATGCATGTATTTAAAAGTTTATATGATAAATAATATTTTGGTTTGTTTTAACATAGATTTTGTTTCTCTATGTGATGGAAAAAAATGTGTCCATCCAAATACACCAAATGAGGCTAGCTCAACTACATATACGGGGATTGAGATCAACCCATGTGGGAGCCAAAAACTGCATGGGATACCATTGTGTCATGAAGGAGGCTTGTATTTGATATATGGGTGATTTAACGCATGAGTGTAAGCCCCATGGTGTGTATAGGTAGGCCACTCATGGGTTGGGCATGAAGGTTTTAAAGACTTGGTACTGCATGGGTCAAGACATGTGTGGGAATGCAGTGTGATGTCATATGAGTTTTAACACTATTACTGATTCAAAGAAACGATGGTCATAATTTGTCTTATAAATAAGAGGTATTTCACAAAAACATTTCATTTCAGGGCTGATTCTCACAGTTATTATTACGGTGATTGAAAACATAAGAACCTAAAACATCTATCTAACCCAAGGAGGTCTATCAATCATCTTGACTAAAAAAATCATTCCCAACCTCCCAGACATGATATATCCTCGACGCGATCATTTTTATGATCAACCACCATCGGCGATAAAACCATACACTGATAATCAAGCCCTGTGTTCAAATAAAACAAGAATGGCCCTTGGGTTGATAGACATGTATGCTATGATTTTCCTGGAAAGAAGTGTTTTAAGGTGATGGATCATTTTAAGGAAAGCTTAGTTACAGAGGCCAATTCATGCCTTCAATATGCTTGGAGGATTTTGAGTTTCCACATGCATGCATCTTCGTTTGACTGCATGCTGATAAAGACATTATGAAATTGAAGAATTTGATATTTTGTAAGAAATAAATTTCATAATATTCAACATCATTTTAACCGATGTTATAAGTATTCAAAGATAAGATCGTCATATGTTTTTATCAATCTTCTCCATGGAATAAAATTTGTGATTTTGAGTTGGTGAATATCTTTTATTGAAGTTAGAATTTCTACCAATAAATATTGAGGCACTGAGATGAGGTAAAGTTCTCTCACTCACAATATTTTGAGATTTATGGTTTTCTATAAGACAGAGCATCATCATGTTTCTAGTACTGTAAATGTTAAAAAAAATAACCATGATCCACTTAGGTATCCTCAAGGGGACTCTTGTGAACTATCATGGTTTTTCCAAAGGAGATCTGCACACTCCTGTTTCTGTGAAGGAGTTCTTGGATTGTCTTTTTGTGTGGAAGAACCACAAACCATTCAGTTTTATGATTATATGTTAACCACAAGCCATCAACATGTATTCTTCACACTTGAATAGATTTTATAAGCACATTATCTATGAATATATCTGATTTCATAAAGAAAATAGTGCATGAGTCAGTGAGTTCAAGTACTTATTTTGTTCACTACAAAAAAATGCATATAACAACACCGACATTTATCACCACGAAAAATATTTGCTGATAAATTTCATCTTTATATGCACAAATATATTTGATGATAAAGGATTCCCTTTATCAAAGCTAAAACAATATGTTGATAAATGAAATCCATTATCAATGCTTTTTTAGGGCTGATAAATGGTATCATTATCAGTGCTTTATTTTGAAACTGATATAAGAAACATTTATTAGTGAATTATTTTTAATATTGAAGGTTTTAGTTATAAATTCATTTTTATTAAAGACAATGGTGTAGAAAAAAATAAAATATTAAACAAATAAAAATAAAATAAGTAAATTATGGAAAATATGAAAAAAAAATTTATTTAAAAATTATTGATAAAAATAAATAAATCTAATATATATATATATATTATAAATATTAATAAATATTATATATTAAATATTTATATATAAAATGAATATGTATAATGAATATAAAATTTTAATCAAAAAACATATTAATTCTTGATTGATTTTAAATGTTTTTGATTTTTCAATTTAGCCTACTTCAAACGTAGTGTTTTTTATTTATTTTAGGAATATATATATGTATATATACATATTCATAAATGCATTTTTATACACAAACATACTCACAAATATATTTACACAACATATAGAAACAAATACACCTAATATTTTTGTAATTTACTCAAATCATAGTATATTTTAGAATTTCATAATAACATAATAAATTTAATATATTTTATGTGCTTAATTGGTAAATTTTATTTAATACTACTGTTTGGGTATTCAATTTTAATTTTTTTATTTT
Source organism: Viscum album (assembly GCA_963277665.1). NCBI lineage: Eukaryota > Viridiplantae > Streptophyta > Magnoliopsida > Santalales > Viscaceae > Viscum > Viscum album. The sequence goes on from OY728143.1 coordinate 1,569,062,750, forward strand.
CTTAATTTATTTTTGAATTTGATCATTTTCTATTTTTATTTATATAAATTTATTTACTATGTTTTAGTATTTTTAATATGTATTCATCCACTTCAATATATATATATATCCATATTTTCTAATAACATATATTTAATTAATAAAACTTATACATTTTTCATCATTTTTAAAGAGTACTCATTTTTAATTATTCAATTTCACTCATTTTTAAGATGAATGTATTTAAGATTATATATCCTATAATAATGTTAAAAATACATTTTTTTCATAAATATTTGTAATTAAATATTTATAAATAAATATATCAATAATTATAAATTTATTATATCTATAATTATTATAAATAAATAATAATTAAGTTTTTAAATAATTATTTATATAATTATAAATAAATATAATCATTTATTTTAATTATTATAAAATCATAATAATTTTTTTTTAATAATTATGAAATTATAGGAAAGTGATTTACATAATTATAACATTATAATAAATTTATTTAAATAGTAATAAAATTACAATTAATTATTTAAATAATTACAATTATAAAAAATTTATCATTACATTTTTATTGCTAATAATGATAAATCTTAATCAACACTAAAAAATCTCTTTTAAAAGATATATTTATCTATACTAAAACATTAAAACTCATAAATTTTTCATTTATCAATACAATTTTTGCGCTGATAAAGATCAAGATTTATCATCATTAAAAAAATAACTAATAAATATTTACCTTTTCAGTGCTTATAAATTTTACACTGATAAAAGGGATGTTTTTTAGTGATTTTCTAAAATCACTATTAAATGTGTCCCTGATCTATTTAAAAAACCGTAAACAAAACTCTTTTACTCAGGATTCTCAAGATCTCATGGAACTCCCCTACTACAAGCATAACTCCTCTATTTTCCTTCATATTAATCAAGGCTAGAATCCAATGTTTGTTATTTTCTACTCTTCCCCTACCTTATTTTGTTTTTTTCGGTTCCATATTTTGTTTTTTTGTTCGATTCCTAAACATGACCAACCCTACATCTCTTTTATTATCTTCTAAAATAATACATGTGTGGTTCTATTTCATAATTTTTCACTTTTCAAATGAATTTGAGTTTTTATCTCTTTTATTTCTAGAGACACACGTAGAATGTTTACTCTCCTCTTGACATTATCAAGGCGTCCTCCCTTCCCCCCTTAGTTTTTTCATCATTATAATATTATAGGGTTCCAAAATATAGGTGGTCTCTCAAATAGAGTTCATATTATATACTAGATTTTAGATTATAAAGGCATAATTGTGATGGTTTTTAAGGATTTGCGGATACCAATTTATGGCCCCCATTCTTGTGTGATAAACATATAGGGACCAAGGTGTGTTTAAAAATATTTAAAACATTTTTTTAGATTTTTGTTATTTATGAAAATTTCCAATCAATGAAATGAGTTGTTTAGATTTATAATTTTGATGAATAAATTTTTATTGAATTCAAAAAAAATCAAATTAATTATCCATGTTTCAGAAATTATTTTGTTGATGAATGTTTTGATACTTTTTCTATTAATTAATTTAATATTATAAATAAACATTAACCATGAATTACAAAAACTGATTGAGAATTTATTTGGTTATAAAAGCATGCTCAATTGTATTTTTTAAATTTTCCTAGATTGGATAGAGGTGAGAAATCATTCGGTAAATGGATATAGAAATACACAACAACGTATAAAGAGTATATTTACCAATAGAAAGTGAGTTATCCATGGTTGGATAGTTGATCAAGAAAACAATAATAAGTTATTTATTAATAGATTTACTAATCAAAATATAGTGATAATTAATTCATAGGTTAATAAAATAATTTGAAATGTAATATAACACTGGGAATTACATTATAGGGAACCAAAATTGATTAAAATATACATTTGATGGATTAGATATTTCTGACATATTAGTCATGTAATTCATTATCCATTTCCAAAATGAAAAAACCACAGATATATTATTTTTTATATCCTTGAAACATAAATATAAATTTAAGCATATATATACTTTTATTAGTTGTTACGACATATGACTAGTGTAGATTTTGGTGGGGAATTAAATATATGATATTGTATGAATGAACATGGATAATTTTACAAATGATTTCTCATCTCTTATAAATCGCAATGATCATCATATATGGATTGAAACATTTGTTGAAACACCCAATGAATGATGTGCTCTGATGTGATAAAATTATCAGTTTCCATGAGATGGCAGGTGATGCTCGAGGTACTATTCATTAAATGTAGAGTCCCTTTAAAGGAATAAAATCCCAAATTTTTTGTTGAACCTTTGTTTTGATTCCATATCCAAACCTCCCTTCTAATTTGACCACAAATCATCACTTGGTTAATGCACTAGCACTACTTCAATGATCGTGGTTCATCGAGAATATTTCTATGATTGAAGGCTACTATAATATCCTCAAAGGCTATAATACTTTTTATGGGGATACCTCTCTCCAATATTATATTTTAAAACCGATAATATCATTATGATTATAATATCTCGACATTCCATGGGGTAATTTTAGATCTACATTTATCTATGTTGTATAATTTTCAATGATGGTGAGGATTTATGGTTTCTCTAAGATTTTATTGTAATATATCATAATATAAATTTAGGATTGTATGGAATAAATTAATTTCACTTATAAGAGTAAAAAAATTATAGATCAATATTGAACATAAGATGAAAAATTAACCCTTTATTGGATTTATGTTATTGTAGGGATCTTTTGGTGGATTAAAAAAATTTCCCAAATTGAAAAGTGACGAATACTTGATTTGAAAAAAGAGATGTCAAATGCATGTGGGGTGAGAATAATTTCATAAAGACCATTATAGTGGATATATTCCAATTCTTCTTTAATTGTGGAGAATATTTGAGTGATTACACTAGTGTAGGTTCCTATGAAACTTAAATCTGTATACTTTTGATTGTATTGCATATCTACATGATTGATTGGGCTCCCAATTTCATAAAAAACATCATCCAATCATTGTGGTTCCTATGTTCATTGATGAAAAACCTCCTGAATAGTGTTGGGAGGAAGGCTAGTTTGAAAGATGGAATGAGTAACCTCAAATCCATCATCAATATATATAAGGAAATCAAGAGACTAGGGAAGGATTAAATAATGGAATTAAAGGTTAGTTGTACTATAGTATTGAATTATTATATCTCTATTCATGATAGTACCAATTTTTATTCAAGATGCATGAAATTGTAAAATTTTATTAATGAAGTGTATTGATTTGTTTTTATTCAAGAAATGTTAAATGTTTGACTACTCATGTTGACAATGTCTTATGAACATGATGATATTTCCAATCTCAATCATGAAAAGACTGTTAATGATGAAACTACATAATTATTATGTGATAATCAATATTTTGATGAGAAAAAGTAAAAAAACAACAATGATGTATCATTATAGTGTTGAATAAAACTATCAAGGCAAGAATTCTAGGTAAAAAATATGAGGTTGGTTGTATTCAACGTAGATAACCTATTGACCCCAACAATTCAACAATCATTAGTTATTTTGGTATCACAATGAGGATGAATATCCTTATTTATATTGGCTAAAAAAACCATGCCCAACCTATAACAAAGGAAATCCTCTAGAAATATATATTTGCAATGTTACAGTATACTTCATATATTTAACTAAAAAATTATATACTTTAAATTTGATTTAATGTTCATTATTCCTTGAAACAATCATTTATTTTAGAATTTTTCCATATGAAAATTTTATTAATGACCACCAGATATCCCATAGAGGCTTCTAAACTCTTTTGACGAAGTTACATCTTAGGGTTGCTGAGGCGAAATTAAATCCCCACCACCAGTTAGTTATGAAAACCTTATAAAGTAGGAAACATACACTGATTTCAGTAATCATCACAATGATAATTCATTTTAGGTGAATTGAAGTTTCTAATATATTATTTGAAATTATTTAATTTATCCACGTTGATTCAAAACTGTTCATTTACGAAACAAAAAAATAGTAATGAAAATAAAGAACACACATCAAAACCACTGTACCCCTATCACAATGAAAAAATGCGGTATGCTTCATTAAATAAGAATTTGGTAAATATTTAAATCAAAAATTATAGTTTAATTATTTTATATAAAACAATATATGTTCTTTTTTTATATACATATTTATGAATAAAAATAATGAGCCACATCTATCCCACGTTTTCTGAAATTGAATGAGGCTCGTGTAAATAAAGATGTCATATTAGTTGATGAAAACAAAAAATTAGTATGGGAATCATGTGTATGTATGGAATAATTCTAATTCATTATAATTTATAACAATATTGAATAAAAATAAATTTTTGCATATTTTTTTATATGGTTTAGACAGAAGAATTGGTAATGGTCGTACAACGAGAAATGTGAATTTCAATAGCTTTAAAGTGGTTAGGAAAATGTGTTCATGTTAGAGAATCATGTTTTAGAGTCTCTCCTCAAATATATTTAAAGAAGATAAAATCATTTGTAGATAAATATAATATAATGAGAAGAATTCCAAAAAAAACTCACTACAAGATATAACTTGGTGGTCTGGTTTGGTAGACCAATGTATAAGAAAGGATCAAAGATAACTGGCGGTGGAGAAAAGATCGACACATGAACCAAATGACCCCACTAGAATTGATTCTATTCATTCCCCCAACTTCATAACTTACCCAAGGTAATAAAATATTTCCTTATTCATTCTACTAAATGTGAATCGGACAACTTATGATAACTTTATATTTCTAAAATTCTATTGTGTAGATTTTTGTGTGATTTTTATCAGTCAACAACCATGTACCGCCATGTAGTGATGGGTAAAATGTTTAATATCCCAAGAGACCACTACCCAGTCAACCCTCCCAAAAAATCACATGATAGTGGGGATTTAGGTATCTTATGATCCAACTACTGAGTTTCCTATTGCACATGATGGTTAGGATATTACAATGGTCGAAGATTCTATTGGTGCTCTTATAGCACGCCTATAGAGTTTAATAAAGATACGCGAGGTATGTATTTAGAAAAATTCAAACGAAACAACATTAGCAGTTGATGATAAAAGTTTTAAAATGAGGTATGATAATACAGATGGATAAAGTAGTCGATAAATGAACAGTCAAATGAAAAAAGTGAATCAATAAAGAAAGTAAAATGACATTCCGAGAGTACCTTCTCCCTACAAGTTCTAGAGAAATGTTTTTTATCATTACAACTTCATGCATAGAACTCATTTATGGTTACAACTATGTATTACATTGAACCTGAAGAAGAAATATATGGTGATTCCTAGAGATACGAAATTTGTATCGAGACTCTAAATGAGATTCTCAAGCATGAATGGTTAGGTGTCTCAGTTGTGAATACATACATAAAGTACATTTTTATATTACGTTTGTCCAAATAGTGAAATTAATATTTTTATTAAAGTTTATAACTATTCATATTTTGTACATTCATTTATATTTCAGAAATAGAAAGTGAAGATCATGCAAAGCCCAATTTAGATTCTTTAATCCCTTCATCATTTCTAGGCCTGTAATTACATTTAATAATGAAGAAATTAAAAAAAAAATTCTAAATTAGATTAATAAAAAATAATCAGATGACATACTATTTTTAATCCCTACAGTGAAATGGTAATACTCTATGATCTAATCACATAAAATATATTTTTTATTTTTTTCATTACTTAATTGTTTTTTATTTTTTAGGAAGCCCTTTATGCTAATAGCAATCACCCTAGACAACCCCAAATATTTATTTTTTAGGAATCAATGCATTGGTTTCAAGCCAACTAACCACACATGACATGTATTGTGAATATATGATACACTACAATCAGTATTTTATAGATAACCATCAAATTATATGCATATTCTGTGTGTTAAATAGAATTTTGTTATGATAGGTATGTCACTAAATATAGGCTAGCTCATGGCATGAAAACTGTGAATGAAAATATAAAGCATGTGGATTGCTATAAATGGAAAAACAATTAATGTATATATAGGAAAATTGATCTAAAAAAAATCAAAATAGTTCACTTATTTTTGTCAATATTTATGCAGTATCTGAAACAAGTTAATGATATTTATTGTGGATATTATGATTGTAAATTTATGTGATAAATTGCAAATCATGAAAAGACCATCATCCCCCAACAACTAATTTCTAATGGTAAATAAAATTTCATTAAATATATTTCATTATCATTTGTTTGTCTATATTTTTTCAATTTAATAAATATTGCCGACAATAGTGTTACTCAAAAGATGAAATAATGATTTATAGAGACAAGTGAGAAGCATAATTTTCATCAGAATGTATATTTAAAACATATTTAGGTGATTACCTACTATATTTGTGATCTAGTATGAGTTATGACCTTCAAAAGATATTTGGTTTGTGGATCATTAGTGTCAGAATGCTTATATGTTATTTTTGATCTCTTCATCTTGGAAAAGTGTATTGGAGGAAATTAATTTGTTTTAAACTGCTGACCTAAAACCATTAATATTTTTGGGAAACCGTAGAGGTGGAGAGGTAGGTCCATGTGATGGTAGTGGTGGAGGTGGTTGTGAAGGTATAGGCTTGGTCGGAGTCGAAGAATGACATCTAAGAGGAGGCAGAGGTGAAGACTGCGGTGGAGACCGAGGCAGAAGAGTATACGAAGCGTTGTCTTACAAACAATAAAATTATTGCGAAATGAATTACAATAAGGATCATAAAATGATTTTTTATGATAAAAATTATTTAAAATTTTACACAACACATGCCACTTACGATAAGATCCACTGTGCATCTCTTTAGTTTAAAATGAAATTTTATAAAAAACACACACGAAATACTAAAAACTAATAAAACACATTCAAATAATATAGTTACTTTAGGAATAATATCTATACATTATTTTTTACATTTAGGGATCACCATAACCTCAATCTCATGCATGGTGTAACAGGTACGACCCCAAATTTCTATTATAAGATTAAAATTGACAATTTAATACAAAAAAGATTCCCTCACTAATAAACTAGAAAACATTCTTGTATTTTCTAAATAATATAGTACAACAAATCATAATTCAATTTATGATATGTCTGAATTAGTCACATGTCAATCCCACACACGATTCCACCTATATGGCTCAAAGTGCATGTTTCTAGTTTAAAATGACATTTTAGTAAAGGACAAATGTGGAATAATCAAAACTATGGAAACACATAATTATTGTTTTGATACTTTAGGAAAACAATTCATGAGTCATTTATAATGTGTATCATTCAGGAACACCTCAATATGACACTTTAAGTGACCCGTATGACTCCAAGTGCTTCTTTTTTATTCAAATTTGGCATGAATTTTTGTGAAAAAAAACATTGGGATTGTTTTGGTACTTTAGTAAAAAGATATGTACATCATTTGTGATGTTTAGGTATTAAACACACCTCAATCAGACACATCGTTTGACTAGTATGACTCCATGTCTCATTAATTTTTTTAAAATAGAAATTTTAATTCAAAAAAGTTTCACTCACAGAAAACAATGAATGCATGCTCAGAGTTACTTGATTATTTGGGAAATTGATTCACAATGCATTTGTGACAAGAGTGAAGTAGTCTCATGTCAAACCAACACATGATGCCACTTTTATGTCTAAAAGTGCACATTTACAGTTTAAAATGATATTTTTTAAAAACACATGAAGAATAATAAATACTAGGGAAATTCATTCCTATTATTTTAATACATTAGTAAAATGATTTCTGAGTCAGTTGGGATGTGTAGTATTCATCCGCACCTTAATCTGACACACTTTTTGACTAGTATGACTCTAAGTGCATCTTTTTTATTCAAAATTGACATTAATTTTTGAGAAAATATACAAACATAGTCAAAATCCATAATATTTAATCAGAATATTTTGGAAGTTTAGTAATAATATTCCAATGTCATTTGGGACATTTAGGGATTAACCCCATCTCAATCTGATGGATGGTGTGACTGTTGTGGCTCTAAGTGTCTGTTATCAGTTTAAAATTGACATTTTAATACATAAAAGTATCACTCATTGAAACTGATAAAAATAATTCATATTTTACTGTTAATTTTGGATAATGATTCATAATTAATTTGTGATGTGTATGTATCAGTCTCATGTCAAAAACACACATGATTGTCCATGTATTGATCAACGTGTTTGATACTAGTTTAAAATGACATTTTAGTAAAAAACACTTGTGGCATACTCAAAACCGAGGAAACACATTTTTTGATTTTATAACTTCGTAAAATGATATATTAGTCATTTTGGAGGTGTAGAATTTAGAAGAGGCTCAATACGATGCACGATGTGACTTGTATGACTCAAAGTGTGTCTTTTTTATTCAAAATTGACATTAATATTAGTGAAAAAATATCTGACATACTCAAAACCACAAAAATGATTTCAGATTTTCATTCATACTTTAAGAAAATGACACAGACGTAATTTTTTATTTTTATGGATCATCTAAACCTAAATATTATTCAAAGTGTGACAGATATGGCTCCAAGTGTCCATTATCCGTTTAAAATTGACTTTTTAATACAAAAGTGTCGCTCACTGAAAACATAGAAAACACACATGGATTGCATTGATAATTTGTGAAAACGATTCATAATTAATTCGATATGTGTATGAATCAATCTCAGGTTAAAACAACACATGATTCCACCTATATGGCTCAAAGTGTGTGTTCTAGTTTAAAATGACATTTAGTTAATTTAAACATGTGGCATACTCAAACTGAGGAAACACATCATGATTGTTTTAATACTTTATGAAAATGTTCTATGAGTCATTTGGGACATGTATAATTCATCTTCACCTCAATCCAACCTATATGGCTCCAATTTCATCTTATTTATTCAAAATTACCATTAATTTTAGAAAAAATATCATTAGACAAACTCAAAATAGATAAAATTCATTCGGACAATTTTGGTATGTTTGTACAACGATACATGTCATTTTTGATGTGTAGGGATCAATCACACCTCAATCTGATGCATGAAGTGATCATTATTAATCAAAGTGCATCTTTTTTTCCAAAACTAACATTAATTTTTATAAAAAAACAACTAAAATACTCAAAAATAATAAAATACAATCTGATTGTTTTGGTACTTTAGTAAAATGATCCATTGGTAACTTCTGATGTGTCAGAATCAGTCACAGTTTAATTTGTCTCACGGTGTGATCGGTATGAATCCAAGTGTGCTTTTTTATTTAAAATTTACATTATGTTCAGTTAAAAAAACAACTAATAAACTCTATAATATTGTTTTCTTTATCTTGTATTTGTTTTGGAAATTATATTTCATTTAAATTCAAAAATTTTGTCTTATTTTGGTAATTTGTGTTGCGTTTCTTCTGATGCATTGTGTTGTTTCTGCATGCAACACATGTTTCTACTGATGTAGTGTGCTGCAACATTACAATGTTATTTTCACCATTATTAGAACTACTAAATGTTCTGATTAACCTACCCTTTATAAGCACTTTTAAAAAAATTGATAAAGGATTCCTTTATCGTTGCTTATATAGGTGCTGATAAATTCTGTCTTAATTATGAAATTAAAATAAGCTGATAAATCATTATTTTATCAGTGCAAATAAAAACTCTCATAAATCATAATTTTAATAGACGTTTTTAAAGCACTAATAAATTGTCTATTTATCAATGCTAAATAAATGTTCTGATAAATGGGGTCTTTCATCAGCACTTTTAAAAGTTCCTATAGAATAATAATTTATCCTCTCTTTTATTTACACTGGTAAATATGCCCTTTATCAGTGAATTTTTAGTACTAATAAAAGATATGGACTTTTATCCACACTAAGGTAGTCATCACATTTGTAGAATTGATAAACGAAGATTTTTTCACTATTAATGGTGTGTTTTGGAGTATTGGTTACATAAAAACAAGTTCATTCATAGACATCTATTTGGGGTAAAGGAATAAGCAGTTTCAGGAAACTCATCTCATTATTTAGAGCAGAAGAATTAAAAATAACATACCTATTTAGGTTTTCTTGTTATAGTGACTGTATTCAATTAATACACACTGTTTTAGTGTAATGGTGTGGATAGTGTGTGCACTGATTAGAGTAAAAGTATTTCACATTTTTAAGTGAACCCAAAAATTTAGTGTGCACATATATTTATGTTTGAAAATAGAAAGTGAACAATTTTTACATGCATGAATTGATATGAGAATAAATATTCACTGAATAATTAAATGAGATAGTGTGTTCAATTTTAGGAAGAATAAAAAAAATAAGTAAATAGAAATAAAATAATGTGTACATTCATGCATACGGAAACCAATATGTGTATGATAACATTTGTTAATAAGCTCTATATTGTGTGATAAGTTGTAAAAGTCATAGTAGACAAATGAAAATCATTATACATGTATAAGTTTAAGTGTTCAATGTAGTGTAATTATTGATTCCAAAATATTCATTTTCATTAAAAATAAATTATACACTCAATTTATGGTATTTTGTAATCAAAACTACTATACAATTGTATATTGTTGGGTGTTTAAGATAATGTTATTGGACAATCTATATTCTGATGATTTTATTCAACCCTAAAAAATTGTGATGATTTTGAGATTAGCTAATATTTATGTTTTTCAATAATCACAATAAAGTTTGTGATTTAAGGTAAAATAAGATAAAGAATAATTATATTTTATTTTTCACTAAAGAAGAAAGATGTTAACACACTACTATAAAATATTTCATATAATTATACGTTAGTGATTAGAGGCGCAAGAAAGAGTGAATGACCAAGTTAATAATTATATTAATTATTATTTTTGTTAGGATGATTTATTTTATTATCAGTCTATATAATATTCGAAATATTGGGATTGAAGTTAGAATAAAAATAAGTTCGTCATTTTGTTTTCCACTTTAAAGAATCAGACGGTTTATCTCATAATGCTTTGCATGTTTCAATGTGAATAAGATATTGTGGAATAATAAAGCTACATTGTGACATCCAAAAATAGTATCAATAGGTAGAAGAATTAATTAGTGTTATAAAGAACCATAATAATTAGAATACTATCTTCCGAAGGAGTATAAATATCTTTCCAAGAGCTATAAAACCTGAACATTAAATTTACTATAGTGTATTACAAGGGAAATGGATTCTCAGATATGCTGAAACCATGCATAACTAATTTTTTTTCTAAGTGGTTCTATGTGAAAGATTACTTATAAACCATTCCTAGGACTATATACTCTTATTGAGTTGTAAACCTTCTAAAACATTCATGTTTTATTATTTACTGATTTAATTTTGTTTCCTTTAAGATGGAAATTAGAATAAGATAATTGATATCCTAAAAGTTCGAAGAGTTAAAGGGATACAATGTTTAATTGGATTAATAAGTCCCCAAAACTGATTCACCCCCAGTGTTTGGAAGATCCTAATCTGGTCTTTTCCATTGGTATTAGAGGGATGGTTCACCTATGTTGGATTAGTTAATTTAAAGTTGTTATCTTTTAATGATTTGAGTTTCTTTCATAAGTAAAAAATGACCAGAAGTATTGGTGATGATTTAGATATATCTAAGAATAATTCTAAATAAAATAATCTTATTTTCTACACCAATCGTAGATCAATTAAACATAGAGGGAATTGATGAAGGACATATTTCTTGTGTATCAACGAATTCCCTTTCCAATTAACATTTTATTTATAATGAATAATGGAAAATAATGTAAAATTAAATTTTGAAAATTAAATGGGATATATAAGATAATGGGGCTCAATATTGACACATTCATTTCGAAATAACTTTTATGGTATTGAAAACAAATAAAAGGGGGTGATTTAAGATCCCACACTGTTTATGAGTTTTATTTGTTGTTAATGATAGTCATTTATTAACAATAGTGATCAATGCGATATGAATATTTCATTAATGTTAATATAATGTAGTTTTTTCAAATTTATTGGAGTTTGGCAGATGTTTTGAAGTCATGATATTTTAAGAAACATCTTTTAACGACATTGAGTTTCCAAGGTAATGCATGGAATATTATCAAGTATTCATTAGATGACATTAGATGTCATTCTTGCATAATTATCCAAGTAACTCTGACGATTGGTGAACAGATCTTCATATCAAATTCATGTATTAAAGGTGATACATTGTCTACAATAAATAACTTTTATTATTGGTGACACATTTATAACAACAATTATTTGGAGGAAAAAGATATAGTTTTAATTTATATTCTGAAAATAATAGAGAAATTTAAGAATGACAATGTAAATATTTAATTTCTTGAAGATAGATTAAAAAATGAAATTTTTCATGAGGGAATAAGGTTTCTAGGAATATATTTAAATGTATCCCTAATAAATAATATATATTTTTCTTTCACATATATTTTGTTGTATGTTTTGGGAAAAAATGTTACCAACCAAGGCCTTCTAAGGGGGGTAGTTCAACCACATATATGGGGAGGAAGCACATCCCATGTGGGAGCTAAACCGTGGACGCACTATAATGGGGGCAGGAAGGGGGTATGAATAGAATGGGTAGGTTGAAATCAAGCCCATGTGTGAGGCCCGCAAAGCACATGACTAGGATGTATATAGGTTGGGCGTGAATCCTAAAAATCTTGTGGAGAACATGTGTTCCGACCCGTGTGGGTGTGCAATGTAGTTTCATCTGGGTGCCAAACCCAAGGCTATCTAAAAGAAATGATGATTATATATTGGGTTATAAAGTGGTGGTATTCAACAAATGGGTTTCTATGTGGAAATAATTGTCATGGTTACTATTCCCATGATTAAAAATATAAGGACATAACACATCCATCTGATCAGAGGTTATCCAAAGATCATCCTGTCCCCAATCAGTCATGTCATACCTCATAAACATGAGATGTCCTTGAACCCCAAATTTTGAAGATCGAACATCACCTGAGAAAAAACTATTTATCGACAATCAAGCATGGTGATTTAATTAAACAAGAACAACCCTCATGTTGATACGCATGCATGCTATGGTTTTCATGAAATGAAAAATATGAAGAAGATGGTTTGACCAAAAGAAAATGGAGTGGAAGATATTGATTTTTTCCTTTGAAATGAAAGGTGGAGTTCATGTTTGTGCATACAAGCAGGTTCGTATGACGCCATCCTGATGAGGTCGTTCCAAAACCAGAGAATTTGAGATCATGTAAAAAATAAACTCATTAATATTTGACATCATTTTAACAAATGTTTGAAGTATTCAAAGCCAAGATCATTGGATCTTTATATTTAACGTTGGAATAGTTTAAAATTTGGGATATATTCAGGGAATCTCTCTAAATGAAGCTAGTGGTTATGGATTTAAATATTGAGACACTGAGATGAGGTAAAGTGTCTTCACTCACATTATTTTGAGATCTCGTGATTGATATAAAATATTGATCCTTTACTATTCAATGAAAGAGAATCAATGAAATAGAATCCTACAATGAATTAGGAAGTAGAGTCTCATGAACATTCTTTGTCTCACAAAAGATATCTACTCACTTCTATTTTCGTGAAGTTGTTCTCATATTATATTTCTTCAAGGAATAAATGAAAACCATTCAATTTCATGGAGAGGAGAACTGTCTACCTTCAACCTATGTTCATTATAATTGAATCACTTCAGGAAGAAATTTTTCCATGAATCTCTTGGATTTCATGGTCAATTGATTACATGAGATAGTGAGTTCTTAATCTCACTTTGTTACATTAAAATCAAGGCCCTTTTTAGAAATCTGGTTTATAAAAAGGATGAAGCAGTTGGGAACACCTCAATTCATACTTATGTGAGGAAGATTAGAAACTCACAAACATATTCTGTTTTTCAAGTAATTGTTAGTTTATGAAATACATACACAATATTTACATGAGAATGAGTTTAAAATTTGTGCATTAATCAAGTGAGGAGGAGTTCACATGATTCAGTGAATAGAAAAATATAGTGTGTGCATATATCTGTGTGAAAAAATATAATTTCAAAAATCAATGAATGCATGCATTGAAATGAGAATGTATATTAACATAAATAACAAAAGGATATAGTGTGTAAACTTGTGAGAAGACGGTTGAATAAATTTTGAACATAAATAAAATAAATAGTACATGCATGGATACATAAACCGATATGCACATGAGAACATAAATTTGTTTTCTCTTGATTGTGTTCCATGGTGTAAATGTTTTAGATGACTCATGAAGAACCTTATAAATACATAAGATGATGTTTTAGGGTATTGTAATTAGTGCTCCCAAAATATTCTGTTTCACTAAGAAGAACTAACACCCTCATATTTTGATATTTTTTATTGAAGAAAGATAATTTGAAACTACTACACAATTGCATATTATTGTTATTTAAAGAGAAACGTATTGGCCAATCTATATTTATATAATTTTATTCAGACCAGAATAATTCTGATTGTGCTAACATGATATGATATTTTTATGTTTCTATAATCGCAAAGAATTTTGTGATCCTAGCAATAAGATGTGGTATATTCAGTATAGTTTTTTTCTCACTATATAATAAAGTGATCAAGATGCTAATATAAAACATTGCATATATTTTCATTTCAATGACTAGAGGTAGAATGTGGAGTGACTAACAACATCAATATTCAGTTTAATAATCATTTGATTAAGCAATAACTTTATTATTATCTGTCCATATCATATTCAAATTATTGTGACTGAAGTTAGTAAAAAGGATATGCATCTTTTTTATTGATGTTGTGAAGAATAATATTTTTTTCTTTCATTCTTATTTACAAGTATCCATAAGTGGAATAATTATTTTAAGAAATAATAAACACTATTACATTAAATAGTTGTCTCAACATGTGTAATAAATTTTTGGTTTTATGAAGAACTTTAACAAGGGGAAGACTGTCTTTAGAGGCAGTATAAAGATCTATCTAAGAGCTATAAAACAAGAAAATTCAATTTAGTATTGTGAATTTCAGGTGAAAGGGTATATCCAACATACTTTAACCAGACCAAAGGAATTTTTCCTAAGTGCTTATGTGGTCTTGATTTTTTCTCGATCATTATATGTTCTAGATACTCTTATTTAGTAGTGATCATTCTAAAAAAAATTTGTGCTATTAAATAATAATTTAATATTCTTTCATGGGATAGGAAAAATAGAATAATTGAATTAATATCAGAATAAGTCATGGAGGTAAATTGATAAAATGTAGAATAAGATTAATTGTCCCTAACATTGACTCACCCTCATCCCCTCTCAGTGTTAGGAATATCCCACCCTAGTCCATTCATAATTATCCACCCTTAAATTAATTGAGTCCCTTCAATTTTAATCATTGTAACTTCTATATGTAACTCAGAATTATCCATAATCCACTAGATTATCATGTGTTTTTTAGGATGTGCAATGTGATTTATCCATTGGAAAATTATTAAAATATCACAATAAATAGGGATAACACATTCATAATTTCACATAGTATTCTACTAAATTATTTAAATCTACATCTAGAGGTAATAAATTCCCACAAACCATGAAACTGGTTAATATGATAATTATACTACTAGGGGTTTTTCAAACTCAATATCCTATTGTTAGTGAAAACATACATTACAATAGAGACTAGAAAATTGAGACTCAAAACTGAGTATCTAATTCATTAGTAGTTGATGCATATGAATATTCTTGTTCACATGGTTTTTTGGTAATATCTAAATCATTTTAACTTAGATATTCCCAAGATTCACCTTTTTTATATATATAAAAATTTGAATCCTCTTTTATTAATAATATTTTTCACATAAAATTTTATGAAACTCTATATTTATCTTCCTTAGTGTGTTCAGGAGAGAAACAGTGTTCATATTAGGAATTATATTTCATGATAGTGTGTTTTGAAAAATTTCAATGTTTCCCTGTCTAACACCCATTCTGATGGGTTGTTCATCAAGGAATCATCCTCAATATCCCTCACACCCATGGTTCCTTCTAGTTCCATATATTATAAAAACCCAAATAGTTTACATGAATGATGATCATTA
Organism: Viscum album; assembly: GCA_963277665.1. Classification (NCBI taxonomy): domain Eukaryota; kingdom Viridiplantae; phylum Streptophyta; class Magnoliopsida; order Santalales; family Viscaceae; genus Viscum; species Viscum album. The sequence goes on from OY728143.1 coordinate 1,569,078,967, forward strand.
TAAGTAAATTATCATAAATAACTACAGGAAAATTTGAAATGTGGATGCCACGCCTTATATCACTATCATCTTAAATTATAAATCTTATAACACATCTTTTATTAAACTCAGTTCTACCGAAATCACTCTCAGTTTGACATATATAATTCTTGGTTCAACATATGTTGCATTGGGTTTTTTTCTCTCATACCTTTTAACCTCATCCTTAAAATGGATATCCCAAATTACCTAGAAAATCCTTAAAATATTCTAAATCCAATAATAATTGATATCAATACTCTGAAAACCCAAATTATCCTTCCTTAAAAAACATTAATCATTCCTATAATCATATACCCATGTATTTATATACCTTAATCATAAAATATAAAAAAAATCGTTTTAGAAAAACTATTTGAATCCCTAAGAAATAAAATCACAATGAGATAATATATCCCAAAAATATTTACTCCATCGTTAACTATTAAATTTTATTAACCTATTCTTAATAAAAAATTCATTATATATCAAAATCAAAAATTGGAGATTAAATTATCTAAAAATATCAAGAATTAATTATCAACCCAAGGGTTACTAATTGATATCTTACTCAGTTTTATTAATGCTAATCAATAATTTATTACCTCAATATCAATAATACATTAAACATAAGAGTTTTTCATAGCTCATTCATGTGTTATAAAATGGTTATCCACAAAATATATCATTTTTGTAAAATCAATTTTCAAATATATTGATAAAATTATGTATTTGTTTTCATACCCTTTATATAAAATTCCTAAAATAAAAAAAAATACATAATTCACATATTCCTCAAAAAAATTATAATATAACAGAATATCATAGATAATTATCACCCCAAAATGACCATGTCTAAGATTTTAAAGAAAATATCAATATCAAAACCATAGGGAAAACTATGAAACTTTTTTTTTTCATTATAATACACATATACTATAATTATCAATGATTCAATTATACTTTTTTTTGTTACAAATGTAACACATAGTAGTTTTTGAATACATACCTTTATCCTCTTCATTTACATGATATTGTTTCAACCATATCTAAAACGAAATTGGTTATAATAATAACAAATGTATGAACATGAAAACATTTATATGAATATGTGTTCATTTATGAAACATATTATTTAATGTAAGATACTTTTAGATCAACATATGCCTCCTGTGTTTAAGCCTTTGTTATCCAGGGTAATTTTTCCTATGAAAATATGTAACAAAATTAGTTAACATAAATATTAAATCCATTAAAAATTTTCCTAACGTGAATTTGAATAACTGAAGCATATCCATCGAGAGTATCTATCCAGGTGTTCAGTGTTATTCTGACTCATCATGCATTATGGTGATGATTTAGTAAAAACTATACCAACCCATTTTGGGGTGATTACCCTTAGGTGCATCTATATCATGTCCGCATCCACATGCCAGTATCAATACAAAGAATTTTTCAATGAAATCCATCTAATCTCTACATTATCAAAATATTTTGATGTCATTCACATACATAGACATATTCCTATGGTTTTTACTGATTTTTTTTTATCTTGATCCCCAAATAAAATGTGAATTGTTTATATAACATTAAATCATATACTATTAAGAAGAATTATATGTACTATTGAATATGTGACACATCTTTAATTTTATTCCCCAAATTATCCCCAATACAAATAATAATATACAATGTTATCTAACCACTTCCTTTAATACAAACTATGAAGCCCTCATCCCAGCCTTCTAAATCTAGTTCTAGAAATACATACTTACAAACTAATTTTTTCCCAGTTGTAGGATCCTAGATATAACCATGATTAATGAAAAAATAAAAAACAATTATTTAATATCTTACATCTGAATCATATTTCCCTTTTTATATATTCTGAGAATTAGTGAGAAACATAATTTAATAATTCCCAATTACATTGTATCAAAAGTTAGTCATTCCCATCAAATATGATATTTTTTAATTAATAATTATCCTTTAACATTTCTATCATATTCATTCACATGTTTTATCCTTCTAAACATGCCATCTATCATAAGTTCCTTCATAACCTAGGTAAATTGAAACATAATAAGGGTTGAGCTAATACTTATTAAGGGATATATATAATTTATAAATCATGAAATAAATACAAAATAACATTATTGTAGGTATAATTAAACAGTAGAAATACATAATCAACATAAAACTAAGAGTCTGAAATATTCATGAAAAAATGGAATCATAGAAAAAATAATAATGAAGTCATACTAATATAATGCATAATTTTGAATATAAAAAACCTAATGCCAATAACATGTTCTAAGAGACTTAATTGTGTTCCAGAATTCACATAAAAATCTTTCTGAATTGGTAATACATATACAAAACACCTTAACCATTTTCTTTCACTATACCTTTCAATGTATCGAGCAATTATTTAATTCTTGGCCACACCTGCTACTTAATTAATTCTAATTCATTCACCATAGGAGTAAACAAGATCATCCATAAAATTTTATAAGGACCATTGGCATAAATAAAAACATAAGTATCTCTAAAATTAAGAATTAAAAATATAGATACATGATCAACCCATATTAGAAGATAACAATAATTAGGAATTCCTATACTTTTCCCCATGTAAATAAAAAGATAGCATGATCGAAGCACAATTTGAGAATGAATGTGGATGGAAAAATAATACATAGTCAACTTTATATTAATAATCCATATTTGAATAATATTAAATGAAATCGCAATACTTTTTCCCATGTCAATAAATGAACATTTTTTCTTAGTTAACTACATCCAATTTGAATTATGTCAAATGTGATGTTCACATCATATAGACCAAGTAGTATACGACTATGTTAAAAACTGGATAATAAGATCATAATGCTTTCAAAATATTATGCTATAAGGGTTTAAAGGAAAATAACCCTAGTGTGACAACGGAAATTTATCCGGACATTTTTTAAATGAAAAAAATCAATTCAAATGATTTCTTCGAATAGTGCCACAAAAGAAGGGATATAGAATGGATTTGGTTTACACTACATGTTTAATCTCTTAGATGATAACATATATATATCGTGAAACCTAAATGATGTTAGTGTTAATAATTATGGAAATTATTATGTAAATGGAAGATAAAACATAAATGATTTTTTTTAAATAAAAATAAAATTTATATAAAATATAAAATCAACATGTCACTTTCAATGGTAACTTTTATAAATGTGAAAATAAATATTTAAAAAAGAATACATTTAAAAATAAAAAACAACAATGGTTCTTAAAAAAGAAATAAATATTATATGAGAAAATGGGTATAGGAAGAAAATAATTGAAAAAATGAATGAAAAAACACATTTATCAATTTCAAAATAAGTTTTTGTAAAACTCATATTACAAGTAGGGTAAATAAAAATCATTTGTTTTAAAACATAATTTCCCCTAAAGGAATTTTAAAATACCATATAATAACATATTATGATTGGATAACCCTTGAATGCAAAAATAATATTTCAAGATGGAACATTATAACTCAATGAAAATAGATTCCAATTATCAATGTCCCCTACAGGGAACATACTCCATGAATTATAAAGAATTTGAAAAGTGGTTTATATGATAAAATGTAAATAATGAAAGAATAAAAAATTATAAAATATAATGGAATATATTTCTCATAATATATGAAATATTTTCATGTTAATTATAATATCTTAATGAATGAAAATTGAGTTACTAAAAACCCATATGACTAGGGTAACAATAGAGTCAACAGACATTTGATTAAAAAACATGATATGGATTATTTTATCCCATGAATATTATGGAAATTATTTATAGAAAATCATGGTATAATAGTTTAATAGAACATTATATAAGGTAAAGAAGGGGGAGGACATGTATCATGTCTTAAAATTTTGAATTGTGACCAATAAACCACTTATATATTGAGTAAAACTTATATAAAAACCCTTTGAGTGGGGGGGGGGGTGTAATTGCACTTTAACCATAATGATTAAAATATAATTCATTATATTATCTCTCATATAGTTATTATATAATCACATTATTGAAATCAGTTTCATAATACCAAACATGTCTGAAACAGTGGAATTCGAGAATAAAACCCTTGTATCTTTCATGATTCATTTTTCACTTTCACCAAATGTCTTAAATAATTATGTTGTGTTCATTAAATAAATACCCAATAACAATATTCATAAACATAACCATATATAATAATAATTTATAAACATTTTATACGTATAAATGTTTGTTACTTTTGTATCTATTTTCAATAACGATTGTTATTAATCTTTGTCACTTTGAACTAGTTTCACAAAAATAGTGTGAGTATTCATACTTGTTAAAATGTTCCTCATAATGTAATAATTAAAGGTAATATAATATTTTTACATGATAGAATATAATGATAAAATTTAATTGTATCATATTTTTTGTTACAATTAATGGGATAAAATTAGCACGGAGCATATTTTAGTGTTTTGTAATGAAATAGGGGTTATATCTTAATTAACGAGTTAAATATTCATATAAAATAACTTGGAAAAAAATAATATTTTAAATTTTCATATTAAATTAAGCCATTAAATAATTTCCCATAGTCAACCATTATATAAATTCATTCTATGGTCCAATTAGGTGGTTAGACTGACCCAAGAATGACCCAACTATGATTAATTTTTTATTATTTTGTGTTTTAGTTTAAATTTTATTAATTAATAAGCTTAATGATCTTATTTAGTTCTTATTAGTGTGACATTTTATTATTGTATATATAAGGGAATAACCTTAATATAGTACGTAATATAACTACTTTAGACTATAATGTAATATCATACATTCTTAAGGATTTTATGGTTTGTAGATTTATAAAATTATGTCATAACTCACACCTAACAAACCCAAAAATTAAAAAGTGGAAAGAACTTCACATGATCCATTTTTCAAAAAATATGAAAAATTCTAAATAAACTCATTTTTCTTTTCATGAAAAATATTATTGACTTTCATCTTGAATTATTTTTTATTTTCACCAATAATTAAATCATGTGAAAACAATTTATGACATGGGATGCATAAAAATACCATTAATGATTAAAAAAGAAGAAATTTTCTAGCCTAGAAAAAAATATAAAACCAAAAAATTGTTTACCTTTGTAACTATATTTATTTTTCATTTTCAATAAATAATATCAACATTATAACAAATGATTTGTCCTTATAAAAAACATTTAAACTCTTTGAAATAATGTTGAAACCTCATTTTGGTGACATAGAGTTTTATATTCCTAACACATGTCTAACCCATTTCAAAATTAACTGAATCCTAGTTAAATATATTTGAGAAACATCATTGGTAAAATCCCTCATTTACTTTTAATACATGGAAAATTACACAATTCAATAGAGAGCTAAAATAGTTCTCACATGTCGTATAATTTATATCAGGATCACCCATCGTATAAGTTATACCAAAATCACTAATCATATAAGATATATCAAGACAAATCAATTTATATGTTTTATTCGATAAACACAACATCATATATAATTATCCAATACCATATCAGGAATAACATATTTTTGTGATTGTACATTTTTTAGTAAACCCCTGAAAAACTCCCACAAACCCTTATTAAAAAACATTCAGATATCAAAATATCCTTTCATTTTACAAATATATTATCAAAACTGGTCTTATAAGAATCAATAGAAATAGGGTTTTTATTTAATTAAAACATGGAATAATTTATATTAATAAAAAAATTAACATTTATGGTGGTGGGAAATGTTATTGATGATAATTAAGTAAAAATAGAACATTTCTTTTTCCTTTTTGTGAAAACATTCAATGTAAAATACCAAAAATGATTTCATTTAAAAACCATTAAATGAAATTACAGTGTTACAGAAAATAAAAATTATGATTTTTTATGTCCATATAAGTAAATCAAGTAAAAAAATTAAAACAATTTACATTGAAGAAAAAAATTAAATATTTAAAATATTTAAAATTAGGTTTTTAAAGTAAAGCTTCCAATAACTCGAGTTAGAAATGTGATGTATGCCCTTTATATTCAAAAATATAAACCTTATGTTAATTATTTACATTATTAATAATCTATTTGAATTCTATTAATCATTTTATTTTTCTATTACCATGTTACATATAATTAATTATGTTCTCATTAGACATTTTTAGGATATTCATATCATAAGTCTAAAAGGACTTCGGTAGATTTACTATTTTCAATGTAGTAATAATTTCATTATCTATATATTAATAATAATTACATAATTAAAATTTTTAACCATAAATTACATTTTTTAAACCAACCATGATATATGGTTGTGAAAAATATACTACGTTTTAATCATTGAGATAGTAGGCCATACATACATATTAGTAAAAATTTCATTTTTCAATGATCAAGATGGAAAGATGTTAAGTATTATTTTATCTTTAAGTATTTATAATTATAAAATTAGTAATTGTTTTTAAATAATCTTATTTATATTAACCTTGGAAAAAACAAGTCACATAGCTTCATGCAGGATCTATTCCAAAGACATGCACGAACTACATTATCATTTTTCAATGAATCAAAATTTAAAACATCGATGATATATTCATTATAAAGAATGATAAATATTCCATGAGTATTGTATATATATATAATATAATTATATCAATTTATATGATTTTGTAATTGAAAAATGAATTACCTCAGTTCGTGAGAGGATAGTTCACTGTAAACATGAATGATGGTTTCATTTCCCATTTCATGGAAGAAGTAGAAGAATGTAGGTTATTAAAATAACATAAAAACATGTGAGTGTATGTATGATACATTATTTATTATATATTCATCATTTAAGAGTATTTAAAGTAGTTTTATGTATAAATAAATTAAAAATCTTTGGTTTAGAACTATACCTCTTTTTCTGACAACCTCTTTTGGTTTACACTAAATCATTAAAATGATGTTTTCCCAAAAAAAGAATGTAATATTTATAATTTTGATTGAATTTGGGGAAATATTGGGGTACAGATTCACTAAACTAGAGTGCTCAAATATCATGAGGAAGGTAGTAGAATATGTGATCTTTAATAAGTTAAGGGAGGGGCACTCTTGAATTAGTTAGAAAATTAAAATAATATAAATTAATTTCCAAATAAAAATGCATCCAAATTGATATATATTTAGCACAGGATGATTATTATTTATGACAGACTCATCCAGGAAATTTTATGAAATTTTATGTGATGTTTTAACCTTCATTAACCCTTTTATTAATTACTATAGTATAAATGTTTTCTACACTAAAGTGGTAAATAATGAAAATATTAATGGAAATATTTCCAATAAATTGAACATGGTTGATATTATATAACATATAACATTCCCTTTTAATATGATACAATTTTTATTAATATTAAATCATTTAATAAAATTTTTTATTAAAATTTATCATAAATTTTATTTTATAGAAAAATTCATTTAAATTAAATTTCATAATAAAGTGAAAAAAATGAATTATAAAATAATCCATTAAAACCTTTTCACAATGTTATATTGATTTAAAAAACATTTTGGGACACTTTAACTCACCTAAATTATATTATTTTAAGTGTTCTTAAAATCCTTTTCTTTATTTTTCTATAGTTCGTATAGACACATTTTCGGCAATGTGCAAGCATTTATGGTAATAATTTCAAAAATAAAAATTGAAAATTAGTTACCGTGAAAAATAAAATATTATATTTCATATAAATATTTGAAAAAAATATGCCATTTTTATCCCTATCACATGTTATTATAGATATTAGAAACCAAAAAGTGGCATTTTTTTACTTTATCTTTAACCAAAATATTTTAAATGACCAAATAAAATTAAAACGGAAAACGTGCAATTTTTAAATTTCTGTGTATTTTTTGTTGAAATAACCTAATCCAATGAAATTATGTAAATTTTTTGAATTAATTTTATTCCATAATAAAATATTTTAAAACCTAATTTTACTATTTTATGTTTAGTGTGGTAAAAACAATTTACTTTTATTACTATTTATATTGAATAAAAATAAAATAAAAAAATTTATAAAATTTATGAATACTCATGCAAAATATGGTATCCATATTTCAGGAGTAAATTTTTGGAATTTTTGGAAATTAATTTGATATTAAACAGACAAACGTGATGAAAAAATAATGTTTTTGGAAAAAAAATTATAAGTACAAAAATGATTAAAAAATACATTAATCATAAAATTAATTCTAAAGACGATAATTTTATTATATTTAATCTAAATTAACTAATATAATTTTAAAAAAAATTCGAACTATAATTTCACATTGTAAATATTTGAAAATATAATATAGTTTAAAATAAAAATCAGTATAATTCACTAGTCATGGAAAATCAAACTTCATAGTAAATTTTCAAAAAATTATTGAAATATAATTTTGATATTAATTTTTGAAAATATATTTACTTTTATAGAGTAAAAATTCAATAATTATAAAAAAGTTATTTATTTTTGAAACCATATATTGCTTGAAAACCAAATTTAGTTAGAAATAATGGTTTTTCCTTTTTTTTGGAATCATTTATTCATATTTTTAAAATAAATATATACAATTAAAAAACAATATATGATTTATATCAAAATTATTTTTTTAAGAATTAATTATAACAAGAAGATAATTTATAGCATCATTACATGGAAACAGGAGACTAATTTCTTCATAGTCTTCTCATTTTTAATGATTGAATTAACGATAAGCATTAGTTGATCCTATCATTATTAGGTTATACATTTTTTTCATAACAGAACCTTAATTATATTGTAAATATTATTTTTATCCTTTTATTATATCCTCATGATTAACAATGTAAGGAACACATTAAAAGGAAAATAAAGATCAATTTTTCTATGTAGCGGTAGTCCACACAACATATGAATTTGGGTTTCTTTTTTCTTAATAAGAAAGACGAAAGGTGATTAATGATTATTCCAAAGAAAATTTAGTTAAGTATATAAAAAATAATTTTTTCACTAAATATTCATTTTTATGTTATAATTAGAAAATAGAAATATATATGGAAGAAGTTAAAAAAAATTAATCATGTTGAAAACTCTGACATTTCCTTAGAGGATCCTTTAGAAATAGATAGCTTAGATTAATAACCACTAACCAAAGCATGAGATAATGAAATTTTATTTTATAGAATGTAAAATTAGTAGAGTTTCTAGAGGTAACAGATTTTTTACGTATTCCCAGATGTATTGGTGATATGCCTCTTTTTTATGAGGGGAGAATGATTTTTTTGTAAATATTTCATCATTATAGAAAGGGATAACATTTTAAATATTTAATGTGGATAAAAAATTGAGAAATAATATATTAAAAAATATATAATGATGAGAAACACATTATCTACTCAAATGTGGACATTGTTTTGATGTTTGAGGCCCTTTAATAATTTGATTATTACTTTTACTCTTTTAGATTCTACTATAATAAATAATTTTTACCTTAAGTAACCTAATATTTATACCTCAAAATAATGTATTAATTATTAGATAATTTGGATACAATTATTCGGAACATTAATTCTATTTTTCTTTGATCAATTTATAGGAGTGATAATAATTAATTTTAAAATAAATGATTTTAATTTATTAGAAACACTTTTTTGAAAATATCATTTATGTTATAAAATATCCAATATGGGTTTAAGAATTAATTTTTTTAAAAAATTATCAAATCACTAAAAAAAATTTATCTTATAAAAAGGATTCATTAATTTAAAATTTAAACTTATATATTAATAATGTCATCAGATCTATGTATTTGGAAAAAAAATTATTTTTCAAATTTACCCAAATATTAATTATTAAAGATAAATCCCTTAAATTAAAGTTAATATCATAAAATTATTCTTATTTCAAAAAATATGCTCATTTGATTAAATAAATTTCTAAAATTTGATAATTTAATATTTTAATAAAATCCCAACATATAGTGGAAAACTGTTTAGAAAGGAAAATAGCTTGTTAAAATGTTATCTATTATTTATTTTTATTTATTGTGAAATACAAAATAGTATATAGGTAATATATTATTCATACATTCAATATATTTTATGATTATCTAACCATAATATACTTATTTTATTGAAATAAGAACACAATTTTAGATAAATATATTTTTAAGAATAAAATTATTTTATTTTCTGTTTTTGCTGTACTAATTCAATTTCATTCAAATTAAAATAATACTTTATTTTATTTCTATAAATATTTGATAAAGATATTTCTCATATTTATCTTCATAAATTTAAATATTAGGTTTTAATATGAATATATAATATTTATATTTTTATTAAAAAATATTATGGTTTTATTTAATTTATGGGCTAGATGGGGAGAAATCTATCAACAAAAATTCTTATTTATAAGTAATCATTTGTTAAAATATTATGGTGTTAAATATTCTTCTTTAAGTTAAATTATTTATATTAAAAATAAATATAATAATTAAATACCATTTAGGCACCATATAATGTCATATTTGAACCTGTATTCACCCATGTTTAACCAACGCTGGATTAACAGATATCTAGTTAATTCAATAGGAGTAAACAACATGGTTATTTTTTTCATATTTCATCTTTGAATAGAATTCATTATATAAATAATTGGAGATGTATATAGAGAAAAACCATTATCCAATGCTATATCAGGCACACCCAACAATATCTATAATGATCAAATTTAAAATCATAAACCATTTTTTTAAGATTTTACCTTTTTCATCTAAAAACATAGAAAATGTCATTTGAACCCAAAATAAAAACACTTTCCATTTATTCATAATGAAAATGAGAAATATACATTTTATTTTAAAACTCTAGAAAATAATAAATTACTAGAAGCCGGAGAATAAGATATATTTGTATAAACTAAGTAAAATTGAAGGTGAGATTAATAAAAAATACTTGATGTAATGGAAGGAAAAGGTTCTATTGTCATATACTCTAAAAAAATATCTCTCCACTTTTGTAAAAAATAAAGAACAACCCATATATAAAACATTTAAAAGATTCCTTTTAAAACAATTTAAAAGGGATTCAAATATATTATAAAATAACCTTATGTAACCTTAGGGAATAAAATAACAACAATCTTGAAAAAATTAAAATAATATGAACCTAGAAAAAATGAGTTTAAAACATTTAAAATAACATTTTAAATAAAAATATATTATGGATTTCATAAATTTTAAAATTAAAAAATGTTGAAGAAGTGAAATTAAAATTTATTCATAAAATCTGTGAATTTCATTAAATAGAATATGAAATACATCTCTAGGGTATTTTATAATCCACTGAAAGGAAAACTAGTGGAATGGAAAAAATCTAAATAAAGGAAGTTGAAATGGGAAATCATATCCCATGATTCCAACCCACTAAATACATTATTTAACTCCTCTTCTTAGATAAACCTTTATTAGATTACACATTACGCCTTTGTGGTTTTTAAATTAGTGAGGTATAAACATATGGGACAAGGTGGGAATGTTTTTAACTGAATTGGGTATATTTTGGTCGAGCTAAATGGCTCAACAGATGTGAGAAATATAGAAAGGGATATTCCATTTTGTATGTGAGGTGAGTAATACTCTAGTAAGTACAAGAAATATTTAAATATAATATATTTGTTTTTCATGTTAAATGGATCCAATTTTTCATATTCAAAGATAATGAATATTTGGTCAATATAAATTCAATGTATAAATTTGATTTTCTAATGATTGGAAAATAATTTTACTCGTTAAATATCATTTGTAGTATTTTCATTATTATTCAAATATAAAGGCATCAATGACATCAAAATAATAATTGAATTAAAATATAAATTATTTCACCATCACTTATCCCACATAATTTTCCAATTAATTATTAGAATACCATAATTTAACTCAAACATATTTATTTTAATATTTTTTAAAATATTTACATTACTTTTTTACTATTTTAAAAAGAATTACCCCAATTTTTTAAGAGTTGAAGATAATTCTACCATCTCTAAAAATTTTAGAAAAATTATTATCATAAATATAATATAATAGATTATTAAATAAACTATTAAACCCATTTATTTCTTCCTTTTATCTCTACGAAAAAATACCAGTGGTATTAAATGAAATAAAGTTACATATTGTAATTATCTATTACTTACATTAATTTAATGATTATAATCAAGGATAGGTGTCATAAAATAAAAAAATATTTAAAATTTGGATGATTCTATGTTAAATACACTAATAAAATTAAATTGATTCATGTGTTGGGTTGTTTTTCAGACCTTATCCCGTAGTTTTATCCCAATTTTTCACATTTTACCGTTTATTGGGGTTATAAACATTTATCATGGTTACAATTCATTATGTAAAAAAAGAATTACCAAACAATTTAAATATACTAATTTAAAAAATGAAATTATATTTATAATATTTAAATTTTATATGAGGTATAAATCAATTAAAATATAATTACATGAAACATAGTAACAAAAAAATTTAGAAATATATAATTTCGTAGAATAATCTTTTTAGCCATTATCATTAATAATTTAGATTAAAATTGAATTAATATAATTTTATTTTATAAAATGTGTCTTATTTTATTTAAAAACCAATACATAAAACAATAATAATTTTTAATAGTTTAAAAGAAATGAAAGGTTTTTTAAAAATTGGTATTTATTAATGTTCACCCAAAAAAATCATTCTTTAAGGAGAAATACCAAAAATTCAACCTAAGATATATTTTTTATGGTAATTTAAATTATAATTTCAATTTTATTAAATAGAACTCTAAAATTCATTATTATTTCATTTAAATTAAAATAAAAATTATTATAAAGTCATGATTTAACAAACAAAATGAACCTTTATTAATTTTAAGGTATTTATACTTATTTTAGTTAACACTTATTAAGATGACTGAGTTTTTAATTCATTGGAACTAATGAATAAAATTTAATGGGGAATGATTTTTAATATATAATTCATAATGTGTTTACTCTTATTAATAATAAAATTTTCCTAATATTTACTCACTTTAGGAAAAATAATGGGCATAAAAAATCAATAAATACACATTGTATTTATTTCTAATATTTCCAGGGTTTTCTTATTATTCACCCTCAAAAAAATTTAATCCTCAAAATTTTATTAATTTTCTAAACAAGTGAGGGTATTTTCCCCCATATATTTTTCGAATTTCCATCTAGATTATTTGATCATAAAAAAACTTATGCAGTCATATAATGAAATGTTATTATTCATATGATATAACACATTTTTATCACCATCTCCATCCTAAGGTGAATGAAAACATCTCTTATATCAGTTGGCCTTCCAGGTCAAGATTGAACCCTTTCTATGAAATCATTAGATATAGTAAATAATTAAAAAAATGGACAAACAATTATTTAATTAATGATGAATCATACATTATTTAGAAATTTAGCACATTATAATTCCAAACACTATAATGTGAAAAAATAAAATAAATAAAAAGTGAAATATTTTATCTTTGCAATTTGCTAGAATCGTCACCCCCATGAACAACACTATATGAAATAAAAATAATATTAGTAAACCAAATTAAATTTTAAAAAAGGAAATGAATATAGAACCATGAGAGAAAATATTGCGAATAATGTATGATGAAATGAAGGAGAATTTATAATACATATTGTGACTATCAGAATATTAATCTAACCATTGGTAAAAATGACTTGTGGTCAATCTTATCATTGGGAACAATATACATTGGGGATAAGGTTACCATTAGATTTGGGGTTTATAAAAATGTAATAAAAAATATAATTCTTTCATAAATGATAAATGGTCGTCTCAACCAATAGAATCATCCATTTTGAATCCCATTTGTTGTATAATAGGAAGGAGGTAGCATTACTAGGGTTTTACCTTTAAAAATTCCATGATTAGCTTCAATAAGCGAGGCTTTAAAAAAACCACCAATTGGAAAAGTTCAATATAGTGGATAATACCAGTAGGTCAATGTTGGTTGAGCCACCCAATAAAACTATCATAATCATACCCCTTACCCTTAGATCATACAACGATGAACTAAGGGGTTATGTTTCTAAAATTATGTGTCATAAAATTGTATTTTACTTCATATAATTAAAATTTTTATTTCATCAATCCCATTTTCAGTATAATTTTGTTTAATAAAATATAACAAAAGACAAGGTGAATTTTTAAATTTTTTTAACAAAAAAATAATAATTGTATTATGTAAAAATAGATACACACTTTTATAATAAACTCGTGTATTGTAAATATTATTTTTATTCATTAAATATTCATTAAAACCATTATATATTTATAAATAAATGAAAATATTATCTTATAATGGACAAGAAAGTTGTTATAAGTGTTAGAAATTTGAATTTATAAAAAAACTATTACTTTTCCATAATTCAGGGTGTTTTTATTTAAGAGATAAAATTGTCATATTAATAGAATTTATTTGAGAAAATAAAAAATATATTTGAAATAAGTAATCCAAAATTATATTACGGTGTAATTTTTACAATTTTAAAAATACTTTATTTTTATCATGAATATTAAAAATAGAATTTTGTTTTTCTAGTTTGTTTTAGGGATTCATATATATGTCAAAATAATTTATTAATTAATTAAGTAGAATCCAAGACATAATATATGATATTTTTGTAATATGATTTATTTTAATAGGCCAAAATAAATTTTCAAACCTATAAAATACTTTACAATATCTCAAATGTAAATTTATATTTTAATAACACAATTTTATGGAAATTTTGATTTTCTAAGTACAAAGTAGTATTAAAAATGGATATGTCCTCTAATAGATTAAAATATAATAAAAATGACTCAAATTTAAAAAATTATGAGAAAAAAACCATGAGTAATTCAATGAATTTTCATTTAAAAAACAAAAAATTTCAAGACTTATATAGAGTAATTAATTAATAATTCCTCCACTTTTACTATAAATACTCACCCATACCCCATCATATATACAAAAAATTCATAAGAAACGTTTATTTTCATTTTTACTCCCAATTAATTTATCCAATTTTTCCTTTATTCCCCAAGGTGACAGAATCAGGTTTTAGGAATTAATTCTTCAAGGTAAGTGAGTTATCTTCTTGTTCTTCTACAGTCAAGTTCCCCTTTTGTGGTATGTTTCGAAATATTGAATTAAATTATTTTCAAACCCTTATTTATTATACCATTACTTCCATAATAGTTTTTTTTATAAATGGGGTTTGTAAATTCCATATCAATATAACCTTTACATAATATACATTTTATTCCTATAATATTGAAAAATTTGTTTCATTATTTTCCCTCTTTTAAAAATATATATTTATAATCTGAATACTCAACGCATTTCACTCTGCATGGTTATCAAAATAGATTTAACCAGGATTCATTAAATGGGGAATTGAAAAAACAAAACATGAAATCATTTATAATTGGTTAAAATTTATTTAATTCTCATGTCTTTAAGAATTGATGAATTTAATGACTTTTATTTGATACTCATTAATTATTTCCCAACTGGATACATAATAGAGGATTTAATATGGTTTATCAGTCTCAAATAAATTATGACATATGAATTTTGTGCCCCAATAACACTCCAACAAATTATGTAATGAATTATTTTCTAGATATTACATGTTTTTATGAAACCATAGGGAATAACCTTATTAATTGTGATTTATGACACCTTGGTGATAAACCATTTGGATATGATTATTAATGTGTCATTTTTATAATGTAGTGAAATTTATCTGTTATGGTTCATGTTATTTTTATTTTGATGTGCCTAATGTCATTATTATTATTCTCTATTTTTATTCCTCATGATCACATTTTAAATATATAATTTTTTTATTCCCTTGTTGGGATTTATTATCACACATCTAGTTATATGTATATCCTCAGGATATGATCTGTAAAAAATTTAACTTAGGATGAACCTACTAAGAATAATTTTACGTTGATTAGAATAATATTTATGATTTTCATGTATTAGGTTCCTTATTTCCAAGAGACTAAACCTTAAAATTTCATTTGTGTTGTTATGTGTTGAACTTTATAACAAATTAAATAAGTATTAAAAATGTGGAATTCCATAGTTGGTATCAGATTTTTTTTAATACAAATAAGGATTATAAAACATTAGTAATAACCCTAGGAAAATTTTCAAATTTAGGAACACAACCTTTAATTTTGGTTAATTATTAACGGAGTGGTTTTGAAACAACTAAACCATTGTATGGAATGTAAAAGTTAATTTTGTTAGAGAACAATTGTACCCAAGCGTAATAAAACTAAAAAGGGAACATTGAGAATTGGCTTCCTCAACTTTTTTTCTTGATAATTAGGCCTTAATGCCCACATAGTATGGGACTCTAGAAGGATATATTAGGCTAACAAATATCTTTTTATAGAAAATTATAAAGGATATATTGAAAATATAAATAGTAATATATGATTTTAAATAATAAAATCTATAGGCATGTTGATTAAGAAATAAAATCCTATAAAAATTAAATATTCTATTAAGTAAAAAATTTATCAATAATTTTTTCTTATTTTAGAAAAAATTTAATCAAATAGAAGTAACCATATAAATTATGAGTAAAAAGGATGATTTATAGAAGGTCTTCTGGATATAGGAGAAACTAGAATATAAAACATCATGAGGATGATGAATCAAATATCTCAAGTTATGAATAATTACAAGAAACTTCTTGACTGTCCAAATTCACATCGAAATGAAATAAATGAAGTTGATTCCTTTTCATTCCAACAAATACCTTCCTATAGTGAATCTGTCAATCCATTAACCTTTGAATAAAAAATTTATTATAAAGAAAATATATTTTGTGTACTATTTTTTTTGAAAATTTAGAGAAAGCCACAATGGAACTATACCACATAAAAGGAGAAGTTTATCCATGGAGTAGACTGATTATAAACACTAATACAATAAGAGAGGTCGATTATATGAAATGGTAATAGTTTTGTAGAATATTATCAATGAATATTTTCTACTATATATGAGAATAAAAATGAATAAAGAATTAGTTAGGATTAATAAGATTGAAAATGAATCAGTGGGAATATATTAAATTACCTTTATAAAACATACTCATTAAACTTATATCTTCATATTGATCCTAAGGTAATAGTTTCTAGATTCTTTCCATATAGAGACCCCATCTGTGGATGACTCAAAAAAATTGATACAATTAAAGATATGAGGATATAATGAAGAGTGATATGAAGGTGAAATTAGAGTTTGGAGAGATTTAGTGGTCATATCGGTTTAATGAAAATAATATAAAATAATTTCCCAACCCATGGATGGATTTTGATCAAAAAATAGGGGAAAGAAATTGCAACTACTCATGTGAAATAAATGATGGAGAAAAATTCCGGGACTGTTTTCTTAGGAGTGGGAGGTGCTACAAGTGCGGATTCTATGACCATATAATTTGGAACAAAAATAGTGAGGTGAAGTCTCAACATATAAATTCTATAGATAAATTGAAAATGGTGTAAGAATTTACCATGTTCAATGCATCATGTTGAAAGAACATGGGAACTTTTCCAACAAATTCACAAATTAGAAGTTAATGGGGGGAAACGACCATCAACTTTAGAAAAGTAAAATGGAGAATGTCTATTCATTCTCATTCACAATGGATAAAGTAGAGGCCCAAAATGGTGTGATAGTTCATACAATTATTGTTATCTCAATTCTAGAAAGTACTTTTTATTATAATTCAAAAAATTCCTTTATTTCATCCATGTTCTAAAAAATATAGAATCAAACCCTGATCTGATAGAAGTAGAGTTATCATTTTAAACACAAGGAATGATTATCTATGAAACAATAGTATATCTATAGTTTAGTATTAACATTAGAGAGTAAAATATCATCACTAATCTAATAGTCATTACCATTGTAGAATTCAACAATATACATGGGATGGACAAGATATCAATGTATAATTCTAACATAAACTATAGAAGTATGGAAGTTTTAGAAGTCATAAATGGAAAACCTAGTGTTATTTTCAATTGAGATATATCCATAAATGATAATTATCAAGATGCACTTCCCATATACTGTATTATGGTGATGATTAATGAAGAGGTAAATGGAAATATAAGTTTAATGATATATAACCTCCTCATAATTCATAAATTCAATAATGTAATTTATGAATAATAACAAGGTTCTCCCCCGAAAGGAGTTGTAGATTTTTGAATTTTTCACATACCTAGACCCAAGACAATATCAATAATCATATATAGAATGGAATATGTTGAGTTAGTCTAAT
Source organism: Viscum album (assembly GCA_963277665.1). NCBI lineage: Eukaryota > Viridiplantae > Streptophyta > Magnoliopsida > Santalales > Viscaceae > Viscum > Viscum album. The sequence continues at coordinate 1,569,097,475 of OY728143.1, forward strand.
TAAATAAGAAACATAAAGATATTTTAGAGAAATGTTTTATTCAAAAATGTCTGTCTCCTTGGGGCATACATTTTATATTTTAATTGAGGGATAGATTAGTGAAGTTGTACATGTTCTATAAAGAGAATATTGGGACAAAAATTCTGAATAAATCCCCTTTTCTCAATATTAGTGATTTTTTTCACCAGATTCGTGGGGCATAATATTTCCCCAAGATTGACCATAAATGTAGGTTTCATTAGTTTAGGGTAATGAAAAAGGATATCCCAAATACTTCCTTCCAAGGAATATATTGGAATTATTATTTTGTTGTTATGTCTATATGATTTTTTAATAACCCTTACATATTTATGTATTTTATGAATAGTGTCTTTATGAACTATCTTGATATGTTTTTGGTTGTATTTATTTCTAATATCTTGATATATTACAAAAAACTCTATGAGCATGAAGATAATATAAATGTTATATTAGAAACACTAATTATGGATAATTTATTAGGTTAATTAACAAAACATTGATTTTGTTTAAAAAATATTCCTTTCTTGGGGATTATTGTAACCAGTGAAGGAATCGCAATTGATCTAGCCAATGTTGAATGTTTTAGTGGGGCCTCATCCTACAACATCAACTGAAATTATTAGTTTCGAGGGTTATCATGGATATTATAGATTGTTTGTGAAAAAAATTCATAAATATTTAAACTATTAAAATAGAAAAATAGAAAAGTTGTACAATTTATATTGATAAAAGAGTGTAAAGAATGTTTCAATGAACTGAATAAGAGATTTGTTAGTATAACCGTGTAATCTTTACCCTCTACTAGATAAGGGTTTGTTAATTTTGAGAATGTATAACTGAATGGTCTTGGTTTATTCCTCCGAAAAAATAACTAGGTTATTTTATATGGATCTATATGGGTAAAGAATCATGATAAATATTATCCTACTCATTAACTAAAGTTACCTGAAATCGTTTTTATCTGAAGATATCGAGACACAATATTTATGTGGGAAAATGTGATATATAAATGGAAAAATAATTTTTAATGATTATATTAACACTGAGAAAGCTCAACATGTGTCACTCAATATGGTTAGAGCTAATGAAGGACTAAGATTACTCTATTCACTACCATCCTAGAAGGGAGAATAAGGTAGTTGATGCTCTTAGTTGAAAATAAAAAATTAAATTATTTATGATGTGGATTGAGAAAAAATATAACATTATTGATATGAAATGGGTGGACCTAGAAATCAGAGTGGTTGGGAATACATTATACCTTTACAAAATTATTTACCCACCATATATCCTAGAGAATATCATGGAGGAATAATGGTATCATATGGAGCTTAAAAATAAGGTGTATGTAGTAAAGTAAGGGATTTCATGAAATCCATATTGGTGATTATCTGTAATTCTATTTAGAACTAGATATTTTTTGCTTCATCGCTTAATATAAGGATAGTTTTATTGGATAATTCACATATCTTATCTCTCCTCATCTATCCCAGAAGTGAAAAATATGTTCTATAATATTCTATAGAACTTTTTGTGTGATAATATAATGAGATATATCACAAAGTATACTGAAAAGTTCATTGTCGGTCTATAAATTAAGGAAGTGTGACTGATGTCCAATGGGATAAAACAAACATTATAAATACCCCCAAGGAAATGGAAGGAAATCACCATGAAAATTTTCAATAATCATTCAAATACATCTAATGGAAAAAATGTGATAGGGTTTTAGTTGATAGACTCACCTAGACATTCCACATCATCACTATTTAGGAAGATTTCTATTTATACCAACTTACCACGATATACATAAAAAAGGTGGTGAAACTACATTAAAAACCACATTAACCTGTTTCTGATCATGATCCATGTTTCAAATTTCAATTCAAGAGATATATATAACATTATATGAATATTTAATTGAATATTGGTATAACTTATCAACACTAAACTAATGGAAAATAAAAAAAGGACAATTTTGAAATATAGAGACATATTGAGTTGCTTCACAATGAAATTTAAAGGTGGATTGGATCAACATATCCCATTAGTTTAGTTCTCATAACAAAACATCATCCACTTTATTATTCAAATGGATCTATATGAATATCTCTATGGGAAGTGATGTATAACTATTACTTAATGGGATGAAGTTGGTGACCAAAATCTACTTAGACCCAATCTTGTGTAAGAAACAATAGATAAGGTTCGAACAATCCAACTACATATAAAATATGCATAAATCTAGAAAAAGATCTATGTTAAAAACAATAAATGGGACATGTAGTATAATTTTGGAGAATAATAGTACACAAAATATGTCTTAGAATAAGTTTATAGGTAGTGGTTATATGAACTGTTCTAAAGAAATCTTATTTAATAAATGAAAATTTATCAGCAATTTAATTGATCTGCCAATAGCTTTTTATTTTACCATTTCATGGATATTTTAATGAAAGTGCCACCAAATATGAAAAAAACTTATCTTGACCCCTTCTACCTAAGCCCCCCTGATCCCCCCTGATCCCTGCCTTCCTCCTCTTGCCTGCGCCTCCCCTCACTGTCTGTCGCCCCTCACTACCTATCACCCCTTGCTGCCTCTCCCTTCCACCCCTCCCACTTTCTCCACAATCCATCACCACCCCTTTCCCTCATATAATTCCTCCCTCACTAATCACCACTCTCCACCATTTACCACTTATCATTCCCTTATCGTCCCTCGCCACCCCTAGCCTCTCTTCAACCCCACAGAGCAACCCTATGCTCCTCCTCCCCTCCCCCCTTTTCATCAAGGTGGCATCAACCATTCCCCTCGCTAATGCTCACCACCTCAGACCACCCATCACTACCCCTATGTACCTCTACCCAAGCCCTGACCCCAATTAATCTATATGATAGTAATAACCGTTCTCTGATCCATCATCACTCACTATATGTTGAAATCCCAGACATCACATCACCCCCTCACCACCCCCACATGGTTGGTTATTCAATATTTTATCATTTCTATAACCATGATTGATTTAAATATTTAAATTATTTATTTTTGTGAAGATTAAACTATGTTTAATATTGTGGAATAACTTGTGATAAAAATACACTTATTTTTATTTGGTTTTAATGTGATATTTTTCCCTTACAAATGAAGTAATCTAATTTAAAAATATTTGTTCACGTATGATTCTTGATGAAATTTAATTTTATTATGATATAATTTCATTTGTAACTATAAATTATTTATGGGGTGTTAAAAATATTGAGTGGCATGGTATTTATTTTTTTTCCAAATATCAATATTTTTTTTGATTAATACGAATATTGTGAGTGTTGGTTAATATCAAGAATTGTTATCTATTTTTATTAATGTCATAGTTATGAGTTATTTTAAATAATATATTGGATTAATATCCAGGTTAAGAGCTATTTTTATATGTCAAAAATTAGTTAAGGGGAGATATAAACATTCATTTTTTATTTATATCACAATTTGTTTTTGGAAAATATCAGTATTTGTTTTAATGGGTGTTTATTAATTGTATTCAAATAGTAGTTGGTTTTTTGAAATGTCATATAGAGAACCTATATTTATTATTTTAGACATAATACAGGGTCTATCATCTCAAAATAATATTTAGTCTTGAGAAAAAAAAATTTTAGAACTCAAATCATTTTAATACATTTTTTGGTGTTAGGTCAAATCATGACCCGATCCTAGTCAATAACGAAGTTGGGTGATGTTTAATTTTTATTGTACTTGTTTGATTTTTCATTTCTGTCTTTATATCTAAATTTATCAGGATAAGAATAAAAATAAAATACCTATGTATAAAATTTGGATGAATTTACATCAAAACACACCTCAATATACCAAGGGTTTGGAAGAATATTTAAATTATACAATTACAAACTCATTAGTGAAAGGTAGAATAAAATTTTTGTTTCCTGATTGTAAATTCAAGTGATGGTTGAATTGAAAAGATATGTGTATTTTATATTGATATTGTTTCCTGATCGATATGAATGTTGGATTTGGAATGGTGAATCAAATGTTATGGAAATTGAAAATAATAAAAATACTATCAGCAACACACAAAGTGTCCCGACATAAGAAAATTATGTTCAAAATTTGTTAAATGATGCATTTCGATTGGTAGATTACCATGTATAGGATTTTAATAGTTTAATAGAAGTTTTGGTTGATGATAAGTAGGTTAATTTTCTCTATAACATTAATGACCAAAGAAATTAATATTATGATTTAGTTGAATAAGGACATCGAGAACTATATGAAGGGTGTGCCAAGTAATTGAGGTATTATTTTCTACATAAGTTGTTTCATATCAATTATCAATATTGAATTACTACAAAATAAATTTCTATGATTTTAGAGTTTCTTCAAGATCATTTAGTGAAGCTATGATCCCTCTCTAATACTATGATAGGAAGAAATTAATCAACAAATGTGGACTAGATTATAAAAAGATACATGCATGACCTATTTATTTTATGTTTTAATGGGGAGGACTATCTAATAAAGAATAATGACAAATATTTCATATCAAAATTTGGAAGTTAATGAATAGTAATTGGATTATAAATCAATGAACCCCCAAGAAAAAACAAAATAATAAAACTCTTACAATTGTATTTCATTACATTCCTCTAAAAAATGATTCAAATGATTATTAATGTCCTCTTAGATTTCATAGGACATAAATTGTCAAGCTCAAGATAATAATGATGTATTGATACGGCATCCAAAAGATTCAACATCAATGAAGATGTTTGATTCAGTATATACATATTTTATTTAGATCCAAGTAATGTACATTTGGGATTGGCTTCTTATGGTCTCAACCCTTTCGGTATATTACCTACTAATTATTGCAATTGGATTTTTGTTTTGATCCCCTGTAATCTTCCACCATGGATGTGTATAATGAAGAATTATTTCATTATTTTGAGGATTATTCCTGGAAAAAAAGTTATTGAAAATTTCATAAAGGTATACCATCAACCCCTAATAAAATAATTACTATAACCAAGGGATATAATATAGAAACATATGGTTTGTAAATGAGAAAACTACTCAAAAATGAATTATTATTTAATATAGATAATTTGTGACTTTCCTGGACTAGGAAATTTATCCGTATGGAAAAAACATATAGTTTTACCTTGTCCAATTTGTAATTTTGATTTTAAACCTCAATGATTACCTCAAAGGTGAAATGTTGTTGTATATGTCATCATTTCATTCTTGATGTTTCTTATAAATTCATGATTAACAAGACAAGATTCAATAGAGATTTGAAAATTAAAAAGTCTCCAAAGGTAACATATGGTTCAAAAATATTGGAAAAATTAATGAATTTTACTGATGAATTTAGAAATTGTCATTAGTTTAAATAAGGGGAAATAGTATGAGGTACAATATCTGAATCACTACAACACAAAAATAGAAAAAAAGATTATTTGTTTCAAACATCAATATTGGGAGTTTAATTTGATATGTCATAATGTTGAAGTAATTCATATTGAGATGAACGTATGTGCCTCTAAAATTTTTACATTGCTTAATGAATAGAGTGAGTTTAATGATCACCTTAATTCTCATAAGGATTCTAATTCAATATATATTTAGTGAGGTTTGTGGGAAAATGAGAATGGAAGGTATCCATTGACTATTTTTACAATAAAAAATCATGAAAATGAAATCATCCTTCGTTCTTTAAATAATATAAAAGTGGAATATAGATATTCATGTTACATAACAATGGGAATTGATTCAAAAATCAAAAAATAAATGGATTGTAATGTCATGACTCACACATTTTGATGTAAAGTTCTTTCAATTGGAATTGCGTAATACATTACCATCGAATGTAACCGTAATTCTAGTTGTGTTCTGTAAATTTTTAGAGATCATTTTGGAAAAATCGTAAATTCAAAGGAGCTTGATAAACTTCATAAAATATTTTTGTGACACTTTTTAATTTAAGGATGTTATTTCCCCCTTCATACAACACTGTTAGGATTCATCTTACTAAACATTTCATTGAATAAGCTAAGCTCTATGGACCGGTACACTATCGATATATGTATCCAATTAGAGGGTCAGTTGATAAATTTTTTAATTCCGTTGTTTAATTAAATTATATCAAATTATTTCCTAAATTGTTTTTATAGGTTTATTATTTTTTTCATCAGGTAATTAAGTCATTTGAAATCATATTTGACGAATAATGCCCCAACATAAGGTTCTGTAAATAAGTATCACATATTTGAGGAGTTTAAAACCTTTTTTGTGGTTATTTGGATGGGATTGAGACAATAATAAATCATGTTGGACATGCTAATGACATATCCACTAATTTTCAATCACAAAATTAGTTCTAGATATTTCTAAATATTGGATGTCCAATTAGATAGGGGTTAAATTTTACATTAACTAAATTATAGTAGCTACAAATACATATATATGCACTACACACAAGTGTTATCGTCGATCCATATATTGAATAATTTCTACTACAATCAAATAGGCCACTATAGGGTCAATCTCAAAATGATTAGGAATAAAAAAAGATGTTAATAAGGAGATTAGAGAATGGTTCACCCATCATGTAAGTATACACTAATATTCATATTATTGATGTGTAGTAATTTTTTCTATTTTAAAAGTAACACCTTTTATATTTTTATCTTGATAATGAATGTAAAAGAGAGAGCATAAATATTGAATTATTTGATGTTTTAGACTCGAGGTCCTCTAATTAAGGCTAATAGATTTGATTCCTACAATATTAATGGCTTCGTGTTTTGAACAATTTATCATGTAGTGGACTTGAAACATAATATAATGGTGTATTTACATTACAGATGTGGGAGAGTATCGGAATCTAAATGATAGAACTAAATTAAACTATCATGTCAACTTTTAAGTGGTCTTATTGAAATTCAAGTTGTTTAATATTGATAGGGGTATAATGAAATATTCATTACATTTTACTTCTATCAACTTATCTCTCTTAATGGATACTGGTGATTATGTAGAGCATGATCCATATATCTTGGCTTCACAAGAGAATTTGGTTTGTGGAATTGAGGATGAAATACATTATGTTTTGAGTGTTTTTTTACACAATAATAAGAGAGACTTATATGATAAAAGTAATGAAGATCCATTGGTGCATTGTGATAGTGAACCTCCTCAACCATAAAACATTGAACATTTTTTTCCTGATAACATCCAAACAGTAGAACATTCAAGAGTGGTTGAAAATGAAGGACTCATTGAAATGAAGGTTGATAACAATGACGATAATGAATTTACAGACCAATGAAGGTATAAATATTTAATGAAAATATATTATAATTTATCATTGATATGTTTTTCATACATATATACATTGTATATCCATAAAATCAGAAAAAAATGTCATATAGACCTAAAATTAGGGGAAAGTGACCATAGATTGAATTTTGAAATGTATGAACTGATGACACGTCATTCGGAAACAGGTTTATCTCCAAGATGGCCATAAATGGGGTTTTAGTGTTTTAAAACAGTAAAACATGTGTAGAATGGTCGAAATGATATAAAAAAGAACTCAGATATGCTATGAGATCATAGAAATATCACCAAATTCATTTTCTACATGTTCATGTAGCCGATGTGTAAATCTGACATACATTTTTGTTGGAATGACTTAGTCATCATTTATTAAAGGTATAAAAGCCTTTCAAAATAAGTGTCAGGGGGGACGAATCTAGGAAAATGATATCGTATTTCCCTGGAATTGTTATGCAGTGACCGTAGATTGAATTGTGAAATGTCGAAACTGACCAATCATCATTCCAAATTACAATATTTTAAGATGGGTATAAATGTGTTTTTAGTGTTTTAAAAAATAAATCGTGCATGGAATTGTAAATACAAGAGAAAAAGACCAAAATTTAATGTGAAATCATGGTACAACCACCGCTGAGTTATTTTTGAAGTGTACTCATAAACAATACATCAATCTAACATGTGTTGTAGTCAGAATTACTCAGTTAACACTTCTTAAATGTAAAAAATCATTCAAAAACTATTTTAAGAGAGTCAATAATAGGAAAATGAATTTGGATTTACCTAAAATCGTTGAAAAATGTCTATACATTTAATTTTACAATATTGGAACTCATTAAATGGAATTTATAATTTTGGTCTTCCTAGGATGTCTATAAACCCATTTTGAGTATTTTAAAAAAGTAAAACATGCCAGGAATGGTCAAAACCCTAGAAAACGACCTCATATTGTCCAGAATCCTATGAAATTCACGAATGAGTTATTTTTGAAATATAGGATATTTTCTGATATCAAATTTTTTAGAAGTTGATTATTAATTAAATATCAAACACATTGCATATCTATTTATAAATTAATTATAATTTCAACTTATCCCTTTTCAGTTTCAAGTGTTGAATAATTTAATAAGTAGGTATGTTTAGGTTTTAAATTTGTTTTTTATTATATATTATTCTTTTAAGTTTAAATTGTTTGTGATTGATTAATAAAATAAAAAAATTATGTGAAACATTTTTAATATATTATGTGTCTTTTCTCTTTCAATTTTCTCTTATTAGATGTTCTGGTTTTCATTGTATGTGGAAGATATTTGTAGTTGGTATGAGGTTGGATATTATTATCCATATAATTATTTTGAAGGTAGTCTAGAGAGTTCTTAATTTTCATGGTATATTAATGTTTTATCAAGTATTCAAATGTACTTCTGATTTATTAGGTTTAGTTTTAATTTTTCTTTTTTTGTTATATTTTATGAGATGACATGGTCAATTTTAGTTGATGGGATGATTTGGAGGATGACAGATGAAGTGTAAGTTGTGATGTACACTTATATTGTTAATGGGATGTTATTTGACAGATTTAATATGTATATATTGATGACTAATGAATTGGTTGACTGATGTATGGGTTGACTAAGATTGAGGTTATGATGATTATGTATATTTTTTTATTTGAATGTGGATGTATGATGTTTGTATGATGGTTTTATCATACATTTATGTTTTAGTTTATTTCATTTTAATTATATTTTTATTGTATTTTTTATTAAATTTATTTTAAAACGATATAATTATATAGTGGTTTTTAGTAACCTCCACTAAGTACATTAATAAAAATATGTTTTGCTGGGGTTTTGAGTATCCACCACTAAAACAAAACACTACTAATATGGTCAATATTGGTTAGTTTAACTATATTTATATTCACATAGTTATTTATTTTTATAAAAAACTACCTCTTAATGTTCCTACAATGATACATTAAATAACTTCTATGAAATTGATGAAACATACTCTAAATGACTAGCGATGGTGCAAAATGCAGAAATTTTAATTACAAATACTATATTGTTAATAAATGGTTTAAACTATCTCTAGTACATTAAAACTCATCGCTAATGATATTTTTAGTGAGTAAATAAAGATGTATTTATATTAGGTAATATATCTATTGAAATAGTAATCTCAACATTGTTCAGTATGACTGTTTGTCCATATGACTATTGGGAACTGTGGTCATTGTTAATAATGTTACAATTATATTTTTTGTTTATAAATTGTAGTGAAAATGATAATTGATGCATAATGGATAAATAATGGCCTCACTTAATAGATTCATGCCTATTGTACAACATTTTTTAGAAAATGAAATGTACCTAATGTCACTAGGATTCACCCCTGACCAATCATATGCCAAACATCTATGGATGAGTCATGAAAGGAATCTCATATAGAAGAATTTAAAGTTAGTATTGATCACCACTTGGTCACTTTTGGCTGATCCACCACATGAAACTACCACCACCGAACACCTTACCCTTAATGGAATACGTCAACGTAATAAGGGGTTACGTTTCTAGACCTTAGTGTTAGGGAATCATAATTTTTCTGGTATAAATAAAACTGTATTTTCATCAATCATATTTAGAATAATTTTTTTGTTTAATAATATTTACATGAAAATAAGAGGAATTTTGTAAATTTATTTTTTGAAGACAAATAAAATATAATTTTATTTTCATAGAATATGTACACTTTTATAATAATCTCAATTATTCTAAAAACATTAATATTTGTAAAATTGGTTCTACACATATTATTTATTTAAAAAATAAATCCAATTATTATTTTATAATGGACTCAGAAATTTTTATCTATGTTAGAAATACTTCTATGTCATAAACCCATTTATTTTCAGAAAATATGGTTGTTTTAATTTTAAAATAAAATTATAAAATGTAGATAATTTTTTTGATCAATTAAATATTATAGTTTAAATCATCACATCCAAGTATTTTTAGTGTGACATTTTAAAAATTTTATGAAATAAATTATTTTTAAGGAATAGTAAAAATATAGGATGGTGTTTTCGGTATGTTGTATAACATCAATTATTTGTAAGAATGATTTAATAAATAATGAAATAGAACAAAAGACCTAAAATATTTTATTCTAGTAATATTATTTATTTTATTTGACTAAAACAAATTTCTAAATCTATATATGACTTTCTAAAGTCTTAAATGGAAACATTCATTTAAAAAAAATATATTCAGAAAAATTTACAGTCCCATGTCCATAGTACTATTAAAAAGTTGATTTTAGTTGAAACAGATTAAAATATTTTAATACATGACTGAATATTCCAAAAAAAATTCCATTAAAAATGGAAAATCTTGTGGTTATTATATTTGAAAACCTAGAATTCAATGATCTATATTATGAAATTTATAAACAATTCCTCAAATTTTACAATGAATGATCACACCATCTCCCTTCTTCTTCACTCCAAATTCATAATATATAAATTCATGGTCATCTTTCATCAAAAATAGTTCCACCTAGGAGTCCTTAATTTCTTAATGTTCTATCTCTTTTTAGGAATCAATGCATCAAGGTAATAGAATTCTCCCCTTCTTCATTTCCATTCATGTTCCTCTATTGTGGTGCATTTATAATTGCTGAATTACATTCAATTAACACCATTATTTATTATCCCATTATATAAGTAATAATTTTTTATCAATGAGTGACCTCTTTTGTCTATCATTATTCCCATTACTTAATCTAGAATGTATTCCCATCATGTTACCAAATTTGTTTCTTGAATTTCTATCTTTTACCTAAAATATCATTATGTTGTTAATACTAAAACCATTTCTATATTTATGGGTATTAACCTAGATATTACCATGATAATTTTATTGGAAACATACAAATATAAAACCATATTTCATTTCTCATGGGTTAAAAATAGTATAATACTCATATCTTTAATCATTTATAAATTAAATGAATTTTATAACAAATTTGATCATTATTTCTCCATGGGTTACCGATGATATTATTTATTATTATCTAATCAACTCTAATGAATTAATACATATAATGTTATATCCTTAATAGTGTTATAGTATAATATATAAATAATTTATATCCATAAATTTTATGTCTTTCCATACCTTTGTAAAAAACCATAGTAATTATGATTTATGGAAACATAGTTGTAAACCTTTGTAATATTCTTATCTGTGTATCATTTATATTTTATAGTGACATTTCTATGATTTGATTTATGTTCATTATATAAATAAATGAAACATGTTATTATGAAAATTGTCTATTTTTACACCTTATGATCACATAATAAATTTCTTCTCTGTTTATTCAATTATTAGGCTTTATTCACACCCCTTTCTTTTGATGTATGTCCCTAATATATGAGATAGAGTAAAATTAATTTAGGTTGAACCTATGAAGGAGTAATTAATGTTTATTATAATAATTAATATTAATTTTATTTCTTTTGAATCAATTTTCAATCAAAATAATTATTAAAAATCATGTGTTTTATAATGTTTTTTTGTTATGTAATAAAATCATTATATATTAAGAAGGAAGGATTCCATAGATCGTACGTATGTGGGTAATAACACATCGACAAAGAGATGTCTTTAATTTTTCATCCTCAAATCATATATTTTGTTAAAATGTTATATCAATTGAGTACATATGATATATATGACTTAATTATGATTCTGTAAAAACAATATACCAGTTACATTGTTATATTGTAATATTATGTAAAATAATAATGTCACGCATGCGTACAAGTGGACTACCACCTCCACAAAGTGATGTGATTTATTTTCATTTCAACTGTAAATGGATGGTCATGGGGGTGGAACTACTGAAAAAGTATTACATGTATAACATATTGATTATTCTTAATAATTAAAATATTATGTAATTTATTTCTTATTTACCAAGTATAAAAAATGAAATTGTTATTCATTAATATGTATGGAGTACCATTTCCATGAAATGACGTTATTAATTTTCATGACCACCACTGATGGTTTGTTTTAAATGTTTATTAAATTTTTATGTATTATAATTATATCATGTTTTTGTTCATGGAGATAGAGGAACCACGACCCCTTTAAGAGTGGTACACATCGATCTGGTTTTTCAGTTATAACCCAAATGACCCAAAAACATCCCTTGTGGACTTAATAATTTTAGTAACTATGTTAAAAATGATAAAAAATAAAACATTTGGATTAATGGAAATGTAAATAACATGAACTAGTTTCTTAAAAAAGAAAACAACTAAAATAATTTTAATATTTAACAGTTTGACAATATATAAATCTAGATGACACTTATCTTTAAAATTGCGTTTCAATGTTCTCCATCCCACTCATTTTCATCAATTTCAGGGTTAGTATAAATTATTCAAAAATACTCTTTTTTATTCTTCAAATAATATTAAAGTCCATTCTAAACTATTTTTTACTTTATTTATAATGTTTTGAAAGTAATATTTTCAATTTTTCCACATGGGGTTTTATCTTTTTTAAAATAGAGTAAAAAATGTTTTTTAATGATTTTGTCTTGAACATGGTTTCCTACCATCAATGATGTTATTAATTATATATAAAACTCTATAAATTAATATTTTATTTAAAATTATATCCTATTAATTATCTTTTGGGATGTTTTCATTTAATTGAGTTTTTAATGAAAACGAATATTTTTTAGGATTATATGAAATTGGAAAGTGTTCTTCTAATGGGTTAAAAATATTTATTCAAGGGTTTTATGATGAAAAAGTGAAATATAAAAAATTCCTATTCATAATATGGAACATGATCATTATATATGATGATGGGTGAGATAGATATAGATCATGATGATGTGTGCGTCTAATACTACTCCCCAAAGCATTGTATAGTGATTTGACTTCATAGGAAAAAATAAATGATATAACTAGGTAGTTTTATCCTTCATAATTAACTAGGAAACAATTATTTCAAATAATTGTACATTTTTTTCAAAAAAACAGGACTTTATATTTAGACCCAATATTTATTCAAGGTGCTCTTTCTTCATTTATGATGATCTGAAATCAGATCATTTGACTGTTATGTTGTTATTACTAAACATTATATCCCCCTGAAAAAAATTTAAAATGTCTATTAATATAAATAATATTTGTAAGGAACATAATAAAAAAGTAATCTGGTAAGTCTAATGAAAATATGAAAACCCATGAAAATTTGTTCCTTATTCTAAATAAAACATTGAGCTCATAAATAAAATACTAACACATATGAAAATAAAAAATTTATCGAAGGAAACAATTGATTACCAATTATTATGCATAGAGAAACCATGAATGAACATTGATACTTGTGGTAACTTAGGAAAGCAATTCAAATCATTTTTCTATAAAAGTTATTATGCTTTCCCTGCCTTGTGAAACAAAACAATTTCCCTAAAACCCATTTTTCTGTCACAATATAGATATCTTAGATAATCATATTCATAACCCATGTTCACTCTTGTTTAACACATGTCACAAATAAATGATGACATGTTATTTAAATATGATTAATGTACCTACTTATCTCCTTTATTTATCATATTCGATGACTAATCATCACCCAATGCATTGGAGAACTATTTGGGGATCACTCATCATCATTTTCTATATTGAGATCACCATTCATAATTTAAAATTATCAACTACATTATCATTATCAAAAAAATTATATGCTTTCACTTTTTTATCCTAACACCCATACACATTTATTTGAATTAATTTGTAAAGTTCACTCAATTTTTTATAATCCGATAGAGGAATGTCCTTTTCCTTTAAGACATATTAAAAATAATAAAAGTATTATAAGATCATAAGTATGATTTACATACAAATACCATGTTCAATTATAAAGGAATATTGAATACTAATAATGTATATTATGATGAAAAATATAGGTCGTGTTGTATATGGTAAAAAATAAACCATTTTACTAATATAAAAAGTCAAAGAAAACCCATTAATTTTTTTGAAAATAATAATTTTTAACCCTTGTTAAAGAAACCAAAATATATTTTTAAATGAAATTTATAAATATATTATGAATTAGTAATAATATTGTTTGAATTTTTAAAAGATCCTTGATGTGGAAGAAAAATAGTTGGAATGGAAACATTAAAACAATGTTTCAAAAATAAAATCTCTCACCTTATGTTTCTTCTAAAATAAACCATTCTATAAAAATTAAATAATAAAATTTTATTTTTTTACATTCTTAAAAAAATTCATGTTCCCTCAATTATAAGTTATCAAATTATTTCATTTATTACTATGTTTTATTTAGTTACTAAAACTTGTATATCCGTGTTGGATTATTTAAGATGATTTAGTTCATAACCATATAACAACATCAGTATGATGACCTAGTTAAAAGGAGTTATGGTTAAATTATATCTAGAATATCGAATGTTTTATAATTATTATAATTAAGCATTAAATACACCTTTTAATGAAACCATTTTAAATGGTCATAAAAAATAATTACATTATTGTATGGAAATTATGACCAAATTTCATAAATGAATGTAATTTCCATTTTTAATGTATGTGGAAATGAAAACAATAGTCAATATTTTTATTTTATATAAACATAAATTTTTTTATACTTATCATTTTAATTCATTGGTTTCAACCTTATGGCCAGCCTTTGATGGGGGAAATGAAAAATGAATCTCGCTGCTTCCTAGAGTTGTTAATCCACAAATATACAGGGGAAATATTATCAAATTCCAACAGATTAAATTGAAATAAATTAAAAAATATATTATCATTAATGAAAAATATTTATATATTAAATACCATATATAATAATTTTATCTGGAATTTTAATAATTCATATGATCTGGTGATGAAAAATTAAACACATCTCTATTTAGAGGTGTAAGTCCATATATATACACAAGAAATGTTTTCATTTCTCATATGATTGGAACAAAGATGAAAATATGTTTAAATATAAAAATAAATTTCTTTTATATTTATTCTATCTATGTTATTTTATTATCATGATTAAATAATATTTGAATGATGTTCAAGGATAAATATTCATGAAACACTCGGTTAAGAATTTTACCTCTTCTTTTTAATACCACCATCGTCTTACACATTTAGCATTAATAAGATTGTATTTGGTTGAGAACATGACCTCTAGGAAATGAATATGAGCGTAGGGAATTGATTTTGGTAAAAATTAGTCAAAATAATGATCTAAAATTGTTAGAATAATTGAGAAGAGGAGGTTCCCTTTTATAAGTGAGGGTAGTCGTAATACATAAATGTCTTATATATATTATATTTTTTCCTCCAGAAAAATTCCAAAAAATGACATATTCAAAATATATGAAGAGTATGAGTTGAAATAAACTCATAAAATAAAATTTAAACATGTTTTTATAATATTTTAATCCTTTTCATTGAGTTATAAATCTCTCATTATCGCTTTTAACTACTACCGGGGTGATTATGTTTTTCCAAAGATACTATTCATAATGACCAAAATTTAAATTGATCATTTTAAAAAAATTGAAATTCCCACTTCTAAATATTAAATCTATTTTATCATATATAATTTCAAAAAGTGCTAAAAATTCATATGTATAATAATAAACTAACCAAAACAATTCAAAACAAATTCCATTTTATGAATATAAAATATTTTTATACAAAACTCATGTTTAATGATAATTACTATAGAATTAATTGGATTGTTTTTATTAATTGGGGAGCAATTTTTCTTGAAATTTTTTCCAAAATTCAATGATTCTCTATAAATTCATGAAAATAATTTACATTTTAGATAAAAAATGTTATTATTTTTATTCACCATAAAATAAATATTTTCAGAAAAATACATTAAAAATAACTCTATAATAAATTGATTATGTTGATTTAAAAAAATAAATCATTTTTTTCAATTTAAAATTTGAGAATCTTGATGTTTAACTGTTAAATAAAATCATGTTAGACTTAGAAGAGAAATTTATTTAAATTAATCGAGTCTTTTTTAATAATTATATATCATTATTTATTAAACTATTATGATTATAAATCCAGAAAACGATTACCTAGAAATGATAATATTGATTTCCACCTAGGATTACCTGGGATGTCAATATCTCCCCTCTACTATAAAATTACATCTGGGAAATTTTATTCATTTCCTAAACAAGTGAGAGTATTTTTCCAAAATAGTTTTTCCCATATCCCTTCCTAAATCATGTGATTCTTCAATGAAACCTTAAACTATAGAAATTATTTTTTAGGTTTTTTCCCAATTTATAATAACATTTATTTTATTCATTACAATTTCTTATATATTATCTAAATCAATTTCCCTCATTTTGGATATTTTATGGGGCCAAATGATAAACCATACCACATCATTAATACTTCTATCGTCCTATTAAGAATTTTTTAAAATGCCATTTACCATATTTGAATCAATGTAGATTCTTACCTAGATATTTATGAGCTGGATGATACCCCATTAATATTATCCTAGAATATTTATATAATATATTTTCATCAAGTATATATGTGACCTAAAACTCTAGGTCAACATTCTCAGTATAATGCAAAACATCCTCATAAACATTAAATTCATGATAATACAATGATATTTGTGAAAATTATTTCAAACATTTGTAAAATATATCAATTTTACTCTCATGATTGAGAATAAAATTTGGTACATTATGGGAAAGGCTAGTAAATTTTTCTTAATTAGTGGATAGTAAGACTTCTTTATTTTTCTTTACCTCTCCAAATTTTATTTTACTTTATAGGTGAATATGACTAAAAAATAATTCTAAATAAAAATAACATTAAAAATTTTACATCCCATAGAAATAATCTAATCAATTTTTATAGTATTCTTAATCAAATACCACCATTGAGTTTATTAAACATCAAAATGATAAATAGAAATAATTTCAATCTGATGATTGATACATATAAAATCTCTAAACAATTTCTCCATTGCACATATAAATCTCTCGTGTTTTAGGTTTTTTAAATATAAATGAAAATAATGTGGTTTATATATCATAAATTAATCCACAATATAAATTTTCCTCAATCGAGATTTTTGTCTCCCTCTTTCATGGTACAAATGCTAGTGGTTGGTGTTATATGAATTCAACTCTCATGAACCATTCTATACCAACCAATATTGGTTGCTGATTCATATGGTTATTATAAAAGTGATTCCTTCATAAATTGTCATCCAACTTTCCTATATGGAAACCCATTATGAGTAGACATATAATAGATAAAGAGACATGGAAATATTAAATATTTATCTCATGATTATATAAACAAAAATATGAATCTCTTAAGAGTGTATTTTATCATTATACTGACTTTTAATGGTATCTATACATGCTCGGATACATCATATATTGACATGTTACTTAAACAATTGATAAATATTAGTTTAACAGAATTTATTGGACATTTAAACACTCATAATATCATTATTGTTTTATTTTTTATAGAATATGGAAAATCATTACATAAAAAAGTGGACACTTCCACATAGTTTATATTTTATTCTACAAATATCATGCCTTATGTTTACACCAATGTTTCATTCAAGGAATGTTTCATCGTTTAAGATGAATCCATTTTGGAATGTTTGACAATAATATAGGTCATTCTCAAATCATTTATCTTGTGAAAATAATTTGATGTTGTTATATGAACAAAAAATCAATGTATCTGACATAAAAATGGAACCCTTTTAGTCCAATGAAAATAAAGGAACACATTAAAATGATTAATATTTTTTATAACAGACTTTTGACACATAAAACAAATATTTGATTATAAAAAAAATCCTTTTATCTGGTAAAACATTTTACAACACATTATTATTAATAGGAAAACTGTGAAGACATCATGATCTAAGATGGAATCGAGGAAAACATTTCATTTAATAAAACCTATCACCTTTAATGGTTCATGAATTTTAATTTCATAAATAAATCAAATGATTTCTATAAAAAACCCATTTTTCAATTATAATAAGTGTATATTATAGAATCATATTCATAACTCATATTCACACAGGAATAAATAGTGTAGGAATAACTCTTTGACCTAAGGTAAGATCACTAATAAATTAAAATATGAGGAGAATTGTAGTTAAAATCCTACGAATTTTATCCTCTAAAATTATTATGTTAATCATTAACAATCAAATAAAATATCATGTTGATGAAATTATAAATTTCATAAAATATAATAATCATATCATATATAATGTCATCAAAAATTTAATTATTAGTGATGAATGTGTTAACAATGCAATAAATCAACATCAAAACAAGAAGTATTGGTTAGAAAACCAAATAATCCATCAAAAGGATATTATTAAAACCACACTTTTAAATTAGAGTGTAATATATGTATGTTGATCCGATATGTGGTATCAAAAAGTTTAAACTTGTTATAAGGTATCCATACTTTTATACATATAATAAGTTTTTTTTCCAATTCTCAAATGGCCACGACTAAACCTGTCAAAAGCAGCTCTCTTCTATACACCAAAATTCATTGAACTCTATCTTCCAAGACACAAAATCTATCAATATTAATGATTAGATTTCCCACTTTCTTCCTATCCCTAAAATCCTTTGACCACATAGGATCGTAAAAAGAACAATTATAATAGAAATATATAATTCGTTTATAACGAAAATGAACAACATATTTCCAAATTCAACATAGATATTCATTTTTTTCTTTTTTTCAAGGACATTCTAAATTTTTCATCATTATTTTAATAAAATTCAATAGTTTAACTCCACAAAACTCAAGGTTAGTTGTAAGTACATCATAAATAAATTCTTCGTCTAGTGATGAAATCAACATTTATTATGTGTACCAATGAGTTCAATCAACACCACTATAGTGATTCTAAATTTGATCGGTGAAATTTCATATGAAAATTAAGATCCCTATATTTTCATAAAAAAGGTTTTACTTCTCTAGTATTTATGTTACCAGAAGATCATTATGTACAAGTATAACAACAAAAGAGAAAACCCAAGATATATTACTTTAATGTAATTTTTATTATGTCATCCTAAATAGAAATTTTAATTGATTTCATGAATCAAAAAAATATCCCATTTGGGAGTACATAAGAAATAGAAGAAAATTTTATAAAGAATAACTATAATTCATATAAACAACATAGTGTAATTGGAAATTTCACCTCAATTACTTTGAAAAGAAATTAAACAAAATTACTTAAAAAATTAAACTTTTTTAATCTTTTCTGATTATCTTTAGAAAAAATGAAATCTTGAAAGGAAACTTTTTAATATAAAAAACCCAAGAAAACAAAAGTTTATTAAAAAATATTTATTTTTTTAGGATGGAGAAAAAAATTGAAGTTGTGAATATAAAAATAAAATTATAGAGAAAACAAAATTTTTCATCAATTTCTAACCCTGTGTTATTTTCAAAAAATAAATACTGAAAAAATGTAATCATAAATTATTTATTTAGTTATTTTTTATAAATATATGATTATATAATATGATTGTTTCTAAAACTTTTCTATCACTTCATATCATTAAGAAAAATAATTATCATGGTTAATTTAATAGAATTTCTATACATCAATTTCATTCTTACCATGATTTCATATCTAGAAATATATTCATATAAATTATAATTTCGTTGAATATAAATTTCTAAATAATCCATAATGATCTTATCATAACTATTTTTAAAATAGTAGACATGATTAAATATTATCAGAAATTGAAGATCACATTCTTCACCAATGATAACAGAGTGGCGTTTTTGTAAATATTATTCTTGTTAATTCTTTGGAAGGGAAAAAACTATGCTTTAAAAATGGCCTTCTAATCTTATTTAGAAAGAGTATTTTACAATTGATTTTGATAAAAAAATTAACATATGAAATTGAATATAGAAAAACTAAATTTGAAAAATCCGTATGATTATATTCCATATATAGTAATATATGTAATCTATCATCAAATAGGTTTTCCCTAATTGTATGAATGTTCCACAAATACATTCATAGAAATGAAATGCTAAATCATTTTTCATAAATATTCTCATAATAATTAAATTTAAAATTTTTATAAATATAAAAATTTAAAGTTAACTTTTTAGGAATGTTAAAAACACCCTAAGAAAATTTAATTAAAATTTTATAACTTTTAATCTGATACCCATATGATAAAAAACAATATCATGTAACGAATAAAAGTCATAGTTGAAAAACAAATCCTACCAAAATTTATCATCAAAAAATATATGGCTTTCCTCATTGTTAGATGGTCCATACAAAATTTTGTAATAAAATATTCAAATATGTTAAAAATTATAAATTAAAAGTAATGGAAAATTCATGTAGTATAAAAATTTAAAAAAATAAGATTAATATTGTAATAAATATGAAAAATTTATAAATCTAAAAAACCAATTAAATATAAAAATAAAAAAATTGAAAAAGGATAAAATTGAAAATTTTAATAAATTTCCACTAATTTGGTTTTTAAATATTAGGATATAGAAGAAACAATAAGTGGTCTAAAATCACATTTGGTTGATCATTCCCAACTTATTTTAAATAAATTTGTTTATATTAGAATTAAATGATTTTATAAAATTATAACCAAGAAGATTTTGTGTTTTGATAAAGTTGAGGAAAATATTTCTTTTAATATTATTTAAATTCATTAAATCGAAATTTCCTATAGTTATATGCTGATAAAAACCACTATCCATGTACCATTTATATCATCTAGTGTTACTCACCTAATTTTTTAGAAGAATGTAAATTTATGTTGTTAGTTTTCATAAAATCGTCCCTCCAAGGGTACCCATCATAGGATGCAAATAAAGAATGAGATATAATAAAACCCAAATATCACATAAAATAACACATGAGTTTGTGACTAGAACTGATGGTATATACTCACAAAAATGGGATGGATTACCCTCATAATTATTTGATATGTAAGATAAATAGTGGGGATGTCCACCAAACAACCCAAACTAATAATAAATAAAGAGGAAATAACAATTCATAGTAAGATTTCATATATGACTAGATAAAACTAAAAAGAAATTGAAAAGGAGATAAAGAATTAGTAGTGAACATGAAGCTCTAATATCTCTTGAACAACTCCTTAAACTAGTATTGTGTAGCACTATCACCAACCAATACATACATACCTAAACAATCGTTTATATATAAGTGTTGTCTGCATATAAAACAACTACTAAACATAGTACTCCCTGAAACATATGGTGAAAAAATGTGAAAAATAACACCAAATCCCAGAGAATAAACAAATTAAATTGACTTACCAAATAAATTCATATTTTTATACCACCCCTTTCAAATCCACCAATCCTAAATGTTGGAATAAAAATCTATATTTACATTGGGAGGGAGTCTAAACTATCTTCCAGATTCTAGAATTTCCTAAGAGGAAGCTTTGATTTTATTTATTGGGGAGGGAGATCAGTGAAGTGTAGTTGGATTGGTGTAGTTGTTTATTTTATTCCATCACATTCAAACATTTAGGATTTAATCAACGCGTTTGGTATAGAATGGAATTTTGACCTATGGATGGGTCATTACAATTTTACCACTACATCTTATACTTTATTTTTTAATAAAAATTCTTCCCACTTATTATACATTAATTATACATTACATTTAACCACATTGAGGTGATCTGGAATGCACCTCGGGGATATCACAGGCTAGCTCGGTCACCTGATGGAGGGACATCTCAAGATGGTTCATATAAAAATGACATTAGATCACCCTATATCATTTAGGAATTAATGCTAGATAGAGATTGTAATGTCGGGAGTTTGGGTGTAGTCCTAACAATGTTTTTAGCTAACACTTTTTTTGAAGAACCTTTTGTTACCATTGGAAGTTGGTTTTGAGTATTTTTTTCTTGTTTTTATTTTATTTATTTAGTATTGAAGTATTTTTCAATTACAATGGGGGTGAAATGAGGGAACATCATGAGCATACATGTCATAAAAACCCATGTGGTTCACAAGTTAACAGATCAACATTACTTCGTATTGAATTTACATGTCTAGAATATATTTCACTATACCATGTGGCCTAGTCATGCACAATCACTATTACTTTCTATTGAGTTATTATGTTGGGAGATTGTATTTATTTAGGTAATGATTAATATTTTGATAATGTGGTTTTGTGATTTGATACTATAATTTCATTATAAATAATTAAAAATTAAAAAATTAAAATGTTTGAATCTATTCATGAATGTTTGTCTTTAAAATATGTAGTTCTTATTGAAAAGTAGTAAAACAATTTCCTAAAATTATATGAGAGAGATATTTTGAATCTATTTGAAGGGGGTTAATGGGTTTTTTTAATTTAAATTGAAATTTTATAATGGTAACAAAATAATAATATATAAATTGGATTTTGAAAATAATAAAGAAATATTATAAAAATAATTTATGTGAATTTAATTTTGTGTTCAAATTATATAAGTAATTTTAAATTATTATTCTTATTTAAAAATGTTAAAACATAATTATTTTTAGAGTGTTTTGAGAAATGGATTTAGAATCATTATGTTTTAATTTTAAATAGGTGTTGATTTGTGTTTAGTACTTTGAAAGTTAATAATGGTAGTTGGGATTTTCCTCTTGGGGTTTTCTTCCCCCCATGGTTTTCTAATTTTGGAATGAATTAGACCATGTTGTGTCTTGATTAAAATTTAATTTTGTTGTTATTATATTTATCCCTATAAAATTTTTATGGGTCTTGCGAAGTTCAAGTCATAGTACGTCTGAGTGGAGTGGTAAATAAACGTCCCTTTTATGTGTTGATACCTTCTTTAGAGCTATTAGTTTTTTTTGTTTGGTATGTTTTATGCGATGTTATTTTGGTGATATTGACTATCTCTGAGATGTTCTCTCTCTTTTTATATATGGTTCCCATTAAGTTTATAGATATGCAAGTCTAATTATTGAGTTTCTTTTGAGGGGTTGAGGAATGGAAGTATTTGGCGTGTTCATGAAAACAGAGATTAGTGATATCCTCATCCTAGGCCATATCCTAGCTGACACATAGTTTACTATGATGGGTTTATTATGTGGATTAGTATTCCTAGTGTGACACCCAAATTTTCATCCCTTCCCACTAGTTGTATAATGCGAGCATTGACAACTCAAGCTCAAGTACATTTTTTTGAGGTAATATGGGTTGTTCCAGGTTCTCTCTCATGTGGATTCTATGTTTTATCTCTTCTTAATGAAGTGTTAGTTCTAATACATTAAAAAATTATTTGTTTTTATGAATTTAAAATTTTAAAGTATCATCAACTCAGTGTCTTGATTATGTTAATTTTATTTTGAGACTCTCATTCTTTCTCCTTTATGGTTAGAGGAATATCTATGCAGAGAAGACCATTTAGGGGTATAAATATTGTTTCCCCCCTTGTATATTTTAGCATTATTATTGGGTTTTAAATTGTGATTCGCAGTCCTAGGGTATTCATATTTTTAGATACTTTTCTTGATAAGAGTCGGTGCTGATACATGGACTCACCTAAGGATGAGTGTTCTAAAAGAGTTTTAAAATGTTCTGGAGATCATCCTCATTATTTGAACATGTCTCCATTGTTAATTTATTTAATGAAATGAATTTATTATTGTTTCAATGATGTAGTGATTGAGTATCGACGCTAGAGGTTCTTTCGGAAAAGAATTGAATTTGGAAGAATGCTGTGTTTCATTTTGATTATTTGCATTGGTCATAACTGATCAATTTCATGGTGGTACTTCGTTTTGGAAAGTCATAATGTTTTAAGGAAGTATAATCTCATTTTTTTCAATTCCATATTCCATTTATACCAGTTAAGGATTTCGTGGGGAAGAAAGGATTATAGTTGAGAGAATTATCATACCATTTCCTGGCAAAATTAATTTTTATTTTAATTATTTCATTGTACACAATTTTTTCATATATTCTAGGATGAATCCATTTTAAATTAATAGTTTCCAGAATTGTTTTACAGTTATACGATTAGTAGAAACATTGGAGACTCCATGAAAATGCATCTCTCTTTTTTCAAATCCAGAATGCTTAGCAAGTTCATTGTTTCCCTAACAGTTACCTATACTTGTGGTGCACCTCATCTCTCTAATTGGTGTGAAAAGTATTGGGTAACTATTTCAAAAACAAAGTATCCAAATAATGCATGATGTACAGTAATTAAAGAATGTTTTTTCTGTTTAATTTTTTCATTGTCTATTATTACAAATTTCATCAACATTTCATGATATCGACTGGTTTCCTCATAGCCATTGGGTATAGTAAAAAAGAGATGACTCGTTAACCCCACTTCTTCTCCTCTCCCACAACTGAGATAAATAGTGTGTTTATTATTTATTTCTCATCCCAACCGTTATGATAAGGCTTCTTCCTCATCACTCTTATTCTTTACATTCATTTTTCTCAAATCCTTTCTGGTTCACTTACCTACCAATTACCTTAACCCTATTATTGTTATTATTTTGGTTTCTTATTTGTGTCTAGGGTTATTGAGTCCCGATTAAGGTCAATTCTTATCAGGATTGCTAAAAGTTATGATTACTCCATTAGTTTCATGTTGGTTTTTTTATTTTATTCTACTTTATATAAATTTCAATTAGGGTTTTCATTTATATTTTATATTATTCTATTTAAGGTTTCATAGACCTCTTCCAACTTGAATAATTCTCATTCCATCTTTGGTAGAATGTTCCATGAATTCTACCTCTTGTTTCAGGATTTAAAATTTATAACATTTGATTTTTTTGTGTTGACTTATATTTTTAATAAAAACTAATAGTGGTAAATATATTTAATGTGTATTTGATGTGGAAGCCAAGTTTATGTTGATTCTCAATTAAATTCACGGGTTCTCCAAAAAGTAGAAGGATGTTAGTTTTTATAAAAAAATGTTTCACTCATTGTAATGAAAAATAGCCAAAATGGAATTAAAAATGTTATATCAAATTTAAAAATAGTGATTTGGTTTTTAATGGATGTTTTCAATTTATTCCTTTTATGTTTTTAATTTCATTTTAATTATTACATTAAATTCCCATAAGTAATAATATATTTCAAGATTTGGCCCTAAATAAAAACATATTAGATTATTGGAAGAATCATTGAAATATTTTTTGGTTATTCACTTATACAAAGTTATATATACATATATGTATGTATGTATAAATATTAATGGGATTATG
Source organism: Viscum album (assembly GCA_963277665.1). Taxonomy (NCBI): domain Eukaryota; kingdom Viridiplantae; phylum Streptophyta; class Magnoliopsida; order Santalales; family Viscaceae; genus Viscum; species Viscum album. Next base: position 1,569,123,244 of record OY728143.1, read on the forward strand.
TTCATTTGTCTAATTTAATGAATATACATATATTTTTTTTGTTTTTATGAATATTAATATAAAAATAATATTTTTAATTCAAGCTTAACAGTTGATCTTGTTTTCAACGTAAGTTAATAGTTTAATATTTGAGAGTGTTTTCTAAAAAAGTGTTTGAAAACCCAATTGACAACTTTGAATTTTTATTTGGAAAGTGAGTACCCCTTTTTCATTATAACCCCTTAAATATGGAATGTAAATGATTGATTTAATTTTACATGTGGATTATCCCCAAAAGAGGTCATGTATTACTTATATATATGGATTGTCAAAAGGGGATGTTTATTAAACGGGGTTTGCGGGTTAAGAAAAATGAATTTTCCAATATAATTTTATGATCGATGGATTTTTATTTATATTAGTAATACTCACCTCCATTTATATTTCATGGGATTCCATGGGTAGTATGGTTGGAACTATATATGGACAAGTAGTACTAGTTAATTATTGTTCTTTTTATAGGGGCCCTAGGATATAATATGTTCAACTTATAGTATATTCGTTGTAGTTATAGAAATGAGGGTGAAAAATAATTATATGGTATATTGATTATTATCTTTCACAACTCTTATGCTGCAATTTGATTTGTATTGTCCAAATTTCAAAATTGTGCCCCATTGGATCCTATTTTGACTCTGAAAACATTACACTTGATTATGTTTGTTTTTATTTGGCCATGACTCAATTTTTATATCTTTATTTTATATATAAAAAATTGTTACTTTAAACTTCAATAAAACACATGTTTTTAAATATTATTTAAAATACTGTTTTGAATTGGTTATTTAAATAAAAAGGCGAGTAAGCAGAAAAATATTTTCATATTAACTGTTTTCAATTAAGAAATGAAAAGGTAAAATTAATATAAGAATAATGACATGTGATTTAATTTGAAATAAAACCTACTTAAATTAAAGTATTTAAAACTGTAATAAGAGTGATATTTTATTTAAGGCATAAACATGGGGTTTGTTTTACCTTTGGAATTCTTACTGAGTATTATTCTAACACTAATTAATTTCATTCATTTTCGGGACTCGGTTCTGTTCCTGACCACTCATTGAGTATTTTTAGTTTAATGGTGACATGGAGAGTCACATAATGGTATGTTTTTTAAAATTTTGTTCATTATTATTTCATTTATCATATTTCACAAATAATATTTTATTGTTCTTTATAAAATGATGGTAGATATATCTATAAAGTTATTGGAGGGAACTGGAGGTGGATAAATTTTTTTGAATATGACGGAGAATGTGGGTGTGGAGAGGGATTTGTATACATGTTTATTTTTACTAATTTTTAGAAAATAATTTATTATATAAATTTCCCATTTGGTTTAGCATGGATGTATGACCTATAAAAGGGAAATGTCTCTTTTTTTGTGTTTCTAAAGCATCATTTTTTTGGGTGAAACCATTGAAACATATTTTACTGGTATTACATTGTCTTGTCACTTGTACGAGGGGATTGTGAATGTGCATCAGGAATGTTGGAGGCTAACGTATGCATTTGATATAGGGGAATATTGGTTGGTTTCTTTATCAATTTCATGAATGCATAAGACATCAACCTCATGTCCTCCTCAGAATATGTATGGCCCCCACCAAATATGACATCAATTAAAATTAGAATCACTAGATGCTAATATTAAAGGGTTAGTGTGGGAGATGGGATATCTATCCATTTAGGTCTCAATCCTAGATTTTAGGTAAAAAACCCCCAAGGTATCTAGGTGTCATTCATGTAATGTGATGTCGGTGGGGTTCATAGAAATGTTATAAAATATTATAAGTATATTCTTTTTTGTAACAATCCCATATATATGGTCTTATATAATAAACACCATCACAAAAACTGCCAAGTCATTACAGATATCATGCTTCCATGGGATGCCTCAAATATGAAATGACCAACCAAAAGAATCACACAAACATAAAAAAAATGATTTTCAATTAACTATATATTATTTTCCCTATAATCCACCATAATTTATTTATTTTTCAATTTTTTTAAATTCCTAGCAATGAATTTTTTAGTGAAAAACAAATATATGTCAACATTATTAAATTGATACAGAAAAAGTATAAAAAAATGTTAAAATACTATATCCAACCAATTGCACCATGTAGTATAAAATCGAGGTCACTAAACCACACACCCCCAAGGCCACAAAGCCTTAATGAAATAAATCATCTATATAGTACACATCATGTAAAGTATAAGGAAAAAAACAAATTTTTATTTTATTTATTTATTATCATTATTTATTTAATATTATAATGGGAATTATCCAATCAATACATAACTACAAGTAAAAAGTAATTTTTGGCCATCATTTAGTGGGAAACCAAGGCCTCACAATGTTCAGGAATTTAATAGACACAAGTGGGCTCACTCATCACCAATCAATTTCTCGAAATCCATTTTTTGGTACTTTTAAAAAACCACTATTGGGGTAACTGGGAACCTCACAATCTAAAATTTTCAACCAAACCACCACACAGGTTAAAAAGTTCAAAAAACATGATACAATAAAAACCACACACCCATATTTGAATTTAAAAAAGAAACTGATCCATGTATCCCAAAACCATGGGTTACTAAATCTTCATTAGTGAGTTTCTTTGAGTGGAACCCCCTGCTGTTACAACTTCACTGGAGAGAACCCCACTAGAGATCATCCTACTATAGAAACAATAACAAAAAACCACACCATTGTAGCTTCACATTCGTCATCAACATCGATATTGACGTCTGTCACCACCCAAAAAAATCTTCACTAAAACAAGAAACCCAAAAAGACTTCATCACTGAACAAGAACCAAACAAAATATGGTCAAAGAAATAATCACACTCAGCATTCACCAATTAATTTGATTAAAGAAAAAAATTCAATCTCTCAAAAAATTAATCAACTTCAAAATATAATATCGACCCATTATGCACCAGGATTACTGATGGATTCTGAAAAACACATCCCAACACCTCATAGATTCCACTCCATTATGTCCTACTAGGAAAGAGACCAAGGAATTCAAGGTTAGAGTAGTGATTTTTGTGGCTGGGGACTCTAAACGACACCATTGTCTATGGAATAGAAGGTAAGTATCAGTCCTAGAAAAGAAAAGATAATTCTTTGAGTGCATGGAAACCCAATGAACATAGAACCACTAAATGTAAAACCCCTTTAAAACTTGAACTACATAACCTAACTAGAGTGGAACATAGGATCATGAGGTGATAGTAGGGATTTCAAGATAGTGGTGTTCCACAAAAAACAACCGAAGATGGGAAGACTAAAAGAGAAGTGGGAGAAACCCCAAGGCATTGAGCCAAAAAAAAAAGAATTGAAATAGTATTTGGGAAGAATGAGAAAATATAAAAAATTCTCATGTAATATCACATCCCAAAATACTCCTCTTTAAATCCATTAATTCTATTTTTTAAAATATCCATTTAATGTTCACATGATAACAATTTTAAATTCCCATATCATTATCAAAAAATGATAAATTTAGCATAATATAATATTCATAGGAAAAATATTAATAACTCCATTACTAAATAATATTCTAAAATGATAGAATAATAATACGAAAGTATTTGACAATATTTTTAATTTCCTAAATAATTTGTATATTATCAAATACTAAAATTTAATTCATTAGACAAAATATTATTATAACACACTCTTATAGAAATACTAGTACCAACACATGATAATAATTTATAATCAACGAATAATAACTCTGAATCATGTGATAATAAATATTCTTGTCAAATAATTACATATTTACTATATATATTAATTTCTTCTTTTAGAGAATGTTTCTATATAATAATGATACAACATGCGATAAATCATTCCCTATTTTAGGTAGTTATCTTATTTATGGTTGAATTCATTTATTCATTTGGAGAATATTAACACATGACTGATTTGAAATTTGAATGTAAAATAGTAGATTTAATTTGGATTCCTAACCACTTGGAGGCTCCATATGTTACAAACACCAACTAAAAGGATAGTGGGATGGTATGTGTAGTCTTGAAAACATGAGAAAAGATCTTATTAAATTAAAAAATTCTCTAAAGACTAAAATAGAGAGTATTAGGTCTCCCAAAATCAAATTCTAATGAAATAATATCAAAGGAGTTTTAATCTACTATTTTAAGAATAATCAAATAGTTCCTCCATAAATTTATCAAAAACTCATAAAAATTTACAATTTAAATATAATTTAATCCTTTTTTATTTTAATTCAAATAAAATAATCATTTAAATCATATAAAATTTTGGAAATATTTTCCTAAGCTTAAATATAGATTAAAATCATGAGTTCCAGTCATGTAAATCCTTCACATTGCCTTTTGAAATGTATTCATACCATTATGTCCAAAAGGAAACTTGGACCATCCCTTACTTATATATTATAAAACTCATATGTTCTTTAAATTCGGTTTAACAAAAGGAGAGTACTTTTATATAGATCATGATAAACCATAACTACCCTTGCGTAGCCAAAATAGACTCATGTTTTCCTTAATGCTACAATTTAATATGGATTTATCATTATAAAAGGTATGAAAACCAACGATTTAAACTTAATATACAAGGTAAAACTCTTGATGACATTTACATAGCTCATAAATATGATCTCTAACTCTACAAAAGATATTAAAAAGGACTCTTACCTTTATGTAAAAATTTAGAAACAAGTAATTCACATTCACAATGTTCAAGCCATGTGTATGGGTAAAACAAAAATTCAAAATACTTTATGTACACTTAAAAAAAATATAAATTATTAGTATAAGGCTCTATAATAATTTTCAAAACCATAGAAACACCTTTAAAATGTATGAATCACTTTAAAAACATCCAAATTAATTTCCAAATAAACTTATAAATTTTTTAAATTTCATTAATAAATTTATAACATACATTAAGATCACTTCTATAAAATGAAAAGTTTATCTGAACTACAAAACACCCTAGATTGCTAAAATAATTATCGAGAATATTCATTACTCATACATTGTATTGTATATTTTTCTACGTCCATTTACATTAAAAAATAAAATTTTACAAAAATACATCTGGCCAACAATTTTACGTTGTATAGTTTCGGGTAATTTTTGTGTAAATTCTTTTTGAAAAACAAAAGACAAAAATTTATCTAAAAAACAAAACAGACTCCAGTGAACTCTTTGAATTTTTTTACAAAAGGTTCAATTTTCAATGTATAATATTTTAATTAAATATAAGTTTTATTAGAAGTATAACCAATTCAACAAGAACTTTAAGAGGGTATTATTTGTACATACATTTTATCCAAATTCTCATTATGATAAGTACAATTTAATAAAACATTATTAATACTAACAACATTGGATTTGTGTGGAATAATAAAAATCCAATTATCTAAATTTGGATCATCAAATTTCGAATCAATGAAATTATGATCAACATAATTATTATTGAAATTATTTTTTGAATCTAATTCCATTGAAATATTTAAAATTACGGAAGTCCATTTCAAATTTCATTTATTGTAATTAATATTTTTTCCCTTACTAAACTCAAAAGTACATTATAGTTAATTATGTTAGACATTCATGAAATTTATAGGTCTATAAATTTCATCTATAGTAAGTAAATTCAATCATCATCTAATGAATTATTTTTTTATAATCCAATGGATTATATTTTTCATGTTTTGATGAATTTTAATAATTATCACTAGTATTATCATTTAATTTATAACTTATACAAAAAAATGTATGGTATTTTTTTTATTTTCCAATTTATATTTTTTTATTAATCAGAATATTTGAATTGAATCCAACTATTCTTGGACTTTCAATTCCACCATCTTTTAATAAATTATCTAAATATTTGTCTCCTTTACTAGGAATTTTAATATTCTAATGCTTTAAACATTTATTTTACTTTTCATTAATAGTATCTACTTGAATATTTACTTTTAACCCTTAGTTTAGGATAATATGTTCATATATGATCTTCTTTCTTACATAAATTAAAAATCACTTCTATATATTCCTTCTTGTGTTTTCCTTCATTTCGATAATAATTACATAAATTCATATTTCCTACATTATTTTTCAGTCATCATTCAATTTGATAATGTTTTATATTACTATCATCTCGACCAAAATGATTTAAATGCAAACATGTTTTTTCTAATGGAACAAATTTTGTGTTTTTATTATAATTATTAATGTTATAAGGATTAATGTTACCTAAGGTAGAATCAAATGATACTATCAAGTTGCTTTTCCCTTATTCGACATCTCATATAAGTCTATTTTCATATTGAATTAATTTTCTCATTACGTCATCCAGACATAAATTTCTCAAATTTTGACTATTAACAATTTTTATCTTCTTAGATTCCAATTATTCTAGTATAATATCAATAATCAATTGAATTAATTGATATTATGTTAAATCTACATTACCCGATGATTAATCAAAATTTATTATTGTCATAAAACTTTTAGACATTTGATTTAACGATTCTTTAGTATGAATATCAATGGCTTGATCATCATATCTTAGCATAGCTCTCTGAGTTTCCAAACCATTGGAAGTTACAACATTTAAAACCTATTATTTTTTTCAAATTCCATTATTCATTTATGTAACACCACACCCCTACCTCATTGTCTTGAGGAGGCGGTGAGGGATACTTGGCATTAAGCGACATTCCCAAGATTTCAATGGCTAACAATAAATGTAGAGGGATTCAAGATCAAGTTGGGGAATGGTTTTACCTTTCTACAAAACCAACCAATCCATCCACTAATAGCCACTATATGATGCATGTCAAATAAATTACCCAACCATGCATTCCCAAAAGACAACAAAGTTGTTCTACAACACAAATCAAAACCAATACATCCGGAAATGTCCACACAACATCTGAGTACACTGTGGAATCTAATCAACCAAACACCACAAGCCATGACACCACCACAGTTCCACACCAAGCTCCAAGCTCCAAGCTCCACCATGGGATCACAACACACCACTAAAGGAGGGAGATGCCTTACCTTTGCCCACGTCATGATACACAACATCTGCAAAGACACCAACATGCCAAAGTAAGGGGTGAGTACTAAAACTCAGTAGTATTTCCCCAAATGACTTCCCTATAAACCCCACTAGGATAAAAATGTTTTCACATTTATATAAAACAGTTTATATAAAATAAATCACAAGTGAAACCATTTTCATAATCCAAACATGCCCTTACCAAGCAATCACACCCAAACCAGGAAATAAAGGGAAATCCAACCAAACATACCACAAGCCATCTCATCATATATACACTAGCACAACAATTTCCAACATGCAATGTAATGCATAATAAAAAAACCAAACAACCAAATGGTGGAGCTACCGTCCAACCCATTCAGCCATTCACACCAAGTGGCACTTCATGTCCACTTATCCTCGATGGTGGCCCTTCCATCCACTATCCATCCCCTTTTATAGTGGTACTTCTCGCCACTTCCAAACAACATTCAAAACAAGCCAATGACAAGTATATAACCCACCAAGGTCACAACCACATGCAAACAACCAATTCCATTACATATCAATCCTCTTCAATAAATCACTCATTTATTGAAAACCATTTTCCATTCCAATAAACATTCCAATAAAAAATCCTTTTATTGAAGACCATTTCCAGAAATCATTTTTAAAAATCAACCATAGAATCCCATTTTAAAATCTCCATTTTAAAATCCACAATAATATAATTTCACCATTAAACACCATTTTTTTCAAAAATCCCCCAAAACCTCACCCAAGGGATTTCTAACCTATTTTGCACATCAAAACACAATTAATTTCAAACCCATAAATTTAATTGTAACCAAAACCATTAGCTCTAACCAAGTGGAGTTGAGAGAGAATCCACATACCTTTAGGGTTCTTGAGAAATTGACCCACCAACAACGGCGCCTCAAATCCGGTGAACGCACCACCAAAACTTCTCTAGATCTCTTTCCCTAGCATCCCAAAGCCTTAAAAACATAATCCAAGGCAACCAAAACCATATATCTACACAAAAAAATTGTAGATCTAGAAAACCAAGAAATATAGGGATGTAGATCAAGAGGAAAACACAAACAAACCATGAGGAGAGACTTTCCTGGGAGAAACCACCTACAATCTGCTAAGAAACCTCTTCAAAACGCTTCCAAATCAAGTGGGAGAGCCCCTCCGACCCCTGAGAACCCGAAATCCCAAGTGAGACATGAATAGGAGGAAGTATTTAGTGAAATAGGTTAATCCCAAGGGAGCTCGGAACTTATAACCCTATTTTTAAGTGGTTGCACGGCTAGTCTGCACAGTTTAGCAAACCGTGTGCTAACCTTGCACACGCTACTTCCTCAGGAGCAAGGGTTCGTATAGTTTCTTTGAACGGTTTGGAAAACCATGCATAGGCCCTGTAAAGCTTACTATCTCCCTTGCACAGTTTCTTGGAGAATCAGCATGGTTTCCATTAACATTTCTCAAATCGTGAACCCCTTTAAAAGCCTCCAAACTCATGAAAAACCATTCCAAACTCTCCCAAACTCTTCACAACTCATCGCATGAACTTTAAACACATAAAATGAATAAAAAAGGCCAAAAACCCCAAAATAGGGGGTACTAAATTGTCCACACCGTTGGACTTTCTGTCCTCGGAAATTCGTGAACCCACCCTTTGCTGAAAGAGCTCGGGCCACTGCTCGACCATTTCTTTCTCCCAATCTCATGTATCCTATTGAATCTGACCATGTTGCCATAAAACACGAACTAAACCGATGCTTTTACCATACAAGAATTTATCTTACCAATCCAAAACCCACACTGGCACATGCACCAATGAAGCATCTGGTTCTAGTTTAACATGATCCCATCGAATCACATAGTCACGATCCAGATGATACTTTTTCAACTGTGACACATCAAACACATTCTGCACTACACTTAACCAAGGTGGTAAATCCAAATGATAAGCCACCTCGCCAACCTACTCAAGAATCTCAAAAGGTCTAAATATACCTTGGAGATAACTTTCCCTGCTTTCCAAACCGACGATGTCCCAACCGAGGAGAGATCCTAAAGAAAACATGATCACTCACCTGGAACGACAACAACCATCGACGATGATCCATATACGATTTATGAAGACTCTGATCCGTCTCCATTCTCTTCCTGATCAACATGATCTTCTCTATAGTCTTCTAGACAAGGCTCAGTCCAACAATCAAGGACTCACCCGTTTCCACCCAAAAAAGTGGAGAACGACGCGGACGCCCATACAACGCTTCAAACGGAGCCATCTGCACGGATTCATGATAACTATTATTGAACGAAAACTCAACCAAAGACGAGTTATCCTCCCACGAGTCACCAAAATCCATAACACAATCCTGAAACATATCTTCTAGAGTTTTTATCGTCCTCTCTGATTGACCATCCGTCTGAGGGTGATACGCCGTGATCATAGTCAACCTAGTTCCAAGGCCTTGCTGTAAGAATTTCCATAAACGAGATGTAAACCTATGATATCTATCAGATACAATCGAAACTGAAATTCCATGCCTCTTTACCACCTCCCAGATATAGAGTTTGGACAGATCCTCCACTGTATGAGATTCACGAATCGGGATGAAATGGGCCGACTTCATTAGCTGATCCATTATCACCCAAATGGTATCGTGCTTTCTGACTGTTCTTGGTAGACCTGTGAAAAATCCATCACTATATGATCCCACTTCCAAACAGGGATTGGTAAAGACTGCAATATTCCTGCTGACCTCTGATGCTCTACCTTGACCTACTAACAAGTCAAGAATCTCGAAACAAACTCAGCCAGACTTCTTTTCATACCATCCCACCAGAACTGCACTTTCAATGCTTTATACATTTTTTGAATTCCAGGATGAACATCCCACCTGGAATGATGATACTCCCTAAGAATAATCTCTTGACAAGAAACTATTACAACCATATTATTTTGAAAACACAAAACTGAATATCCATTCAGTTTCCAACCCTAAATGGTCTCCCCACAATTAAGTCTCGACCCCATGGTCACACACTAAGAATCAGATATCTGTGCCTATTTAACTAGACCAACCAAGTCAGGAATCAACAAAACAGGAAATAAGACCACTCTATCTCCCCGGTCCTTACATTCCAACTACATATCAACTATAACTGACATCAACTGCCACTAGTCTGATGCCTGTTTTACCACCTGAGCATATGATTTTCTTCATAATTCATCCGCCACCAAATTTCCCTTACCTGTTGTGTACATAAATTCAAAGTCAAACATCTAGAGATATTCCATCCATCTCATTTACCTCAAGTTCAAATCACTTTTTGAGAAAATATGATTCAAACTCTTATGATTTGTATATACCATGAATTTCTCACCAAATAGATAATGACGCCACACCTTCGAAGCATGGACCACTACTGCCAACTCCAAATCATGAGTTGGGTAGTTCTTCTCATGAACCCTCAACTTCTGTTAGCCATACACAACCACATGATTCCCTTTCATGAAAACACACCCCAACCCTGATCCCAATGCATCACAATACACCACGTACCCACTTCCTGGTTCTGGAAAAACCAAGATTGGTGCTTATGTAAGATGATCCTTTAGCTCTTCGAAACACTACTGACACTACTCATTCCACTATAAGGGAACATTCTTCCTTTTCAAATCTGTCATTGGTGAAGCCAAATGTTAAAAATGATGAACCAAACACAGATAATACCCAACTAGACCATGAAAACACCGTATCTCAAACACATTCTTTGGCAGTTTCCACCAGATAACAGCCTCTATCTTTTCCAGATCCGTAGAAACATATCATTCATAAATCACATGGCCATGGAAACAAAATTCATGTATCCAAAAGTCAGACTTTGACAACTTGACACACAACCGATGATCCTTCAAGATCCCCAACACTGTCGCCAAGTGTTTCTCATGGTCCACCCTTGTCTTTGAATACACCAGAATATCATTTACAAACACCACCACAAATGAATCCACATATCTCCAAAATATATGATTCATCAATTCCATGAACATCGCTGGCGCATTTTTTAGACCAAATGGCATAACCACATATTAATAATGGCCATATGTACTTCTACAATCTGTTTTACGAATATCGTCATTCCTCACCCGTAATTTATGATACCCCAACCTTTGGTCGATCTTGGAGAACCACTGGGATCCCCTTAACTGATCGAAAAAATCATCAATTTTTGGAAGTGGATATATATTCTTCATCGTAACTTGTTTAAGTCTATGATAATCAACACATAACCTCAATGTTGTATCCACCTTTTTCACAAACAACCTCGGAACATCCGACAAGGACATGATAGGTCAGATAAACCATTTGTTTTCTAACTCTTACTACTAGATTTTTAATTCCTGCAATTCAGCTGGTGCTGTCCGATAAGTTTGAAGTGAGGTAGGACTGGTCCCCAGGAGGAGATCAATCGTAAACTCCACTTCTCTTACGGGAGGTAAACCAAAAAATTATTCCGGAAAAACATCCATGAACTGATCTACCACTGCCAGAAGAACACTCTTCTCAACACCCATTACTGATTCTAATGACAACACCACCAACTTATACGATAATGTTCCCACTGATTGTGCCAACAAACCCGTTGCAACCTTCCTTTCATGCTTCTCTATTCTAAAGAAATGTATAACACCATCGTCTGTCATAAAATCCACTGTCCATGCATCACAGTCGATGTTAGCCATAAAATCCACTAGCCAATCCATTCCCAGGATTACATCATACCCATCCATTTCAAGTATTGAGAAATTCCACATTAGCTCAACCTTGCCCACAATGATACAACATTCTCTACCCAAGAAGGTTCGACACTCTCTTCGACACAGAAGAGTTTGATGTTTTAAAACTGAGGGAATCGTTTCTATCCTTAAACCCAACAAATCAACCACACGTGCATCAATAAAAGAGTGTGAAGCACCCATATCAAACAACACTTGCATCAAGGTAGAATTTAAAAGAATAGTACCTCGCACCGTGGATGGTTCCGACTGATTATCCACCACAACCTTCTCATCACCGAACAATGCCTTTGTCACCACACTCTGCTCTTTTTTTCTTTGTTGAGGAGTCCTGGAATTCCGAGAATCACCATGACCCACTTTACTCTGTGGACGAGGGGTGTGCTATTGTCCCCATCCCGTCGAAGCATACGACGTCTGCGTTCCCTGAGGAGTGTCACACGCACCTAAACTTGGATCATTCCGACAATAACGCTACAGATGCCCCATCTTATTACAATTATGTCATGCTCGAGGTTGTTCCATACAATCCCGCATGATGTGACTTGTAAAACCACAATTAAAACATCCTGTATTTCTCTGGGGCTTCGAAGGAAGATTTACTGATCCTACCGTCAGATTATCTGTCATATTAACTCCCTAGGAATAAGTGTCCCTCATTTTCATGAACACCTCATTAGAGTTACCACTATTCCCCATGGGTACCACCATGCTTCCTCCACCCAGAGTGCCCAACATATCATTCTCAGCCACTGAGGCTCTATTCACCATCTCTCTTTAATCATCTATACAAAGTACTGCTATCTTTGAATGGATTTCTTACCTTAACCCTAATTCAAAGATCCTTTCCTTCAATGACTTGCTTCCCACCACCTTAGGTGAAAACCTCACTATGTTTATAAACCTAGCTGCATACTTCATCACAGACATAATCTCTTGCTTCAAACTAAAGAAATCACTCGTACGCTAAATTCTGAACGTATGTGGGATGAATTGTTTATTAAACAATTCCTAAAATCCTTCCCACATCATACCATGGTCCGTCACCACTTGGACTACCAACTCCCACCACTGAAGGGAAATATCTTCTAACATATGTGTGGCCAACTTCACTTTTAACTCTACCGATGTTCCCTATAACTCGATGATCTTGTTCATTCTATTCAACCATTCTTTTTCCCTCTCCGGCTCTGAATCAACCATGAAGATATGTGGATTCTACTTTTGAAACTGAACTTCATGATCCACATTCCTCTATTCAACCATTTTATTTCCACTTTCCACAACTTGGAAAGCTGGCACTATGCTTTTCACTAGCTCTTGGTTCAGCTGTGGCTCAGGTGCTACGACATTCTCAGCAGCCTCCTCCGGTTGGACTCTATGATGCCTACACAGTGTCATTTCTAAAAATATAAAACATACAACCATGAGTCTCACTTCCGTAGATATCATGAAATCTCATTTCAAATCACATTACACAACACTATCACAAAAAGGGTTTCCGCCTTTTCAATATGTTCCATGTTTCACCATTTTGAAAACAAAACCATTTTCAAAATACCAATTTATTCAAATTACAATTTCACGCATTCATATCAAATCATAAATCATTATACCTCAATGAAATATGCACCCTAGTGGGAAGTGATTTCAACCATGCATGTCATGCTCATCTCAATGGCTACACCCATGGCATTGAGATATCCAATGTCGATAAGTGTCTCCAAAACACTTATGTAACCAACTCCTTTGTAACATGAATTTCAGTACAAAAGGGCTAGCTATGTCCTTTTATACTATACATTCCATGTTCTGACAATCCTACACCTTTCCACTATCCCGACATAAGGAATGCACCACAAATAATGTCAACACCAAATCTGAGAATCAACTCCAAAGGACCGAACAAACTGATACCACTTGAAGCACCCCGCCCCTACCTCATTGTCTTCAGGAGGATGTGAGGGATACTTGGTCTTAAGAGACGTTCCCGAGACACCAAATTCAAGCAGTAAATGCCGAGGGCTTCAAGATCAAGTTTGGGAATGATTTTCCCTTCCTACCAAACCAACCAAACCATCCAATAACAGCTACTATATGATCCATGTCAAATAAATTACCCAACCATGCATTCCCAAAAGACAACCAAGTTTTTATAAAACAAAACTCAAAACCAATACAACCAAACATGTGAACATAACATCAGAGTACACTAAGAAAACTAATCAACCAAACACCACAAGCCATGACACCACCACAGCTCCACACCAAGCTCCATGCTCCATGCTCCACCAAGGGATCCCAACACACAACTAAAGGAGGGATATGCCTTACCTTTTCCCACGGCATGATACACAACATTTGCAAAGACACCAATGTGCCAAAGTAGGGGATGAGTACTAAAATTCAGTAGGATTTCCCCAAATTACTTCCCTAAATAGGCCATAGGATAAAATAGTTAGCACTTTTACATAAAACATTTTATATAAAATAAATCTCAAGTGTAACCATTTTTATAAGCCAAACAGTCCCTTACCAAGCCATCACATCCAAACCATGAAATCAAGGGATAGCCAACCAAACATGCCAAAATCCATATCATCATTTATAAAATAACACAACAATTTCCAACTTGTAAGGAAATGCACAAAAGAAAAACCAAACAACCAAATGGTGGAGCTACCATCCAACCCGTTCGCCCATTCACACCTAGAGGCATTTCTCGTCCACTTATCTTTGATGGAGTCCCTTCAGTCCACTATCCATCCCCTTTTATAGTGGTACTTCTCGCCAATTCCAAACAACATTCAAAACAAGAAAATTCCTAGCATATAACCCATTAAGGTCACAACCACATGCAATTAACCAATTCCATTACATATCAATCCACTTCAATAAATCACCCGTCTATTAAAACCCATATTTCATTCCAAACAACATTTCAATAAAACCAACCTTTTATTCAAGACCATTTCCATCAATCATTTTCACAAATCAACCATGTCATCGTATTTTAAAATCATTATTTTAAAATCCACAAGAATAGCATTTTACCATGACAAAAACATTTTTTCCAAAAATCCCCCAAAACCTCACCCAAGGGATTTATAACCAATTTCCCACATCAAAACACAATTAATTAAAAAATAAACAATGTAATTGTGACCAAAACCATTATCTCTAACCATGTGGAGTTAAGAGAGAAGCCAGTTACATTTAGGGTTCCCGAGAAATCGACCCACGGACAACCACACGTCAAATTCGGCGAATGCACCACCAAAACCTCTCTAGATCCCTTTCCCTATCATCCATAAGCCTTAAAAACATCATCCAAAGAAACCTAAACCCTATATTTACACACAAAAAATTTAGATCTAGAAAACCAAGAAAGATAGGGATGAAGATCTATAGGAAAACACAACAGAACCAAGTGGAGAGACTTACCCGGGAGAAACTACCTTCAATCTGCCAAGAAACCTCTTCAAAACGCTTCCAAATCGAGTGGGAGAGCCCCTCCAACCCCTGAGAACCCGAAATAACGAGTGAGCCATGAGTGGGAGGAAGTTTGGAGTGAAGTAGGTTCAGCCCGAGGGATCCCGGAACTTATAACCCTATTTTTAAGTGGTTGCACGGTTAGTCCGCATGGTTTGGAAAACTGTGCCCTAACCATGCGCACGCTACTACCTTGGGAGCAAGGGTCCGCACTGTTTCCTCACATGGTATGGAAAACTGTGTGTAGGCCATGTGAAGCATGTTGTCTCCCATTCACGGTTTCCTAGAGAATCTGCATGGTTTCCATTAAATGTTCTCAAACTGTGCACCCCTTTAAAAGCCACCAAACTCATCCAAAACCATTACAAACTCTTCCAACATCTTCCCAACTCATCTCATGCACTTTAAACGCATAGAAATGCATATTCAAAGTCCACATACCTCAAACCAGGGGTAATATAGTTTAATAGGATTATATATGGCTGTAGTTGTTCATAGTAATAAAACCTAATAAATTGATATAAAAATTAGGTTTTACCTAATATACATTTTTTTCATGATAAAACCATATAATGTCATTATCTAAAACATTATTGTTTCTTATGAGTTTGACAAAGCTTCTTTATCTAGTGTTAATGACATGGTATTTCATACTATTATTACATTAATAAAAATTAGCTCCATAATAATATGTTGTCCCATTATATTTGTGTTTTAAAATTTTCCAACTAGTTTTCCTACCATCAAAAAATATCTTTCTTCTACTAAAATAATTATTGTTAGGTAACAGAGTTAAAAAACAAATAAACTAATGAAAATTTTGAAATATTTAAAATATTTCTCATAATAAATTTTTGTATTAGTCAAAATTAGAAAAATAAATCTAATTTAATGATATTCTATGATAAAAAAATTTATCCCATGATATGAAGGCTAATAAAATAAAAGTGGTAGTTTAATAAAGATTTAGAAAAACATTAAATTTTAATCATATATCTGCATTACATTGATTAGTTCCTCATATTATAGATCAAATAAATGATCAATATATTTTAGTTGTAAAAGTTATTAAATAATATAAGAAAAATTGCATATAAACTGATAATTATTCTCACTATTATAGATGAAATATTTAACTAATCCAATATTCAGTAACAAAACATGAAGTATTTATTTGAAAGAAAATACTCCTATGAATCGATTTTTTTTTTAAAACTACACTTTTAATATAAAATGTAAGATGGATCTATAGATATGACCTATGGTATATATGAATGTAAACCTATCATAAGGTATCCATAATTTTATACCTATTAGAAGGTCAGCCTTCTTATCCCCAAAATCCATTGATTGGACTTGTCGATAGAATCTCACCTCCTCACAATGAAATTATATTATATTTTCCTTTCTAGATAGATAATCCCACAATTCAGATGATTACATATTATATTTTCTTCCAAAACCCAAATTCCCCCAATCACAGATGATCAATTACATATAATTTCAATTTGAACTTCTTGGATCATTTTAGCAATGACCTTATAATGGAAGCACTTAATAGAAACATGAAGGAATAACAAATATTACATCGATCTCATGTGATATGTTAAATAAGAAATAATAAATATTAACAAAATAATAATACATTTCAATATGCTTGATGTTTTTTATTATTTTGACACATAATGTGTTGATCAATTTACTGGCATTAATGTAACAAACATTGATGATCGAATTCTACAAATATCATAGTATGTTGTATCTACATTGATAGAAGCATCTTCTTCTGTCGATGAACTCAACATATTCTCCCATATATATATGAGAATCATCATCACCACTATAGTTATTTAAAATATAATTAATTTGATCTAAAATGAATCCTCATATCCCCAGATAATTGTAAAATATTAATAGTTCTCTAGTATTTTAGTTATAATAATTTAATTTATCAGAACCGTAAAACCATACAGTAAAACAAATGGTAGAATATTTTTATATATAGATTATTGTGATTTTTGAAATAAAATAAATGAAGTGACTAATTAACTCAATATAACTAAATATAAATTAATTTCATAGGAGGGACCTACATGTTTATGTAGCTTATATTTCATATTTGTTGAAAGAAAGTATTACACAATGCATTAGAGAGTTATATCATTCTTATCCATCACCATGAGTGATATCAGGATCTCCTCTCATTTTATATAAATATTTAGTACATTATCATGAACCAAATAATTTTAGTCATTCACTTTTCTATCATAAAACCCCTGAACAAGAAATTTTATCCCATAAGTAAATTTTTTTTCTTTTGAACACAATCAAATATAGAAATGTAATTTTTCTATGAAAACTATAAATAAGTAAACATTTCCAGAAGAACAGGAACTGGATCTTCTTTGAATATCCATGTTAACATGTATATTAATCTTTAAAGTTTATAATAATTGTGATGATGGTAAATTGTATTCAATCTATATGTGTTAAAAACATTCTTTTTTAACTTCTTCTAAATATAGAAAATAACCCATAAAAATTCAGAAAAAATAATTTCTAAAATTTTTCAAGGATATCAAAATATAGTATAAAATACCACTAGTAACTTGTGATGAAAAAAATAGTAAAATTATTGACATTTTTAAAAGAACAATAATAGGTAAGAATAAAAGATAGAAAGAAAAAATTATGATATTTTTAAAGAAATTCCTTTACCTTACATTCTTTGTGGCCTCATATATTCTCCATCACCTGAATAATAAAATTATATTAGTTATTTAAAATACTAATAATATTTTTTTTATTCCATTATCCTTATTTATATTATTTTATTTATTATCATTTCATTTTTAGTTACCAGAATGGTTATATTCATGTCAGATATTTTGGGGTTGTTCAGTTTATAACTTCAAAACAACATTGGTGTATTGACTATTTCTGAGTCGGTAATGGTTACATTAACTCTAGGATTTTAATGTTTTTATAATTATACTACTTTAACATTAAATAAAAACATAAAACCTACTGTGAAAGATGATTATAAAAAATTAATAATGTTGTTTCATAAAGATAGTGGTCTGTACTTACACGTGAACAATATTTTCATTTTTCTATAGGGTGGAAAAGAAATAAAGTACATAATATTTTTCTTTTATATAATAATAATTATGTTATTAATTTCATATTTATTCATGATTTCCATCCTTATAACTATACCTTTAAGGTTTAAATTAATAAGGAATCACGTTTTTTATGAATGTGGTAGTCAACACATATGCACGAATGATATTATCATTTGAAAATAGATGTATGTCTATGATGTATACTAATATATTATTTTTATAGCATAATAATTACAACATAAAATATAATCTATATTTATTTGATCCATTATTTTAATCATTCATATTATCCAATGATGAAAAATGAAACAAATCTCTCCACATAGGTGGTAGTATACACATAGGTATGATTGATGCTTACATATCCCATTGGATGAGAAATGTTATGAAAAATGCTGTAACAAAAATAAAAAAAAATGAACGATATTTAATATTTTTATGGTATTATATTAATATGTCTAATTAATATTTGTAGAACATGGAAGAAGAAATAAAAATTAAACACTCACATAATAATTATACATATTATTTTTAAAATCTCACATGGTATACACCGTAAATTATATTAGGTGGGTATTTTGTAGTTAACATGACCTCTAGGATATGGGAGAAGTGTTGGGAATAGATTTTATAAATTCTTGGAAGAGATATAGTAATCTAATTATGTACATAAGTGTCTTGTGTAGGATCACTTTTATAAGTGATAATAGTGTCTCACTTGTAAATACAAAAAATATTTAAATATATTATTCATATTTCTCATATTAATGTGGCATAAAATCTATATTTTTATAATATTAGATGATGATGAGTCAAAATACACTTACACAATCGAATTTAATAATGTTATTATGATAATTTAAAACATATATCTTAGTTTTAACCCCTTGTCGGCTCTTTTAACCACTACCAGGGTGAATGTTTTTTACTAATATTACAATTCATAATGATAAAAAAATAAAAATGACCTTAACAAATAATTTGGAAATATATTTTCAAAATATTACATCCATTTTACCAAATTAACATTACATATATAGTAAATTATAATTTTAATTTAAATATGCAAACCACACAGAATATAGTTTTTTTATGAATACCATTTTAAAAGTAAAAAATCATTTTATAAAAAAATCCATTATACTTTTTATTAATATGGTATTATTTATATTATTTTACTTCAATGGTGACTAATTTAACATTAAAACCAATCCAAAATAGTATTGGAATTTCTAAATACTCTAAAAGAGATAAATATTTTATAAAAAATAATAATTGACTCTGAAAGATAACTCAACCATTTTTCCTAAAATAAAATCCTATATTAGCTACTAATATTTTAATTTCCCATTGGCACATAACATTCTCAATATAGTTAACTTCTTGAAAAAATCATTAATCACTTGGATAGAAAATTAATTTTAAATCACATGGATATATATACAAAAATACATATCATCCCAAAATGATAGTAACCCTTTTATCCTAATTAACCATAATTACCTCAAAATAAAAGATCATATTAACCCCAAATATTATCCATAACTTTTAAATAATATAAGAAAAAAGTGTTAATTTTCAAATAACATTTTCACTAAAACGCATGTCAAACATAAGGTTTACATATACCTCAAAAAACTATTAAAATTTAATAAATAGCATTAATGTAGTCTCATATAAAAAAAATTCAAATGCTTATTGGTGGATTTAAAATTATAATAATCCATAATTATTTCTATCCTTAGATAAAATATAACTAAACCATAACTATTAAAACCTTATATGTAGACACTTTAATCATTCAACATCCTATATGAACCATTAACGAATTGTTTCCATCTAATTCCTTAATAAATCTTTAATCAACCCATAAAAATGAGTTTAATAATAAATACTTTACATTATTACATTCCCATTATATTTTAGTTTATATGTTTATATAATTTGGATAACAATTACATTATTTCGGAATACTAACATACATCATCATTTTTTCCAATGAAATAGGATTCCAAAGATCATAGTATGGTTTTATTCATGACACAGTTGCATCATTAAAGGTCAATTTTTTTTATTTAATGATATACTAAAAACTATTTCATACTTATTCCTAAAACTTGTGGAAAAAAATTGAAAAAATATAATAAGATAAAAAATATTATGAAGGGACAAAAAATAATGCAATCTCATTTTACCAGTGAAATCATCAAAATACATATAAAGGATTAAATTTATTACAATAAATCATTGAGCACATAAATAAAACATATAAACATTATAAAATTAACATTTATAAAAGAAGGCTTCTAAAATAAATTATAAAAAATAAAAAATCCACGATGACATCATGGGGAACTTGATAACTCTTGACAACATTGCTTTGAAAAAACTATTCAGCTTTTAAAAGTCACAATCTTTACATATCACATGAAATGAAAAAATAGGAATTTTTTTTGAAAGCATTAAATAACATATTAGAGCATCATATTCATAACAAATTTTCATTTGTGATTAACCAATGTAATAATTATAGATTCCTATTTAATTTTTTAGGATTATCTAACAAGGTCATCTCCCTCATTTTCTCTTTCGAATACTAAATAATTTTGCAATGCATTAGAGAGATATATCAAGATCAACAATAATCATTATATTTATCAGACTCACCCATAACTATCTACAATTAACATGTACTGTATCTTGAATAAAAAATAATAATCCCCCACATTTTCATTATAAAACCCTTAAACCACATTTGAAACTATATGAAAATAAGATTCTCTTTTTTCATGATCATATAGGGAAATATCCTTCATATTTGAAAACTCTTAAAAATAAAAAATTCATAGAATAAGGGTATTATTATCTACATTGAAATTTCATGTTAACTTATAGAGTAATATTGATAATGAATAGCGGGTATGATTGAATAAAAAGGATGTCAAGTTGTATAAATTAAAGAAATTATTTCAAAACATTTATAGAAGATAAAAAATAAAAAAAATAAAACTTTTAAAACTAATGAAAATGATTAAAATAAAGAACTTATCGATGAATCTAAGCATCAAAAACTATTATATTCTCATAGTAATCAATCTTAGATATAAAATAATTGTCCTTAAATACTTGGAGGGAGAAGAATTTGTGATATAGAAGGCTTAGGAAAAAATGAGTGGTTTAGGAGGTTAATCATAATATATCATTAATTTTAATATCAAATTTTTAACATTTCATGGTTATGGAAGACTGGTATGAAAACTATGTACTAACCATGTGCACACCACTCCCACCAAACACAACCCCCATGGTTATCTCACAATGATAGAAAAACGCATGCCAACCCTACTATTCCCATCCTCCAAGCATCACCTGATTTCTACTAGACATCTACGCATTTCGGTCAAACCATGCACCAAACTATGTTCCTATTCAATTACCACCACTTCCCATGAATATATTCTTAGGGGTGTTACACAATTATACTAACCATTCTCATGCTGTGAAAAATGAAAAAACCATCCATTGAATGTAAAAACAAATATAAACCACCCTAAACATAACCTAAACATTATAAAAAAAATAAATTAAAAATTACCTAATATTGGGGGAGTTATATTCTCCCCACCATTGGATTTTACATTACCAAATAGTAGAATACTATTTCTTTTCGTATAATATTTCTGGACACTACTCCGCCATTTTCTTTTCATGCTTCAGCATTTCATCCCAAATCTAACCATGTTGCCAGAAAACCCACAATATAATTATTTCGTTCCCATGTAATAGATTCTATTACCTATCCACAATCCAAATTGTCACATGAACCAATGTAGCATATAGATATTGGTCAATGGAATCCTATTTAATCACATGGCCAAGATCATGATAATACTTCTTCAATTGACATACAGGAAACACTTTATAAACTAAACAGAACCATAGTGAAAGAGATGAATGATATGCCTCCTAACCAAACCATTAATGTATCTAAAAATGTAATATTTAGAGAGGATATTAGTCTCCATTCACCTGGAAATGATTATTCCCAATCCATGGGGAGAGTATCGAGAAAACATGATCAGTCACCATGAATGAAAGTTGTAATTGATGATAATCCACATATTATTTTTTTATTACTCTATTTCATCTCTATCATTTTTCTGATCAACTAAATAATCCCCATTATCTCTTACATAATTCTTTTAGAAACCAATGGATTCTCACCTTATTCCTCAAAACAATGTTGATAACCGAAATAATTCCCATACAATGGATCCAAAGAAAACACATGTATCAAGGCATGATAACAGTTTTTGTATGAGAACTCCGCTAATACTATGTTCTTATCCCAAGAGAGTCCAAGATCCATCACACAACCCCTAAATATGTACACCATCATTTTAATCATACATTCATATTATTAATCCATTTAGGGATAATATGACTTTCCCATAGTAAATTGATTCCTAAGGGATTTCTGTATGTATTTCAAAAAATTAGATGTAAATGTTAGATCTTGGCTAGAAACTATCAAAAATGGCACACCATTTCTTTTTAAAACTTCTTGGAGATATATTTTGGGCAATTCCACCACTATATGACATTTAAGAATAGTGATAAAATTCTCCTAATTTTTAAGTTAATACACTATTACCTATAATGAACCCTATCTTCAAACCATAATTGGGGGGCATTGATAAAATCTAATGAAATCTGCTCCTACTTCCACATGAGAATCGATAAAAAATGCATCATAACCACTGGTTATTGATGGTTTTTCTTAACCTTTTGATAGTTGAGGAACCTGAAGAAAAACTCAGCCATATTTAATTTCATTCCGGCCCACCAAGATTAGGATTTTAGTTCATTTAATATTTTTGTATTCTAGGGAACAACCCATCTTGAATGGGGGTAAGCATGAAGAAGTTGTTCTAAAAAACCCATATGTATAACCATCTGATGTCAAACCAGAACTATAATTTCATGTCAAGATTTCATCCCTCAATGGCCTCCCCTCTATTGAGTTTTGTCCTTATAGAAACACATTCCAAATCATATGTATTTTCATTATTAACCTTTTTATCCAAATCAGGAACAAAGAAACCGGAATGATACCTTGGTCTTCAAAATCCCAATTCATATCAGTTTACACAAAAATTAGATTTCATTAAATTGAAGTCTCTTCTGACACCTGAATATATGAATTTATTCTTAATTCATCGCCACCAAGGTCCCTTAACATTGTATATATGTAAAGTTGATATCGAACAATTTAATATAACTCGTCTATTATCTTTTTCCTAGATTCAAATATCATTCTGAGAAAATTTATTTCAAGATCATATAATTCTAAAACAAGATGAATTTCTCACCAATGAGGTAATGATGAAAATTATATAAATCATAGACCATAGAATCCAATTCTGAGTAGTTTACTGGGTAGTTATCCTTATGAAACCATAACTACTATGATCCATAAGAAACAACATGATCTCCCTGAATGAGAACAAACCCCAACCAAGATCCTAACAAATCATAATACACCAAGTAGCCTTGTACTAATCTATAAATATCAATATCATTACTAATGTGAGAAACACAATGAGATCATAAAAAACTTATTACATTATTGATTTCATTGTAATGGAAAACATTTCATTGTCAAAGATTCCATTGAAGAAGTTAGTCATCAAAATTCATGAACAATGTTTTTTTAATAAAAATCCATGCCATGAAAACTATATATCTCAAATATATTCTTTGGTGATTTTAAATAGATGAAAGACTTTTTTATATTTATATAAAAACATCCTCTAGAGATTATATGGCCAAGGAAATGTACCTCTTAAATAAAAAAATTCACACATTGAATATTTGGAATGGAGGGGATGATCTAACATGAACCCCAACACTACAGCCAAGTATTTCTTATGCTCATAATTTGTTCTATAATACCCCAGTATTTCCGCAAAAAATACCACCCCAAAATAATCAAGATGCCTTTGGAATATCTGATTCATTAATTCTATAGAGGTAGCTAATGAATTTGTAGGACCTCGAGGAATAACTATATACTCTTAATGGCCATATCCGCTACTAAAATTTATATTTGGACAACCCTCCTTATGAACCTACAATTGGTGATATCTTGAACAAAATTCATTTTTTGAGAACCACTATGCTCCCATCAATTGATCAAACTGGTCATCAATGTATTGAAGAAGATTCTGATTCTTTATAAAAACATGGTATAAAATATGATAATCTACACAAATCCTATGAGTTTTATATACCTTATTCACAAAAAAAGAATTGGTGCTTCTCACAAAGACAAACTAGGTTGAATTAACCCTTTTAAATCCCACTCTTCCAACTAAAAAATCAATTCCCTTAATTCTTGTGGTTCCATCCAATGCAATGGTAGTGAGATAAGACCGGTACCTAGTGAGATATAAATCATAAATTATACTTCTATTATGGTTGAAAACCATGATAAATTATCTAGAAAAAATAAAAAACAAGTCAACAATTGTTGGAAAATAAATATTCTCAATATCATTGATAGATTCAACAGGAAAAGCTTCCAAAGGGTACATGATTGTTCCAGATGTTGGTACTAATAGACCTTCTAAACTTTCCTTCACATTTTGATCTCCTCCAAAGAGATTTTATATTTCATAATCAGTTTTAAAATGAACCCTTTGGGTATAACAATCAATGTGAGCTTTGAACCTTGTTAATCAGTCCATACCTAGGATTAATTCATAGACATAGATCGCCACCATAGAGAAATACCCAATAAATTTAGATCCATCAATAATTATATAACTAGAATTACTTGAAATGGACTTAAATTCTTTTTTTCCAATAGGTTTCTAAACATGAATATCTATAAGATCAACAATGCAATAAAAAATAAATGAATTTGATGCACATGTATCAAACAAGGATTTCATATTTGAAGAATTGAAAATTACCATCCCTATCATCATTTAACATCAACATTGACCATCAATGATCATTTTCTCATCTTCATAAAATTTCTCACTCGCTGCACATTTATCTTCATTACCTTATTGAGATTGCACTTACTATAGAGTCATGGTATTCTTAGAATCACTGTGGATTTCCTAGTTCTCTTAATGAGACATATTCTATTGCACTTTTCCCATGAAAGCATTTGAAATTTGAGAAACAGGAAATGTCTACCTAGAACCGAACCATGGTGCACTATGATAATAGTGATAAAGGTGACCTATATGGTATAAATTATGGCATGATCTAGGTGGTGTCATACAATCACATATCATATTCTTAAAATAACCCCACTAGAAGAATCCAATATTACTCTTAGACCAAGGAGGTAGTTTTACTGATCCCATAGTATTATTCTACGATATACCACTCCATAAGAATAGGTATTTTCCTTTTCTTGATCCCAATATTGGTGTTTTATCCAGTTCTGGTGGGAATAAACTTTCTTCCTCTGATCATATTAACTAATATATCTCATTTATCCAAAATGTATCTATTAACCATATATTTAATATCAAATATAAAA
Organism: Viscum album; assembly: GCA_963277665.1. NCBI lineage: Eukaryota > Viridiplantae > Streptophyta > Magnoliopsida > Santalales > Viscaceae > Viscum > Viscum album. Next base: position 1,569,149,349 of record OY728143.1, read on the forward strand.
AAGCACCAAAAATACTTTAGTGTATCTCTAGCCTCAACCCTAATTCAAATAATTAAGCCTTCAAAGATGTAGTCACAAATAATTCTTGTGAAAAGTGGACTAAATTAATAAATTTAGAATCATAGTCTATTATCAATAGTGTAATGAAACTGGATTTGGCCAAGAACCCACTAGAAGACTGGCCACACCCAATACTAACACCAGTAGATAGTATGTCCTCAGCCCACAACACTTGTCGGTCGAGATATCACAAGGCAGGAACTGTCCCCTGCCTTTTGGGGTCTTTAATTAACCCCCTTACAACCCACACCTGACACCATAGGCTTAAGATCCAACATGGAGGAATTAAGATTACTAATAATCCAATTAAAAGGTTCCCCAGGCCTAGTAGGGCACATGTACTCAAGAGAATCTCCCCAAATTCATAAGGTTGCCAATTAGAAGCGATGGCCTAGGTTGTGTCCATGGGAAGACTGCGTCCTCATTACAAGAGTGTAGCACATAATATAGTTATAAACAACGTTAAGTATTTGAAGAAATACAATTAAACAGAAAGCAAAATGGAAGGCAATACAATGATAACAATAACTAAAACAACTGAAATGATATAAAATAACAAAAGATGACATATTAGTTCCTTAGAAACCTGAGAACATGGATAAAAAATTCAAAAATATAATGTTCCAAAAATGTATAAAAGAAATTAGAGGACTATCTCATGTATTCTGAACATCACCTCAGTCATATGATATCAAGCACCATTCTAAAAAGCAAGCAATAAAGTGTTTGAAGCCACATATTTCCCTTTATCTAACCCCAAATTCTTGTAAACTAACCCAGGTACCAAACAGTTCTTGGAGAGTGTGTGAGATAAATATCAGTGAGACACCACCAATAGTGTCCATAACATCCTACCCATGTAATTGAAATATACCAGTGTGGATGACATTCATATATAAGGTAAAGTAGTAAAATTTAACTAAATACCCAAGTACCTACTTCAACCCTATCCTTGTTTCTAAACATGTATCCAGTTCATTATTAGATTATTACCAATTTATAAATATGTCATATGTTAGTAGTATTGAAGGTTATGATATGTAACAAGCAAATATATAATGATATCTAATAGTGTTTTTTAGAGTTAATAACTAAGGAAACATTGACCTAAAGTTTCACTAACTGAGTAATGAATGTAGCATGGCCAATGGTAAGAGTGTAATCTAATGAGTATAGTCCAAGGAATTCCAAAATAAGATTCCAACCAAGTCCAAGGAGTTCATCCATGGTAAAATAGGGAAAAGAAATTACCGGGCCTGATGGGATTTGACCTTGGAACATACTTTTAAATGTTAAAGCCAAGGAGTGTACCCATGGCATCATGTAGTACTACCTAATGGATCCTATAATGTCATACCGAACATCCATGTTTAGACAAGGATTGGGTTCTAGGTGGTTCTTAACATATGTAAGTCATATCCATTAATTTATAATGGGGTCCTCAAGTGGACATGTAATTCCCTAAGCAACCAAGGTGAGATAAAGTTTGGCCACTTATATATGATAATGAAGTCATATAATATTATATTTGGGTCAAGTATTTCCTTTCATTAGTGTGACAAGGGAAAGTAGCATTGAACCCTTTAATCAAGTCATAATTAATTGATAGAACCATTTGGTTCATGCCTTTCCTTTTATTATTGTGACAAGGCAAAGTATCATGAAACCATACATTTAATCCATTTTTCATATTATAATAAATCAAGGATCACTCTGCTACCTTGAATTAACATGTTAAGAGGTGATAAGGACATGAAACCTAGTATTCAATTACATTTAAAGAGGCCAATTCATACACTTAGTATACTTTCCCATTTCTATTTCACGTTTACATATCAAATTTAAGATCATACCTTTTGTGGGTTAAGTGGTGATATACATGGTACGTTCTATCATGGAATAGACAATTTAAATAAATCTATTTAATATCAAAAAACGTACCCTTAGAAAGGAGAACCAAGACACACCAAAACATCGGCTCAAACGTGTCAAAACACTATTACAAAAACTATGGAAAACAACTTAAATTGGATGAATAGAGTTGTGGGTGAAACAATAAACAACTAATAACATATTTGAAAAGATCACAACCATATGGTTCTAATGATTGTAAGAATGGAATAACAAATCAACAAATGCACCTGATGAAATTGGTGGGCCCCACATAAAATTCCCAAAGTAAAAATACATAAGGGATGAGTTATAGAACACAAAATTTAGGCTTATATGATTATCATAATCTAGTATTACACTCTAATTTTTCTTCGAATGGAGTATATCTGAGAGAAGTATTAAAACAATTACACCTCGATAACTAGGTCGAGATTAATAGAGTATAAGAATAGGTAAAAATACATGATTACTTATCTTTGCACATACAACGTGAAAAATGGATGATTCAATGGATATATGATGAATGATGTCACATTATCCCTAGGTTAGGACTTTAAAATATTAAAAATGGGAGGATATTGAGGTTTGATCTACTGAAAATCATATTACGGAAGAAGGAAGGATTAATTAGATCATTAAGGGTAAATATATAAAACAACACAAAATTTATCATGTGATTGATTTTTTCACATTGTTTGAAAAACTATGTGCAAACAATTAATGTATACCTAGAGAAAGGGGCCTCCATCATTGTTAGGTCACATATTTATTGAAATTGTGTGCCAACCGTCCACTAAGGATCTACCCGAAACTGTATGTCACTTGTATGGTTTCCACTAATTGTGTGGCCTCCCCACATGGTTTACTAAAAACTATATACCAAGAGAGGTTCTCCCAAATATATAGGGTTTGGGCTTCAAAAATTCTCCATAAAACCTAGTGACCTTTTCTAACTCAATATTATGTCCAAAATAAAGAATTATACCAAAAATTAAATGATCCATACCTAAGTGAAAACCATGGTTCTTACTGTCTCCCACCCTTAACAGAACTCATACCTAAGTTCACCTTCCAAGGGTGGTGGAACACTATCTAAGAATTACTATGGCCATTGAGAAAACATGTCAGGTTCCCACTCTGATGTATTTTCTTACACACGGTCATGAAGCCATATCACCCATACTAGAATGACAGACCATCCTTGGAGAGACTTTTTTCTCCAATCATTGATGTGTATGTGATACTCCTCAATGATAGCATCTTCATGTAACACAACTTCCTCTGGATCAAAGGTATGAGATTGGTGGACATAATATTGGTGATGTTGTGAAACATGGAAGACATCAAGTGTGGAACAATACCTATAATGTAGTAGGAACTGATAGGGTATCAGACCAACCCCCTCTAGAATATGAAACAACCCTACAAAAAGAGGAGACAACCTACCTTAGTTATGTAACCTTATATACTCTATCCTAGGAAATACTTGAAGGAAAACAGGATCCCCAAACTCAAACCCTAGAGGTCATCAACATTGCTCGAAATAAATTTTTTTATAGACTGTACATTAGACATACACTTCCTGATCAGAAAAACCTCCTATGAAGCCTTCTGTATCAGATGAAGACCTAGTAGGGCTTCCACACCTACCTCTATCCATCATAGGGCGGAACAGAATGACCTACCATATAAGTCCATAAAATGATCTATCTAAATTGTATACTGAATCCTATTATTATAGGGGAACTTTATGAGAGGAATATGATTCTCCCAAGAGCATTAAAATCAATGACACAAGATCAGATCATTTCCTCTAAAACTTTTATTGTATGCTTCGATTTTCCATTGATATGAGGGTGAAAAGTTGTTCTTAAATGCACCAGTGTACTCATAGAATTATACAATCCCTTCTAGAACCGTGATGTGAAACAATAATCCCTTTTTGAAATGATAGTATGTGGGATCGCATGTTGTCATTTGATCTACCATACATATAGTCTTCCTAGCTCATCAACAAAGAAAGTCTTCTATATTGGAATTATGTGGGATAATTTCAAAATTTGGTTAATAAATACCCATCAATCGATGCAACCCCTTGACGACCTAGGCAACCCGACTAAAAGATCCATTGTAACATATTCTTATTTTCATTCTGGGACTAGAAGTGGATATAAAAATCCTATAAGATTTTTGGGATATGTTTTCACCTTCTAGAAAGTGGAAAGCCTAGTGATAATGCCAGTAATCTGACATTTCATCCACAACAACCAATACTAGAATTATATATCTCGATACATTTTGGAGATGACAGGATGAACTACCCATTGAGAATCATGGGACTCGTGTATCAACTCTTCTATCATATCTTTAGGAACCCATACATGACCATTAATACATAAGATGTCATATCTATCCACAGACTAACATAGTGGATGGTTATCTCCTACTATACTATTATATAGAACCAATCCCATAGCATATGAAATTTTTTTAACCTTTATCTTGTCAAGTATCGTAGAGGTAACTATCAAGGATAGGAGGCGAGACTTCTTATGACTAGCATGAAAATATAGAAAAATTTCATAGAATATGTGCATTAATTTCAAATAATCATCGGATTCTTGTTTGGATTTGTTTGAGTTTTCAAACTCAGTGCATCATAAACAATATTTCCCTTTCTAGGCATATAGGAAATCTCGAAATCAAATGACTGTATATATTCATCCTATCTCCACTGTCTGATGTTCAAGTCCCTCTACATAAAGATATATTGTAGGATCATTTGATCCATATATAACATAAAGAGGTCACTTAATAGATAATGTCTATAGAAACATAATGCATGGTCAATGGATTCTAGCTCAACTCGGTGTGTTGGATATATTATCTCATGAGGCCTCAGCTACTGAGATCCATACACAATGAATTTTCCTCCTGCATTAGTAGGGAGGCATAAACGATGCTTGATTCATCATAGAAGGTGATATAACCTCTTACTGGTTTTGGAAGAGTCAAAACAGATGCTGATACAAGCCACCCTGTTATCTCCTGAAATGATTTCTCGCACTATACTTAAAAAATGAACTTAACACCCTTCTTTTAATGTCCTATAAGAGTTGAAGAAAGGTAGTAAAATTCCATTATTATTTTTATTTAATAACTTTTTAGACCCAATAAAATTTATATCTCAAAAATTTTCTTTGGATTCTACCTGGAAACTATAGCACTAAGCTTTTCTAGGTCAACATATACTCCAGATTTAGATATGATATGACACAAGAAGTGAACTTTTTTAGTCTAAAAGTGTCACATAGCAAGCTTATAATAAATATGATGCTCTCTCAGTGTACTCAGTATGATATCATGGTGTTTTTCATGGTCTCTATGAGTATGAGAATAAACTAAGATGTCATCCATAAATAACATGAAAAAAGTATACAAATATAGAAAGAAAACACAATTAATTAGATCCATGAAAATGTTGAGAACATTCATAAGTCCGAATGACATAACTATGTACTCGTACATACCATACCTAATACGAAAATCATTATGGGGTATGTATGATCGTTTGAATCGCACCTGATGATAGCCCGATCTCATATCAATCTTAGATAAACCCCTACCTTCCTAGAGTTGTTCAAATAGATTATCTATTCGAGGCATTGGATACTTTTTCTTGAAAGTAATCTTGTTCAACCTTCGGTAATCCACACACAGACATAAGGTTTTGTACACCTTCATTGAAAAAAGCATAGGCAGACCCCTTAGAGTATGTAATATGACACATAAAACCATCGACCTCTAAATCATAAATCTACCCGTTGATTTCCTCGAGCATAGTAAGTGTCATCCTATATGGAGTAATGGATACAGGATCTACACTCGGGATAAGATCAATCGTAAACACAACCACTCTCTCACAAGGTAAGACATAAAAGTCATCGGGACAAACATCCTCGAGATGATCTAATACATAAAAAAATTCATCCTGACATAAACTCAGATCCTCCATGGAGAGATTTGCATTCTGGAAAGTCACTTCACATAGCCCTTATCTCTATGGTCCCAATATATAATCCTAGACATCCCACTAAACCTAAGGTAGATAACTTCTTCCCTCTAGTGAGGTAAAATATACACTAAGGTGATAGCTATCTACAAAAACATCATACTGAGCCAACCATTCCATCCATAGAATGACATTGAAACCTATCATCTCAAGAAAAAAGTGGTTTCATAAGAATGGGTAACTTCCTACCTGGATGGAATAGTCCCCACATTGGCGTATGCTCTCTGACCGTACTTCTAACAGTCTATTTAGGGTCATTACCACATAGTAATATTGTATCTATAGTATGAGAAAATCCATAATAGATACATAGATAAAAGAGTTTGAAGAACATATATCAAATAAAAAATAAACTATAGTATATTATACTAGAATAGTACATCATACTATATATGGTACCATAGATATATCCTTAGGTATTGGTTATAGTACATTCCACTGGCCTGATCCGTGGACCTATGCAATAGCTAGACTACCATGGTCACAACATCTTGGTTGGCGCTACTGGTGATCTGGGGTCTAGCTACCACATCCATGAAATCCTCCTCTACCAATCCTACCTGTGTTATTCCAACTCCCCACATGACGTGGGAAAAATATCCCTCTCCTAAAGGTGGATCTAGAACTGATCCTTTCCAACTCAAAGCTAGTAGAATGGTCCTACAGAATCTTTAAAGATACCCAATATGACAACATGCCGGACATTCTATTGGGACTTATCGCAATAATTCTTTAGATGCCCCTATCATCCACATTGATGAAACACTATAGAGTTATCAAAACAGGTTCTATGGTAGTCACTATCCGGATGAGAAGCCATGATTTAATGTTTTGTACGACCAAGAAAAATAGTTTCCTGCCATGATAGAAATCCACTATGCCCGATGTTATTTCCTTGCCTTAGGTTGTTCTAAGTTATAAGATCCTGATTGAATATTTTAGAAAAAAAAAATTGGTTGAAAAAAGACATTCACCAGCATACGGATGGTGTACACAAGACCATCCCCAAGGATTCTAGCAAGAGAAATCTTATCACTGGCTAGAACTGGTGAAAATAACTACAACATTGTGAAATGTTCTAAATACTTCATACCATCCATAGAACCATATTTAAGATGCCTAAAATAATGGGATCTCTATGATATTAGTGTCTGAGGAAAGAACTAATCATAGAATGTAGTCTAAAAATCAACCCATACCATGCCTAGATTATGACCATCATGGGTAATCACATCCCCCCAATGCTTGGACAAATCAAGAAGTATGTATGTATAAATCGTTCCTTGCTGATCTAGAGGAATTTCTAGATTCTCAAAGATAGATAGGGTGGCCTCTAGATAGGACACACCATCCTATGGACTACCATCCCCAGAAAAAGTAGTTGAATGATGCCACTAGCACTACTATAATATTGGTCTTTGAATCCCCCTGACATGGGCGATAGCCTCTGGTGGTCGATAAACATTTCCAAAAAAAGGGGCTACCCCCACCACCCCACCCCCTGCATCCTCCCTTGCCCTCGACCTAGCCGTCCGGCCCCCTCCCCCATCACTGCACTCCTCCACCCTCCTTGCGTGCCCTCCCCCGTCACCGCGAGCCCTCACCGCCCTCCACTGCTCGCCGCCCTCGCTGCCCTCCACCCTCCGCCCTCGTCGGCCTCCGCCCTCCGCCCACCCTCTACCCTCTGCCCTCAGGCTCCGGTCGCCCTCCGGCTGCCCTCCACCCTCCGTCCATCCTCCTCCCTACCCTCTGTCCCCTCCAGCGTCCCTCCACCCTCTGCCCTCCGCCCTCCGGCCTCCGTCCCCTCCGGTCTCCGACCCCTCTTCCCTCCGCCCTCCGCCCTCGGCCCTCCTCCCCCTCGGCCCTCCCCCCCACCCCGGGCAGCTTCCCGCACCCCGGAAATCCCCCCCCCCCCCGAAACCCGGACACCCCCCCACCCCGCACCCCGGACATGCCCCCTACACCTCGTACACCCCCCCCCCCCCCCACACCCACACCCTGGACAGCCCCCCCCACCCCGGATAGCCCCCTCACACCCCGAATAGGCCCCCTCGCACCCCGGACATCCCTCCATGCACCCCGAACAGACCCCACCCTGAACAGCCCCCCTGCTACCCTTCCCCTATCCCCTTAACACCTCCTCTCCTCTGGCTCCCTGCCACCATCGCCGCTCGTCCCCTCCCTCACTACACCGCCTCTGGCTCCGGCTCCCCTTCGCTGCATCTCCCTTCCCTCATAGAACCTCCTTCGGCTCCCCTCCCTTCCAGGTTTGTAGCGCAATCAGGTAAGACATCAGATTTCACTTACATTATTATTTTATCAATGGTTCACAAACAATTGATTATTATTTATTTTAAATATATTTGATTTGAAAAATGAAAATGTAATAAGTATTGTGTAAATGTTTTTTATACAGATATTATTATGGATAAGAGTTGGATTGATCTTCCAAATCGAAATTCTAGAGAATATTTCAATGGAATTATGCATTTTATTGACTTCACTAGAGGATTTGAAAGTGACTATATTAGTTTTACATGTAGAAAATGTGCTAATAGATATCAATTCACACAATATAGTGTGAGGGAGAACCAATTATTTAATGGATTTCTGAAAATTATAAGAGTTCGACTCCTCATGGAGAAGAATATGTTCATCGTCAAAATACGGATGCAGTTCAGATTGATGTTGATGAAAGGATGAATGATCCAATGCATTAAATGTTTACTGAAATGGTACGTGGCTGGATCCTGAAGGCATTGACATCCAAAATTTTGAGACCGGTGAGATAAATCTTCGCTCTAGTGCATATTATGATTCAAGGAGGTTTTATGAAGCACTTGATGATGCGAAAACAGAATTATATCCTGGATTTACTTCATACAATAAACTTTTGTCTATAGTGGAGTTTTTTCATTTTAAGACTTTGAATATCTGGTTAGACACATCATTCGACATGCTTTTGGTGTTATTGAAATATGTTCTTCATGTCGACGCTAAGATTCCCGAGTCGTATTACCATACTCGTATGTTGACAGAGAACTTAGGTTTTACATATGAGACCATAAATGGATGTGAAAACAATTGTATGTTGTTTAGAAAGGAAATTGTTCATTTGGATATTTTTACGGTTTTTGGTGCTATTAGGTGGAAAGATAACAGGGGATATTAGACTCATCAACGTCAGATTGCGATAGAGGGGAAACCGATTACCATAAAGCAAATTTGTTACATTCCCCTTAAATAAAGGTTGAAAAGATTTTTTATGTCATCTAATGTTTCTAATTTAATGAGATGGCATCTAGAAAGACTTCATGAAAGTGATATGTTAACCCACCTGGAAGACTCTCATGCATGGACATATTTTGATAAGATACATCCCGACTTTGCTGAAGATATTCGTAATGTCTGATAAGGATTGGCAGCAAATGGTTTCAATCCATTCAAGTTTATGGTTGGTGAAACTCATTGCACATGGACCGTGGTGTTAGTTCCATATAATCTCCCTCTGTGGCTTTGTATGAAGCAACAATTTATAATACTTTCCACTCTTATTGATGGACCTAAATGTCTGGGGGATAAGATTGATGTTTACCTTCAGCCATTGATTAATGAGTTGAATGATTTTTGGGGAGATGGTGTGGTGACATATGACTGTGAAATTAATGAAATGTTCAAACTACAGGCAGCTTTATTGTGGACAATCAATGACTTCCCATCTTATGAAAATATATTAGGCTGGAGTACGAAAGGGGAATTTTTTTCCCTTGATGCAATAAAACATAAAAATTTGAATGGATTATACATTACAAAAAATGGGCATACATGGGTCACATACATTTTCACCCCCCTCAGCATAGGTTCAGAAAGGATGGAGTTGCATTTAATGGTTCTAGAGAGTTCATCCCAGCACTAAAGATCATGACAGGAGTCGAAATGTTATCATACATTGAGGAAGAAAAAATCTGCACGATATATGAAATTCAGGATTTGGTGGATCCTCTAGTACGTAATATTTGTGTTGTGGGTAGGTAGCGCAGTCACAATTGGAAAAAGAAAAATATTTTTTATAGTCTTCCGTATTAGAAAACTAACATGATGAGCCATTATTTGGATGTCATGTACATTGAAATAAATGTTTGTGATAACATATTGTAGACCATTTTAGGTGTCAGTGGAAAATCAAAGGACCATGTTAATGCACACTGTGATTATGAAGAAATTGGTTTAAGGAAACAGTTGAATTTACGGTTAGCTGAGGGAAACAAGGCATATATTCCTGCTCTACAGTATTCGATGACTACAAAGGAGAAAGAGACATTTATTTCCATTTTGAATATGCTCAAGGTGCCTAATGGTTACTCTTCTAATATTTCAAATTGTTTGAATTTGACGACCAAGACATTACATGGGTTGAAAATTCATGACAATCACATACTACTTCAGCAGTTGATTCCAATCGGAATTTGTGATTGGTTGTCCCCCAATGTTTTTCAGCTGTTGATTTAGATGAGTAATTTATTTAGAAATCATTGTTTAAGAAATCACCAAATGTGTGATTTAAAAAGTTTGTAGGACTGAATTGTGCTTATGCTTCGTCACATTGAGAAACTCCCCCCTCATTTTTCAATGTTATGGTCCACTTGACAATGCTCCTAAATGATGATGTAATGGTTGCTGGTCTAGTGAATTTCAGGTGGATGTATCCTATTGAGCGGTATTTGAGTACATTGAAACAATTTGTATGCATCAGAGCTCCTCTGGAGGCATCAATATAAAAAGGTTATTTGATGGATGAGTGTACTACTTTTTGGGCAGAATATCTTACAGATGTTGAAACAAAATTAGATAAGCCCTATCAGATTCATGATGCTCCAGTTGGAGAAGGAACCACATTTGATATGGACAACATCGAGTGGATACAATCACATCGATATATCCTATTCAATACACCATCAGTTGCACCATTAATGCAGTAAGTATCTTATCACTTTTACTTTTTAGCTTTTTCATGTTTTATTTGCATAAGTTGATCATTTAAACATCATGTTATTATTTGTAGGAAACACATTAATGAGATAAAATAAGTGATGTATCGTGCGACTGGGTTTCAAATTCAACAATCTCATTATGGGTCATTTCATGATTGGTTCAAGTATTATGTACGTATAAATTGATTTTCATTATGAGTGAAGTGTTATACTAATTTATTTCTGTATATATCATTGTTAAATTTTTTAAATTATGTAGGTTCATAAGCTGAGGGAGTTAGGGGACCCCACGCTAACTGACGAATTTATCCGACTGGCTGAGGGTCCATCTATAATGGATCATCGTTATAATGCTATTGATGCTAATGGTTTTCGATTTCGCATTAAAGATGTTAATGAAAAATGACCAACAAAAAGTAGTGGTGTCATTTTCCCATTTGTAGATTTTGGTTATTACTATGGTCAATTGATAGAAATCATTGAATTTTTATACACACATGGGTTGAAATACATATTGTTAAAGTGTAATTGGGTTAACCTAGTGCGTGGATGTAAAGTCGATCAATATCAGTTTTCATTGGTGAATTTTAACTATATGTTATATAGAAATGAACGAGTTGTGAATGAACCTTTCATTTTGACATCACAAGAGGAACAAGTATTCTTCGTTACATTTCCTTCGAATCCAAGTTGGCAAGTTGTTGTCAAAATGTCTCAGCGAGGAGTGTTTTTATTTGAAGAATATGAACCTGAGACTGTTCTGTTTGTTTTCCAATAGCTTGATCAACATACCATAGTTCAACATGAAGAAGATATTTATTGGGTCAGAGTGGTAGTTGAAGGAGAAATGGTCAATTTTCATGCTTAATGAAAGGTATAATTGTTTTCCAACTATTCAGTACTGAATGTACGGGGATATCCTAAATTATCTAACCATTTTATAAATCCTTGTAAGTTTTAATCCTCACTTTTGGATGTTTATTCAGTTATAAATATTTAGGCTGATTTAACTATTGGTATATTGATGTTATTGTCGGTGTATCTTTTCATTGAGGTATTCTTCATCTGGTTCATGTGCTGCATGAATTCTTATTAATTCAATCTGAAATTTGGCTATGCATTGATTGGTTTTGTACATAATTTGTATATCTATATTGTTAACATTCTAATTTTTTAAAATTCATTCACAACTGATTATTCAATACCTTTTTTGTTTGATTAACAATTGTACAATTTTGATTTTTTTAGAACAATCCAGTTTATCTTTTAGACACTCTGGATAGTCCCCTTACTAATGTTTTCTATGACTTCAGGCATGTTAGGGGAAGAGGAAGTAGATCCACGTCATCCGTATGAGGCATCTATGTCTCAGGGTCGAGGTATGTTTGAATGTAATTGTATCTATTTTTTATGTAATTGATAAACACACACATATATATTTTTAACATCTGTCAAATTATATATAAAATTTCAACAAGATCAGTGTCGATTGCTTCTTCCTCTCGCAAGAGAGGCCCCAGTTGTGGAATTTTATCATGGAATTCCGAAACGATGACTAATGTTTCCATTGACGAGGTATTTCATCCTCTGGGACTGAATGACCCTACTTTTATTCGTAATCTAGGACATATCATACGTGACCCACCTCAATTTCTATTGACCACGCGTGACTGGGCTTCTATCCATCAAGACACATTAGATCGTCTTTGGAGGGAGGTTCAGGTAAGAAGACCATTTTACTTTATTCTCTATGTATACACAATACTAATATGTGTGATTTTTTTTCTTTAATAGAAAAATTTGAAAGTTTTCCCCGATGATTTTTGACCCGTGTGCATGAGAAAATGTTGTAAGATGTGGAAATACTATAAAGGCAAAGTGAAGAGGGACCACTGGGTACCAAATGTGGGTGACCCATACATTCTGGAAAAAGACCCGAGAGGTGTCCTCCTGGCTCAGTGGCGTGACTTAGTTGCATATTAGTCTACTGAGGGTGTTATGGTTTGTATATTTATTTTGCTACATATATTTTCAAGAATGTGTGAATGGTTTCAAATTTGAATGAATTGAATGTTGGAGGTTTTAGCACGCCATTCTGAGAATCTAATGTTGTAGGAACCACATCACAGGCTCGGGACTCATCACGTGTCTCAGATCCGACATGAGGTATTTATTATACATTTTTTAATTTATTCATTAATATTGTTTTGTGTTTATATTGTATTCATATACAGTTGTGGGAGCAAGGTGCACCGACTGATAAAATCTCAGTGCGGATGAGGACTCATGATCACAATGATCCAGAGGCTGCAGCATTGATAGTAAGTGCTTCTACTTACCAATACTTACATAAATATGTATATTAACATATATATGAATATATATTTAAATATTTAATAGGCTCAATTTGAAGCTGAGTTAGAACATCTGCCAGAGGACCAGCAACAACATCCCATGCTAAGGGATGAGATCTTTCTTCGCATTATTGTTCGGTACGATCATGGATATAGTTCTACCTATGAAATATGGATTCCTCGTTCTGTAGTGTCATGTTCTGCGGTTTTCAGTCCTGATGTTGCTCAGATGACACCGGAGTTGTTAGATTTCGAGGCACTGTTGCACGCTTCTGAGGAGGTAAATTCACAATTGACTGCTGAGGTTAGAGCACTGTTGGAATATGTGCGTCCAACTGATGGTGCAGGGGTTCAAATGATGCAGGTTTATACTATATTTATTTATATTATATTATATTATTGTTGTTATGAAAATATTTATATTGTTTATTTGTTGTAGTCCCCTCACCCACCGGATGGAGGTAGCAGTCATGACCACACATGACGCATCATATTCATGAGGTGTGTTTCTATTTTTACAGGTGGGGTTGTTATTGATGTTTAGGTTGTGTTTCTAGTATGATTTTTGTGATTTTGTGGGTATCATGTGTGTTTTGGCCTCATGCAATGTTTGTGTGGACGAATTGAGAAGTAACCATGAAACTAATTAAGGATTTGGATATTTTTTGTTCATTTAGTTCTTTAATATTTGAAATTTCATGTTCTGTAATTGTTTTGAAAAAACCATATGATTCCTAATATAAACCATGAAACTTGTTTTTGATGACTGATCTCAGGTTCCCTATTTGTAGTCCCCGGACAGCCCCCCACCCACCCTCGGACAGCCCCCCACCCCCGGATAGCCCCACAACCCCGAACAGCCCCCCGTCCCCCAGACAACCCCCCCCCCCTCGCACCCCCCCGGATAGCCCGCCCCACCCCCGGACAACCCCCCCCCCCACCCTCTAACAGCACCCCCACCATGGAAAGCCCCCCGCCCCCACCACTGGTAGCACCCCCCCCCCCCCGGACAACCCGCCCCCACCCCCGGACAACACCCCCACCCTGGACACCCCCCCTGCACCCTCAGACCCCCCCCAAATTGTGAAACTATACAATATACCAATTCATGGTTAGGTTGTTAGGCCATTATGGAAATTGGGTAGTTGGCCAATTGTTCAGTTGGATGTTAGAACAAATGGCCATTAGGCCATTATTCCATTATTCCAATTGTATAACTATACAATATGCCAATTGGATGATAGGCCAATTAGTTCAGCGCACTCTAAAAGGGCGCGTTGGGCTGTCAAAACCACCCGAACAACATCGAAATTCCATGAAATCACACGACAAAAACTTCGGTGTGAATTGAAAAAATTTCGGGTTGATGGCACATCAATCGGAGGTGCCGTTTGACCGCGGTGACCAGAAACGCATTTTCGTAGTCACAAAAGGCCAAAATGGCGTGTCACAATCGAATTTAGAGAAAATGTTCTCCGAATTAGTTAAAACCACACAAAAACTATTGGAATATTATTCGTGACTTAAAAAAGAAGACGGAACGTCCATCGGACGTGCGGTACGCGTGGTACGACCGAATGTGTCATTTTCAGCAGTTCGACGTGCTCTAAAAGGGTGCGTTGGGTGATCAAAACCACCCGAACAACCTCAGATTGTCATGAAATCATACGACAACAACCGTGGTGTGAATTGTGAAATGGTTGAGCAGAACACTTGTCAATTGGAGTTGTTGTTTGACCGCGGTGACCGAAAATGCGTTTCCGGAGTCATAAATGAACAAAATGGCGTGTCATGATTGAATTCAGAGAAAACATGCTCTAAATGACCTAAAACCACAAGAAAACGATAGAAATATTATTTGTGACATTCCGGAGGAGAAGAAACGTCGATCGGACATGCGGTGCGTGGGGTACGACTGAATGTGTCGTTTTCAGTAGTTCAACGCGCTTTAAAAATATGCATTGGGTGGTCAAAACAACCAGAACGACCACAGAATTCCATTAAATCATACGACCACAACCGCAGTGTGAATTGGGAAATGTTTGGGTAGACGGGACGTCAATCAGAGGTGTCATTTGACCATGGTGACCGGACTGACGTTTCCGGAGTCATAAAAGACCAAAACGGCATGTCACGATCAAATTCAGATAAAAAATTCTCCGAATGACCTGAAACCCCACGAAAACGATGGAAATATTATTCATGACATGTAGGAAGAGACGACACATCCATCAGACATGCGCTGTGCATGGTACGACCGAATGTGTTGTTTTCAGCAGTTCGACGCGCTCTATAAGGGAGCGTTGGGTGGTCAAAACCACCTGAACGACCTCAGAATTCCATGAAATCATATGACAACAACCGCGGTGTGAATTTTTTGAAATTTTCGGGCATACGACATGTCAATAGGAGGTGTCGTTTGACCGTGGTGACCGGAGAGGCCTTTCGAGACTCAAAAAAGACCAAAACGGCATGTCACAGTTGAATTCAGAGAAAACGTGCTCTGAATGACCTGAAACCACAATAAAATGATAGGAATATTATTATTGACATAAAGGAGGATACGCCACATCAATAGGACGTGCGGTGCACGCGGTACGTCCGAATGTGTCATTTTCATCAATTCAGAATGGTCTAAAAGGGCGCATTGGGTGGTCAAAACCAACTGAATGACATCAAAATGCCATGAAATTATACAAAAACAACTTCGGTGTAAATTGTGAAATATTAGGGCAAACGACTCATCAATGGGAGTTGTCATTTTACCGTAGTGACTAGAAACGTTTTTCCGATGTCATAAAAGACCAAAATGGTGTGTCATGATCGAATTAAGAGCAAACGTGCTCAGAAAGGCCTAAACCCACATGAAAACGATAGGAATATTATTTGTGGTATGCAGGAGGAGAAATCACGTCCATCGGATAAGAGGTGCATGACATACGACCAAATGTCTCATTTTCAACAGTTCGACGCGCTCTAAAACTGCGCGTTGTGTTGTCAAAACCACCCGAACGACCTCCGAATTCCATGTAATCATACGAAAACAACCACGGTGTGAATTGTGAAATGGCTGGGTAGACAGAACGTTAGTCGGAGGTGCCATTTGACCACGGTGACTGGAAACACGTTTCCGGAGTCATAAGAGACCAAAACGGCATGACATAGTCGAATTCAGAGCAAACGCGCTCCGAATGACCTGAAACAACACGAAAATGATATTAATATTATTCGTGACATGTAGGAGGAGACGGAACATCCATCGAACGTTCGGTGCGTGCGGTACGACCGAATGTGTTGGTTTCAACAGTTCAGGGCACTCTAAAAGGGCGTGTTGGGTGGTCAAAACCACTCGAACGACCTCGAAAAGCCATGAAATCATACGACATCAACTGCGGTGTGAATTGTGAAATGTTTGGCTAGAAGGTATGTCAATTGGAGGTTCCGTTTGACCGCGGTGACTGGAAACTGGTTTCTGGAGTCATAAAAGGCCAAAACGGCGTGTCAAAGTCGTATTCAAGGAAAACGTGCTCTGAATGACCTGAAACCACATGAAAACTGTAGGAATATTATTTGTGACATGAAGGAGGTGAGGGAATGTCCATCGAACGTGCGGTGAACATGGTACATCCGAATGTGTCGTTTTCAGCAGTTCGGCGTGCTCTAAAAGGGCGCGTTGGGTGGTCAAAACCACCCGAACGGCCACGAATGAAATCATACGAAAACAACCACTGTGTTAATAATAAAATGGTCCGGTATACAGTACGTCAATCAGAGGTTCTGTTTGACCGCGGTGACCGAAAACGTGTTTCCGGAGTCATAAAAGACCAAAATGTCGTGTCACGGTCAAATTCCAAGAAAACATGCTCCGAATGACCTAAAACCACATGAAAACTATTGGAATGTTATTTGTGACATGAAAAAGGAGACGACACATCCATCAAACATGCGGTGTGCGTGGTACGACCGAATGTGCCATTTTCAGCATTTCGGTGTGCTCTAAAAGGGCGCGTTGGGTGGTCAAAATCACCCAAATGACCTCAGAATGCAATGAAATCATATGAAAAACTATCGCGACATGAATTATAAAATAGTCTAGAAGACGACACATCAATCAGAGGTGTCGTTTGACCATAGTGACTAGAAATGCGTTTCTGGAGTCATTGAAGACAAAAACGGTGTGTCAAGGTCTTATTCAGAGAAAACGTGTTGCGAATGACCTGAAACAACACCAAAAATGATAGAAATATTATTCGTGAAATGTAGGAGGAGAAGGTATGTGCATCAGACATGTGGTGCGCGCGTTCCGACCGAATGTGTCATTTTCAGCAGTTGATCGCACTCTAAAAGGGCGCGTTGGATGGTCAAAACCACCCGAACAACCTCAGAATACCATGAAATCATACGACAATAACCGCGATGTAAATATTGAAATGGTCAAGTAAAAAACACTTCAGTCAGAGGTGTTGTTTGAACATGGTGACCGGAAACATGTTTTTGGAGTCATAAAAGACCAAAATGGCGTGTCATGGTCGAATTCAGAGCAAACGTGCTCCAAATGACCCGAAACCACATGAAAACGATAGGAATTTAATTCGTGACATTCATGAGGAGAGAGCAAGTCTATCAGACATTCGGTGCATGCGGTACAACCGAATGTGTCGTTTTCAGCAGTTCAGCGCGCTCTAAAAGGGTGCATTGTGTGGTCAAAACCACCAGAATCACCTCAAAATGCCATGAAATCATACGACAACAACTGTGATGTTATTTTTGAAAGGTTTGGGTATACGTAATGTCAATTGGAGATGTTGTTTGACCATAGTGATAGGAAACGTGTTTCTGGAGTCACAAAAGACCAAAACGGCATGTCACAGTCGAATTCAGAGCAAATATGCTCTAAATGACCTGAAACAACACGAATCCGGTAGAGAAAATTATTCGTGACATGCAGGAGGAGACAGCACGTCCATCGGACGTGCGGTGCGCGCGGTATGTCCGAATGTGTCGTTTTCAGCAGTTTGGCGCGCTCTAAAAGGGCGTGTTGGGTGGTCAAAAGAATCTGAACAACCTCGGAATTCCATGAAATTATATGACAACAACTGCGGTGTGATTTCTTAAATGGTCAGGCAGATGACACGTCAATCGGAGGTGCCGTTTGATCGCAGTGATGGGAAACATGTTTCTGGAGTCATAAAAGACCAAAACAGCGTGTCACGGCCGAATTCATAAAAAACGTGCTCTGAATGACCTGAAACCAAATGAAAATGATAGTAATATTATTCTTGACATGCAAGAGGAGACGAAACGTCCACCGGACATGCGGTGTGCGCGGTATGACCGAATGTTTCATTTTCAGCAGTTCGGCACACTCTAAAAGGGCGTGTTGGGTGGTCAAAAACACCCAAACGCCCTCGGAATGCCATTAAATCATAATAATACAACCATGGTGTGAATTTTGAAATGTTCGGGCAGAAGACACTTAAATCGGAGGTGTTGATTGACCGTGGTGACTAGAAACACTTTTCTTGAGTCATAAAAGACCAAAACAGCATGTCACGGTCGAATTTATAGAAAACATGCTCCGAATGACCTAAAACCACAAGAAAAATATAGGAATATTATTCATGACATGCAGGAGGAAACGGCAAGTCAATCAGACATGCGGTGCACGCAGTATGACCGAATGTGTCATTTTGAGCAGTTCGTTGTGTTCTAAAAGGGCGCGTTGGGTGGTTAAAATCACTCGAACAACCATGGAATTCCATAAAATCATATGAAAACAACCGCGGTGTGAATTGTGAAAAGGTCGGCCAGACGGCATGTCAATAGGAGGTTCCGTTTGACCGCGGTCACCGGAAACTGGTTTCCAGAGTCTTAAAAGTCCAAAACGGAATGTCACGGTCGAATTCAGGGAAAACGTGTTTAAAATGACCTAAAACCACACGAAAATGATAGGAATATTATTAATGACATGGAGGAGGACACAGAAGGTCCATCGGATGTGCGTTGCGTGCGATACGACCGAATGTGTCGTTTTCAGCAGTTCAGCGAGCTCTAAAAATGCGTGTTAGGTTGTCAAAACCAGCCGAACGACCTCGGAATGCCATAAAATCTTACTACAACAACCGCAGTGTGAATTGTAAAATGGTCGAGCAGATGGCACGTCAATCGCAGGTTTCGTTTGACTGTGGTGACCGGAAACACGTATCTAGAGTTATAAAAGTCCAAAATGGCATGTCATAGCAGAATTCAGAAAACAACGTGCTCCGAATGACATGAAAACACATGAAAATGATAGGAATATTATACGTGACATTCAGAAGGAGACGACACATCCATCAGATGTGCAGTGCGCGCGATACGACCGAATGTGTCATTTTCAGCAGTTCGCGCGCGCTCTAAAAGGGCGCGTTGCGTGGTCAAAACCACCCGAACGACCTCAGAATCCCATGAAATCATACGACAACAACCGCGGTGTGAATTTTTAAATGGTCGGGCAGACGACACATCAATCAGAAGTGTTTTTTTACCACATTGACCGGAAATGCGTTTCTGGAGACACAATAGACCAAAACGGCGTGTCGCGGTCAAATTCAGAGGAAATGTGCTCCGAATGACCTAAAACCACACGAAAATGATATGATTATTATTCGTGAAATGCAAGAGGATACGTCATATCCATCGGATGTGCGGTGTGCACGATACGACCAAATGTGTCGTTTCCAGCAGTTTAGTGCACTCTAATAGCATTGGGTGGTCAGATCCATTCGAACAGACTTAGAATGCCATGAAATCATACGATAAAAACTGTGGTGTAAATTGTGAAATGGTCAGGTAGCTAGCACATCAATCAGAGGTGTCGTTTGACCGTGGTGGCTGTAAATGCTTTTCCGGAGTCATAAAAGGCCAAAACGTCGTGTCATGGTCGAATTTGGAGAAAATATGCTCTGAATGACCTAAAACCACTTGAAAACGATAGTAATATTATTCTTGACATGTAGGAGGAGACGGTATGTCCATCGGAGATGCGGTACGTGCGGTACGACCAAATGTGTCGTTTTCAGTAGTTCGGTGCGCTCTAAAAGGGCGCGTTGGGTGGTCAAAACCACCCGAATGACCTCGTAATGCAAAGAAATCATACGAAAAATAATAACGGTGTGAATTGAGAAATTTTTGGGTAGAAGACATGTCAATTAGAGGTGTCATTCGACCGTGCTCCGAATGACCTGAAACCACACAGAAACAATAGCAATATAATTTCTGACATGTAGGAGTAGAAGGCACATCCATCAGATATGTGGTGCATGTGGTATGACTGAATTTTTCATTTTCAGTAGTTCGACGCCCTCTAAAATGGTGCATTAGGTGGTCAAAACCACCCGAACAACCTCGAAATTCAAAGAAATCATACGACAACAACCGAGATGTTAATTTTTAAAATGATCAGGCAGAAAACACATTAATTAGAGGTGCAGTTTGACCACGGTGATCAGAAACGTGTTTCTGGAGTCATTAAATACCTGTACGGTGTGTCACGGTCGAATTCAAAGAAAACGTGCTCCGAATGACCTGAAACTACACAAAAATTATAGTAATATTATTAATGACATGCAGGAGGATACGACGTGTCAATCGAACCTACAATATGCATGAAAATAGTTCCTTTTTAGACAACAAAACACTTTCAAAAACTAAATCAAAGACTCCAAAACAAGGGAAAAAATTCGAAAATGATAACATTTCTTAAATTGGGGGTTTAAAATTATTATAGCACCCATGAGTTGTCAGATTTTATTTTATTATATGTATAAAATAACTAAATAAATATGTCAAATTTATGTTTGTTTTGTTTAGTTGTTTTCTTTGTATCTTTTTTGTAGATTTCTAAAGTAGATGGTTGTGGATCGTTGAAGCACGTCTATCATTTACTGTTTATGATTCTCTTGATGTTTATGGTTTTTGGATTTTTTTCCGTTTTTTATTATTTATATGATTTTTTTTTTATTCTGTACCATGAAATTTTATTTCAAAAAATATTTCTAGTTTAGAGACCGCCAATGGCGGTCACTGTAGGCCGGCATTTCGACCAGCATCAGCGACCGCAAATGGCGGTCGCTGTAGGATGCTATTTCAGCCCGCTTCAGCAACAGACAATGGTGGTCGTTGTAGGCCGACATCAGCGACCGCTAGGCAGTTGCTGTAGGCCCTCATGTTGGCCAGCTTCAGCGACCCCCATTGGTGGTCACTGTGCGGCCTCTATAGGCCTATAGCGATATCCAATGGCGGTCGCTATAGGCCGATTTTTTTAGTAGTGTAGAATTCACGATTCAAATCAACCATCATAGGTGAAAATCATTGACCACCATGCATAGACTATATCAGATGTCAGAATCTGTCACAGACTTTTGAATTAGTGCCCTGATTAGGTACAATAGTCGATTCCCCATGTGTCACTCTTGGAGGTAGGACTGGTAGCTCATGGTCCGCCATGTCTGGAGTGTGGTCATCACCACCATCCTTGCATAGTATATGAGGACGTCATGGCCTCATTGGATTACAAAATCCAAGAACACTCCTAATAAAAATCATAATGATGATAGATAGTGACACTTACATAAGATAAACAAGGAAATGCTCACTACCCAATGTGCACTACCCAAACTACCCAATTAGATGGTCAGGTACTAGAATGTTCTCAAGTATAATATTTATTTTATTCTACATTTAATTACCATGTTTACTTATTTACCATACATAAATATTACATGGTGGGACAAATATATGCAACCACCTCATTTTAAAATTTAGTTTTCACTTTATAATGGATATCCATTCCAATTTAATGAATTCCCATACACCTTATCACTGAAAAGGACACACATTTTTTTATATCATAATTGTAATGACCTGAAATTTTGAATAAATCATGTTTCCTAATTTTGTGTGTTATTTTATACTCAACAAAACTATTTCATTTGATAACTTGAGTATAATTAAAATGAGACCATTGGGTTCCGACTGTTATATGATCGTTGGTCAATATGACCGCTAGAAACTATACGTTTCGATTATTGTCTCTAAATACAAGAGATATTGGTTAATTAATATAGAAAGAAGATTTGATGGCCTCATCCAGTAGTCTTAGGCCGATCGATTCCCATCTAAAAAAACATGGGGAGGAGGTAGCACCACTGGGCTTTGCTCTAGACCAAACCCAAGCCGAACTTCATCGTGTGAAGCTAGAACAAAATCACCTTCTCGAGAAGTTCAAACTGATAGACATTACTACTCGTGCGATGATGGCCGAGCCGCCCTCAGATTCTCTCACCTTAGCACACCTTACACTTGGGTTCTATGCTAGTCTTATAAGGGGCTATGTAAGAAGACCATAGCTATGTTGTGTAATCCTTTGTTATAAATAAAATTGTGTTCTCTTCTTATGGTGAAGTTTTTGAATGTTCAAATGTTCGGATAAATATAGTATGCATAATTTTGATGAATTTTAGAAAAAATATATTTTAAAAATGTTTATGTAAACCTTAAATAATTAAAAATGTGTAATGATTTTCAAAAAATGTTTTTCTATAATTTTGTTCAGTACGAAATTTTGGGCCTAATAAGATCAACTTAATTTTTGATGAATAGTAAATTATGAATAGTGATTTTTTGCTTAGGATTATTAATGTGACCAAATGGATTAGTAGTCTCACTTAAAGAAAGTATTAATATAATCTAGGCACCTTTATTAAGTAATGTGATTCAATAAAAAAGGTAAATAACTGTTTCAGAAATTATTAGTCAAGTATTTGTTTTTTTGGTGAATAGTTTTTTTTTAAATAAAAATTAAATTAAAAAAATTAAAAAAATTATTTTTATAAAATGGATTTCATTTTTGAACTCAGAGCATCGATATTATGTTAAGGTAATTTTTGGCGATGTTTCTAAAAAAATTAAGTTTCTGTGAATAGTGTATTTATTTAGAAATTAAATTAAAAATATTTATATAATTATTTTGATAAAATGGAGTTAACTTTTTTAATCAGGGCATCAATATTTGGTTAAGGTGAAATTTTGGGATTTTTCTGAGAATGTTGAATTTTCAGTGAATAGTAAAAATACAGTTTTAAGGTTTCAGTATGTTTAATGACATCATAACTGTTTCATGATGATTTCATGAGCTATTTTAAGGGTTGGACGACCAAAGGTGATGAATTATTGTATGGGGATCCCATGTGGCCTAAATCCATGGGAAATACCATGGGAGAGCCCATGGTTTTGAGAAAACCACTTGTGAGGTGTCCCTTGAAATTATTAAAGTATCACCTCCCTTTCCCTATAAATACCCACCCATTCCTCCATTAGTTTTAACTCGCAACTCTCCCCCAACAAAGCTCTAGTCTCATTACCTGCCAAGGAGTCCTTCCAAGGTTCCCCCAAGCCCTCAAGGTCCCAACCTTTGAGTTTTAAGAGATACGTTTTAAGGTAATGGATCCTACCTCTCTCTTTCTTTCCATGTACTCTCTTTTATGTCATTTCCTTCATGCTCCATGTCCTTATGTTGGGGGATGTTCTTTTATATTCATCCTACTGTCTATTTCATGTTCATATGATGATAGATCCCCTCTTTCTCTAATCAATTCATTTTAAGAGTGTTTAAGTGGCGCCGTTAGGCTGCTGAATTTTTAAGGGATTCATTCACCCTTCTCATTTTCAAGTTCTATTTCCTGTCAAGTATTTCAAGTTCCTTTATATTATTTTGGGGTATGATCTCTATATCTATCTTACTGATCTTTTATGTTAATATGATAATAGACCCTATTTGATCTCGTCAATTCATTTTTTTATTTTTAAGTGACGCCGTTAGGCTACCGAATTTTGATAAGAGAAATATTTTTTTGTCTTCCTTTCATGTTCTTCATTTCATATGGTATATCTTTCAAATTTCATTACCATGTTCTTAAATACATTATATTTTTCCATATAATGTTTTATGGATCATTTATGAGTATGTGACCCATGTCCCCTCTCTTTTCAATGTTTTCTAAAACCTTAAAACTTAGTCGTTATGCTGCCAAATTTCCGTCTCAAAATGTCTCTCTCTTTTTCTCAAATTCTTTTATTTTATTAATTGAATACTCAAATATCTTTCTTCTAAAGGGGTATTCACATATATACCAAAATTTTCTATTTTAAATTATGGTATTTACATACATGTGACCCACTTTTCATTTCCATGGGTCTAATGTGACATAAAGATCATGTCTTTAAAGTAGTTTTTAAAACGTTATGACTATGAGATGAAACCCATTTATTTTATGCTATATGGGTTATTTATGAAGTTTTTTAGGATGATATATGTGGCTCTAATGATAAAAAAGTAATATTAAAGGGTGCGACCTGATAGCGATTCAATGCATTGGGTAACGACTTAATCTCTAGAGATGACCATTTTGACTGATACCTTGGTGAATAACCTTGGTAATTTTTAATGACACCTTGGGGATAGACCTTGGTGAAATGGAAATTATTGTCTATGTTAAATGTTTTATCCACATCTTCAGGTTATGAAATATGTTATTTTTATTATGATATGCCTCATTATTTCTTTCTCGTGCCTTAATGTTCTTTTTCATGACTTTATTGATCTATCTCAAGTTCTCATGTTAAATGTTTCCCTTGTTCCCTTACTGGGCCTTCTGCTCACCCTTCCTTTTGATGTTCGTCCCCAGGTTATGAGATGCAGTTTTGAACCTAGGATGAACATAAGGAGAATCATTTCTAGTGTTTAAGAAAAATGTTTTATGTTTTCATGTATCAAATTCCTGGATTGCAAGACACTAAACTTTAAAGATCCTCGGTTTTGTATATTGTAATGAAAGTTTATGTGACAAAAATGCGGGATGCTATAGTTGGATAAAAGGATGGTTTAGTTATTTTTAGAAATTAGGATATGAAAACATTGGAAAGAATCCTATAGAAAAGTTTAAATATAGGAAATCTTCCTGGTATTTTGGAGATTATTGAGTAACAGGTTTCCATGAAAATATATCCCTGTCTGGATACGAGCAGGTAGAAGTGGCTCTGGCACATATGTACATAAGGGTAAAACCCAAAAACATCGCTTTGAGCTAGACTCGAACGGGAACTAGTACACAACAATGATCCTTGCTGCACACTTGGTTACGACACTCCCGGGGGATATGCTTGGGTAAATTCATAAGCTCAGTATGAACCATTATTAAAGGAACAAAGATAAAATAAAATAAAGACACACATAAGAATATATGATCATGGATAACCAAGTTTGGAACCTAGGGGATCACAATTTATGGTATACTCTTCTTCTCCAAGTTATCCTTCTATTCTTTAAGTTCCTTTTCATGATTATTGGCTAATTATTTAAGGCTCTAATTATACTTTCTTTTCTTAGTTAATGGCAGGATATAGAAGAACATGTCCCAACAAACAATGTGATAAGAAAATGTGACGATTGCCGTATTAATATGACAGAGATGATTAGGGGATTAGAAGATGATTATTATTTTGGAAGACGTTCACTATTTTGGGGACCCTGTATGATCGAGGTAAATAGATTACTACGGTATTTTCTTTGAGGAGTAACGGTTGAAATATATTTTGAAGAATCGAAGAATTTAAGGTGAAATTATGGTAATATAGGTTACTTATGGAAATGATTATCCTATAATGGGGAAAACATGTTAATGTTAGCTACTTTTGTTATAAGATGTTAGGAGTGGTCGATGTTGTTTGGAGATGAAAGATAAAGTTTATCTTGGAAGACTATTTTATCAAATCGTTCTTATATTTAGGTTTCAATCTTAGTTTGGTTTATTTTGAGTAATTTTAAGGACAATTATTTTTGGAATGGTATATGATGAACTTTGGGTAGTATCGTGGAATTTTGAAGATTTAAAGATGTTTCCCTTCCTATGGGATTCTTTCTTTTTGAAGAGTTGTTTTATCATACCCTTTCTATTTTTGGGATAATATAAAAAATAGATAGTTAATCTTTTGTGGATTATGTGATTCTCTAGAAGATTATTCTTGTGTTTTAATGAGACCAAGTGCTTTTTAATGCTCATCATTTGGAGAAAAGATTATTTTTGGTAAAAACTTATTAAGGGATGAAACTATACTTGAAGTTAAATATATTTCCTTATGTTTTTATTCTATATAGTAAATGAATTCCTCAAAATTATTAAATGGAACATAAAACAAAAAGGTTGTTAGTTTAAGTTTCCTACTGGGTAATCAAATACTATTTACACACAACATATGTTTGTGATTTTCTTGTGGTTAACTTTCTCCTAATCATGTTTTCTATCAGTATCCCGCAGAACTTGACCCTTTTTTTCTTCCATATTCGTGTTTTCCTACATGGAATTTTAGTATGGGTTAACTTAGATGACTATTTCACTTCCCTTTATTTATTTTAAAGTAATAGTGTTACTGACTCTTTTTCTGATGTGGGACATTAAATGAAATTTCCAATCCCAATTTTAAAAAGTGCGAGGATGCAATTTCTTAAGTGGGGAAGATTGTAATGACCTGAAATTTTGAATAAATATTGTTTCTTAATTTTGTGTGTTATTTTATACTCAACAAAACTGTTTCATTTGATAACATGATTATAATTAAAATGAGACCATTAGGTTTCGACTGTTATATAATCATTCGTCAATATGACCGCTGGAAACTAAACGTTTCAAATATTGTCTCTATATACAAGGGATCTTGGTTAATTAATATAGAAAGAATATTTGATGGCCTCATCTAGTATTCTTGGGCCGATCGAAGCCCATCTAACAGAACATGGGAAGGAGGTAGCACCACTGGGCTTTGCCTTGGACCAAACCCAAGCCGAACTTCATCGTGTGAAGCTAGAATGGAATCGCCTTCATGAGAAGTTCATACAGATAGAATTTACTACTCGTGCGATGTTGGCCGATCCGCCCTCAGATTCTCACACCTTAGCACACCTTACACTTAGGTCCTATGCTGGGGTTATAAGGGGCTATGTAAGGAGACCATAACTACATTGTGTAATCCTTTGTTATAAATAAAATTGTGTTCTCTTCTTATGCTGAAGTTTGTGAATTTTCAAATATCTGGATAAATATAGTATGCATATTTTTGATGAATTTTAGAAAAATGATATTTTCAAAATGATTATGTAAACCTTAAATAAATAAAAATGTGTAATGATTTTCGAAAAATGGTCTCCTAAAATTATGTTCAGTACGGAATTTAGAGTCTAAAAAGATCAACTTAATTTATGATGAATAGTAAATTATGAATAGTGATTTTATTGCTTATGATTAGTAATGTGAGAAAATGGATTAGTAATATCCCTTAAAGAAAGTATTAATATAATCTAGGAACCTTGATTAAGTAATGTGATTTAATAAAATAGGTAAATAACTGTTTCAGAAATTATTAGTCAAGTATTAGTTTTTTTGTGAATAGTGTTTTTTAATTAAAAACTACATTACAATTATTTAGAAAATTATTTTTATAAAATGGACTTAATTTTTGAACTTAGAGCATCGATATTATGTTAAGGTAATTTTTGGGGATGTTTCTGAAAAAAATGAATTTTCTGTGAATAGTGTATTTATTTAAAAATAAAATTAAAAATATTTAGAAAATTATTTTCATAAAATGGAGTTAATTTTTTTAATCAGAGCATCGATATTTGGTTAAGGTGAAATTTTGGGATTTTTCTGAGAAAGTTGAATTTTCAGTGAATAGTAAAAATACAATTTTAGGGTTTCTGTATGTTTAATGACATCATAACTGTGTCATGATGATGTCATGAGATATTTTAAGGGTTTTCCTACCAAAGGTGATGAATTATTTTATTGGGGGCCCATGTGGCCTAACTCCATGGGAAGTCCCATGGGAGAGGCCATGGTTTTGAGAAAACCACTTGTGAGGTGTCCCATGAAATTATTAAAGTATCTCCTCCCCTTCCCTATAAATACCCACCCTTTCCTCCTTTAGTTTTAACTCCCAAAACTCCCCCAACTATTCCCTGGTCTCATTGTCTACCATGGAGTCCTCCCAAGGCTCCCCCAATCCCTCAAGGTCCCAACCTTTGAGTTTTAAGAGACACGTTATAACGTAAGGGATCATACCTCTCTCTTTTTTTCCAAGTACTCTCTTTTATGTCATTTCATTTATGCTACATGTTCTTATGTTGTAGGATATTATTTTATATTCATCCCAATTTCCATTTCCTGTTCATATGATGAGATACCCCATGTTTCTCTCATCAAATCATTTTAAGAGTGTTTAAGTGGCGCCGTTAGGCTGTCGAATTTTTAAGGGATTCTTTCACACTTCTCATTTTCAAGTTCTATTTCTTGTCAAATCTTTAAAGTTCCTTTTTATTATGTTGGTTTCTGATCTCTATATCTATCATACTGATATTTTATGTTCATATGATGAGAGACTCTGTTTGATCTCGTAAATTCATTTTTTTTATGTTTAAGTGATGCCGTTAGGCAGCCGAATTTTCATAAGAGAAATCTTATTTTTGTCTTCCTTTCATTATCTTAATTTCACATGGTATGTCATTAAAATTTCATTAACCTATTCTTAAATCTTTTATATTATGTCCCTCTAATGTTTTATGGATCATTTATGAGTGGGTGACCCATGTACCCTCTCATTTCAATGTTTTCTAAAACCCTACAACATAGCCATTATACTGCCGAATTTCCATCTCAAAATGTCTCTCTCTTTTTCTCAAATTCTTTTATTTTATTAAGTGAAAACTCAATGCTATTTCATCTAAATGGTTATTCACATATATAACAAAATGTTCTATTTTAAATTCTTGGATTTACATACATGATACCCGCTTTCCTTTTCCGTGTGTTTAAAGTGACATAAAGATCATGTCTTTAAAGCAGTTTTTAAAACATTATGATTATGAAATGAAACCCATTTCTATTATTCTATATATCTTATTTATGAAGTGTTTGATGATGATATATGTGGCTCACATGATAAAAAATTCAAATTTAAGGGTGTGCCCTGATAGCGCTCCAATGCATTGGGTAAAGACTTAATCTCTAGAGATGACCATTTTGACTGATACCTTGGTGAATAACCTTTGTAATTTTTAATGACACCTTGGGGATGGACCGTGGTGAAACAGAAATGATTTTCTATGTTAAATTTTGTAGCCACATCTTCAAGTTAGGAAATACGTTATTTTTATTATGGTATGCCTCATGATTTCTTTCTCATGCCTTAAAGATCTTTTTCATGACTTTATTGATGTATCTCATGTTTGCATGTTAAACGTTTCCCTTGTTCCCTTACTGGGCATTCTGCTCACCCTTTCTTTTGATATATGTCCCCGGGTTATGAGATGTAGTTTTGAACCTAGGATGAACATAAGGAGAAGTCTTTCAAGTGTTTAAGATGAATGTTGTATGTTTTCATGTATTAAGTTCTTGGTTTCCAAGACACTAAACCGTAAAGATCCTTGGTTTTGTATAATGTAATGAATGTTTATGTGATAAAAATGCGGGATGCTATAATGATGGCTCGATATAACAAATTACTCATCCCTACCCCTGATGGCTCATACACCTCATGTATTGATATAGACAATCACTCGATCAGAACTATAGAATATCACAAGAATAAGTTAACTATCACCGCATCACTCAACAATCACAAGCATATAATGCACTATAAGTAGTGATATGCGCCGATATAGAATGGAAACATGCATGTCATGTGAATTCTCGGTTCCTATAATGATGCATGTAACAAATATACTTTCCCTCATGACATCTGGCGAAGGAAGAAATAAAATTATCAATTAAAATAATTATAAACAACCTTATAAATCATTTTTTTCACCTAGTGGAAAAATTATATCAACTGTAATAGGAATACCAAAAACCAAAAATTATAATTTTGGAAAATCTGCATTTACCCTGAACATGGGTTTGCAACACCCATGAATACTTTTGACCAAATTACAAGCATTCCAAATATCCTAAGTATTTTCGCCAAAGTGTAAATGTGGAAAGGAACTTCCCTATGGTACAACTTTGGGATGTCTTGGATTCAGATTTCAGTTCATAGGTGTCTTAGGCCCGATGGGCCACATGGACTCAATCACATATTCCCAAATGCTAGAGGCTACCTATTAGTAGTGAGAGACTTGGGTGTGTTTGTGGGGAATCTATGCCATAGTTACCTGAGTGTAGCTCAGTGGATAGTTATAAAAAGAGGTAAACAAAAGAAGAAATATATGTATACATTAGTCACAATTGAAATAGAGAGAATAGTAACAATAAATAAATCAACTGGAATAACATTGAACAAAAAATGATGATACTTAATGTCACTAGAAACTTCAAATCATGTATACAGAATAGTAGGAAAGACATGTTCCAAAAAAAAATGTTAAATGAAATCAAAATACTATACCAAGCATCCAAAGATCCGGCTCAGTCATCTGCTCTCAAGTTCCATCCCTAATAGTAAGAAATAAAGTGTTTGAATTTGTATGTTACCCTTTATCAATACATGCATTCATGTAATATTTCTCGGCTATAAAACGATGTCCGAAGAGGGTGTGAGATAAATCTCAGTTCACCAACTCCAACGATTTCTATAACATCTGACCCATGTTATGGAAATATGACATTGTGCAAGACATGTATATACAATTAAAGCATTATAATGTAACTAAATACCCAAGTACATGCTTTATCCCTCATCTAGTGTCTAAACATGTAACCAGTTCAATAGTCGATTGTTTCTAATTTATAATTATGTAACATGTTATGAATAGGGAATGTTCCAATATGTAATCAGGAAACATGTAATGATAAAAAATATTGAAGTTCTAATGTAAAAACCTAGGCAATTTGGACCTCAAGGTTTACCAACATAGTATTGAGTGTATCCTTTTCAAGGGTAAGAGTGAAATCCATGGAGAATAGTCTATGACATTCCACAATAAGATTCCTATTGAGTCCAAGGGGTTCATCTGAGGAAAATAAGGTTAAGCAACGACCAGGACTGATGGGATTTAACCATTCCACCTCATTTTCAATGATAGATCCAAAGAGTGTATACAAGGATTCCTATAGTACTACATGAGGTATACTATGGTTTCATACCAGGCATCCAAGGTTATATATTTATTGGGTGCTTGGTAGTTTAGAACCAAATTAGTCGTATCCTTTAATTCAGAATGGGGTCCTCTATTTCCCTTGGAATTCACTAAGGAATCCAAGGTGGTAATGAGTAAGGAAACTCCTATTTGATAATTAATTCATATAATATTTTATTTTGGTCATTCCATGTGTTTCATTAGTTTGAAATGTCAATGTAGTGGGCAACCCTTTAATCAATTCATAATTATTGGATTAAAAATTTTGGTTCAATCCTTTCCATTCATTAGTGTAACAAGTCCATGTTGCATGAAAACAATCATATAATCCATTTAAGACAGTTTCATAAATCAAGGTTCACTATGATACAGTCCATTAACATGGTACGGGGTGATACGGACAAGAAACCAATTATTCAATTATATTTTAAAAGGCCATGTCATATACTCACTATAACTTCCAATTTATATTTCAAATTTAATTATCATATTATTGAAATTACCCTATGCGGGTCAAGTAGTGAGCATAAATGGTACTTTATATTATGAAATTTACAATTTAAGTCAATCTAGTTAATATAGGAATGCTTAACCTTAAAAAAGTCACAAAAGGAACACCCGAATGATGCCTCAAATGTCTCAAAAGAATAAATTAAAAATTATGGAAAAACATTCTACATGGCATGGATAATGTTTTTGATGTAACTAATAAAATATAATAAAATATTCTCAAAGATCATAACCATACGGTTCTAAAGATTCTGAGCATGGAATTAAAAATCATTAAATGGAACCCGACCAAATCAGCTGGCCCACACAAAATTTCTAAATTTAATGAACTTTAGGGATGAGATATAGAACATCCACATTAGGCATGTTAGACTCTCCTCATCCAGTATTAGCCTCCAATCATGATTGTAATGGATTAGATCTAAGAAAAAAGAAAAAACACTTAGACCACGATAACTAGGTCAAGATTAAGAGAGAAGAAGAACGAATAAAAAGAACATCAGAACTTACTATTGTGCATCCAACATGACAAACTAAATCACGAACAGATCTCATATGAGGGAGATATCTTGATCCCAAGGTTAGGACATCAAAATATTCGAAGTGAGTGTAAATGGATGCTATGTCAAATAGAAATAATAATAGGGAATAAGGAAGGATTAATTTGATCATTAAGGGTAAAAACTAAAAATTTCCCAAAATTTAGGATGTGCACAGTTTGTATGCACAGTTGGACAAATCATGCACAAACCCTGCATGGGTTTTCGGAGAAAGGGGTTTACCACACTGTTAGGTCACACGATTAGGAAACCACGCACCAACCATGCGTCGAGTTTATATCCGAAAACAAATTCCACCAGCATGGTTTTCTCTAACCATGTGGCCACCTCGGATGATTTAATAGAAACCCTGTGTCGGGCATTGTTATAAAAATAAGATGGGTTCTGGTCTCCAAACAAGGCCAAGACACACTTGAGTCCTTTTCTAATATATTACACATCTCTATTATGTCCAAAATAAATATTTATACCAATATTTAAAAGATCCATACCTGAGTCATAAGTTAGGTTTTTACAGATAGATTCTCTTACTTCAAATTATATAAATCCATTATTCTAGACACAAAAAAAATTTAGGAGATAATTTTTACATGAACAATTCTTCCAAATCTTCTGATGTCATGACTTTGTCAAATTTTTCACAAACTACTAAATCCCACCACTGAACATCTAGAACCTCGATCATATAAACCACAAAATTCAAATTCCAGTCAACTAGTATACTAAGGAAATTGAATACTGGACTCATATAATTTAACCATACACTCCCTTTTTCATATTTAGAATAAATAAGAGAGATGGGTGGATTCATATTTTGAAATGAAAAGAATGGTCCAGTTTCCTTGGTTTATCATTTTTGTTCCCTCTATCCATGACCTGAAAAGCCTGTTCAATACCATGGACAAATAGTTGGTTCACAAATGGATTAGGTACAACCACATTCTCACCTTCTACTTTTGGTGTGTCCCTACAATGCATACCCTTTGGATTTTTCTATAACAAAAAGAATACACCATTTTGTATCCTATATAGAAACTTAAGGCTTAGAAATTTTAAAATTAACAAATCACACATATCACAACAAGGATTTTCAAAATTCAACAAATTCGGTTTTCAAACCATTTTTAAAATTTTCTCCATGATTATTGAAAATGAACCCATTTTCAATTATTTTTATAAATAAATAAATTTTCATGAAATCATTAATCACTACTCACATTGAATTATGCACTCCTAGTATAAATTCATTACTTCCAATTGATTTTATCTTCTTCTCCTAAGCTAAACCCTTGATGAAGAGGTTTCATCTTTTAGAAGTGTCTCAAAACAGTTATGTACCCAAACTCTATGGTAACATAAATTTCAGTATAAATTGGTTTTGTTATCCATATTATACTATACATATAATGTTTCAATGATTCCTTCTCCATGATACCTATAAAATGAAGGATTAAACATGAATTATTTGCATCTTTAGGACTGAGACTGATACAATTTTTAATATCTTTCCCCCAACCCATTATCATGGGATGTGTTGGTGGGTGTTTCTAGAATTAAGTGACATCCCTAAAACACCAAATGATTAAAGTAAATTACAAGGGCTTCATAGAAAATTGTTTTATGATTCTCCTTTTGAAAATAAAATAAATAAATCATGATATATAAAATAATAAACACACTGTATGATTCATGTTTAAAAAATACAGTTGGAAAAAATCCAACTTGATAAACCAGAATATCAAAGTTCAAGAATTAATTAAAACCAACCAAAATAAAAGTCAAAAACGTGATTCTAATAAAAAGCAATAAAAGAAATATAAAAAACTCCCATCATGTTATATTATCTAGCTCAAACATATATTACCAAATTATCATGATTCATCGCTATATAACTGGGATACCATGCCTTTACCTGTGACATGATATATAAAAGTTTAAAATGCACGAAAGTACCAACGTAAAGGGTGAGTATAAAAATTAGTAGGATTTCCCCCAATGAATTACCAACACAAGCCCCTAGGATAGAACTCGTTAGAACAATTTATATGAAACAATTCATATAATTTTTAAAAAAAATTTAAAATGATTTTATGAAAACCAAAGCATTTCCAAACCGTACATTTTTCTATAGAAATCAACCAAAACAATTTCTAAAATATTCTTGGCATTCCAAATACATGGTACCGCATATCCACACAAACATATGCATTAGAAAGTGACAGTTTCATACTCAAGAGATTCCGCTAATTTATATACAATTTCATCACAATGTCACCAATATTAGGTGGCCCATTGGAACAAACCCTCCATAGGGTCTTGTCTAATGAAAATAAACGCATGAAAACCATGTATTCCAAAACCCATGACAAGACAAACATTCCACAAAATTTCCATGGAATGATTATTTAAATGGAAACATTTCTAATAATGCATGGCCAAACTAAAAGCAGAATATATAGTTTTAAAGCCAAAATTATATAATTAACATCATAATGTTTTCCATAAGACAATCCAATTTCCTCCATTTCACAAAACCATCACTATGGTTTAATATCAAGAATCACAAAGAAAATCATAATAAATTTGGATCAATTGAATAAATTTAAAACCAATAATTCAAATTAAATTCATGTTTATTTGATGAAGTATCCACAAAACTCTCAAATATAAGCAAAAATGAATAATGTCAAAAAAATTCATGAAAGCTGCTTGAATCCCCTAAAAATGTTCATAAATCTTATTACCTTAAATAAAAATATCAATATCCCTTCATGATTGACATGAAATAGAATGGATATATCACCAACATATTTGATCCATGGATCCAAGAGAGGGAAGAAGATGAGAACTATGGAAAATTATGAAGAATGAGCACATAGTAATGAATCAAGGAGTCCAATGTAATTAGATTCTCTAAAGAATCACTCTATAATTGAAAAGAATGATCTCCACATCCTTGGGTGGGATAAGAATTTGCGATATGTACTATTTAAGGGGGAATTTGTGTTACGAGGTAAATCGTATTAGATCCATGATTCTAAAATTTATTTTTTAATACTTCACAGTTAGTTATCATGGTTAGGAAAATCATGCACTAACAAATCACAAACCACTACCTCCAAACCAAACTCGCTTGGTTAGATTTCATGATTAGAAAAATATTTTGGCAACAAATATATTCCCATATATCTAGAATCACATGGTTTATAACTAGTCATCTAGATGGTTTGGATAAACCATGTCCTTAACCATGCACCTACCTAGTAACCATGGATTCCCTTCTATAGTATTTTGGAGGTGTTTCACAATTTCTACTAACTTTTCTCAAACCGTTCACCTGCAAAAAATACTCCAAAGTATTCCAAAACAACTTTGAACCACCCAAAACATAACTTGAGAATAATATAATAAAAATATGTAAATAATGGGTAAGGATCCTAAAATCAAAAGTGCACCTCTTTTATAATTAATTAATCAATAATGTTTATCTCATATATTTAGGGAATTTTCGGTTCTTTATTATAAAACAAGTTTTGTAGGTTGACTAATGTCAAATGGATCATGGATAAATCATATCTATATAATTTATCATGAAATTGTTATTATTTTTATAAAATAGATAATATTTTAGAACAACCCATGAAAGTCGGTCATGAAAATTAAATCACATCTCTTTATGGATCTTATAGTCCACACTTATGCATGACTAAATTTATATTTTTACAATAAATGGAAAGAAAAGAAGTTTAGTAATATATTAAATTTAATTAATCATAAATATTTAATATATATAATATATATTAATTAAATCCATCATAATGACCATCATTATGATGTGGTGACGAAAAACGAAACACATCCCTTTATGAAGGTGGTTGTCCACACATACACATGAGTGATAATTTCATTTTCCATAGGATGGATAATGAGATGAAAAAGAGTGGTTCCATAAGCATAATAAAATTTATCTATATTTATGACAATTTTATAATAATATCATCATGTTTATATAATATTTTAAGGATGCTGAAGAAGAAATAAACATGAAAACTCTTAATGAATAATTTCCCCTCTTTATTAGAACACTTCTTTTGGATTACAAATTAAGACTCCTTAGTTAGCCCTTCAATAATACTAAAACCTCTAGGAAATGGGGAGATAGTTTTTAAAGTGATTTTAGAAACTATTTTTTCAGATAAATGGCTCAATAAGTGTGAGGAACCAAGTGGATGATGTGACTTTTATAAGTGGGTTGGGTGATAATCTTGAAAATACCGTAAATATTAATATATAATATACGTCTAACTCAAGTAAAAAGGGTCCAAAGTTCCTTATAGTTGTATATGAGTAGGATAATTTAGAGATAAATTAATACAATAAAATTTGTACTAGATTAATCACATATTTTTTCCTTATATATTAGTTAATTCTCATCATTAACCGTTTTAATTTTAACTATTGTAACACATTTTATAATCTCTAATGACCATGAAAATAATGTTAAAAATTCCATATGGAATGTAAATTGACCATTGATGATATCCTAGTAAATTTCCAATTAAATACTGCTTTTATTATTTTTATGATTATTTTCAAATGAAAAATTAATAAACTTTAAAGACTAATTTCCATTTTACGTCATTATCAAGGCTATTCATAAAAATCACCTTTAAACATATAAAGAAATTAATGGAACTAATATTTAAACTGTTTCAAGATCAATTGTACCTTAAAATTTTCTAATAAATTCTTGTAATTCAATAACTATTCCAATATATGTTATGTTTAATATTTTTAAAATAATTTACTTTTTTTACTGCTTCCATCTGAACTTTATCTTTTTCTCTAAAGAATTCATGGCAATTATACCATAACAAAAAACATAAAATAATTTATATTCAATAAAATAGTTCATTATTAAACATATTTATCATTTATATTCATCCATATATAATTTTTATCTATATAAAAATAATGAAAACATAAAAAGAGGGATAGAGTGATATTTTGTAATTAATCCTAACCTATAATAATATAAATGTTTTAATTAAAGGAAATTGGAACTAAAATTTCATAGTTTCCTAATTAGGCTGATATAGTTTTAAATAATATATGAAAATAAGAATTAAAATGAGATTTAGTGTCTTGAGCACAATGTGTTGACCTAAATTAAAGTATTTTACCCTTCACCGTTGTGAAAACATTATACCATGGTTATTATTCATTGTGATGAAAATTGAAATTAACTTATTTATTAAAATAATGATAAAAAATATGAAATATTTCTGAAAATATTCAACATCCATAAATTTTTTAAATTAATTTTACTATTTTTTTCCAAATGCATCAGAAAAATATTTTTATGAAATATCTATCTTAAGCATTAAATTTATTATTCACCAAAATACAATAAAATATTCATTATAATATCATTACTTGAATTTTTTTAATGAAGTTATGCTTACATGACTATAAAAAAATATAAAATCAAATGTAACAATAAAATTAGTTTGAATAAATTTAAATGAAATAATGTTTTAACTAAATTGGTATTTTCACAATTTAACAAAAAATGAACCTTTTGTGACAAAATCCTAAAAAATAATCTTAAGATTATTTTTTCATGTTTTTTTTCAAAAATGTCAATTTTATTAGTTACATTTTAAAAAATAACTTATTTTGATAATAATAATAGCCTATAAGATACCATAAAATACATTTTTTATATTTAAAGTTAGTTTGTACTAATTCCAAACATAATAACCACCAATATATGATTGTTTTTTATTAAATATATTATCCATAAATTTAATCAAAATCATTCATATATAGTGACTAGATTTATTTATTTTGAAAAAACAATTCACACATAAATAAGTTTTTTTAAAACAATAAATGATTGAATCTAAGATTATCCCATATAAAATTGTTTTATTTTTTTCTAGCATTTATTCAGTACATTTTTTAAGTAATACTTAACTAAATATATTTAATAATTCGTTAATCATAGTCATACCAACCAACACAATGACTAAATTATAATAATCATATTTATGTAATATTTTAATAATGTATCATAGTTAATTTTATGGTTTGTTTTTCATGTGGTACATGAAAAAAATGATACTAATTTTCAAGAAATATAAACTAAAATTTTAGGCTGTCACATTCTCCCACATTTAATGAAATTTCAACGTCACAATTTTATTTTTATTCTATCAAAATTAATTTATTTTAACCCTATAAAAGAATAAAATATAGATATTATTGTGAAATTTAATTTCTAGGTTAAACCAAGACACTTATTATTTCATAAAATTATGTACCTCTATAATACTCAAATAAGAATTTTTTTTTCTAAAAATCATAAGTTGGGAGTTGAGTGTTAATTTCTATGTAAGACTCAATTGGGTTGAAAATTCAATTTACCATAAAGATATAGAATTTATGAAAACATATGTATTTGATTCATTTCAACAATTTCATCATTTAGTTGTGTTTCGATCAGTTCCCACACTAATCACATCCCATACACAAATAACTATATATTCTTTTTCATGAAATAAGAACTAAAATATTATAATTAATCCAAAGATTGAAAAAAATAAAACAATGTATTCCCCCTTCCTTTAGAAATTAACTAAATCCAAAAACTAGTTAGGAGAAGATAAGAGAATATCCAGATTAAGAAATTATACATTAATATCCAATTCCATGACACTAATGTAAAATATTGAACATAAATCACTCCATAAATAATTGTCCTTAAAATAATTTGAAATATACATGACCAAATTAAAAACCCAAAAACAATAGAATTATTTGATCACATATTCTACAAAGAAAAATTTAACATATATAACCAAACAATATTTCTCACCCATGAAGTCACACAACAACACTATTCATGTCCTCATAATATAATCTCTAAAATATGATATTTTTTCCAAAATAACCTGATTCTATAAAATTTAATAAGATGACTGAGAGATCCTTCTCAACTGGCTCCTGAAAAAATTCACCACAACTGGAAGGGTGTTCCTAATCCCCAAGGGTCGGTGACTAAAAATTGGGCATCAAATGAAAATGATATGGAATTATTTCACACAACCTAAAACAAGATAAATGGAATATATATATAGTAAATATATATTTTAAGGAATGAATTGAAAAAATTATTCTATAAAACAATGTAAAAAATTGTAGTGATATAAAATTGAAATCCAGTAATACAAAACAGGCCACGTTCAATGTCCAGCAATCCTAAAAAGAATGCCAAAAAAAAAGAGGAACAACTAATGAAAATGATAATTGGGAAATATTCCACAAACTCACCATCAACTACCCCATACCCCATTGAGAATTACCTCTTTACCTCACTACAGTTCCTTTCATTTTCCATCAACAAAAGACAATAAATATTTTTACATGCCACCAAAGGGGTGTGAAATGTGTAAGCTAAATAGGCCCAGTAAGATCCCAACCAAGTGTTCCCTATAGATCTCTATAAAAAATACCAATTTTATCAAAT
The DNA here is from genome assembly GCA_963277665.1 of Viscum album. NCBI lineage: Eukaryota > Viridiplantae > Streptophyta > Magnoliopsida > Santalales > Viscaceae > Viscum > Viscum album. The sequence goes on from OY728143.1 coordinate 1,569,189,486, forward strand.
ATATGAAAAAATGAATGATAAGTAGATAATTTATTTTCATCAAAAGCCTTGTAGAAAATCCACTTTTCCATAATTCTATGAATAATCCACGTAGAATAGTTTCAATGCATAAATCATGCAAATAATTTGAATATATAAAAGAAAATATTGTATGTCAAAGGCAAATAGTAAATTCCAAATCCAATAATAATGGTAATAAAGAAAGGATCACTAAAAATTATGATTAGTATATCTCTAATACACCAATAAATAATATTTCACACAACTTTTTATCGGACATAAAAATCAATTCACAAGATCATAGGAATACCCTAGAAAGTGAAAACCTCGAACCGATTCTAAAAAGAACCTATAACACAAGGCCTAGTGAGTAGATGAACAACCCATGGGTAAATACCTCCATAAATATAAATGGATTTGATCCTACTTTTTTTAAATAAAAAATTTATAAACTAAAGGTAATTATAGTTCATCCAACATAGGCTTGAGATAGAACCAGTAACCTTAATATTTAGTCGAACACCAATAGTAAAAGGATCCTCACAAACAGAATGGAAAATGAGATCATAAAAAGAGGTCCTTATAATGGATTATAACTCTTTATTATTTAATTCAATTACCAAACCATTCATGGGAGAGGTTGGACAAACACATACTTCGAAATTATCACAAGATGTAGCGCAACCAACATAGGGATAACCTCCATGTGGTAATACATTATTGAAAATAGTAAAGGAACAATGATGATTTCATATACGTTATTTAATTAAAAAAAACATACAAAACACATTTATACCAATAAAATAGAAACAAAAAATATATAAAGAAGATGACTGAACATACCAAACGGGATACAACCAATTACCCTATTGGTCAAGGATTCTAACGATGAAATCTAAAAGGGGAATAACTACCTAAAATATCATGGAAGTGATTGTAGTTTAAAGGGAGAAAAAAATAAATAGTTAGGATTTATTCTATTAGTGAATAAGAAATATTGTTCATCAATGAATCACATCGTCAATCATTCATTCACGATGTGAACATTCATAGTTTCATATAGCTGAAAAAGTGTCCCCTTTGATTAAAAAACATGATCAACTAAATCCATATTTTAATATATCTCATGCATTGAATTGTATTCATTCCTTAAACTAGTTTTGTGGATTTTTCATAGAATAAATCATGTTTTGAAATCAATTCATGGTGTGAACTGGTTTTGTAGATAGTGCCCATCCCCATCGTCTACCAAAAACATCATAAAATATACCAACACCATTAAATCATGATAAAAAAAACCTATTAAACCTTATAAATAAATATATCTTTCATTGAAGATGTTACAAACACCCCATAATAAGAATTTATATCTTTGGAAAGTCACATGGAAGAATAATACATTGAAATGATGTGAGGCCAAAGCTCCCTCTCAGATGACTGGCACTCCTAATCCTTGTAAAAATCTGGTATATGTGGCCATAATTCTCATGAGATTCATGGTTATACCTTCAGATATAAGATATTTTGAAAACATCACATATATTTTTCACCTATTCTAGACAGTAAAATTGATAAGAATCCTACAAGATATATTTAGTTATCTAAAATGGTCTGACATATCTTAGAGCCATCATTCAGTATTTCCCAACATGATGGTGACTGAACATAGGAGGAACAATCAATAAAATGCAGTCACCTTTGGAAGATTATAAGGGGGGATATCATTGATCCACATATGATTTTTCCAACTCAAATACAAAAAAAAATTATTAAGTAATATCTTTAATCCATTTCAATATCCCCTGAATGATTGTTATTCCCACAAGGTATTCCTCTCCATCCATATTCCAAAATACATGTGACCTACTAGGGTGATCATATAAATCCTTAAAGGGAGCCATTATGATCGATAAATAGTAATAATTATAAAATACAAAATAAAAAAGTAAAAGGGGTTTATTTAGAGTCTATAAAAATCCATTACAAATAATGAACCATATCCTCTATGATTTTAATTGCAAGATATATTTGGTTATCTGTTCGTGGATGATATGTCATGATCAATCTGACGTGACACCCCAACAACTCTTAGAGAATCAACTAGAACCGGGTTGTAAAACTGGGATCATGGTCTGAGATAATGGTAGAGGGAAGCCTATGTAACCTAAAAATCTCATACATGTACAGCTTACAAAAATATTCAAATTTTCTATTTTTAATAGTCTGAATGAAATGAGATAATTTCCCCAACTGATCATCCATTGCTCAAGTATAATTCTTCCCTAGGGGATTATATGGAAATATGATGACAATGTCCAGGGAAACCACTTCCCATTTATAAACTGGCACTCAGAGAGGCTGGAGTAGAGCAGACGGAATCATGTTCTCTACCATTATCTACTATAAAGTGCAATAGTGGGACACATTATCAACAATGTTGGGATTCATACCCATCCACCATAAAAATCATCTAATGTCTTGATACATCATTATAGTTCCAATGAAATTCAATAAAAAATCGTGAAACCATGAATTCTTCCTAGATTATGGGTTGATCAACCGATTTCTTTGGAAGATAATAAAATCAGAGGGAGAGAGAATCCAAAAATGGTCTCCCCTCCATACAGGGTCTCCTTGATTCCATAGAACACATAATCCTACTATTGAGCCTATAGAATAGACTCAATGAGGGGTGATGATATCTGAACACAATCCAAAACCATACTTGAATCATCTTATTTTGTATCCATATTAAATTGACGAAAAACCCCATAGGACTCCACAGTTAATTTGATTCCATGATAACCTTTAGTAGAACTCTATGACTATGAACTTCAGTGATTATAGTCTCATTCCAAGGGGTATGATCGATTTCAAAGACAATCATTTGAATAAATTCTACCCACAAACTCTATATCATATTTAGTTCCTTTTGAGAAAATATTTTTCTCATGCATTTATGATCTTAAATTTGACGAACCTTTCCAAAAATGGTACTGCCGTGAAAACATAGCATGTGTATAAAAACGACAATTTATAAATAATGATTGAGGTAATTTTTCTTATGCATCAAAAGCTGACTGGAATCATTGGATACAAATATATCATACTACAAAAGTAAAAAAACCCAAACCAGTAGGATATGAGTCAAAATACCTCACATACCCCATATCAGGCATAATAATGATCAAAATAATATAATATGTCAATAGATGGTTAAATTAGTTGAAATTAATTTGACATCTAGTATCCTAAGTGAATTTCACCAATTTCAAAGTAAGTCAATCATAGGTGATTCTAACAACCATAACTTCTTAAAAAATCACTGACAATATCCATTAAAAAATAGAAAAACTCTATATCATGAAAATTTTATATTTTTCTTCCCCTGAAAAGATAGCTTTCTCCATCTAAGGATCGACTGAAGGTCCATGTTTAAAAATCATGTTCCCCAAAATATTACATAATCTATCCAAAAATTTAATTTTGAGAAATTACCATATAATTAGTGACTCCTTAAGATATCTAATATTAGATTTAGATGGTTCTCATGATATTGGGTGATTATTCAATAAACCAAGATATCATCCACAAACACCATGATGAGGGTGTCACAATACTAATGGAATATCTAATTCCTAGGGGTTACAAAAACTGAAGGAGTGTTAGTCAGCCAAAAAGGCATTACAAGATACTCATAATGGCGATGCCTTCTCCTCAAAGTCGTATTCAAAATATCATACATTGGAAACCTAAGATGATGATAAGTTGGTTGATGATCAATTTTCATAAACCATATCACCAGCATTAATAGATCAAAATATAAATCCACTTGTGTACAAGGCTACATATTCATAACAATAACCCAGTTCAACTTATGATAGTCCATCCAAAAAAAACAATCATCCAAATTAGAAACAATACAGAGGGATTATCATGGTGAACTAATACAGTTATCATTACCATTCTACCCCAGGTCATACAACCAAATCTAAAGCATAATTAGCTCAATGGGTTCTATATAGTATGAAGGTATTATGATCGGCTGAGTACTGCACAATAGATCAATCATGAATCCACTTCCCATTCTCAAGGAAGACTGAAGAATTAAATTCAGAATAATATATAAATTGTTCTGGAAGATCACTAGGAGAACAGTCATCATCCTTCCCAACTACAATGGAAGAAAATAAACTCCTCATATCAGGGATAAAATGCCATGCATGATCAAACCTCAGATCTCACTCTCCCTAAAACACTAGAGAGATTTCATTGGAAGAAAGGAATGAAACATGTAGATAATACCAATCAGTATTAATGTACTAAGAAACAAGTAAATCTATATATATGGTGATTTTGAACATATCCCAATCACGAACCAGGAACTCTTAAACTAAATATGTGTCAGCTATTGATATATAACACACCGATCAATGAAACCACTTCTCATTCCTATTTCCAAGAGAATTATTCTAGACTATATCAAAATATATGACCTTTATTGGAATTCTAAGGTAATAAAAAAAAATTTAGATATAAACGAGTGAGACGAACCCATATCTAAAAGAGAAGTCGATATAGATTATGAAACAAAAATGGTACCCCTCACTATCACTCGGCCCACATCAAACTCTAATGGAGACTCATCCATTATGTGAAGGTGTTTCAATTCGGAGTTCTGTGGTTGGAGACCTATTGAAATGGAATAATCTTACTATGCCACATTTACAATTAGAGAAGAAGATCCTAGAAAAAAGGGTATAAGCATATCCTAACAAAACCAATATAGATAGCCTAAGCGGTCGTAAGCATTGAAAATATTCTGCATTTTGGGAGAAGTTCACCTGGTGCGACTAACCTTTCCATGACGATAACAAGTCAGAGAAACATTACTATCCATTACTAATGGTGTAGAGGAGCCCCACAATTGGGAACAACTTCCACCACCCATCCAGTTATCATTCCACTTTTTATTATTCCCTTACACATACCACTTAACCTACCACTAGGAGAACGAGAAGAACAAGTCAAGCTAATTATTCCCTCCAGATTCATCTCCTCCATCATAGATATATCCACCATATCAAAATTGGTGGTATTGTTTAGCATATATACCAATGATATGATATATGGTCACAATATCTACAGATATTTTTGAGCTCTGAACCGATCATTCATCACCACCTATATAGATAAAAGAACCTTATCCAACAAATTAATTGTTTACTCTGTCACCAAATGCTACCCCTACTAAAAGAAGGGAAACTCCAAATACTTTTACATCATCATAGACATTAAAAATAACTGATAAAATAATGGTTTCTTGAAATCTATCTAATCTAATTCCATATATTGATCTTCCAAAACCATAGAATCCCACCACTTCTTGTTGGATCCCTCTAGCCTGAACTTGGAAAACATTTCAATGATAGCCTCAAGATTGTCTAGGATGTATAATAACTTACCTATCATGTCCATATAGACCTATGATTCATGGTTCTCCTTCATTAAACTAATGGACAAGGGATTATAATATATAAACTCTTATGATCACACCTTGTCACCTCCATCTTTTGTTTTCATCTCAAAATCATCATTCTGAACCCAATAAAACTTTTTCCATTGCACAAACTACCAACATGATAGCCTCAATAATATTTGTGTCCATACGACGATTCTATTGATGAGAATCTCTTACCTCACCATAACATGGAACCTATGGAATATGTCTCATAAGAAAGTTTCTAAATACCAAAATAGATGAAAATGATCAGACAACCGAATAATCTCAGTTCAAATAAGAAAACCATAATTAGAAACCAAGACCGGGATCAAAACACATCATAAGAGATAAAAATATAAAAATACAATGGTAATTTGAGTATCATCATGTTGATAGCCATCTAGGAACCAACCACAACCTACCTCTGAAATCCTGATAATCATATCTTTTATCTACCAGACATCCCAAGAAAATTATACTTGAAAAATAAAAACATTTATACCAATGTATTGAATATAACCAAATAACCCTCTCAGATGGAATATAAACTGATTATCTATAACCCGAAGGATGTTCTTGATCCTCATGGGATAGATACTAGAACTAAGGAATCCAATGGCAGATAGAGAGAATGATATATACTAACACGAAACATGATACAAGGCATATATATATACAATTAATAAAGAGATATCATATGGAATTACTCTAAAAATATATTCCATAAACATATTTAAATAGTGGTAGAGATACGAAACTTATAGAAATGAAAAAAACAACCATGGTATAGGTCTAAAAATATAAAAAAAGGACACACCAAAATTAGAACAACTACTCCATGTGGTAAATGGGAAAAATCCCTTTGTATCACCCCCAGCTGCCCTTACCCAGCTGACATAAACCTCCCCACCTAACTATAAATCCTTACCATTTCCTACAGCCAAATAAAACTGAAGGTGTGCAGACTGTTGTATGGTTGTGTAGGGTGAGGGCTAAATAGGCTCCAAAGGATCCCACCCTAGTGTTCTATATTAAGTCTCTGTAAAAATCCCAATATGTTCAAATTTAAGAAAAAATATAATGAAAAGAAGTTAAATAGTTTTTACTAATCCCATGGTAAATAAATCCACTTTTCCACTATTTTTTTAAAATGGTAAAACAATTTCCAAGCATAAATCCAGAAAATGATTTAAAAATATCAAAGAAAATAATTTATATAAAATCTAAAAAGTATAAATTAAATAAAATAAAAATGCTAAAAATTCCATTAATAACTATAGATGAAGCTTTCTAGATCCCTATACTAGAAAATAGACCAGTATACATAAAAATTTCGTCAAAATATGAATCAAATATAGAGATTATATGAACACACAAGAATGTGAACCCCCAAAATAGATTCTAACATGTCACTTGGATATAAGGCCTATGGAGTAGAGGAACAACCCATTGATAAAACCCCCAATAGATATTGACGGATGAGGTCCAATACTACACCATCCACCCTAGTACCCATGGCTTCTCAAGTGCTACTTATGAAATCATTTATAAGGGTTCATCATAGTTCTCAAACTTTATATTATTCAATAAATGTAATGAATTTAATTTTTAAAAACATTTTTATAATGCTTTGAATATATTTTCTCTTCTACCAAGATATTTGTCAAAAATTCTTTCCTTAATAATGCAAAACAAAAAAAATCAGCTTAGAAAATATCATGGCAATAATTTATAAGAAAATATAAAATGTAGGATGAATGGTTGTTAATGTAACATAGGTTAGAGATATACTCATCGACCACAAAATTGGGATGAAACCTACCCATAAAAAAATACAAACAAACTGTAAGAAAAAAATATCAACGAATCGATTCCCTGTATAGATTCTCACACTTTAGAATCATAGTCACAATGAAAAAGGTTCAAAAAAGATGTTGGATCAACCCAAACCTCAAGGTACACACAAAACACAATACAACCAACGTAAGGTCAAAATGTGGGAAAACATTTGAGACAGAAAAAAAGGAAAATTATTGATTGAGATCACATCCCTGTCATTCACTTCCAAAAACAAAACTCACATGCCACTTCCAATGTAAAAGAAATTCAACCAAAATGGAAGATTACAATACCACATTCCAAAAAGGAGACAAAAAACCACACCAGGGATCAAGGTGGCTAATAGAGTGATCCAGAAGGAATGGAACATCCCAGAAATGGTTGTATTTGACCTAGGGTTTTAGGGATGAAAATACGAGCTAGGTAAGTTATGATTCAGGTATACAATGAATAAAAACCTATTATCCATAAAATACTCACATCATGAACAATAAAATCATGACATGAACAATCGATGTTATATATACATTGGAAAACACATTGCTAAAGATTAAAAATCATTGTCAACTAATTCATTGAAAGAATATATCTCTCACCTTGAAATTGTTTCATGAAATAAAATATTTTATTGTAGTTTGCATAGAACAAGTTAGGTTGTGAATCCAATTCATAGTGTAAAATGGTTTTGCTGATAATCACCAATGATATCACGTATTGTAAAAACCTTAAACTAAACCAATGCCTTCCAAACCAGACAAACAACCCTTTAAACATTAAATAAAGATCATTAATATTTACTAATAAATTATAAATAATTAAAATGTAATAACATATTAAATTAAAAATGATAAATCAACCACAATTCCTAAAATAAAATCCTAAAACCACTAATAATATTTCCATTTAACATAAATGAATTACATTCTTAATATATTAAAATTATTCATAAATGCAATTAATCACTTTTTCACCCAATAAATTTTCAAAACCATGGTTATATAAAATATATAACATATGATCACCAAATGTAATCTACCTTTTATCCTAATTTAAAACAAATACCCCATCATTAAGAATTATATAAACCATAAAGGTTAATCACTCGTTACTTTAACAACCCTTAAAAACTGTTTTCATTGAATTGATTTAACATTTTTTTAGTCTCAAAATATTTTAGGTTTATCATTTTAGATAATTAAGAACAAATATTATATAACAATGTGGACCCTTATCAACAATATATTTCCCCCCCAACCAAATAGGGTATTATTTCTACACCCATGTTTCATTCAAGACATTTTTTGTGTCAATTATGATATTTTCAAAGCATAAATTTGGACCTTCCTATATTTTGTACACATCCATAGTTAATATAAAAAAATTGAAATTTGGGATGAAAAAAATCAAAAATGTACAAAACCATAATATAATCTCATTAGTATAGTGAAAACATGAGAACCCATTAAAATGGATACTTTCTCCCAATTAAACAATGAGAAAATAAATTAAACATATCCAAATTAAAAAAATCAAAATTTTTAAAAATAAAACCATTGAAACCCATTTATTTTTCATAATAATAAAATGATTGAATTATGGGGAACAGATAAATGCATGAAAATTTTCATTGGAAAAAACCATCAATATTTAAAGGAACATAATTATTCCTAACATCATAAAATAAAAATATTTCCCTGAAAACTATTTGCAAGTATAAAAATGATAAATTTTAGAATCAGATTCATAACCAATGCTCTGTAATTTTTAATCCATGTTAAAAATAACCGAGTCCTAGTTAATTCCATATGATCAACCTACCTAGTTATCTCTATTATATTTCACCATTGAAGACTAATCATTACCCTATGGATTGGAGTTCAATATTGGTCCCACACAACGCCATGATCTATATTAGGACCAACCATCATCATCTATAATAACCAAGTCCTATATCATATATATAAAATATGTAATAATTAAATTTTTCATCATAATCCATTAGAAAACTAATTTTAACCCATAATCAAAAGCATTTTTAATTTTTACATAAATTTATATATAAGAATTTTTTTCTTCCAAAAATCATAAACGTTAAAAACAGCATACATAATAATAAATATGAAATTTTATAAAACCCCATTGAATCTTGATGAAGAATATTCATAATGAATAATGGATATGTTTTTTTAAAAGGTTTTCAAGATGAATATTTTGAAAATAGTCTTTTAGAACGTTTTTAATAGTTTTAAATAAACCATACAATAAATGTTAATAAGATTCAATTTTAATAACTTTAAGAGAAATTTAAAAATAGATTAATTTTACAATTAAAATTAATTTAGGAATAAATATGGAACTTTATAAAATTTTTTGATAAAAATGGTTATTGAGGAAAAATATATAAAATAAACTCATTAAAACAATGTTTTAAAGAAAATCCCCTTATGACCTTCGTAATCTTTGAATCAAAACAAAATAAAAGTGGGGAACCTTAATTTTTTTTATAAACCATATTAATTTTAACTAAATGAATTTATAAAGATATCTATATGGTATTATATATACCACACAATGTAAACATGTGTTTAAAATTGAATAACTGTCAAAGAAAAATAAATTAGAGTAAAAATCATTTACCTATGCCCCGACACAAATAAGATGTTCTCTAACTACTTAATAATAAAATTTAATTAGTTTTATACAATATTAAGAAACATTTTCATGTGAATTCATTTACCATTATTAATTTTATATCATTTTTTACCTTTATTTTTTATTTACTAAATCAGTTTAGTTTATATTGACCATTTTGAGTACTTTCAGTTCATATTCCAAAACAACTATTATTGGTTGACCATGGTATAAAGGGTCATAGTTCAATAATTAATACAATATTAATCTAGTAATAATTATAATTTGAATACATTAAGTAAAATTTAATATCCATACATGAATTTAATACATGAAAAACTAATCACATCACTTTGTTGAGTGGTAATCCACATGTACACATGAATGACATTATCATTTTTGAAAGGATATAATGTTGAGAAGGTAAGTAATATTTTAACAGATCTATTAACACTTTTGTCCTAGATATCTTATATATTTATTAACTCTATCATAATTACCTTCCATTTCAGGTGATAAGGAAAAATAAAACACATCGCATCGTGGAGGTGGTACTCTACATGTACGCATAACCGATGTTTCTATTTCATATATGATGAAGAATGAAGGGAAAAAAGGTTTTTACATGAAAAAATACAATTTTAGTATATTTTAGACAATAATATTAAAATATCATCCTTTTTATAGAATATTTCATATATATGGAAATTGATATAGATATGATAACATGTGGTTAGGAGTTATACATATTGTTTGGAAAACCACATTTTTATTGCACATTAAATCTTTTAGGATGGTCTTTTTATGACACCAGATAATCTAGGACATGGGTATGAGAGTTATCAATTTATTTGGTTATAAATTAATTAATTTATAGTAATAAATCTATGTGACCAATAGAGGAAATAAAGTTTCTTTTTACAGGGGATTGGATTGAAACAATTTTAAAAAACTTATTTCTATTAAGTATATTATAAGTATTTATTAATGGAAAGAAGAAAACATTATATATATAATATATTGAAAAATAATTAATCCAATTAAACCCATATAAATAAATATAAATACATTTTAAATATATTCTAAACCTTGAATCTCAGTTTTAACCCCTTCATTAACACTTTCATCCATTATCATGGTGACACCGATTTACCAAGTTTATTATCCATATTGAATAAAATATATTTAAAATTATTAAAAAAATTGAACCTATTAATTTTAAATATTATGTCCATTTTAAAATATTTAATTTTTAATAGTTATATTTAATCCTAAATCTATACTAGAGATAATTTATTGTATGTTTTTTATTCCTAATTTACCTCCTCAAGGATCAAAATAATTGATGCATGAAGTGTGTATTTAAAAAGTAATGAAACATGAAATAGATAATGTGTTGGAGTGGGTTTCCTAGAACAATATTCTATGCACGTTATGATTACCTTTATATAGTAATAAAATATTAATAAAAATATAACCACATCCTAATTTTTCTTCGGAATGATATAGTATGTGACAATGTTCGGTGAGTAACTATTGCATCGATAAGTCATAGATATTCTCTACTATGACGAGGACACAAAAGTAGGATGATAATATTTTAAACTACATCTTCTATGGGTGGATGATATCATTTGGGAGTAGAAAATGATAAAGGATATTAGGTTTAGAAACCAAGGTACTGATATAATTTGTTCCATATTATTAGTATTCATGAATTAAATAGTTAAATTCTTTATAAATATGTTATGTAATTCATAAAATCAAAAAGGAAGTAGTTTTAATAAACTATATTCTATATAGTTATATATAAAATATTAATATTAAAATTATATAATTAAATTTTTAAAAAAATTACTTCATATTTGAATTTATAATGTCAATATTATATATTGATTATTTTTGATAATTTTTAAAAAATATTGGGTTTTCAATGAATAGGGTAAAATACTGGGTTTTATTAAAAATATATTTTATTTATAATGTAAAATTATACTATATATAAGTTTTCAATTTTATTCAGTTCATTTTTATTTATATTAATCAATTATGGTTTTTGGAAGGGGATTTATTCATGAATTAAATATAGAAGTATTTAATATTTAAAAGAAGAATTTATTTCAAAAAATCCCATTTTTCGTTTCATTTTACCTATTTAATTTGAAATTAAATTCTTACAATTCTATTATTTTAATTATAAAAAATGAATTTCATAATTTTAATCATATAATATAAATTTAGTAAATAGAACTCTTTAATTTTTGGAAAATAAAAATAGATATCATAGTAAATATAGTTTCCATAGTGATTTATTAATCAAGTAATTAAGGGTAAAAATAAAATGATAAGGATTATAAAATTAACCAAATTCTTGATCCAAAGTTTTTATATGAGTATTTTTTGTCAAAAAAATCCATGGGTCTAATTTATGACCTATTGGTGCTATTTGGTTGACATTAAGACCCTTATAATACTTTTTAATGAAAATTCAAACTTATCACACTATTGTTTAAATACATATAAGATATTTAATATATGTTTATATAGAAACAAATCTCAACAAAAAAAGTTATTTCGAAGGTTGAAATATTTATCTTTATTATGGTAATTTATTATTAATTTTTAGGGAAGGAATAATAACATTACAGGCTTCAACAATGATGTTGTAGCAAGTATTATATTAATTGAAAAAACAAATAATTGATAATAAAAATAATAAAATAAATTTAATTTAAGTATTTAATGGGGATAATAGAAATATATATATAACTATGACATGTATATGATATAATAAAATAGTATTTATCTTACTTAACTCTTTTTTGTTGTTTTCAAAGTCATAGAAATAAATAGTATAATATTTACCTATAATGATATTTAATGAATATATTAAATTATTAAATTATTAAAAAAATCATAAAAACAATACATAATTATATAGGGGATAATATATGGTCTAAAATTTCATCCTATATCCATTTGTGGTATTTTTGGAATTATTAGTCTCTAGATTTTCCTTATTATATTTTCATATTTTGAGAGATTCCTAAATTTCCCCTCACCTCAATTATAAAAATACACCCCTTAATTCACATCATTTCACTACCATGAGCCTACTAGATTGAACAAACTCTACCATATAATCCTATAAAATTCCATAAAGACAATATATAGGTTTTATTCTCACCAAAAGTATAAATACAAATTATTAAATAGATACTTCAATGAGGTGATATTCTAGAGGCCACTTTAATAAACCACCTCTCTTAATTTATTTTCATCTTTGGCCATCTATTTACCATATTCACCAATAAAGGAATAATAAATCCATTATCATGTTTTTTTAATTGGGATGCGTTTTTCAAAAGGCCAAATCACAAAATAATATAAAAAAATAAAAATTGATACAATATTCGGAAAGAAGGCATTTTATTACAATAATTTTCATGAAAATGAGTAAGATCTAGTGGGAGGTTGTTCAACCACATATCGTTGCTGATTAATCCTAATTTGGAAGGCACATCATGTAGTGTATTCTACTCACAATAATAATTATTGATTACATTATTGATCTTAGAATGGTGTTAGAGGAAATCCAACCTTTTTTCAGTGAGTGGTCAAGTGAGGTGCACCATGTCATTCTGGAGAGATTGCACAATAGTGGTTGAGTTTCGTTCAATGAATATGTTATTTCAACCTGTTTTTTTGATAATCTCAACCATAATAATTATTCTAGAAATCATTGATTTTAAAAAGGAGGAAAATCCACAAGTACTATAATAGCATCAAAGGACCAGACCATTGTGATCACTGTGCACCACTCAGCAACCCAAAGGGCCCAGATGGCCTTTGATGCATCATACACATTGATCTTGTTCCAATAGGGAAAATGGGATGTCTAGAAGACATCCAATAAGTCCTTTTGTTGGATGTATCTTGATTTAATTCTAAACCGACAGTGGAAAATATGATCTTTTACAGAGTTGTAGCAGGTACCATTTTTCATTATACCAGCTTCCTTAATCTTAGTGAATATCTTCACATGAGAAGCCTAAAAATTGAAATTATTATTATGTAAAATAATCAAGTTTCTATCATAACATACTCTGTGCATCAACTTAGCTACAATAGATTTAAGTGAAATCTAATTTTCTAAGAAACATCTACATCATTGCATCATTGGAGATGCAATCGAATATAGTCCATGCCTATCCATTTAAGATAACAAATTTCAAAAAACAAGATAAAAACATATGGTATTCATCTTATATATGTTTGTTGTAGATAAGACATTTAGAGAAAAGTTGGATGTCAAGTAATTTAAGATAGAAATTAGTGGGAACACCATTGGGGGATATTATTTACATAAGGGTAAACCAGGAGGCTCTTACCAATGGATTATTATAGTTCATTAACCAAAAAAATTATTTATTTGTATTATTGAAATTATAATTATAGAAATTTTTTGAGGCTTAAAATTCCATTTTTTGTAGGCTACCGAACTAAAAAGTCATCAGTATTAAAAAATTATGATTTTTAATTATAACGTTAATATCATTGTGTAAATCCAATTCTATAGAATTAAAACAATCATGTATAAAAATACTAATGTCAGTAGGTAATTACATAGGCTCATCCAAAACAATAAGGGGAAATCCATTCCCATTATCCATCCAAAACATCAGATAATATTCTATATTTACTATTAATCCAAAATGAGACATAATTTTATGAAGGTGTTTTTGATAGAAGTCCAGATATGGGAGTCTATGTATAGAAAATAGACTTTTTTCAGTCTGTTAATAGACCTACCTCTAGGGAAATTAAAAGCCATAGATTGGTTTTTTATCATATTCCAAGTGAGACTGGCCTGTTGGGAATAATTTAAAATATTGATATTTTTAATACCCAACCCACCATTCGATAAGGTCTTAAATTAATTAGTCCAAAGAAATGTGATTAGATTGATTTCAACAATGCTTCCAATAGAATCAATATTTTTTGATACAAACACTAATATTTTCAATCAAACCAGTGGGATATTTACAAACCATCCTGGAAGAAACAATTTTTGAAACAATAATATATTTACCTAGACAAATACTATTAGCTAGAGATAGTTATTTTACTTTCTATTTGGGGAGATTATTTCATTTTAGATCAACTATATTAGAAAAGTAGGTGTTTTGTAGACTTCCCAGGGAAATAGGGACCCTAATATAAGTGAATGGGAAGGATCCTTATTTAATACCAAGGTAATTCATTGTTATATTTTTTACACCTATAGGGAATTATTTTCCAATGAAAATGAAATATTTGTTTCAGTTTATCGATTGACCAGACACATCTACACAGTTTGTATGGGATGCTTATGGTTTTGAATATATCTTTTAAAACCTTTTAAAAATAAAATGATGTCATGTGCATACAATATGTGATATAGAACATTTAGGTTTCTAAATGAAACAATGGTCTTTATTTTTCACTGATTTCTTATTTGTGTTAGAAGTCTTCTTAAGTAATCCTAAACAACAGAGAAAATGACTGCAGAGAGCAGTTTACCTTGCTTAAATACTTTTTTTCAATTAAAATAACCTTTTGGTGGTCAATTGATTAGAACATAAATGTGAGAAGAGTTAAAGGGTTTTTTAAAAAACATTTCATTGATACCAAATTTGGTGAGTACCTTATAAATAAAACACTAGCACATAGGGTTAAATTCTTTATTAATATCAAATTTAATGGAAATGCTACCTCCTCTATTAGTTTTCTGTACAATATTAGCACACTCAATGGAATGGAAGACGAAATAATGGATAATCACTAAAAAATAACAAGCTATTTTCAACATGAGTCTATCTATTGGTAAAAGTTTATTTTCTGTTGGTAAAACAATTTACCAAAAAAAATTGTCATGTCACTAAAATCTTGGAAAAAACTATTCCACTACATGTTATTGTGGTAGATAAAATAGTTCTGTTGAAATTATAATAATACAAACTGATAATATATATGATGGTCAAAATGTTTTGCAATAAATTTCAATGACAAATTTATCTGTTGGTAATATTATTATGAACTTTCATTATCAATATCAATAATAAATGTTAGTTTGTAATATATACTTTAAATAAGATATTATGATTTGGTATTTCAATATTTATTACTAAAATTTTACATAATATTTATTAATATAATTTTATATAATATATTTATTATATTTAATTGTAAAATTTTAACTTCTAAAAAATTGTGGATTTATTTGAAAGAATATTTTCTAACATAATTTAATAAAAATATTCATTCACCATGAAAATACATGATGCTCTAATGATAGAAACAATTTACATAAAACTCCATGAAACTTTATCCACAATTTGGAAACCAATAAAATACATTAAACTCCAAAAAACATGATACAAACACTTTACATGAAACTCCATCAAACTTCATCAATAATTTGTTCCATACATGAGTTGTTAGCGTCATTGTTCATATTGTGACATGATCAATTTATAGATTTTTCCCAATTAGCCATGGCATGGCCACAATGACAACCTTCACTAATAGTAAGCTCATTTTTGATTAGATGTATAACCAATGATCCACGCCACATCACATCATCTGAGAACCGAGATGCTGAGCCAACAAGCCAAGTCACGTCATACATATTGAGAACATAGATTCCACAAATAATGAGCCATGCCGTATCATAATGAAAACCTCATGCAATCTGAAAAATGTTAAATGAACAATAATGAATGCACATATTTTAAAGTAGAAAATATGAACAGTATGAAAAAAATAGAGAATATAATCAAGTAATCCAAATAGTAGTAGAACAATATTGAACTCAAGTCACATGACCTCTAGCATCAACATTTGGAACTTATAACGTATATAGTGAATTACAGCCATCATTTTTGCCAAAAAACATGAATCCATCCCACACCACATCTTCAGATGGATTCAATGTAGCAACTTGAACATTATATGTGAGTGTGCATGTTACAAGTGAAAGAAAAAAGACAATGCAGATGACTCCTTGTTTATGGAATTGAATGTAGCGGCCATGATACTTGTTTACCTGGAAATTATTCCTCTTATCACTCAATAATCTAGTGAATCTATTCCTCAATGTCACAGCTAGTTTGCAGAAAAGCACCATTTTTATCGAAATAAACAGTAATATAGAAAAAAGAATAAGGTTGTCCAAAAATCCCCATGTGGGAATAACATTCATGTATAGTTCAACTAGTTTTTTATAGATAAGAGAATGTACTAGAATTTATTCACCTAAAATATTCAAATAGTAGTAGAACAATATTGAAATCAAGTCACCTGGCCTCTGGATTCAACGTACCATACCTATAACATATAAATCGTGAATTAAATCCACCATTATAACCAAAAAACATGGACCCATCCTACACCACAGATTTAGAAAGATTCAGTGTAGCTTCAGCTGACATACCCACTTGATAATTCAATGTGAGTTTTCATGATAAAAGTGAAATATAAAAGGCAATACAGATGATTCCTTGTTTATGCAATTGAAATCAACAACCTTGCTACCTGTTTTCCCAGAAAGTTTTGCCCTTATCACACAAGAATATGATGAATATGTTCCCCAAAGTCATATCTAGTCGGCATTAAAAGACCAATTTTATCAAAATAAATACTTTACTGGAAGGAGGAACACTCTAGTGCAAAGGCTACTGACAGAGCAGTGTGGGCCTTCTTTCCCTCTTCAACTGAAAAATTTTGATGGTAAAAAAATTGTAATAAATTATACACTAATAATCGATGGACTGTATAAATATACAAATAATGAATGAATTATAATCATTTACACATAATGAATGTTACACAGATAATATTTTAAAGATAATAAGCTAGTGCTCACATTAATTGGAAATAATCTGTTATAAATATTACACATATAACACATACATATTTTGTTTTATTCATATTTCAGATTTTACACAGACACCAGATTTCATATAGTACATATATATAACACACATATTTTTGTACAGATTACATTGAAATTCCATATTAAGAGGGTTAAATGAATCATACATATGATCCAGAATAGTAGTGGAGTTCTGTGTGTGTAATAGCAGCAGAGTCAATAATCATATATCATAGCAGAGTCTATTACAGTCTGTGTGTAACTCTGCTGATATGATATACGATTTCCTACTGTTATTCTCGATCTTATGTGTGATTTAGTTGACATCTGTAATATGGAGTTACTATCTACTTTGTTTGTGTAATAGAAGCAGAGTCGATAATAATATATCGTAGCAGGTGTAATAGCAACAGAGTCTACTACATTTAGTACGATCAGCCCACTATAGTCCATGTGAAAATTATGATCAAAATGACAATTTTTGCATGAATTTAATTGATACCACATTTGAAATTTAGTATATCTAGGAAAAAAATGATTTTTTTACAGATAGAATGTGAAAACTAACAGAATGAAAGAAAACGCCCCAACTGATTGATGTTATACTAAGCATATAATTGAAAAAATCATCCACCTTCTTATCACAAAATTCAACGAGGTTTCTATCATCAAAACACCTATTCAAGTAGGGAAAAGTGGTCTCTTGAGAATCCATTGAACTAAAAAAGAATAAAACCTAATGAAAAATAAATGAATTGAATCTAATGTGACTCAAGTCAGGTAGGTTGGTCTATTGAGAATCCATTGATCTACAAAATAAAGGACATCAACTTGTTGTCATTGATGTCCAAATAGAAGACATTTGAAATTTCACAATTTTAGGCTCAAAATGAATTTTTAACTGGATGAAAAAAATAATTTGTAATGAAATAACATAAAATCCAACAAAAAAATAAAGAAAACACCCCTCATGATTGATGTTATCCTAAGAATTGTATTGAAAAAATCACCGAAGTTCTTATCAAATTAGTCAATCGGGTTGATCTATAAAACAAAAGAGGATCGCACTTCCTTGTTGTCATTTATGTCCAAATAGATTATTCCTATAAGATTACCTAGAAACCCAAATGATTAAACATGATATGTTATTGGATAAGTGATGCAATTAATTCCAAAGGCCAAATTTTAATTTTTATATGAA
Source organism: Viscum album (assembly GCA_963277665.1). Classification (NCBI taxonomy): domain Eukaryota; kingdom Viridiplantae; phylum Streptophyta; class Magnoliopsida; order Santalales; family Viscaceae; genus Viscum; species Viscum album. The sequence goes on from OY728143.1 coordinate 1,569,208,575, forward strand.
TTTCATTGACACCTCATGAAGAATTTCATGGAAACAAAAAAACATCATGTCCAAGTTTCTATCATCAAAACTCCTATTCACAAATAAAAACATAAAATATTAATTAAAATATTAGTGATCAATGATTAGAATTTAACCCGATGAAAAATTACAGAAGTGAATCTAATGATATTTAATCCAAATAGAGTGATCTCTAGAGAAGAAATTGATCGACAAAAAAAGAGCATCTCACTTCCTTGTTGTCATTGATGTCAAAATGGATAAATCCCATAATATTACCGACAAAACAGAATGATTAAGCATGAGATTGTAACATTGAGTTCAAAAATGAAATATAACTAGGTTAAAAAGAAAAATCTGAGTGATTCAATGAATTCCCAAGAACAAATGTTAATTTTTGTATGAATTTCATTGACACCTCACACTGATTTTCAAGGAATCACAAAAAAAATCATGTAAAACAAAAAATTACAGCTTCTGAGATAGTGTCAACCAGTATCAAACACATTTTAAATTTAACAGTTTTAGGCTAAAAATAATTTTTTATCATCCTTCATAGATTAATTTATATTGAAAGAAAATAAAAAAATAATTGAAAAGAAATAAAACTCCCATGATGATTATTTTTAGACTAAGAATTGAATTGAGAAAATCATCCACCTTGTCAAAAAAATATATCCAAGTTTATATCATCAAAAACCCTATTCATAAAAAATAATAGAAAATGTTTATTACAACATTATATTTTAATGATGCCCAAACAAATTATTCCTATAACATTACCTACAAAACAGAATGACTCAACATGATATTTAAAAATTGAAGTTCAATGAAATATAACCAAGTTATAATGTAAAGGGTGAGTAATGCATTGAATTCCCAAGGCCTAAGGTGAATTTTTTGGATGAATTTCATTGACACCTCACACTGATTTTCAAGGAAACACAAAGATCATCATATAAAACAAAAATTACAACATCCATGATAGTTTCATCTAGTATCAAAAAAAATTGAAATTTCACAGTTCATGTTAGGAAGGGTGATCTCTAGAGATGCCATTGATCTACAAGAGAAAGAGCATCGTGCTGTCATGATCAAATACTAAATAGAAAAACCTTATTCACAGAACTAAGAATGAATATCTTTCTAAATGATGATTGTCTGTTAATTTATTTTTAAATAATGGGTGTTGAAATTTTAAAAATAGTCATTCGCTTTACATTTATAAGAATGAATTGTGAAATTGTAATAGACAGTTCCCATTTTTTCAGTTAAAATATGTTCTTCAAAACCTAATTCGGGATGGGAATGAAAAAGAGAGTGGGAGGGGGGATGATATCAATTAACCAAAGGGAAAACTAATTAAAAGAAACATAAAAGGCAAACAACGACGTGGTGATGAACCGAACAGAGGTGAATGGGTTACCTTAAAGAATTGGGGTTGTGGAAACAAATCGAAGGGGGTGAATGTTTTGGAATCAAACCGAAAGGATAACCCCTCTGGCAATGAACTGAAGAGGGATGAATGTTGTGGCGATAAAGGCTTGATTTCACCTGGATCATTAGGGTTATCAGGGTACTAGATTTGGGAATCCCCTTGCCATGACAGTGACATTTTGGTCGCGGGCTTTATTTTATGAATATAAAAAATAATTATTATAATGTTAATTCTATCTTTCTAAAATAAATTAATTATTATAGATAAATATAATTCCTTGTTTTTTATTCACAGGTTTATAATTTAATTGGTTACAGTGAGCATAAATTTGAATCATTTATTAATAATTTTAAATTATATATATATATATATATTAGTATGATGAAAATCTGTTAAATTATCATTATTTTAATTCATTATATAAGAAAATATTATTATTTATAAATGACATTTTTTAAAATAATAATAATAAATATTTATTAAATTATTACTAAAATATTTATTGATAATGAATAATTTATTGTTATATGTGTGTTTAATGGTAAAATATTTTCCATTAATGATAAATTATAAGAAAATATTCATTTGTTTGTAGTATAATTGTTTGGGTTGATAAGATAGAGAGACAAATTTAATTGATACTAAATCATTTGTTGGTATAAAATAGTTAATAATAACATATGTATATGTTGGTAAAAATAATTTTCGGTACTTCTAAAGACATCAACATGATGATATATCTGTTGGAATTACTCATTTTTATCAACATATATATTATCCGATGCAAAATTTCTATTGGTATAAGTTATTTTTTAGAAGCGGATTCTTCCCTTAAGGAAGCCAAAATGGTTTCAAGAGATTATTTTATTAAAAATGGGGGATCTTCTATTAGTTATCAGTTTGGAGTTGATTTAATAGAGAGTGTTTATAAGGGAAAATGTTCTAAAGAGGTGAATTTAAGAGGTTCTTTCTACTTTTGGAATTAGAGAGATGAATTTATCATTAGTGCTATGGGAGAGTATGCCATTATAAAATAATGATTTAACCTTATTTTAGACATACATATGAACGATATAAAAATAGTTCTAGAAAAAAAGGTTATTAATACCATCAGGGCCATGATCACTAACAGACTTCAATTTAAAGACAACATTTTATATTTCATGGTAACCATGGACACTTTTCAGGGAAAGGTTATCATTATTTCCAAGAATTTGAGAAATGAAACTCTTAAATAATTCATTATTTAGGGTAGGAACATTAATTTTTTATTGTTTGAGACAATATGGTTGGTTAGACAAATTAACCAACCATGAAATGAATGCTCATAGATCGAAAATTTTGATCTTAATAACACATTGAAATGGACATAAACAAACCACATAAGATTTTAATAAATAAAATATATTTTCAAGTTGATATAAATTAATTACTTATTTAATCTAATTTTATTATCTAGGAAATTAAGTGCGAGTAAAGGGCTCATTTAGATATACGGTACAAAAATTCATAACCTAATTTCAATTTACTGGATTGAACTTCTAATTCATTGATTATGGAATTTTATGATTATGTGTGAAATTAATTTGGATTATATTATATTATATTTAAAATATTTTAATTTAGATATATATATTATACATATAATATATTCATTTAATTATTATTGACTTTAATGAAATATTATTTTAAAGGTATTTCCTTTTAAAAATCATCTTTTAATATTTCCTTTTACAAAATAATTTTTTTAACATATACAAAATGATAGTATTTTCCTATTTTCATGATTCTATAATGTTGTTAATATTAATTTACAACATTACATTGTTGTTTTTGAAGAAATTTTTTTCTTCTGTGTTTGCGAAGTATTCTTTTAAAATAAGGTATTTTCCCCAAAGAATTTTTTTATGATGGAAGCATTCATGATTTAATATTGTGTTATAGTTCTTGAAAATTAATTATAGTGATGGGTGGTTCACTTATAAAAAATGATAGGTGGTTCTATGATAAACCATGAAATGGTGGTATCATTTTTGATCAATGATGGTAGGTTTTGTGACAAACCAATGACTGGTGTTTATGTTATAACCAACAACGCATTGGGTTCTCCGTAGATAGAAGTTGACCATACTAGTTACTCCATTTGTAAGTGTGATATGGAAAAACATGTCCCCAGTTTCCTATATGACTTTACTATTTTTGATATCGAGTTTTCATATATATAATTTTATTTTTGAATGGTAAGACAATGATATTTTTATGAAGATAATTCATTTTTCTTTGTAAAAATTTACGCTTTTAAGAAAATATTTGTATAGATTTCCACTTGACAAATAATTTATTTTCTTTTATGTCTCTTGCTAAGGATTTTGTGATAATTTCAATTTTGAAAATGTTTTTGAAAGGGTTTAATGGATATTAAGAAAACATATGAGATTAAATAGAAAACTATAAATATTTTTCATAAATAGAAAAATATAATTTTTTTGGTGGAAAAATGGTTACTGGGTATATGATTCCTATTTTAATGTATGGGTTTATAATTTATAATTTATCCCTGATTCTCTAAAAATATAAACCCAAAGGAACCTTAGGATTATAATAATTTTAATTCTAGATTAAAATTACTAGAATAAGTAATGTCTGAGGTAGGGTCATTACAGTTGGTATTAGAGAATGGCTTAGGTAACATTAGGGGTTGATATAATGTTAATAGAATAACACTAAATAATTTTTACCTTATGGTTTAGTTCTATAATTTGATGATTACAATGTTTCTTATTTCTGGATATATATGTTTATAATGGTTTTCCACAGAGGAAACGTGGAGGCTATAGTGTGATGGAATTATGAGGATTACATTCTTCCAAGTCTGCATCCCATGATGGTTGGAATATGAACAAGAGAGTTTTTTGTTGTGATGGATAAATTGAAATGAGATATAAATGGTTGTGGTATCCATTATAGGGAGTATAAATATAAAAAAAGAAATATTTCAGTAGTAGTAAATTTTATAATGAAATATCCTCCATATTTTTTTAGATGCTCAAGTCTTGTGGTAGTTAAAAGATTGATCAATGATTTAGAAATGATATTCAAAGTCATAAGACATTCAGAATTCCAAAAAAACCCTAACTATTTATTGTTTTTATAGATAAACCGATCAATGGAAGTCTCTAGTTAATAATACTAGAGAGAAATATGATCTTAATGAACTATAATAGTATTATTTTAAGAGTTTTATCTCAAAAAATATTTTTCTAAGATAGATCGATTTATAATGGAGAAATAATTCATGAAACTAAGGTAGAAGGATGAAGATTCCATATATGAATTTGAATAAAATTCACAATATTGGAAACATGAATAGTATATTTTGTTCCAAAAATTATGAAAAAGGGTATTGATGTTTTTAAATAAAGAAAAAAATAATTAAGAATGAAATAAAAAAGTTGTGTAAAAATATTTTTTATACCGCTATGGTTGATGTTGGTCCATCGAATGAATTATAGATATGTATGTTACTTATGTATTCAAATTATGCCAATAACTTGTTACATTATATATCTTCAAATTCTTTCATTTATGATAAATTTTCAAGAATAATGGAAATATAACATCATGAAGTTATGATAAACCAATTTGTGAAAACACCAGGAGGAATTATTAATGAAACCAAGATTTAAAGGATACATCCAATTTTTATCAATGGAATATTATTTATTAAAAATATTTTTGAACTAACCAAAGTTTTTTTTGATTTTATTTTTCATATGGATTGGATTTTAGTTTATCATACTAAGAGAGATTACAGAAAAATATTGTTTTCTTCAATGATTTCATACATTTAATAACTTACCAAGAATAAGAAAATTAGATTAAAAATATAAATGAGTGTCCCTTAACACATTCCCTTGAAAATAATGAAACAGTTTAAATTAATTAATTCCCAATAGTGAAAGAGTGCATGGATGTTTTTTCTTGATTATTTTCTTGGTCATATTTCTGGTTAGTATGTTAAGTTCAGTATTGACTTTGTCATTGTTTCTAAGCCCATTTCAAAAACACCTTATCTAATTTCTCAACTATAACATTTGTAACTAAAAAATAAATTCCAAGAGTTTATATATAATTGTTTTATTTTACAATGAACTTCTCCATGGGGTGGTCTTATTTTGTTTCTTAAAAATAAATATAGTTCCATGATAATTGGTATTTATTATATATCATTGAATAACATTGCTGTTACGAAAAAGTTGCATTTCCCCATATAGATGATATTTTTTATCATATATAAGGAGCATAATACTTTTCAATGATCTTCATTGGTTGGGGTACCATTAGTTGAACTTAATGGAGGAAAATATTCTTAAGATTGCATTTAAGACTGGATATGGGCATTATGAGTTTGTAGTTTTTCCCTTTGGGCTTAAAAATTCCCCCACTATATTTACAGAACTTATGAATAGACAATTCCATAGATATCTATATATGTTTTTTTTATTGTATTGATCATATTTTTTTATTTAAATAGTCATAAGGATCATGAAAATCATTTAAGAATTTCTTTAAAAACCCTAAAAGAAATAATTTACTTGGAAAATTTAAAAAATGTTATTTTTGGTTAAATCATATTTCATTCCATGGGAACATCGTAAGTAAAAATGGCATAATAGATTTTCCTTATAAAAAAAGTAGTTGATGAATGGAAAAGAGAATGTTATTGAGATTTTAATATTTCTTTGATTGGTAGGTTATTTCGGGTAGTTGATTGAAAATTTTTAATGGATATCAATCCCCATTACTATTTTAAATTGAAAACCAGGTAAATTTATTTGGAAAGAGGATTGTGATTATTTTTTTTAGAAATTAAATCGGAGATTGGTGAATACTCAAATTTTATCCTCACCCTCAATAAATGATAATTTTTCCTCTATAATACTACTTCATTTAGGGGGATTGGTTGCATTTTAATGAATAATGATCACTTAATTTCTTATTATTTAGGTAAACTAAAACATCATGAGTTAAATTATCAAACCCATGATTTTGAGTAAGCTGATGTGGTTTTTTATTTGAAATTTTGGAGGCATCAATTATATGTATCAAAGTTTGAAATATATACTAATAATAAACGTTTACATTATATATTTACTCATAAAGAGTTAAAGTAGAGGCAAAGAACATGGTTGCAACAGATTAATGACTATGATTGCATGATTCACTAATATTATAGAAAATCAAATAAAGTGGATAATGCTATAGTAAAAACATTAAAGCTAAATTAACCATGTTTATCATAAACCAGTAATTTTTTACATGGATATAACATATTTTTATATAAATATAAATTACATTTCACAATAAAATGACCATAATAGTATTATGCTTTTGGAAACATGGATCATAATATTTTAGTCTGAGGAATGATCTTCAATATTTCCCACAATGATCATCCATATTAGTATTCATACCTAAAATATTTCTTTATAACATATGGAAAAGAAACATATGATAATTGCGAGCTCAAATACCTAGTAAGGGTTGAAATAATAAAAAAGAACAAGTACATGAAAAATATATGAAAAATAATATCCTATATTACAAATATCACGATATCATATCATGTAATTAATCATAGAAGTCCATAATAGAAAACAATGAACATAGTCCATGAGAGTATAAAATTAAACATGAAATTGTGGCCTACACATAGGCATAAAAAATAATTACCATACTAGTAAATGTTCATTTACAAGACCAGAATATTATAAATTATCCTTTACTAATCTGGGTTCACTCCCCATTCCAACACTGTATTTGTCAACTAGGATTACTTCCCATTCTAGCCTTGTACTACTGAAGAGATATCACTTCCTATTCCATTGCATTCAATCTTATGAGATATAAATATTTACCTATTTCATTAGAGGGATATATAGGGACCACCCAACACATGATTAAAACCATTAATTTGTTTCTTTTAAGAAAATAAATCATTAATCATAATATAACCCATGGAGTGAAATACGTTTCATAAACATTATTCAATCATCACATAACCCACTAAAAAATGGTTTCATGAATATCATTTTAACAAAAACATAAACCATTCATATAAATAATAATAATGATATAATTGAATCATATCCCAGGTAAAACATAAGTAATATAATAATGTTATCTTAGAAGGAAAAGAGTTTTGAGAGACAACTTAATAACTATTCTTGAGTAAAATATCTTTTCTTCATAGAAAACATTTCCGTTTCTTAAAAATCAAATCAATTTTAAAATAAATCATTTTATTTGAAAAGAAACATGTATTATTATAATGGATGATTCAAATCATTAAGGAGTTCTGAAGGTGGAAATTTGTTCTCATATAATATAATATAAAAAACATTCATTTCGTACTTTTGCCGAAATGTCGCAAAGATCCTCATTTAGAAAATGCAAAAAAAGATTCATTTCAAACCATGTAGTAAAAAAGTCAAAAAATTAATATAAAATATCAACACGATAATACTAAAAACTATTTCTTGAATAAAATTTTAAATTATAATGAAGATAAATGTTCTTTAACTAATACATAAAATTACACAATCCCAAATATTGATGAGATTGTGAAACAAATAGAAATCACATTATAATAATTAGAATAGTATGCCCTGTAAATGAAATAAATTTATATGGATATGAAAATACCAAAACATTCTATATAAGATTCATTAAAAACATTCATGGGACATATATATGATATATATAAGAAACAAGTAGGGTCTAAGTCTTGTGTCCCACAGAAATAAAAGAGAGACATAAATCCCTTACCTTATGTCCTGAATCACATTGTACTCATAAAAAAATCATGTATAATAAATATATGTTTATTATAAATCTATTATAGAATCAGATTCAATTATATCATACCATGAATGATTTACTTATTCCCTTCTATTACCCATTTACGAAAAATTTCGTGTTAATGTTATGTTTTACGTAATATCCTTTTTATTTTTCCCATGTCTTTTTATTTTTTATATTTTTTTCCTCTTAATTATACATTGATTTCATCATATATATAATTATAAACATGATATAAATATCATATATATTCAGTATATAAGTATTTATAGTAGTTTATAAAATATATAAATTAAATACACAATTCATGGAGACTGTATTCCATATGTACGCATGAACGTGGTTTTTATTTTTCATTTCATATTAAAAGAATGAAGATTATATGGTCTATCATCATTAAAGAATCATTTTTATGTTATATATATCATAAAAAATTTTAAAATTCATTTTTATTACCACACACATGAAATATAGATTAAAAAAGAATCGTATTGCATCACAGTGATGATAAGTCGTACATACGCATGATCAACATTATCATTTACCAAAAGATTTAGGTGTTAAAGTGGTAGATTTGATATTTTCATTACCAAATTATAATTATTTAATAAATATCACATATTAATAATAAACCCATGATAATTACCACTGATAAATGATGATGATAGAAAATGAATTGTATTACTACGTGAAGATGGTAAGCCGCATGTACGCACAGGCGGTACTTTCATTTCTTGTTCGATGGGAAAGGGGTTGTATAAAGATTTGTTCAAAATTAAAATAAAATTTAATAAAAATTATTATTTATAAATTATTATCTTATTATATTTATCATAGATTTATAGGATTTTTAGAATAGAAGAAAACGGTAGTGATCGGTTAGTGTGATTACCTCTTCTACGAAATAGATCCCTTAATTATTCTCTAATGCACAATAGATTTTGTCTTTTAGGAAGACCAAAAACTCAATAATGTGGATAAGGAAGACTATAATATAAATTTTTATGTTATAGTCGATATTGAAGGCTTAATGGAATGTTACTATGTGAGTGAGGAGGTTCCCTTCTATAATTGAGGTGAGGGTACTTTAAAAATTTCATAAAATATTAATTTATAATTAATTCAATCTCAATACAAATACCTCTTAAAGAAAATGGATTAGAGGATAAGGTGAAATAATGTTGAAATATCATCAACATATAGATTTTACATATTTTTTGTTATTATTTGTTAACCTTATCATTTTGATTAACCCTTAGTTAACCTATTTTAAATTCAACTATTTTAAATACTATTTCAATATCAAATATTTTAATTGCATCTTATGTGATTTAAATTAAATCATAAATTAAATATTAATAAAATTTTAGATTTTTTTTAATTTTAATTAGTAATTATGTTTTATGATTTTAAAATAATTAAATAAAATGTAATTTTGATAGAAAGACATTACTGATAATTTTGATGCATTTCAATATTTGGATTTTTAAAAATATCAAGATAACATGTTAATATAGAAAAAATGTTATTATATACCTATGAGATCAATGTATCCTATGAAATAAATTTACAAACATTAACTATCTAAAATTATATTTATTTGATTAATTTTATAACATTTATTCGATATTTCCATTAATTAAATATATAATACATCAACATTGTGTAATTATTTAACATATATATTTATTTTCTAAAAAGAAAAACCAAAATACCATGATGAAGATTAATATTTAATAATTTAGTTTAATATTAATTGATCAATATATATTTTGGTTAAAAATATATTAAAAATATTATATTATTTAAAACATGAATGTTATATTATTAAATTTTTGTTAAATAGGATTTCATAAATACAATAATCTTATTTAAGTGACCAAAAAAGTAAAAAATAAATTCCTATCATGAAAATATTTTTTTCAAGCTAAAAATATGTAGTTATATTCGTTCATAACATAAAATTTCCACCTATGGAAACATAAGGGATATTAATGACAATGAAAGTGCCATTTTCTGACTTTATTTGATTTAAATATTATTTAAGTCATTTTAATAGACAAGTGTCCATTAAATGAATTAATATCAATCTTTAGGAGTTGAGTGACTAAACTCATTCATTTAATAAAATTGCGTCCTGTTTTAGGATCATTTTTAATCTTTATAATTTTTTTAAACCTAAATTACTAAATTTACCCTTTTCCATGGTAATAAGATTTACTAAAGTTACTATTAATATAGACTAAAAATAAAAGGGAAATATTTAATAAATTTCCAAATTTTATAATCCATATTTTGGCATCCATTTTTCAAAATTTATGATATAAAATTTTCAGAATTTAATTTAACATAAAATTGGTAAAATGACATGAAAAAAGTATTCCAAAAAAATTACCTTTTAAAAGATATTATTTTTTTATAATTAATTCATTTATAGAATAATTTCGAAAACAATAATAGGATTATTTTAAATTAAAATCATATAATTAAAATTTATAACTAATAAAAAACATAATTTTACCTTGTAAATACATTCAAACAATACAAATATTTCAATAAAAATCATCAATTTCACTATTCTTGAAAATATGAAACTTTCCATAAAAAATACCAGAAAATAACTATGCGCTAATTTTGACATTATAATTTTAAAAATATGACCATTTTCAAAATATAATTTATAAAAGATCCAATATATAGTTCTAAAACTGGTGAACTATTAAAAGACTATAAAACCACCTTTAGAAAAATATATTTTTTATGTGTAAAATTAGATTTAGTTTTATGTTATGTATATAATATCTATTGAATGAATGTAAAAAATAATTGATTTAATATATATATATATATATATATCCTAGTGTGGTTAATACTACTCATTATTGCTAATTTAATGGCTAGGTTATAAATATCATGGTAAAAAATAGTATAAAATATTTTTTCGTAGAAACTCGATGTTGTGTGAAATGCATGATAATATGATGTTGTGTGTAATGAAGGATTAAAAAGGTGTAGAATTTTATGAAAAATATTAATTAAATAAGATTATTTAAAAAATCATGAAGATATTACATTATTGCATTCTAAACCCCTTACAAATAATTTCTACCTCAAAATTCATCCGGGTCATCAAGGGATTAATACTTGAAAGTTACATTCATAGAAACCAAAATAATAAAAATTCAAAATATAACACCCTTTTAAAAAAGAAATTAGGAAACCTAATTTTACACAATGTAAATATTAATTAGGTCTCCGTATATGAGAACATAAGTGTCAAGTCAAAACATAGACATGGAAGAGAAAACTGACTATAATATTCTGATGGATATTGATAGAGAACATGGTCAATAGAAAGTTAAAAATTACAAATCTATATAACTTGGATGGTATGAGGGACCATTTAATTCAATGGAAAGGATGGTATAAGTAAATCATTTTTGGTTTCATGATCTTTTCCCTAAAGTTGAAAACATTTTCGAGAATAAATACTTACATGATTTTATTACATTTAATAAGAATAATATAAACCTTTTATTATGTCTTTATCAATCTCTACTTCATTTCATATTACTGGAAATGAATATGAATTTTTCATTCCTCAATAATTACTAGACCATGGGTTCCATAAGTAGAATGGTTTTTCATTCGATATATCTTTATTTAACATCACAAAAAAGGTTAACATATATTATCAAATATTCAAATTTCTACATATATTGAGATAATAGTTTAATCTATTAAACCTCATCCAAATTTCAATGTAAAAATTATCATAAATGGTTACCTTTATGATCCTTCCAAAAGATTAAAATCCAAAACATTTATAATAAGGTAATTAACATTCAAAAATAAACTTTTCATTAATAAATCAAACAACTTGTTGTGGCTCTTAATTATCACTCCCCAAAAATGTGAGGATCAATTATTCTATTTAAATATGTTAATTAAATGAATTATGATAAAATGATAGTTAAAACATGAATTCATTAATAAATTAACTCTTTCCTCATATTTTAAATCCAAAAATTCTATGATCTCTATCAACGATATCATAAACCACTTTTTCATCTTATCAGCCCTATGTTCAAATCAAAATTCTAGAGAATTCTTCAACAAGCTCTGAGCACTGAATTGAATTTCAGTACAGCCTATCACCCCCAAACTGATGGCCAATCTGGACGGACAATTCAAACACTCGAGGACATGCTGGGAACATACTCAATGGAATTTAAAGTTGGTTGGGATAATATCTTCCATAGGTGAGTTCTCTTACAACAACAGCTTCCACTCGAGCATTCAAATGGAACCCTATGAAGCTCTTTATGGGAAGTAATGTAGAACTCATACTAGTTGGGATGAAGCTGGTGAGAGAAATATTATTGGGATTTTTATTTTGCATGAGATGATAGAAAATGTTCATGTTGTTCACTAACACATTATGGTTTCCTAGAGATGGAAAAAGAGCTATGATAAAAACCATCGAAGGGGATTAGAGTTTTATATTGATGACAATGTCTTTCATCAAATTTCACCTTTGAATATATTCATAAGGTTTGGTAAGAAAGGGAAGCTCAGTAATAGGTACATTAGCACCTATGATATTCTTAATTGTGTAGGGGTGGTGTCCTATCAACTTGAACATCCTCCAAATCTAGCACAAGTACATGACATTTTACTTGTATCAATCTTGAGGAAGTACATACCTAACCCTTCACATGTACTAAATCAAGAGTTATTACAACTGGAACATGACCTCTCTTATGAGGAGTAGCCGATATAGATCTTGGATTGTGGGTGAAAGGTTCTACACAAGAAGATTACTCACCCTGTAAAGGTGTTTTGGAGGAATAAAAAATGTGGAGAAGCCATGTGGGAACTAGAATAGTCACGAGGAAGAAGTACCCACATGTTTTATCTTCTAAGGGTATGAGTTGAATTTTTTGGTGATTAAATATCAGACGGGGGAGAATGTAATGACCCGAACCTTTAAATATTTTTTTTCCTAATTTTATGTGTTATTATATACTCAACAATCTATATCCTTTAATTAACGAAGTGTTTATAATTAAAATGATACTGTTGGTTCTCGACTGTTATTTGACAATAGGTCAATAGGACAATTGGAAACTATACTCTCAACATTATGGTTATTGTTTATAAATATAAGTGATCATGGTTAATTAATAAATAAGGAGGAGTTGATGACATCATCCGGTAGAATCGTTCCATACGCAGCCCATCTGTCAGAGCTTGGAAAGGAGGTTGGGTCACTAGGCTTTTCTTTGGACTATGCCCAAGCTGAGCTTTAATATGTGAAGCTTGTATGGAATCGCCTATGGGAGAAGTTTAAGAAAATATAAATCACCTCTTAGTCAATGTTTTCTGATACACCCCAAGATTCTATCACTATTTCACACATTACTCTTAGTTTATATGTAGGTGTTTTAAGGGGATATGTAACAAGGACTTAAATAGTTTTTGTAATCCCTTGGTATGAAAAAATTGTTATTTCATCATTTCTATTTTTAGAATAGATTTTTTAAATAAATAATGAGTCTAATTAAGACAAATTTGATAGTTTTATTTTAGAAGTAAAAAATTGGACTTTTTAATGATTTCTCATACATAGGGTATTATTATGGTAAAATATACATCATTTTTGAATTCCAAATGTCAAAATTTACCTAGGTTGAATTTTGATAAATTTTACAAAAAGGTTAAATTTAATTAATAATATTTTATGAATATTATTTGATTAATAGTGTTATTTGATGAATAGTGTTATTTTATGAATAGTATAAAACTTTTAATTATTAAATAACCTTTTTGGTGAAATTATTTCTGAAAATAAGACAAACATTATTGTAATCTGGGTGAAAAATGTGGTTCACAAAGATTAAAATAATTTTCACTGAATAGTAACTTTACCCTTTGGAATAGTAATTTTACCTTTAGAAATGATTATTTTAAAAAATGGAATAGTAAAATAACCAATGTATTTATAAGTATGTTTTAGTCATCTTAAGTGATAATGTGATATATTATATCACAGTATAAGTTAATAAATGTTTTAGAAATTATTAGTAAAGTATAATATTTTATTTGTTTATTTTAATTTAAAATGAAATTAATTTTTATTATACAGAGTTCACTTTTGGATTCTACATGTCAAAAATTGGTTAGAGTGAATATTTTCGATTTTTTTGAAACAATTGATTTTCCGTTAATAGTAAAAATATAGTTTTGAGTTTCAATGTGTTTAATGACATCATTAATGACGTGATAATGATGTAATAACACTGGTCTACTTGTGAATAGTAAGATATGTTATGAGGTTTCCAAAGTGTCTAATACTATGGGAAAATACCATGGGAAAGCACATGGTTTGCCAAATACCACTGATGATGTGTCCCTTGGAAATTAATAAAATATTCCGTAACTTTTGTTATAAATTAGAAACCATTTATTCAATAATTTAATTACAAATTACTTCTCAATGAACATATGACCTTTTGACCACCCAATGAGTAATTCCAAGGTTCCCTCAAGCCCCCCAAGGTCCCGACCATTGAGTTTTTGAAGTTACTCTTCATGGTATGTGAACCGTTCACCCTCCTCTCTGAGTCACGACTTCCTTTATATTATGTCTTCTAATTTCCATCATCTTATGTGGGGATTTGTTCCTATATATCGTTATTTTCTTCCTTTTCAGTTTCAAATTATGAGAGACCTTTCTCTCTCTAATCAACCAATTTTTTTAATTTTTATGTGACGTCTTTAGGCTGCCGAATTTTCATAATTGAAATATCATCTTTTTTGATATTTCTTTTCATGTGATATGTCCTTCAAATATTTTAACCATTATATTATTTATATTTTATTTTATCCCTATACAGTACAATTACTCTTTTATGGATAGGAGACCCATGTCCCCTCTCATTTCATTTTTTTTTCTAAAACCATGTTATATAGTTGTAATGCTGCAGAATTTTCCACTAAAAATCTATTACTTTTTCTCAAGAAATTCTCTAATTTTATTTATGTAAATACAAAAAAAAATCATTTATAGGTTTATACGTGAAGACCTAAAATTGATACATTTTATTATGGAATTTACATGTATATAACCCTCACTCAATTTACATGGGTTATAAATGTGATAAGGATCTTGTTTTTAAACACTTCTTAAAACGTTATGATTTTGAAATGGAACCCATTTATTTTATTCTATTTGGGTTATTTATGATCTTTATGATTATAATATGTTTGGATCACATGAAAATAAATGAATATTAAGGATTCCCCCAGAAATAACTCCAATGCATTGGGTAAGGAATTTAATCTCTAGAGACGACACGTTTTATGATACCTTGGTGAATAACCTTTGTAATTTTTATGAATCCTTGGGGATGATCCTTGGTGATATGCTCATGAATTCCTAAATTAAATATTGTTTAAAAATTTTCATTTTATGATTCATGTTTTTTTTATTATAATATTTTTCTTCTTCAATTACTCATTTTTTTAATGTTTTTCATCACGTTCTTATTGATATCACAAGTAAACAGACTCCCCTGATTTCCCTTACTAGGCCTTATGCTCACCCTTTCCATTGATGTATGCCTCTAGCTTTTGAGACGTAGTAATTCATCTCATGATGAACCTATTATTAATCCTTACAAGTGGATTAGAGGAATGTTTTATGTTTTTTTGTATATTTTTTCTGATTTCCAAGACACTAGACTTTAAACATCATTTATTTGTAAAATGTAATGAAATGTTATGTAATAAAAAAGTGGGATTCCATAATCACAAAAACAAAAATAAATCCACGTTCATGGTTTTCATGGTATAGATTTATTTTTAGAAATTCAAAGAAAGATACATCAATTACATAGGTTGATGACTCCAACATAAACATTTTTTGTTTTTAGATATCACGATAAATGGATTATGTTACATTGTAAGCATTAATATCAAGTTTTATGTCATTAAGACATTAATTTCATTCTCTATGGGTGCCTTGGCATGTTGGTAGATGAAAACTATGGACTTTAGGTGGCTCATCCTAATGGAAATGAGAAAGATACCTAGACGGTCACACACTATTAATATAAAAAACCTTAGTTAAAAATTAAAAATTGTATATTATTTAACATGTTGAATAAATTTTATAGCCACATTTCATTTAATATTAATTAATTTTTTCTTGATTACGTATATTTCATCACTGGTTATTTGATATAATTTTTTTTTGTGTATAATCATTTTGAAATATTGATATTATATTCGGTGAACAGAATATTTATTTATTTTTATATAATAATGCAATGATATTTATTTATTAAAAAAATATTTATTATTTGAAGTTCAATAAATATTAGAGAGAAATGGGGGACATAGATTACTAGTTAGGTTAGTAATAATATATAAATAATTTTATTTGAATAATTTTTTTATTAAATTAAAATATTTATTTATTTCTATGTTTTTTACATGTCAATACCTAATAATAATATTACTATTATACACATGGGGTTTAGTTAGGATTAATGAAATAATAAGTGTGCATCTGCAACTATTATGTTCTAATGCTAGAAATTTTTCAACCCAATATTATTGTTTCTAACCCTAAAACAATCTATTTGTGTTAGTAGTGCACAATGACCATAGAGAATTATATAAATCCCTAGATAGACCCTCTCAAAGAGATATCTCATCAAAAAATAGTGATTCTCCTTCACAAACCGTTTGGATTCAAGTTCAGTCAAGAAGAATAATTCATGGAAAAGAATCTTGTGACAATCTAAGACAAAAAATGAAAGAATTAAGATTTACTATGGTAGCACTAAGAGATTCCTATGATGATTCTCAAAGATTCATGGTACACATAAAGATCACCACATTAAGAAATCCACACTTGATTCCTAGGATGAAATGATTTTATGACATAGAGACATTTTAATCTTCATCAATGAATAATGAATTAATCACAAGGCAAATCATCAATTACATAAATTAATTATAAACTATTATGTGATAATCCTACATTTGGTTTCAGCATTCTCATTTCAATTAATATGTGATTTAATTACAAAGGTCACAGAAATCTTCATCAATGTATATCTCAAATTAATCATCAATTATGAAAAATTCTATTTTCGGTATACCACACTTGATCATTATGATGTTAAAAAAACATTAATTATAATCAGTAGATAAACTCTGAGGTAAGGCTACTTAGTTAGTAAGAGATTACACTTTTTCCTAAATTTCAAAATTTCTAATAAAATGAAAATGTAATATTCCCTTTTTTTAAAAAGTCATAACACCTTTACAAGAGGTTACATTAATAAAAACATGAACTCCTACCTTAAATAAATGATCCTTCCTCTGATTATATGCAAAACATTTATTCTAGCTATGATTATCCCTCATATGGAATTGAATAGTAGTTACCTTATCAATTATCTCATATACCAAAAAGAGACCCGGTAACATGCTTTCACAAACATTATCCCAATATAATGGAGTTTGAATGTGATGTCCATGAAATTACTCAAAATTATACATCCTTATACTGTAATGAAAACTATTATTATATGAAAATTCAAATAAAAAATGATAGTGATCCAAATACAATTGATAATCATAAATGAAATCCCAAATCATATCTTACAAATCCTGATTTTTTTCTTTAACTTTCTATTAAACTGGGAATGAAAAAAATCATTGGAATTTAATTATTTACGGAATGTCTTTTAAGGAACTTTCCAAAAACATTTCTGTAAATATTGGATCATAATCAAATACACTAGAGAAAGAGACTCCGTGGAATTTTACTATCTCTTTTAGATAAGTTATAGAATGTTGATCCAAATAAATAATATTTATAATAGGAATAAAATTCAACAATTTTGTCAATCGATAAAAAATAACCAAAATCACATAATTAATAAGAGATTTAATTGTTGATCCTAATAGGAAGTCAATGAATATAATCTCTCATTTCAATACGAGAACTTTAAAAATGTTTAAACATCACCATTGATATATGTTTCTCATATTTAACTAGTTGACAATTAAATAATATCACCATAAAATAAGAAATAAATCTTTTTTATTCATTCCCACATTGAGTAACTAACTTAAGAAACGTGTTAAAATAATATCCAAAAACATTTCAATTAAAACATATTAACATTGGTATACTATCTTTTTTCCTTTATTTTTTTTATCAAAACTATATTTATTGTAGAAACATGCCAATTGATCAAGATTACCACCCCAAAACACATCCATGTTCCAATCAAATATTCATTAAAATAAATATTTCCCATTTAGAACATTTGGGGGGATTAACTCTATATTTATTTGTTTAATGATTCTCTATTTCTTTCTAGATAGACCAATTATTACATTTATTTCACTAAGGTAGGTATGTGTTTGAAAACTGAATATCGACCCTCTCATCATGATAAATATGGTTCATAAAATATAAATTTATCCATACTCAAATAACCGTTTCCCTAAAACACATACTAAACATGAGTGTTATATTCCTATAAAGGTCACCTGGTATATTCTTTTTCATAGAAAACTCATGTCACAGAAACTCCCAAAAATGGGGATCCCTTCCATTGAACAAATGATTTATCTTTGACTTATTGACCCATGATGGTATGTATAACTATTAAAATATCCTTATAAAAGTCATACAAACCATTAAACTACCTAATCCATTAATGTAATTCCAAATATAATGTCCTATTATTTTAAAAACCGATTAATATAATTTTTATTGTAAGGGTTTTACATTTATTATATTTTATAGATCATATAGTTTGAGGATTTTATATAATTAATATGATAAAATTATACATAAAATTAGACACTTCCACCCGGAGTATATTTTGTTCCACAAGGACTTGGTATTATGTTTGGAACCATGTTTTATTCAAGAGACTTATATATCCTTTATGATGATCTGAAAGAGGAATTTTTTACGTTGTTATAGTTCATAAAATTCTTTAGTAAGGGACATAAAAATAGCGGATTCCTTTTAGTTTTGTGAAAACATGAAAACCAATGAAAATATTTAGTTTTTTTCTATTAAAACATTGAGAACAAAACAAATATATATACAAATTGTAGAAAATCATATATTTGTCGATGAAAACCAATAAAACCAATTTATAAATAACAAAAAACCTAAAGGCATTATGAGGAACACGATAACTCATAAAAACATTTCATTCAAAAACAAGATTTTCATGTTTGAATGTTCAAATTTTTTTACCTATGGAAATAAAAATATTTCGATAAAAACAAATTGGGATCGTAATCTAGGTTTCATAGAGATTCATATTCATTATATGTGTGAACTTATGGTTATCCCAAATAAAAAAAACTTTTGAGTATTTAATTTCATAATATTAACCCAACTTTTTAACTCAATAATTTGTATCCATAGAATACTAATCACTACCAAATAAATTAGAGAGATATATAGGGCTCACCCATCATCATAATATATATTGGGGACACCCGTCGAGAATTATAAATACCCAGAACAATATCATTGAGAAAAAAGTTATAATATTTTATTTTTTTAATTATAAAACCATTGAAATACTCATTTAACACATAAGAAAAACTACTTTCCATTTTCACATAAATTTGTGGGTAAATATCCCATTCTTTCAAAAAACATAAAAATGAAAAATCCACTAGAAGAGTAGGAAAATGTTATTATTATAAGAATCATTAAAACTTTTAGAGAGATAATGATAGTCAATAATGGCTATGATGGAGGGAAATTTGTTTCATTATTAATATAATAAATACAATTTTTAACATTTTTTTGAGAAAAAATGAAATGACCCATAAGGTAAATGTTAAAAAGACTCATTTTAATCCTATTTAAAGAATGGAAAAAGTATTTTAAAATAAACATTGACAATATTTTAAGTTTATATATGAATAATTGTTAACCATTTTGAAAAAGGAGTATATGGGAGGACTTATCGATTTCAAGGAAAAGTATTTAAAAATAATACAATAAAACATTGTTCTAAAGAAAATTCAGTTAAAAATTTAGTAATTTTTGAATCAAAAGAACTTTGAAGGGTAGAAATTGGAAAGGATTTTAATGTAACGTTTTTTCATTAAATAAATTTTATAAAGTATCCATGGGGAATTGTATACACCACCCAATGGAAAATGTCGTAATAAATGGAGTAAATCTCAAAGAAAGTATATTTAGAAGATAAATACCCTACCTTGAGTCTCATCTCATTTCATATATTCTCTAACTCAAAAATAATAAAATTTTATTTGTATTTTTATAAATCATTTGAAAATATTTCATTTTAATTTAATGATCCTTATTTCTTTTAATTTATTTATGAAAATGGACTATCTAGTTATAAATTCAGTTAATTTTAGGTCATATATTTTGAGGACATTTGGTTCACATTCCCAAAAAAGATTTTATTTGGAGTCAATGATAATAGGGGTCATGGTTAAATATTTTACAAAATATTAGTAGTTAAATAATAATTATTTTTTGAATTAAATAATATTTTCTAACAATCTATGATAAGAGATCCTGAAAAATGAATAACATCTCTTGATAGTGGGGGCATTCCACACATATGAACAAACGACGTAATCATTTTGTAATATATTAATGCTTAAGCTGTTAAGTAGCATATTATATTTATTGAATCATAATTATATATTGAATATATTATATATTTATAAAATACTTCATAGTGAACATCCTTATAATGTATTTTTGAAATGTGAAATATATCACTTCATGGAGGTGTTAGTAGACTTGTATGAATGAGAGATGTTTATTTTTTCATATGATGGTTATTAAGATGAAAAGGGTTTTTTCATGAACATAACAACGTATATATATATACATATATATTTAAGATAATGATGTTATAATATCATCATGTATATAGAATATTTGAATTTGTTGGAAGATGAAATAAACAAGAAACATTCGAATGAGTTTTAAAGCAATTCATTTGTAATGCTCCTTTGGTTTACTCTTTAAGCCTTCTAGGTTGGTCTTTTTTTAGGATAGAACCTCTAATATACGAGGAAAAGAATTCAGAATGGATTTCACCGGTACATAGATGATATATAATTATAAATTCATCTGAATATGTGAGGATAAGAGGTTACCTTATATAAATGACTACAGTGTAATACTTGTAAATTCATAAAACATCTTAATACATCATATGTACTTATCAATGTAAAGAAGAACCAAATTGAAATATTTGGATAATAAGATGAAACTGATTCAAAATAAACTCATATAGTATAATTTTAAATGAATTATGAAATATTAAATTATATCTCTTAGTTTTAACAATGATTTTAACTCTATCAACAATTTTCTTGGAGACATTGTTTTACCAATGATGCTATTAATAATAAAAAAATTTTTTGCCACACTTCCAAAACATAAACTCTTGATTAAAAATATGAAATAATTTCTCTATATTCCATTTCTATAAGCGGTAAAAATTAATTTTAATAAAAATACACAATCTATAATGAATTGTTTTTAGGAAATTTCATTTTTTAACATAAAAATTATTTTATTCCAAAATTAATAATAATTCTGATTACTGTGAAATAAATTAAAATATTTTTTGTCAATGTGTGAAAATTTCTGGTTAAAAACAATATATAATATAATTTTACATTGTATATTCTAGAAAATAAATTATATATCTAGCGGCCCAATATTGACGTATATGGACATTACACGTCTTTTGTGGAATACATATTATATTACAAAAATATATTCCCCAAGACCATATTTGTTTAGTGTCTTTGGAAACTCGGAACATAATCTTTTAGTATTGGGAAATATCATAAACATCTCCCATAAATATCTTGTCCTTTTTTTCTTACCTAAAACAATTCTTTATATACTGGGGATAAGAAAACATAAAAAGGCAATGATGAAATTCTCAGTATGGAGAACATAAAAAAACCATAGGCATATCAACATAAAAACATAAACATAACATTTAAACATCAAAATCATGATCCATGAAATAAAGTTTGGTAGTACGTAAGGCATATATAATAAAGTAACATTATCCACAAAAGAATACAATTGGAATAAAACATGTAATTGTCGAAAACTAATAAGAACATAATATGATTTACATAGATTCCAAGTAATTTCATTCAAGACCATTATAGTGGAAAATTTCCATTAGTGAACTAGATTTACTTGTCATTCTAGCAATGTATTATCGAACCAGATTTACTTATCGTTCCAGTCATGTTTATCTAATAAGATATAAATCTTTACCTAATGAATTGGATGGAGATATAAGTCTCACCCATCTCGTAATGAAATAATTCTTACATATTCCACTAAAACATAAATCATTGATCATATCATAACCCATTAAACAAAATGGGATTCTTAAACATCATTTCATCATAGCTTAATCCATATATGATAAATATACATCATAAAAATACTTCCATGATAAACAAAAATAAAATAAAATTAATAATAGGGATAGAAATATAACCCTATGTCATCGTAAATAGAAAATAATTTTGATAAAACACATGGACTAAATTCTTGAGGAAAATATCTATTCTTCTTCAAAAACATATTCATTTATCAAAATGTCATGAAGTTTTAAAATAAAAGTATTTAATTGTAAATAAAATTGTAATATATTAAAGGAAGATTAGTGGAAAGAAATTGTTATGAAACTATAACAATCAATAAATGTCATATATGTTAAAAAACATTCCCCACGTACTTAAATTGGAGAAGTCAAAAAGTAACTCATATTGTAAAAAAAAGAAATATTCTTTCCAAACAATGTAGTAAATTTCAAAAAAGGGTAAAAATGACTTTAAACATACATAAAAAAAGTAAAAATTTTATGAAAACATTTTTAGAACTCATGGTCATGGATGCTAGATATACCCTAGTAAATACTTACAAATAATAAATCTTGGTTGAAAATGATATTACAAAATTATTCATTACCTTCTATCTGATATCCTTCATATGTGTCCAAAACTCTTGAATAGTGGGTTTAAACATATTATTAGCTTTTTTACAGAACCATAATCATATTTATGAGATCACATATGATTCACTTATGACATTATATTACCCACTTATTTTTTAATTCCATGGTAAAGAAACATTTTGGGTAAAAATAATTTTATTTATCGTAAATTTTTTGACATGTCTTTCATGATATTATTACTAATATCATGATTTAATTAATTCTAGAATGTAAAACATGATTTAAATATCATATATATTATTTATATAATTATATATAATATATTGATAAATGAAATGGAAAACACTTTTTATGGAGACGGTAGGTCGTACGTATGCGTGAATGATACTTTCATTTTCTTCCATATTGAAGGAATGAAAAAAATGATATATAAGTACATTATAATTCCAGTATAATATTTATATTATATATGTTACATATTTTCAGAAATATAATATTTTATACTTTCTATGTATTGCATGAACTAGTCATATCACTATCAGGGGGTGGTAGTCCTCACTTCCTTAAATGAAATTAGCATTTTAACACATTATTGAAAGAATAAATGAATACTGTAAATAAAAAATACATAAGAATAGATACAATTTAAATATAATATATATCATATTTAAATATAGTGCCATCATAATGTCCACCATGAGATTTGGTAGGTTAAAATTGAACAATCATTGTTTTGTGAGGCAGTAGTTCACCGTACACAGACACAATATGTTTGTAATCGCTATAGGGAGGTGTGTATAAGTGTAGTTCAAACCCTTATCAAAAAAATATAATAGTATTTTTAGGATACTATAGTTGTTATCTACTCAAACAATAATAATATCATAGGGATTGGATAAGGGAAATAAAATAAAATAACTTAAGAGAAGACGTTACTTCTAAATTGGGTAACTTATTTTCATTTGAGCCAAAAGGCTTTCTTGAATTGCCTTTGGCCCAATTAAAGGATTAAAGGAATGGAACAAAATGGTGAGATTCTTTTGATAGACTTTTAATTATCCAATGGTATTGATATGGGTTTTTATATGGGTAGAGGTCGTGGTATTTTATAAGAGGGAGGAGAGTACTTTAGGAAAGTCTTAAAATATTAATTTATTATAAATTCAATTTCAGTTAAAAATAGTCCAAAACTAAGTTAATTCAAATATAAGATGCTTTTGGTACTAATACCCATCATCCAATAATTTTTTAAAAATTTTGAATATTTTTCTATCTATATATTAACGGTTTAACCTTTAATTTTCACTTTTTAATCTTACAGTGATATCATGTTTTTTACTTATTTTCGGTTAATGTAATTACCATATTATGTAAAACGACCAACCAAAAAGTTATTTATGAAATATTTGTTCTTGTATTAATAATTTGGAAGAATATTATATTTTTAGGAATTCAATATCATTTAATAAACTATTTTATTTTTTAAGTTATGAATTATTTCAATTTTGGACACTATTCATACTTGACTTTTTTCCAAAATCAAAACAACCTACTTTTTTTGAACCAAAGGCATTAAATAAAAGATAATATATAAATATAAAATATAAAATTCTTGGATATAATCAAAATATTAAAAATACATTTATTTTAATATTTATAATATCAATTATTTGAATCCATTATTAATGAGTCAATCCATGTATCATCATTGTGTCATAATTAAATTTATTTATTTAATGTCTAAAAATTATAAATAAAATACCATGATTTAGTAAATTATTTTATATTTGTAATGAATATTTATATTGGAAGAGATCACTTATAGAGCCCCATATAAAGATTGATTTATTAAAAGATACTTGTTTATTTAATATTTTTTCTTTACATTAAATTAATTTTAATAAAATGTCATTTTCACATCCAACTGGATCCATGGGGTCCCAAAATCAACCCAAGGATTACCATGGTTATATATATATATCATCAAATATTATTAGGAAACCTTTATGGTTGTTTTATATTATTAAATTATTATTTTTTACAAGTCTTTACAAGATTTTCTTTTTAAGAATGGTAAATAAAAAAATTAATGAATTTACTTTTCATAGTGTCCAAAAATAAAAGGTACATATTCAAACAACATGGAGATTATAATTCCAAATATGAAATCAATTTATATAAATTCCGAACACAAAAGTTGAAGTATTTTATTTAAAATTAAGTCTCATTGTCAAAACCAAAAGGTTGGGTTTTATAAAGTAATAACTACCAAAAGATTGAAATGTGTTTATATCGAATTTCAATGGGAAATTATTTGAAATGTACAGTATTGGATTAAATAAAAAAATGTAATCCAAATACATATTAAAAAAAATTAAAAAGATATTCTAACAAAATATAAATAAATTAGATGAAAAGGCAGTTTTGAATTGAAATGGGTCAATATTCACTATTTATTAAAATATTAATTTTCTCAGAAAAAATCCAAAAAATAAAAAAAAAGTAGTTTTTTTGTCTATAGTCTAAAGAAGATTCGTTTCTGAAATAAAATATATAAATTTTTTAAAAATGAGTCTTAAAATGAGTGCGCCATCAAAAGGAGGCAAAACTAATTTCTTTTTGAAAAATACTTCTTTTATCCCAAAAAATAAACTTTTTCTTATATCATGTCTAGAAAATACATAAGATTAATGTTAGTGATATATAAAATTTAAAATGGTATTAATAATATTCATAAATAAATGTTTATATCCCATAATTATATTTTAATAATATATCATTGTTTATTGAAACTCGACATGGCATATAACACAAACTATCAAGGAAGGTCACTTTTGCGTGTAATGCATGTAAATAATAATGTTGCTTATACTAAAAGATAATATGGTTTTGCATATAACTCAATCTAATCCTGGTGTATCGTACAACAAAAGACATCAAATCAAAAAATAGTCAATCCCGTAAAGTCTCAGGGTGTTACATTCTACCCCTTTAAAATGAATTTCTCCCCTGAAATTCATCAGGTTATAAATGGTTTACTACATGAATGTTTCCTTCATGGAAACAAAAATTATAAAAAATAATAATAAAACTTCATTTTATAAAGGATTTTTATTAACATAATGATTACCCAAAGTAACTCATCATTGGGTTTTCACATAGGATAACATAGGTGGGACGAGAAAACATCGATATGGGAGAGAAATATTACCATCTTGTTATGATGGATAGTTATAGAGAATAAGGTTTGGAGAATGTTAAATACTATAAATCCACAATTATGTGATGATTATAGGGACCATATGATTCATCGTATAAGAAGGTACTAGGATAAAATTTATGGTTTCAAGATATTTTTCCAAATGTTGATGAATTTTTTCATTAAGAGAAATGCTTACTTGGTTTACTTATAATCTCATCACGGGTCATTCGCTGAAAAACTTCCACTTCATCTATTACTTAATGAAATAATGTAGAACTATACATTCTTGATGTATTAGCAGATCATGAGATAGAATGATATGTAATTCCATCTGTCACAACAAAAAGGTTAGGAAAAGTTATCAAATATGAATAAGTCCACCTATAATGAGATGATACATTAATCTTACAAACTTCAATTAGAATATAAATTATACTATCCATAAATTTATAACATATCAATCCTCCCAAATAATGAAAATATAAAAATTAACAAGTAGGTGAACTAAATCAACAGAACATGTGTCTCCCATATCTCATTTGGGTTTTCTTGGTTGTCACATTCCAAACATGTGAATACCTTAATCATGTATTCTCTTGAAACATGATAATAACATTAATTACCATAGGACCTACATTAAAACATGAATTATATAAAAATTAAATCTTTACACAGATGAAAAATACACAAAATTTAATATACTCAAACCACGATATCACTTTCTCCTTATATCAGTCATGATCTCATTAATACTATGAAACTTCTCATTATCTCCTTATCCCTTTATTATGTGCATATCATGTTCTTTCCAAAAAAATAAATCACTTTTCATGGTTACTCGTACCATATAATTATGAAATACCACAATAGACCAATACATAGATATTCCAGTATTCCATAATAATATAAATGAGATTCCACAACACTATTTTTGGATCCCATTACATATACACATAATCATTACACCACTTCATTTTAATATTCAACTTTGAAAATAGTGATCGCATGTAACATCCCTTTTTCTTTTTCCTTACGATGTTGCTGACATTGATCATTATTAACCCTTGGATATGGCCATTGGTTGGATAAATGCCCCATTTCCTTGAACTTGTAGCATTGAAGTGTTGGTGGTGCATTCTCTATAGTCTTTTCTCTATTCACATCATTAGAAACATTTTTCCATTACATCAGCACGAAACTGATCGATGAACTTATTTTACACACATGAAACATTTTCTATCCCCTTTCAGACAATCTCCAACGTGATTCATTCAATGCATTGACAATAAGGAAAAATTCATCTTCAGTTAACCATTGTTTTGGGATTTTCCATTAAAATATATCTTTGGTTTCTTGTAGAAAACATGAGATAAATATAAAACACCATCTTCCAGTTCTACATTGATAGCTGAATTCACAATCTCTTAATATCTACTGAAGTCTCTTTAGATAATTCCCTTTGAAGACAAGGTTTTACACCACTGAGGAATCGATCATCTTTACTTTTTGGATGGATGATAATGCTAGAAGCATACCTTTCTAGTCTTTTAAAAGTTTCCTAATATGTGCCAAAAAATTCCTCATCATTTTTCTTAATATCAAGGAACTCCTTCTCCATCATCATTTTATTAATATGAATGAATTAATTTTTGAAAAATATGTTCTTGAACTCATCCCATTAAATGGATTCAATATCATCTTGCTTTTATGTGTTCATAATTGCAGTCCACCACTGGTCTGCTTCACCTTATAAATGATAGATATCCAAAATGGATATTAAATGTTCTGAAAAGAGAAGGATAGAAAATATCTTTTCAATGGTACTGATCCATTTTTTAGAAATAAGTGGATAAGAAAACCCACAGAAATTATGTGGGAATTTCCTCATGATGGAATCAATAAAAATTTGTTACCTTCCCTACTAATTTGGACACCACGAAAATTATTCATAGCATGTGTAAGTATAGAAATACGATTTTTCATTCCATCTCCCATAAAATTTGGAATTTCAAGATGACAATCATTGCATTACCCAATTAATTGATCATTAACACGGTTCTTTCAGGTTCCAGTCATCATCTAAAACCTAAAAATAATAGTGTGAGAGGAAAAAATCAGTCAAGGAAAACATCACAATCAAGGGGGTACATTCAATATCTAACATCTTAAGTTTAATCTTGGGATATTAATTATAGATAAACTAATTCTAGGACTATAATCTATAGTTATACTTAACCTTAGGGACATCCCAATACATATCGTAGAAATATCTCCAGGTATCTCACTAATGTTTTTTCATCCTATTTTACAAAGGTTACCTAGACCTTCACTCTGATACCAAATCTAATGGCCTAATCTTAACATAAATTGACATTACTTTTCTTTTGTAGAATAATCAATACATTAGACAAATATATGTCCAAATACCATATTAGTTTAGTGTATTTGGTAACTCAAAACATAATATTCTATCTTGGTGAAAGATCTTCAAAATCTCTCATAAAGATCTTCCTCATTTGTTTTCCTACCTAAAACCATTCTTTATATCATGAGGAAAATAAAACATAAAAAGGATGAGCTTAATTGATAAGTATGAACAACATAAAACAAACCATAAACACTTGAACATAAAAACATGAACTTAATGTTTAAACATTATAGTTTTAAGTCATTAAATAAATTATAGAATTACATAAAGAATAAATCATTAAGGATCATTAACCGTGATATAATAGCAATTGCATAAACCATGTAATTGTGGAAAACTAATAAGAACATAATATTATTACAATAGTATCCAAGTAATTTCTTCCAATACCACCACTGTGAACAAAGTCCATTACTGAACCCGGTTTTCCTATCATTCCACCAATGTATTACTATACCATATTTACATATCTTTCTATTCATGTCTACACCATGAGACATAAATTATTACCCAATGAATATTAAGGAGATATAAGTCTAACCCATATCATAATAAAATAATTCTTACATGTTCCACACAAACATAAATCATTCATCATATCATAACCCTTGAAATAAAATGGGATTCTTAAACATCATTTCATCACAAAATAATCCATATAAAATAAATTGACCTTATAAAAATAATTAAATCATAAAAACAATCAAATAAAATTACTAATAGGGATATAAACATAACCCTATGTCACCTTTGATGGAAGATAATTTTGATAAAACACTTGAACTAAATTCCCGAGGAAAATATCCTTTCTTCTTAAAAACGTTTACTTGTTTCAAAATGTAATGAAATTTTTAAAGAAACTAATTTAATTGAAAATAAACAATAAATATTGTAAATTAAAAATCATAGAAAAAATGTGTTATTAAATCGTAAAATCATTTCATGTCGTATAAGTTAAAAAATCCCCTATTTACTTTTTTCGGAGAAATCCAAAAGTAAATTGTATGGTAAATGAAAGAAGGATTCCTTCCAAACCATGTAGTAAAAGTAAAAAATGGGTAAAAAAGACTTTAAAAATATATAGAATAATAGTGAAAATTTTATAAAAACATTTTTATAAAACATGGACACAGATGATAAATATACCCCCATAAATACTTATAAATATATAATCTCAAATAAAATTGAGATTGAAAAATTATCCCTTACCTTAGGTATGATATCCTTCTTATGTGTCCAAAACTCAGGTAATGTGGGTTTAAAGAAATTATTAACTAGTAATAGAACTATAATAATATTTATGACATCATATATGATTCAATTATGACTTTATATTACCCATTCAATTATCAATTCCATGTCAAAGCAACGTTTTGGGTAATAATCGTTTTATTTATCGTATGTTTTTGAATTTATATTCATGAAATTATTTCTTATATCATTATTTACTTACTTCCATAATGTAAAACAAGACTTATGTATCATATATATTCAGTATATAATTATATATAATACATAGATAAATGAAATTGAATACACCATTGATGGAGACGGTAGGCCTTACGTACGCATGAAGGCCACTTTCATTTCTTTTTCATATAAAAGTAATAAAAATTAAATGATACATTGGTATATTATGATTACAGTATAATATATATGTTTTATATTTTACATAATTTCCTTAATTTTATCTTTCATATATTCCATGTATGGCATGAACGTGTCATATCACTTTGAGGGGGTGGTAGTCTGCACTTCCTCAAATGAAATTAAATTATTTACATATCATGGAAAGAAAAAAAATTATGATGTAAATAGACATAAAATAATAATATAGAAAATATTAATATAATATATATCATATATAAACACAATTCATTAATAATTTCCTCCATGAGTGGTGCTAGTAGAAAAATGAACAATCATTGTTTCGTGAGGTAGTATCTTGCCGCCCATAGAAATAGTATGTTCGTATCAATTAGATGGAGGTGTGTGTATGTGTAGTTTGAATCCTTATAATAAAAATATATTGGTATATTGAAGATACTGGTGTTTTTATTTAATCAGACAGTAAGTAGATCATAAGGATTGGATAAGGAAAATAAAATAAAAGAACTTGAGAGAAGACGTTACGTATAAATCAGGCACTACAAGAAAACTGACTATTTGCGACGAGCGATTTGGGACGGGATCCCATCGCAAAAGGTCTTTTGCGACGGAGCCCCATCAGAAATTGCCCGTTGTAGAAAATGGCATCGCAAATAGGTGTTTTTGCGGGGGTCCCGTCACAAAAAGTTTATTTTCGATAGTATTTTTCCCCCGTCGCAAATGAATTTTCGTTTATATATAAACAAGGTATTTGCGACGGGCCGTCACAGATATATTATTTGTGACGGGTCAGAATCCCGTCGCAAATGCGAAATTTAAAAAAATACTTGTGACAAAGGTATTTGCGACGAACCGCCATAGAAAGGGTTTCCTGATAGGTATTCTTCCCGTCGCAAATGGTACAGTAAAAAAACATTTATGACTAGAATTCCCGTCGTAAATGTTCCCATCGCAAATATTTAAAAAAAATAATAAAATAAAATAATTATTACAAATTTTATAATATTATACAAAAATAATAATAATATTAATAATATAAAAAAATATTTTATTATAATATAAATAAATAAATAAATAAAATATAATTATGAAATATTAATATAAAATAATAATAATATGAATATAAATAATATAATATAATATAATAATACTAATATTAATAATATAAAAAATTAATATAATAATAATATTATTAAACTATCTAGATAATAATAATAATAATATAAATAAATTATATTATTATAATTTTAAAAATAAAAAATATATATAATATAATTATGAAATATTAATATCAAAAAATAATAATAATATGAATATAAATAATATAATATTATATATTATAAAATATTAATATCAAAAAATAATAATAGTACTAATATTATTAATATAAAAAATTAATATAATAATATTATTATTAAAATAAACATACATATTTATGAAAAAATAATATTAATATGATTAATATTAATAAAATTATAAAATTATAAACTTCTCAATATTAACAATAAATATAAAATATTAAAAGTAATATTACTAAAATAAGCAGACATTAAAAGTAATACTAATAAGTAATAATATATTAAAACAAATAAAAACAAATTAAATCACGTAATATTCGTACCAATATGAAGGATGAGTTGTAAATAGTTAATATGACAATAAAATACGAACTCAAATGTTTATTACATCTAAAAAATCACTGGGGGTGGATAATCTGAGGACCTGGAGGACCCAGAGAGGTGGTGGAGGAAACTCCATCCCTAAACTATGAGTCAGACGACGCATATACTCCATATACTCATTATGTTGCTCCTCATATCGACGTCTCTCCTCATCCTGCTGTTGACACATCTGCTCCTGCCATCGACGCATCTCCTCATCGTGCTGCTGACGCATCTACTCCTGCCCCTGATGCAAATCCTCTATAAGATGACTCTGAACACGCAGTTGCTCCTGATACTGTGAGGCAGAAGATGATGTCTCTTCACGAGATCCTCTCGATCTGGACGCCGACATCGCAGCAGTACCATAATAAGATGCAGGAGTCAAATGAGGGCCGATACCAACTACTCGTCCCTTTTCGAAGCCATATTAGGTCACCTGCATCCATACTGTCTCATCAAAATGGTGGGCACTAGTCTGATCACCCATCTCATCTTGACTCTCATCCTGTGTATGAGAGGTCACAGACTCATATGAATCCTTATGTTTCAAATAGATATTAAAATAGTGAAAAGATTATATGCATTTAATTTGCAAACTGAAAAGAAAATAATACTGACCACAATCTGACGCTGGCGGTCACCTCTAATCTCTCCCAGAGCCAGTTCAGTGTACATCCTCCGATAAACGTCGTATGCCGAAATACCGGGCTGCTCATCTTCCTATATGAATATAAAATAAACTATTTATATTTAAAGTCGTATAAAATATTAAAAAAATTACATACCAGATGCTCTCTATGCGCACTGAATGTACGACTACCGGCTCGATGCGTCACCTCTTGTCTCCCCCGATTCTGTCGACCCAATACAGATCTCCTCTGAAACCCACCACCCAACCAGTGTGTACATAATCCATCCCAAATGTGAGATGAAATTTACTCTAGTTGGTGGGCTCTACAGGACTCATCAAATTCTGTCACTCTGGCTTTCTTCACAGCCTTCTTTCTCAAATTATGCAAAAACTGACGGAAACGGTCACACATAGACACCACTCATGCGGCGTAGATAGTGGCATGCATTCTCTCGTCGATGGGATACCATAAATCCTAATATAAAGTTATTAATTAATTATGTTTCAAAATAAATAATATTTAATTACGTACCATCCAATGATCGAACATGGCGGCATGCACATCAGATTGAATCTGATCCCATGTGAGCCAGGGCTGAGAAAAATAGTTGCGCAAGATAGCGCTCCCCTTTCCAATAGCTATATGCGTAAAACTGTGGAAAATGAACAAATAATAAAACAATTAGAATATTAATAAATTATAATGAAAGATAACTAAAATACACAGGTTACCGTACCACCGCGTGTGCGCATCGAATCTAAGAGGTGGACGTTGCTCCGGGATAGGATCTAGAATCATCAGTCTGGCAAGACCACGCCCCCTCCATGTGCTCCCTGTAGTTTCAACAGCCTGAGGGTCAGATGACTCAAAAACCTCATTATCCATAGGTAGATCAGCCTCCAGCAACTGATGATATGTTTCCGAGTCCATCTGAAACATGAAATGATTGTTATTAGCAAACAGTTGAAAATAACTATTATGTATAGATATATATTTGTTATGATTATAACCATCATTTTAATGTGTCAATGTTCATCTTCATCATCATCTTCATAGTTTTCAATGTCAATGTCTTCATCTTCTTCATCAACATCATCAATTTCCATATTAGTTTCACTTTCATCATCTCTGGTCATTTCAAATTCAGTTGTAACATCATTGAAAATATCATCACCATCGACTCTTAATTATGGGGTGTCATCCTCGATATTCATGTCTCTTTGTGAAAAAGATGTATTTTGAGGAGTGTCATGAAAAATCTCATTTCCTTGCACTTTAGTGGAACCACATTCAGTTTGAGTAAACTGATTTTCTCGAGATTTAACCTTTATTATACTCCAGCAATCATCCAAATCTTTTACAGTAGCACAATATTTTGCATAATAAATTTGATGTGGCTGATGATCCAATAAAATGGTTCATTTACTTCAAGAAGACTTTTATGTTTAATATCAACAATTCCAAGAGTCGGATGAATATGAAAGCCTCTCTCAGTATCCAACCATCGACATTTAAACATTGTTATATAATTCTTTCCCAAATAACACAGTTCAATAATTTCATCAAGCATGTCATAAAAGTCAACTTCAATATCTCTATAATGTGATCCCTTCAAAAAAACACCACTATTCACTGTTTTCTTTGATTCCCCATATGCACGTGTATGAAAGAGATAACCATTAACCACATATGCATTATAAGATTAAACCACTTTGGATGGTGGGATACTCAATATACACAATCGACTATCAATCTTATCAGCATGTACAGATACCTAAAATTTTTTAAATCATTTATCACTATTACAAGTAATAAATTGATGTTATATGTAAAACCAAAAAAAAATGTATGTTACCAGTTTTTGAAACCAGTATGAAAATTTTTTTTGCCGACGTTCTTCTAATCCAGCTGTTGTAATTTGTGGAAATTGTTTCTTTATATGATCATCATATAACCTACAAATACAATATGATTAATTTACTGTAACAGAATCTATAGAATAAGGTATAAGAGCACTCACTCTAAAATTGGTGACATTTCTTCACAGTTTAGTAGAACATATGTATGAGCTCTATGATGTTCATCATCTAAAAGCCATCTATAATGAACTCCACCAAAGACAAGTTCAGACTGATTGACAACTGATAATTTATTGTTCATATCATCATCAACATTCCCCTCGTTCCGGCCAATGTGGTTAAATTTTGAGGGATATTCAGATTCAATATAATGAGAGCTGAATAAAGCAGTTTCTTCTTGCAAATAAGCTTCAGCAATTGAGCCTTCAACTGATTCTTTGTTGCAGGCTTTTTTCTTCAATTTCTGCACGCATCAATCAAATGTGTACATCCATCGAAACTGATCCGTAACTCCACATTTTGCTTCATGTGGAAAATGTAATATCAAATGTTCCATCGAGTCAAAGAAATCCGTCAGAAATATTTTTTTTCCAATTTTCATATAATTACAACAATAGCTTCTTCCAGTTTTCTTAGTGTATCGTAGTCTGTTGTCGCCGCACACACGTCTCGGAAAAAATATGATATATCTGTTATCGAATCCCAAATACTAGAATTCAACAAACCTCTTAATCAAACAGGCATAAGTATTTCCATCATAACATGACAGTCATGACTTTTTAATCCCGTAATATGACCATTTTTAACACATCTTCCCAAGTTGTAAGCACAACCATCTGAAAGACTCAAATCTGCAATCCACTAAAAAAATAATAAGCGACTCCTTTTGGTCAGTGTATAAGCTTCTTTTGGCTTCATTAATCTCTGTGATCTGACATTTTCAAACAATTCAAGTTCTGGTCACCTGCAAATTTGGGAAAGATCTAATCGTGCCTTTACATTATCTTTTGTTTTACCTGGTGTATCCACAACTGTTTGAAATAAATTATCAAAACAGGTCTTATCAATATGCATGACATCCAACATGTGTCGGGCCAACAAATCAGACCAATATGGAAGATTCCCCAAAATGCTCCATTTTATACAATTGTGTTCATTCCCAAATCCATGAATTTTCTGTCAGTTTATTTCTGGTCCAAAAGTGATTGAAGTTAATGAAAATACAACTGATTGTAACTCTGTACCTAAGATCAATTTAGGATGTTCATCTCTTTCAATTCTCCCTTTTCTGAAATGGGATTTATTCCTCTAAAAATGATGATCGATTGGAAGAAATATTCAATGACAGTCAAAATAGAACGGTTTTTTTCTATTCACGAGAATAAATGATTTGTTGTATCCCATACAATAAGGACATGATTATGGACCATGTGTACTCCAGCCAGATAACATACCATATGCCGAGAAGTCACTAATTTTCCACATCAAAGCAGCTTTAATTACAAAATTTTGTTTCGCAGTAGCATCATATGTACCAACACCATGACTCCACAATAAATTTAACTCATCAATCAGTGGTTTCAAATAAACATAAATATTCTTTTTCGGATGTCCTGGGATTAATAAGGTAAAAAATA
Source organism: Viscum album (assembly GCA_963277665.1). Classification (NCBI taxonomy): domain Eukaryota; kingdom Viridiplantae; phylum Streptophyta; class Magnoliopsida; order Santalales; family Viscaceae; genus Viscum; species Viscum album. The sequence goes on from OY728143.1 coordinate 1,569,244,948, forward strand.
TATAAGGTCCCTTCATAAACATCAATGGGGAAAATTTTTAAAGAGTTATAAAGACAGGCCAATAGGAATACTGACTACCAAAAGATCCAAATGGACAAAAACTGTCAGTAGAAAGACACAATCGCACGTTCCGGGATTCTAAAGCAAAATATGGTTGCACTTGATCAAAATGTTTCCATGAATCACCATCAGATGGATGAATCAGGATTTTACCATTTGAAATATTGGTTTTGTGCCATGACATCACTATCGCTGTGTTCTAAGACATAAATAAATGCTACAACCTAGGTGTAAGCGGGAAATATCTCAACTGCTTCACAGGAATCAATCCAAACTTCCCCGATTGAGCTTCTTTATACCTCGATTCTCTACATGTGGGACAAAAATCCAATGACTCATTTTCACTAGAATATAAGATGCAATTGTTTGAACATGCACAGATCTTCTGATAACTAAGGCCTAGATTACAAACGAGTATTTTGCTCTCATAATAATTAGTAGGTAGCAAATTTCCTTCAGGTAACAGTGTTTTAACCAGAGAAAATATCTGATCAAAACATTTATTTGACATTCCATTATCTGATTTAATAGCCATAAATTTTTCAACTGATTCTAATTTTCTTATCTTGAAACCAGGATATAATGCATCCTTAGCAGACCTGAACAACTTAGCAAATTCAGATGGTACCAAATTGGGAGGTAAATCAACATCATCCTCGATTTCTGTTTGTTGAACGGATGACCCTACAACATCATGTACTAAATTCTGAAATCGTGATGGATCCGAAATCAAATTATTAGTATCTTCTCTGGAACTGCGTTCACCGTGTTGATACTAAAAAATATAATCTTATTGAAAACCATAAAACAAGAGATGTTTCCCAACGATGTCAAATATATCAAACATTCTCAGAGAACATTTTTTACAAGGACAGCTAATTGTCCCTTCTGAAACAAATTCCAGGTTTGATGATGCAAATGATAAGAAAAATTCAACACCATCAACATATACAAGATTTAAACTTGAACCATCTGGATTTTTTCGTTGATTTATCCAAGAACAATCATCTAATAATGACTGATGTTGATTTCCTTGTTGGATATTCATATATATGTTTCTAAAAAATTTAAAACCATTACTATTGTTAAATAATATGATATAAGAAAAAATATCCTAAAAAAGAAGATACATAATTACATTTATTTATTAGTAATTACCAATAATTATAGGCGACATAGTTAGTTTGTAATCATCCCAACTAATTATTATTAATTTAGCAATACTTAGAAATACTTGGAAAAATTAAATATGCTTTAATAATGAAATAAAATTTTGTAATCATCATTGTGAAGATTTTATTACTATTTATTCTGATTTGTCTGACGGATCATCTCTTTTTAACTTTCTCCCGACTGAAATAAGTATGAAAAACTTTCTCTGACATACGTTAGAGCACATTTTTCATACTGATTTTAGTGGGAGAAAGAAGAAAAGATATGAGATGTTGAACAAAATGTAGCCATCAATCCGCTGGAAATTGTGCCAATTTATAACCATGTACTTGAATTTATTTGTTTTTTGATTAATTTTGATAGTAATTATTAGTAATTATTACAAATCTCAAAATAACCAAAATATTTTTCTCTATTCTAAACATGTTCAAATCTTAAAGAGTCGTCAATTTTCAGGTCATGCCCAATAAAACGTTTGCATCAACCTTGACCAATTTAAACTCTATAATTGTCCTTACATGGTTGATCATCTCGCAAGTAGTGTTGCAATAAGACGACACAAGTAATGATAAATACATGACTTGGGTTGTCTTATTGCAATGCTACTTGCGAAGTGATCAACCAAGCAAGAACAATTATAGAGTTTACATTGGACACGGTTGACTCAAACTTTTTATTTTGTATGACCTGAAAATTGGCGACCCTTTAAGATTTGAAATGTTAAGAATAAACCAAAACTTATTGAAAATATTGATAATTGTAATATTTTATAAATTTTTTATAATTTTAATAATATTAATATTTTTTTTATAAATATTAAACATATAATAATAAAATAATTATATTATAATTATTATTTAACTATTAATATTAGAGTAATATAATATTTTATATTATCTTACAATTTATTTTACTATTTATGTTACTATTTATGTTACTAATTATATTAATAATTATGTTATTAATTATGTTACTAATTAGAAATGCGAAGATATGCATATATGTCGGGTGGTCAATCAATCAATGAATAGAAAAACAAACGTAATTGACCGCTCATCTACATCAATTTTCTTTTCATTTTATTGTTGAGGTTGACAGGAAACTTCTCCCTCCACATATAATATGTGCTTTTACTGTCAAAATAATAAACCTCCTCACATCTAAATTGACGAGGAGGTTGATAATTTTGATAGTAAAAGCAGATATTACATGTGGAGGTAGAATTTTCCTGTCAAGCCTCAATACACAAATGAAAATAAAATTGAGGTAAATGAGCGGTCAATCACGTTTCCTAATTAAATCTAATTGCTTCCTAATTAAATATAATAGTTTCCTAATTATTTTAATTGTTTCGAATTATTTTAATTTTTTCCTAATTATTTTAATTTTTTCCTAATTATTTTAATTATTTCGTAATTATTTCTAATCAATTAAATCTAATTATTTCCTAACTATTTGATAATTATTTTAATTAAATCTAATTATTTCTTAATTATTTGATAATTATAAATTTAATTCTAATTATTACCAAAACATACCCCGGGAGTGTCGAACCAAGAGTGCAGCAAGACCCGTTGTCGTGTACCAGGTTACCCCGAGTCATGATCGAAACACCTTGTCAGAGTTTTCACTCCTAGGTACATCTGTGCCAGAGCCGTCTCTACTTGTTCGTATCCAGACAAGGATTATTTGGTACAAGAACATAAACTAATTATACTATATAGCTAAATATTCTATTAAAAAAAATAAAATTAACAATTAAAAATAAAATTAACAATTAAAAATAATTTAACAATTAAAAAAATATAAATACCTTTAATAATCTGCACCAACTCCTTCCTTACTGTTCTCGAAAGAAAAAATTAAGAAAAAAATTTTCTGCTCAGAACTGAAAATGAGAGAGAGAGAAGAATGGAGATCTGAATGTTATGGAAAAAAACGGATGGGGTGTATATATAGGTTAGATTATTTGAGACGGTCATATTTGCGATGGGAGACCGTCGCAAATACTAGGTATTGCGATGGGATACCGTCGCAAATGCCTTCGCCTGCATGAAATACAAGTGGCAGGTAAAAGGACTTTTGTGACGGGCCCGTCGCAAATAGCCACCATTAGCGACGGGCAGGTATCCCCATCACAAATTTCTATTTACCACCGCCAGTATTGGTGACGGGGCCTATCGAAAATTCCTTCATCCACATTAATTAAGGCCGGTGGGTAAAAGGGTTGTTGCGACGGGCCCATCGCAGATTCCCCACCATTAGTGACGGGCGGATATCCCCATCGCAAATTACAATTTACCACCGCCGGTATTTGCGACGGGCAGATATCCCCGTCACAAATTCATATTTACCACTGTCGGTATTTGTGACGGGACCCGTTGTAAATACCACCCGTTGGATTCTCTGTTGTGACGAGTACATAGTCCCGTCGCAAAAACGTATTTACCACCGCCGGCTATTTGCGACGTGTTGAAGGTGACTGCCTCAAATAGTCTTTACAGCGGCCGGTATTGGCAACGGGGCCTGTCACAAATAATACCGGGAGAGTATTTTTTTCGAAGGGAAAATTTACCCGTCGCAAATACTATTTACCACCATCGGGTACTTGCGACGAGTATCCTTCTACACGTCACAAATAGCCTTCTCGCGTTTTGGCGCGCCAACCGCGCCATTGCAATTGCGACGAGACCTGTATTTCCGTCGCAAATCACTAACCATTTGTGAAGGGAATATATTCCCGTCGCAAAAACTCTTTTCATCATAGTTTTTGCGATGGGAATAAGGCTCGTCGCAAATACCCCGTCACAATAATTTATTTTTCCCGTAGTGGGGTAACTTTTATTGATTTCAGCCAAAATGCATTCTTGAATTTCCTTCTACCCAATGTAAGTATTATAGGATTAAGGGAGGATTTTAAGGGATTATTGTGTATGAATATGGATGATCCAAGGGTCTTGAGAGGTGTGTGTTAGGTGGGTAGAGGTGGTGGCCTTTTATAAGAGGGTGGAGGGGTACTTTACGAAAGTCTTAAAATATTAACTTATTATAAATTCAATTTTGATTAAAAATGCTCCAAAACTAATTTAATTCAGTTATAATATTAATTTGGTTTGAATACCCATCATCAAATAATTTGTCAACAATTATTGAATATTTTTCTATTCTTATCTTTTTGGTTCAACACTTATTTTACCCTTTTTAATCTTATTGTGATATCATGTTATTTACGCACGGTGGGTTAATATAATTACTATATCCAATCAAATGACACAAAAAAGCCATTTATGAAATTTTTTTACTTCCCAAAACCTTTTTTCATAATAATATATTTTCATAAATTTAATATAATTTAATAATCTATTTTATTTTTTAAATTATGAATTATGTCAATTTTGTACACTATTCCTACATGACTTTTTCAAAAATTAAAAACTTCTTGATTCGTTCGAATCAAATGTATTAACTCATATATAATATTTTAATATAATCTATAAAATTTGTGGATAGCACCAAAATAATTTTAATTTATTTATTTTAATATTTCTAATATCATTAATTTGAATGCAATATTAATAAATCAAATAATGCATCATCATTGTGTCATAATTAAATTTATTTATTTATTTTTAAGAAATTATAAATAAAATACCTTGATATGGGAAATAAATTTATCTTTCTAATAAAAATTTATAATTGAATATATCACTTATATAACCCCATATAATGTTTTATTAAAATATACATGTTTATGTTATATTTCTCTTTACTTCAAATTATATCTTCTAAAATTCCATTTTCATATCCAATTGGGTCTATGGGATCACAAAATATACCCAAACATGACCATGGTCAGAAATATATAATCCAATAGAATTAGAACACAGATTAGGTTAGTTTTATATAATTAAATTATTATTTTCTACCCTTATTTACAAGATTAACCTTTTATCCATGGTAAATAAATATAATTACTAAAGTTACTATTCATAATGTAGAAAATGAAATGGTTCCTAATCACAAAGTTTGGACCTTTTGTTTCCAAATATGAAATCCCTTTTTCCAAATTTAAAACAGATAAGTTTCAGTAATCAATTTAATATTAATTTCTATTTTCAAAACAAAAAAGTGGGTTTTTAAGAAGTACTATCAAAATATTGACTTGTGGCCATGCCCAATTTCAATGGGAAATTAATTCCAATGAAAAAAATTGAATTAAATTATAATAAGATAATTTAATTACACTTTAAAAACAATTCAAATATAATCAAACTATATAAGTAAATTATATGAAAATGATGTTTTGAATTAAAATGTGGTATTTTTCACTTTTCATTAAAATAATAATTTTATAAGAAAAATACAAAAAAATCTACAAAAGTAAATTTTGATGTCTCTCATACAAATAAGATGTTGATTTTAAAGTATTGAATAAATAAAAATGTTAAAAATTAGATTTAAAATAGGTGTTCTATGAAAAGGTGGAAAAAATGCATTTTATTAAAATAATTCTTTTATATGAAAAAATGATCATTTCCTAATATTTTGTATAGAAAATACAAAAAATGATTGTCAATTTGATATAAAATTAAATATGTGTTTACTACTATTCATAATAGCTATTTTTTCCTATAATATTAATTTAACAATATATCATTGTTTAGCGATACTCGGTATGACATATAACGCAAGCTACCGAGGATGGTCGCTCTTACTTTTCACACAATCTAATAATAGTTTTTCAGGTAATGCAAGCTAATACTGTGTTTTGTATAGTGAATGATAATATTGTTGTAGCATACATCATAAGACATCAAAGAAATTTAAAATAACATATCCCATAAAATCTCGGGGTATTATAATATATTTAATAAAAATTGGCATTTTCACTATTCACAAAGTGATGGAAACACTCACGTCATTGAAACGATAGTACATTAGTACAAATGAAAACCATTTTCAAATTTCTACTGGTTTGAAAATAAATAAATTATATTATAATTTAGTTTTCTATAATTATAAATACGTTATACATGTCATTGTTATTCATTATATTCATTACTATGACTAGCCATATAAGGAAGAATAGAGAAAACAATTACTCAGGTTATTCTATTATTTAGTTTCTATAAAATATTCACATAATTGAAGAAGTAACATGGGAATTGGAAAATACTATGAGATATATATACCCTCACTTGTTTATATAATGAATAAAATTTCAAGGATACAGTTTCTTAAAGGGGAGAATATAAAAACCTAGGTAATCAAAGAAATAAATAAATATCATTATTTATAATAATTCCATTTTCTATTAATATTTATCATTTTGTTTAAAAAAAATTATTTTATTTTTTAATCAAAAAAGGAATAGTTTTATAGAACAAAATAGGCTATCCATGTATTATACAGTTTTATTTAAAAGTAAAATTTCATTAATTATAAATTTTAAATAGAACAAAATAAATAAATTTTTATAATAATCACAATGAATTTATATATAGGAGAAGTTTCTATATTTTTCAGAAATTAATTTTTTTGGCTGAGTAGTGAAAAATTGCATTTTTTATTAAAACTATTGTTTCCTTTAATGTATTTTAAAAGTAACATTCTATTTTGGAATTATTTTAAATATAAAATTCTCAAAATTGAATATCTATAATATAATTAATACAATGTAAATAATAATTATACATTATTTTAGTATAGAATCATTTTTGGGTTGAATATGGCACTTTTCAAAAAACTATTTTCTTTGTGGCCAACATATTTATCATAAATATGTGTTTTTTACAATATAGGAAATCAAATATGGTAAATTATATTTCATATTTTGAATTAGGACCTCCAAATTTGGAATAATTTCATTTTCATTTTGGTTCATTGTAAATAGTAATCTCCGTAAAGCTTCGATACCATGCTAATGGTAAAAAGGGTTAACGGTGGGGTTAAAACATTGATAAGGCACAAAATAATTTAAAAGAAAGTTTGAATTTTCTTTTATCTGTGTAATTATACTCATATTCATGCAGTATTATTAATATTTCAATTTGGGACACATTTCCTTGAATATCACATATAATAGATATATATATATGTTTTACGTATTTACAGGTGTTCCACTATACTCACTTATAAATGGGAAACTCTTATAGTCACTTATTCACACACATTTTGAACTCAATATTTTAAAATACATACCCAAATACCATTCAAAATATCATCACCATATTCTATAGGTATTGGTAAACTTAAATGAATAATCAACGATGGCTTAAGGTATAATTCAGTAAAGGTCTTCAAAAGAATATGTATAATTATTATGCTATTGTTTCATGTTCTTTATTATTCCATATACTTAAAATATTATTTAATACTTCAGATATAATAACTTATTTATATTACATAAACATAAATATTATTATTTTTATGCTGAACCCATATTTCATCTTTATTTATTTTCTATGGGAAAAGAAAAAAATATTTCTGCGTACATGTCGACTACCACCTCCACTAAGCGATGTATTTTTTCATCACCAGATCATATATTTGGATAAAATGATAAATTAAATGAATATATAAGATATTTTTTAATTAATTATGATTCACATAAGTTCATATAATACTTTTCTTTTTACCCATCCATCTATTGTAAAATGACAATGTCACTTGTGCATACGTGAGGACTACCACCTCCTTGTAGTGATCTAATTTTTTTTCATTTACACATTACAAGGCTTGTCATAAGAATGGTAATAATGAGAATGTAAGAAATATATAACATATTTTTGATTCTATATAATTAAAATTTTTCTAATTTAAATCTTATAAATCAAATAGAAAAATTAAAATTTAATTCATGCATACATATAGGCTACCATCTTTATGAAATAACACGATTATTTATTCGTACACACGTTACAATGTTGGTCTTAAAATTATACTTAATGTATAAATAATATAATTTTATAATTTTTAGTATTTTTTTGGTTATGTTAACATAATTCATTTAACAATGTTCAATATAATGATGTACTATTGAGGTTATAAATCGAATGACCCCAAAACATCGACTATGGACATAAACAATTTATTATCAAAATAAAACATTGTAATATATGAAATATTTAGAATAATGATAATTTAATTTTCATGAATAATGTTATTATGTGATTCAATGAAAAATATATTTTTATTATTTAGTAGATTCTAAATGTAAAAATCGTAGAGAGACTTTTGTTAAGGGAATCTATTTCGAAAATCATATATTAAAATTTTCAATCAAACACTTCTCTGCCCACATTGAGGATCTATTAAAATATTTAAAACTTTTTTTGACTAAATAATCAAAGGTTTTAAATTAATTTTTTAATATATTTAAAATTCATTTAAAAAATTTAAAAATATAATTGTTTAACATTTCCCATATGGGTTATTTTTTACTTCTGAAAAAACTGTTAATATAAAGTTTTTTAATATATGTGGCTTGACCACCTTTTCCCAAAATCATTGCCATTATCCACTATAAATATTACCTTATAAGTTAACAATTTAATTTCATATATATTTCAATCCTTGAATATTTTGACTTTTTTTTCAATTTTAATGTGTTTTCAAAGAAAATGGATATTTATACTTATGAAAATGTTAAAATGGAAAGTGTTATCCTTATGGGTTCAAATGAGTTTTTGAGGGTTTTATGATGAAAAAATGAAATTATGTAAATCTTTTTCGTGATATCATACTCAAAAATTATAAATTATTATGGGTGAGGCCAATATGTCTCATCACAATTAGTGAGCCCAATATAATTCTCTAATGCATCGCTTAATGATTAGTCTTTGAGGATGAAAAGTGGGCAAGAAAACTTGATAAGTCACTCCTATGGAATTAATTGGGACTCAATTATATTTTACAATAGTTGGACAAGAGTTAACATGAATTATAAAAAAATGATTATCTAAAATGACAATATTATTCAGAAAAAATGGGTTTTATGGAAATTTTTTTATTTCATGATGTATGAAAAGGTAATAAACTTATAAAGGTGAATGGTTGGAAATGTTTCCATTTGTTCATATATGACTCAAGATGTTTTCTTTATTTTCCTATAATAATAATATGTATTAAAATTTTTAATTTTTGAAAATATTGATCTTCAAATATAATATTTTTATTTTTGTTCCCATTTGTTATTGGGATAAATGTAAACATTTCATTAGATTTTCTTTCTTTCAAGAGAATAATGTGATTTAGTTATTTTTATATCCCTAACATAGCTTTTTCTATAGATCGTGTGTTTTCAAAAAAAATTCACGAGATATAATTGTGAGTAAGAACTATAGAAAGGATAAACAGTCGATATTGAAATCATCTTAAAAGAATAGAATGTTTCTATAATGAAATACGGGTGAAAAATTAAAGTGATTATCATATAGAAAAAATGTACAGTTCGAAGAATTTTTCACTTTTTTATGTAATGTTTTAAACTAATTCATAATAACTCTAAACCTAAAAGAATTTAGGTACAAAAAAGGTTATTTATTTATAATAAAATTCCACTAAAAACTAATTTGATCATGGATCCCTTTATAACACAAATAGAAATCATAATGTATCTATTTTAAATTTTAAATTCTTAACTCTGACTATCCATATTATTTAGGATGAAAGGATCTACATTAATTTAATTCATTATCTAGTTTATTTTGATTTCCTTTACAAAAATTTAAGATAAATAATGGATTTTGTTTGATAAAATAATGATAGAGACTCAATATAATTTGTCTATCACCATAATATAATGTATAACTAGTTCGTAAAAAATAATAATATCTCGAATAAGAATAAAATATAATCATTTAGTAGAATTATCGTTATTGAACAAAATCACATTATTACATCAACATACCTTCAATAATACCAACATTAAAACCATGGATTTATTCTACGATTTCTATTCTGGAACTATAAAAGGCTGAAGCATCCCCTTCAGTAAGTTTTCACTCAAATATAACTAGTTGAAATTCAAGCATGTAATGGTAAAATGGAAAATATTTTTCTTAATTCCATCCCAAATAAAATAAACCTAATAGTCTTTATACATTTTATTGCATCCAGGATGAACAAAAAATAGGGACCCATGAAGTTTACATAAGAATTCCTTTTTCAATTGTGAATTAATTAGTATTATGTTAATTCAAGTCTAAATTATGTTATTCAATGTGGGCATCATCATGATCATAAACACAAGGGTGTGAAAATTACTATTGAAATACTAATAAAGATATGGGACCATAAAATAAAGTAGTTATAGGTACATTACTTTTTATTATGATTAAGATAATGACAAATATGATTTGGGATCAAAACATTTTCTATATCTGGTAAATATTTATGTTAAATGGAAATACCATCTTATGAAATGAAGTTAAAACATTTTGAAAAAAATATTGGTGGAGTATAATAGAAACAATAATTTATATAAGTATTATCATAGTCATATATATAATATTTCTTTTAATAAACCTTATGGTATTACACTTTTTAGAGTTTCATGTTATTATAAGTGTGTATTGGATTTCAAGGTATCATTTTATGTTAGATAGAATTGATGAAGATTTATTTTTAATAATGAGTTTTGTTTCATCCAAAAGACTAAATTTATACCTTTTATTAGAAATCATGAACATGAGAAATTGGTAAAATAGATTAGTGAATAGTATCATGAACATATTATTGAGATGAAATTAAATATTCAATGTTTTGAAGTGGGAGTAGATATTTAATATCTAGAAATGTTTCCTAGTAATTGTCTTTCTATTATGACTATTCGGAAGGTTGAATTTATTCTTGAATTTGGACACGACGTTAATCCAATTCCAACAACCATAATTGAATGAAACTAATAGAACCCTTTCTATAGAAAATAAAATTTACAAGTGTTTCTGGATAATTATTTCATCATCTAAAGAACAACACATTGGGTCTTCTATTTATGTTTCTTAAAAAGAAATATTTTTTCATGAGAATTTTCATTAATTATAGAGGAGTCGATAAAACCACAATTAACCACCATTATATATTTTATCATATCTATGATATTTTTTACCTACACCAGGGTGATTATAATTTTGTAAATTTTGAAATGAGGTCAGAGTATCACAAGTTGATGTTGAAAGAGGAAGAAATTCTAAAGATGTTTTTTTGTTCTAGAAATAGGAATTATGAGTTCTTGGTTATGCATTTCAGGTTACATATTTCTCCTATTGTATTTATAAATCTTATAAATATGGTTTTTCATGTATATTTGGAATAATTTTTGGTTGATTTCATTAATGAAATTTTATACTATTCATAAATTTATGAGGATCATGTACGACATAATTTTTTTTGTTTTGCAGACTTTAAAAGAAATGAAATTGTATGGAAATTATAGAAACTGGTAATTTTGGTTATAAACGATTTTATTCATTAATCGTATTAGTTATAATGATATAATTACTATTGATCCTATAAAAAAGTGGTTCAAGAGTGGAATATACATAAAAATATCACTGAGTTTGTGGGTTTCAACTGATGGTTGGTTGAAATTTATTTTGGTTTATCTTTCCCACTAACTATGTTAAATCAAAAAAATGGAGATTAATTCATATATATAATAGATAAATTTTAAGGTATTTAGGTATTTAAAATATTATTGGATAATTCTCCAATTTTATTCTTCCCAACAAGAAATAGTGAATTTTAGATTTATAGTGATGTTCCCTTAAAGGGGCTTGGTTTTGTCTTTATTAAGGATGATTGGGTAATTTATTATGCTTCATATAAATATAAAATGTGTTAGTTTAACTATGATACATATGATCTTTCTCTTTTAGTGGTAGTTTTACTTTAAAAAATTTGAGGCATTTTTATATAGTGTAAAATGTGAAATATTTACTGACTATAAATGTTTAAAGTATATATTTACTCAAAAAGAGTTGAACACGAGTATGATAAAAATTTTATAAATTATAATGTATTTTTATTTCATAATTCAAAATCAAACAGTTAAAGTATGCATTGTATTCGACACCTTGGGTTGTAATGTAGTATATCATTAATGATGTCATTTTTATAACATGATCCTTTGTTATGTTATTTGAGGAATGTTTCCCTAGAAATGTTTCATGTATGAACTCCCCCTATTTTGGATCATGTTTAAATATATTCATCTATTTCCAAATTGTTATACCCCTCTCTCTCATGGCCTTTCCTACATCAAAATGTCTTATTTCTATTTCTAATAATTTCATTGATTGACTTTTAGATATATATTTTAAACTCTAGGCCATGTATTTGAATATGAAAATGGAAACATAAAGTTAATTCAATAGAATCATTTTGATCTTTTTGAAAACGTTTACACATAATATTTTATGACTTAGTTCCTTGGGGTAACTTTATAAGATCTATGTAATCCATTTAAACTTTTAAAGAAGGTTTTGGTGGTATTTTGTAAAGTACAAGCAACACCAGTAGAACGGTGTAGGGTGCCTAATTATTGGTATAATGTGGGATGAAAATTTAAAGTAACGAAGACCAGGTGCCTATCTAGTGAAGTACAACTTGAATAAATGTGGGTATGAAAGAAGGTGAAAGGTTCTCCAGTAGTCCACCGACTACCTGGAAGAGGTACAACGACTAGCTTCTAAGGGATTTCTAATTATATTCATCTCTAGATGGACTACCCCATAACCTTATGGAGGGTAACATATCAATAGCATCATTGAAAGTGTTATTCTTAAGAATCATTTTTAATGTCCAATTATTCCTTAATTGGGTTTTTATTCGGCTTCAATACCCTTTGTGAAATCAATCAGAATCACCGGGCTCTTGGATCTTATAAAACAAGGTCTTTAGTGACTTAGAAGATCACAGAAGTTACCAACAATGAACTCAAATAAAGAAACCAAAAAAATAATTGCATTATAAGACTACTAACAATGAAGAAATTACCTTTTCTCTATCTCTAAAAGTCTCCCACCATTTTCCCTTACAGCTCATCCTAAATTGTAATCATCTTCTGAGAAATTAATGGAGTGGAATTATAACATCATTTCACTAATAAAAAATATCTCCAATAATAAACATATCTAATGGAAACTATATATAAAAAAGTGGGGGATGAGTTCTTGAATATATAAAACCTCAATAGGTTACAAAAAATCAAAATTTAATAAAATCAGTTTCATTATCACTACCGAGATCAACAGATTAATAATATTGACCTCTCAAATCGAGCACTGGGGCGTAGGGGATCACAACGAGATATTTTCCAACTCCTTACAAGAATTGTGTCACTCACAATTTTATTTTAAATATTGAATATTATTATATAGATAAACGTAACTACAAAAACTCAATGTTATAATTTCGAATATACTTACATTCTTTTATAATACATATCGATTTTGTTAATTTCTTCTTCATCGATTTTATCCCGTTAATAATATATCATTTCAAAATCATTTTAATTTTCAATTTTCTATTTCATATAGATTTATATTATTAAAATTAAATTCACCCCAATCCCCATTATATTTTGATTCTGACCAGATATTGTAATCAGACGTTTCTTGAATTTTTTATTAAAAATATCTTATTTTTAAAATTATGGGTACTTGTAGAATTTTTTTTAAATCATTACTGATTTCAAAGCATGATCTTTTTATTATTGACTATAATTCTTATTTGTATGATCCTATATTTTATGGAACCAATTATTTATATTTTAAAAATCATATTTCAACATATCTTTGTTGTATTAGTTAAATTTTTTGGAAAATTGTAATGCATGAGTATGTTTCAACGAACATTTTCAATGATACGTGGACTCCAAATGATGTTAAGGAATTTAAAAATAACATAAAAATTATTAATTCTATACACTTTTATCTTGATATAAATTAATTTAATCTTGTTACCACTTGAGAAAAGTATTATAATATATTGATATTATTATAATTTTCCAATCAAGGAACCTACAAGGTTTAGAATACAAGAATAGATATGAAGTTTCCTGATTTTTAAAGCTTATATATTTATATATTACTAGAATATTTATTTTAACTACTAAAATTGAAAATTTTATAAATTCTATTTTTGATTTTTTTTCTAAAGAGACCCTAGTGAAAAATATTCTCCGGGTCCCAGCATGAAATTTTTAATCCAAAGTCACAAACATTCAAGAATAATACGATACAATGAAAATGGTGGTGTAAAAACTCATTAAATCCCTAAGGATGCATGGAATAAAAATGTAGATAGAAGATGATAAGAATAACAAGGAATCCAATGATATAAGGCAAATAATAACCATCAAATAAACCAATGATGATTCATCAGTTATTGAATTTCAAGACTTTTCCCAACACACTCGGAACATGAACAATTTCTTCAAGAGGATAAAAATTTCCAAAGAATTAAAAACATAAATCAAAAAGTAGAAACATAGGGGAATTTATATTAATTAAATAAAAAAGGTTACATAAATCTAGAATACCCCATAAAAAAATTATTAAAAAAGTAACAAGGTAATAATTCTATAAATTTCATTACCTTGAGTACAATAGAAGACTACATAGATTCAATATTATCATCTTATTCAGGTGAATCGAGACACATGTTCTTTAGGAAATTTTTTGTTAAATACATCAAGGATAGTGCCCCTTATTCTCATTTCCTCATCCTCCTCTTCTTTACCTAATTCATCGCCTGACCCTTCTTCTTCTTTATCCTCCATTTATATTAATTAGGAACACCTATAATATTCTGATTATCCCTTAGAAAATGTTTTTCATAAACTTGATTCATTATATATATTCCATAATAAGAAATAAAAGAAACTAATTAATGAGAAATATCATCTTTGGAATGAAAAAAATATTCTATTTATTGAGAATGAATAATTGTCCATGACATTTAATAATTAATCAAGTGGTGAAAACATCAAATCTACCATTATATACATAAAAATACTACCTTACAAATTTACTCAATGTGAAAATAATTTAAATAAAACTTTTGGGATCATAAAGATATGTAAATGAATAGGTTGGACTTGGTTTATTCAATCGTGAATGTACCGTAATAAATCCATCAAGAAGAACATTTATTAATGTTTACTCATAATATTTTTTTGCAATATTTTTAGAGAATTGGATATTTTATTTATAAAATCCATTGCAATATTTCATACTCTTATAGACAAAATTAAATTTACCATTACATTGATATTTCAAAAATTATGTCTCATTATATGTAAATTTTAACTGAAAAATAATTATTAGATTACATTAATTGACCCATGTACTTTTGGGTACAAAAAATAGTTAATAATTTATTTAATAAGAAAATAATTTTTGGGAAATCCCAAGAATAATTATGGTACCTAGATATTAGTTTCTCAATATATATTTCTGGAGACCTCTTTGAATTCAATCATAACATTAAAATAGAAGGGGTTTATTTCATTTTGGATGATAAATATAGGGTGATGATAGTCGGTGAAAGTACAATCAGTTTTTCAAACATAACTCACACAAAAAATAATTGTCAAAGGATTGGACATACTTTATAACCATTATTCAATTCTATGGTAGTGGTTTTTAAACTTCATTAGATAATGATTTTATTAATGTTTTTAACTAAAAAAATGATATCATTTATTTTCCCCATAAATATATGAAGAAAATTAATAAAATTATGTTCAAATATATTATTAGAAAAAAATTCAAATTTCTGAGTGAACAATTTAGTTATTCGTGGATTTGGAATAGATTCCTTAGTCACTATAATATACACTCGCCTATCAAACTCAACTATTATAAACAAGTATTAGATCTATTAAAATTGCATTTAATAGATGACATGGTTTTTGAAGTGTGAAAATATGGTTAGAAACACATAAATTCATTTTAATCTAATAAATAAATTTATTCATCGAACTATATTCAATTAATTCATCAAGATTTATTCAAAACTTCTCAATTTTATTTTCTAGGAGGTAAATAATAAAAAAATTATTTTTAATAACATTTTATATTTAAATTGGTTTTCTTCTTATCCCTAAAAAGTGAATCTTGAAAACCTTAACCAGGATTTCTAAAAAGTTAAAAAATGAAAAAGGTTTCAAAATTACAGTTAACACCAAGACATTAGCTCTAATTTAGAACCTCAAAACAAAAAACAATTCCTTAATTATGAAAATTTGGTTCATTTCATGAAAGGGTAAATAAATTTATTTAATCAAATTATGTTTTTACTCTAATCGAATGTTCGAATGATAATTCATTCATATAAAATAAATGGATTTTTATAAAAATGTTAGATGGGCTTGTTGATATCAAGATAAATAAACCATGTCTAGTTGAAAAAGGTTATTATCAAGAAGAGGTTATCAATAATTATAAAACCATTAAACATATCACTATTTTAGAATCCCTTAAATCCTATTTTCATTTTACTTTTAAATTATTTTACAAATATTTCAAAGGAATAATAAATGTTATTATTAAATAGTTTTATAATCCAAAATGTTTTTCAGGAACAACCACATGGTTTTGAAAATCATATTTTTAATAAGATATATTTTAAAAATAACTAAAATATCATTTTTTTGAAACAATAACCTTAGGTATGATATGATCATTTATTACATTTTATTTTATCAAATGGTTTTAAAATGTGAAAATATAATTCCAATTTTTCAAGTCTAATATAAAATTATTTATTAGTTGGAAAATATTACATTCATGATGATATGTTTGGATATATCAATGAATCGATTTTTTAATTCTATGATTTAATGAAAAATAAATTTGGGATGAGTTCATTGGGTGAACTCAAATAATTTCTCGATCTTCAAATTTATCTAAGAAATGATGGTATTTTTTAAACTAATGAAATTACATTAACAAAATCTTGTAATGATTTGGAATAGATCACATTAAGTAAATTAGTACACCTATAAGTGAATTTTTTAAGGAGATGGTGGATGAATCTGACAAGATGACTAACAACAAGATTTATATAATTATGATTAGGAGTTTACTTTACCCTACTACAACCCGTCTGGATATCATGTTCATTTTTGGTATTTTTTCTTTTTTTAAATCCAATCCAAATGAATTTAATCTAAAATATGTTAAAATTATTTTCATTTATTTAAATGGAACTAAAAGTAATTATTTTTAACCTTGAAGTACTTTCTTTTGAATTAACTATTTTTTTATGATTTTGATTTTGGAGGATGAAAACCTCATACAGAAAAATATAAGTGGGAAATTCCACCTACTTATAATATCTAACACCACATGGATTAGTAAAAAGAAAAACTCATTTTCTATTTTCATTGATGAAGATGATTACCAATATGCCATCAGTTGTTGAACCCATGTAATATTGATGAAACACAATGTCTTGGTCTTAATGATTAGATATGACCACATGTTCATTGTGTATAATAACACTATGGTCATTAATATGTATAAAAATCATATCCAACACTCTTTTTCCAAACACATTGACCATAGAAACCATTTCATAAGAGATCACATAGAAAAGGGTGATATCTTATCAGAATTCTTTATGATAGAATTTCAACTCATAGATATTTTTACTAAACATATATCCCTCGATCATTTATATTTTAATATCAGTAATTTAGGATGGGTTCATTTGTGATTCTATTCAGTTTATCTATGTCTATCTAGAGTTATATTTTTATTATAGAAAAGAATCTCAAATAAATCAAACGTATGAAAATATTTTTAAAACCTTATTTTATTTTTTTTTATTCTATATTTGTAATGATATTTTTATCTCACTTATTATATCAGTTGAGGGGGATCCTTATAAACATCCTAAATAATAATGTTTCCATAATAGATATATTTTTTTAAAAAAATTGATTCCAAAATATTTTCACTTATCTTACAAATATCAAAAATCAATTCTAAAAAAATAATAATATTTTACAATAATAATACATGTTTTTGAACTAAAATTGTTTTTAAAACAATTTCAAATCTATGTTTATAGAAACTAATATTTTTAATATTTAAATATATATTTTAAAGTAAGATTATAGATGGATAAAACTTCAAATTTACCAGTGTCTCTATCAATATTTATGACTTTTTGTTAATAAAATGCAACCTATAGGATGACTTCAAGGTATGATTACACTTCCAAATTACCTATCTAAATGACCTTTTGATAAGGGAATTAATAAATTCAGGTAAAACCATTCTTTGAGTTAATGAACATCATGACTAAGGTACTTACCAATTTTATTTTATTTTATTATTTTCTCTTTTCCCTTTCTTTCTCTTCTTTTTATTCTTTAATTTCACATACCATTTTCAATTTTTATTTTCCAATCTTCTAGATATATATTTTCATTATCTACTAAAAGCATATTTTCGACCTATATATCTCTTTATACAAACAAAGGGTGTTTATAAGTGAAACTATATGTTTTAGAATCATTTTTCTGTTTCTTAAATATTATATTTTAAAGATTCTTTTTCTTATCTAATCTTTTTTTTATAGACATAATGTGGGAATAATTCTGTTATTTACAAACGTAGGTATTTTTATTGAAATATATTGAAAATTTTATATTATTTTAATCTTTAAATTGAGATAGTATCAGTTATGATGTTTTTTTGTAATCGTTTTTGAAGAGGGAGTTATTGAAATTGGTTTTATTTGTTTTATTCTTTAATATGGAATGTATGATTTTTTCTAGTTCTTAATCAAATTTAATATATTATGTTGATATATTTAATGTATCTTTATTATCTATTATTTTCTATTTTTAAATTATCTTTTTATATTAATTTTTTTGGTAATCAAAACGATGAAGATTATTGTAACACACTCTCTCATTGGGGTTTCATAATAAAAACAGTAATTTAGGTTTCTAATACTTTAATTGATTAATTTTAAAATATATTTTTAAGCTCCAAGTCATGTTCTTAACAGCCAAAATGGATATATAAATGTTAATTCAATGGTATCATGTTGATATTATAAAAGTATTGGATATAAAAAAACATTATGTAATAAGACCACGAAATCACTTGGTATGATCCATAAAATCTATTTAAAGGAAGAATGAAAAATTTTCGTGCGGTGTTGGAAAGATTATACAACATTATATAGAAGGTATAAGGAACCAGCAAAGAGTACAATGTGGACATAACACCGGGAGTGAAGAATATTTTTTGTTCGGTCAATGGTGATGAAATAAAGAGGATTATTTTCATTAATCCACTGAATAGTCAATAATGGATCACCAATTATCTTGTGGAGGATTTCCTATAGTAATCGGACCCATGTAGTCCACCTACTACTGGGTGGTGTATACCAGTTATCAATTGGCATCAAGAATGCAAGTTAAACAAAGCATTTATTATGGTTAAAAACCCCTTAATTTTGGTCTTATTTACCTTCAATGCCCCTATATAATTATATAATATTTACAATTTATTTAGATCCTATAATAAGTGTTCGTTGGTATCTTTCATGATCACACTAGTTACCAATAATTCTATCCAATATAATCATCACTAAATTAATATTATTCTCAAAATGATCTTAGAGATCCAATATCCATTTCTCGATATCTCAAAGGCTCTAACCCTTTTAGTAAATAAATCATCCAAAATTTTAAACATATTCTTGAGATATTGAGGAGATTAATTTTAATGGATTTTCAATTAGACAGCCTATAACTTTTCATCAAATCTCCATTGGGTTCTCAGTTTGAAAGAGTGAGGGATGGATTTCACAGCTACCAAAAAAGCTCGAGCGGGTTCTCAAAAACCAAAATTGGGAGGGAGTGGTTTCAAGATCACATCCATGATTAAGGGAGTACTATCATCGATGTATCGAATCGAGGGGTGGAGAAATAGGGTCACAGAACTAGTTATCTTCGAACTCCTTATCAAATTATGGTATGAATGGCATTATTTTTTCTAAATATGAATAATTATATAAAAAGTATTTGATAATTTAGGATATACTTAATATCTTTTAAAATGAGTTTATTTTATCCATTATAAATTCATTTATTTTATCATTTCAGCACTTTATTATTTCAAAATCACATTAAATGTGATATTTTCCTTATTCAACCACTTTAATTTTTTTAAGAAATTTCACACCAACCCCCCACATTCGATTTCATCTCTAAATAAAACAAAAGAATTATTCCTGATAAAAATAAAAATCATAGATTGCAAGAAAGGGAAGAGTTTGTTAAGAAACATATGTTTCCTAAATTTAACAAGGAAAAAAGGTGTTATGAGATTTAGAAAGAGGTTATTTGTAATTGGTGATCACCAATTTCAAGAATGAAGTATTGACCAGAGACTATAAATCTATTGATTCAGTTTATCCCTACAGTACTAAGATTTTCCTAGGCCTTTATGAATATTACTAGTGACAAGGAATAAAAAATTATATTATAGATATCACCGTGAAAATTTTCACTTTTCATTTTTTTAAATCAGAATGAAAAATGACAAAGGTAATTAGATATCCATTCCTAATAGTTTAAAGTAAATAGGATAATATATTTATATATTTTTTGGTGGTAATTTTAAATATATCAAATGAAAATAATGATATATGGGTTTTGGTGGATCGTCTTGAAAATAC
The DNA here is from genome assembly GCA_963277665.1 of Viscum album. Classification (NCBI taxonomy): domain Eukaryota; kingdom Viridiplantae; phylum Streptophyta; class Magnoliopsida; order Santalales; family Viscaceae; genus Viscum; species Viscum album. Next base: position 1,569,265,894 of record OY728143.1, read on the forward strand.
TAACAACTTCATTGTAATTCTTGATAACTTCTCACTCAGTCAAATTTAAAGGATATAGATAAAGGGGTGGTGAGGATTCATGGAACACCATTATAAAGTGTATCTCATCAAGATTTTTGATTTACCTATTTCTTCTAGAAGTGTCTCTAACATAATCTAAACATTCTGTTAAACTTTATTATGGCTTATCACCCTCATATTTATGGGTAATCTATGTAGACTATCCAAAAACTTAAATACATGTTGAGAGCATGCTCGATATACTTAAAAGGATTATTAGATTAGTATATTCCACTTATCAAATAGTTATACAATAATTGCTTTCATACAACAATCAAAATAGATCCATATGAAACGCTTTATGGTAAGAGATACAGAAGAAGATCATGTTTGGATGAATTTTTTGAACACAATCTGTTGGGTCCTAAAATGGTTGAGGAATTGGAAGAAAATTTAAATACCATTCAGTAGCACATCACATCTTTGCATTGTTGAAAATGAGATATGCTGACAATTCTCAATAAGACCTAGACTTTCATGTTGGAGATAATGTATTTCTCTAGATATCTTCATGGAAGAGATTCCTGATATTTAGGAATGAGAAGAAGATATGTACTAGGTATATTATCCCCTTTGATATTTTGATCACATAGAATGTGTGTACAATTGATTAACACTCTCACCAACCATAACATAGGTACCATAAATATTCCATGTATCCTAATTGAAGAAGTACATACTAGATACTCATACGTACTGAATTCATAGGTGGTACAACTGGAATATGATCTCTCTTACAATGAGGATATGATGAAGATCTTTGGCCATAAGGACTATATTCTATGAATTTATACAACTCACATAGTAAATGGACTATAATGATACCATATGATTGCGGAGGAAGCATGGGAACTTGAGGATTCCATGAATCAGAAGTGCCCTCACTTGTTTTCACCATAGTATGTAAAATGAAATACTGAGGGAAAATTTCTTAATGGGAGAAGAACGTTATGGATCAAGGTTTTATCAATACAATTTTACATCTTATAATTGTGTTATATCAAGTAATATAATATAATTCACTTCCATCATATGATAAAACCAACAACATTTTATTATATTAATGTGAAAATTATATTTTGAATATAAAAACTTCCATAATAAATGAAAATATTATAATGGGATTAAAAATATATATCAAAATAACTAAAATATGAATATATGGATCTGTTCAATCCACTAGAATTATTACAGTCACGAATACATTTTATAGGTGAGTCCAAATGATAGTAATGTAATATTAACTTTACAAATAAAAAATATGTATAACCTTGAGATATAATTTAAGTGAATGATGAATGAACGAAATATGAAATATTTATAGCATGTAGGGAACCCATGAAACTGTTACAAATCTGACTGTTTGAATAGTAATATTGATGTTGTAATACTAACATGACTATTGGAATTATGACCCGGCTGTTAAAATAGTAATCTAACCATTATGAATTTTAACATGACTGTTTTAATTGTAACATCACCTATAGTGATGTAAAATAATATTTTGGATCCTTATAAATGAAAATATAATATATTTATATCATGGTACAAGTAAATGATTTTATTAAAAATAATAATTTAAATAAGTGAATTTTCAAGAAAACATTAATGTTTTAATTGTAATTATATAATAAATATAATTATCTAAAATAAATATTATTTTCCTTAGTGGTTTTATAACTTAATATTAACTTTTATTATATTTTTAATGTTATTTTATGAAATCATAAGTGATTTTTCAAAGGGTCGGGAAATCGATTATAATAGTAAAATTGATTTTTTCTATCAAATAAATGAGTAGTTTATTTAAAAAATAAATTTCTCAAATTTGTAAATTTAGTTTCATAAAATAAATTTAAATTTTTTAATAATACATTTTAAAATGGTATGGGTTAATTTTTTTTTATTTTTTAAAAATAGATACATATTTTCCTGAATAGTGAAATATGATAAATTATGGAATATAACATTATATGTTAAGAACCTGAATTTCTACATCTTAAAGAATATAAGAACCCATTATTTTGAAATCACATACAATATTTACTATATATAGTAACAATTATTAATATAATTGATATTATTGATCCAAAATAATAAACTATTTAATGTAATATTCAAAAACGTCCCTCTCCTCCACTAATAAATACTACCCCTCCTACTCACACCTTCCAAGCCATAGAGATGAAAATATTATGAATTTTTTTCCAAATCCTCTCGCTGTGTCCAAGGGATTCTGGTCTCATAGAAGAGAAATTCCATCTTCCTTAAAGAGGTTCTCTAGTTGATGGCATTCAATAGGTAAAATCCTCTAACATTCCATTTCAAAATCTTTATTTCTTCTACCTTAAACACACCTCCCTCATCCAAAATTGAATAATAACTCTAATATAATATATATATTGGAATGTTGTAGAGAAAATTCAATATCTATTATCCACCCTTTCTCATCTCCTCCCATTCAATAAAAACCAAAACCATTTTCCATATCATAACCATTCATCATCTTCATTGACGATGAATTTTTTTTCCACTAACACCTTAATTGTTTGTTTAAATTAACTTATAATTTTTTAAATTAAAATAAATATTTTTGTTAAATATTTCTTATATTTTTTTTATAATTATACAATTATATTATTAAATAAAATGGACCTAGTCTGTGATGGTTGGTAAAACCACCAAAATGAACAAGCCAAATAACGTTGACATTTTTTTACTAAAATATCATCCCTATATTGGAATAAAAAAATTTATATTTTGGTTCATTAAAATTTATATAATGTCAGGAATACTATTTCATTTCATTTTTGATGTTTCACATCCGATTTAAGAGGACATCTATAGTTATCCATAGATGATTTGACCATGGAACTATGAAATGAATGCTCCCTGAACAACAAAATTAAACATTATATCTCATTGAAATGATTATAAATGAACATAATAATATTATAATTAATCAAATATATAATTTAAAGGTTCTGAATTATGTAATTAATTATTTCTATTTTTTATCTTCTATGTAATGTGTATTTATTTAATAGATTCGGTCATAAGTTAATGGATCTATCCGAACTACCCTATATTATTTGGGTTACACATTTTCCCACTTGAACTCGCATTTTTGTCACAATTGTTCATATTTATTACTTATATATAATTTATATATTTCCCACACATATATACCATGTCTAATTCACATCTTATGATGGGTGCACCTAGACAATTCCTCGATGCGCTGGCTATTGTTATAGTCTCATGATATGATATGTTTGGGATTAGGGAGTTAACAAAACCCATTACGGTACTCTTTCCCCAATGTGATGTTGTCATGGATATTTGAATTGACTCATGTTTATGTTATTTTCTATGTCGCTGTCATATCCATATGTTTATATGATTTTGTGATTCCATGATTTTTATGTTATTCCTATATATGTTTATTACTAATCCATTCCAATTATTTTATATTTATTTTCCTTGTCAAGAAAATATTATCCATCATTTCCATGTTTATTACCTTACTGGAACTAATAGATCTCCCATTTTTTTAATTTATTCACCAGGTAATCATATGCACCTTTAGAAGATTATTTTTTTATGACCCATTATATATAATAAAATAAAGATGTTATGTTTCAGTTTAATATTTATATTTTATGTTCTTAGTCCATCAAAGATAGTAGGATTTTCAATCCTTTATTTATATTTAATGGTTATTCATTTCAAAAACCATTTCATAATATGTGTAAAACGTTTTTATCATTATTTATTTATTTAGTATCATAGACCACCCAATATAGGTGTCTTTATTTGTCATGACCCATACCAGTGGGGCCCGCACCGTGACTCCCCAACCCTGCCTCCAATAGCACAGGGGCTGGTCACCTGCATCGAGTAGGCATAATACTAACATTGGGAGGCATTTCCTAAGTATGCGTACATATGCACACATCTACAAGAACAGAAATGAAGAAATGAAAAAACATCACTAAGGAACAAAATTCATGCATACACTAAACCCAACCAATAGAGTAGGACAGAAAGCAATGTACTGAATGTAAACTGGGACAGAATACAAGCCCACCAAAACAAGAGTCTGAAAAATAAAAATTCCAACCTGAAAACACAAAAGGTACGTGGACTGCTGCTCGTAGCTGTAGGAAGGCCTCACCATGTGGGGAACTCAGAAAGCTCGGTCCTATCTTGGTCTACCCTAGACTCTGTCAAAAGGTTTCTCGTCTGCACAAGACACAACACGTGCGGGAAAAGCTCATGCAGGGGTGAGTATAAAAATACTCTATAGAGGACCCCAAAAACTACAAAGAAGTACTCAATGTAATGGTACAGTCAGCTATGTACAGTATATGTCTACAGAACATATAATAAGGGAAACACAAACCATATAAACTCAAACCTAGACCCATGGTCTAGAAACAAGTCGGATAACTACATACCCCCATTAGGGTTTTAGTTCGAAGATTTCCACGAAGCACTCATTCCGGTAGAACACACTCCACGAGTCTTATAGCTTTGATGACGTCTGTCCGAGAAGAACTATTCATTGAGATAAGACACGAGAGATAGTTACACTGATTATGGGTGATAAACTCTTATATGGTAATATTCCGATAGATAGATGCACTCATTATAGGAGACACACTCTTGATTGGAAAACATCACGATACATAGATGGGGATCATTTCCAGGGCCATGGAAGATACTGTGAATAATCTGGAATTCACCTGATAGGTAGAGGAATGATGCTCGGTGGAGTTGGTCACATTGATGTCTGACTCTACATATGGTCAAGAATAGATAGAGGATCTCGATACCGGCCTCTCGGATGGATACCCAACTCTATCACAGAATGTATTTCAGAAAGGATCATACTATTGTAGGAGGAAATGATGTCTTACCTTCATGAGAACGAGAAGAAGGGCACTAACCCAAATGAAACATGTCCAAGAAACAGTGGACAAGAGGACCATGCCATTTTCCAAAAAGTACATGGCATGTATAAAAGTTACATGCCATCTCATCTGACCCCGGGTACTTCCCATGTACAACAGTTTGTGTCGTGAGGCTGGTCATGTAGCAAAGTTAGTACATGAAATGTAGTACTGTTTACACACCGTGTCCGAGTGCCTGGGGTCGGCTCAGAGTACACTGGTCATGTGCCCGTACATGGTCTTCATCCCGTGTACTCCAACCCATGTAATCGGTGCATGGGGTGACCCGCGCTACTGGCATTTCCTGGCTGTGTGATGGAGTACACGGTCGAGTACTCCATCTCGTGTCTGTGTACCCCCTCGACACACACCGAGTTCCACGTAGCTGCCTCACCATGCTGTACAAGCCGTGTTTTAAATCTGTGTAGATCATTCAGTGTCAATGTACTTTCCAAAATACACCTCGAGATTTACCGAAAGACCGACACACCGTGTGACCAGGGTTACACGCCGTGTGATTCCTCTCAGACCCCCAAAACCCTATCCGACACAGCCAGTACTACACGGCTTGTTCTTCGGGAGTAAACACCGTGTATTCTGGAAATTTCTAGAAACGTGAACCTCCACCATCGCCCTTCCAGTGATGCACTGTTTGTCTATCTAGTCATCTGATCTCTCTGGAACGCTTGGGATTTGGTCACCTCAACACCATGAGGCAGCTTCCATTGTTTTCGGACATACTATTGGCTCTAAGAACATGTGTTTGATCATCTTGCACGAAGAACACTTGAAGAAAGACCTATTCCAATCTGATCTGATTCACCGTCAATCATGGCCATCGAACCTTCATAGGGTCATTGCGATTTCGGGTCTCTAGTTTAGGATCATTGCATTTTAAGACGCATGTGCAACGATCCGTTGTTTATCGCCTCGTGAAGAATGCGAAGAATGTGAAGAACGAGCGAGAAGAATAGGGGGAAGGAAAACCAATCGTACAAATTGTGGAATGAACCTCCATCTTCGTTCGTCATGACATTGATCTGATCTCGTTAATAATATTAAACAGAGCAGAAATCAGTAACAATAATCAACATGGAATAATTCCCCATAATCATCCCAATGAAATCCCTCCCACAAGAACGTATGAATCTGCGGATAAAAATGTTCGTGGATGATCTGTGTTCATCTTTTAAATTCAAAAACATGGAAGGTGGAATGAAATAACAACCCCTAACATTAATAAAAGATTAATATTTAATGAAAGGGTCGAACTTCAGTTATCGTCAAGATCCATAAACATATTTGGAAAAATTATTCTCAACTTCGATCTGTCGTCATTCGTTGCTGAGTGTTTTATCCAATGCTCCGTGTATTCTCCCGATATTTTTCTCAATCATCGCCAACTAGAAAAATTCGATTCTGATAATAAAAGGGAAACATATTTGAAATCCCATCATGCTACGGCATTAATGTGTTCGTGATGTTATTTCTAAGTCATTATGAAATTGAATTAGTGACTGAAACAGCTGCCCCATCACTGCGGTTCAGCGGATATTTTGAAAAAGAAATAAAATGACCTTTGTGAATTTATTCTATTTTATTTGTACTTAAAACATCTAAAAAGTATATTTTTCCTCGACCCACTCCAGTTGAGGATAGGCTTGTTCTTAGGTAAAGTCATCATCTCGGACACAACTGTACCCCCATAGTTTTAATCTAGGCATCCATTTGGAAACTACCATTACCACACACATGTGCCAACACATTTATCATAAAAAAAGTTCAATACACCCATATGGGATCACTGGGCCTCAGAATGATGTGTTGTATTCGCGCCCGGTCTTGAAATAATTCCAAATAATATTTAAAAATAATACATGGAAAATCTGAGACATTACATTCTCCCCACCATGGGGAATTATGTCCTCGAAAAGGCAAAAAAAAGGCTACTAAAAAAGATGTGGTTACCGGGCACGAATATGAGCCTCCCGCTCCAAAATTCTCTCCTAAAGATTCTCTTGTTTCCACCTGATGTGATCTAGGGGAATCGATCACCCATGAAGGATTCTCTCCTGCCGATCCTCGATTTCCACCAGGTACACAACAAAGGTCACTCCATCCTCGATGTCCATCTCGCCCATGTCAACGACGTGTGATGGGTCATGCACGTACCTCCTCAGTTGCGACACGTAGAAGACATCATGTACTAGATGAAACTATGAAAGTAGAGCTAGGCGTTACGCCACCTCTCCAACTCTGCACAATATCTGGAAATTTCTGATAAACCTTAGAGATAACTTTCCCCCCCAGCCAAATCTCTGTAACCATCATCGAGGATAGACCTGCTGAAATATGTGGTCTCCCTATTTGAACTCCAGAGGTCCCCATAATCTGTCAACATAAGACGTTTTTGGGCTCTGTGCAGTCTTCATCCTCTCCCAGATGATCTTCTCCTTCTCGGTGGTAGCTCGCACCAACTCTGGACCCATGATTGAGGCCTCTCAAGGGTCAGTCCAGCAAAGCATTGACCAGCAGGGTCTCCCTTACAAGGCCGCAAATGGTTCCATACCAATGGTGGAATGGTAGATATTGTTGTAGGAAAACTCCACCTGTGGTAGGTTCTCCTCCCAAATGCGACCAAAGTCCATGATAGAGGCTCGCAACATATCCTCCAAAACCAGAATGGTTCTCTCTGTTTGACAATATGTCTGGGGTTGGAATGCTATGCTCAAGCGTAGATGAGTCCCAAAAGACTCTTGTAATCCATTCCACAACCAGGATGTGAAACGGGCGTCTCAGTCTGAGACTATTATAGAGGGGATGCCATGTAATTGAACTATCTCTTTCATGAAGAGGCGTCCCAAGCTCTCTACAGAACTCTGCTTCCTAATAGCTAGGAATTTGGCCGACTTGGTGAGTCGGTCAATGATCACCCAAATGGAATCGTGCCCCATGGACGTCTGTGGTAATCATGTCATGAAGTCTATCGATATTCCATCCCACTTCCACTCTAAAACATCCAGGGGTGAGCTAATACCACTGGAACCTGGTGCCCATCCTTCACCTGCTGGCATGTGAGGATTCAGGAAACGAAATCTAGTACTTCCTTCTTCATGATTGACCACCCGAACAGTCGTCGAAGATCCTAGTACATCTTTTCCACTCCAGGATAAAACTCTAAGTGGGATTTATGAAAATCTCTTAGGACCTCCTCTTGCAATTCCACTGATACAACAGTGTGTCCTCTGAAAATAAGTACATGTTCCACACCTTGAGAATATCCATCAGAAGCATGACCTATGTATAACTGAGAACGTAAAGCCTCACAGTCGACATCCCCAAGTTGTGCTTCTCTAACTGATTATAAGAGTGGAGAGGTAACAACCATCGACATCAAGTAGGATATGTCTTCTCTGTCCAAGATAGACAATTGCTACGTGGCTAACTCCTCTGTCGCCTCACTCAATAGTTGTGAGATCGGCCTTATGCTCAAAGCATCCACCATTTTCCCCCTTCCCAGGAGTATATATGATCTCAAAATCATATCATTTGAGGAACTATATTTAATGCCTATTTCTGAAATTCATATCTTTCTACGAAAATATGTACCTAAGGATCTTATAGCCAAAGTAGATGATAAACATCCCACCCATAAGGTTGTGTTGCAACATCTTAATGCGAATACTACCACTACCAACTCGATATCATGGATCTCATAGTTCTTCTCATGTTCGATAATCTAGCACGAACCATAAGTAATCACTACCTGCCTCTGAAGTAGGATACAACAAAGCCCGGTATCTGATGCATCACCGAAAACTATGTTCTTGACACCCTCCTCTGGAAATCTCAAGACTGGGGTTCTCGTCAAACTCTGTCACAAATTCTCAAAAGAATGATGGAACTAGTCCTTCCCTATGAAGGGTTTCCCTTTTATATTCAAGGCTTTCATCAGTGCTGATATTTGGGAGAAGCCATGAATGAATCTCCGGTAATATCCTACCAACCCAAGGAAGCTTCGCATCTCCGACACACTTTAAGGTGGCTTCCATGCTAACACATCCTCCACATTGGCTGGTTCTATAGCCACTCTATCTGCTGAGATGACATGTCCCAGAAAGTTGTCCTCCTAAGTCTAGAACTAGCACTTTGAGAGCATACCACAAAGATGGTGCTCCCGAAGTATGTCTTGAACCATTCGCAGGAGTCTCGCATGATCCTCTTATGACGTCGAGTACACAAGCATGTAGTTGATGAATACCACTACAAATCTTTCAAAGTATGGATGGAAGATCCGATTCATCAGTCTCATGAACACTACGGGGGCCTTCGTTATGTTGAATTGAATCACCAAGTACTCATAGTGACCGTAGCAGTATCTGATGGTCATCTTCGGTATATCCTCGTCCCGTACACATTACTGGTGATAACCTGATCGATGGTCAACCATTAAGATCCATTTTACCCCTATCAGTTGGTCGAAGAGGTTGTGGATTCTCAACAGTGGGTAATTATTCTTCATCATAGCCTTGTTCAGGCGTCGGTAATCGACGCACAGCTTCAGACTCTCATCTACCTTCTTGGCAAACAAGACTAGGGCCTCCCAGGGTGAAACGCTGGGTCTTACGAAACCCTTACTCTGCAATTCCTCCAAATGCACCCTCATCTTGGGAATCTCTGCGTGATACTTTTGATACACTGATGAGGAAATCGGTGTCGTCCTGGGGTGTTTGTCGATGCAGAAGTCGATTTACCGGACGGGAGGTAACCCTGGAACATCTTAAGAAAAGACGTCCTCATACTGCGCCACTACATCTGGGAACTGGGAGATCACAACATCCACTGAACCGAGGGAAAGGCTAGCCAACTCATGAGAGATTGGTTGCACCCTCCTATGCCTAATCCCATTATGCACTACCTGGGTTTCCCTTTCTCCATAAAAGGAAAACCACATTCCATCACGGCAGACAAACAACACTCTTCACCTAAAACAGTCAATCTGGGCATGGACCGAAGATAACCAATCCATACTGATAATGACGTCCTAAGGCCTCGACTCTACCACCAAGAGGTTCCAACCAAAACTATCACCTCCAGGGGTAAGATCACACTATCTACAAAGGTTCGTGATCATTGAGTATCCTCCCGTAGGTGTCTCCAAGTGTAAGAATAGTGTCAACAGTACTAACAGAATCTCGATGTTTTGTACAAGACATGTGGCTATGAAGGAATGAATGCCACCTATTTCTATATGTATGGTAGATAAGGTATACAAGACACAAATCGTACATCAAATCATCCCTGGAGCCCCTCAGTCGTATGCATCGACTTTATGCAGTTGTCCCTGTCCCTATCCCTCAGCTCCCTGGGCCTGGTGTGGACCTCCTATAGTGGTGGTGGAAGTACGACAAAGCATCTGCCACCACCCACAACTCTCCCTGCTCCTCTTCCACGTCCACCACCTGGAGGGTCTTTATGCTTCACTCTCTGCCTCTTCCTCGGTGGTCTATCCACTGCTTCCCTGTCAGCAGCTCGACGGGTCAGACAATATCCAGTGAGATGTACCCTACCATCATACACATAACATTGCTTCTCCCTAGGATAACTAAATCTAGCTTGAGAGTCGTGGACTGTCGATCCTCTGTCCTATGTCCTCCGATGACGTTTCCCATGTCCAGATCCCTGTGCCTGACATCAGCTCCCTGCTGTCGGGGTCTCTACACCTGTGTGCCTGCTGGTGAATGCTGTCGGTTGTCTCTGCTCCGCCAAGAAGCTCTTTATCACCACGGCTGGCTCGAGTTTTCCAGCATAAGTCAATATGAATATAGGCCCACCACTAGATTGGATGTCCCTTCGTAGACCTCGATCGAAGGTCTGATCTCTAAAGTAATGATCCCTAACCATATTCATTAAGTACCCGGCGAGGTTGGTGGACCTCGATGAATAGTCAGCTACTGTCAGACTTCCCTTTTGAAGCTGAAGAATCTCCTAGATGCACACATGTCTCAACATAACTGGAGAGAACCCCTCCCTGAAGATTCTCTCAAACTCCATCCATGAATGATTCTTCTCATCATGAGTCTGTGAGGTTAGACTCCACCATCATCCCACCAAACCCTAATGAAGGCTCGCTCCTAGGATCCCCATCTGGTCCGTCGGTGTCCTCACTAGACGGAAATCTCGGGTCACTGTCTCAAGCCAATCCTCAGCCACTTGAGTGCCAGGCTCGCCTCAAAACCTGAGGGGTATCTGTCTTTAGAACACCTGGAGAGAACTATGTTTGTGCCCCTCTTCGGTCGGTACTACAAGTACCACGGGCTCCTCCACTGCTTGTGTAAATGCAGGTGCACTACCTGGTGGCAACGACTTGCGAACTGGTCCCTATATTGAAGCATCGTCACTGAGGGGGTCATCCTCGTGATCGTGCTGATAAAAACTAGAGGGTATGCGTTGCAGAGGCATCCTGTAGTGAAACAAGATGTACCATGGTCAATGAGTATATCTGGATAGCTGACACAAAGGATATTGAAAATAAAAACCATTCATATATGATGCATGTACCATTATTTTATTTCCCCGAAACCATTGTTTTCGTGTACAGAGTCGAAAAGCAGGTTATCTCAGTCCTTGTGTATGGATACTTCGGCCACCTCACCAACACTAGAGTCTCTGGCCTGAAGGTCGTGCTCGAAATACTTAACACAGTTTCCCCAAACCCATCTCATAGACTCTTGGTCTTAAGGTAGAACCGACCACCACTAATACCACTTTGTCATGACCCATCCTAGTTGGGCCTGCACTGTGACACCCGAAGCCCCCCTCCAATAGGCCTGGGGATGGTGACTAGCACCGAGTAGGCATATTACTAACATGGGAGGCATTTCCTAAGTACCTACACACACACACACAAATATCCAATCCCATAGATGATGAAATGTAAAAAAACCCTAAGGAACAAAATGAATGCATACACTAAACCCAACCAACAGAGTACAATGGAAAGCAAAGTACTGAAAGTAAACTGGGCCAGAATACAAGCCCACCAAAACAAGAGTATGAAAACATAAAATTCCAACCTGTAAATACAAAAGTTACTAGGACTGCTGCTCGTAGCTGTTTGAATGCCTCGACCTGTAGGGAACTCAGAAAGCTCGGTCCTCTCTTGGTTCACCCTGGACTCTGTCAAAAGGCTGCTCGTCTGAACAAGAAACGACACATGCGGGCAAAGCCCATGCAGGGGTGAGTATAACAATACTCAGTAGAGGACACCGAAAACCACAAAGTAGTACAAAAATTAAAGGTACAGTCAGATATATAAAACATATGTCTAGAAAACATATAGCAAGGGAAACAAAAACCAGATATACTCAAACCCATACCTTCGGTATAGAGACAAGTCGCACAACCTCATACCCCCGTTAAGGATTCGGTTCGAAGATTTCCGTGAAGCAATCATTCTAGGAGAACACACTCCATGAATCTTATAGCTCTGATGATTTATATATGATAGGTATTATTCATTGAGAAATGTCATGAGAGATAGTTACACTCATTATGGGAGACACACTCTCGAGTGGGAAGATTACGATAGATAGATGCACTCATTACGGGAGACACACTCCTATGTGGGAAAGATCACGATACACAGATGAGGATCAATGCCGGGGCTATGGAGGATTCTGCCACTCATCCGGTACTCACCTGATCTGTAGAGGATCGATGCCCAGTGGAGTTGGTCACTTCGATGCCTGACTCTACCTAGGGTAAAGTATGGATAGAGGATCTTGATCCATGCCTCTCGGATGGATGCCTGACTCTATCACAGAAAGTCCTACTGAAGGGATCATACTCTTGTACGAGGAGATGATGACTGACATTCAAGGGAACAAGAAGAAGGTAACTAACCCAAATGAAACATTTCTAAGATACATTGGACAAGAGGAAGATGCAATTTTCCAAAAAGTATGTTGCATGTAGAAAAGTTACACGCTGTGTCGTCAGACCCCTGGTACTGCCCATGTACAATGGCCTATTTCATGAGTCGAGTCATGTAGAAAATTTGTTACACGGCATGTAGTTCTGTGTATAATCCATGTCCGAGTTCCTGAGGACAGCTTCGTGTATGCTGGCCATGTGCCCATACACGGTCCTCAACCCATGTACGCCAACCCGTGTAATCGGTGCACGGGGTGACCTGCGCTACTGGCCTCGCCTGTCCGTGTGATGGAGTACATGGTCGTGTACTCCGTCCCATGTCAGTGTACCCCCTGGATGCAAGCTGATTCCTGCGTAGCCTCCTATGCCATGATGTACACGCCATGTTCTTAAGCCTTGTAGATCGTCCCATGTCTGTGTACTTCCCAAAATAGTTGTCGAGCTTCGGGGAAAGTCCAACACGTCGTGTGACTAGGTTCACACGATGTGTGATTCCTCTTTTACACTTGAAACCCTAGATATTGATGTTATTACTACATGGAATGTTCTTCAGAAGTACATGCAATGTATTCTGGAAATTTCCAGAAATGCAGTCCTCTGCTACCACGCTTCTAGTGATTCCTTTTCCGTCGATCCGGTCATCCGATTTCCCTAGACTGCCTGGGGTTTGGTCTCCCTGACACCACGAGGCAGCTTCCAATGTTTTCGGACCTCATATCAACTCTGAAAACATGTTTTGATCTTCCCATGAGAATAACTCTTGATGAACGACATCTTTTGATCCGAGATGATTCACCTTCCGTCATGGCTGTCGCACCTCCATAGGATCGTTACGATATCGGATCACTATTTTGGGATTGTTGCATTGCAAGATGCATGTCCAATGATAAATTGTTCGTCACCCCAAGAAGAACGCAAAGACTGTGGAGAACGCGTGAGAAGAAAAAGGGCAAGGGAAACTAATCGATCAAATTGAAGAATGAACCTCCATCGTCATTCGTCATGGCGTTGATTCTCTCCCGTTAATAGGCTTAAACGGAGTAGAAATCAAAAAATATAATCATCGTGGATTAATTCCCCATAATCATCCCTATGAAATCCCTCCCACAAGAAGATAAGAATCTGCAGATCAACATGTTCTTTGTTGTTCCGCGTTCATTGTTTAAATTCTAAAATGAGGAAAGAGGAAAAAAAGAACAACCCCTACCTTTAAGAACAGATCGATCGTTGATAAAAGGGTCACGCTGGTGTCATCGTCGAGATTCTACATCTTCATTGGCGCAGTGATTCTCAACTTCGATCTGTCGTTGTTTTTCGATGAGAGTTTTCTCCAACGTTTTTTGGATTCTCCAGAGATTATTCACAATCTTCACTAATGAAAAAAAATTCAATTATCCTAATAAAAGGGAAACGTATTTGACATCCCATCATGATACGACATTAATGAGTCAATATTACTATTTCAGAGTCATTATGAAATGACATTAATGATTAGAAAAGTTCCCCATCCCTTCACTGTAGTGGATACTTCCAAAAAGAAAAAAAATAAACTTTTTTAATTTAATTTAATCTATTTTTATGTAAAAAGTTTGAAAATTAACTTTTTTCATCGACTTGTGAAGGTTGAGGTTAGGCCCGTTCATAGGTAAAGTCATCATCCCAAACGCAATGGTGCCCTTAGATTTTTAATCCGGGCATCTGTTTGGAAACTGCAATAGCCGCACACAAGTGTCGACTCACATAACATAAAAAAAGTTCAAACCACCATTCTAGGCTCATTGCACCTCATAATGATGTGTCTTCTTCGTGATCGATCTCAAATTGATTCCATATAATATTTAAAAATGATATATGGAGAATTCAAGAATTTATATTATTAAAATTAATCATGAACCTCCCCTTAATATTTTTTTTATATTGTCATTACAGACCACCCATTGAGGGTGTTTTCTATATAATACATCTTCGATCACCCCTTAATGATGTTCTCTAGTTATAAAAAATGCATCCCCCAGGATGTTTTCTAATTAAACATGAATACAAACATATACCATTAACAGAGGTGGCCATCTTCCTGACGCATTATGCAAGCGACGATCATACTTCCATGAGAATTTCACAACTCAACACTGATTAATAAGCATAAATCCAATTTCTGGGTTGGAAATTGAAATGTGTGATCATCACTACCCATTACCTATTATTCCCGGAAAAAAGAGTCAACAAATTAATAGGGTTTCCAATTAGGTCCCCTGGATATGATCACATCCAAGACACCTCATAAGGTTCCTTAAATATAAAACTCATTTCTTGGTTCAACACTCATCACTAGTAGGTCTTAACATCCTTCAATATCGTTGAGGTATCATTGAGGCCTCACTAGACTCATAGGAAGATCTCTTGATAGAGTTGTACTTATGGATATCCCCCATTCCAAGTCACTCTAGATTGTCCTGAACACTGAACCAATCCACCAGTCCCTCCAGGGTCTACACACCAATGTCACCTTGTATCTCAATGGTAGGAACTCCCTATAGTAATCTCACATTCCCAATGGATTATGGGAATATCATAGGTCTCACATGGCCAACACCTAGTAAATTCATCCAAGTACATCAGTCACAACTACCTAGAAGTATTTAAGGAATCTTACAACAAAATATACTGCATCATGTTTATTAAATAACATCTACTGTACACCTATTGGGGTTCATATGTCACATAAAATATCATAATAATAAATCCATCAACCATCGATGGTCGAGGTGAAATACCCAGTTCTCAAAGATATTTGGTGCCTTGGTACTTTTTGTATCACATTTATGCAAAATTTTTTCAAGGAAAACACATATTAATTTATCATTTTAGATAATTTAATTAGGTAATTTATTTAACACAATTGGTCAAATTTCATCAATGTGAAACTTCTTGCAACAAGTACCATAAATTATGTTATAATATAATAAAATAGTTATTCAACACCACCTATCAAATTTCAAGACCCCCCCCCCCCCCCCCTTCAATTTCCAGTATCTCTACATAGACTCTCTATGCTAATCCACACCTATGATGGGAATATACTACAACTTGAGCTTCAACCACCTCCACATCACTAAAACCTCAACCCACCACAATTAGAGGGTCTATTAGACACACCCATCACTAATCCAAAAATATATATAACCATGAGTACATATTCATTCAAAAAAATAAATTAATTTAAAAAAATAATATTAACACAACTTAAGTAACACACCTCATAAAAATGGGACATATAGGCATACTAAAAATGTCATGGGACAACCTCATTTATTAATTCATAAAATCCCCTTAATATCATCTAGATTTCATCAGGATTTGGTAGAATCATAAAAGAACAATAGATTTTCAAAAATGGAAATTAGAAATGGATAGGTGATGAAATCCAAGGAGGTATGTGGTAGGGAAAAATTACCTTAAACATCACCAAATCTCCAGAAAAACCAACCCTTATTCAAGAGAGACATGGATAATGGAGGGGGATGGAATCCTGTTTTATGTGACAAAAGATGGGAAAAGGATGGAGTTTTCTTTCTTTATTTTTTTAGTTGTAATTAAGTCATTTATAACACTCTTAAACCCCCCCATAGACAGTATAAGTCCATAAATTATCTAGGAAACACTTGCCAAATTTAGGTGGCTCGATGTAGCCACAAACTAACGACTAGGAGCTAGATATTGTCTAATTGAAGTCCTACCTCCCAAGGCCATTTCTATCATTCTCATAATCCTTCCTAACACCAAAATGATGTCATTTTACATAAAAAAATCGCATATTTAGTAGGTTATCACTATAAGAATACTCTTCGGAATCCCTATTCAAAATTCAACCTCCAATTGTAATCATTTACAATTACCTTTCTTAACATGACATTAATACAAACATAGGATCTTATAACATACCTAAAATAATTCTTCTCATGCAAAATAATTGACAGGGGGCATCATATCATACCACACAATCTACATTGGTCATCACTTCAAATCCAAAAGTTTCATATTCTATACCTAAATTCCAAATATCCCTACAAAGCATAACTAAATCTTATGATTCTCTAAATAATGAAAAATTATCCACTATGAAAATTAATTACTAAACACTAAAAGGGAGATCTCATAAATCTTTATATCCTAAGACATCGAAGGTACATTTATCAAATTCTTCATCAATCTCATGGTTCTCTCCACCATATAACCATGATAGAAGAGTCTAATTTTGAGATACAGTTCCCTCAACCATTGTAATTTCCCATTCCAATAGTATCATTGAATTATAGAAATTACTCTAAGGAAGTTTGTAATACCTAAAAAAGCATAATTTAAAATAAAAATCTAACAATAGTGAAACTTCATGTAATAAATTATAAACTTAATGAACATGTCATTACCATCTTCACATAAGCCAAAATATTGTCAGTCTCTCTCAAAGGCTCTAAATAATCCTAGAATAGCACATTCATGTCTTAAAAAACTCAATTGGACTGGTTTACATCCATCCTTGTATGATTATATAAAAACCAACAAGTTGTATCATCAGAAAAAAGATTCCACAAAAAATGAATGGTTTCTTAGACCAACGTGCTACCGATGCACCCAATCATGATTTCTCAAATCTAAAATTGATACCTTAATCATCGTAACACACTCACGAAATCCCATGTTAGACTCTCTGTCAAATTCACAAGATTAATCATCGACTTGCAAATGCTACCCTCATACTCCAACATGAGTTGAAATGAATTTAAGATCCAACACATTCGAGATAACATAAA
Organism: Viscum album; assembly: GCA_963277665.1. Classification (NCBI taxonomy): domain Eukaryota; kingdom Viridiplantae; phylum Streptophyta; class Magnoliopsida; order Santalales; family Viscaceae; genus Viscum; species Viscum album. Next base: position 1,569,283,655 of record OY728143.1, read on the forward strand.
ACATCATCTGTATTAATCCCACACATAGACTCCAAATACTATCACATCAAACTCATAAATGAAATTCATTTAGAAATCCGACTAAATTAGGACCAATTTATTCCCTACAATCCATGATTGAATATCGACTACTGAACAACGGATCTAACGAAACAACAACCTGACATTCAAGGGGGTGATATCACCTATAACTGATAGGTTTTTCCCCACCATAGGTGTGTCATATTCATCACTCCACTATATTAAACCCTAATATCCATAACTCATGTATATTCTTTCACAAAACATAATATTCAGAAATGGAAAAAATTAGTCATACCACTTGTATATAAATCAACACCACTTCAATATATATTCTAGGATCACTTAAATGTTACACTTAGAATCAGTCCAAGACTTAATTATAATAGGGTTCACAACCTACAATGGTTCAAGGCTCACTCCCCACTATCAGGATTCTATCGTACCACTACTCAAGTGGCATCCTAAATTGTTCTTAAATCAACACACATGTGTCACTAATCCTGATCAACACCCATCACCATCAACCACTAATATCACATCATTAACGGTGTAATTTTCATTACAAGGGAAAATTTTCAATTATTATTGAATTTACATACTACTGGGACCACAAGTAATTCACTAAATTATATTATTACTCAGCCTTCATAGGACTACTCATCGATTGACAGTTCAGTAGCTCATCATGTACCCATTTCATTATACAGAGACCCACTCCAAATAAAATGGCATATACTATTGTTATAAAAAATTTTAAAACCCATAAAAAACACCCATGTGTTGCATCACATCAAAACTAGGCATTAAAATCAAACCCCTAACCATTCTCATGCACATTCCAGCCTCATCTAGCCAAATATCCATTAGAAGTCCACTTTTAGATAAATAACTGATGATAATACATGATTAATTACATTCCTAGACACCATCCATCACCATACTAAACTATCTACCCTTGCTTACACAACACTTATAAATCATGTCCGGAATTAATGGTCTAGGAATTCGAACAACCCTACCCTTCAAAACGATCCTAAAACCATATCTTTAACAGTAAATGTTATATTCCCCTGAAACACCAAGGCATCACCCTAATTATAATATATACTTAGGATCCCCTAACAGTGACCAATATAAAACTGAAACACCTACCATGGCCTCAGTCTCTAACACAACTCTTGGGTTTCCCACATACACATTACAAGGAACCGACTCTCTAAAATCACGAGTACTATATCAAAAGTAATTAGGTCTCATAAATAACAATAATTATGACCTCACATAATGGAAACAACCTATGAAGAATCATTCTAACAATAGCATCGAATGTCTCATGGAATAATAGATGTTAACTTTCCCAATATGGGGTTCAATATCCATATATTTGCATCACATCCCAAAATCACCACCGACTCCTAGGGAACCCATGTTCTCTAAGAATATTCTCAAAAAAATTCACCCCTTGAGGATCAAGTTCCATCAACATACAAACAATATACTTATATCACTCAATAAAGAATGATATCTAATGAATCTAATCCATATAGTTTGGTTAATTGGAATTTCATTCCAAGATGTAGAGGAAAAAAAGTAGATAGGATTTTACTTAACCATTAAGTTACCTAACATATATAGTAAGGAAACCCAAGGTGTGTAGCATTAGGTAATCTATTTCTCTGGCTATCTTACTAGGGACATTGCTCCAATATTCACAAGGTACTGCATTTTCACCCTCATCATTGAGCATCTCTCCATTGATCTACATGACCTTCCATCATACAATATTATATATTTATTGGTCCATCTTAGTATGATACCACTAATAAATTATATGGAAAACTTATGTACGAACTTATTTTTGACACATTAAATGACTATGACTTTATTGTCATTAATATAAATCTCAATAGTAGGCATACATGTCATGCGATTCCCTATGTACTAAGAATGATGTATACATGTGACTCTATCATCTATAGGCCAAGATATTGAATATAATTACTATTTTATTTCCAACAACTAAGAGAGGAAAATAAAACAGTAAATCCTAAATTTGAAACATCATGTGAATCAAACAATGTAAAATCAATCTACCATATCCTAAAAAATCCTTAAAATAAATGTCAATCCCTTAGTAAAGTTGATTACTTTTATGGAAGTGTATTCATGACACACCAGACCTATATCAATAATCAGATCCAAAAAATTTGAATATCTCATAAAAATCATCCCTAAATAGTAAAATAAATAATTAAATATTCATATATCACTTTTTAATTAATCATATTGACTTACTATGAATTGTAGTTGGACCAGTAGCGTTATACAACCTTCACCCCCCTCCCCCCCTTCCCCCATATATGCCAGAGGCTGGTAACTAGCATTAGGGGTCTAGGGTGGTGCTATTAAAAGGGAATTTTATTTTACCAGGTTAGTATGCCAATATGGGAGTGAATTACCCTTTTAAAAATTAAAAAAAATGAAAAAATAAAATTTAAAACTAAATTAAATTGACAAGATAAATCAAAAATTAGAATACATATTATAAAGTTACATTCTCTATAAATTAGATTTATATTCATCATAAAATGGGAATATCAAATTTTGGATATTATTCATATCATGTTGCATTCATAGTGAAAAATAATATTTGATATAGTAAATAAAAGAAGAATAAAACAAGTATTGAAAAAGGAGTTTGGATATAGGTCGATATGATCCCTTGTCTCTCCTACCCTCAGGTTAAAAGGTTTATAATATTTCTACCATGATCTTAGTAGTCACTTAGAATCTCATCCCTCGCTATTATGGTTAGGGTAACCTACTTGAAACTAAAAGATAATCAAGTAACCCATCCCTTACTATTGTGGTAGTGATCACAAAGAAAATAGGTTATGAGAAGATGATGGTTTACTTTGATGCAAACCCCTTTCAAATTTAACATATAATATATCATATGGATATGTAAAAATGAGATGATAAAATAGGTAGATGAATATAGATATTATACTATGCAATTAATGAATAATTTTATATGACACTTGAGAGATATTTGAGAATGGAGAGAAATCACAGTTGCTTCATCATTGGAGTTCCATTGCTTTAATTTAGTGATCGGTATTCATCCAATCCTACTAGGTACCCTATTTATAGACGGAAATATGATAAGGAATATTCAAAATCAATTTTTTAATTTAATCCATGTCAAAAACCAATAAAAATATGTAGGTTCTACCAATAATTAAAGCTTTTACTTGTAGTTTAAACACCATCAGATAGTTAGTGTAGCTCACCAGCTGGTCGATGGGATCCCTAGAGCTTGACCCTGCTTCCTAGAATTCACCAAGTATTCTCTTTTATTTATCATCTTTCCAGTGGATCTTTTTTATATTTACTGGTTCTGACTACTTTCTCAAGATGGTCGGTGTGAAACAAATGGTTTTCCATTGGGTCAGTGGTAGAGCAGGTATTTCTATCCATATATTATGGGGTAACTGGTGTAGCTGACTATTTCTTAAAATCCATTAAAGTTCAACCATAATTTTACCAAATTAATCCATTTGAATTTACGGAATTTCGTCTTGAGAAAATTACATTTATCAATACATCAAAAATAAATTCAATGTCCTTCAAAAATTATTCATTTAATTACTCAAAGATTAACATGATCTTCCATGAATTCAAACAAATAATTTATACTATTCATTATAATTTAAATATAATATTAAATAAAATTACCTTATATCCAATCAAATGAGACTATTTGAAACATAATTGAGTGTTTTGTTTTCATTAAATCACTTGAGAGAGATAGATATGTGCAATAATGTCCCCATTTTTTGTGATCATAATCATTTGAAATAAAATAACATATCAAGGGTAAATAAGAATAAATATTTCAAAATTATATCTCTATTTGGGATTATAAAAAATGTAAACAATAATAAATATAGAATACATAAAATATATAGGTCAAAAGTTTTTAAAAAATAAAATTTAATAAAAAATACCCATATACATGATTTTTACAAATAATTCAAAATGGATAAATAAAAAAATAATATTGAATCTCATAGTCTTAAAAATGAGGATATTATTTAAATTCAATGAGGGTGTGAATTGTTTTCAAAAAAAATTGAGATTAAATAATAATATCAAAATAAAACATAAGATTACAATGAAATCTGAAAAGAGAAAAAAGAAATTAGAAAAATAAAATTAAACGATAAACAAGAAAAAGGAAATAAAAATAAAAAACAAGAAATAATAGAAATCAAATTCTAAGATGAAAATAAATTTTTTAAACCAACAAATATCTATTTGAAAATAAGACATTCAATATGAAGAAATACATTTACTTCAATTTTCATTTTATGTATGAGCATGAATATTGACAGAAATATATAAGAAAGGAGGAGATTAAATAAGGTATATAAATACATTAAAAATAATAGATAAGAGATAAGGGTGAATTTGAAACCAATAACCTTTCCCTTATGTTAAATATATTGATGTAATTATTCATCATATTGATAACATTTTTGACTCCCCATTGATTGATTTATTGTAAATGGAAATGAAAAAATCATCATGATAGAATTTTAGGCACACCTATTACTAAATAGGTAATTTTAAAACATATATCAGTAATTCAAATACTAAAAAATTTATCAATGACATTTGGGGTTAACAAATAAACAAATTAATAAAAATTATCAAGTATAATTCAATTATATATCTAATTTAAAAATATAGAAAAATCTATTTTTAATGAAAATAATTTTCAATATAAAAAAATTATTGAATATATTTTTAAAATGGGTACTCCACCTCTGCAAAAAAATTTAAATAGAGGGGTCTTGAAATGATTGGAATTATTCTTAAGGAAATAAATCTTGAAACCATTTAATAAGATAAAACAATAAAATACATTCTATGGGATTAAATAGAGCAAATGATATAATAATAAATCACATGGTATATGTTACTCTGAAAAATTATGATATTTTATATAGACTATAAAAATTAAATGATAGAAATATATTATATAGAATAAGTTATAAATGGAGTTAAGAAGTTATTTTGAGATTACTCCCCAACATAAAATATTTTTTGTTGATCAATCAATTGAAATAATGAAAATAGAAAGAAAGAATTTAATCTTAAATCGAAAATACTAAAAATAAATTAGTGTTGATTGATCCAACTGATGACAACACAATATATGACTTGACTATGAAAATTGATTGCACTTTCTTGGATAATTTCTAATTTCATTGTCTTTTGGTATCCGTGGGAACATGAGACTTGAAATATTAGGTAATAATGATTTAGGGACCCGAATATATTTAGTATGACATTTTCTATTAGAAACATGAGAATAAAGTTAAATATTTTTAATTATTCCATATTTTTTATTTTTTAATCATAATCAAAAATTAGAACTCAAAATTTCTAAATATTTGAAAAAATTGTGAACATCCCTCCAAAAAGATTTTCATATAAATTTATTATAATGTGAATGAAAATTTCTAAAATTAATTTTTATATGACATTTCGAACCGAAACCCATATTAAAATTAGTGAAATAGACTAATAAGTAGGCACCATCATAGTTAAACGTTCAGTTAGAAATGGATAATATTAAAAAAACATTTGGGTTGAATATTAATTTGTTTCCTAGGTAATGAAAAAAATATGAGGTGGGAATTTCCATTTTAAAAAATTAAAATAAAATTAATAAGAAAATTAAAAACATAAAAAATTGATAACACAAATTTATAATTTTGATATGTATTATAAAGTTAATTTACATATAATGTATCAAAGTACATAGTGCAGAAATGGAAATATCAAATTTATGGAATTATGTGTATCAAATTTGATACATAGTGAAAAATAAATAATGGATTCAAAAAATTAAAGAATAAAAAAGTATAGTTTGATAAAGTAGTGTAAAAAAAGGTTGATGTGAGCCCCTTTTTATCCTCCTATTATTTTGATAGGTTTTTTTATTTATCACATTATATTAATAGTATCAAAGTAACCCTTCCCATGATATTATGGTTGTGAGAAACCCCTTGACCATCATCAAAACTCAAGGAAATCATCCCTCACTTTTTTGGTAGTGAGAACATTTTGAAGAAATAGATGTGAATAAAACGATTTTTTATGATTAAAATCAACTACATGGTTTCTCCTTAATCTCTCAAATAGTTTATTAATATTTATATTATAGATAGACATATTAAAAATGATTATAATCTAAAATATTTTTTAGGAGTCTTAGATGGTTCTTGAGAGAATGTTGAGATTTGGGATAAATATCTATAGATTCAGTGTTGGTATAATAGTACTTTGATTGAATGACTGGTATTCTTACAGGCCTCTATAAGACTCAATTTATTTCCAGTAATATAAAAATGAAAATTATGGAATCAATTTTAGTAATTAAGACACATTAAAATCCAATTAATAGTAATGGGTTCTACTAAAAATTGAAACTCAAAATTTATTTTTGATCACTTCTTGATACTTGGTGCACCTCACCAGCTGATTAGTGGGGTTCTTAGAGCTCAACTCTTCATTATAGATCTCATTGTGTAGTCAATCACTCAATGCTAATTTTTTTTATTATAAAAGGAAAATACCACAATAAAAAAGACTGTGGGATGGACATAAAAAATATGTTTAAGACTGCCTAAAATAATGGAGGCTAATATGGTCTCCCTTAATCAGGTTCACCACTTCTGGATTCTTTTGAAGAGAAAAAGAAAAATAGAAAATGTTAGTACCCTGATCACCCTTCTTCATGGATTCCAAATAATATTCTACTTGGTTGCATTCACTCTATCTATGAATAAACTGTATATGGTTGTAGTTGAGGTTTCCTCTAAACATCCTTATAATATATGAAATTGACCATGGATGGGAAATCATTCCATTAATTGAGTCCCAGATGATCATTTAATCAATTACAAATTGAATAAGAGATAAATTATACTGATCACACAATATGATAGTTTTATGCAGAGTCTTGGCCTCTTCTTGCGTAGAACATCAACTCCAATAAAATGTAGTGAAAGAGAGAAGGATGTTTCCACTACCATCATGCATAACACCAACACCTCAAATGATTCTCCCAATGCATAAACAATAAAAGTTATGTATCAAACCCATGTTAGGAGGTAACAAGAAAATTCAATTCCCCCATATCACATGATCTAAATGAGTTAATAAACATCTATATATCTATATTGTCCTCAAGCAAGGAGTATCACTCAAAATTTTAGAGAACTAAACGTGGAAAATCAGAAAAAATCTTGTCTTCATTATAACACACATATTTGAGGAACGAATACACTAAAAACAATACTTGTTTCTTGTGTACCATATTCAAAAACACCCTGCACTATGAATCCTAGATCTGGAAATTTTTTCGGGCCTGCACCATTCAAAACATGAAACCAATTATCCAGAAAAAGAGTTTTATATGGATATGAGTGTAAGAAGATTGTGAATTCTCCAAACATACATCCAAATAGCCATGGACTATTCACTCTCAAAGAAGAGATAATTGGAATTATCCTATTTATTCAGAATACAATAGTGGAATTTATAAACCAGCTTAATGCCCCTTTTATTCACATTCTCATCAATGGGAATATCATTATTTTTAATCCTCCAAAAGAAGAAATTAAATTTTGTGGGGATACTTCTACATTAGACCATATAATTATGGATATAATTTCACCCCTGAGGAATTGACTTTTTTTAACTCTTTTGAGGAAAACTTACCAGAATTCATAGTAGTGAAGAAACACTTTACGAGATCTAGATTCAAAAAAATATAGTCAAAATCCATTATTCGAACCTCATCTTGAACATCACTGATAAAATCAGGAAAACTAATGGCTTCCCAGAAATAAATTGTGGGAACTCGATATCTTGGAATACCACTAACTGACCCTACCCAATTATGGTTACCAAAAGAAATATTTCCCCTCCATATAATTTATTGTGAATCTTGATGGATTATAGGTATAAAACCTCGGATTTAAGACTAGAAAGGTGATAATGGTTTACTGTGATCCATATTGTCTTATCCTTATAAGGATATAATTTTACCCCAATGAATGAGACCTTACACAGCCTCCCAATAATGTTTAGCAGTCATGTAGTGCACCATATCCCGTATATTTCTAACATTGATTCCACCCACATGAACTGCTCTAGCCAATCTATCCTATAAATACCAACAAAACATTCCCACAAGATGATCATCAAAAATAATGTTTTCCTGAATTTTTTCAATAGTACTAATAATACTCTTTGGAACATTGGTAGCACAAAACAAATGTATCAGGACAACCAACAACACACTATAGATTAAAGTAATCCTATGACCAAATGATAGATAATTGTTTTTACAGTCATAAAGATGGATCATGATTATGTTAACGATCCCATTGAAATATCTGATTTGGATAGATCTAGGGGAGATAAGAGATCCAAGATTGTCCAAGGGAATAGTTCCTTTTGTATGTTCTGTAATCTGGGATGGGATATGTCTTTCCTATCACCATATTAGTTTGAGATATACAAAATAATCTTTTTTCCTTGGTTATAATGTTCCCACTATAAAAAAGGTATTCATCCACAACCTTAATAAGACCACCACCCGATCTAACCCTAGAATTGATGAAAATATTATTATCATCTGAAAACATCGAGTGGGAGATTTATGGTAGGTTCATTATCCTTTGATAAGGAATAAGTTCACCCATTGATAGTTTTTTGTTATTAATATGGCTAAGAGTGTCATGAATGAGAATAAAGAGGGTCAGATAGATTGGGTCCCCTTGTCTGAGAACATGAGTAGTATTGAAAAAGCCAAGAGTTTTTCCTATGTATGAAACTCTCATCCTGAAGGAGCTAAAAAATCTAAACAGAATATCAATTACACTAGAAGATAATCATATACCTTTAACCACCCTAATGATAAACCCAAATTTCATTCCATGATAAGTACTATTCATATCAAGCATCAATTCCATATCTAAACAATGGAATTTGTTATTGATTTTTCGGTCACTCATGATCTAAGGCAACCTATCCCTGGATAGAACGACCTATAACAAAACCATGTTTCTATAATAAAATTCAATGAGAAATGAAACCTGATAGGTTTTTATTGATGATAATTGATATGATATTTTAATAGAAATTACACATACTCACTAGAATATAGTCATGAATGGAGGTAATATTTTTAACCTTGGAAAGAATAATCGGAGTAGTAGCACCCGCCACCCTGGGAATAAAACCACCTTGAATGAAATCATGAATGGTCAAAATAATCTCATCTTTAACCACCTCTCAGGACTCATATAAAATGACCCTAGAAAAACCTCAGTACTCGAAGCACTTTCTATGTTAATTTTCAACATAGCAACATGAATCTATTTCTCATCAGGAATAGACTCTATAAGATAATTTTCATGTTTAAACATAATATTCAAAATATCCTCAAACAAATCTTCATTCCCACTAGGATAACTATTCAACACATTCAAATTAAGTTCAACAAGTGAATTTTCAATGAAGGAAAAAGTGAAGAACCCAACCACATCCCTACCTCCCGAGAATGAACCATCATCAAGAATAATATTTGGCTTGGACATCCTCCTTTAATTTATACACACATTGGAAAAAAATTAATTTTTATCTCATTCAAAAATCCATTTTACTCTTGCTATTTTACTATTAATGAGAACCTATTTTAGAATAAGATCTTCCATAGCATTTTTCTCACCCTTATGGTCCTCAAAGATAAAAGAATCCCATTTTTCATCAAGGGATATTTCCATATTCTTAACCTCTTATTTTGGATATTCTAGGTCTTGATCAATGTGAGGAATATTTTTCTCCCATGTGTAAATCATGTGCTCAAGACATCTCAGTTTATTATGGATAGATACCCTAGAATAACCTTGAACAGTTTCCTCCCAATAGTCTTTCCAAATTTGGTGATAATCAAGAACATCATTCAAATAATCACAAAACCAAAAATGATCTCCCCCTACATGTCTAGGAGATAAGGATATAAAGAGATGAGAGTGGTCTGATAATCCAAAAAAATTATGATCCACATTCACAATAGAGAACTTAGAAACAACATGCACATTTTACAGACACTGATCAAGAAAAATCCAACAATGATTACTCCCCTTCCCATTATTTTACAATGTGAAACAATCCCCAGAGTATTCCATATTATGAAGACCCTTTCCTACTATGAACTGAACAAAACTCTTTCTAGCCATATGAAAAAACACAGCCCACCACCTCTTCTCACTTGGATCAGAAATAATGTTAAAGTATCTGCTAGAAATCTGGGGGAGATAATCTAGATAAAAACACAGAAATACCTCAAAAGAGTCCCCAATAGCATTGATAATAGAAATGGGTAGTCATTGTTTATTATTGGGTTGTCAATGGACCACTTGTAGTTTCACTGGTTTATTCAGCTTCCACTAGAGGACTTGTCAACCTCCACCAGGTAGCCACTGGTTTTATGGTAACACTAGTTCTTCTATCCATATGGAATCATTATCCTCTTTTATTACACCAAAATATTATAGGAAATATTTATATTTATATAAATTTAATTTCTTTGATAGCTTGGGATGCTCACAACCCCAAGTCTAAATGATTCATAACATACTATGTTGTTATAACCCTGATGATAAATTCCTAGAGTGAATTGGAATAACCACATTGTAATAATAAAATATTTTTAATGTTTTTGGATAATATTAATATATTGAAAAATACAAATTTATGTTTTAGTAAACTCTTTATATGTTTTGAAAATGTGTTTATTCTTAAAAATGAATTTTATCGATCTTTGTGAGAATATAATATAATTAATTTTGACTACATTTAGAAAATTTATTTAAGAAAATTAAATTTATTTTTTAAATCATCTAATAATAATTAACTCATGCTTAAATGTTTATATTTTTCTGAATTTAATGATTTTTATATGGAATGTGAAAAATGTAGACTTTTTAAATATTATCATTTCCTTTTCTTAAATTAATTTATTTAAAATTCTAGTTATATTGTTTTATAAAATTAAAGTTACAAATGATCAATTTTAATTTAAAAAATTTAATTAATCCCATTTTATTCCTAAATATTCATGATTTTGATATAAATTATTTTTTATGATTAAAATGCATTTTTCTCTATTTTGGATTGGTTTATTACATTTATATTAAAATTAAATTATGCCAATTTAATAGAATAAATCATGAAAAAAATTGATACAATATTTTTAATCATGTGTCTTTAATATTGTAAATAGTTTACCTTAATTTTTTTTATAGATAATAACATTGGTAAATATTTTTCACCTCTATAATGGTAAAATGGGTAAAATAGTGATAAAATAATGAGACAAGTTCTCAAACTAAATTGAATGCTTTACATTATTTAGCTATATTGGATTTAATCATTTATAGACATAACAAATTTTTATATATTTACTTTTGGTTCCATTCATCTTTTATAATAACATTTATATTACTTTAAGTAATGAAAATCCCAAAATGTCACTCCCCTACTTTCAATATATTTTTTATGTACACATAGGGATAAGAATTTTTAATGAACAAATATTAAAGTTTATTTTGAAAATGAGTATTTAATTTTTATTATGGATATTTTTTATTAAATGGTATAGGTACCCTAAATGCATACACCACACTAATATAATGCTTGAGCAAGATGTAGAAAATAAAGGTAAATGATATTCAAAACATAAAAATTAATATGTTTTGGATTAATTAGGGTGTCACATGAGTTTTATGGATAAAAATAATGAATAATTTATCATTACAGGGTTTATACTCAAACTTCGGTATTATCTTCATGTATTTTATGTGAATTTAAATGAATAGTTTAAAAATTGATATTAATGGTATTTTATGAAAAATATAATTATAATAAATTATATAAAAATAATAAATATACTTAATGAATAAAATTAGGAATATAAATTGTATAATATTTTCTCCCTTGTATATTAATGAGAAATATTTAACCTTATAAGTAAAATGATAACCCATTAACATTGAAAAAGTTGTTACTCTAGTTAATGTTAAAATTTGATAATAATGGAGTTATTCAAACAATTTGGTTTTAAATGGCCCCAAAAACTATCTAAATTTCATTGGATTATGATATTTAGACCCCATACTCTATTTATTTGTATTAATTTCAATTTTTAATTATTATAATTAGAAAATACCTTATTGATATTTACATATTTAAGTAATTCCCAGTGTGTCATTTTCCTAAATTATAAATGGAAACCACTTAAATCATTTCATTACACAATATTGAGCAATATAGTTCCATTTAAATCAACAAAATTTTCTTTTTAAAATTGCATATAAATTATTTATATGTGTTTCTATTCTTAAAATATAATTTCAACAGTTATTATGAAAAGATCTAAAGGGAGCCAACCAAAGAAGATGTAACCATTCGGCCCAACCCATTTCAAATTATTTAATCTTCTCCTCCTATAAACCTATGAAATTCATAAAAAAATAAAAAAATTAAGCATCATAACTATAATTAAACGTTATAATTATTATTTAACCCCAATTTCTACCCTATTTCCAAAGGAAATGGAAATGAAATTATCACTCATGCATATGTGTGGACTACCACCTTCATATATCGATACAATTCATTTTCTATCACAATAATACAGGGGAAGTTATTATGATGATTTTAATTTTTAAGTAAGATATTTATGACATATTTATTATTATGTAATAGTAATATTATATATAACTTATTACTTTTTAATCTGTTAGAAAATGATAATGTTAGTCGTGCATATGGGTTGACTACCACCTCTATGAAGCGATGTCATTATTTTTTCATTTCTATTTTACATGGATGGTAATATATATATACATATATATATATATTATGAATATGATATATATGATATAATTATTAGTATATAATTGTGAATTATTATTTATCTTTATTTCTCTCCATCCTTTGATGAGTGAAAATAGAATTCATGAATATGTATGGCCTACCATCTCCATTAACAATGTAATTCATTTTTCTATATATAAATTTTATGGATGATTATAAATACATATATATAGTGAATATATATGATATTTATATCATGATTAAAATTTTTGAGATAATGGAACCATGATTAAAGTTAAGAACCAGAAATGTAGACTTGAAAATTTCATGATAAATGAATAATTTTATACTTGGAAATGACCATAATAATAAGGACTTATTAATATATTAGGGTTGAAATATTATAAGTATATTTTGTATTAAATTATTTTTATATAAATTATTACATTATTTAATTTTATTAAATTTATATTTATTATATATTAGGTTATAGTTCCTTTTAAATAAAGTAAAACATGAGTTAAAGGGTTTATGATTCAATCACATTTTAATCAGTATTGTTTATACCTAAATCTACATTTAAGGAAAATATATAATATTTTTCTAAAAATATAAATATAATTTTATTCCCCTCTAATTAATTTGGGATAATATAATTCTTCTAGAAAATTCCATAATTAAAGTGTTGAATAAACAAAAATAACATTATTACGAAAAAGTAACATTAATTCACTCTTTGATTAGAAATTCATTTTCTTCCATATCCATATTTTCTGTAGTTTTTTGATGTATTTTTTTTAAATATATACAATTATTTTTTAAATACATATTTTCCCATGTTTTAGTTTCTATAAAAAATCAATGGAATATTCTTTTCATTTTATAAATTAGAAAGTTTCGAATTTTTCATAAAAATCTGAAAGAAATATTTATTATAACGTATAGACCCTGAATATAAATTCCCAACTTAATGACTATTAAATTATTTTAATCTTCCTTTACAATTTTGAAGGTTCATTTAAAAAAATAAAAATTCCTTAATATTTGTAAATTTTCATATTTTTAAATATGTGGTTTAAAAACAAAGGGTATTTTACTTTAGAAATATGCTAGTGATATTATATAGTAATTTTTCATCTTTGGTGATATACTTGGTGTAAATTATATTTCAATGATGATATCATTCTATGATAAAATCCTTTATCTAATATATTTTTTATGGCTATGGTGAAGAAATATCGATCAAACCCATTTTTTATTCTATGGTTTATGATGTTATGATTTTATTATGATCTTATGGCATAAATATAAATAGATTATGATTATATTAAGGGTGTTCCTATAATTATAATCTATCAAAATAATTGGGTAGGATAAATGTCTTATGTGCTCAAATGATATAAGGGAAGATGTCCCAATCCCAAAAAGGTGCATGGGAGGTTATCCCAAGCCCGTAAGAGGTTAAACTAGAGGTTATCCCAAGCTCCAAACAGGTACATGGGAAGTTACACAATACTAAATTCTCATGAATGTCTTGCAAAATATATTTGACACAATATTTCAATTATTCATATTATACCACACATTATTCCCCTTATTAATAAAATGATTTTATTCCAATGGTATATTCTCATGGATCGTGTTCTTTGATTTATTTATTAATCATGTCTTATGAACTACCATGATTGAGGCCATGACTTGTGCTTATGATCAAATAATTTATGGGTTATATTTTTGAAGTCTAAATCTTGTTCTCATATGCTTTATGCTCATTTTATGTTTATAATATCAATTCTATCTCTCTAGTTTACCCAAACTGAGCATATCATCTCATTTATTATTATGTTTTCTTTTCCCTCAGATTCGATGAAAATTTTTATGTATATTGTTTCAAAATAAATGTGTTAGTTATGATTTACATAATGGTACATCATGCATATAATTTATGTACATGTTTTCTATATATCCTAGATTCCAAAGGAGCCATACCTTCATGGTACTTGAATATATCTTAATATTATGTAATTATATTTCATATAATAACATGTAATATTTATGTATTAAAAGTATGGGTTGTTATTGTTGGTATAAGAGTAATAATTTTTTACCTTAGGAAACTATGATGAGAAAAAATAATTGAGAACCCTTTGGATAATCCTATGTATAAAATAACATAATTTGTTATGGTAATGAACAGGGTGGGTTTTTTTCTAAAACAACCTAGTTTTAATACTACAAGTGGATGTGGATTTCACGTATATGTATCTAGTGGTAATAACCCCAAAAGAGTTAGAAAATAATATCGCATCCCTCATTATAGTGCATGGTGAGAGTTCCGTTATTA
Organism: Viscum album; assembly: GCA_963277665.1. Lineage (NCBI taxonomy): Eukaryota > Viridiplantae > Streptophyta > Magnoliopsida > Santalales > Viscaceae > Viscum > Viscum album. Next base: position 1,569,298,989 of record OY728143.1, read on the forward strand.
AACAGCAGGTATGAAAATCTTGGTGGTATTCTTGGGTGGATTCATATTTAATTTACAACCCATTTATAAGGATTTGACTAAACAATGGTCATGGGTGTCCTAGATTAAATCTAATCCATCATATATTGAAAATAAGGTTCCCAAATTTAGATATCCTATGAATGATTTTTCATGATTATATAATAGACCACTATGATTCAATATATTTTATGTTGATTCTAACCAATTTTTTGGTAAGTGATTGATCATAGAAGGATAACGTTTAGGTAGTTTTAAGTATAAAAAGATTTTGAAGTACCATATTTGAGAATAGTTATACGAATTCATGTATTTTATGAAATGTATCATTAAATTTTAGTTAATATCCTCAATTATTTGTTGTTGAATTAGTAGTGAAACCATTAATGGTATGATGATCTCTTGTCAAGTCTAGGATTCTGAAATGATTGATGTTTGGTGGAATTTCACTCATGGAAATTTCATTATTCCTCTTTTAGTGAAATTTTATGTTATCTTAATCATAGATTGTATATCTATACACATCCCACATAAATGTTTTTTTGAATAGATGTGATGTTGGATATTTTAAACCAACTTATAATAACCTATAGCTGCACTAATAAATATGAACTTAAAATGGGAATTAATTACATTAAATACGTGTTTATAACTCTTAAAAAAGTGTGTTTATCATTGATGGTTGGGGAGAAACACTACATTAAAGATGTTCCTATTTAAATAGTGTTCAATGGAGTTTGTCTATTATAGTTTCCAATATTCGTCTTAATGGTGATGTTGATTTTTCAATATAACAGATTCATGTTGATACTTATATTTTAAATAATCTATATAGATTGTACTAGATTGAGTTGTAGGAATTGAAAAATCATATCCAGGTGAATCTTGAAATGGGATTCATTTAGCCCAATCCATCACCTTAGGGTGAAAATGTTCATTTTTAAAGAAGAAATATGGATTAATGTGGCTCTATATTGATTATTGAGAACATATAAAGACCATAATCAATAATACACATTATATACACCGTATAAATTATTTTTTTGATCAATTTAGAAAAATAAATTTTTTTCATGAATAATATATGATATGGATACAATCAGTTGAGTTTTAAAGGGAAATACATAACCAAGATATCCTTATATATGAAGTGTGGACACTATGAGATTATATTAATTCTATTTGGTCTTACTAATGCCTATGTTATCTGTATGGATTAAATGAATAGAGACATTAGATATAACCTATGTCATTTTATGGTAGTATTTATAAAATTAATTATTATATATTCAAAAATAAAATAAGAGAATGAAGGTCAATAGGGAATGGTACTAAAGAAACTAAGAAATGAAACGTTTTATTAAAAATTAACCAAGTGTGAATAATGAGTATAGAATGTTTCATTTTCAGGTCATATAATCTCATGATAGGTTGTAATAATTCATCCATCAAAGGTAAATGCTATTCAATGTTATCTGAGACCAATAATTTTGATTGAGATTCATAATTTTCTTTCATTAACTGGTTATTATCGATTATTTTTGGCTAATTTTTCATGTTCTCATTAAACACTAACCATGTTAACTTGGGTGGAATCCATTTTTAATTTTAAAAATAAAGATATGTAAAATTTCGTGGAACTAAAGAGAAGGTTATTCAATTCTCCTAGTCTCACATTACTTAAATGGGATAAGGGTTTGAAATATATGGTGATGCATCGAAGAAGGGAGTAGGATTAACCCTTATACATAATGATATGGTCAAGTCATATGCCTCATAACAATAGATTATTCATTAAAAAAATTTCCCAAATCCGTATTTTGAGTTAGTTGTGTCAATTTATTCAATATATATTTTTAGGAATTATCCTAATGGAGGAAAGTGAAATATATACATTGATCATAATGTTTTAACGTAAATATTTAATCCTTAAGAAAAAATATGTTCTATTGAAGACGATTTTAGTTTAATAATGTTTTCGACATCTCAATACATTAACATCGATGGAAATTTAAGGTAAAAGATGCTCTAAGTTGAAAATGGAAAGCCAAATTATCTTTGATGATGATAAAAAAATCCAATATTTATAGATTTTCAAAGTATGGATTTTGAAATAATTAAGGAAGGGGAAAAATATTATCTTTCTCAAATTAGAGTTCAACTATCTATTAGATTGAATATTTCAGTGTCACATAAAGAAGATGTATGGATAAAAAATAATGGGATAAATTCTCATAATTCAGCCTTGATTATGATGAAACAATAATGTTCTTAAACTGATTATGTGTCACATAAATTCCATAATTGTATACAAATTCATTTGATGAAGCTCTTAGTTGTTCATTATCTATTTATCCTAAAATTATTAATATTTGTAAATATCTAAAGGCTTATTTATAATTGGATGACATAGAAATACATATTGAGGAGTATTTATCTTGATCCCTACCATGTTGGTAAGATAATTTTAAGGGTCATAAGTCCAAGGAGATTCTATAACAATTTTCCATACCATTATGGAAAATGGGAATACAATACCTAATCTATCGTTATTGGACTCCCCAAAACATATAAACTACATAATAATATTTTTAATTGTATTTGATTGCATTAAAAATTAATGTCACTTTACTACTATCAAATAATTTTTCAAACTTGATCAAATTTCTGGAATATAAGTTAAGTAATTTGTAAAGTTTCATGGAGTAACATGTTCTATCGTAACTAATCAGTTATCCGAGCATTACCTCGATGTTTAAAAGAAATTCAGAATGATCAGGAATTCCATATATGTTTCTGCACTGCTTATCACACACTAATATATATCTAGTTTGAGAGAACCATTCAAAACATGGAGGATATACTGATGTCTTGTAAAATGGATTTAAAAGATGTTTGGGATAAAAAATTTCTTCTAGTTGAGTTTTCATCAAAATATAGTTCACAATTAAGAATCTTGATGGATCCTTATATATCCACCTATGCATAAAAGTGTAGAAATCTAATTTTGTAATGATGTTATAGAATTAAAACTATTGGGATGAGATATCGTTATGAAAATAGAAGATAAAGACAAATCCATAAAACATCACATCAAGTGATATCATAGTAAAAAAAGAAACTTTATACTAACAATCATCAATGAAAACTGGACTTTGATGTTTATGAGAAGGAATTATGATGAATTTTTCCATGGAATAAGGGAATGTGTTTGAAAAGTTAGGGAAATTTGGGCCCCAAGTATATTCTCCCAGTTATGCTTCTTGATTTAGTTGGGATGGTAGCTTCTCACATGATGCTTCCACCAAACCTCTCTAAACAACGTGAGGTGTTTCATGTATATCACCTAAGGAAGATCAAACAAGATTCGTAACATGTACTAACCTGAATGGTTGTACTGTTATAGAATGATATTTCCAATAAAGAAAACTCAGTAAAAATCTAGGATCATATAGATAAACCACAAATGAACATGATAGATTGCATAGTTAATGTTCTTAGGAAGAGATATAATCATTTTTTGTGATGGAATGAGGAAATTTTGAATCTTATATACATTTAAAGGGGTCAATAATATAAAACGCTATGATTTTATAAAATATTTCTAATTAATAAAATTAAATTTCTTTGATAAGTAGAGAAACACACAACCTGGAGTGTAAATGATCCATAATATAATATATCATTATAACATAGTTGTTACTTCGATGGAGTGAATAGGAATAACTATATTTATATATATGTGTGTGTGTTTTTTTAAAGAAAATATCTTAATATATAAGTATTTAATTTTTAGTAAAGTTATTATATGATATAAAAATACCTTTTTCCACAAAATGGTTTTTATTAATTTTTACAAGTAAATAATATAATAAATTTATTCCAATTATAGAAAATATATTTTAAAAAATGAAATCTAGTTTGTTCAATCAATGTATCAAAATTAATTTAAGGTGAAATTTTATGATTTTTCTAAATTGATAGATTTTTCTGTGAGTTGTAGAAGAAATATATTTTTCAAAGACTATCATTTATTTTCACTAAATAAAATTATTTAAATGTATAATTATATTTTATAATTAGTAATAATGTTTAGCATTATCAGTTTTATTTATGATAATCTAATTAATCCAATTTTAATTATTAATATTAATTATTTTAATATAAGTTGATTTTTATTCTTAAAATAAACTTTTTATAAAGCTATTTTTCATTAATTTTTACACATTTATATTAAAATTGATTTCTTATACCTTACCATATTGAATATTTAAAAAATTACATCATATTTGGATATAGTTGTTTCAATTTTTTTCAATAGTTACCTTCAATGTTTTTATCATTATAAATAGTTCTTGAGGAAAATATTTTTCACCTAGGTAAGTGTAAAATGTCTAAAACATGGTTAAAACTATAGAAAAATGTCTCAGAATCAACCCAAATTTTATCTTTATTTTATTATGTTTGACTAATTCAGATATATACAATATAAATTTTAATATAAGGAATTTTTTCCATTTCTCTTTGATGATGAAATTTATATTATTTTAAGTAATGAAAATTTCAAAATGTCTCCCTCTAATACCTCAACATATTGAATATTTAAAAATGGAAATAAAATTTGAAAATATTTGATTCAATTTATTTCAATAGTTACCTTTAATTTTTTGATCATTATAAATAGTTCTTGTGGTTAATATTTGTCACCTCGGTAAGGGTAAAATGTGTAAAATAGGGTTAAAACAATAGGACAATGTATATAAATCAACTCAAATATTAACAATATTTCATTATGTGTGACTAATTCTGATATATACTATATAAATTTTAATATAAGTAATTTTGATTCCATTTATCTTAGATAATGACATTTATATTTTTTTAAGTAATGAAAATTTCAAAATTTCACCCTCTTGCATTTAATTTGTTTGATATGTTCCCACAAGGAAAATAATAAGATATAAATTAATATAAAAGTTTATTTTTATCACTATTAATTTTTTTTATTATGTAAATTTCTTTTCAATTTTTTTAAATGGTGTATTTCTATAATATTCTTACAAAAAACATTCACATTTCTTGTGATTGTAGTAGAAAAATAAAAAATTAATATTTAAAATATCAAAACTAGTATATTTTGGATGGATTATTAAATGAAACTAATTTTATAGTAAATTATAATGTTTAGTTGGTGTTTTAAGATTTTAAATTAAAAATAATTTTTTATATTGATGCCTTTAAAATCAAATTAAATGAATACTGTAAAATGGAAATAATTCTATATTATAAAAAAATTTGAATTTTTTTAAAAAGAATGAAAATATTGTAAGAGGATAATTAGGATGATAAATTAAATAAAATTTCATACCTTATACGTTTATGAAATAATTTTTACCTTATAAGTGAAATTATACCCCTTTATGATTGAAAATATTGATACCATAGTTAATGTTAAAATTGGTTAATGAAGGGGTTACACTAAAACATAATGTTTACAATGGAACCAAAACTTATTAAAATTTTATTCTAGGATGATATTTCAACCAATGTTTTTTGTTATATTTAATTGGTATTTTAAAACAATATAAATTAGAAATACATTATTTATACAAAATATTTTTATGTTTATTTTACCACCATTATCCTCTCTATTTTCTTACAAAAGGGAAATTAATGTATTACTCGTGCATTTAGGTGGACTACCCCTCCATGTAAGGAAAAAATTAATTTTATAGCACCACTTCTAATATATGGTTATTATGATAGATTTTATGTTTATATATAATATTTATGACTTAATTATTCTACTTATATTATATTATCATATCTGACTTCGTATCTTCTAATCTGTTGGAAAAGGATAATGTCACATGTGTGTACATGTGGACTACCACTTCCCAAATGTGATGAGATTAATTTTTCATTTATCATTTACATGGATAGTCTTAAAGAAATATTTAATGAATATATATTATCTATAAGATACAATAATGATTTAGTATATGTGAATTATTATTTACATTTCTTTCTTTCCATCCATTGAAAAGTGAAACATCTTTTTTTTGTACGTATGTCCTACCATCTCCATGAAACATGAAATTAATATTTCTATCTCTTCCTTTTATTTATGAATAAAAAAATTAAAAAAAAATCATTTTTATTAACATTATCAAGATGATGTAAACATGATCAATATAACATCCCAACTTGGATTCCACTGAATTGTTGCTCTAATCTATCTCACCACAAGACCGCAAGTGTATCTCCCCATATGCTAGAGACTACTAAATAGCAGCACGGGTCTATAGAGTTAGGTTGGGGAGACTATACACACTTATAAATGTAATCCCATAGTATAAATAATACCAATTGAAATAGTAACTAGGAAGAACAATAAATAAAAAACATATGGATAATTTAAAAAATAACCAAGAAATACATGTTATACCAACTTGGTGGATACACTACATATCAATAAAATAGACAATAATAGAATCTGATAGCAAAAACATAAAATAGATTGATCATAGTCTCAAGTCCTGACCCTGTCCAGATGTCTTAGGCTCTAATCCATCTTCCCATGCATGAACCAAACACCAAGTCCATATCCAAAACCTGGGACAAAAAACAAGTAGAATCTTCTCGAGTACCCAAGAACCATGACAGACCAAGTAGGGGGTGATTAAAAATATGTAGTCCAATAATAATGGTTTCTAAAAAAATATCCAGTTCGTACAATAGTGTTTGTAGATAAAAACATAATATTGAAAACTAAATAGAAAGAGGAAAAGGTATTACATTTAACCAGTTTTTAATTAAAAATTTACATCTTTCAGTTTTGTCATGTCATTACAATGGGTATTCAACCATTTTATTTCACAATTCCATTAATTTATCCATTACTTAAATCCATAGTACCATACATTGTCTGTCTAGGTACCAATTCGATATATTATAGGGTTCATAGGTTAGTAGTTAAGGATCCTCAGAATAAGAATCCAAATGGGATCTAGTATTTCATATCTGGTCATCCCAACCAATTGGTCAAATGTCAAAAAACACATAACATCAGTCCATGAATCTAATCATGACTCTGAATTTCACATCCAAACATCCCAAACAAGACACAAAATTCAATTTATATAACTACAGGTTTTGGAGAATGAGTCCTTCCCATGAAAATTTACCGTGCACCAGGGAACCTGGAGCATCAGTCCAACCCGCCAAAAAAGGGGAGTATATTTTCCGTCCACTATCCAAAACCATATGTCATAGGTTGGAAAAAATTGGGAATTAGTCCATGATTCCAACCAGTATTCGACACATCTCATCCAAACGTCCCCAACCATACCATTATCGAATATTTCGATATTTATCACATCATTATAAAATTTCAATATAATTAATCCTTAAACAATTACCATGATACCAATGGTCCATTAAAACCAAGAATCTTACCGTAATACATACCCCATTTTCAAAATTTCATAAAAAACATAAAATATTTTGACGGCATCGAAAAGAAATATCATTACATTATAATAGTCCAAAACTACCCTTCAAATGGGTTTTTCTCATTAACATGATATCACATCCAATGGAAAACCATTCCATTCAATTCAATAAAATAATCCACTATCGTATTTTTGATATCATAAACCACAAAAAAATTCAATACCATTTGAAATTAATTAATAAACACTTTTTCAAACACCTTGAGGAAAACAAATCATTTTAAAAACATTACCGAGTTACACAATATAATTTTCCTTAATTGAAAAAATGTAGCCATGTCAAAACCCAAAAAATTATTTTAAATAATAATGAAAGCCTCTTAGGAATTTCACCAAATATCAACTATAAACATTTCAATATTTCCATTAAACATACCTATATCTAAATTAGAAATCTCAACACATTCCCTTTTATAATTACCCTATATCAATGTTTACTAATGTATTTCACCGCTCAAAAGGGTGTGTAATACCCCATGAGAAGCCCTTTTTCTGGAATCAAATCATTAGAGGACCCAAAAAGGTTCATAAAGGATATGGAAAATAAAATTAATAATAAAATCACTTTCCATAACAAAAGATATTAAAACGTAGCAAAGAAGCAACTTGGAACAACTGCGCTCACATATATAACTTCATGACTATAGGAAAAATCATATAGACCACCTACCGCATGGTCATAAAAAAACACTCGAATAAATACACCCCTTTATTCGAACTAAAAAGGGGTCAAACCCTATGATGAAATACATGTTTGAAAAATCGTGTTTAGTGATTCAGAAGGAGTAGAAACAACACATTAAGACTCTTCTAGTAAAATGTAAGGAAATAGAATCAAAGGAATCATCATATCTTTGATCATCACTCGATAGAACTTTAAATGTATATAAATTGAAAGAGAAACACCCATGGAGGAATATGATGATACTGGATCATCACCAAATTTATATGGGTTCAAAGAGGGTGAAACTTTTAGGAATAAATAAATTGTGTTAAGAGTGAAAATGGAAAAAATACACATTTTATTTGGCACCTAGTTTGGATGCATCATTTTCTATACCATGTACCAATGGTGGGGTTACCTCTATATAAGAGTAAAATGAGTCATACGGTTTTTCTCGCCACTTACATGGTTTGGAAAGCCATGTTGTGGCATTTCTATTTCCACTCTCTAAGCTGAAGCTTGAGCTGCAAACTTTCATGGTCCACCCTTCATGGTTTACTCAACCATTCACCCCCTTTATAAGGTACCACGGTTATGGTGAAAGGTTTCTACTAACCATGTTCCTACCATTATCTCAACAAAGCCTGCCCCCTTTTTCCTCCTTTCGATGCCTGGACCCCCATAACACCCCTATGACTTGTCTCTCACACCAAAGACATTCCCAAAATCAGAAATTCAATATAGAATGTATCTTATCTCAATGTCATGATCTTAAAACATCTCCAACATATAATGTATCCTCCTCAAACCACATTCCCCAAGCATCACCAATCCTACAAAAAAAAAGGTTGGGAATTGGCTCCCGAATTTCAACTTCTATTTTTCATGTTTGCTCCTCAAGAAAGCTATACCATCATAACATTCAGATGAAAGGATTGCTCTGACTAGGGGATTTTCCCATTGAGATTAACAAAATCAACCCACTACTTCTCAAAGGACACATCAACCTCAACTCAACATCATCAACACTAACCACACAAGGAAACCTCGGAAACACTTCTTAGATAGTGATAGAGGGAAACATCATACATAGAATCATGTCACCATAGAAGAGCCAGTCAACACTCTACTAGCCCAATCCACTCCACAAATCATGGCCGCAATCCCTTGGAACCATCTATCCCTCTAGTTCAATGTTCTAATTGTATCCCAATCATGGATTCACCTAAAATAATATAGGGTTTCCAACCACAATTCCCTGACCTATCTCAGTCCAGAAATCAAGGTCTAAAACCTCATTCGACATCCAAACATTCAGAGCAAAACACAAAATTTGAGTCAAAACATATTTCCAAAACTAAAGAACCAAGGTAGATTTTGTACAATCTCACCTTGCACAAAACACCTATATAGTTATATATTTACCACTTTCCTGCTATAGTTCTCTGTACAATATTCTTTATCTTACAACCACCTTCACTCGGTGTTGGTCACTCCCACCATCGAAAAGACTACTATAACTGAAAATGATCTTTCATTACATACCCAATGTGTTTCCCCACTAACCATGTTAAAGCATCAATGATAAATCCACCCAACATTATCTTATATCATTTAAATTAGGACCACTCATAATAGACATACGTACACCATCCTTTTACAATGTATGAACAACTTGACCACTCTTATGTTCACCTTCACTCTTGAAACACCCATTCCATTCAATCATCAAACTAGAGGTTGCTCATAACATACCATGCCCATACCTCCTACCATACCATGTCAGACTATCCTCGACTGGATTTTCCTAAAACACCCGTCTTCCATTCTTAGCACACTACACCATTCACCTAGACATGGATCCTTCAAACATAAGTAATACCACCACCATCTGACACACCTACAAGAGTCATTCCTTGACTTCTGGAAGAACTCCACCATCAAAGTATCAAATTCACCTCAAACCATTCTTTTTTCTCTGCATCACCCATTATGACATATCCAATTCAGCCACATATATTACATTTAGAACCATCCCAATCTGAAATTCATTTCTAAACATAATAGAAAACCATAACCAGGGCCCACTTTTCATTTTCAAAAAAACACGAATGTGTACCTCAAAGGTTTCTCATTAGATCCCTATTGCTACCAAGTAAAAAATACGTTCTTCTATATATATCCATGACTTACATTCCACTCCCCACATTTAGAGTGCCATTTTATACCCTTTACTCGTGAAATTACAATCCCCATGGCTTCTATCGCCCTACTCCACCAATGAAACCTTTAAATATACATCCATCAACAACCCCATAATTTAATTTGTTAGCTTGGAATATATCCAAAACCCCCTCAGTTCACTTGGGATGATTTCAAGGAATTTGGAATGATTGTCTTTAATTATGCGACTACACCAAGATGACATCAACAAACTCCATAAAATCCCAAGAAGGATTTGTCAACAATAACTCCCCATTGATTCATGACTCTCTACCAGGCAGTTGTGTTCCAAAATTACCATCATTAAAACCATTTTAATACCATTATAACTTCTCTAGAATGTGTAAACCTCCAGAACCACAGAAATATGAAGTTTGTGTAGTTCCTTTTAACTATTTTCGGAAATCGGATCTAGGCTCTACAAGTCACACAACACCACAACTAGGCCCAAACACCCACATAAACAACTTACCAATCCTCCTTGTCTATTGGACTCATAAAACTCAAGGCATTATCACATTTCTATACAATAACCCAACCATTTAACATAAACATATTCAACATCATGATCACCCATCACCCCTTGTGTCACTTCCATATCAAAAGTTTCCACCCAATCATTGGTCATCCTTGTTGCATCCATTCACAATCAACCTATTTCAAAAAATATGTGCTATCAACACCATTGGGCCGGGTCCAAAAATGATCATGCCATTTAAACCAACCTTACAACAAACCACAAGAACTCAGGTTGCACCCTTAAAAAACAAAGGAAAATCTATTCAATTTTTCCAAATTTTGTGGAACCATCAAGGAATTTATTCTACCTCTAAAGAAACCACCCAAGATTCACATTCCTAGGAAACTATAAAATAGGACTCACCTCCCCTGATGTAACCCCTTTTTCCAAAAACCACCAATGCAGACCACAACTAAATTAACATCTACAAAACAATTTAATTTCCCACTCACCCCTATAGGATAATCTTATACTAAACAACACTAGATTCTTGGTACTATCAAAGTCCAAACATCCTCCTCTACCATACGCACCAAGAAATAATTGAGACATGACTGACCTCTATCATAAGAAATCCTTGAAATTTGCATGATTTCATCTCCTTAAACTATAGTCATAACTTCCATAGGACACTATATATACCTTTAAGCCATAAACATCAAACCTCAACAAGTTTTCGACCACGTTGGGAACTCCTTCACCCATTCCAAAACACACAACACCTAACACACCAAGGGAAAATTGACTCTTGGATCCAAACTCATATAAAAAAACCTTTAATAACATCCCTACAATAGAAACTCCCACTCATAGTGCCAAACACAACCCCACATGATCACAACATGCACGGTTTACGACATCCACATTTCTAAATGACGGCCCACAACCCAAAGTTCACCACCCTACTGAAGTTAAAACAAGTGAATCCATTTAACCACACATAAAAACTTATTGAAACCCCATATACCATAATTATGGTGTCAAATTAGGGCATTCTCAATGTCCACACAGACCATGCATAGGGTTAAATCATAACACAAGGGATACATGCGTTAGTTCCCCTAAAGGTCCCATCATTATTCATTCCTATTTAATTAACCATACCATTTTTAAAACGTGAGATATTTTTTTACAAAACATTCGATTTTTAGAACCCAAAGATTTAACCTTTTCAAAACTAATTTATTACAAAAATATTCAAATAAAAACCATTTGAGCATAAATTTAGATTTTAAAAAAATTATTTTTAAAAAAATTCCAAGAAATATCTACAGGAATAAACCAAAATATGAAAATGTACTATTCCAATATGTGGATCCCAAGGATATGTTAATCATATAAAACATATGGGTGACCCATTAATCTTATATGCCTATCATGATTCATGAACAAACACACAATCTCTTGACATACCAGCCCAAGAGGTAAAACCTCATAAATAAATAACATCACATCTAAGTGTGCCACTCAAGGTGTAAGTATCAATAAACCATAAAAGTATAAAATAGAAAACCACTTATCAGCAAAATAAACATGGATTTTACCGAGAATGTGGGGTTTGAATGGACCTTGGAATGAGATCATTACCATGCCCCAAAAATATTCTAGTCTCATGTCTACTAAGATCCAAATAGTAAGACAAAATATACATTCCCTAATACCACACTCTAGTATCTTAAACAAAAATCCACTGAACTAGTTCATTGAGCTGGCTTTACGCAATACCTCAAGCATTCCACCCAGACACTAGAATATTAAGACTAGCAGCGCATATCTATAGAGATATATTAGGGAGACTATACCCTCTTATCACAATAATACAATAGAATAAAAATTATCAATAGATATAATAACCAGAAAGAGTAATAAATTGACACCACATATAAAACCTAAAAACTAACCAAGTAAAACATTCTATGAAAAAATATTGGATACATTACATATTAGTAAAATAGACAGGAAAAAATGATAAAAACAATGAAAGATATTAAACATGGCCTAGAGTGCCAAACATTTCTTTACAAACCATTCTACAACCCATCCTCCCATGCATGAATGAGACACTATTACACTCTCCAGAACCTATTATAGAAATCAAGTAGCATCTACTTCTGTACCCAAGTACCATGGAGGCCCAAGGAGGGTATCTGTACAACGTAGTATCCCTCCACCAACTATGTCTAAAGTAATATCCAGTTGTAAAATAGTGAATGTCGATAAAAAATGGTGCAGTAACTAAATAAACATAATTTGAAAATATGATTTACATTTACAAACATCTTAGTTAACCATTCACCTCTTTGAGCATTTTTATAGTCATCATCATAGAAATTTAACTATTTTATTTCACAATGACATTAATTTATCCATTAATTCAACAAATTGTACCATTAAGAATTATTTTGGGTACCCATACTATAAATAATTGGGGTCATATCTGAAAAATCAAGGAGTCTCAGTCAAAGAATCCAACAGGGATCTGACCCGTCATATCTAGTCATCACACCTACTGGGTTAAAGGTTGAAAGGACATAGAATTTGTCCATTACTCTAACCAGGTCATGGACCATTATGTCCGACCATACCAAACATGATATGAAACACCATATACATACTCCTGGGTTTAGGTGCATCAGATGTTACCTCAAAATACTATGGTGATCCAGGGTTCTTGGACTGTCATTATGGCCTGCAAAAAACCTTGGTGTGGGGAATCAACCCAACATCCCTATCCATAAGTTGCATTTCAGAAAACATGGAGTTCAATTCCACGAATATAGTGGTGATTTGTTATATCTCGTCTCACCATCCCCAACCATTCCATTATCAAACATTTCTATCTTTATCACATAATTATCAAATTTCAATATTATTAATCATTCATTATCTATAATTTTCTCAACGGTCCTCTACAAATAAAACTGTAACTGTAATGCCCAACCCCCTTTTATAAAATTTACAGACACCCCTAAAGTAATTTTTAGTGACTTGTAAAAATAAATAATTTCATTGAAACATTTCAAAAATACCCTTGAAAAGGGTCCTTATCTTTAACATGAAAACATGGGTAATGGCCAACCATTCCCATAAATTCAATAAAGGAAACCACTGTTGAATTTTTTCAATTATAAACCACACAAAAAGTCAGCTACCATTTGAAATCATTTATGTACCCCTTTTTCAAACACCTTGAGGTCAACACATCCTTTCCATGACAATACCCAATTAACAAACACTATTTTCCATAGTTGAAAAACCATGGCCAAATCAAAACCCAAAACACATCATTTAAACCATTTAAGAATCCTCTCAAGATTATCAAAATATATAACCAACAAACACATCAATCATCCCATTAACCATTACAACATAAAAAAATCACAATTCATAACCCATTATTTTACATAATTACCCCATCATAATGTTCACAAACGTATTTCACCACACACCAGGGTCTGGAATACCCTAAGGGTAGCCCTAGTTCTGGTATCATATCATCAACGTACCCAACAAGGTCATTAAAGGGTCTCTCAACTAAATTTAATTAGTATGTATGTTTATAAATTCTTATAAATAAATTTGTTTGATAATATATAATTATATATATGTGTGTGTGTCTATAAATTTATTTATATTTTTTATATTAGTATATATTTATTTATATTTATATGTATTAGGGTATATATATATATATTTATTTATACTTACATATATTTATATGTATTTATACATGTCTAAAATTATTTATTTATTTTTATATATAATAATTTTTATTTATATTTATTCATGTTTGTGTGTTAGAGTGTGTTAGGGTTTATTTGTATGTACAATTTATGATATATATATATATATATGTGTGTATATACAAATTTTAACAATTAATTTTTATGGTTGTGGAGGTCACAAGTAATGGAAATAACTCACAACACCATGGGTTAAAAACGAGAGGTCAGACCCCCTTCCATGTGTTGACTCACTCCATGACTATCACATTGTAATTTCATATCCCGAAGGCCCAAAATTTATTGGTTTGGGTGACCATTCATTCATTTTGTGCCTTCGCACATTTACAAGGGTCTATGCCCCATCCTGTATCAATTTTTCATTGATGAACCAATAAATCATCTTTGAGGTGATTTCTAGAATTTGAACCATGGATGATGGACTATTATAAATGATGATATATTAATTTCATTGGAAATTGAATATGGGTTTATTATTTCATATTCCAATTACCCCTAATGTGTAATAGAATTCTTAAGCACCATGGATTGCACTAGGCTATGTGGTGGGCATGCTCCAATTAGGCCACTTGACAACCCAACCAAAAAGTTATTTATAAATATACATATATATATATATATATATTTCTATTTTTATTTAAAAATAAATATAAAAAACCAATAAAAATTATTTATAGGACATTCTTGAAAGTGTCACAAAATAAATACTTTTTAATTTTTTTAATAACAGGAAACCATAATGAAGTATTTCATATCTGTATTTTACAATTGATGCCAAATAATTCCTAACAATGCTATTCATAAAAATTATATAAACCAACATGATTCATTAAGCCATGGTTTACATTGGAACTAAACACAGGTAAATTATTTCTAAATAGTTTTTTACCATAATGAGTTTAGTTGGGCTACTTACGACTACAAATGAAAATAGATTGGGCACCATAATGAATCAGCCAAATGATCTCATAAGGGTTAGGCGTGGCTACCATAATTAAGACCTGGGGTTAAATCTACTTTGGATGGCATGGGAACAGCTAAAAATAGGATCAAATAGGGGTGGATCCAATTTATAAATACATGAGTGGATCCTATTTAGGATTCCTTGACATGGTTCCACTTTTTCTATTTTGGTGTGGATCAAATTGATATACACAAACACTACTCCACATTACATACTTTGGTATAACACTGATTAGATACCTAGTTGTTGTTCCATTTGGGATAACAGGATGTGACTCAAATTTAATATACCAGATCGTGGATCTAATTAATATGGGTAATGATTCAATTAATGATACTATGGTGCATCTTCATTTTTTATTCATGGGAATGAAACTATCATATTATGTTATATTTTCAAATGAAAAAAACTATGGGATTATATATAGTAATAGGGTGCTCATACCAAGGCTCAAGGTCCTCAGATGGTGTGGCCTCTCTAAGATGGTTGATTTCATCCAAAAAATGAGAGATTGGGGTATTTTTATAGAAAAGATATTCATGGACCCCCTCCATTCAGTTATAATAATTTTGTAGACGCATCGACAACAAGGTGATTCATAATGTAGTGTGGGTGGCATGTGCACAAAAGTCATCATGGTAGGCATGACAGAAATCATCTGGGTGTGTGTGATAATTCATCAATGAATGTGAAAAAATGATTATGGGATTTCATCTGGGTGTGCGAAAACATAGATCATGGGATTTTTTGTAGAAATTCAGCAATAAGTCACACATGACTCTAAATGGGGGAGTGGAAAGAGGGAGAACAACAATTTTTCTTAGTACTCATTAATAAGGTGTGTGGGACATTATTTATGAAAATTGTAGAAGGGTATGCTGGATATCATATGGGGACATAATAACCAGAATTTAGTAAAAAAATATCATAATGAACATTATATATCTGTGTTTTTTACCTCTATAAGCTATTGAATATGTTACTATGAAATGTTCCACACTCCTAAATACAAATTTCACACATATTTCTTGTCTTTCGAGACAAAAATAGGCCCTATAGGGCTTGAAAAATGGATCATAAAACTAGAGTGACCTTTTCTGAAATAATGGATGATATCCATTGATAAATCCTAGTGAGAGGTTCTTTCTATAAAATCACCTAATTGGGTAATGTTTTTTAAGGTTTTTTACCTTTTAGTGTGTGAGTAGTAATGTGGCATAGAGAGAACCTATTTGAATTTTTTTTTGGAGTTTGATACTCCTTTCTCTTGAAATAAACGCATATCATCTAAGTAGGGATCATATAATGGTTATCATGGAACATTTTGTGTCATATTTTTAGTGTCCAATAAAAAACACCATTATATGATTTTCATGGTCAATAATGACATCTCTATTAAAAATTTCATCGCATGGGGACATATGGATTTAATTTCCAAAAACGTTTTTTGGAATCTCAGTGTATACTAGTTTCACATGAATCAATGAGAGTGCTCAAAGAAAATATTGAAATCTAGATGTCATGAATCACTTCATCTAGTCTATATTAAACTTTTGGAAATATATCTTATAGTAGAGAATATATCTCAACTACAACCCAATTTTTTGAAAGAGAAACTATTGTGTATAGATTGGAACAGAAATTAACAATTATTATAACAATGAAAAAAGTGGAATCATCAATGATTTGTAGTTCCAAATAGTAGGAGGACAGTTTTTTAGTGTGATGTAATTAACTATACCAAAATATGAATGATAAAAATTCATGTATGTATGAACTATTGAAAAATATTGACACTAAGAATCAAAAAAATATATATTTGATATGTGTGATGGGGCAGCATGAAATAATTTTTTCGAAATGATTCGTGATTATTTATTTGTTTTTATTCAATAAATAAAAAATATGACTTTTTTATTACTTTATTATCATTACACCATCATGAACACTTGTTGAAGGGTGAAAAAAATATATTTGTTTCAAATTGGTATGAAACATAAAAATATATTTTATTTTTTTAGAAAAGTAGGGTTTTGTTTCATTGGTTTTACCCTTATAGTATTAGAAGAGGTGGAATAAGAGTGATTGTTAAAGTGGAAAACATTTACTCAAACATAAGGGGAAGCTTGTAATTCATTATTCCAAATTTCTTAAAAGAGAAATACAGTCATGAAAAGTCAATCATATTTCATGTTTCTGAACATAGAAGAGTATAGATAGTTTGTATATATCGCATATGTTCCATCACTATAAGACACAGTCAGTCTATTGTATAAAATTATAATGAATAGATTCCCTCCTAAATTTATGTGTTTTCATCTGTATAGGTTGGATATATATGGGGAGAATATTACATCAATATAGGCCATGATTTATCTTCTTGGATATGAGATGAAATAATTTCTTATGGAATATGTGAACATTTTTTAGTCCACAGAAATCATATTTAGGGTGTATATTAGATCATATAAACCCATATCATCCTTTTATAGATGAGGCTATTTGAAAATACATGGTAGTTTAAATTAGAATGTTTGGATTATGGAATGATTGGTCTATTCAAGAAGAGTGTGGGAACCCCTATATCAAATCATTATAGATCTTTTAGGCAAATAATTTTAAATAATTTGAATAATAATCAATTTCTCTACCATTTAGAAAAACCCAAAGATCTGTAGATCATAACCCAATTTATTCTATAGTTGAAATATAACTACAAGAACATTGTACCTTTTTTAATTTGAAAATGGACTTTTTATGTATGATATATATACTTATTTTTCTTGGAAGGATATAATATTGGGTTTCCATCTTGGGATTTTTGTTACGGAAATAATTTTGAATCTTTTGTATTTTAATTCCATTTTTGTTGACTAAATTATGGATTTGATTTTAAACCCTATTTTTTACAATATAAGGTTGTATTATTGGATCATAAAACTATGAATAATGATGTAATAATCTAACTTTAAGATCACTAAGCTCAAAATGAAATGAAAAAAGCATTTTTCACCCATTTTTATTAGTGTTAACCTAATTTTAATAAGGATATAAACTCTAAACTTTGTATCATTTATAAGGAATATAACAATAGGTTTCCGTTTTTGGTAAAATTTGAAGCCCAAAATTCCTCTATTAAATTTTGAAAACAAGAAAAAAAGGATGAGTATGCAGAACAAAAATTGTCCTTACAAAAAAATATAACCCATTATAGAGTAGGTTATCATATTGTGGTAAGGGGGAAATCCACCCCTACCACGAGGGTGTCAAATCCTTCTCCAATTCTTGTCTTTTGTCTTATGTACATCACTATCATTCGAATACTCAACCAAAACACAATCCTTTAAGATTTCATCTCCAGAAACAGCCTCATTCATTGCAACATCATCCATTCTACTCATAGAACCAAGCATTTCAACTTAATTTTATAAAATAAAATTGGATCTTACATTCCCAATTTGAGATTGTGTACTTCTGATTGGCACCATCAATTCATGACCCATCATTACATGTTTATCAGGAGTAGAAATCCATTTCGATCCAGAATGTCCAACATCCCTTTTAGAGCCACCAAAATATGAAGGAGGAGTCATATGATGGTGGATAGGATCTATAATTGGAGAAGCTAGAAAGTTGGAGCTGTTATGATGGAAATAGTAACCTGTTGAAGCTCACTATTGGAGACTAGTTTCCCCAGAAATAAACACTTGTTGGAGATTAGAAAAAATATTATTGAAAACCTGCATTCAGGAGGTACCTAGTGAGATATTATACCCCTATTGGAGTCTAGATTTAACTTCATGGTAGCCTGTATTTTGGAAGATCTGTATTCTTGAATGTGTTAAACATTGGTAGTAGTAGAATCATTCATATTTTTGACGTCAATAGAGTCAATGTTCAATTCATGCATAGTTTTCATATAAGGTTTTTTGAAACAGAAGTGGTAGTAGCCACATATGAATTAAAAACAACCACAGTATTGACATCAATTCCCTTCATAGGCATTAGCTTATGAGTTGTAGAAAGTATATCCCTTAATGAGTAAGTCCTTTGTTATAAAAAGACATGGGTGGATTTTGATCCACGTGTTGCTAGTTTTTTGAGTTCCATTCATTGTTTTTGGATTTCATTAATGTAGCATCATCCAACTTGGTCATTCCTTTTCAACAATTTTGGGAAACAAAAAGTTTCAAATTTATAAGTCTATGGCATGCCTCTTATTGTGATAATATTTCTTTCTCAATTTGACTGTCGTCGAACTCAAACATAATGTGATCATCTTCTATTACCCCTATTTGGGCCTATTTAAAAGAAGGGTCTATAGGGACAACCTCATAATCCAAATCTTCCAATGAGACAATAGTTTTTCCATTAGATAGAAGATAGGAAATCATAATTTCTTCCCTAAAAAGGAACCTACCTTAGAATTCTGATGTGAATCCTTTCCTGTAGATTTGCCTCGTACCTAGATACATCATGAACCATATCCTCTATCTGATTAGTCCTAGATTCATCTCTCACTTTCACTGTAGGATGAGAAAATGTGTCTTGAAATGACTTGAAAATATCTTTCATCCAGCATCACTTCTCATCATGTACTTTTAATAAGAAATTATCACAAATGAGATTTTATCTACAGTTGGACCTTGAGTGTCCAATAATAAATCAAGAATCATAGTAATCTAGCAATTTTTCATACACAATTATAAGACTATTTTCATATTGGGGAGTGTATAGGACAACCATGTCAATCAGGGTAGAGTTTAAATACAAATCGACTATAATTCTTGCAAAGTGACCATAACTAAATTTTTAAGGATCTAAATATATCTGAATAAGAATCCCTATTATAGAAGCAATATCCTACAATATTTCAGTATGACACAAAAGCTAGGTTAAATCATAAACATTTATCACTCTAGGTTTCTTATAAACAGAGATCTAATTAGAACAATATAAAATTTTCTAGGTCCAAATGTGGGAATCTTTATTTTGTGCCTATTTTTTATTATGTATCATATCTTTTTTCGAATACATGTAGTGTTTCTAGATCATTAAGAATAAACTCAATTTGTGTTCATGAAAACATTTTTTAGTTTTCAAAAAAATATTATTTGTGTCTCTGATAATATTTATGTTCCTGTATTCTCACAAAATTATTACGGAGATTTCTTTTGTAACACATTAACCAAGGAATGATGCATATTTATGGTAAGGTATAATTGAACAAAATGATACTAAAAATTTAATATTGTATTATTTTAATCAAAAGTGATTCCTAGTTTAAGAACCTTAATAAAAAAAATATAGATAAAGTTCAAGGTTATAATATATTAAATAGAATTGAAATGTGGCATGCATATTGATAAATTCAGGATTAACTTGACATGGATGATGATCTCAATACTAGTGTAAACCCCTCTGGGGGATAAAAATTACTTTATGGTTACATTACTTGACCAAGAACTACTTCTATCTTAAGGTCATTGAGATTGGAGGTAAATATGAATTTTATCACCCATCTTGATCTATACCAACCAAATATGAATATTAATAAGGAAATTTAATATTTTGGTATGAGGGGTGGTCCAATTGGTGGAAGAAATTACCTCAATTTGGACAAAAAATATAATATTATTAAAAGAAACATTTTATATAGGGTATTGATTATTTATGATGATGTGTATTTTAAAAAAAATCACGTGAGATAAAAGAACATTAAATTTGTTAAATGTAAAGGATATTAGGGGATGTGAATTATGTTCAATGGAATTTTAATCATATATAATATGGTGATAATATATTTTCTTGTGTATCCACATGACATTTCCTGATTGATGGGACTATTTTCATATAGATGGACAAATATACCAAGGATTATTACTGACTGAATATGAATGGAGTATTCTATATTAGTGTTTCTAACAGAATATGAAATTAGAAAACACTTCCTGTAAGATAGATATATACACTTATATGGGTATAGGTGGGTCATGAATGAGACACATATTCTATCATTTTTCTAATGTTGCCTCATAGATCATGTGTTATCATAAACATTCATCATGGAGAGTTTACTGAAATTAAAATATCACATTTTTGATTTTTGGTGAATGGGAGAGTTATATTCAAGGTCATTCAAGGTTCACTTATTTTTTTAATGGAATGTGTATGAGCACAATTTTCCAAAAATGGAGGAGGTGGTAAGTAAAAGATTATGTCTAGGATTGATACATGAATATAGGGAATCAATATATCCATAATGGTAATAGGGTTCAATCAACATTAAATTCATGAATATATATAGGATTAACCCTAGTACATGTCTTTTGAAGGTGTCCCAACATAAATGAGGGGATCCTATACATTTGGAATTAAAATAATGATGAATTTCATGATTATCTTTAAGATATGGGATCTTGGCATCACCTTATATCTAGAGATATTAAAAATCATCACACATGTAGTTTTAGAGTTTAGGGCATTTATATCCAGGTGCTAGGATAATGGGAAGAGACAAATATGTAAGAGAAGATATATTGTAGGTTAATTTAGGTATGAGAGATGAATTAGAGATAGAATCAATGTAAGATATCTTGATATCACGACGTATCAAATGACAAAAGGAATCAAGCCACTTGTATTTCTTGAATATGGATCATTTTTTGAATATGTTTGTTGATATTTTATTATCTATAAATTCTTTTTAAATATGGTTCTCTAAAATATCAAACTCTTACAAAAGGTTGCTATTATAGTTTAAGGCCATGTATACTATACCACATACCATGCAGTTTTTGTTCATGAAATATATACCCAACTGTTGATTCAATAAGGTTTTCCTTATGACTTTTCCATTCCTTCTTGTTTTGAAAATCACAAACACCTTATCTTTAAGAAAATCTCTTTTATAAGGAAAATCGCTTTTATAAGGAAAATCGTTTTTATAAGGAAAATCGCTTTTGCAAGAAAAATTATACTTATCATATTTTCATCCATATTTTATCTTATGTATAAGATTTGGATTCATTTCTATATTCTCAGAATTGTTTGAAACTTTGATATGAGGTATTCTGTTTTGAGGATCCGAATTCTGGATAAGAACTGTAATAAAGATTCACTCTGAATTCCAGATGAGAACTGTGATACAGTTTCATTCCGAACTCTGGATACGAACTCTAATTAAGTTCTACATCAGATTCAGGATGTGAATCGTTATGAAGTTCGACAACGAATTCTCATTACGAAATATTGTTATGAGTTCTCATTACGAATTCTGATAATGAATTCTCATTATGAATTATGATGATGAATTCACATTACGATACCTGATGATGAATTCTCATTACGAATTCTGATGACGAATTCTCATTCCGAATTCTCATTCTGAATTCATCTATTAAAAAAAATCTGATCATCTTTGTTTTATACACTCTGAATTTATTCAGACTCCTAATCTTCACTCCTAGCTTTCATTTTGCTTATGCCTTTATATTTTGTCTACTCGTTATTATTTTCCATACACTCTGAACTTTTACTCCAAATCTTCACTCCGATCATTTGAGTTAGTTTTTAAACGGTGTCGTACATTCTGTTACATTTGTTTTTTTATAAAACAATGTCGTCTATTCTGTTATAAAACTAACCGTTGGTTATGTTACACGTGTACAGGTCACTCCGATTTTTAAGGAAAATATGACCGTTGGAAAGGAGGCCGACCTTACCTATAAATAGGAGCTCATTTGAAAGAGCTCAGAGCTGCTGAAAGGCTGACTGATCTTCGACCCATGTGATTACATGCTTGAAGTGATTTCTAGAGAGAGAGCCTCTTATAAACTCTCAAAAGATTTGTGCGACTCCGAATGTTGGTGATTACATTCGAGGACTTCCGGGGATAGGAAGACAGAGGTTTCCAACACCTTGTAGTTGAGGGATTCCTTGCTGAGGAAGATAGAGGTTGCCAACTTCCTTGAAGTTGAGGGCTTGCGGGGATAGCAAGACAGAGACTCCGATATTCGCATCGAGGGCTTACCCTGGTGTGGTTAAGACAGACTTTCTTGAAAGTATAAATCAAGGGACTTTATCGAAGGTTGTTGGATACCCTTCTCTTTGGGTTACAAGACTTATATCTTGTTACTTTTAGTTTTACTACTTGTTTGTTTCCGATGTATTTTGTATTATTATGAAATTATAACTTTCTTATACTTCCTTACTTGTACTCTGCTTCATTTAGATTCTATACGCTTTAATGTAGAATATCATATTGTAATCTTTTGTTAAGTTTCTATTTCTGGAACCATATTTCCGGAAGCTACTTTCAGAATCCATTTCCATGTTTTAATTTGGTATTAGAGGTGTTGTGAATTTTCTTAAGTTTAACTTTGTTAAAATTAGTCCTTTCCTTTACTTAAGGAAAACATATTTAATCGTAACTAACTTTAAAGGATCCAAAGGAATTTTTAAATTATACAATTCACCCCCCCTCTTGTATATTGAGCATCTAAATCATTATTTCGATCCTACAATTGGTATCAGAGCAGGTCTCTGAAATAACTATACTCACGTATAAGTTTTTCTTGCTAACTTTGTCATTCTGTACTTTCTTATTCCAAACATTACCATTCTGAACTTTGTTATTACGAATCTTTTCAACTAACAAGTTTGTGTGCCGAAGGTTATTATAAGTATGGTAGGAATTAATGTTGGTTCTATTGATAATCTAAATCCTACAAGACCACCAATAGTTGATGGTAATGACTATGAATAATGGAGAGATCGAATGAAGACTTTTGTTATCAATACTGGAGTAGACAATTTTGTTATGGTTACTAGTGATTATAAGATTCCTGACAAGGATGTTAGAACTTTTACTAACCAGGAAAAGCAAGATTATCAACTCAACTATAAGGTACGTAATACCTTACTTTGTTCAACGACTAGAAATATATATAGACAAATTTCTTCTTGTGAAGCAGCTAACTGTATCTAGAAGAAGTTAGAGGTTACACACTTTGGAACTTCTAATGTGATTGAGACTAGGAGAGTTATGCTTAGAGCTGAATATCATGGCTTTAACTTTCCTTATGGTGAACCAATATGTAACGTACAACAAAGATTTATGAATATCGTCAATAGCCTACAGTCTATGGGAGAGAAAGGTTTAGATAATGAAGCTCTTGTGGATAAGATAATTGATATTATGACCAATGAGTGGGAATCCAAAAGAACAGCTATAGATGAGAACAGGAATGTGACTCAAATTTCTCTTGATGAGTTATTTGGAACTCTTCTCCAACATGAAACCAGAATGAAGAGAGATGCTGACAACATCAAAAAGAAAAATGGAAATGGTACTGTTGCTTTTACAACAACATCAAATCATATGAAAGCTAAGACTCCTGAGAGAGTAACCAGATCCAAGTCTAAGAAGATGGTAGTTCAGTCAGAATCTAATGAGAGTGAAATATCAGAAAATGAATTAGCAAATCTTGCTCGAAGGATGAACAAGATAGATGGCTAGAGAAATTTCCAATCCAAGTATAAGAAAAAGGATAGGAAAGATAGAAAAGATGGAGAAGTTACTTTTTATGAATGCAAGAGAGCGGGACATGTTAGACCAGATTGCCCTTTACTCAAAATGAATGAAAGGAAAGAAAGGCATTCAGACAGGAACAAAAAGAAGTATTATAAAGCCAAATCTAAGAATGTTTTGAAAGCTAATGATACCTGGAGTGCCAGTGGTGGTAACTCTTCCGATTAATCTTCGGATTATGAATCTTCAGGACAGAATAATCTAGGTCTTATAGCCAGATTACCTATTGATAATTATTGTTTTATGGATAAGGTACGAAATTTTAAATCATTGACCAATGCTTCTTTAAATTCTAATGATAGTAAGTATTATAACTCTTCTGATGAAGAAAATACTTTACCTACTTATGAAGAAGTCTCTAGGTTTGTTGAACATCTTGAGATTGAGAATTATAAACTCAATAAAAAACATGATCAGGAAAACTCTAGGAATTCAATTCTTACAAAAGATATATCAGATCTTTCTAAAGATCTTGCTAGGAAAAATTCTGATTTTGAAAATATCTCAAAAAATCTTGAGGAAGTAAGTTCTGAGAAGAATACACTTTCTAAAGAAGTAGAAAAAGTAATTTCTAAGAAAAATGTTTTCGAGCCTAGTTAGAGTTATAAGTCTACTGATTTTGAAGATAAAAACTTGGTTATAAAACTCAAGTCCGAAATTTTTTCCTTAAAGAAGTGTTTATCAAACTTTACCCATGGGAAAGAAAATTTTGATAAAATGTATTCTCAAATACGACCTTTAAGAAATAAATTCGGATTTGGTTATACCCATGCAAAAACATTTTTCAGTTACAATTATTTTGTTCCTCAAAGTGCCCCATTTTTTACTAAGGGTCAATGTGGTGGTCACTGGGCAAAGAATTATTCCTTAAACAAAACCCAATCTCTAGGATTTCACAAAGCTTATTTTTCTAAGAAGATGTCGGTACCAAAAATTTTGTTATCTAGAAATCTCATATCCAAACAAGTTTGGATTCCTAAAGTCTAATTTTCTTCTTGATTTCAAGAAAATAAAGAGTGTACCAGCAACAATACATGGTACATGGATAGTGGATGTTCCCGGCACATGACTGGTAACAAAAGTTATTTTGAAAAGATTATCAAAACGAAATGAGGAAAGGTAACTTTTGAAGATAATGCTATGGGTGAGATTGTTGGTGTTGGTAATATTGTTTTTCTTGGTAAAACTTTGATTTCAAATGTTCTTTTTGTTAAGGGTCTTAATCACAACCTCGTAGAATAAGTCAGTTATGTGATGAAGGTTACCTTGTGAATTTTTGGAATGATAAGTGCTTAGTTCACAATTACAAGGAAGAATTTATTCTCTCAGCCAATAGGCAAGATAATGTTTACACCTTGAACTTAGAAGACCTTAGAAGCCAAGATTTACCCTGCCTTAGTGCAATGGAAGATCATTCCCGGTTATGGCATAGAAGACTAGGTCACTGTAATCTTAGGAACCTATGTAAACTCTCTAAGAAGAAACTAGTTAAGGATCTACCGGAGCTTAGATTTGATTCTTCTAATGTTTTTGATCCTTGTCAATATGGAAAGATAAATAAATCTAGTTTTAAATCAATCGGTGAAATCTCAACAACCGATGCATTACAGTTAGTGCACATGGATCTTTTTGGTCCAACCCAAACTGTAAGTATTGGAGGCAAATACTATGTGTTTGTTCTAGTCGATGATTACACTAGATTTACTTGGGTATATTTTCTAGCAAAGAAATATGAAGCTTTTTCTTATTTCAAAAGTTTTAGAGCTCAAGTTAAAAATGAGAAAAACCTTCCATTGAAAACTATTCATAGTGATCATGGAGGAGAATTTCAAAATTCTGATTTTGAAACTTTTTGTAGTAAAAAATGTATTACTCGCAATTTTTCAGAACCTAGAACTCCTCAACAAACTGGTGTAGTTGAAAGAAGAAATAGAATTCTTCAAGAAATAACTAGAACCATGTTGAGTGAATATTCAATAGCTAGACACTTCTGGGATGAAGCTGTAAGTACTGCTTACTATACTATAAATTGAGTTTTGATTAGACCTTTTCTTAATAAAACCCCTTATGAGTTATGTAATGGTACAAATCCAAGATTATCCTACTTCAAGGTTTTTGGTTGCAAAGTATTCATTTTTAATACTAAAGATAACTTACATAAATTCGCACCAAAATTTGATGAAGGTATTTTCTTAGGCTATTCCACAAACTCTAAGGCTTATAGAGTTTTTAATAAAAACACTTGTACTGTTGAAGAAACCGTACATGTAAAATTTGATGAGTTAGATCATTTTGTTTTTAAACAATCTCATCCTACATCCTCGGATGTGTTTTCAAAAACTGATTATCAACCTTTGATAGAAGAACCTTCTGATAAGGATAATGTTGAAGAAGATATTCCTGAAACATTTACCCCAGAAGACTTTCTGCCCTATGTTGATGAACAGGCTTTTCAAAACCCAAATCAGGCGTTTCTTAAGAATCATCCGAGTGATAGTATAATTGGTGATGTAAATCAACCTGTAAGGACTAGAAGTTCCTTAAGAAATGAAGTAGAACATCTAGAATTTCTTTCCCAATTAGAACCTAAAATCACTGATGAAGCTTTAGGTGATGATGATTGGATCAAAGCCATGCAAGATGAACTAAATGAATTCGAAAGGAATAAAGTCTGGACTTTGGTTGAAAGACCTAAGGAAACTTATGTAATTGGAGTCAAATGGGTTTTCAGAAATAAATGTGATGAAAATGGAATCATAGTATGAAATAAAGCTAGACTTGTTGCTAAAGGATATAATCCGCAAGAGGGAATAGACTATAAAGAAACCTATGCTCCAGTAGCTAGACATGAATCTATCCGTATTCTACTTGCCTTTGCAGCATTCTTTAATTTCAATATTTTCCAAATGGATGTGAAATGTTCTTTTCATAACGGTTATGTTCAATAGGATGTTTTTTTGAACAACCTCTTGGATTTGAAGATACAAAACATCCTGATTATGTATTTAGACTTACCAAAGCTCTGTATCGCCTTAAACAAGCCCCAGGAGCATGGTATGATAGACTCACTGGATTTTTTCTTCAAAATAACTATGTTAAGGGAAATGAATATCCAACCCTTTTCATAAAGAAAGATAATAAAAATGTTTTGATTGTTCAAATTTATGTTGATGACATCATATTTGGTTCAACTCAGCAATCTTTGACCGACTCTTTTGCAAGTCTAATGAAATCTGAGTTTGAAATGAGTATGATGGGTGAGTTAACATTTTTCCTTGGTTTTCAAATTTCTCAAAAACTAGAAGGAACCTACATATCTCAAAATGTGTATATTAAATATCTTCTTAAAAAGTATGGTTATGACAACACTAAGAGTATAAGTACTCCTATTGGTACCTCAAATTCTTTAGATCTTGATGAAGCGGGGAAACCAATAGATCAAACATCTTTTAGAGGAATGATAGGAAGTTTACTTTACATAACATATAGTCGACTAGACATAATGTTTTCAGTATGCTTATGTGAAAGATATCAATCCAATCCTATGGAATCTCACTTAAAGGCAGTAAAAAGAATTTTTCGCTACCTTAAGGGAACCATGGATCTAAGATTATTTTATACATCTGGATATTATTTTATCCTAAAAAAGCTTTTCTGATGCTGACTTTGGTGGATGTAGAATGGATAGAAAAAGTACATCCGGAACTTGTCATTTCTTAGGAGATTCATTAGTTTCTTGGTCCTGCAAGAAGCAACATTCTGTAGCACTCTCCACTACTGAAGCTGAATATGTAGCAGCTGGAAGTTGTTGTGCTCAACTGTTGTGGATGCAACACACACTCATAGACTATGGCTTGAGTTTTACTAAAACTCAAATTTTTTGTGATTACACAAGTCCCATTGCACTTAGTAAGAACCCTTCACATCACTCCCGTGTAAAATACATAGATATTAAGCATCACTTTCATAGGGATCACACACTAAAATGAGATATTATTCTTCAGTTTATAGGAACGCAAGATCAACTTGCTGATATTTTCACAAAATCATTGCCTTCTGATAGATTTGAATATATTAAACAGAAGTTTGGAATGATAATTGTAAGTTAATCTGTCTTAATTAACTTTCTGTTGAAAAGGTCTCCTTACATCAATAAACTCCTTTTCATAGGGTGAGTACAGTTGATTTTTAGATTAACAATGTTTTTCAAAATCTGTTTTCAAACTTTTCGGAACTAAAATTCCGGAATGTAATTTCCGGAACTAAAATTTTCCAGAATAGATATTTTCATATATAAAACTTCTGGAATGGAAATGTTCAAATTGAAAACATCTGGAATGGAAACTTTCGTAAATGTATTTTTATAACGGGATTTTCATACCGAATCTTTCATAATGTGTTTTTAGTTTTCAAATTTTATAATAACATTCTCGTACTGAGTTTTCTATACTGAGATTACTTTTTTGTAATGAGTTTTGTGAACAATTTTGTAGTAAAGATTTTTTTGCGTAGTTTTTGTAAAAATGTTACCAATTACAAATAATCCTCCTATGCCAATCCGAAAGGTATGATTTCCTTACTCAAGTTTTCGTAATCATATTTTACTTGCTGGAATTTTCTTATATTTTGTTTTCGGATTATATATTTCTTAATTCATTGTTTTAATAAAAAAAACCTCAAAATATCGGATTCAAGAAAATTGGTTTTCGACCATCAGATCTGATCTCAGCTTATCACAACCGTTCGGTCAACAATGGAAGTTGAACTGTTTTCCCATTGCCTATATAAAGGGAACCCCAAATGGTTGTCCCACATCGGTTTTCAAGCTCCCGCGTCTTGATGTTCTGCCTCTCTGTTTTAAGACCGTTCCGAACTTCAGCATTTTTAGTTCCGAACTTCTCAGAGGTCTTCAAATCCGAATGTCTGTGGAAGCAGCTTCTCAAGACATGTCTTCCTCTAAGCCGATTTCGAAGAAGTTAGTATGTAGAGAGAGGGTGGTTCTTCCGGATTTCTTCAACAAGTACGATTCTCTTATTTCCAAGAATATCAAGCTAAATGGTTGGGAAGATGTTGCGGTGTCAAAACCTGGTAATCAAGATGAAGTGTATTCAGATTTGCTTATAGAGTTTTATGAGACACTCTCCTTTATTAAGGAAGATGGAAGGGAGAAGTTGTTTTTTAAGTATTATGGTAAGACTTATAAGCTTTCATATTCCAAGGAAGCCATCTTTGTAGGGCTGAATAATGAAGGTGAAGCTGAATTTATTTCTCATGTGTTTCCGGATTCAAAAGGTAGCTTTGACAAGGAAAAATATTTAGAAACTCTCGGACTGGCAGATGACAAGGCTCCGAAAATTTCTTCTCTATCTACAAATTTCTGGATTCTAGAGTTATGGGTACAAGGTCGTATCGTACCGAGGAAAGGTGACAAAGATAGCTTGATGATGAGTGAGATCTACATCCTAGATTTTCTGATAAATCTGAGGAAGTTTAACCTGATGAAGCACATTCTCATTACTTTTGAGAATGTGAAGAAATGGAATCTGAGAGCTCATATTATAATGTATCCAGCAATCCTCTCGAATTTGATAGTTCGGTGCCTTGAGTCATTCAAGGAGGCTTGCAAGTCTAATCCAAGAGTTTTCAAGATTATGCTAGTCAGTGATGGTACACTTAAAATAATGGATGTAGCTTTTGGCAAGAAGACTGGTCAGTTTGTTGATTCTCCTGCTCAAGAAGAAATAGTTTCGAAAGTTGCTGATCTGGAATCCTCTAAGCCGGTAAGGAAGAGAAAGTTGAAAGAAGTTGAAGTAGAAGCAGTAAATCCTAAGTCTAAGGAAGTTCATTCCACACCTCCAAAGCCAAAGAAGAAGAAAGCTTACCCAGACGAGGTTGTTGTTAAATAGAGGGAGATGAAAGAGAAGAGAGTTCAAGGGGAGCCTCAGTTTGGCTTGGACCCTGCGGAGGCTAAGGCCTTGAAGGAAAGAACTGCGGATGAGCTCGAAAAACACGCAAAAGAAAAGAAGCTCAAGAAGAAGATTTCTAAGGTTGAGGTATCTCAGGATTTGTCGAAATTCAATGAGATGGTTTCAACAAATATTCATGTTCTAAGATCATTTTCATTGGAATCTCTACCTGAGACTCCAGGAAGAAATTTCATTGCTCCGGAAGAAGCTGTTCCTAAGACTTCTAAGTAAGTAGAGAAAGTTGAGCAAGTGGAATAAGAAGAAGATATTGCTAAAGGAAGTGGTGAAACCGGAGATGTGTTGAAGCAAATAGATGATTATAAGGGGACACCTTCAGAACACTTATCGCTCCGAACATCAGAAGCTGAATATTCGAAGCTAGTTACTCCAGCAATCGAAGAAGAGAAAGGAGAAGAAGAAGTAGCTTATCATGGAGAAGAAGAACAACTTCTACAAGATATTTCTCAAATGGAGAATATAAAGGTTGGTGCTCAGAACATTCCTGATGAGGAAGACCATATTGTTCAAGTCTCTAATAGTGAAAAGAGAACTCCGGAACATGATTCCATTCCGAAAAAGGACAAGGGAAAGCAAATTCTTGCTGATACTCCGAGCTCAGTAGTGGTGAAGAGAAAGAAAGTTGGTAGTTATTCAAAGAGAAAGCTTGACCTTGTTGAAGAAGAAAATTCTCCAAGAAGAGTCTCGGATTCGGAGTCATCTTCGTTGGGGCATGAATTTGTTGTTCAATCTTTAAATAAGTTGGTGGGAACCATTCCGACCTTCTCAAGTATTGACTCAAGATGTCAGATGCTCCAACATGCTTTGAATCAGAAATCAGACTCCATACCTATGGTTATGGACAAGTGTGTTGAAATAGAGGCTCAGTTCAAAGTGTTCTTTGTTGGCTACGAAGCCCATAGAAAATCTTGCAAGAGGATGAAAAACTGGTCGAGGAAGACTTTAGAAGAAATGAGGTTATTTGATGAATTTCAAGACAATGTTAAAGATGCTTTTGAGACTGAGGACAGGAAGTTAAATGAGCTGAATTCTTCCTTTGAAGAGTAGCTGACAGATGAAAATAACTTCCGGATTCAAGAAGTCAGAGATCTGAATGGGAAGCTGAATTCTGTTTCTCAAAACTGGAAGTTTGAAAGAGATCATCGGATTGAGTTTGAAGAAAAGATGAAGGCTTGGGAAGAAAAGCGTAATGCCCAGGAAGAAAAGCATAAATCTTAGGAAGAAAATATTGAAGCTCAATCTGCAAGAATAGTGGTTTTAGAGAAGCAAGATGAAGAAGATCATAAAGACTTAAAGAATATAATGACTATTCTAAATGGTCTCATGGCGAAGGAGAAAGATCCCAAATAGACAGATCCGATATTTTGTTGTACCTTAACTCTTTTGTTGTTGAAATTTTCAATATTAATGAAAACTTTGTGCTTGCTCGTTTCTTTTTGTTGTTACTACTAATCATTCAGGTACATTCCTATATTTTCCGTTCCCTTGTATTCTTTTTGAAAATCACAAAGGGGGAGAAGGAAAAGAACTCTAATTAAAGGGAAAAATAATCCTAACAAAGGGTGAGAAAGAAAACAAACTCTAATAAGAGTTTATCTAAGGGGGAGTCTTTTATTAAAGTAGACTTTCTTATTCGTAATAATGTGTCACTCCGGAAATCTAGAATGTGATCCTTAGAGTTTCAAAGCCTAAGGGGGAGTTATTCGTATTCATCTACACCCATAAGAAAAGGGAGATATGCCTTAATGTTTTCTTTCTTCTTAGAATTTCTTTTTTGTAAGGTTGTTTTTGCTTTCCAAAAAGGGGGAGATTGTTGAGTCAATAAGGTTTTCCTTATGAATTTTCCATTCCTTCTTGTTTTGAAAATCACAAACACCTTATCTTTATGAAAATCTCTTTTATAAGGAAAATCGCTTATATAAGGAAAATCGCTTTTATAAGGAAAATCGCTTTTATAAGGAAAATTGCTTTTGTAAGAAACATTATCCTTATCATATTTTCATCCATATTTTTTCTTAATTATAAGATTCGGATTCATTTATATATTCTCAGAATTGTTTGAAACTTTGATATGAGGTATTCTGTTTTTAGGATCCAAATTCTGGATAAGAACTGTAATAATGCTTCCCTCCAAATTCCAGATGAGAACTGTGATAAAGTTTCATTCCGAACTCCAGATACGAACTCTAATTAAGTTCTACATCAGATTCGGGATGCGAATCCATATGAAGTTAGACAACGAATTCTCATTATGAAATCTTATGATGAGTTCTCATTACGAATTATGATAATGAATTCCCATTACGAATTCTGATGATGAATTCTAATTATGAAACCTGATGATGAATTCTAATTACGAATTCTGACGATGAATTATCATTCTGAATTCTCACTATGAATTCATCTATTAAACATAATCTGATCATCTTTGTTTTATACACTCAGAATTTATTCAGACTCCGAATCTTCACTCCTAACTTTCATTTTGCTTATGCCTTTATATTTTTCCTACTCTTTATTATTTTCCATACACTCCGAACTTTCACTCTGAATCTTCACTCCGATCTTTTGAGTTAGTTTTTAAACGGTGTCGCACATTCTGTTACACTTGTTTTGTTATAAAATGATGTCGTCTATTCTGTTATAAAACTAACCGTTGGTTAAGTTACACGTGTACAGGTCCCTCTGATTTTTAAGGAAAATATGACCGTTGGAAAGGAGGCTGACCTTACCTATAAATAGGAGCTCATTTGAAAGATCTCAGAGCTGCTGAAAGGCTGACTGATCTTCGACTCATGTGATTACATGCTTGAAGTGATTTCTAGGGAGAGAGGCTCTTAATAACTCTCAAAAGCATTGTGCGACTCTGAATTTTGGTGATTACATTCGAGGACTTCCATGGATAGGAAGATAGAGGTTTCCAACACCTTGATGTTGAGGGCTTCCTTGCTGAGGAAGACAGAGTTTGCCAACTACCTTGAAGTTGAGGGCTTGCAGGGATAGCAAGATAGAGACTCCGATCTTCGCATCAAGGGCTTACCCTGGTGTGGGTAAGACAGACTTGATTGAAAGTATAAATCAAGGGACCTTTATCCAAGGATGTTGGATACCCTTCTCTTTGGGTTAAAAGACTTATATCTTGATACATGTAGTTTTACTACTTGTTTGTTTCCGCTGTATTTTGTATTATAAGGAAATTATAACTTTATTATACTTCCTTACTTGTACTCTGTTTCATTTAGATTCTATTCACTTTAAGGTAGAATCTCATATTGTAATCTTTTGTTATGTTTCAATTTCCGGAACCATATTTCCAGAACCTACTTTCGGAATCCCTTTCCAGGTTTTCATTTGTTATTAGAGGCGTTGTGAATTTGCTTAAGTTTAACTTTGTTAAATTTATCCCTTTCCTTTACTTAGGGAAAACATAGTTAATCGTAACTAACTTTAAAGGTTCCAAAGGAATTTTTAAAGCATACAATTCACCCCCTATTATATATTGAGAATCTACATCATTATTTCGATCCTACACCAACACTACTTAGTTTAATATTATATAGGGAAGACTAGGCATCATGAAATTTATGTTCATGAGTTAAGGACCTAACACCGTGTAGTTGGAGATCAAGTGTTAAAGAAAATATGTTAGGAATTTTATATTAATGTAAATTAGAATACGTGAAATAATTTGGATTATTTTGAAATACTTCTTCAAAAACCTCATAATGGTAAGATATGTGATACATACATTATGGAACCTTAAAATTTTATTTTAAATAATAATAAACTAGATATCATGTGATTCAAGGACACCCAGGTATAAATGAACCATAATATAACATACTGTAATATTCTAGACATTAAATTTGGGGTCTGAATAGTAATAACAACATTTAAATTAAATTGTATAATTTTTTAATATAATAAAAAATACATTGATAAATATGTAATAGGTTTTTAGTAAAGTTATTATATGTTTTAAGAGTAAAATTTTCCTCAAATTGGATTTTGTTATGTTTTGAAAGAAACATATCATTACTTATTATCATATTTAGAAATTTTAATTTTAAAAAATTACTTTATTTTTTTCAATCAATGTGTTTAAATTATCATAGAGTGAATTTTGAGAATGTCATGAAAATATTGAATTTCATTTAATAGGGAAAAATTATTATTTTTGAATTTATATTTTCATTTAAATAATTTTCATAGTTCCATTTTAATTGAAAATTGTTTTAAAATTAGTATTAGTTAATTTATATTATGAATAATTCAATTAAGGTCACTAGTATCAATTATTTGTTGGATTTTGTATAAACTATTTAAACATAAGAACACATTTTTATGTAAACCAATTTCATATCATTTTGTGGGTTTAATTCAAAATTAAATCCCATCACTTTTCTAAATAGAATTTAATACAATATATTCTATATTTTTAATAAGTATGTTCAAATTTGAAAATTATTTTCCTTTTATTTTTGTTTATTATAAAAATTATCCTTTGTAAATATTCGTTATCATTGTAAGGGTGAGACCCATAAAATAGGGAGAAAACATTGAGATAAGGCCCCAAAAGTTTTTTAAAAATTTTCTTTTTTCCTATTGGATGATAGACGTTAATCCACATCTATATAGTTTTATAAAATATTGAATCTTGGTATTGTTTTTCTTTGATTATGACATTTATATTATTCCAATAAAAAGAGAAATACAAAATGTAACATTGTTGAGATTAAATCTCAAAATTTTAATCATAAGGATAAATGGAGGATATGTTAAGTTTTAAATGATTATTTTAAAGATGAGTAAATATTTTTCATGGTAATTTTTTTAATTTATAATTATATAATAATTACATCAAATTCTTATGAAACATAGAAATAGTATTAGTCTACGTAATTGAAAAATAAAATGAATGATATTAAAAATAGTAAATGTAATTTACTTTTGATAAATTGTTTTGTTAATAAAATTAGATAAATTTTACATATTAGTGAAATGTTAAAAGTTTATATTGTAATTCCATAATATCTTCATGTCATAAAAGTCAAATTAAATTCAAAGTTTCATAAATAAAAATAATTATACTTTATGAAAATATAAGTTTTAAAAATATTAAAAAATTATAAAAAACTTTATTGTGGACAAGGGTGATAATGTATGGTCAAATTTTCATAAATTGGACATTTATAATTAAATTTTATCCTTATAAGTATTATTATAACCATTTAATATTGAACAATTAATTACGACATTTAAGGTTAAAATTAGATAACCATGAAGGTAAACCAAAATATTGTGTTTACATATCTAAACCATAATAAGTTTGATTGGATAATTATATTAAGACTATAATCTACTTATATTTTAATCCATGTGATTTTAGAGAAAAATTTATAACAGTTATACACATTTAATATTATAATATTCCATTAATGTCGTAAAGTGCCTCTCCCCTCACTTATAAAAGGACACCCCGTCTCACTTTTGTTTACCACACTTTCATAAATATATCTCAAATAAATCCTATAAAATAATCCTCTAAACATACATAGACACAAAATATATCTTCTTTTATTATTAATGGAGCATTACACGTTCATTAAAGAGGGATCTAAATAAATTCTACTGAAGAAGAGTTAAATGTCATTACCTAATACTTCAAATTTATTTTTATTCTACTACTTATAAGTAGGTTTAATCGATAATAAAATAAAAACACAGAAATTATTAATATATTTATATTTTATTATGATTATGGTAAAACCATTTTTCATCTCTTTTCCACCTTATAAAATGCAGAAACATCACTTGTGTGTATGTTTGGCTTACTGTTTCAATGTAGCGGTATAATTATTATTTCAAATCTGTTTTAGTTAGATGATTAGAAATAAGGAAAAAATAAAAATAATTGATATTTATGAGGTAATTATATATCTGGAATTATAATATCAAATATATCATCTTACCATTACATTTCGCAGAAAATGATAATGTCACTCATGCGTAAGATTGGACAACCACCTCCACAAAGTGATGTGATTTTTTTTTCATTTATGATTTTAATTAATAGAAATGTGGATATATTAAATAAATAAAAAAATTTTTAATGATAAAATAATTATTGTTTAAAGTTGAATTATTATATATATATATATCATTTTTCTCCATCATTTGAAAATTGAATATGATGTTCATGCAGACATACAACTTACTGTCTCCACCTACAGTGTAACTC
The DNA here is from genome assembly GCA_963277665.1 of Viscum album. Lineage (NCBI taxonomy): Eukaryota > Viridiplantae > Streptophyta > Magnoliopsida > Santalales > Viscaceae > Viscum > Viscum album. Next base: position 1,569,336,452 of record OY728143.1, read on the forward strand.
ATTTTTCTATCTTAATATTTTTTGGATGACTCTATCTATATATATATATTAGTTAATATATATAATATTTATATAATAATTTAAAATCTATAGATGATGTAATTAGGATTAATGTATAACGATAAGAACTACCAAACTTGAATTCTCATGAAAAAAGAAGGAGCTAACTCTTTGAAATTATAATTGTAACAAGGGATTATTAATAAATGGGTGTTAGAATATTATAAAAATATTTTATATAATATTATAAGTATGTAAATAAATATTTTAAATAATTATAATAAATTTTATTTTATTTATGATTGTTGTTAGCATGATTTCAATGAAATTCGAAAATTATGTAACAGTTCTTTATCTTAATTTTGTTTCATTGAGTTTTATTTGATGTTATGCACATATTTTTGTTTATTTGATGTATATAATTATTTATTTATATATCATTTTATTAACCTACTTGTGTAAACTAATATTTGAATATTCCTTTTATGTTATTATTTCCTGGGGGTTACGATTAAAAATTTTCCTAAGTGGTAAGGGTTTATTTCAAAATCACGTTATTATTTGTTATTGTTTATGTTTAAGACTATGATGGGTGAATTATTTGATATTTATCTATTAAACACAATATATTTTCTTATCTTATAGTAATTTTGGGTAATTATTGGTTTTCGATTCATTTTCATCCCATTATGAACTCAAGAGGCATAATGAATGTTTTTAAGGAATACAAAAATTATTTCTCTCTTCGGTGGAAAAGAATTTGTCTTCCATATCCATTTTATTAAAAAATATTTTCAAGAAGGTATTTAATATTCTCTACTTTATTTTTAAATGTTTTTCCCATGATATAATTTTTTAAAAATTATTTATAATGATTCTTCTTAAGATTTTAAAAATGAGGTACTCTTAACTTTTTACTGAAAATGTGAATGACATATTTATTTCAAAATACCCATCATGAATAGAATTCCAAACCATCATGGCCGCTAAATTATTTAAACCATAATTTACAAAATCAGTAGTTATTTCAATGAATTTTTTTTCATAGTTTTATGGAGATATTTATTTTTTTAAATTGATTTTCATAGGGAAATGGAAATTTTAATTAAGAATTTTTTTAGTGTTCTATTTTGGGAAATCATATTCGTCATTTCCAAAAATATTTTGTTTTACATATTCTGCATTGGAGATATTTATTAATGATACCATCATTATTCTTTCTCTAGATGGTTTGAGATCAGTTTCACTGGGGGAATGTTTTGAAATATTTCGTACTCATTCTTCCAATATCGATATTTCTAGTTTTATAATGAATATTGATTAAGGTGTATTGTTAATTTGTATGATTAATGGATTGGAAATATTAGGTTATGGGTATGGATTATAATTAAATAGAATCTTGATGAATCAATATGTATCATGAGACAAAATTGATTCGGTATTCGTCCAAGGCCTTACCCATTTGGGTATGCATCTTTACATGAAACCCCAAATGTATGTTTAACAAGTCTGGAATTGTGTATTCCATCTCTAAGAAATAAATTTTTTATATCTATGTGATTATTTGAATAGTTATAATAGGCATTGAAATTTTTCAAGATTATGAGATTATTTTTATTGTAAAATTTGATCATAATTATTTATTCTATATTATTCATTCTATATTTATCTTTTATTGTACACATACCCATAATAAGCATATGATAACATTACTTTATTTTGTTTCTGTTCCCTAGATTTCAGTAAGTGTAATATGAATGATATTTAGGGATATTCTAGAAGTTATAATGAAGTTCTCAAGGAAAATATTCTGAAATATTTTATTTTATCAAATGTAATAAGACATTTAAGTATGTATATAGTTTTAAAAAACTATATATCTACTCAGTAATTTAGTATTCGATTTCTTGTATCTAGTTCCAATTAAATAAAGTAGCCACCAGCTCTAGGCTTCTAAAGTCTGTATTTCTATAGTTGTTATTAGGTGAATGTTTTGTAAAAACCATGGGAACAATATTTAGAAAACCATAGATTCGAAAACATGTCCCTATAACTAAATTAGAGGATAAGTCTAATTATATGATAACATTAGAATGTTTTGGTATGGTAGATATTATAGGATTTTACTTCAAAAAATATCTCCTTTATTACTATAAGTGGATGAATTTCTAAAAAAATGCATATATGATTAATAAATATTAAAATAATTGTTTGAGCATATTAAGGCCATCGTTATGGGTCATAGTGAGTGTTCTAATACTACGCACCAGATTTTACACTCCAAGGGTTTATTCTTGGGTTGATTCACATTTTTCATAAACCATTATGACGAATAAGAGAATAGAAACTTTTTGAACCTATAGTATTCTATAGTGATATAGGATAAACCTGAAGTTTCATTAGTTGATATGAATAAGTGTGATCATAATATTACAGTAATAAATACCCCTTTGAGGTTTTCTTTAATTGATATTTTGGATGATTAAGGATATTTGGGGAGACATTTATATAAATACCTTACTTTTGTTTAGTATTAATTTCATTGAAAATGGTTTTTTTGGAATAATTCAATTTTATTGAGTGGAAATAAATTGAAATATATTTATGTCATTTATTTAAATTGGGTTATTTAGTTAATTGCAATAAAAGAGATATGACATTTTTTTAATATGTTTTTATCACAAAGATAACTAAGGGAATAAAAAGTAATCTAGTGACTAATTGATTAATTTTATTTTTTACTAAGTCTTCCATATTGAGTTTATTAATTGATCAATGTAAAAATAATTTTAGAAATGGATATTAAAGTAATTTATTGAAGAATATATGATTTTATTGGGGTTTTATGCTGATTAAGGTTACTACCATGTTTTGGAGAATACAATATCAAGGATTTCAGAAATTTAGTATTTGACAGTAAGAGATAATTTATATTGTTTTAGTGATTAATGTTAATTTTATTTCTGATATTTAGTGACCTTATTACTATCTTTTTGGACTTTGAATTTGGAAATATTTATTTTTGATTCTTTTTAATGTTTACCATGGATTTAGTTGAATTTTTTTCGTTAATGTTATGTATTTAAAGATTAATGAACGATTTATCCAAATGGGATAACCTATTATGACCATTTTGATTTTTTGTAAATATCTAAATATACCAGGATTTACTTTTCACTTTTTTATGGATCTTATGATCCACTAAATTTTTATTTTTATTCTTCTTTCTTGAAACAAATCATCATGAATTTTCAATCATTGGAGAATGAGATGAAACAAAAATTGAAAAAAGAAAATAAGGATTAAATTGAGACTATAAAATAGAAAGAAATTTTGTAAGTATGTTTTTTTTATGTTTTCTATCTTGATAAGAAAATAATCCTTCAACTTTAGTAAAGGGATCATAAAATAAAAAATGATATACTTATACCTTCATTTCTAAAGAATCCATGTGCTTTTCCACTGCACATATTTATGGTCTTTCGGTCATTAAAATTAACCACGGTCATGTTCTATTTCACTCTCTAGCAGTACATTGAGACTCGTATTGTCCTCCATTTCAAAATTTTATCTTCCCACCAATGTCCTCCATATTTGGGAACTTGATTATGGGTTATTTTAGGTAACCGTTATGTTTCCCACTTTTTATTTTTCAAGAAAGTTTTTTTATTCCTTTCAACAATATGGTTTGCAATAATGGTATTTTAAAATATTGAAACTTTAATTATTGAGACAAATATTTGTGGGAAATTTATATAAGGTTGTAGAATATAACACCCTAATAAAGTTATTATAAAAAATAAGTTTAATGAGTTGTGATATGTGCAACCCCGACTCAAAATATACTGTAATATAGTATACCATTATATCATAGCTGTAAAAATGATGGTATTAATAGAAATAAATAAATTTATAAAATATATATAGTATTTTTGTATAATGAAAATATATTGATAAATATGTTGTCAGGTTTTATTAAATTCATCACATTCCTTAAAAATGAATTTTTACACAATTGTTTTGTTACTTTTTATTAGAAAATAATTTAATTAATTTCAACCACATTTAAAAACTTTATTTCTAAATTTGATTTATATTCTGTAAGTAAACATGTAAAAATTATCTTAGAGGTAATTTTTTAGAATTTTATGTAAAGATTGTTTCTTTAATGAATAGTGAAAATAATATTTTTTATTTGAAACTATATTTCCATTTAATGAATTGAAAACATAAATTCAATTTTGATTTTTTTTTAAAAGTTATTAGTTAATTTATATTTTTAATAATGAAATTAAGGTTCATTAGATTAAATTTTATGTTGTATTTGTAATAAAAATGTTCTATACTTAAGAAAAAAAATTTCAAGAAAGATTTGTTTCATCGCGATCTGTGGCTTTAATTTTAAATTATAACATGCCCCTAATTTCAATAAAATTTTATAAAATGGATTTCACATATCGAATGAGGATGTTAAAATATTTTTAAAAGGTTATTTTATTTTCAGTCATTTAGAAAAGTTACCATTGTAAATATTTTTCACCTCAATAAGTGTAAATCGAAAAAAAATTAGACCATTGGGATATCGCCTTAAAATCTCACTAAAACATGCCATTACACTATTGCATGACTGTACTTCATCCATATACATAAAAATTATAAAAATTTATAAACTTTTTCCCATTTTTCATTAATTATGAACTTTATATTATTTTAAGAAAAGGATAAATACAAAATTCCACCCTCTTATCTTTAATATATCTAATTTTTTCATTAGGATAAAAAAAACTTAGTTATAAATATTTATTGGAAATATGAATTATATTTTTTTCTTGGTATTTATTTTAATTTCTATTTAAGTAATAAATGCGTTAAATTCCTATATAAAGCATACATGGTATTTATTCAAGTAATAGAAAAATAAAATAAATGATTTTAAAAATATTAAATTTAATATAATTTTTATGTATTATTTTGAAACAAAAATTTAAATGATAATTATAACAATGTCTTTATGCCTTTATTTTTTTTATTTTAATTCCATAAATATATTTTTAATATTAATGTAAAATTAAATAAATAGTCTGAAAATGTAAATAATTATATTTCGGGAAAATAATATTTTATTACTAATTTTCAAACTAATTTTTATAGGGAAATAGGTAAATGTAGATAGTATATTGTTTAAAATTTCATCCATTATCCATTTATGAGTAAATATTCATGTTGTGGGTAAAAAGTTTACCCTTTAATATTGAAGAATCCATTACCAAGGTTATGGTTAAAATTTGATAACCAATTGGTTAATCCAAAAGACAAGGATTCAAATGATGTATAAACCAATATAAAATTTAATTATTATCTTATTAAGATAATAATATCTAAGATTAAAATATATGTCATCTCGTAATCATTTTAAATTATTTAGATAGATATTATATTATAACATTTCTTTAATTTCCAAAAGTGTTACACCCCTCAATATAAAAGGAAACCCCTTCCATATTTTTCTTACTCCAATTTGATCCATCTAACTCAGCCATATCGTGCCCAATTATATTATAGAACTCTATGTACATGAAATATAGGTTATTTTTCATAAACTTCCATTGCAATGATCTTTAAGAGGGGATATAATGAAATTCATTCAATAGAGAAGTAGTCATGTTTACCAACCCATTCAAATGAATTTATTGTATACTTTATAAAAATCTAGTACAAGAATTCATAGAGATAAAATCATTTTTTTGAAATTCTTAAAACATTAAACAAACTGAATCCCAAAGATAGTACTAGTTTAGTACCATTAGATACAGGGAACAAAAATCTTGTAAGTCATTGAATTATGTTAAATGTGTCACACAAAGATCTCCACCATGGTAATTCTACTTAAACCATTTCTTCAAAAACCTGAGGGAAGGAATCATAAGATATGGGTAAGCTCGAATTCTCAATAAGTGTAAAAAAAGTAAATACGTAAGAATAACATGAACATTGGGGTAGGATAACATGATTGTATCATTAGAATTTCATAACCTACATATCAAATATCATAAACATGAATCATCACATAAAGATTACAATTTAATAAGACATGAATCATAAGATAATCAGGAACATAATCCATGAAATCATAACATTTGTATAAGACATGGAATTGTTTCAAACACCTCAACATATAACATAGTGATCGTGTATAAGTAGAAATATATTTACTTGTTATGTTGATAACATGAAATAATGACCTCACATAGACATATGGACATTCAACAAGGTCTATTCATAATGTTGTCCACATCAAATTAGGTTTAAACATAACACTGTGAACATGTATTAAAGTACATGCATAATCTTAAAGACCTCCAACCAGGTCCATGCATAACATTGTGAACATGTAACCAGGTACATGCATAAAATTATAAACACATAATAAGGATTATTAATAAAATTGCGAACAAGTAATCAGGTTCATGGATAAACATGAGGACATGAAACCCAGTCCATGCATAACATTTTAAATATGTATTGAGGTTCACACATAATATGTATAATCATGAGTCATCCATTATTACTCAATTCATTGAAGGGAGATATAGGTTCTATCCTTAATCTAATACATCTTCCATAAGATTATCAAAAATAATCCTATCATATACAATAAAATTAAATGTTTATTACAATCATTTAGTCATATTATTAATTTGTGAAAATATATTTGCCTCACAATCATTTCGTCAATCTATAACCTAGGAAAAGAACCGGGTTTAAAAGCATATAACCGATGTAAAATAAACATGTGTTATAATAATAATTCCATCAAAACATAAATCATTCTAGAAAGAATATTAATGTATCTTATAAATCATATCCTTGAATGGTATGAGTAGAATTAATAGATATCTTTTTAGATAGATTTTATGAAATAAATTTTAAAAACATTTTTTTAGGAAAATATTTTTTCTTCTATAGAAAAGGCTCTTTAAAAGAGAAAACCATTTGAAGACCATTTCATAAAAAATACATTAAAACTTCAAAATAAATCATCAAATAATTTTGATAACAATTTTCCTTGAAAAATTATTATGGAATATTGAAAACATTTTAAAAACAGTTTTCCATGAAAACAAATAAAAGAATCATGATAACATTTTGAAAAATAATTTCTGTGAAAACTTATTTAATAAGAATGCAAATATTTTGAAAATAGTTTTCCTTAAAAATAATTTGAAAAAATAAAAAATAAGATTTTATATCATCGATATCATTTTTATTTCAATCAATATTTTTAAATCATACAATGGAATATTTGAAAATCATTTAAATCATTTATTAAAATAATTGTTTTTGAACATCCGTTCTTCTTTGAAAAAAATTTACAAATATTCAAATATCAAGAATATTATGAAAATATTTTCATTAAAAAATAGAATCATAAAAATAGAAATGAATTATCAAGGAAATTATAGTTATGACAGTAGGTAAGCCCATATATATCGAACATTCATTTTTCACATTAAAAGTTTAGAGATGTTCCTTGATCAGAAAATGAGATGAATATTACTTTTAAAAAAATTAAAAGTTAAAACAATAGTAAAAATTTCACTTAAACATCACAGGATAATATTATAACATTTTTGAATTTTTTTTAGAATACACAGTTTTGAAAGAACAAAAATTTGTAACCAAAATGAGAAATAAAGTCTGATTTTCATAAAAAAAAATTTATTAAATATATTATGTACTAAATAGTGTAAAATAGTAAAATTAAATGGATATGACATTCATATTTTGAGGTTATAAAAGAAAAATAGAGTTCTGGAGATATAGAAAATTATATTTCATCAATATGAGCTAAATCATAAAAAATCACGATAAACAATGATATTGAAGTTATAAACTGTTACCATATTGGTAATGTTAAATCATAAAAAATGGAAATAATAATGTTAAATTAAGCATAAAATATCATAAAAATATTTTTATTAATGATATAATAAGTAAAAGGTCATCATATACACCTCATATAAAAAATAGGTTCCTGTCATGGCGTATGACTTAAAGAGGAAAATTAAGACAAAATTACTTTAATGATTTGGTAACAATTTAAACATAACCCCTTGAAAAAAATATCATCAAATGGATTTGTAAATACCCTAAAATTTATGTCTATTAATCATATAATACTTCTAAGGATAGTATACACATCACACATATGTAATTATTGCTTAGTTAAACATGTATTTCATAGAAATAAAAAGTGAGATGAAACACCCTTACCTTAAGAATACACTTTCTTTGTACACATTCAAAACTTCTATATAAAAAAAATAAATTTCCTATAATTATATGAAAGAAACATATTAGTATATGTAATTAAATATACCATTTTTATGGCTTTATTTTACTTTTTTATTAACAACTCCATGTTGATGTTACGTTTCAGGTAATATCCCCTCTATTTTTATTATATGTTTTGACTTGTTATTCTTAATCTTCATAAATAGATCATGATTTACCTAATTAATGAATGTAAAATAGCAAATAAATATCATAAATATTCCATATATATTTATTCATTATAATCTATATAGGATAACATTATTAAATTTAATACAACGTTCAACGATATGGTAGGTCGTACATACGTATGAACATTGTTTCTGTTTTATTGATGTTTTGAAAGAAAGAAATTAAAACCATAAATGTGAATATATATATTATAGTTATAGTAACATTATTATTTAATATATATTATAATTTTTATATAATCACCCATAAATATTCCATTTAATCTATATAAAAGTGACATCGCTTTGAGGAGGTGGTAGTCCACACTTTCCTAAATGAAATTATCTTACATACACAAAATGGAAATAAAGAAGGTATGTGTTATATAATAATTAAATAAGCATAAGTAAATAATAAATTTCATATATAACATATAAAAGTATAGTTTACATCATATGTTCCAACCCTGAGATGTGGAAAAGGAAAACCAAAACAATATATTTTCTTGATACAGTAGTTCATCATACACAAGAATGGTATTTTCATTACCTATTAGATGAAGTATTTGTATGTTTAGGTAGAACCCTAATAATAAAAACATATAAGTATGTTTAGGATACTAGTGTTATTATATAATCATGAAATAATAATATTTTTGTTGTTGTAGAATGAAAATAATACAATGGAGCTTGAGGGAAGATGTTACCTCTTATTCAGGTTACTCAAATTGGTTTGCACCAAAGGAATTATTTGGATATATTTCATCCCAACATAATACTTATAGGATTAGATTAGGTATCTTGATGTGATATTTAGGTATATATTATTCAATATAATTTGTCTTGATAGGTGAGAGGAAGTGGGAGGGTAGAGAGCCATTTAATGTTGGAGGGAGGGGGGACACACTTGGTATTTTTTAAAACAAGTTAGGTGTACCCACGTTTTTACCAAAATAAAATCATTAAAAGTAAAACAAACTAAATTATTGAAGTTTAGTGTCTTAAATATGTCCAAAATATCGGTATTTAAAATGTTTATTGGTTATTTTATCCATTATGTTTAAGGTCTAGTCCCCTTTTAAGCTAAATTTCACATTAATCAGTGTAAATAATTTTAATCACCTTAACTATTATTTTTTCTCAAAAATTAATTTTTGTTTTTAGAATATAAATATTGATCTGATTACAACATTTTATGTATTTTTTCAAAATTAAATTCACAAAATCTATAAAATTAATTTTAATTCAAATCTCGCACACATGGCGAGAAAGTGAGTTTTTAATATGAGATTGTCAAAATGTTATTAATATTTTATATCTAAATAAAATATAAAAATTATTCCAATGAGATAAATTACATTAATATATGTACAAATTTTATATTCAGACTTTAAAATAGAGTTAAAATATAATTCAACTACATAAATAAATTAGATGAATTTTCAGTATTTGAATTAGAATATATTATTTTCACTATTCATCCAAAATTGACGTTTCTCAAAAAATTCCCAAAAATTCACCTCAAGATAATTAAAAAATTATGAATTAAAAATGGATTCTTTTTTTAATGAAATTAAATTAATATAGTTATCTAAAATTAATTTTATTATTATTCAAAAAATTACATAAAAAGAAGTTCTTTTAAGAAATGATATTTTAAAATAGATAAAGACTTTAGGAAAAAAAATGTTTGTATTATTTTCAACATGTTTTATAATATTAAAATAATTTGTATTACTATTCGTGTCACTAATTTTAATATCAATTTTATAACAAGACAGTTTAAATGATTATAATAATACAATTTTGATTCATAGAAACTCAATTTTGCAGGTAACACAAGCCATGTCAGTATTGAATATAGAATAAGAGAAACGTTATATTATGTTCATTGTATGAATAAATTGGTGTTCTGTAAAAATCTTGTAAAACGTGCTTATTTTATAAAAAACAATATCTACTATCTCGTGAAAAGAAAAAAATCAAAAAAAAAATTGAAAAACAATTAATTCAGAAAATATGGGGAGTTCTGTTCTACCCCCTATAAAATGAATCTCTCCCTCAAAATTAATTTGGGTTATTAATGTCTTAATAATTCAAATGTCCTTTATTAGAAACCCACATAGTAAAAATGAATACTAATAATTCCTTTTAAAAGGGAAATTTTGAAATATAAGAGTTAACCAATGTAACTCATGAATATGTTTCTATGTGAAGGAACGTATAGGAGAACTGAAAATATAATGTCCTGGATATGGATTCCACCCCCTGGTTCCCCATACCTAAATGTCCAAATGGCCTCAAATACATTTCCCCAAACACCAGAAGTTGTTGAATATAAGCGACGGTCAAGTGTGTGATAGCGAGGAAATATTTTTTCATTGGCATAGTTTAACACTGTGTAATAAATAATAATACAATTGAACATGCAGTAAACAACATACACCTGAAGTTACAATTGAATACTATAGGAGTAAAGAAAAATCATTCCATACAAAAGATGATGTATCATGTTATGTTCTAGGAAAACAGCCAAACAGGTACACTACAGTAATCCACAACAAATGTTCCAAAATACCCAATGAAATAAATGAATCTAAATGCATCGAAATCCTTAGATTGGTCCCAGGATATCCTACTCCAAAATAGCATATCTAGAAACAAAAAAATGTGGATTACTATGGTCAACATCAGTATTCATATAATCAATTTGGGCCAAAAATCATGTCCCAAACAGGTTGTGATGCTAAATCCCAGTAGCCAACCACCCAAGATCTTTGACAATCATTCAGTGAATATATATAATATTTAATGTAGAATAGTGAAATTAGTAAAGTGGATAATACTCAAATTTAAACAGTTGAACAAGTAATCATGATAGATATCTCAGGAGACCATCTAAGAAAATAAAAGTGAAGACAAAATCCAAGCTTATTTATTGGCTTGGTAGATGAATCATATATCATTTCATTTCATTATTCAAATCCATTGGATTATATATGTCTCGAGGTCTGGCATAGGCATGATGACCCCACCCATATAGAGGTAATAGTTAACTCATGACTTATAAAACTTTGATAATAGATCATGACCTTTGTATCCCTTATTGGATCCAAGGTTCACTCGTTGTTTATAATAAGCCTCATGTGCCCGACCATTGCTTCTATGGCTTGCTCCCATCTTTCACGTCATTATCCTCTTGAGTTCATCAATTGTGTTTTAACTGAGAAAATGGTTAACCCAAGATAAATAAGGTGAAAGAAGCCACATGATCCCAAAATTGTATTTTAACTGAGACTATGGCTCTCCCATTGCTAATTTCACCATTTTAATCATTTAATCTAATTACAAATTCCATTATAGAAGCAATACATGTGATTTAAACAATCACATAGCTTTAAACAAAAAAAATCACATGGGCACAATTCCTATAATAACCAAAACATGAAATTTAAACTGTTACATGGCTTTAATATCAACATGTATCTCACATTGGAAATCACTAACATAAGTAATTCATTATAAGAAACCCATAATGGTAATTCACGACATGCCTCATATGAATTCTCATCCAAATGGCCATCCAAGAAAAAGGCTCCCAAATGGTGTCCCTTAATTTAGAAGATCAAAAAATAAACATGGTTTCAAAAATCTAACCAATTACATAATCAATAAAAGATAATAATAAATGACAAAAAACTATCAAGAGACACCCTAAAAGATAGTAAGTGGCACACCAACATATATATTCAACTATAATACTAGTGAAAGGAACAATACCACATACCTCAAGTTCGTATGACTCTCTTCATCCAGTGTCGACATTCAAATCAACCTAAAATGAAGTATATCAACAACAACAAAAAATTATAAACCTTAAATAACTATATAGATAGATGAAATCATGAAAATTTCTCAAAAGGAATTGAGCACTCATTTAGTGGATTCCAATGGATCTGACAGTGTTTGAACTGGGTGTCGATCGACAAAACAAGAGAAAAATTTCAATTTGGATTTCCTGGGTGTGCTGCTCAATAAATGAGGGCTTGGTTCTTCCTGCCTAAAAAACAACAATGCATCCTGATTTAATAAAAAAAAATTAATTACACACCGTGTACTAGAAACTACACATTGTGTCCATACAAATCTAGTTCATGTTATTACATGGTTTTGTACTTGGATTAGATGGTGTGAAACCCTCATTACAAGGTGTGTTACACAGCGTGTAACTCCATCCATTTCTATTGAACATTGTCCTTCCTCTCCTAGGTCTCATATTGCACCCGTTCATGCATCCATTGAATCCATAATAAAGGAACAGACTGACCATAGATAATTTTTTTGCTACAATCCAAAAATGAATGGAATGTTCCTCAAAGGACGCATCTTCCTCCAACTCTACTTCCTCTGGCTGAAAGGTGTAAGACGGGTCCAAGAGGTAACATTGTAACTAAGAAACAATGATTATTTTCTTCATATCCCTTCACCTCTGAGGTAACTGAAATCGATAGGAAACCGACCAAACCCTCTCAAGAATCTCGAATGGACCAACGTATCATGGTGAATTCTTGCCTTGTTTCCTAATCCTCTTGTGTCCCAACCTCGGTGTGACATGTAAGAAAACTCGAACCCCAACCTCAAACACCAAAGGTTGTCTGTGATGATTGTTTTATGATTTCTAATAAGCCTGTGCAGCAACCATTCACTTCCGAATCAACTAAATCAGCTCAGTAGTCTCCTGTACAAGAAAGGATCCCCACATAGCTACCTCTCCTGCCTCCAGCCAACATATGAGAAATAGGTATGTCCTACCATAGAAAGACTCATATGGGGCCAACATAATCGTAGCATGGAAGATATTGTTTTAGGAGAACTGAACAATGGGTATGTGTGTCTCCTAGGAACCCCTGAAATCTAGGATGCTTTCATGATTCATGTCCTCCAGCACCTGAATTGTGTGATTTCATTGGCCATTTTTCTAGGGGTGGTAAGTTGTGTGCTCAAAAGCACCTATGTAACCAAGGCCCTCTATAGCCCTTTCTAGAAAGAAGATGTAAACTGGGAATCTCTATCTAAAATTGTAGAATGTGGGACCACATGAAGTCATAAAATCTCAAGGATGTATAACCTCCCAATCTCATCAACATCAAATGTTTCATTGATTATTAGGAAATGTGAATCCTTCATAATCCAGTAAATAACAACCCATACTGCATAATTGATGAGTGAATACCTTAGTAATACTTTCATAAAATCCATCGTGATGTCATTCCATTCCTAATTAGGAATGGGAGGGTTCTACAAATGTCTGGTTGGTTGTTGATGCTCCGCCTTCACTAGTTAATAGGTGGAATATATCCTGACAAAAACAATACATATCCCTTCATACATGGCCACCTATACATAAGATGTAATTCCTCATACATCATGGTGCCACCAGGATTCACTATCGAAACTTAATCATGAAAATTTTACATCAACTCCTCAAACAGGTCTCTTAAAACCAATACCCATCCCTATAGCTGCAGAATTTGATCCTCGCATGTGGTCTCACTAGGAGGAGGGTTCTCACCATCCACACTCTCCCACAGAACATGGCCTTCAAAATTTTATAGTTGTCTCAACCTCACTCTTTTTAGTAGGGTAGAGGTAATAAATAAGGATGAAATAAAAGTATATCCTTGACTGTCGTGCACCTCCAAGTGCATTTCATAGAACAACACCATAATAATCCACTCGCTTTTGTCATATAGCACTACCTAAATTTTAGTCCTCATAATCAATGAATCAGCCACTGTATTTCCTTTTCTTGGAGTGTAGGCAAGATCAAAGTCAAAGGACTGAATGTATTCCACCCACATTCACTGCCTCAGGATGAGATCATTCTACATAAATATGTACTAGAGAATTTTGTGTTCTATGTACACCACAAAATGATCTCCCAATATGTAATGTCTCCTAAAATATAAATCATGAAAAACCCCAGCTATCATGAGATCATGTGTCAGGTAATTCCTCTCATGAGGCCTTAATTTTTATGATCCAAATGCAACGACTCGATCCCCCTGCATAAGAACTGCTTCGAGCCTGTTACCTGATGTTTTTTGGTACATAATTTACCTAATTCCCAGCTATGAAAAAATAAATATTGGTTCCCAAATAAATAATAATTCCAACACCTGAATGGTCATCTCATAGGAACATGTCCATAAAAACTTCACACCCTTTTTAGTCAAGCCTTTCAGTGGTGCTATTAAACATGAGAAGTCTTGTATAAAGCACCTGTAGTAAGAATCTTCCCCAAAATACATCATATGTCAAATATGTTCATGGGATATTCCAAGGAAACTACTGCTCTCAAATTATCTAGGTCCACTGATACTCTTGTCTCTAAGATAATGTGACCCAGGAATTGAATTTGATTCATCCTAAAGTGTGACTTTGGAAGAATAGAATATAACAGATGCACCATCAGTTTACTCAAAATGATCTCAAGATGTTTTGAATGGTTGTCTCAATTTTGAGAATACACCAATATATCATCCATGAAAACCACTAAAAACGAATCAAGATATGGATAAAAGATGTGTTTCATCAGTTCCATTAAAACTACTAGTGAAATAGTGATACCAAATGACATAAAAAGATACTCACACAGACCATACATACTCTGAAAGGCTATGTGAGGGTTTTCTAATAGTCTAACATGAAACTGTTGATAACTGGATCTCAAATAAATCATAGAAAATACCTAAACTACTTGGAGATAACAAAAGATATCATCCCTTCATGGTAGAGGGTACTAGTTCTTAACCATCAACTAGTTCATTTTATAATAAATCTAGCATAGCCTGAGGGTATCATCTTCCTTTTTCTCAAAAAGTACCGGTGTACCCAATAGATATGTACTAGGACAGATGAAACCCTTAGACTCAAAATCCTCTATATGTCTCCTAATATCTCGCAACTCTACCTTAACCACCCTATAAGGAGGAATCGATACCGGTGCAGCACCGGGTACTAGATCGATAGGGAACTCAACCAACACCCTACTCTTCAATGGTAGGCTGTATAGAATAGATCTGTTTTATTAATACTTGTGAATAAAATATTAATATTACTTTAAAGGGAACACTATGCTCGATGGCATACCCAATATGCAACAATGAGTTCCTTTGAAATCTTATGTTTCACTTTAATAATAAAATAATATTATTTTAAATGGTAGTTAGCGCCTCTCACACTGGTGATAGACCTGAAAAGTCATCTGAGAAGACGTCCATGAAATGATCAACCATAAGAGGGAAATCATCCTAACCATTACCTTAGACATCTATATTTGAACATTCAATATGGGATGTCATCCTACCCAACCCATAATGATCGGGTCCAGCTCAGCTCGCCTGGACATCTCATTCACCCTTGTGAAGAAACGATCCCTCTTCTCGTGACATAAAACTCACCCTACAGTGATAGAAATTGAAAGGGTCTTGAAATGTGACCAAGAAATATTTTCCATGAATGAAATCAAATACTATCATCTCTAAGATTTAGAGGTCCTATACAAAGTTAAATCGGAAAACTTCAAGTAGGCACTCCTTACATTGACGCAAACCTATCGTTCTAATACCTAATGGAGTGTCTAGCTTCAAAACAGAATCAGAAGTAAATAATAGATCCATAGGCTCTCCACAATGGAGAAAATATGAAACTATGTTAATCCCCAATATCAAAAGTGAAAAAGATAAAATATTGGGGACTATAATAGTATGTCAAATAGTATAAGATATTGTATCCTTCTCTTACTTGGTCTGTTTCACTACATAAGTCCGGCCCATACTGCTACCCCGCGACACTGCATGGCTACCGAGAGATGATCTAATCTATTAACTCAAAAAACCTCGTGTCTGGCTACCACAACCATGACCACCACCTCGTCATGCGTGACTGGACGTATTCCAGTTTTCTGATTGGTGAGAATTTTCACTCCATGTTCAAGAATGTGGAGTTTGGGAAGACACTCTCTCAGTAGGCGTTGGAAGAAATTTCTTGCATAAATGCTGAATATGGATTATCGTGCATCATGATCGGCACTTAACTAGGACCATCAGGAAATGTTGTCTAGTATTCCCAATTCATCCTCACAAGAAGCACCTCACATGGATACTGTATGATACATTCTATATACGAGACTCACCACGAGTAAGCTCCAGACGACGCTTCTTTCTACTGGTTGAAATAGTACCAGATCTCGGTGTCGAACCACCCTAGCTTGAACCTCTATATTCTCTCAGATTTTTCATGATAATTAGTATTAGATTCACTATATAAAATAATGTAGTTAGCCAGAAGATAATCACCTATGAGCAGATATTGTACGTGAGACCATCCTCAAATTGACGAGCCTTTGACAAATATCCACCCATCAGAATTGGTGAGAAGTATTAGAGATCGGTAAAGTGGGAATATTAATCCATAACTAATAGAGATCCCTATTATATATATGCACAAATTAAAGTGTTTATTTAGCCCTTAGTATCTCAGGACAGAAGTACTCCATGAAGACTGTCTGAAAAGCGTCCCAGTTCAAATCCAACTGACACTCTGTCTATTTAGTAACATCCCACCACATCTTGGAAAATCACACAACATATATGTAATGATATTGACCCTACACTCAATAGGTGTATCAAGATAGTCAAAAACGATAACTTGGACTCCATCCATGACTCTGTAGCCTGTGGCCCTCCTTCCCTAGAAAGCATGGGCGGTTACTGCTGATAGAACCCTCATATTAGTTCTTCAATAGAAGTGCCAGGTTGTAGTGCTACCTAAAATTTTTCATGAACCTCTTAAATCATTCATAGAAATTTTCATCAACACCTTCATCCAATATAACTACTAGGGCCCCAACTGGATGACTGGAGGGTTCACTGGTAACCCATGGACTACCACCTCCAGGGTATGATAATCTTAACTCTCCTGTCACACAACTAGAGGGCTTCATGGAACAATGAATTAATAATTTCAAGCATACAACTCAGTTCAAGATCATCAAGTGTCATAGTTCAAGAGTGCAAGAACTAAAAAGGAGAAGAAACCCCTCCAAGATTACCTATAGTGGAGAACACCGCATGTTGAACTCAAACATGGTGGGTACCCTCAAGCTCTTACCAAGGCGTGTACTTCTACCGGCCTAAGGATGTAACCATACTAGGTGAACAACATGTTATACTAATACAAAAAATGTACACAAGTCTCCCCACCTAGCCATATACTCCCACATGGCCAGATTCAAATGGGTTTTGATAGAGTAAGACTACACTGTGTGTACCAAAAGTTCATGAATGTGAAATTCTGAAACCCACTAGCCCATGTTCCTTCTCACACTGGTGGACACATAGTCACTTACCAAAAGTCATGTAGTATGAGTACACATCATGTAACTGAGAATGTAAATATTCCATTCCTGAATAGGAAGAACACACAGCTTATTAGGGTAAACTACACACTGTGTAAACTGTGTTTCTTAGGACAACAACTCTAGATCACCAAGAAAACCCCAATTTTATATAGAAACGAACCAGTGGTGTGTAGAATATGAATCTATGGGGGCATGTACTCTCCAAGAAATATCTTTTTTCACCTAAGAATAACATATCACAATAAAATTATATATGAAATTTTGAAACATGGTCCCCAAAATTCTGATCCAAGAGGGGACATACACCTCATGGGTCAATGCTTAGCATCCATCGAATTTTAACCATAACATATATCAATAAATTTGTCACAAAAGAAAGTATATCTATCATCATAACTATCACAATATCAATAAAAATCTATCATTGTATTTATCACAACAACATGAAATCAGTAATGCTCTAAAATGGAAGGGCAAGAATACGTAGAATATTATTTTTAATATGTTCCCTTCTAATTCATGAGATTCCATACCCTGATCTCATCAAGTTGAAAAAATATAGAACCACAATAATATCAATAATAATAGCACAAAACAATTGTTTCAACCAATGATTAAATCAAATCAACTGTAACAAATTAAAATCCAAAAATCAAAAGTCATTTTAAGTTAATTTGGATTTTCCCTCTATGTGGGGTAGCTACTCCAGGAATAGTTTATTACCAAACATAATCTCCTTCTTATACCTATATGATGTCTCTAAATATTAATAAAAATAAAAAAAACTATTTTGATTCCACTTTGTAACATCCTGGATCTGGATTCCACTCAACTAGTGCTCTATACCCAGTTGGCCACATGGCCTAAACTGCATTTCCCAAATTCAAGAGGCTTCCAACAAGAAGTGATGGTCTATTGTGTGACAGTGGGGAAACTATTACATCATTAGTAGAGTGTAACACATTGGAATTAATAATAATACAATATATGAAGTAGTAAATAGTATACAACTGAATTAAAAATTGGATACGTATATTAGGTGTAACGAAACATCATTCAATACAAAATATAATGCAGCTTGTTATCTTTTAAGAAAAATAATAATAATTAGTACACTAGAAAAATACACAATACATTTTCAAGAAGCTCTAAATAATCATATGAAGTTAAGGAAAATTTCAATCCTCTGCTTAGTACCATGCTCTCCTGCTCCTAAACAGCATATCATGAACCAGTAGAAGGGAAATTTCTCTTATAAACACCTACAATCATATAATATGTTTGAGCCCAAAAGCATGACCCAAACAGGGTGTGAGACTAAATTAAAATAGGAGTCCTCCAAGGATTTGTGCTTGTCAGTCAGTGAATATATATAACAGTCAGTGTACAATAGTGAAAGTAGTAAATTGGAAGATACTCAAAAGTAAATAGTTCTACACGTACGCAAAATAGATGTCTCAAGATACCATCTATGATAATATAAATGAATACCTAATCCAATCTTGTGCTTTGTCATGGAATATGCGTCATATATCATTCCTTTTCATTATTCAATTCCAATGGATTATATAAGTCTCATGGTTAGGCCAAGGCCCGACGACCCTTCCTGTATAAAGTTCAAAGTCAACTAGTGAGTTATAACATTTTTACTATCGAGCCTAACTATGGCTTCCTTCTTTGGATTCTTGGTTCACTCTGCATTTTGAGTAATAATCATAGGCCCAAAAACCTCAATCATGGATCTCTCACAGATTTCACTTCATTATCCTCTTGAGTCTGTCCATTGTCTTTTAACCAAGAAAATTGTTTACCCAATATATATAAGGTGCAAGTAGTCACATGATACCGAACATATCTTTTACTTGAGACTGTGTCTCTCCAATTGTTAATTATCCCTTTTTAATAATTTGATACAATTACACATTCAATGATAGAAGAAATACAGGTTAATTAAACTATCACATGGATTTAATCAAAACAATTAATTTCAGAACAATTCACATGGTGAAAAACACATGAAATTTAAACTATTACACAGATTTAATATCAATATTTATCTCATGTGGGAAATCCATAACATTAAAAACTCATTTTAAATAATCCATAAAGGAAATTCATGACATGACACATAGTCATTCTAAGACAAATTTCCATCCAAGGGAACCACACTCATGAGGTTTCCCTTAAACAAAGTGGCAAAAACCTAAACATGGTTTCAAAAATCTAACTAATTACATAATCAACAAAAGGAAATAATAAAAGAAAAAAATCCATCAAGCGACACCCTAAAAGTGATCAAGTGGCAGTACATCATATATATTCAACTCGAAAAATAGAGAAAGGCATAAGACCACCTAAATCATGTTAATATGACTCTCCAAATCTATTTTGGGCTTTCCAATCAACCTAAAACTGGGTAGTTCTAAAAAAATGATAACAACACTCAACCATTGACAACAAGGTTGAGATAAAAATCAAGAAAAATGGCTCAAATGGAATTGATCACTCACTAAGAGGATTCCAATGGATCCGATGGGGTTCAAATCGGGTGTCAAATGAATAAATGAGAGAAAAATCACTATTTGGATTGTCTGGGTGCACTTCTCATTGAAGGACATCTCAATTCTGTATTCATAACTAAAACGACATTACTGCTAGATTTAACAAAAAAAATTAAAATTACATGGCGTGTAAAAGAAACTATACAGTGTGTCCATAAATAACCTGGTCATGCCATTACATGGTAGTCCACTAGGATTATATAGCATGAAACCCTCATTACTGGTCTTGTTTTTAGAAATTCATGCAATGAAACTCCTAGTCATGTTGTGTACTAGGCCTATAACCAACTTTTGATCTATTTTTCATCCATTTTCTTAAATAAAAACATATTGGAAGGATCCATAATTCTAGGGAAAACCTAAGTTCTTATAGAAAATATATACATATAAGAGAAATATAAATATTATATTCTAATTTAGATTGATAGGGAACATTGATATGTAGAAGTAGGTTATCAGAAAACCTCAAATTTCAGATGATCTAAGGGACTATCTGATTCATCAGAAATGTTCTAGGAAAAATATTTTGTAATATACCATTCCTATATTATAGTAATTATTTTACTATATAGGAATATAACGAAATATAATTACATGATT
Organism: Viscum album; assembly: GCA_963277665.1. Taxonomy (NCBI): domain Eukaryota; kingdom Viridiplantae; phylum Streptophyta; class Magnoliopsida; order Santalales; family Viscaceae; genus Viscum; species Viscum album. The sequence goes on from OY728143.1 coordinate 1,569,357,541, forward strand.
CCATCCCTTTTCAAATGTATAATATCACCCTAAGGTTTTTCCATGATCAATTCCTTCTTAACCACCTACACTAGGGAATGATGGGGAATTTTTCATTCTTGGAGAAGTAACCAATCATGATATACATAAATAGAATGATAATTTATTCTATCTAATATTACATATAATTATAGAAACATTGTTAGAACAGGTCATCAACAATGCATAACATCCCCTATGGATATATCTTACTTTAATCTCACAAACATTATTTCATGTTTAACTTAAGACCTTCGACAAAGGGTTAACCATGTGACACTACTAAATGATGAAAATAAAATTTATTTGAAATAAGGACATGAAATAAACTTAAAAATGATCCCCCATATATCATAATGTTTCTCTTAGTTTTTACATTCTTTACATGTGAATACCCTTGTCCTATATTCTCTTGAAGCATGGTAATAACTTAAATTACTCTTAATCCTTTTTGAAAAAATGTATGATTATTTTTTACAATGAATATTGGATACATTATTTAAATACAATAATTTATAAACGTCATCTATGTTGACATAGAAATTTTTTTCAACAAATCATTAGTTGGTTATAATGTAATTGATACTATCCAATTTAATATATCCAAATCAATAGTCTCTTTATCCAAGCTAAAAACAATGTTATCAAAATCTTGATCACATTATGGGTTAACTTCCGTTAATCAAAATATCACTTTTTTAAGTCTTTATCACCATTTAAAATATAATTATCAATCCATGATGAAAATTTTATAAGGAAAATACCTATATATTTCTTGATTTGTATAACAAGATATTTGAATTCCAAAATATATTCAGTTCAATCATCCAACATTATTCTTAAACAATTACTTTGGATTCATCATTATATTCCTTAATAACTCTTTCCTAGAATATGATATATAAATCATGTATTATGGTTCCTAAACCTCAATAAAATAAATATTCTTATATTTTATATAAACAATGATGGAAGAACATCCTATACCTTTCACGTGTCATTTATGTTCCCTTTATCTGATGTCGTATAACAAATACTTGTACCACCTTCCTGATTCTCTTCATGAGGTTTCCACATAGGACATTGATTTGAATAATTATCATATGTTCCATATGTAAAACATTAAATGTATACCTGGTTTCTTCTAGTTCCATCAATTGACAAAGACCATAAAGCATTGGGTCAGAAACATTTATCATAGAAGAAAACCACATTATAATTTAGAAATTACTTATAGGATGTCTAAATAATGACACCTATATCATTAATCTATGAAATTTTTTTTTTATTATAGGTCATTAAAATTCATATTTTATTAAAATCCCTACTGATAGTTCAAATAGAGTTTTTTAATTCACAAGGAATATTCCAAGTGAGTGTCAATCCAGGAGTGCAGTAAGTCCAGTTATCATGTACTAAATTACGCTAGAGTTAGGCCCAATTATATCTATTGGAGTAGTTACCCCTTGGTACATCAGTTCCCAATCCACATCCATTTTTTTAATCCATATGGGGATTTAATGCTCAGAAACCAGTCATTATATCTTATTCCAGAATTCCAGCACACTTTCATAAATATTTACCCATCCTTAGACTTATCCTTAGAGACACCCTAGGAATATGCATAGAAATATCCTTATGAATTACACAATATCTTCCATACTAGTTTCTAAATATTGATTAATCATTTTCTATGATACCGAATATAACAATATTTTCTTAATGTACATGGATATTACATAATTATTTCGGAATACTTAGAATATTACACAAATAGAACCCCAAAAACTGTACTAGTTTAGTGCCTTTGGAGACTTGGAATGAAAACCTTCTAAATCATCTAAATATATTAAATATTTCCAACAAAGTTCACCCCATTTATTAGTTTTTCATAAAAACATTCTTCATAACTTGGTGAATGAAAACATAAGAAAGGGGTGAGCATGAATGCTCAGTTAGGGTAAATATAGGAAATACATACGCATAATATGAACAGAAAAGCATGAGAACATGATCCTATCATTAGAAGATCATACACTGCATATCAAAAATCATAAACCTGAATCATGACATAAATATTAGTATTTTATAATACATTAATAATAAGATAACTAGGATCATACATCGTGAAATCATAACATATGAATATGACATGGAAATTTCGCATACACATCAACATATAACATCATGAACATGTATATGTGGAAACAGACTCACTCATTAAGTTAAGGACATGATATCTGGCCCTCACATAGTCTTATGGACATACAAACATGTCTATACATAATTTTGGGAACTTGCAATCAGGTTCACACATAAAAATTGTGAACATGTAAAAATGTTTTTTCATAAACTTATGGGCCAGAAACCAAGTCCATTCATAACATTGTGAATAGGTAATTAGGTTCACACATATCATTATGAACACATAATAAGATGAACTTATAATATTTTGAACCTGTAATGAGGTTCATTAATAAACATATAGACATTAATATTTTTCAATACATTAAATTGTGAACATGTAATTAGGTTCATGTATAACATTTATACATTTGAGCCATCCATCATTACCCAATTCATTAAAGGGAATATAGGACCCACCAATCACATAATACATATTCCACTAGATTATAAAAAATCATCATATCATACCCCATGAAATGAAATGCATATCATAAACATTTCATCATGTCATTATGAAAAAGAGAGAATTCTATTAATCATTTCATTAAAACATAACCTATTTACAATAAGAAGGTTTTAAAGAAAATAACCCATGGAAGAGAAAAATGTTTCATAAGCATCATTCCATCAAAACATAAACCATTAATGAATGAATATGAATAGAAAATTTGGAACATTTCCCAAAACATCCTGAGTAACATCAATGGATGTCATCTTAGATGGAAAATAATTTTGAAATATATTTTAAAAATACTTCATGAGGAAAATATCTTTTCTTATTTGGAAATGTCATTTTAAAACAATAATTTTTTTGAAACCCATTTTATTTTAAAATTTATGGAATCCTATAAATAATGATTGAAATCTTTTTTAAAATCTTTTTTATTTGAAAATTTATAAAATAATCATGAAAATATTTTGAAACAATGTTTCTGTGAAATCATAAAAAACAATATTTAAAAAATTTTGAAAACAATTTTCTGTGAAAATATATTGAAAACATAAAAAATAATCTTTTAGATCATTAAAATCCTTTTCCATGAAACAAACATTTTTAATCAATTAAAATAATAAATGAAAATCATATAAATTTTTGTTACTTGATACATTTTAGGGAAACCACTAATTATTTTAAAACCATTTCAAAATAAATAAATTCAATAATATTAGTAAAATGTTTTATTTGGAAAAATAAAACTCTTAAATTTCAATGTAATCATTAATGATATTATGTTCATGACGACAAGTATTTTTTTACATGTCAAACATTTCTTTTATATCTAAAATTAATTCAAAAGTTTCTTAATCAGGAAATGACCAAAAGATTACTTTTAAACAAAACTGAAAATTTAGAACTTGCCTAAAAATTTAAATTTAACGTAATAGGTTGATAGTAAATCATTTCTAGATTTTTTTTAAAATCATGGTTTTAAAAGAACACATATTTTGCAGCGAATGGAGAAATAAAGTAATATTTTTATAAAAAACATTTTCTTGACTATATTTTGAACCAAAGAGTGTAAAAGGGTACCATTATAAGGATATGATATGAAAAAACATATGTTAATAAATTTCAAGTCATTTATTGAGGTACGGATTGTAATATTTCATCAATGTAAGAATAGTCAGAACTAATATTGATAAATGATGAGATTGAAGCTATAAATCGTTAGCACTTTGGCTACATTACATCAAAATAAAATAGAAATAATAAAAATAAATGAATATTAATATCTCATGAAAAGTATAATCATCATGATATAATAAGTGAAAAGGTAGTATATACACATCATAGAAAAATATATACTCTTTACATGGGATGTGTCTCAAATAAGGCAAATTGAGACAAAAATTACTTTACCAATTTGGTAACTTTTTAATAATAACCCCGGTGAAACAATATCATCAAATGGATATGTAGGTACCCATATATTTAATTAGAAGAATCTTATAATAAATCATTGGGTATTATACACACCACACTAATGAAATGAGTGATGAATAAGCCATGTATCTCATAAAAATAAAAAAGCAAGATTAAACAACCTTACTTGATGTCTTGACATTCTTCATACAAATTCAAACCTCATGTATCATAAATATATGATTATTTTTTATATTTTAAATAGTTATATTATTATATTTAATACCATATATGATTTTTTTATGACTTTATATTTCCTATTTATTAGTTACTCCATGTTAATGTTACATTTTAGGTAATATCTTGTTTATTTTTCATATAAGTTTTTACGTTTAATTCTTCATCTTCTTACTTATATCAGGATTGAAATAATTTTAGAATGTAAAACATGGTATAAATTTTATATTTATTCTTTAAATATTTATTTTTAATAATATATATAGGATAGAAGTATGAAATTTAATACATTGTTCATGGAGACGGTAGGTCGTACGTACGAATGAATGTTGTATTGGTTTTATTAAAAAATTGAATGAATTAAATTAAATGAAATGAATGTATATAAATATTATAATTAAGATATAATTATTATTTAATATATATCATAATATTTCACTAAACACATTCTTAATACATTCCATGTGCGATTTGGATGAATCAAAAGTCTTTGAGAGGGTCATAGTCCACACTTTCATAAACAAAATTAGCAGAATTACGCAAAAAGGAAATCATGAAGGTATGTGTTAAATAATAATTAAATAAGCATAAATAAATCATAAATATAATTTATGGCATAAACATAACATTTTCTATCACAGTTTTCAGCCCTGATATGTGGTAATTGAAAAACTAACAACATCGTTTTGTGATGTGGTAGTTTGTTGTACACAAAAACGGTCAGTTCGTTACCCATTAGATGGAAGTGTGTGTAAATTCAGCATGAACCATTAGTGTAAAAAAATCAGTATATTGAGGATTATGTTTTAATAATATAATCATTGAATAAGAATATTTGAGTTGGTTCATGATGATAATAAAAAAAAGAGCTTGAGGGAGGATGTTACTTCTTATCGGATAACTTCTTTTGATTTCCACCAAAGGGCTTCCATGAATTGATTTATGACCAAGGTGGGGCCTATAAGATTATTAGAGGGATTTTCATAAGATCTATTAATCCATGTCTTGGTAAAATAAAAGTGTATTGAGAGGTGTGAGGAATTGGGAAGGGTGAGTGCCATTTTATAGAGGAGAGAGGGGACGTGTCTTGGAATTTATGAAAACAAGTCAGGTGTACCCTCATTTTTACCTAAATAAATTAATAAAAAATAAATATAAATAAATAAAATAATTTTTATGGCATAAATATGGATATAAAATGTGTTTTGGACTACTGACTATGTTGTGTTATCCCTTATGTTTAAGGTTTTCTCTTTCATTCACCTTAATTTTACCGTAATCTCCATAATTATTTTTAATCAATTTCACTAATATTTTGTAAATAAAATTTAAACTGATATTATGATAATATAATTATAAATCAAATTAAAAAAAATATGTCATTTTTTAGAAATTAAATTCACATAAGTGTTAAAATTATGTTTAATGTTAATCCTGCTAACGTGGAGAGAAAGCGGGTCTTTGTAGTGTGAATGTTCAAAGAATCATCAATACTTTATATCTAAATTTTCTTTAAAAATTATTCCAATTACCTAAATTGGATTAAAATATGTATAATAAATTTAATTATACTTTGAACCCAAAATAAAAAATAATTTAACTATATAAATAATTGAGATGAAAAAGATGTCTTGAATTAAAATTCAGTATTTTTTACTATTCATACAAAAATGAGGATTCTTAGAGAAATATCATAAATTCACCTAAATATAATTAAGAAATTATGAAAGAAAAAAATTATTCTATTTTATAAAAATAAATTTTAATGTTTTTTTAAAATTAATTTTATTATGTTTCACGAAAGGACATAAAAAGCAGCTCTTTTTTGAAAATAGTATTTTCAAACATATAAATAATTTATTAAAACAAGTTATTTCTTATTATAAATATAATTTATGATATTTTAATTTATATATTCTGATTCATATAGATAATTTTTATGTCTATGTTATAATTATCCCCTTTAAATAATTATAACAATAAAATGTTGTTTCATAGAAACTTAGTGTTGCGTGTAATGCCAGCCAAGTCCTTATTGCATGTAGCGTAACAAAAAATTTAAATTTCCTACAGGGTATGATTAACTTATTGTTTCAAATAACTCAATCCAAAAATATTTATCTTATTAAAAAAAATTATTTATTATTTCTTAAAATGAATGTTATCTGAAAATTTTATATTAATTAAAAATAATAATTCAAACAATCTAGGGGTGGTACATGCTTCCTCTAAATATATTTTACAAAAAATAAGATAATAAATAATGTAATATAAAAATACTAATATGTTATTATTATAATATTATACCTTGTTTTCATCTCCAATATATCCAATGGAAATAGAAATCACTAGTCATTTGTACATATGGCATGTCGTCTCTAGAGAGTGGTGTAATTCGATTTCAAAGAAATTTTAATTAGATAGTTATAAAAATGAAATTAATGAAGATATATGATATTTATTACATAATTACAATTTTTATATTTAATAAAATATCTATCGTATTGTAATCACATCTATTGAATGATGATATTGTCGATTATGAGCACATGTGGGCTTCCACCTCCACAAAGTGACATGATTAATTTTTTTTATTTATGAATTTCATTGATAGTAATATAGATGTATTTCATAAATATATTTGACATATCTTTCATAATAATTATTCTAATAATATTAACTATTTTTAACTTTCTTTTTTCTATCCTTCAAAAGGTGAAAACAATGTTCATGTGTATGTCCAGCCTCACATCTCCATAAATGGTGTACCTAATTTACCTATATATAAATTTTTTTAATGAATATATATATATATATATATATATATATAAATTATATCATGATTAAAATTTTGGAGATTATTGAACCATGATCAAGGTAGAAGGACCAAAACAAATGATCCAAAATTCACAATAAAAACTAAATAGTTAGCACCTATAAACGAAACTTTTAATAAAGAATTACTAATAAATGGTTTATAAAATATTATAAATAGATAATTTATTATATTATAAGTATATTAATTAATTTTTTATTGAATTATTACAAATTTGTATTTATTAAACTGGAGGATATATTGATTTCAAAGCAGGTCAACCTTAGGTAAGGGTTCATCATTGCACCTTTCGTTCATTGTGACATAATTGATGTTATGCACCGATTTATCTTTATAAAGTTTTTGAAATTACCATTTTAAATATAATTTCAAGAATATATATATATATTCATTTATATTTAAATATTATGTTTATGTTATTCATTCTTGTGGCTTATGATTCAAAATTTTCTAATGTGATTTACATTCCCATCATTATTTGGAATTATTTATTTCTAAGTATCCACTAGAATAATTATTTGATCTTTCTATCTTAAACCCAATATATTATCTTATCCTATTCTTATTTATATAAATTAAAAATATCGCCTTCATTTTCATCCCATTAAGAGATAGATAGATATAATGAATGTTTTTAAAGAAATCTGACTTTATTTCACTCTTTGGTCGAAAATCCTTTCTCTCCCATATCAATGTTTTATAAAAAAATTCTAGAATATTTTCAAAATCCTAATAATTTTTTAAAACAATTTTTACCAATGATTTATATTTTAAAAATTGTTTTATTAATAATCTTATAAACATTTTATGATATATTTTTATTTGGATTTATTTACTGAAAATAAAAAATGAATCATTATTTTAACATACACAATATGAAAGGAATTTCCATCTATCCTGATCATTAAATGAATAAAACATTACATTTCTAGTTTTTATGTCCCCTTCAAAGAAAAATTTGTCACTGATGCTTCACATATTTCTATTTTTTTAAATTAATTTTCATAGTGAATGGGGTATTTCCATCAAGAGTTGTTTTAATGATATTTTTATTGTATTTTGATTCATCAATGACTAAAAACCATTATTTCACTTACACTGCACTAGAGATATGTTGAAATGATACCAACCTCATTCATTATCGAGATGGTTTGTGATCATTTTTATAGGTGAAAGTATTGATATTTTGTATACTAGTTATTCCAAAATAGATATTTGCTGCTTTTAATAAATGTTGATTATGTTTTATTGTTTATTAAATTGATGAAGGAATTGTACATGTTTACTGATGGTTGAGGCTCAAAATTACAGATCCCATTGATTCTATGTTTCATTAGACACAATTTTTTAGATATTTTGATTAGGCCCTACGTTTTTTTATGTATATGTCTTGGCATAAGTCATTGATGGAATTTTTAAAATGCTGAGAATTATGAATTTCATAATTATGAAATTTATTTCTATTGTATGTGTTATTATTTGAATATTTATGATATCCATGGATTGGTTTCAACCACATAATATTATTTATAGTGAAAAATTCTTTCATCATAATTCCTTCCATATTTCTAATTCGTTATTTATCTTCCATTATACAAATTTCCTTATTGTTCATCTGAGATTATACCATTCTTATATTTTCATTCACCAAGATTGAAAGAAGTGTAATATGATTGATATACTATAATACACTAGAGGGAATAATGAAATTCCCAAAGAAAACACTATATTTTATTGTATTATTTAAAATGTAATGTGTTATATATGTATATATCTAGTTTTCTAGGACTACAAAACTATTCAGCCCTTTGGGATTTGATTACTTGTATTTAGTAAAAATTTAATAATGACACTATCATATCTATAAATATAGGGTTTATTTCTTTATTGATTCCATCCGTTGTGATGAAGAAATATTCTCCATTTTAATAGACCTTATTGAATGTATAAGGTACTTCTCACCTGGGGTCAAAATTTGTAGGATTCGCTCATTGTATCACTGGTGATCATATAGGTAACATAAATTATCCAAGGACAAACAATAAAAGATAACCATTCTTGTTGAATGCTCAATCCACCCAATTATGGTGTACCTCTATGTTGTACATGATTAACAACCATCTTTTGTTGACCATCTCCAAATCAGTTAACTTTGATTTTTATTACATGACTTTATTCAAAAATACATAAATATCCTTTTGGAGTAATATGATTTTAATCTAAATGCTTCATATATAGAACTGCATCAACGACCGGCATATGGAGGACTCCATCATGCACGCCCGTTGACCGGATTCAGTGCTAGAGAGTGGATTAGGCGTTGAGATGCAGGGGGAGGGGGTTTTGGGAAAAAATGTGCAGCACCGAGGGAGGGGCACCGGGTTGCAAGGTGGGTGCGAGATGAGGAGCAGAGAATGGATAAATAAGGATGTAAGGGGGATTTACGAGGGATCTCTCCTATTATACAACTAAGAAGTACCTCATTAAATCTACTATTGTAAATAATTTTCTTATAATTTGATCTATCATAGGGTATAATGTTCACCATTCATCAATATATTTGGTCCCTCTCAACTTGGTCATATTTAAAAAATCTCATATTTGATGTAATCTAAAATTAGGGGCTTCAATGTGATTAATGGTTTTTTAATAATGAGGCCTCAAACTAGAGTGGGGTAAGGTAGATCCCATAGTTTTATGTTATATCCTTTCTAAAATGGGAATCCTCTTTGGGATGGGCATCATAGAAGATCATTTGGTAATGACATGGGTTCAAAAGGGTGATGGAAAAATTTTACAATGTGTTTTCTTGTGAATATTCTAACCAAGATAAGTAATAAATTGTCGGATTACTAGGAAATTAGGCTATTTTATCTCAATTATTATAATGACACGTCCTAAAACATTATATAATCTTGAATTAAATGAATAATTCACATTGAGGATCTTTTCAGGTTTAGAGTTTTAGAGAATTAGGGAATAACTATTACATTACATCTCCAAAATTACAAGGTAGGCACTTCTAATCAGTTTCATTTTTTTCATAAAATAAAAACTCTTGAAAAAAAAAGATTCATGTCAAGTCCCAAGTTTTAGATAGCATGAATTTTACTTGATCTCATCAATGACCCTCCACATCTTTAGGTCCTATGAAAAACATTTCAAAACATGGGATGAGAACAAAAATATCAGTAACGGTTATAAAACAATGAATGAAAACATTAGTTCATCACTGCATACATAACATAATCTTTTTTAACATTCTTCATGAAATTAAATGATTTATGAATAACACATATGAAACATAAATCATAAATATAAATTGTGGAATTCATATCATACTTACATTATAGCTATCACAACTATGTAGGGAGTTACATTTGGAATACCCATCATAGTATATTCTCTAAATCTCATAGGAGAAGCATTCACATTTACCTCTGTAACTTTACCCAATGCATTGGAGATCTATGTCAGGCTCACCCACCCTAGGATTATCACGGAACCACCCGTAAACGTAACAATTCCCAAGAACCATAACATATTCGTAACACATAAAACAAACAGAAGGGAAAGGTAAAATTTCCATATTTCAATCAAAATATATTATTTAAATATATTGACATAATAAATCCATTATCAAAACCATTTTCAATGTAAAAATACGTAAAAGAGTATATGATATTTATTTTCATTTTAAAAACATTACAGCTTGTTAAGGATGCCAAAGATATAATAATACTTACAGCGGCAGAATGATCATTGTCAACGCATATGATAAAAAGAACCATTTTTTGTTGTTTAGTAAAACTCATCAGAGAAAAAAATCCCTTTCAATTAAATTAAAAGTCAATGTTGTTAATACATTGTATAGAAGAAAATCGTGTATTAAAACAAAATATGGCTCAATGAAAGGAGATTGAGACGAAGTCCCATACAAAGATCATTTTGTAAATAAAATAGATAGATTATGTGTATTAAATATAATCACACATAAAGAAAGTATAAATACCTAATAATATATAAAATTTCATTTCCCACATAATCAATTAATGGCATAAACAAGAAATAGAAGATCAACCCAAAGAATGAGAATTGGGTTAAGAAGTTCTCTTACCTCGCGTCCGACTCGACCCATTCATTCTTTAATCTCCTGAATAATAAACTAAAGTTAATTTATACTTGCTTAAGAACGTTTTTATAGTTTATTATTCCTTTAATATTAATTATAACCATGTTATAAACATTATGTAATCATTTAAGTTTATAATGGTCCTTTCGTCGATATTTGGTACTTGAGTCAAAAATAGACTTCTTATAATTAAAAGTTGTTCACTATGTCAAAATTACATTATATATTGAATGATATTCATGATTTAGATATCATATATATCATATATATATAATATATACATGTATTTATAATAGTACATATTATTTGGAGATAAGAAATGAAATGCACCGTTCATGGAGACGGTAAGCCGTACGTACGCTTGAACACTACATTCATTTCTATTTCTTATTTTTAATGGAATTAAAAAATAATTATTAATAGGTATATTATAAATAAATTATAATATCATATATAATATCATTAATTCCATCCTTTATATGTCCCCCATATGGCATTAACGAGTCATATCACCTTGAGTGGGCGGTGGTCCGCACTTCCTCAAATGAAATTATCGCGTTTACCCATAATGGAAACCATAAAGGTATGATATAAAATAAAAATACATATGAATAAAACAATAAACATAATATATATCATATATAAATACATTTCCATCATAATTTCCACCATGAGAGGTAGTGGGAGACAATCAAACAATCATCGTTTCATGAGGCGTTTGTTTTTCATCCACAGAAATAGTATGTTCATCAACATTTAGATGATGGTGTTTGTAAGTGTAGTAATAATCCTTCTCATAAAAACATCCTAGTATATTGAGGATAAATTTTTTGTTATAAAATAAAGGAATAAAAATATTTTAGGGGTTTGAGAAAAAAAATAGAAGAAACAAAGTTAAGAGAAATTGTTACCTTTAATTTGGGTAACTCTCTTTTGTTTGAATCAAAAGTACTTCTTGAAGTGATTTCAGCCTCAAGTAAGGCTTCTAAGAGGAATAGAGGGATATTTGGAGCTTATTTGGGCTGATTTTGTATTATCCAAGGGGATTGATAGGAGTGAGGAATGGGTTTTAAGTGAGGGATTTTTATAAGGCGGAGGAGGGGCTCTTTTATAACGTTTGCAAATATTATTTTATTATAAACTTATCTTCACTTCCTGAAGCTCCAATACTCATTAAAGATTAAGAAAAGATGAATCATGGTCAAAATAAATCCATACAATAAAAATTTTCCACGTTTTGGATATTTTTTTAATGGTTATAATCATATTTATTTAAATCATTTATTAATGAGATAAATACTGCATCATTATTGTGTCATAAATAATTTAATTTATTTGATTTCTAAAAATTATAAAAAAGATAAAAAATATTTTAAATCATTTTATATTTCCAATGAATATTTATATGCGAATATATAACTTATATAACCCCATTTAAAAATTAATTTACTAAAATATATCTGTTTATGTCATTTTTGTCTTTAATTTAAATTAATTAATCTAAAGTGTCATTATCACTTTTAAGTGGCTCCATGGGGTCCCAAAATATACCCAATGATGCACATGGTCATCCATGACTCATCCAATAAGTTTAGGACAAGTGTTAAGGTAATTGTGTATTATTATAATATTTTGTTTACCGTGAATTACACTATTTACCTTTAACCTCGGTAAAAAATGTCAAAAGTTACTATTTACCAAAAATTATTTTTATCTAATTGAACAAAATTTTACTTAATAATAACAACCATGTTTGTTGGATTTTTGAAATTCAATTCATAGAAGCGGTAATATTTCATATAAATGAAAATTCATGTTTTTTACTACTACTTAGTTGTTTAACTATTCATCAAAAATTGATGTTTTTCAGAAAAATACGAAAAATTCAGCCTCAACTATATTTGATATTCCAGATTAAAAAATTATGTATATGATACCAAATAAAAACATATAATTTGGATTAATTAATTAATAATTAATTCCCATTATCAAAACAATAGCGTGTTATTAAGAAACAATAATTATCAAAAGATTGATACTTGTTTATGTCCAATTTCAAAGTGAAATTAATTTCAATGACTAACATTGGATTAAATGGTAAAAATATAATCAAATTACACTTTAAAACTGATTATAAAGATAATGAAACCATATAAATAAATTATATTAATAGGTGGTTTTGAATTAAAGTACAGTATTTTTCACCATTAATAAAAAATTAATTTTATCAGAAAAATAATGAAAATTTACCCAAAGTAAATTTTAATTTCCCGATTTTAAAGTAGAATTTTATTTGGTCAAATAGAATAAATAAAAGTGACCAAACCTAGATTTAAATAGGGTTCGCCATCAAAAGGCGGTAAATAATCCTTTTATAGAATATTAGAGTATTTGTGCTAAAAATAAGATTAATTAAAATTTTAAGCCTATAAAATTTATTAGATAAATGAAAAAAAATTAACCACCATGTATAATGATATTGTAATTGGTTCTATTAATTCCCACAAATAAAATGGCTTGGTGTTAACTACCATTTAAAATAATAATATTTCATTATTAGTGTGCAACATAAGATTTCAAAGAAAACTGTTGTTTCATATCGGGTATGCCATCAAGTATATCAAACCCATTAAGTTAAATTTAATATTTAATTCAAAAATATGAATAATTATGGAAAATTTATTATTCATTATTTACCTAAGATTTTACATCCTTCCCCCATTTTTGGAATTGTGTCCTTTCAATTTTATTCACATATTAAATAAATGGGGGTATTTATCCCTCCTAGCATTTTATGATTCTCTTGTTGCTTCTTCATTCATATTGGTTTTCCACAAAACCTTTACCTGGTGAATTACATTATTCAGCAACACTTTCTCTCTTCGGTCATGAATTTGGAATGGCTATTTCTCATAAGAGATATTCTCTTCCAACTGAACTACCTATGTACTTAAAACCTGAGATGGATCTGGCATATACTTTCTCAACATTAAAACAAGAAAAACATTGTGTACATGGGACGAACATAGAAATAAAGCCACCCTGTAAGAAATTGATCCCACTTTCTCTAGGAATTCATAGGGTCCATTGAACCTCGGACTCAACTTTCCTTTCTTACCAAAACGCATCACACTTTTCCATGGGGAAACTTTGAGAAAGACATGACCAACTACCTTAAAAGAAATATCCTTCCTCTGATTATCCTAATAATGTTTCTGCCTGCTCTGAGCTGTTCTCATGTGATTCTAAATAAACTGAACTTTTTCTGCTATCACTTCTAATAATTCCGGTCCCATCAACTTTCTTTCACCTACTTCAGCCAAAAATGTTGGTATTCAACACCGCTTCACGTATAATGATTCAAACTAAGCCATCTGTATACTGGAATGAAAACTTTTATTATAAGAAAATTGAACCAAATAAATATTTTCGTCCCAAATCCACTGGTAATATAGTGAACAGTCACATAGAATATCCTCCAAAGTCTGAATTGGTCATTATGTCTGCCCATTTGATAGAGAATGAGAAGGGGTACTAAAATTTTATTTAGTACCCAATGACTTCTGAAGGCCTTTTCAAAAGATTGAAGTAAACCTGGGATCATGATCAGATACAATGGAGATGGGAACACCATGTAACCTGACTATCTCTTTAACACATAATCAAGAAAATTAATCTAGATACAAACTATTATGAATAGGAAGGAAATGAGTATATTTAGAAAACCGATCAACAATAACACATATTTCATTATTACCTTGAGATGTCTTCGGTAATCCCACATCGATGTCCATGGATATATTTTCCCATTTACCATCTTGCACCAGTAAAGACTAAAGAATCCCTTTTGGTTTCTACCGCTCAACTTTAACCTGCTGACATGTCAAACTCATCACAGTAAAATCAGTAATATCTCTTTTCATTACATCCCACCAGTAATACTCACGAATATCTTTGTAAGTCTTAGTATTGCTTGGATGAACTGAAAACAGATAACTATGAGCTTCACATAAAAACACATTCTTCAACTCTGAATCACAAGGCACTCATAATCTCCTCCCAAATATCAAAACACAATCATTATCAACGTTAAATTCAAGTAACGTACCATTCTGAACCAACTATACCTTTTTCTGTAACTCACTGTCTTTCTAATGTGCTTTATTAATTCTGTATGATAGAGATGATTTCAATGACACCTGAAAAAAACAATTTCTTACACCAAAAAATACTATGAAAAAGATTATCAAATCAAAAACCAAAGGATCTCATTCCAAATGTAGTGTGGTTAGTGATTCATTACTTTTCGACTCAAAGCATCCGCCACTTTATTTACATTTCCCAGATGGTAAAGAATCGTGCAATCATAATCCTTGATTAATTCTTGCCATCTTCTCTATCTCATGTTCAGTTATTTCTGAGTGAATATACACATAAACATTTTTGGTCAGTATATTTATAACATTTTACTACATACAAATGATGCCTCCATATTTTTAAAGTAAAAACAATAGAAGCTAATTCCAAATAATGTGTATGGTAATTTAACTCATGAGGTATCAACTGATGTGAATAATAAGAAATTAACTGGTTATTCCACATAAGGACACAACCAAGTCCATTTAATGAAGCATCACTACAAATTACAAACTCACCATTTCTATAAGGTAGTGACCAAAGTGGATCATTAATCAACCTTCTTTTCAATTCTTGAAAACAATCATCACATTCTTTTTTCCAAACAAACATAAAACCTTTTCGAGTTAACTTAGTCATTGGACTAGATAACAGTGAAAATTTATCAACAAACCTCCAATAATAACATGCCAAACCTGGAAAACTACGATTCTTAGTAATATTTGTGGGTCTTGGAAATTCTATAACCAATTTGTTTTAGTAAGATCAACAGTTATGCCATTTTTTGAAACAGTGTGACTAAGGAAATAATTTTTCTGTAACCAAAACTCACACTTTCTGAATTTCCCATAGAGTTTATTTTCATTTAAGGTTTATAATAAAACCTTTAAATGACTTTCATGCTCCTCTTTACTTTTATAAAAAATCAAAATATCATCAATGAACAGAACCACCAACTTATCTAAGAACTCATGGAAAATTACATTTATAGGATCCATGAATACGGCAGGTGAATTGGTTAACCAAAAAGGCATAACTAGAAATTCATAATGGCCATATTTAGTATGAAACGTGGTCTTCATAATGTCTTCTTCTTTTACTTTCAACTAATGGAACTCCGACATCAAGTCAATCTTCAAAAAATAATGAGCTCCCTAGAGCTGATCAAACAAATCATCGATATGAGGCAAATGATACTTTTTCTTAATAGTGATTTTATTCAATGCTCTATAATCAATCACAAGGATCATTGAACCATCTTTATTTTTAGCAAAAAAGATATGACCACCCCATGGTGATGTGCTAGGTCGAATGAAACCTTTATCAAATAACTCTTATAAATTCTTATTTAAATATAAAAGTTCAATTTGAGAAATTTGATAAAGGTGTTTTGAAATTGACTTAGCATTAGTAACTAAGTCAATAGTAAATTCAACTTCCCAATCAGGTATAATACCATGCAATTCATCAGGACAAATATCAAGGTACTCATTTACAACTGGCACATCATTAATCTGAACAGTTCATTTGTTTTCAACAATATGTGAAAGGAAACATTCATTTCCTTATTTTACTAATTTTTTATCTTCCTAAAATTTTATTAGAAGAAAGGGTTTATTCTTGTACACAAACGGAAAATCATTCAGAAAAGACACCTCTTTAGGTCTTAATCAATCATAACACGATAAACAGAAATCCAATCTATACCCAAAATATCATCAAACTATAATAGGGGCAAACCAATATGTTTTTCAGGTAGATTCTTTATACACACAGGGACTGGAAGGTTCTTATATTTTCATCTTGTCAGAACATTTACTCTGTGTGTTTTTACCAAAAGTTAAGTATTTATATATTGAGATTGAATTCCCAATATACTAGAAAACATATCATAAATGAAACAGTGTGCAAACCTAGAATCAAACAACACATTTGCATAGTCTGAACAAACAAACAATGTACGTGATACCACCTCATTCGATGGCACAATAACTACCAAACTAGTTACAAAGTATTTCACCACCCCTTTCTGCTTGTAGTTTGGATGCTTTCTCTCAGTTGAGTTCTTTGTTGGACACACATTTGAAAAATGACCCATTTCATTACACTTAAAACATTTTACTGATTGTAAATCAGATTTTGTCTTACCTTTACCTTGATCATTTTCAGTGCAATAACAAGCCTTATGTACCTTTTTCCACATTTGTAGCACTTACTAGAATTCAGAAGACATTTCCCAGCATGATTTTTACAATAATTTTTACAATCTATAAACTTAAGTTTCTTACTATGATACTTTTTTTGAATAGTTATTCCATTTTGACTTCCACCTAGACCTCTTATTCTGTTGTTTCTCAAAGAACACCTGATCATTGGAATACTCCATTTCCACCTTCTCTGCACAATGAACAAGTTTTTCATAACTTTTTATGTCATGAGAAGCTAAATATTTTCGATTCATTGGCATTAATCTTGTGTAATAATGGTTTATTTTACAATCAAGATCTCGTATGAAATATTGAGCATACCTTGCCAGCTGAGTGAATTTTTCTTCATAAGAAGCAAATAAGTTATCCTCCTACCTCAATTCCTCGAATTGTTTTTTCCTTCCTTATAAGAACAAACTTTGGAAAATATATCTCAAGAAATATACCTTTGAATTCATCCCAATCAAGAGCATTAATCTTCTTAATATCCATGATATTTTTCAAAATCGACCACCACTGATCAACTTCACCTTCAAAACGGTAAACAACTAGACTATCCTTTTGATGTTCTGAACACCCCATGGCATTAAATATTTTATCAAGTGCTTTAATCCTCCCTTATACTAGCATAGGGTCAGATGATCCTCTGAATAATTGGGGATGTTGCCTCATTAAATGCTCCACTACTGACATGTTCCTCTGTGGTTGATCTGGCTGATCTCATGCATGGATACAACCACCATTTATATCCTGAGTCAATTATTCCATTACTGTAAAACAATATTCATTTCATATTCCGACCATCTCAGGTTGCTGATTTGAAAGGTTTTCTTCCTCCTTATGTCATCCAAACATAGCTACCATGTTTCCTATGAGAAAAACATTCTGAAAATAGAAATATCTTAGGTGAAACAACATGGTAATCTATAAATGCTATATCATTTCAATATTACCATAAATTATTTTATGGACATTAATTTAACAATATCTTAACTTCAAAAGTTATCTAAACGGTCATATGATACCAACTATAAAGACCCGACCTTAAACATTAAATAATCTTGAATTAAATAAATAATTCACATTGAGGATATTTTCAGGTTTAGAGTTTTAGAGAATTAGGACATAACTATTACAATACAACTCAAAAATTACAAGGTAGACACTTCTACTGAGTTTTAATTTTTTCATAACATAAAAATGCGTGAAAAAAATCGTTATGTCTAGTCCCATGTTTTAGAGAGCATGACATTTCCTTCATCCCATCCTCGGCCTTATTCGTCTTTAGGTCCTATGAAAATTTCTTCAAAACATTGGATGAGCATAAAAAGATCAGTAAGGGTTATAAAAAAAATAAAATAAAACATTAGTTCATCATTTCATACATAAACAATTCTCTTTAAAATACCTCATGAAATTCTATGATTCATGAGTAACACATAGAAAACATAAATCAGAAAGGTAAGTTGTGGAATTCATATCATACTTACATTATAGCTATCACAGCTATGTAGGGAGTTACATTTGGAATAACAATCGTTGTATATTCCATAAATCTCTTAGGATATACATTCATGTTTACCTATGTCACGTTACCCAATGCATTGGAATGCTATCTCGGGCTCACCTGCCCTAGGGTTATTATGGAACCACCAGTATACGTAACAATGCCCATAAACCATAACATATTCGTAACATGTAAAACATACATAAATGAAAGATAAAATATCCACATTTCAATAACAATATATAATTTAAAAATGTTTACATAACAAAGCCAATATCAAAACCATTTTCTATACCAAAATACTTAAAATAGTATATGGTATTAAATTTACTTTTAAAAACCATACGGCTTGTTAAGGAAGCCAAAGAAAAAATAATATTCACAGCGGCGGAAAGGTCATTGTCACCGCAAACGCTAAAAAGAAATATTTTGTTGTTGTTTAGTAAAACGCTTTGTAGAAAAAAAATTCCCTTCGAATGAAATGAAAATTCAAAGGTGTTTATAAAGCGTATAAAATAAAATCATTTATTAAAACAAAATATTCCTCAATGAAAGGAGAGTGATACGAAGTCCCTTACAAAGATCATTTTTTAAATAAAATAGACCGATTATATGTATTAAATATAATCACACATAAAGAAAGTGTAAATACATGATAAGATATAAAAATTCATTTCCCACATAATAGAAGAATGATATAAACAAGAAATAGAATATCTACCCAAAGAACAGGAACTGGGTTAAGAAGTTCCCTTACCTCATGTCTGACTTGATTCGTTCATTCTTTAATCACCTGAATAATAAACTAAATATAATTTCTACTCTCTTAAGAACCTTTTTCAAGTTTTTTATTATTTTTAAATCAATTATTACCATGTTATAAACATTATTTAATCATTTAAGTTAATAATGGTTGTTTTTTCGATATTTGGTACTTGAGTCAAAAATGGACTTCTTATAATTATAAGTTGTTCACATGGTAAAAATTCCATTATATCCAAAAGTATATTCATGATATATATATCATATATATCATATTTATACATTATATACATGTATTTATATTATTACATAACATTTGGAGATAATAAATGAAATGCACCGTTCATGGAGACGGTAAGTCGTGCATACGTATGAAGGCTACTTTCATTTATATTTCTTATTTTAATGGAATTAAAACATAATTGTACAATGTTATATTTAAATTACAGTATAATATAATATATAATATCATTAACACCATCCTTTATATGCCCCACATATAGAATTAATGAGTCATATCCCTTTTAGGGGGCGGTAGTCCGCACTTCCTAAAATGAAATTATCGCGTTTACCCATAATGGAAACCATATAGGTATACTATAAAAGAAAAATATAGAAGTAAAAAAACATAAACAAAATATAAATCATATATAAATATAGTTCCATCATAATTTCCACCATGAGAGGCAGTAGGAGACAATCGAACAATCATCGTTTCTTGAGCCTTTAGTTTGTCATCCACAGAAACAGTATGTTCTTCACCCATTAGCTTGAGGTGTGTGTAATTGTAGTTCGAATAATTCTCATAAAAACATCATAGTTCAGTGAGGATACTGTTTTTATTATAAAAGAAAATAATAAAAACTTTTTAGGGGTTAGAGAAGTAAAATTGAAGAAAATATGTTAAGAGAAACGGTTACCTTTAATTTGGTTAACTCCCTTTGGTTTGTACCAAAAAAACATCTTGAAGTGGCTTCTACCTAAGGTAATGATTCTAGGAGGAAAATATAGATCTCTAGAGATTATTTGATCTAGATTTAGATGAGCCATGGGTCTTGAGAGGTGTGAGGAATGGGTTAAAATTGATTTTTTTATAAGAGGGAGGAGGGGCTCTTTAGAAAAATTCATAAATATTATTTTATTATAAACTTATCTTTGGTTTCAGAAGATCTGAATCTCATTAAAAATAAAGAAATGATGACTCATGTAAAAAATAAAATAATCCAATAATAATTGGAAAAGTTTTCGATATTGTTTTAATATTTATAATCTTATTTATTTAAATAATTTATTAATGAGGTAAATACTGCATCATTATTGTGTCATAAATAATTTAAATTATTTGATTTCTAAAAATTATAAAAAAAAATTAAAAAAAAATGTCGTATATAATTTTATCTTTCCAATTAATTTTTATAGTCGAGAAAATAACTTATATAACCCCATGTAAAAATTAATTTACTAAAAGATATTTGTTTATGTCATTTTTGTATTTACTTTTAATTAATTAATCTAAAGTGTCATTATAACTCATAAGTGGCTCCATGGGGTCCCTAAATAAACCCAAGGATTCCCATGGTCTTCCATTACTCATAAAATAAGGTTAGGAAAGTGTTAAGGAAATTTGGTATTATTTTAATATTCTTTTTACCTGGAATTACCCTATTTACCTTTAACCGCTGTAAAAAAAGTCAAAAGTTACTATTCAAGAAAAATTATTTTAAACGTATTGAAAAACATTTTAATCACTAATAATAACAATATATCTCAGATTTTTGAAATGAAATTCACATAAGTGGTAATATTTCATTTAAATGAAAATGTTAGTTTTTAACAACTACTTAGTGGTTTCACTATTCATCAAAAATTGATGTTTTTCAGAAAAATAACAAAAATTAATCCAAAGATATATTTGTTTTTCTGAATTCAAAAATTATGTCTATTTTAAAAAATTCAAAACATAAAATTTGGATTAATTATTTTAAAATTAATTCCCATTATCAAAACAAATAGCGTGTTTTTAAGAAACAATAACTATCAAAACATTGATACTTGTTTATGTAAAATTTTAAAATGAAATTAATTCCAATGAACCAAATTGGATTAAACGGTAAAAATATTATCTAATTAAACTTTAAAACCAACTAAAAAAATAATCAAACCATATAAATAAATTATATGAAAAGGAAGTTTTTAATTAAAATACAGTATTTTTCACTATTCATAAAAACTGAATTTTATCAGAAAAATACCAAAAATTTACCCAAAGTAAATGTTGATGTCCTTATTATAAATAAGAATATTATTGGGTCAAATACAACATATAAAATTGACCAAAACTATATTTAAATATGGTTCTCCATCAAAATGTGGTAAATCGACCATTTAACGAATATTAGAGTATTTATGATTAAAATTAGATTAATTCACATTTTAAGCCTACAACATGTATTGGATAACTGTAAAACCATTTAATAAACTTGTATAATCATATTGTAGTCAGATCTACATATTCCCACTAATACAACGACGAGGCTTTGACAACTATTTAAAATAATAATATTATATTATTAGTGTGCAACATAAGATTTCAATGAAACTTGTTGTTTCATATCGGGTACGCCATCAAGTATATCAACCCCTTTAATGTAATGTTAATATTTAATTAAAAAATATTAATAATTATGGAAAATTTATTATTATTTATTTACCTCGGATGTTACAATTATAGTCAATCATGGTACTCAACTCCTCCTTATTCACGGAATACTATCCACTATGATTTATGATAATAACCATTGAGTAAACCCTGATGTTGAGATTGAGAATTGGTATTTAAAATGAAATTATATAACTATAATAAAATTCTATTATTATACCTCATAATTAGTCCTCCCATCTAAAAAAGTCAAGTATGTGGAAGGAATTCTTTTTTGTGAGAGAAAGATCATTCCAAGAATAACCATATTGAATTTAGGATCCTATATATTTTTTCTATTTGGGATATTGAATGTCCCATAAAAACACAATTCCCATGCCATGGACTATTTGTTAGTGTAGAAGACTCCTTCGTTAGGATGTTCTATATCAAGGGTTATTCATCAAATTTTGGATAGTATGTTAGAAATTTAATTAGTACCTGATCATTGATCATATTTGGAGATGAAAATTATATATCAAATTATTATGATAGGACTACCCATCGCGCTAAACATTGGTCATGAATGGGGTTATTGAGGATATATTTTAGGGTATCAATATAAGATACCATGTTGAAAACATGATTCTTTGAGTAATGCTATAAATTTTATACTAAAAATATTAGGGTCATGCAATTTTTCCTGACCATGATATTCCTTCTCCCAAACTCACAACCAATCTGGATGAGAAAGGATAATATATTTTCTATTCCACAATCATTTTTCTTGGATGAAATTATACTTACTGATCAATCCTTATATGTCATGTAATGTATAAGATTTATTACTTCCATTTGGGGAATGAATGTTGAAGGGTAACAATGGTGTATCTTTAATCTATCAAACACACATTGGAGATATTCATCTCACTGATGGGTCCCTCCTTTCTTATTTAATTTTACAATGGACAGACACTTTCTAATAATATTTTTAATAAATCACCTAATATAGGTGTTGTTCCTTAGGATTCCTCGAAACTCCTAATAGACTCTAAATGGATTTATATCAATTATTACATTGTTATTTTTATATTTACATTGATGAATCAACAGAAGACCAAAAATCCATAATGTTTTCCAATGGTGACTCTAAATATATAATATAGAAGATTCGTCTTCAAATTGCATTATTAATTTTTTTAACACTACCTTAAGGTCATTTATGTGATCAAAATGCAGATAGAATTAAAAAAACATTTCATCAACATAAAAAATAAATCACGTTCTCAAGAAGTATTTTAAAAATATTATTGAGGTTATGTTAATAGGTTTCCAAGATGTTCTTTAGACTGATAAGAATATCCTGATAGTAATAGACTACTTCAGATTCTCAAATCCTATAACCAATCACATTTAAGGGCTCTATATATTTTATTATATCTAGATTATCCACCTATAAAATAGAGTGCCTCTAAACTTTTAATTGTGTCAATTAGTTATCTAATGATTTTAATTAAAGAATAATCATATAGTTAATAGTATCTGACACCCCAAAATTCAATATATACTCCAATACCAAAATAAGGATGCTAAAAATGCATGTATGTATGAACTATTGAAACAATTTGACTATAAGAATCAAAAAATAATATATTTGATATGTGTGATGGGGCAGTATGAAATAATATTCTCTAAATTATTTGAGATTATTTATTTTTTTTCCTTCAATAATTAAAAAATAATACTTGTTATTACTTTATTATCATTACACCGTCCTGAAAACATGTTCATGGGTGAAAAAATATGTATGTTTCAAATTGGTATGAAACATAAAATATATTTTATTTTTTCAAAATGAAGGGTTTTTTGTTTCATTGGTTTTACCCTTATAGTATTGGAAGAGGTGCAATAAGAGTAAATGTGAAAGTGGAAAAAATTTACTCGAACATAAGGGGAAGCTTGTAATTCATAATTCCAAATTATATATAAGAGAAATACGGTCATGATAAGTCAAAAATATTTCATTTTTGTGTACATAGAAGAGTATAGATAGTTTGTATATGTAGCATATATACCATCACTATAAGACACGATCAGTCTATTGTATAAAACTATAATGAATCGATTTCCTCCTAAATTTTTGTTTTTTGATGTGTATAAGTTGGATATATATAGGGAGAATATTACATCAATATAGGCCAGGATTGATCTTCGTGGATATGAGATGAAATAATTTCTTGTGGAATATGTGAGCTTACTTGAGTCCACAAAAATCATATTTAGGATGTATATTCCATCATATAAACCCATATCATTATTTTTATAGATGTGTCTGTTTAAAAATTCATGGTGGATTAAATTAGAATGTTTAGATTATGGAATGATTTGTCTTTTCAAGAAGAGTGTGGGAAACCCTATATCAAATCATTATAGACTTTTTAGGCAAATAATATTAAATAATTTGAATAATAATAAATTTTTTCTACCATTATGCAGAACCCGTAGATCTGTAGATCATAACCCAATTTTTTCTATAGTTGACATATAAATACAAGATCATTGTACCGTTTTTCATTTGAAAATGGAATTTTTCTGTATGATATATATACTTATTTTTCATGTTTGGATATAATATTGGGTTTCTATTTTGGTATTTTTTTAGGGAAATAAATCTGAATATTTTTTAGTTTAATTCCATTTTATGGACTAAATTATGTATTTGATTTTAAACCCTATTTTTTGACCATACAAGGTTGAATTCTTAGATCATAAAACTTTGAATAAGGATGTAATACTCAATGTTTAAGGTACCTGAGCTCAAAATGAAATGAACAAAGCATTATTCACCCAGCATAATTAGTGATAACCTAATTTTAATAAGGATCTAAACTCTAAGATTTGTATCATTTATAAAGAATAACAGTATATGTTTCATTTTTTAATAAAATTTGACGCTAAAAATGCCTCTATTAAAATTTTAAAATAAGAACAAAAGGATAAGTAGATAGAACCCACACGGGCCTTACCAAATAATATAACCCGTTATAAAGTAAGTTCTCATATTGTGGTAAGAACAAAATCCACCCCTACCACAAGGGTGTAAAACCCTTCTCCATGTCCCGTATTTTGTCCAATGGAAATTACTATCATTTAAAGACTCAACCAAAAAAAATAAATCAAGAATTTAGATCCATAAATAGCCTTATTCTTGGTAACATCACCCTTTCTACTCATATCACCAAGCATTTCAAATTAATTTTGTACCGGAACATTGGATCTTACCTTCCCAATTTGAGATTGTGTACTTATGATTGGCACCATCAATTCAGGACCCATCATTACATGTTCATCAGGGGAAGAAATACATGTCGATCTAGAATGTCCAGCATGCCTTTTAGAGCCACCAAAATCCGAAGGATTCATATGATGTTGGATGGGATCTGCAGCAGAAGAGGCTAAAAAGTTGGATCTGTTATGAGGGAAAGAGTATCCAGTTGATTCTCCCTATTGGAGACCAGTTTCCCCAGAAGGAGACACTTATTGTAGATTGGAACAAATATTTGGGAATACCTGTATTCAGGAGGTACCTCGAGAGATATTACACCCCTATTGGAGTCCAGATTTAACAACATGGAAGCTTGTATTTTGGATGAACCGTATTGTTGAATGTGTTATGAATTGGTAGTTGTAGAATCATTCAAATTTTTGACATTATGAAAGTCTAAGTTCAATTCATAGATATTTTTCACATAAGGTTTGTGTGAAATAGAAGTCATAGTAGCCACATATGAATTAAAAACAACCACAGTATTGACATTAATTCCTTGCTAGGCATTATTTTAGGAGTCAGAAAAATTTTAACCCTTAATTATTAAGGCCATTGTTATAAAGAGACATGGGTGGATTTTGATCCAGGTGTAGCTATTTTTTGGAGTTCTAATATTTGTTTTTTGATTTCATTAATTTAGCATCATCCAACTTGGTCTTTACTTTTCAACATTTTTCGGAAACAACGAGTTTCTACTTTATATGTCTATAGTCTACCACTTACTGTGCTAATATTTCATTCTCAATTTGACTGTCATTGAAGTCAGATTTAATGGGCTCATCTTTTATTCCCGCTCTATGGGCCTATTTAGAAGGAGGGTCTATAGGGAGTACCTCATCATCCAAATCCTCCCATGAGACAATATTTTCTCAATTAGACAGAAGAGGGAAATCATCCTTTTTAGTTTACTAATAAGGAAACTACCTCAGAAATCTGATGTGAATCCTTTCCTGTTGATTAGCCTTGTACCTAGACACATCTCTAACCATATTCTCTATCTGATTATTCCTAGAGTCATCTCTCACTTTCTCTACTAGATGAGAAAATGTCTCTTGCAATAACATGAAACTATCCTTCCTCCTACATCGTTTCTCGTCATGTGCTTTTAAAAAGAAATTACCACAAATGATATTTTCGCTACAGTTGGACAATGAGTGTCCAATAATAAATCAAGAATCCTTGTAATTTAGAAATTTTTCATACAAAATTATATGAATATTTTCATCTTGGTGTGTTTATAGGACAACCATGTCAATCAAGGTAGATCATAAATACAAATTGACTATAATTCTTGTAAAGTGACCATAACTAACTTTTTCAGTATCTAAATCTATCTGAATAGAAATCCCTATTGCAGAAGAACTATTCTACAATATTTCATTGTGACAAAAAATCCAGTTTAAATCATAAACATTGACCACTCTAGGTTTCTTATAACCATAGATCTAAATAGAACAAAATAAAATTTTCTAGGTCCATATGCGGGACTCTTTATTTTGTGCCTCTTTTTTCTTATGTATCATAACTTTTTTCAGATACATGTAGTGTTTCCATATCATCGAGAATAATCTGATCTTGTGTTCATGACACCCTTTATATAGGGTATAGATTATTTATAATGATGTGTATTTTAAATGAAATCATATGAGATAAAAGAACATTAAATTCATTAAATGTAATAGATTTTAGGGGATGTGAATTATATTCAATGAAATTTTAAGTGTATACAATATGATGATAATATATAGGATTGCGTAGCCACATGTTATTTTTTGATTGATGGGACTATTTGAAAATAGTTGGATAAACATACCAAGGATGATTACTAACTAATTATGAGTGGAGTTTTATATATTAGTTTTTCTAAAGGAATATGAAATTAGAAAACCCTTCATGTAAGATAGATATATACACTTATATCGGTATAGGTGGGTCATGAATGAGACACATATTCTATCATTGTGCCAATGTGGCCTCATAGATCATTTGTTATCATAAACATTCATCATGGAGAGTTTATAGAAATTAAAATATCACATTTATGATGTTTGGGAAATGGGAGAGTTATATTCAAGGTCAATCAAGGTTCACTGATTTTTTTAATGGAATGTGTATCAGAACAATGTTCCAAAAATGGCTGAGGTGGAAAGTAAAAGATTATGTCCCGGATTGATACATGAATATAGGGAATCAATATATACAAAATTGTAATGGGGTTCAATTAACATTAAATTCATTAATATAAATAGGATTAACCCAAGTGCATGTCTTTTGAAGGTGTCCCAACATAAATGAGGGGACCCTATACATTTGGGATTAAAATAATGATGAATTTCATGATTATCCTTAGGATATGTGATCTTGGCACCACCTTGTATCTAGTGATAATAAAAATCAAGACACATCTAGTTTTAGAATTTGGGGAATTTCTATCTATGTGCTAGGCTAATGGGAAGAGATGAATAAGTAAGAGAATATATATTTTACGGTAGTTTAGGTTTGAGAGATTAAATAGAGATATAATCAGGGTAATATATCTTAGTATCACGATGTATCCTATGAAAAAAGAATCAAGCCACTTGTATTTCATGAATATGGATCATTTTTTGAATAAGTTTGGCGATATTTGATTATCTATTAATTCTATTTAAACACAGCTCCCTCAAATATTAGACTCTTACAAAAGGATGCTATTATAATTTAAGGTCATGTATACTAGACCACATACCATGCAGTTTTTTGAACACGAAATATAGACCCAACGGTACTTATTTTAATATTATACAGGGGGCTAGGCTTCATGAAATTTAAGTTCATGAGATAAGGACCTAACACCATGCATTTGGAGGTCAAGTGTTAAAGACAATGTGTTAGGAAATTTATAGTAATGTAATTTAGAGTGGCTGAACTAATTTGGATTAATGTGAAATACTTCTTCAAAACCTCATAATGGTAAGATATTTCAAATTTCAGCTCATTTTGTGGGTTTAATTTAAAATTAAATCCTGACACTTTTCTAAATTGAATTTAATAAAACATATTATATATTTTTAATAAGTATGTTATAATTTGAAAAATAATTTTTTTTTATTTTTTTTGCCATACAAAAATTATCCTTTGTAAATATTCATTATATTTGTAAGGGTGTGACCTGTAAAACGGGGAGAAAACATTGGGATAAGGCCCTGAAATTTTTATTAAAATTTAATTTGCCCTTTGGATGAGTAACGTTAATCCATATCTATAGAATTTATAAAATATTGAATCTTGGTGTTTTTTTCTTTGATTATGAAATTTATATTATTCCAATAAAATGAGAAATACAAAATGTAACATTATTGAAATTAAATCTGAAAATTTTAATAATAATGATAAATGGAGGATATGTTAAGTTATAAATGATTATTTTAAATATGAGTTAATATTTTTCATGCTATTTCTTTTAAATTATAATGATATAATAATTACATCAAATTCTTATAGAACATTGAAATAGTATTAGTTCATGTTATTGAAAAATAAAATAAATGATATTAAAAATAGAAAATGTAATATAATTTTGAGGAATTATTGTGTTAATAAAATAAGATAAATTTGAAATATTGGTGATATATTAAAAGTTTATATTTTCATTCCACACTATCTTCATGTCATAAAAGTCAAATTAAATACATAGTATCAAAAATAAAAATAATTACATTTTATGAAATTCTATGATTTTAAAATATTTCAAATTATAAAAATATATAGTAGACAAGGGTGATAATATATGGTCTAATTTTCATAAATTGGACATTTACAAGTCAATTTTATCCTTATAAGTAATATTATAACCCTTTAATATTGAACAATTCATTACGCCGGTTAAGGTTAAAATTAGATAACGAAAAAGGTAACCCAATATATTGTGTTTATACATCTAAACCATAATATGATTGATTAGATAATTATATTAAGACTATAATATACTTATATTTTAATCTATGTGATTTTTTAGAAAAACTTATACGAGTTCTACACAATTTATATTATAATATTTCATTAATGTCCTAAAGTGCCTCTCCCCTCACTTATGAAAGGACACCTCATCTCACATTTATTTAGCACAATTTCACAAATATATCTCAACCAAATCCTATAAAACTATCCTATAAACATACATATAGAAAAAAATATATCTTATTTTATTATTAATTGAGCATTAAAATGTTCTTTAAACAGGGATCCAAATATATTCTACTAAATAATAGTATAATGTCTTTTCCTACTCCTTAAAATATATTTTTCTTCTACTGACTATAAATAAGTTGAATCCATAATAAAATAATAACACACAAATTATTAATATATTATATTTTATTATGATTACAGTTAAAACATTTTCTATCTCTTTTCTACCTTATGAAATGCAGAAACATCGCTTGTGTGTAAGTTTGGATTACTATTTCAATGTAGCGGTATATTCTTATTTCAAATCCATTTTAGTTAGATGATTAAAAATAAAGAAAAAATATATTTTATATTTGTTACTTAATTATTTATCTTGAATTATAATACCTAATATGTCTTCTTACCTTGAAATTTCTTAGAAGACGACAATATCGCTCGTGCGTAAGATTGGACTACAACCTCCACAAAATGATGTGATTCATTTTTTATTTCTGATTTTAATTAATAGAAATGTGGATATACTGAATAAATATATATTATATTTATGATAAAATAATTATTATTTAAAGGCGAATTATTATTTATATATCATTTTTTTCTATCCTCTGAAAATTGAAAATGATGTTCATGCATACATACAGCTCACTATCTCCACCAACAGTGTAACTCATTTTTCTATCTCAATATTGTTTGGATGACTCGATCTATATAAATAATATTTAATATATATAATATTTTTATAATATTTTAAAATCTATAGATGATGGAATTAGGATCAATGTATAAGGATAAGAACTACCGAACTTGAATTCTCATGAAAAATGAAGGCGCAAACTCCAGGAAATTATAATTATAACAAGGAATTATTAATAAATAGTTGTTAAAATATTATAAAAATATCATATATAAAATTATAATTATTTAAATATAAATTTTAAATAAATATAATAAAATTAATTTTTTATGAATGATGTTAGCATGATTTCAAAGGAATTAGAAAATTATGTAAGGGTTCTTCATCTCAATTTTGTTTCATTGAGGTGTATTTGATGTTATGAACATATTTATGTTTATGTGATGTCTATAATGATTTATTTATATGTCATTTCATTAACATATTTATGTAAAATTATATTTGAATATTCATTTCTTGTTATTATTTCTTGGGGGTTACGATTCAAAAGTTTCCTAAGTGGTAAGGGTTTATTTCACAATCTTGTTATTATTTGGTATTGTTTATGTTTTAGACTATTATTGTGGAATTATATAATTGTTATGTATTAAACTCAATATATTTTTTTATCCTCTAGTAATTTTGGGTAATTAAATGGTTTCATTTCATTTTCATCCCTATATGAACTCAAGAGCCATAATGAATGTTTTTAAGGAATACAACCTTTCTTTCTCTCTTTAGTGGAAAATAATTTGTCTTCCATCTCCATTTTTTTAAAAATATTTTCAAGGAGGTATTGAATATTCTCTAGTTACTTTTTAATATGTTTTTTCAATGATATAACTTTTAAAAAATTATTTAAATGTATAATTCTTATCATTTTACAAATGAGGTACTCCTATTAGTTTACTGAAAATGTGAATGAAATATTTATTTAAAAATACACATCAAGAATATAATTTCCCACAGTCAAGGCCACTAAATTTTTTAAACCACAATTTACAAGGTCAGTGGTTCTTTCAAGGAAAATTGTTTTCATCATTTTTTGGAAATTTTTAATTTTTGAAATTGATTTTCATATTGAAATAGAAATTTTACTCAAAAAATTTTTAATGGTCTATTTGGGGAAATTATATTCTTCATTGCCAAAAATATTTTATTTTATATATTCTATATTAAAGATATTTAGTAATGATATCATCATTATTATTTCTCTAGATGGTTTGAGATCAGTTTCGCTGGGGAATGTTCTGTAATTTTTCATGCACGTTCTTCCATTACCGATATTTCTTGATTTGTAAGGTATATTGATTCAGGTGTATTGTTAATTTTTATGATTAATGGATTGGAAATATTAATTTATGGGTAGGGATTATAATTAAATAGAAACCTGATTCGTCAGTATGAATCATGATACAAAATTGGTTGGGTATTCATCCAAGGCCTTACCCATTTGTGTTGTCATCGTGGAATAAAACCACTAATGTAAGTTTAACATGTCTGGAATTGTGTATTCCCTCTCTAGGAAATCAATTTATTATATCCATGTGATTATTTGAATAGTTATGATAACCATTGATATTTTTTAATATTACAAGATTTTTTTTATTATAAAATGGGATCATCATTATTTCTTCAATATTATTCATTCCATATTTATATTTTATTGTACACATACCCACAATAAGAATATGAGAACATTCCTATATTTTGTTTCCTTTCCCATGATTCCAGTAAGTGTAATATGAATTATATTTAGGGATATTTTGGAGGTAATAATGATGTTCTCAAGGAAAATATTATGAAATATTTTCTTTTTTCAAATGTAATATGACATTTAAGTATGTATATAGTTTTCAAAAAAATTATATCTACTCAGTACTTTAGTATTTGATTTCTTGTATCAAGTTCCAATATAATAAAGTAGCCACTAGCTCTAGGCTACTAAGGTCGTTATATCTATATTTATTATCAGGTGAATGTTTTGTAAAAACCAAGGGAACAATATTTAGAAAAACATAGATTCGGGAATATGTACCTATAACTAAATTTGAGGATAAGTATAATTATATGAAAACATTTGAAGTTTGTTATGGTAGAGATTATAGGAGTTTACTACAAAACAATATCTCTCTTGTAATTATAAGTGAATGAATTTCTATAAAAAATGCATCTATGGTTTATAAACATTAAAAGAGTTGTTCGATCAAATCACTGCCATCATTCTGGTTCATGGTGAATTTTTTATTACTACGCAACTAATTTGACACTCCAAGGGTTTAGGCTTGGGTCGATTCACATTTTTAATAAACCATTATGATTAATTAGAGAATAAAACCTTTGTGAAACAATAATATTACTTAGTAAAATAGGATAAACCTAAAGTTTCATGGCTTGATATGAATAATTTTGATCATAATATTAAAGGAATAGATAACCCTTTAATATTTTATTTAATTTATATTTTTGATGATTAAGGATATTTTGGGATTCAATTATAGAAATACATCAATTTTGTTTCGTATGTATTCCATTAAAAATTGTTTCTTAGGGAATAATTAAATTATGTTGTGTGTAAATAAATTGAAATATATTTATGTCATTTATGTAAATAGGGATCTTTAGTTAATTGGAATAAAAGAGTTATGACATTTTTGGAATTTATTTTTTTCACAAAGATAACTAAGGGATTGAAAAGTGATCTAGTGACTAATTGATTAATGCTATTTTTTAATAAGTATTCCATATTGAGTATATTATATGATCAAAGTAAAAATAATTTTATCAATGGATATTGAAGTAATTTATTGATGAATATATGATTTTATTGAGGTTTTATAGTGATTATGGTTATTACCAAGTTCTGGAGAATATAATATCAATTTTTTCAAAAATTCAGCATATGAAATTAAGAGCTAATTTATGTTGTTTTCTTGATTAATATTAATTTTATTTTTGATATTTAGTGAAATTATTACTAACTTTTTGGATTTTGAATTTTGAAATATTTATTTTGGATGGTTTTTAATGTTAAATATGGGTTCACTTGAATTTTTTTTGTTAATGTAAAGGATTTGAAGATTAATTTATGATTTATCAATATAAATAACCTTTTATAACCATTTTGTTTTTTTTTTGTAAATATCTAAATATATGAGGATTTACCCTTCATTATTTTATGGATCTTATCATCCACTAAATTTTAATTTCTATTCTTCTTTCTTGAAGCAAATCATCATGAATTTTCATTCATTAGAGTAAGATATGAAGCAGAAATTAAAAAAATAAAATAAGGATTAAATTGAGACTATTAAATATAAATAAAATTTGTAAGTATGTTTTTCTATGTTTTCTATCTTCATACAAAATTAATCCATCAACATTAGGAAAGGGATCATAAAATAAAAAAATGATATACTTATACCTTCATTTCTTAAGAATCCATGTGTTTTTCTACTACACATATTTATGGTCTTTCGGTCATTAAAATTATCATATTCATGTTCTATTTCACTTTATAGAAGTACATTGAGACTCGTTTTATCCTCCATTTCAAAATTTTAACTTCCCAACAATTTTCTCTATACTTGAGAACATGATAATGTGTTTTTTAGGTAACTGTTATGTTTTCCACTTTCCATTTTTCATGAATGTTGTATCATTCCTTTGTATGATATGGGTTACAGTAAGGGTTTTTTAAAATATTGAACCTTTAATTATTGAGACAAATATTTGTGATAAATTTATATAAGGTGGTAGAATATTACACCCTGAAAAATTTGTTACAAAAAATAAGATTAATAAGTTGTGATATGTGCAACCCTCACTCCAAATATACCATAATACAGTATACCATTATATCATAACTGTAAAAATGATGGTATGAATAGAAATAAATAAATTTAAAAAATATATATATTATTTTTATATAATGAAAATATATTGATAAATATGTTGTCATTTTTTATTAAATTATTCACATTCTTTAAAAATACAATTTTCCACAATTTTTTCATTACTTTTTGTGATAAAATAATTTAATTAATTTAAACCACATTTAAAAAATTTATTTCAAAATTTTATCTACATTTTTTAAATCAACATGTAAAAATTTTCTTAAATTTAATTTTTGAGAATTTTCTACAAAGATTGTTTCTTTATTTAATAGTGAAAATAATATTTTTTATTTGAAACTATATTTCCATTTAATGAATTCAAAATATAAATTATATTTTAATTTTTTTTAAACCATAATTAGTCCATTTATATTTTTAGTAATTAAATTAAGGGTAATTAGATTAAATTTTATATTGTATTTTTAATAAAAACAGTTTATGCTTAAGAAATCATTTTTCTCCAAAGATTCGTTTCATCGCGATCTGTGGGTTTAATTTTCAATTATAATATGCCCCTAATTTGAATATAATTTTATAAAATGGATTCCATATGTCTAATGAGGATGTTCAAATATTTTAAATAGGTTGTTTTATTTTTAGTAATTTTGAATAGTCTCCATTGTATATATTTTTCACCTCAATAAGGGTAAAACAAATAAAAAAATATTAAAAAATTGGCATGACACCTAAAAATTTCACTAAAACTTTCCATTACACAATTGGATGACAGTACTTCAGCCCTTTACATCAAATTAATGAAAATTTCGAATCTTTGTCCCATTTTTCAATATTTATTAATTTTATTTTACTTTAAGAAAAGGATAAATACAAAATGCCTCTCTATTATCTTTAAAATATCTAACTTTTTCATTAGGATAAAAATATAATCTTAGTTATTAATGTTTATTTGAAATATGAATTATATTTTTATCTTGGTATTTTTTTTAATTTATATTTATGTAATAAATACATTAAATTATTACATAAAGCATACGTGGTATTTTTTCAAGTAGTAGAAAAATCAAATAAATGATTTTGAAAATATTAAATTTAATAAAATTTGTATGTATTATTTTGAAACAATGAATTTAATTGATAATTATAAAAATTTATTTATGTTTTTATGTTTTTTATTTAAGTTCCATCAATATATTTTTAATATTAATGGAAAATTAAATAAATAGTCTCAAAATGTAAATAAATATATTTTATGAAAATAATATTTTATTAATTTTTTTAAAAATCATATTGATATGGAAATAGAAAAAGGGAGATAGTATGTTGTTGAAAATTTCATCCATTATCCATTTATGAGTCATTTTTCATGTTTTAAGTAATTATTTTACATCTTAATATTGAAGAAGAAATTACGAAGGATATGGTTAGAATTGAATAACACATTGGTCAATCCAAAATACAAGGATTAAATTGATGTATAAACCAATATAAATTTTATTTATTATCATATTAAGATAATATTCTGTTGGATTAAAATATATGTCTTCCCAGAATCATTTTAAATTATTTAGATAGATATTATATAATAACATTTCTTGAATTTCCAAAACTGCCACACCCCTCACTTATAAACCGAATCCCCTTCCATATTTTCCTTACAAGACTTTGATCCATCTACCTTAAAAAAATCAGGCCCAATTAGCTTATTAAACTCCATATTAATGAAATATAGGTTCTTTTTTCATAAATTCCATTCTAGTGATCTTTAAGAGGGGATATAATGGAAGACATTCAACAGAGAAGTAGTCGTGTTTTCCAACCCATTCAAATTTATTTTTTATTATACTTTATAATAACCTAGTACTAACATACATGGAGATTATATCCTTTTTTGGAATACTTAAAATATTACACAAAAAGAATCCCAGAGATAGTACTAGTTTAGTGCCATTAGATACAGGGAACAAAAAACTTCTAACTCATTGAATGATGTTAATTTTTTCCCACAAAGATCTCCCCCATAGTAATTCTACTTAGACCATTTATTCAAAAACTTGAGGGAAGGAAACATAAGACATGGGTATGCTCAAATTCATAATAAGTTTAAATAAAGTAAATATCTAAGAATAACATGAACATAGGGGTATGAGAATATGATTTCATCATTAGAATATCATACCCGACATATCAAAGATCGTAAACATGAATCATCACATAAAAATTAAAATTTCATAAGACATGAATCATAAGATAATCAGGAACTTAATCCCTGAAATCATAACATTTGTATAAGACATGGAATTGTTGCAAACAACTCAACATATAACATCGTTATTTTGTATAAGTAGAAATGGGTTTACTCGTTATGTTAATTGCATGAAATAATGACCTCACATAGACATATATACATTAAAAAGGTCTATTAATAATGTTGTCAAAATCAAATTAGGCTTACACAGAAACCTGTGAACATGTATTAAAGTACATGCATAATCTTATAGAACTCCAACCAGGTCCATGCATAACATTGTGAACCTGTAACCAGGTACATGCATAAAATAAAAAAAACATAATAAGTATTACTAATAACATTGTGAACAAGTAATCAGCTTCAGGAATACACTTGAGGACAAGAAAACCAGTCTATGCATAACATTTAAATATGTAATCATGTTTACAGATAATATGTATAATCATGAGTCATCCATTATTAACGAATTCATTGAAGGGAGATATAGGTCCCAACCTTCAGATAATACATGTTCCACAATATTATCAACTATAATCCTATCATATCCAATGAAATTAAATGTTTATCATAATCATTTAGTCATATCATTAATTTGGGAAAATAAATTTGACTCACAATCATTTCATCAAAGTATATCCTAGGATAATAACTTGTCCCCAAAACATAAAACCCATGTTAGAGAAACATGTGTCATAATAATCATTCTATCATAACATAAATCATTCTAGAATGAATATTAATGTATATTTTAAATGATATCCTAGAATGGCATGAGTAGTATCAATAGATATAATCTTAGATGGATTTTTTTAAATAAATTTAAAAAACATCGTTTTGAGGAAAATATCCATTCTTCTTTGGAAAAGGATATTTAAAAGTGAAAACCATTTTAAGACCATTTCATATAAAATAAATTTAATCTTCTATATAAATCAATAAATAATCTTGAAAGTGATTTTCCTTGAAAAATTATTAAGCAATATTTAATAAATTTTAAAAATAGTTTTCCATGAAAACATATAAATGAATCACGATAATATTTTAAGAACTAATTTATGTGAAAACTTAATTTACAAGAATTAAAATATTTTGAAAATAATTATCTGTGAAAATAATTTCAAAAAATATAAAATAAGATTTTATATCATAAAATTCATTTTTATTTGAATCAACCTTTTGAAAACATATAATAGAATATTTGAAAATCATTTAAAAAATTTATTAACATAATTATTTTGAACACACATTCTTCTTTGAAAACATATTACGAATAAATAAATGTCAAGAATATTATAAAAACGTTTTCATAAAAAAAATAGCATCATAAACCTAGAAAATAAGTATCAAGGAAATTACAGTTATGACAGCCAGTAAGCCAATACATGTGGAACATTCCTTTTTCGTATTAAAAGTTTAGAAATGTTCCTTGATCAGAAAATGAGATGAATATTACATTTAAAGTAATTACAAGTAAAAAAAATTCTAAAAAGTACACTTAAACATCATAGGATAATATTAAAACATTTTTGAATGGTTTTTTAGAATACACAGTTTTGAAAGAACAAATATTTGTAACCAAAATGAGAAATAAAGTCTACTTTTTTATAAAGAGTGTAAAAAATATACTTCTTGAGATAGTTAAATTACATGTATATTAAATTCATATTTAGAGTTTATGAAACAAAAATATACTTCTTGAGATATTGAACATTATATTTTATCAATGGAAGCTTAATCCTAATAAATCTCGATAAACAATGACATTGTTGCTATAAACTTTTACCACATTGGTAACGTTAAATCATAATAAAATGGAAATAATAATATTAAATTAATGATAAAATATCATAAAAATAAGTTTATTATTGATATAATAAGTCATAACTCATTATATACACCTCATATAAAAAATAGGTTCTTGTCATGGCTTATGACTTAAAGAGGAAAATTTAGACAAAATTAATTTACTAATTTGGTAACAATTGAAACATAACCCCTTGTAAGAAATATCATTAAATTGATATGAAAATACCTTATAAATTAATTATATTAATCATATAAAACATCCATGGATAGTATACACATCACACATATGTAATGATTGGTGAATTAAGCATGTATATCATAGAAATAAAAAGTGAGATGAAACACCCTTTGCTTAAAAATATACTTTGTTTATACAAATTCAAAACACCTATATAAAAAATATAAATATTCTATAAATATATGAAATAAACATATTAGTATATGTAAATAAATATATTATTTTATGGATTTATTTTACTTTTTTATTAACAACTCCATGTTAATGTTACATTTCAGACAATATCCCCTCTATTTTTATTATATGTTTTGACTTGTTATTATTAATATACATATATAGATCATGATTTACAAAATTCATTAATTTAAAATAGGGAATAAATATCATATATATTCCCTATATATTTATTTATTATAATTTATATAGGATAACATTATTAAATTTAATACACCGTTCATGGAGATGGTAGGTCGTATGTATGTATGAACGTTGTTTCTATTTTATTGATGTTCTGAAAGAAAGAAATTAAAAACACAAATTTGTATATATATATATATATATATATTATAATTGTAGTACCATTATTATTTAATATATATAATATAATTTTTATAAAATCACCCATAAATATTCCATTTATGGTGTATAATAACAGCATCACTTTGAGGAGGCAGGGGTCCACACTTCCCTAAATGAAATAATCTTACATAAACAAAATGGAAATCATGAATGTATGTGTTATATAATAATTAAATAAGCATAATTAAATAATAAATTATATATATAACATATAAAATTACAGTTTACATCATAATTTCCAACCCTGAGATATGGTAAAGGAAAAACAAACAACATAGTTTCTGGATACGGTAGTTTATCGTACACAAGAACGGTATGTTCGTTACCCATTAGATGAAGTATTTGTATGTTTAGTTAGAACCCTTATAATAAAAACATATAAATATTTTTAGGATACTAGTTTTATTATATAATCTTTTAATAAGAATATTTTAGCTGTTGGAGAATGAAAATAATACATTGGAGATTGAGAGAAGATGTTACCTCTTATTCAGGTAACTAAATTTGGTTTGCACAAAAGGGATTACTTGGATATATTTCTTCCCAAGATAATACTTATAGGATTAGGTTATGTATTTTGATGAGATAATTAGGTATATAATAATCAATATAATGTGTATTGACAGGTGAGTGGAAGTGGGAGGGTTGAGAGCCATTTATTGTTGGTGGGAGGGGATGCACTTTGAATTTTTTAAAACGAGTTAGTTGTACCCACGTTTTTACCGAAACCAATTCATTAAAAATAAACCAAAATCAATTATGGAAGGTTTGTGTCTAAAATATTCCCATAAAATTAGTATGAGAAATGTTTATAAGTCATTTTATCCATTAAGGTTAAGGTTTAGTCCCTCGTTAAGCTAAATTTCACATTAATCGCTGTAAATAATTTTAATCACCTTAACTAATATATTTTCGCAAAAATTAATTTTATATTATTAGAATATA
The DNA here is from genome assembly GCA_963277665.1 of Viscum album. Taxonomy (NCBI): domain Eukaryota; kingdom Viridiplantae; phylum Streptophyta; class Magnoliopsida; order Santalales; family Viscaceae; genus Viscum; species Viscum album. The sequence goes on from OY728143.1 coordinate 1,569,397,910, forward strand.
AACATAGATCTGATTAAAACAATTTATGAATGTTTTTCAAAAGTCAATTCAAAAAACCTATAAAATTATTTTTAATTCAAATCCAGCACAGATGGCGAGAAAGCGAGTTTTTAATATGAGATTGTTCAAAATGTTATTAATATTTTATATCTAAATACAATATAAATATTATTCCAATGAGATAAATTACATTAATATATGTATAAATTTTATATTATTACTTTAATTTGTTGTAACGCCCCAACCCCAGTTATCCAGAGTCGGTGCATTATTACATAACATTGGTATGATCACAAGAAAGATCAAATCTCGAAAGACCGATTGGTTTAGTAGCCTTGGAAACACTAGATATATTCATAAAGTTTTACATTCCATAAAAAACATCTTGTGTTCATATCCCCTCATACTATCCCTTCCGGTCAATCATAAATTACTTCTTCATAATCCTGGGAAAAATAAAAAAATTGAAATGGGTGAGCTCAGATGCTCAGTAAGGATAACATTATACCAGAAGCTTTCATAGATAAGCATAAACACTTAAGGCAATTTATAACTAAAACAAAAGCATTTTAAACATGAACTTGATCATAAAATCAAAAATATAAAATGAAATAATTCCATTTACTTATTCACATGGATATTCTACTAGTCAAATAATCACATGCAATATCAATAACGACTTTCATAATGATGGAATGCATAATTCTAGACTATCATAACCACATCGCCAAGGCCTCGTGCCAAGACTACAAATAAGATTTTGCCAAGGCCTTGTGCCAAGACACTAGTTTGTCTCATGAGACCTACCGATGCATCGAGGAGCTATAGCGGGCTCCACCTGTCACTTATTAAGTCCAATTCATTCCTCATATGAACAGGTTTAAACATAACATAAACATTAATATTAAAACTAGAATTTGAAATGTCAATACTTTAAGCACAAACCATGAATGGTATAAAAATAGCACATCCACAGTCAAACATAACTCATTCGATACAATATGGAAGATTTTATTGTATCACATTATCCTCAATCAAGAATAATTAAGGATGTTGACATGGGTGAAAATAATTATCAAAACTATTTGAGAGAAATATCCCCCTTTTTTCTTAAAACCATTTAAAAGTCACACTATTTGTTAAGTAGCCATTTAAAAATATATTTTTGAATCAAAGTTTCCCATACCACATTGAAACTATTTAAAAGGAGTTTTAATTTTAAAACATTAATGTCCATATAAATAAATCCTTAAAACCATTTTTAAAACATGGACATTAATGGGAAAGATTTAGATGAATAAGTCTTTAAAACATTTAAAAATGGTATTTTAGTTAGAGATTCTAACCAAAAGAGAGACACATGAATAGAAATTATTGAGGTAATCAAAATATTATAATATCATGAGAATAAAGGGATTCATGATATACTATGTCAAAGTACATTATATACACCACATAAAAGTGATTTGGTGTATAACAACAAAGAAGTCTCAATGGAATTTAAGTTGAGATGAAATCCCTCATAAAAGCCGTATCCTTAGGTTAAGGATAAATCAACGACATAGTTATGTGTGAAAAATATAAATACACTAAATATGATTGGATATTCAGTGTTAAACAATCAAAGTGTATTCACACATAATCTTGTAAAAACAACACCAATGAATTGGATGTTTAACTCAACAAATGGAGAATGAGTTAAAATTAATCTTATAAAATTCATATCGATGACTTGAGAAATTATCAATGGAGTGATTATGTGTATCAAAAGTATATCCACAGAAAAGGGGAGTGGAAATTATGACATAATCAAATGAATAGTTTTTCCACACATAATCTCAGAGTAAAATAATCAATGAAGTTTGCGTAAAGCCGAATAAAGGGAAATTGAAATTTCGAATACCCTTATCGATTAGGTAACATACGAAACATACACCCATGAAAGAAGGATCATACAATGATGATGTAAATACCCATGAATTATAGTATATTACACAATGAATACAATCATGGGCAGTACACATACACCACTTGCAATAATTAAGTGGTGACCAATGGAATTCTAACGAAATTTAGAGTGAGTTCAGAAACCCCTTACCTTTTACTTTTCCTTGGTTGGGGGTAGGTTAACCTCCTGTATAATTTTTAAATAATTGTTATTAAATTATTCATGAATAATATACATTAATATGATATCATATATGATCTTTTAACATTTCTTTGTTAATAATATCTTAGAATTATCATCGTTTCGGGTGTTAACTTACTCATTTTCTTTTATATGTTTTGTTATGTAAGCCATGTTTGTCATGGATAGGTTGTATCTTATTCATATCCTGAATTATATCATGTTCTTAAACATTATTTTTTAAATCATCAAATGATAATTATACTTGAATGGATATGATGGAGAATGAATCTCATCGCATTCGTGGAGACGGTAGTCCGTAAGTACGCAAGAGTGACAATATCATTCTTTTGAAATTAAAATAACATTTAATTGGATGGTATATTATATATACAGAATCATTATCATGTTATATTTATTTTTTACATGAATTATACATCATTATTATACCCATCCAAATAATAATATATTGAATAACATTTACACCACGACGTGGAGACGGGAAGCCGTACGTACGCACGTATGGTGACATGTTATTCAAAGGGTGGATAGAATACTGAATATGGTTGTACCATATTTATAATAACATCATAGTATATATAAGATACTGGAGTTATTATTTTAGAATGGTAATAACAAAGAATGAAGAAGTGGAAGAAGAAAGGAACTTAAAAAGGGGTGGTGAAAACATTACCTCTTTTTCGGGTTCTACCTTTTGATTTGATCAAAAGGGCTCCTTAGGTTGGATTTCTGATCAAACTATGGCCTCTAGGTTGTAATGAGGTAATTTGAGAGACTATTTGGGTAGGGTATGGCCGAACCAAAAGGCTATTAAGGTGTGAAGAAATGAGAAGGAGGAGTTCCCTTTTATAAGAGGGGTGAGGGGCACCTTTGGAAAAGCTAAAAATATTAATTTATAATAAATTTATATTCGGCTTCTAATGGCTCCAAAGTTGATTATTCAAAGGTTAAGGTGGGGATAGGTCGAAAACAATTCAACCAATAGAATTTAGACAGGTTTGGGTACTATATTAACCTTATCTTTTAGTTTTACCTCTTAGTTAATTAGTTTGACATTTACCATGTCACTTTGTATTTTTATATTATATAGTTAATGAACTTACTATATACATCCAAGCGACCCCAAAGTGGTCCATTAATGATATACCTATCAGGATATAAGTCTCTTGGTCGATCCTTAGATTTTTAGGAATTTAATATCAATTAATAATATAATATTTTTTTTAAAAACACTTTTTTTCAATTTTGACACTATTCAATAGTTGATTTTTGTGAAACTCATAAAAGAATGATTAATTAGAAAAATGTCCATTAAATTAATCCTAATATGTTATATTATCCTAGAAAGTTAGTGTAATTAATTAAAAGTCTTAAATTATATTTATTTGGATATTCATAATATCAATTATTTTAATTTTTCACTATTATGGTAATTACTGCATCATCATTGTGTCATAAATATATTAAATTATTTAATGTCTAAAAATTATAAATAAAATATAATTATGTAGAAAAATCTTATTATCTTTCTAATTAATATTTACAATCGAATTTATCTTATGTATAACCCAATATTAAAAATGTTTTAGTAAATAAACTTTGATTTTAACTCTTTTAACTCTTCTTTGAATTAAATAATAATAAATGTCCAAATCTAATCCAAGTGGACATAAATGATAATATTTTATTCCTAAGGTTATTTTTGGTCGAGATACACTTGTAAAATATAATTATTACATATCTTAGGGTAATATTAATATCATTTTTACCGTTAATTACCCTATTTACTTTTAACCGTGGTAAATAAAATTAAAAAGTTACAATTCACCAAAAATTATTTTCATCTCATTAAACCACATTTTACTTCTTGATATTAACCGTATCTATTGGATTTTTGAAATTTCATTCACAGAAGCGGTAAAATTATGTTTTATGAAAAATTCGGTTTTTTTTACTACCACTTAGTAGTTTCACTATTCATCAAAAATTGAAGTTTTTCAGAACAATGCCAAAATTTCACCCTAAGCTAAAATTGATATTCCGAATCCAAAAATGATGTCTATTTTACAAAATTCTAAACATATAAGTTGCATTAATTAATTTTATAATTAATTACCGCTGTCACAACAAATAGCGTGTTTTTAAGAAACAATATATATCAAAAGATTGACAATTGTTTAGGTCCAATTTCAAAGTGAAATTAATTATAATGAACACCATTGGATAAAATGGTAAAAATATATTCTAATTATACCTTAAAACCACTCAATAATATAATTTATCACTACAAATTATTTTGACTTAAAAAGTTGTTTTTAATTAAAATTTAGTAATTTTCACTATTCATCAAAATATAAAAGTTATCCGAAATGTACCAAAATTTTACCCTAGGAAAATTTGGTTATTCCGAATCCAAAAATTAAGTATATTTTACCAAATTCAAAAAATAAAATTTGAATTTATTAATTTAAAATTGATTCCCGCTTTCGAAACCAAAAGGCGTATTTTTAAGAAATAATAACTATCAAAAGTTTGACACTTGTTTATGTCCAATTTCAAGGTGAAATTAATTAAAATGACCATCATTGGATTAAATAGTAAAAATATAATCTATTTATACTTCCAAACCAATAAAATGTATAATTTTACAATATAAATTATTTTGATTAAAAAAGTTGTTTTCAGTTAAAATATAGTATTTTTCACTATTCACCCAAATATGAAAGTTATCAGAAAGACACAAAAACATTATTGATACTAAATTATTATGTCCCGATTCTAAAGAAGAATTTCATTTTTTCAAATTGAATATATAAAAGTTTCAAATATTGGTTTTAAAAAGGCTTCGCCATTAAAAGGCGGTAAAATTTCATTTTTTGAAAAATACTTCTTTTATCTGAAAAAATGAATTTGTTCATAAATCACGTCTTAGAAACTCGTAATATGGATTAAAATTATAAGGATAATATAATATTTAAAATTTAGTTAATACTATTCATAACCTCTTTTGAACGGCTAGTTTGGTAAGTCGTGGTGTACTTGAACTCCGTGTCGCGTACAACACATGCTATTGTATTATTCAAAGAGAAGTGTACCGTGGAAGATTGGGGTGTTACATTCACCCCTCCTTCAATAAATTGCATCCTCTCAATCTTAAAAATTGGTCCTGAGAATGGAAAGTCCCACATCGGAAAAAGAGTCAATAAAACTATCACATTAAAAGAATGAAAGAGGGGTCAAAATGTCAACCAAGATAACCCATACTCGGATTCCATGTATGAAAACATGGATATGGATGATAAACTAAGTGTCAAGTTCTGATGGAGAGGGATATAAATCATGATCAGGAAAAAGTTAACAATAAGAAAACTACAAACTTGTGTTGGGACAAATGACCATTAGTCTCCTAGTAGGAAAGTAAACAGACAATATTTTTTTGTTTTAAGTTACATTACATATGGATGAGGAATTCATTCATGATATTGACTAAGAATCTAAAGATATATACTTACATTTTAAGTAGATTTTCATTCTTTAATAAATTTCCATCACTAACTCATTTTTTTTAAACGATGAGTATTCAAGAAGACTTCGTCACACTGGAAGAGCTAGAATAAACTTCTATAGAATCACATGATCCATGCAGGATGAACTATATATTTACATTTTCTTTAGAGATTAATCAAAACCAAAATGGTTAGTACAAGATCTAATGATCCCCCAAAAGGATATTCCTTGAGAGAAGTAAACACTAATCTTAATTTCCAAAATTAAACCAACAATACCCCAAAGTTAAATAAATACCATTCAATAATCAATTGTCCTTAAAATCCATCAATATAATCAAAACTAATATTGAAAATCAAAATTTAAAAGAATGTAGTCTTCCACGTTAAATTGTATCTCCAAATGACATCAAATACTCTTAAAGTCATTTACATAAAATTAATTAACCTAATAATTTCCATAAACAACCCAAATCACTATAAATCCATAATAAAAATATAGATAAAAATCCACCATTACTCCACAAATGAAACCCCATACTACTCTATTTTCCTTTGGCATATAGTGTTCTCAACAAATCGAACAACTTCCAAAATAACATTTATCACTTAATCACCAAATAATTTTCCTATACTAAGGGTATTAATTTGATTAGACATAAGATCCCAAATCAAATTATTATTGATCAATAAAATCATTTAACTAAAAATAATAGTCACACTAACTAGGGACTTCACGGAGTCCAGTGGTAGGCGATAAATCCCAATCCCACTTTGGTTGTGGGTTCGATTCCCACAGCTTTGTCTGACGCGACGGGTTGTCACACGGTCTACGTGTTTTCCTTTTTCAAAAACTATATTTTATAATATTACCAAAATGAGGTAAACTCCTTAAAATACCAAAACATAATTTAACCACAAATGTTATATCATACCTTGCATTTTCATCCCAAATTATAATAACTTATAATTCTCTCAAACCCCAATGATCATGTAAAACCAAATTGTTATTTATACCTATATCCATAAGAGAAGATATAATTCTTCCTCAAATATCATTCTCACATGGCAAACTGCGGGGTTACAAATACCATAGAAAATTATTCCAAAGTAAACCCATCAACAAGGAGTGCTAATACTTTTTAAACATTTCTCAAAACAGTTATTTCCACATAGCTTCTTCTTTGACCATGAAAATATCCTATAGAATAGGGAATTCACTCGGGTAATGGGAAGGTCCCCTACATTTACGGCAAATGATTTTAAATGGACTCTTGGGACCATTTTTATCTTCTTCCATAGTACTCTTCATTTTTCTTTAGCAATTATTCACTTTATGTCCTTCCTTCCCGCATGTAAATCATTTCTTTGTCCCATTGAGACACTTTCCTGGGTGTCTCCTTCCACATTTCCTGCATGATGGAAATTGAGGATTTCTTTCTCCATGGTCTCCACTACTGGAGCTCTTATCATTCATCGCCTTTTTTTCTTTATTGAGTCCGGTAATTGGTTAATATATATATTTTTGATAATATTTTTGGAAAATTGATTTGGAATAAAGATGATATCTTTTATGCCTATCATCATTCCATTTTGTTTCTCATTTCCACCATCGTTCCCACCTTGTACATCATTCTCAAAGTCACTATGACATCCTTGGAATCCAGCCATTGACTAAAACCAGAAAGCATTGTGTGAGTAATAGTAGTAATACAATCATTTAGAGATTAACATGTCACCATATTCTCAATTTGAAACACATTAGGATTAACCAAGGTCATTTACTCTCATCTTATATATATAATACATTGAATCGGTTTGTAAAGAAAATGTAAATTATCCTAAGCATATCCCCCGGGAGTGTCGTAACCAAGAGTGCAGCAAGGCCCGTTATCGTGAACCAGTTCTCGTTCGAGTCTAGCTCAAAGTAGTGTTTTCGGGTTTTACCCCTAGGTACATATGTGCCAGAGCCGCCTCTACCTGCTCGTATCTAGACAGGGATGTATTTCTCGGAAAACTCACAAAATCTCTACAATACCAAAATTCTAAGAAGTTCTTCTATACTAATTCTCAAATTTCATCTTAGGTCTACGTGCTCTAATCAGAGTTTATCTAAATATAGCTTCCAAGTTTTGTACTAAACTTCCTCTGATACCAACTGTAACGCCCCGAACCCAGTTACCCAGAGTCGGTGCATTATTACATAACATTGGCATGATCACAAGAAAGATCAAATCTTGAAAGACCGATTGGTTTAGTATCCTTGGAAACACTAGATATATTCATAATGTTTTAAATTACATCAAAAAAACATCTTGTCTTCATATCCCCTCATACTATCCTTGCAGGTCATTCATAAATTACTTCTTCATAATCTTGGGAAAAATAAAAAAATTGAAAGGGGTGAGCTCAGATGTTCAGTAAGGAAAAGATTATAGACGAAGCTTTCATAGATAAGAATAAACACTTAAGGCAATTTATAACTAAAACAAAAGCCTTTTAAACTTGAACTTCAGCATAAAATGGAAAAGATAAAATGAAATAATTTCATTTACTTATTCACATGGATATTCTACTATTCAAATAATCACATGCAATATCAATAACCACTTTCATAATGATGGAATGCATAATTCCAGACTATCATAACCACATAGCCAAGGCCTCGTGCCAAGACTACAAATAAGATTTTGCCAAGGCCTTTTTCCAAGACACTAGTTTGTCTCATGAGACCTACCGATGCATCGAGGAGCTATAGCGAGCTCCCCCTATCACTTATTAAGTCCAATGAATTCCTCATATGAACAGGTTTAAACATAACATAAACATTCGTATTAAAAATAGCATACGAAATGTCAATACTTTAACCACAAACCATGAATGGTATAAAAATAGCACATCCATAGTCAAACATAACTCATTCGAATCAATAGGGAAGATTGTATTGTATCACATTATCCTCAATCAAGAATAATTAAGGATGTTGACATAGATGAAAATAATTATCAAAACTATTTGAGAGAAATATCACCCTTTTTCTTGAAATCATTTAAAAGTCACACTATTTTTCAAGAAGCCATTTAGAAATAGATTTTTGAATCAAAGTGTCCCATACCACTTTGAAACGTTTTAATAGGAGTTTTAATTTTTAAACTTTAATGTCCAAATAAATAAATCCTTAAAACCATATTTAAAACATGGACACTAATGAGAAATATTTAGATGAATAAGTCTTTAAAACATTTAAAAATGGTATTTTAGTTAGAGATTCTAACCAAAAGAGAGACACTTGAATAAAAATAATTGAGGTAATAAAAAATTTGTAATATCATGATAATAAAGGATTTCATGATGTACTATGTCAAAGTACATTATATACACCATATAAAAGTCATTTGGTGTATAACAACAAAGAAGTCTCAATGGAATTTAAGTTGAGATAAAATCTCTCATAAAAGCCATATCCTTAGGTTAAAGATAAATCAACGACATAGTTATGTGTGAAAAATATAAATACACTAAATATGTTTGGATATTTAGTGTAAAAAATCAAAAGATATTCACACATAATCTTGTAAAAACAACACCAATGAATTGGATGTTTAGCTCAACAAATGGAGAATGAGTTAAAATTACTCTTATCAAATTCATATCGACTACTTGAAAAATTATCAATGGAGTGATTATGTGTATCAAAATTATATCCCCAAAAAAGGGGAGTGGAAATTATGACATAAGAAAATGAATAGTTATTCACATATAATCTCAGATTAAAATAATCAATGAAGTTTGCGTAAAGCTGAATAAATGGAAATTTAAATTTCGAATTACCTTATCGATTAGGTAACATATGAAACATACATCCATGAAAGAAGGATCATACAATGATGATGTAAATACCCATAAATTAAATTATATTACACAATGAATACAATCATGGGCAGTACACATACACCACATTCAATTATTAAGTGGCGAACAATGGAATTCTCACAAAATTAAGAGTGAGTTTAGAAACCCCTTACCTTGTACTTTTCCTTGGTTTGGGGTAGGTCAACCTCCTATATAATGTTTAAATAATTTTTATTAAATTATTCATGAATAATATACAATATTATGATATCATATATGATCTTTTAACATTTCTTTGTTAATAATATCTTAGAATTATCGTCGTTTCGGATGTTAACTTACTCATTTTCATTTATATGTTTTGTTACGTAAGCCATGTTTGTCATGGATAGGATGTATCTTATTCATATACAGAATGATATCAAGTTCTTAAACATTATTTTTTAGATCATCAAATGATAATTATACTTGAATGGATATGATGGAGAATGAATCTCATCGTTTTCGTGGAGACGGTAGTCCGTACGTACGCACGAGCGACAATATCATTCTTTTGATATTAAAATAATATATACATGGATGGTATGTTATATATACAGAATCATTATCATGTTATATTTATTGTTTACATGAATTATGCATCATTATTATACCCATCCAAATAATAATTTATTGAATAACAATTACACCACGACGTGGAGACGGTAAGCCGTACGTACGCACGTATGGTGACATGTTATTCAAAGGGTGGATAGAATACTGAATATGGTTGTACCATATTTATAATAACATCACATTATATATAAGATACTGGAGTTATTATTTTAGAATGGTAATAACAAATAAAGAAGAAGTGGAAGAAGAAAGGAAATTGAAAAGGGGTGGTGAAAACATTACCTCTTCTTCGTGTTCTACCTTTTGATTTGATCAAAAAGGCTCCATAGGTTGGCTTTCTGATCAAACTGAGGCCTCTAGGTTGTATTGAGGGAAGTTGATAGTGTATTTGGGTAGGTTTTGGCCGAACAAAAAGGCTTTTATGGTGTGAAGAAATGAGAAGGAGGAGAGCCCTTTTATAAGAGGGGTGAGGGGCACCTTTGGAAAAGCTAAAAATATTAATTTATAATAAATTCATATTCGGTTTTTAATGGCTCCAAAGTTGATTATTCATTGGTTAAGGTGGGGATAGGTCGAAAACCATTCATCCAATAGAATTTAGACAGGTTTGGTTTACTATATTAACCTTATCTTTTAGTTTTAACTCTAAGTTAATTAGTTTGACATTTACCAAGTCACTTTGTATTTTTATATTATATAGTTAATAAACATACCATATACATCCAAGAGACCCCCAAGTTGTCCATTAATGATATACCTATCATGATATAAGTCTCTTGGACGATACTTAGATTTATAGTAATTTAATATCAATTAATAATATAATATTTGTTTTAAAAACTCTTTTATGTCAATTTTGAAACTATTCAATAGTTGATTTTTGTGAAACACATAAAAGAATGATTACTTCGAACAAAGTCCATTAAATCAATCCTAATATTTCATATTATCCTATAAAATTAGTGTAATTCATTAAAATTCTTAAATTATATTTATTTGGATATTTATAATATCAATTATTTTAATTTTTCACTATTATTGTAATTACTGCATCATCATTGTGTAATAAATATATTACATTATATATTGTCTAAAAATTATAAATAAAATATCATTAGGTATGAAATATAATTATCTTTCTAATTAATATTTACAATTTAATTTATCTTATGTATAACCCTATATTAAAATTTTTTTAGTAAATAAACATTGATTTTAACTCTTTTAACTCTTCTTTGAATTAAATAATAATAAATGTCCAAATCTAATCCAAATGGACCTAAATGATAATATTTTATTCCTAAGGTTTTTTTTGGTCGAGATACACTTGTCCAGCAGAATTAGGACATGTGTTAACGTACTATTAATTTCATTTTTACCCTTAATTACCCTATTTACTTTTAACCGTGGTATATAAAAGTAAAAACATACAATTCACCAAAAATTATTTTCATCTTATTGAACCACATTTTAATTCTTCATATTAACCGTGTCTCTCGGATTTTGGAAATTACATTCACAGAAGCGGTAAAATAATGTTTTATGAAAAATTTAGTTTTTTTAAGTACCACTTAGTAGTTTCACTATTCATCAAAAATAAATGTTTTTCAGAACAATGCCAAAATATTACTATAATCTATAATTGATATTCCGAATCCAAAATGATGTCTATTTTACAAAATTCTAAACATATAAGTTTCATTAATTAATTTTATAATTAATTCCCGCTGTCACAACAAATAGCATGTTTTTAAGAAACAATATATATCAAAAGATTGACAATTGTTTAGGTCCAATTTCATAGTGAAATAAATTCTAATGAACACCATTGGATAAAATGGGAAAAATATATTCTAATTATACTTTAAAACCACTCAATAATATAATTTATCACTATAAATTATTTTTATTTAAAAAGTTGTTTTTATTTAAAATTTAGTAATTTTCACTATTCATCAAAATATAAAAGTTATCCGAAATGTACCAAAATTTCACCCTAGGATAATTTCGTTATTCTGAATCCAAAAATAAATTCCATTTTACCAAATTCAAACCATAAAAGTTTCATTTATTAATTTAAAATTGATTCCTGCTTTCGAAACCAAAAGGTGTATTTTTAAGAAATAATAACTATCAAAAGTTTGACACTTGTTTATGTCCAATTTCAAGGTGAAATTACTTAAAATGACCATCATTGGATTAAATAGTAAAAATATAATATATTTATACTTCCAAACCAATAAAATGAATAATTTAACAATATAAATTATTTTGATTAAAAAGGTTGTTTTCAGTTAAAATATAGTATTTTTCACTATTCACCCAAATATGAAAGTTATCAGAAAGACACCAAAACATTATTGATACTAAATTCTTATTTCCTGATTCTAAAGAAGAATTTCATTTTGTCAAATTGAATATATAAAAGTTTCAAATATTGGTTTTAAGAAGGCTTCACCATTAAAAGGCGGTAAAATTTCATTTTTTGAAAAATACTTCTTTTATCTGAAAAAATGAATTTGTTCATATATCATGTCATAGAAAATCATAATATGGATTAATATTATAATGATAATATAATATTTAAAATTTATTTAATACTATTCATAACCTCTTTTGAACGGCTAGTTTGGTAAGTGGTGGTGTACTTGAACTCGGTGTTGCGTACAACACACGCTATTGTATTATTCAAAGAGAAGTGTACCGTGGAAGATTGGGGTGTTACATTCACCCCTCCTTCAATAAATTGTGTCCTCGCAATTTTAAAAATTGGTCCTGAGAATGGAAAGTCCCACATCGGAAAAAGAGTCAATAAAACTATCACTTTAAAAGAAAGAAAGAGGGGTCTAAAGGTCAACCAAGATAAATCATACTCGGATTCCATGTAGAAAAACATGGATATGGATGATAAAATAAGTTTCAAGTTCTGGTGGAGAGGGATAGAAATCATGATCAGGAGAAAGTTATCAATAAGAAAACCACAAACTTGTTTTGGGACAAATGACCATTAGTCTTCTAGTGGGAAAGTAAATGGACAACATTTTTTTTTGTTTTAAGTTACATTACATAAGGATGAGGAATTCATTTATGATATTGACTAAGAATATAAGGATATATACTTACATTTTATGTAGAGTTTCATTAATTAATAAATTTCCATCACTAACTCATTTTTTTTAAACGAGGAGTATTCACGAAGACTTGGTCACACTGGAAGAGCTAGAATAAACTTCTATAGAATCACATGATCCATGCAGGATGAACTATATATTTACATTGTCTTTAGAGATTAATCAAAACCAAAATGTTTAGTACATGATCTAATGATCCCCCAAAAGGATATTTCTTGAGATAACTAAACACTAATCTTAATTTCAAAAATTAATCCAACAATACCCCAAAGTTAAATAAATACCATTCAATAATCAATTGTCCTTAAAATCCTTCAATATAATCAAAACTAATATTGAAACTCATAATTTAAAAGAATGTAGTCTTCCACGTTAAATTGTATCTACAAATGATATCAAATACTCTTAAAGTCACATACTTAAAAGTAATTAACCTTATCATTTCCATAAACAACCGAAATTACTATAAATCCATAATAAAAACATAGATAAAATTCCACCATTACTCCACAAATGAAACCCCATACTACTCTATTTTCCTTTGGCATATACTGTTCTCAAAAAAGCGAACAACTTCCAAAATAACATTTATCACTTAATCACCAAATCATTTTCCTATGCTAAGGGTATTTATTTGATAAGACATAAGATACCAAATCAAATTATTATTTATCAATAAAATCATTTAACTAAAAATAATCGTCACACTAACCAGGGACTTCATGCAGTCTAGTGGTAGGTGATAAATTCCAATCGCACTTTGGTTGTGGGTTCGATTCCCATAGCTTTGTCCGACGCGACGGGTTGTCACACGATCTATGTGTTTTCCTTTTTCAAAAACTATATTTTATAATATTACCAAAATGAGATAAACTCCTCAAAATACCATAATATAATTTAACCACAAATGTTATATCATACCTTGAATTTTCTCCCAAATTATAATAACTTATAATTCTCTCGAACCCCAATGATCATGTAAAACCAAATGGTTATTTATACCTATATCCATAAGAGAAGATATAATTCTTCCTCAAATATCATTCTCACATGGAAAACTGCGGGGTTATAAATACCAGAGAAAATTATTCCAAAGTAAACCCATCAACAAGGAGCGCTAATACGTTTTAAACATTTCTCAAACCATTTATTTCCACATAGCTTCTTCTTTGACCAAGAAAATATCCTATAGAATAGGGAATTCACTTGGGTAATGGGAAGTTCCCCTACATTTACGGAAAATGATTGTAAATGGACTCTTGGGACCATTTTTATCATCTTCAATAGTACTCTTCATTTTTCTTCGGCAATTCTTCACTTTATGTCCTTCCTTCCCGCATGTAAAGCATTTATTTGTCCCATTGAGACAGTTTCCTGGGTGTCTCCTTTCACATTTCCTGCATGATGGAAATTGAGGATTTCTTTCTCCATGGTCTCCACTACTGGAGCTCTTATCATTCATCACCTTTCTTTTATTTGTTGAGTCCGGTAATTGGTTAATATAAATAATGTTGATCATATTTTTGGAAAATTGATTTGGCATAAAGAAGATATCTTTTACACCTATAAACATTTAATTTTGTTTCTCATTGCCACCACTGTTCCCACCTTGTACATCATTCTCAAAGTCACTATGACTTCCTTGGAATCCATCCATTGACTAAAACCATAAATCATTGTGTGAGTAATAGTAGTCATATAATCATTTAGAGATTAACATGTCACCATATTCTCAATTTGAAACACATTAGGATTAACCAAGGTCATTTACTCTCATCTTATATATATAATACTTTGAATCGGTTGGTAAAGAAAATGTAAATTATCATAAGCATATCCCTAGGGAGTGTCGTAACCAAGAGTGCAGCAAGGCCCGTAGTTGTGCACCAGTTCCTGTTCGAGTCTAGCTCAAAGCGGTGTTTTAGGGTTTTACCCCTAGGTACATATGTGCCAGAGCCGTCTCTACCTGCTCGTATCCAGACAGAGATGTATTCCTCGGAAAACTCACAAAATATCTACAATACCAAAATTCTAGGAAGTTATTCTATACTAATCCTGTATGTTCATCTTAGATCTACATGCTCTAATCAGAGTTTATCTAAATCTAACTTCCAAGGTTTATACTAAACTTCCTCTGATACCAACTGTAACACCCCGAACCTAGTTACCAAGAGTCGGTGCATTATTACATAACATTGTCATGATCACAAGAAAGATCAAATCTCGAAAGACCGACTGGTTTAGTAGCCTTGGAAACACTAGATATATTCATAAATTTTTACATTACATCAAAAAAAACATTGTGTCTTCATATCCCCTCATACTATCCCTGCAGGTCATTCATAAATTACATCTTCATAATCCTGGGAAAAATTAAAAAATTGAAAGGGGTGAGCTCAGATGATCAGTAAGGATAACATTATAGCAGAAGCTTTCATAGATAAACATAAACACTTAAGGCAATTTATAACTAAATCAAAAGCCTTTTAAACTTGAACTTTAGCATAAAATGGAAAAGATAAAATGAAATAATGTCATTTAAATATTCAAATGGATATTCTACTAGTATAATAATCACATGCAATATCAATGACCACTTTCATAATAATGGAATCTATAATTCCAGACTATCATAACCATATTACCAAGGCCTCGTGCGAAGACTACAAATAAGCTTTTTCCAATGCCTTGTTCCAAGACACTAGCATGTCTCATGAGACCTACCGATGCATCGAGGAGCTATAGCGGGCTCCACCCGTCACTTATTTAGTCCAATGCATTCCTCATATGAATAGGTTTAAACATAACATAAACATTCGTATTAAAACTAGAATACGAAATGTCAATACTTTAACCACAAACCATGAATGGTATAAAAATAGCACATCCACAGTCAAACATAACTCATTTGATACAATATGGAAGATTGTATTGTATCACATTATCCTCAACAAAGAATAATTAAGGATGTTGACATAGATTAAAATAATTATCAAAATGATTTGAGAGAAATATCCCCCTTTTTCTTGAAATCATTTAAAAGTCACACTATTTGTCAAGAAGCCATTTAAAAATAGATTTTTGAATCAAAGTGTCCCATACCACTTTGAAACGTTTTAATAGGAGTTTTAATTTTTAAACTTTAATGTCCAAATAAATAAATCCTTAAAACCATATTTAAAACATGGACACTAATGAGAAATATTTAGATGAATAAGTCTTTAAAACATTTAAAAATGGTATTTTAGTTAGAGATTCTAACCAAAAGAGAGACACTTGAATACAAATAATTGAGGTAATAAAAAATTTGTAATATCATGAGAATAAAGGATTTCATGATGTACTATGTCAAAGTACATTATATACACCATATAAAAGTCATTTGGTGTATAACAACAAAGAAGTCTCAATGTAATTTAAGTTGAGATAAAATCTCTCATAAAAGCCATATCCTTAGGTTAAAGATAAATCAACGACATAGTTATGTGTGAAAAATATAAATACACTAAATATGATTGGATATTCAGTGTAAAAAATCAAAAGATATTCACACATAATATTGTAAAAACAACACAAATGAATTGGATGTTTAACTCAACAAATGGAGAATGAGTTAAAATTACTCTTATCAAATTCATATCGATGACTTGAGAAATTATCAATGGAGTGATTATGTGTATCAAAATTATATCCACAGAAAAGGGGAGTGGAAATTATGACATAAGAAAATGAATAGTTATTCCACACATAATCTCATATTAAAATAATCAATGAAGTTTGCGTAAAGATGAATAAAGGGAAATTGAAATTTCGAATTCCCTTATCGATTAGGTAACATACGAAACATACACCCATGAAAGAAGGATCATACAATGATGATGTAAATACCCATAAATTAAATTATATTACACAATGAATATAATCATGGGCAGTACACATACACAACATGCAATAATTAAGTGGTGAACAATGGAATTCTCACGAAATTAAGAGTGAGTTAAGAAACCATTTACCTTGTACTTTTCTTTGGTTGGGGGTAGGTTAACCTCCTTTATAATGTTGAAATAGTTCTTATTAAATTATTCATGAATAATATACATTAATATGATATCATATATGATCTTTTAACGTTTCTTTGTTAATAATATCTTAGAATTATCATCGTTTCGGGTGTTAACTTATTCGTTTTCTTTTATAAGTTTTGTTACGTAATCCATGTTTGTCATTGATAGGTTGTATATTATTCATATCCAGAATTATATCAAGTTCCTAAACTTTATTTTTTAAATCATCAAATGATAATTATACTTGAATGGATATGATGGAAAGAATCTCATCGCGTTCGTGGAGACGGTAGTCCGTACGTACGCACGAGCGACAATATCATTATTTTGATATTAAAATAATATATACATGGATGGTATATTATATATTCAGAATCATAATCATGTTATATTTATTTTTTACATGAATTATACATCATTATTATACCCATCCAAATAATAATATATTGAATAACAATTACACCACGACGTGGAGACGGTAAGCCATACGTACGCACGTATGGTGACATGTTATACAAAGGGTGGATAGAATAATGAATATGGTTGTACCATATTTATAATAACATCACAGTATATATAAGATACTGGAGTTATTATTTTAGAATGGTAATAACAATGAAAGAAGAAGTTGAAGAAGAAAGGAGCTTGAAAAGGGGTGGTGAAAACATTACCTCTTCTTCGGGTTCTACCTTTTGATTTGATCAAAAGGGATCCATAGGTTGGCTTTCTGATCAAACTTAGGCCTCTAGGTTGTAGTACGGGAAGTTGAGAGAGTATTTGGGCAGGGTTTGGCCGAACCAAAATGATTTTAAGGTGTGAAGAAATGAGAAGGAGGAGTTCCCTTCTATAAGAGGGGTGAGGGGCACCTTTGGAAAAGCTAAAAATATTAATTTATAATAAATTCATATTAAGTTTCTAATGGCTACAAAGTTGATTATTCAAAGGATAAGGTGGGGATATGTCCAAAACCATTCATGTAATAGAATTTAGACAGGTTTGGGTTACTATATTAACCTTATCTTTTAGTTTTAACTCTTAGTTAATTAGTTTGACATTTACCATGTCACTTTGTATTTTTATATTATATAGTTAATAAACCTACTATATACATCCAATCGACCCCCAAGTGGTCCATTAATGATATACCTATCATGATATAAGTTTCCTGGCCTAACCTTGTATTTTTAAGAATTTAATATCAATTAATAATATAATATTTGTTTTAAAAACTCTTTTATGTCAATTTTGACACAATTCAATAGTTGATTTTTGTGAAACTCATAACAGAATGATTACTTCGAAAAAAGTCCCTTAAATCAATACTAATATGTCATATTATCCTACAAAATCAGTGTAATTCATTAAAAGTCTTAAATTATATTTATTTGGGTATTTATAATATCAATTATTTTAATTTTTCACTTTTATAGTAATTATTGCATCATCATTATGTCATAATTAAATTAAATTATTTAATGTCTAAAAATTATAAATAATATATCATTATGTATGAAATCTTATTATCTTTCGAATGAATATTTACAATCGAATTTATCTTATGTATAACCCTATATTAAAAATGTTTTAGTAAATAAACATTGATTTTAACTCTTTTAACTCTTCTTTGAATTAAATAATAATAAAAGTCCAAATCTAATCCAAATGGACCTAAATGATAATATTTTATTCCTAAGGTTGTTTTTGGTCGAGATACACTTGTCCAATAGAATTAGGACATGTGTTAGGGTAATATTAATATCATTTTTACCCTTAATTACCCTATTTACTTTTAACAGTGGTAAATAAAAGTAAAAAGTTACTATTCAATAAAAATTATTTTAATCGCATTGAACCACATTTTACTTCCTGATATTAACCATGTCTCTAGGATTTTAGAAATTCCATTCACAGAAACGGTAAAATTATGTTTTATGAAAAATTCAGTTTTTTTAACTACCACTTAGTAGTTTCACTATTCATAAAAAATTGATGTTTTCCAGAACAGTGCCAAAATTTTACCCTAATCTATAATTGATATTCCGAATCCAAAAATGATGTCTATTTTAAAAAATTATAAACATATAAGTTGCATTAAATAATTTTATAATTTATTCCCGTTGTCACAACAAATAGCGTGTTTTTAAGAAACAATATATATCAAAAGATTGACAATTGTTTAGGTCCAATTTCAATGTGAAATTAATTATAATGAACACCATTGGATAAAATGGTAAAAATATATTCTAATTATACTTTAAAACCACTCAATAATATAATTTTTCACTATAAATTATTTTTATTTAATAAGTTGTTTTTAATTAAAATTTTGTAATTTTAACTATTCATCAAAATATAAAAGTTATCCGAAATGTACCAACATTTCACCCTCGGAAAATTTTGTTATTCCAAATCCAAAAATGAAGTCTATTTTACCAAATTCAAAACATAAAAGTTGAATTTATTAATTTAAAATTGATTCCCGCTTTCCAAACCAAAAGGCGTATTTTTAAGAAATAATAACTATCAAAAGTTTGACACTTGTTTATGTCCAATTTCAAGGTGAAATTACATAAAATTACAACAATTGGATTAAATAGTAAAAATATAATATATTTATACTTCCAAACCAATAAAATGTATAACTTACCAATATAAATTATTTTGATTAAAAAAGTTGATTTCAGTTAAAATATAGTAGTTTTCACTATTCACCCAAATATGAAAGTTATCAGAAAGACACCAAAACATTATTGATACTAAATTCTTATATCCTGATTCTAAATAAGAATTTCATTTTGTCAAATTGAATATATAAAAGTTTCAAATATTATTTTTGAAAAGGCTTCGCCTTTAAAAGGTGGTAAAATTCCATTTTTTTAAAAATACATCTTTTATCTGAAAAAATGAATTTGTTCATAAATCATTTCTTAGAAACTCATATTATGGATTAAAATTAAAAGGATAATATAATATTTAAAATTTAGTTAATACTATTCATAACCTCTTTTGGACGGCTAGTTTGGTAAGTCGTGGTGTACTTGAACTGAGTGTTGCGTACAACACACGCTATTGTATTATTCAAAGAGAAGTGCACCGTGGAAGATTGGGGTGTTACATATGTAGTTAAAATATTTTTTAACTATATAAATAGATTAGATGAATCCTCAGTTTTTGAATTAGAATCTAGTATTTTCACTATTCATCCAAAAATGAAGTTTCTCAAAAAAATCCCAAAAATTCACGCTAAGATAATTATGAAATTATGAATTCAAAAATGAATATTTTTTAATCAAATAAAATTAATATAGTTATCTAAAATTAATTTTATTATTATTCACAAATGTACATAAAAAGAAGTTCTTTTAAGAAATAATAATTTAAAATAGATAAAGACATTATGAAAAAATTGTTTGTCTTATTTTCAATATGTTTTATAATATTAAAAATTATATATTACTATTCATATCACTAATTTTAATGTCAATTTTATAAAAATGTAGTTTAAATAATTTTAATAATACAATTTTTTTTCTTATAAACTCAATTTTGCAGGTAACACAAGCTAAGTCAGTGTTGAATATAGCATAAGAGAAACATTATGTTGTGTTTAGTGTATAATTAAATTGGTGTTCCATAAAAAACATGTACAAAATGATTATTTTATAAAAAAACTATATCTAGTGTCTCGAGAAAAGAAAAATATCAAAAACTATAAAATTAATTAGAAAAAGTAATAATTCACAAAATCTGGGGAGTTCTGTTCTACCCCCCATAAAATGAATTTCTCTCTCAAAAATAATCTGGGTTATAAATGTCTTAATACTTCAAATTTTCTTTCGTAGAAACCCACATAGTAAAAATAAATACTAAGACTTCCTTTATAAATGGATATTTGGAAACATAAGAGTTAACCAATGTAACTCCTGACTAGGTCTCTATGTGAAAGAACATAGGCGACAAGTGAAAATGTAATGTCATTGATATGGATTTCACCCCACTAGTTCCCCATACCTAATTGGAAAAATGGCATCAAATATATTTCCCCAAACACCAGAAGTTGCTAACTATAAGCGAGGGTCTAGTGTGTGATAGTGGGGAAATATTTTCCCATTGGCATAGTTTAACATAGTGGAATAAATAATAATACAATAGAACAAGCATTAAACAACATACAACTGAATTTACAATAGAAGACTAATATTAGGAGTAACTAAGTATCATTCCATACATAAGATGATGTATCATGTTATGTTCTAAGAAAATAGCCAAATAGTTACATTGCAGTAATCCATAACACATGTTCTAAAAGACCCAAAGAAATAAAGAAATCTAAAAGCATGGAAATACTAAGATTGGCCCCAGGATATCCTACTCCTAAATAGCATGTCAAGAGCCAAAAAATAGGGCTTACCGTGGTCAACACCAATATTCATATTATCAATCTGGGAAAAAAATCATGGCCCAAATAGGTTTTGAGACTAAATCCCAGTATCCAAGCACCCAAGATCATTGATGATCACTCAATGAATGTATATAATATTTAATGTACAATAGTGAAAGTAGTAAAGTGGACGATACTCGAAAGTAAACAGTTTTAAAAGTACGCACGACAGATGTCTCCGGAGACCATCTACGAAAATATAAGTTAAGACAAAATCCATGCTTGTGCATTGTCTTGGTAGATGAATCATATACCATTCTATTTCATTTTTCAAATCCATTGGATTATATAAGTCTTGAGGTCCAGCATAGGCGCGAAATCCCCACCCATATGAAGGTAATAGTCAACTCGTGACTTATAAAATTTTGATAATAGATCACGACCTTGTTATCCCTTATTGGATCCAAGGATCACTCTGTGTTTAGAATAAGCATCATGTGCCTGACCACCTCTTCTATGGATTTCTCACATATTTCACGTAATTAACCTCTTGAGTTTATCCATTCACTTTTAACTGAGACAATGTTTATCCCAAGATAAATAAGGTGAAAATAGCCACATGATCCCAAAATTGCCTTTTAACTAAGAATATGGCTTTATCATTGAAAATTTTACATTTTTAATCATTTAATCCAATTACACATTCCATTACAGAAGCAATACATGTGATTTAAACTATCACATAGCTTTAAATAAAACAAATCACTTGGGAACAATTCCCATAATAACCAAGACATGAAATTTAAACTATAACATGGCTTTAAAATCAACATTTACCTCACATGGGAATTCATTAACATAAGCAGTTCATTATTAAAAACCCATAAAGGGAATTCACGACATGCCTCATATGAATTCTCATCCAAATGGCCATCCAAGTCAAAGGCTCCCACATGGTGTCCCTTAATTTAGAAGATCAAAACCTAAACATGGGTTCAAAAATCTAACCAATTACTTAATCAATAAAAGGTAATAATAAAAGACAAAGATCTATCAGGAGACACCCTAAATGATAGAAATCAGAACACTGACATATATATTCAACTATAAAACTGGTGAAAGGAACAACACCACATACTTCGTGTTCGTATGACTCTCCTCATCTAGTGTCAGAATTCAAATAAACCTAAAATGATGTATATCAACAACAAAAAGAAAATTTCTCAACCTTCAATAACCAGATCAATAGAATAAATTGTGAAAAAAATCCTCAAAAGGAATCGAGCACTCATCGAGAGGATTCCAATGGATCTGACTGTGTTTGAATCAGGTTTCAAGCGACAAAACAAGAGAAAAATTCCATTTTTGGATTTCTTTGGTGCGCTACTCAATGAATGAGTGATTTGTTATACCTACCTAAAAAATGACACTAATTCTTGATTTAATGTAAAAAATAAATATACACTTCATGTACTAGAAACTACACACTGTGTCCATACATATCTGGGTCATGTCACTAAATGGTTTAGTACTCAGATTTTATGGTGTGAAACCCTCATTACATGGTATGTTACATAGCGTGTATCTCCATCCATTTCTTTCAAACATTGACCTCTGTCTCATAGGTCTCGTACTGCACTTGTTCATGCATCCATTGAATCCATAATAAAAGAACAGAATAGCCATAAATAATTTTTGTGCTATGATCCCAATACGAATGGGATGTTCCTCAAAGGATGAATCTTCCTCCAACTCCACTTCCTCGGTCTGAAAGGTGTAAGAGGGGTCCAAAATGTAACATCATAATTAAGAAAATTGGAATATTTTGTGCATATCCCTTCACCTATGAGGTAACAACAATCGATATTCCACCGACCAAACCCTCTCAAAAATATCAAACGGACCAATGTATCATGGTGAATGCTTGCCTTGTTTTCTGATCCATTTGTTTCCCGTCCTCGGTGTGAAACGTCAGAAAAGTCGAACCCCAACCTCAAACACAAATGGTTTTCTGCGACGATCGATGTATGATTCGTGAGGAGACTGAAATATCCATTCACTTTTGAATCATTTAAACCAGGACAGTATTCTTCTGCATAAGACAAGACCCCAATATAGCTACCTTTATAAGCTCCAACCAACATATGGGAAATCGGCATGTCCTACAAAAGAAAGACTCATATGGGGCCATTTTCATAGTAGCATGGAAGATATTGTTTTAGCAGAAATCAACAAGGGGTATGTGTGTCTCCCAGGAACCCCTGAAATCTAGGATGCATGCCTGATTCATGTCCTCCACCACCCGAATTGTGTGATTCCATTGGCTATTTGTATGGGGGTGCTAAGTTGTGCTCAAAATCACCTATGTAACCAAGGCCATCTATATCCCTTTCCAGAAACAATATGTAAACTGCGTGTACCTATCTAAAATGGTAGAATGTGGGACCACATGTAGTCGTACAATCTCAAGGATGTGTAACCTCCCAATCTCATCAACATCAAAGGTTCCATTGATCAGTAAAAAATTTGAATCATTCATAATCAAGTAAAAAACAACCCATATTGCATCATTAAGGTGTGGATACCCCTGTAAACCTTCATAAAATCTATTGATATGTCATTCCATTTATACTTAGGAATGTGTGGGTGCTATAAATATCTGGTTGGTTGTTGATGCTCCACCTTCACCTTTTTATTGGTGGAATATATCATGAAAAAAATGATACATATCCCTTCATACATGGACACCAATACTGACGATGTAAATCCTAATACATCATGGTGCCACCAGGATTCACTACCCAAACCGAAGCATGAAAATTCTACATCATCTCCTCACACATGTCTCTTAAAACCAATACGTGACCCTTTAGACACATAATTTTACCCTCACATGTGGTCCAACTAGGATGAGGGTTCTCACCTCCCACACTCTCCCAAATAACTTGGCCAATAAAATTTGATAGCTACCTCGGCCTCATTATATCCAGTAGGGTAGATGTAATAGCAAAGGATGAAAGAAAAGTCTTTCCTTGACTGTCGTCCACCTCCAAGTGCATCTCATAGAACAACACCATAAGCTTCCACTAGATTTTTTCAAACATGAATACCTATATTTTAGTCTTCATACTCAATGCATCGGACACTTTATTTCCTTTTCCTGGAGTGTAGCTAAGATCGAAGTCAAAGGACTGAAGGTATTCCACCCACCATCAATGCCTCAGGATCAGATCACGCTACATTAATATGAACTAGGGAATTTTGTGTTTCGTTTATACCACAAAATGATCTCCCAATATGTAATGTCTCCAACATTGTAAATCATGAACTACCACAGCTTACTTGAGATCATGCGTCGGGTAATTCCTCTCACGAGGACTTAATTTCCAAGATCAAAATGCAACGACTCCATCCCCCTATATAAGAACTGCTCCTAGCCTGATATCGGATGTGTTGTAGTGCATAATGTAACTCTTGTACAGCTAAGAAAAAAACAATATTGGTGTGGAAGTAAATCTCACTTTCAACACCTAAATGGTCTTCTCATATGAACATGTCCATACATACATCACACCCTTTTTAGTCAGGCCATTCTGCGGCATTGCTAAACCTGAGAAGTCTTGTATGAAGCACCTGTAGTAAGAATATTTCCCCAAGAAACTTCGTATGTCAAAGAAATTCTTCGGATATTCCCAAGAAACTACTACTCTCATCCTCTCTAGGTCCACTGATACTCTTGTATCTAACATAATGTGACCCAGGAAGAGAATTTGATCCAACCTAATGTGTCACTTTGGTAGAATAGCATATAACAGATGCACCCTTAGTTTATTCAAAATGATCTCAAGATATTTGGAATGGTTGTGTCAATTTTAAGAATACACCAATATATCATCCATGAAAAGAACTAAAAATGAATCAAGATATATATAGAAGACTTGGTTCATCAGCTCCATGAAAACTTCTAGGTCATTAGTGAGACCAAATGACATAAACAGA
Source organism: Viscum album (assembly GCA_963277665.1). Taxonomy (NCBI): domain Eukaryota; kingdom Viridiplantae; phylum Streptophyta; class Magnoliopsida; order Santalales; family Viscaceae; genus Viscum; species Viscum album. The sequence continues at coordinate 1,569,423,607 of OY728143.1, forward strand.
TACTCAAACAGACCATACATGCTTCAAAAGGCTATGTGAGGTTTGTCTAATAGTCTAACAAGCAATTGATGATAACTGGATCTCAAATAAATCATAGAAAATAACTAAACTCTTTGGAGCTAACAGAATATATCATACATTCATTGTAGAGGGTACTAGTTATTAACCATCAACTAGTTCATTTTCTAATAATTCTATCATAGCCTGAGGGTATCATCTTACTTTTCTTCAAAAAGTATTGGTGAAACCCAACGATCTGTACTGGGCCGGATGCGACCCTTAGACACAAAATCCTCAATATGTATCCTAATGTCTCACAACTATATCGCAACCATCCTATAATGAGTAATCGATATTGGTATAGAACCGGGTACTGGATTGATAGAGAACTCAACCTATCACACCGGTGGTAGGCCTAAAATGTCATCTGAGAAGATGTCCATGTAATGATCAACTATAAGAGGAAAATCATCCTAACCATTCCCCTATCAGTCTAGATATTTACATTCAATATGGGATGTCATCCCGCCCAACCCACAATGATCGGGTCCAGATCGGCTCGCATGGACATCTCATTCACCCTTGTGAAGAAACGATCCGCCTTCTAGTGACATAAAACTTACCATACAGTGATAGCAGTCGAAAAAGTCTTGAAAGGATACCAAGAAATATATTCCAAGAATTACATCAAATCCTATCATCTCTAAGATTTATAGGTCCTATACAAAGTGACACTGGAAAACCTCATTTAAGAAATCCTTACACTAACGTAAACCCATCATTCTAATCCATAATGGAGTGTCTAGATACATAACAAAATCCAAAGTAAAAAAACACAGAACCCTAGGCTCTCCACAATGGGAAAAAATATGAAACTATGTGAATCCCAAATATCAAAAAGTGAAAAAGATAAAATAGATGTGACTGGAATAGTACCTCAAATAGTAGAAGGTACGAGATTATTATCCTACTTGGTATATTTCACTACATATGTCTGGCCTATACTACAGCCCTACGACAAAACCCATCTACCCAGAGATAATCTAATATGTTGTCTCAAAAAACCTCATGTCTGGCTACCACAACCATGACCACCACCTCATCCTAAGCGGCGTAAGTTATTCTAGTTTTCTGATTAGTGAGAAGATTCACCCCATGTTCATGAACGTGGAGTTTGGCCAGACCCTCTCTCAGTAGATGTTGGAGGAAATGTCTAGCAGATTTTCTAAATATGGATCATCTTGCCCCAAGATCGGCACATGACTAGGTCAATCGGGCAATGTGGTCCAGTATTCCCAATTCATTCTCACAAGAAGCACCTCACTTGGATACTGGATGATTCATTCTGAGTACGAGACTCACCATGAGTAAGCTTCAGATGACACTTCTTGCTACTGGTTGAAATAGTACCAGGTCTCAGTGTCGAACCACTCTATCTTGAACCTCTAGGATTCTCCATGATTATACTTAAAAGAATACTGTCTGAAAATAATCCCAGTCCATGTCCCACTGACGCTCTATCTATGTGGTAACATACAACCTCTTCTTGGAAAATCACACAACATATAATTCACGATCTTGAACTAACTCCCATGAGGTGACTCAAGATTGTCAAAAAAAGATAACATGGACTCCATCCATAACTCTATAGCATGTGGCCCGCCTTTCCCAGAAAGCATGGGGGACTGCTGCAGATAGAACACTCATAGAATCCATCCAATTTTAACCATAATATATATCTATAAACCTATCACAAAAGAAAGTATATCTATCATCGTACCTATGAAAACATCATTAAAAATATATCATCGTATTTATCACAACAATTTGAAATCAGTAATGGTCCTAAATATAAGGGAAAGAATGTGTGGAATATCATTTTTAACATATTTCAATACAATTCATGAGATTCCATACCCTGATCCCATCAATTTGGATCAAAATATAACGAAAATAACATCAATAATAATATCACAAAACATGTGTGTCAGCCAATGATGAAATCGAATCAAATGTAAAAAATTAAAACCCAAAAATCACAAGTCTGTATAAGGTAAATTTGTTTTTCCCTATATGTGGGGTAGCTACCCCAGCAACAGTTTATTACCAAACATAATTTCCTTATTATCCCTATATTATGTATCCAAATAGTATGAAAAATAAGAGAAAACTCTTCTGATTACACTTTTTAACATCCCGGATCTGGATGCCACTAAACTTGTGCCCTGTACCCAGTTGGCCACATGGCCTCGAGTGCATTTCCCAGAATTCTAGAGGCTTCTGACAAGTTGCGATGGTCCATTGTGTGACAGTGGGGAAACTATTCCCTCATTGGTATAGTGTAACACATCGGAATAAATAATAATACAATAGAAGAAGTAGTAAATAGTATATAGCTGAAGATAAAATTGGAGACTTATATTAGGTGTAACAAAACATATTCCATAAAAAATGTAAAGCAGCTTGTTATCTTCAATGAAATTATCCAAATTGGTACACTGCAAAAATCCATAATACCTTTTCAAAAATCAATAATGAATCAAAGAAAGGAAAGGATCATCGCAATCCTCGGCTCAGACCCATGCTCTCCTTCTCCTAAACAACATATCATCAACCAGTATAAGGTAACGTTTCTTTATGAACACCTAAAATCATATAATATGTTTGGGCCCAAAAGCATGACCCAAACAGGGTGTGAGACTAAATTCTAATAGGAATCCACCAAGGATTTGTGCCGATCAGTCAGTGAATATATATAACAGTTGGTGTACAATAGTAAAAGTAGTAAACTGGAAGATACTCAAAAGTAAAAAGTTCTATAGGTAAGCATAATAGATGTCTCGGGATACCATCTAAGAAAATATAAATGAAGACCTAATCCAATCTTTTTCGTTGTCATGGAAGGCGTGTCATATATCATTCCATTTAATTATTCAATTAAAATTGATTATATAAGTCTAAAGGTTAGGCCTAGGCCTGAAGAAACCACCCTTATAAAGGTCAAATTCAACTCGTGAGTTATAACATTTTTTCTATAGAGCCTAAATATGGCTTCCCTTATTAGATCGTGGGTTCCCTATGCATTTTGATTAATACTCATAGGCCCAAAAACCTCAATCACGGATCTCTCACAGATTTCACTTCATTATCCTCTTGAGTTTTTCAATTTTCTTTTATCCAATATAATGGTTCTCCCAATATATATAAGGTGAAAGTAGTCCCATGATCCCGACCATATCATTTAACTGAAACTGTGGCTCTCCCATTGCTAATTGTACATTTTGAATCATTTGATCCAATTACACATCCCATGATTGAAGAAATATAGGTGAATAAAAATATCACATGGATTTGATCAAAACAACTAATGTCGAAACAATTCACATAGTGACCAACAAAAGTAATTTAATCAATTGCATGGATTTAAAATCAATATGTATCTCATATGGGAATTCCTAAACATAAAAAACTCATTTTCAATAATCCTTAAAGGGAATTCATGAAATTCTACATAGTCATTCTAAGCTAGATGTCCATCCAAGGGAAACACACCCATGAGGTTTCCCTTAATCGAGGTGATAAAAACCTAAACATGGTTTTAAAAATATAACAAATTACCTAATTAACAAAAGGAAATAATAAAAGAAAAAAATCCATCAAGCGACACCCTAAAAGTGATCACGCGGCACTCCATCATATATATTCAACTCGAATACTAGAGAAAGGCACAAGACCACCAACCTTGTGTTCGTTTGAATCTCCAAATCTATTTTTGGCTTTCCAATCAACCTAATACCGAGTAGATCTACAAAAAAGATAAAAACACTCAACCCTTGATAAAAAGGTTGAGATAAAAAATCACGAAGAACGGCTCAAATGGAATTGATCACTCACCAAGAGGATTCCAATGGATTTGATGGGGTTCAAATCGGGTTTCAAATAAATAAATGAAAGACAAATTCCTATTTGGATTTCCTAGGTACACTTCTCGTTGAAGGACGTCTCAATTCTGTCTTCCTGACAACAATGACCTTACTTCTAGATTTAATGAAAAAATGAAAATTACACGTCGTGTAAAAGAAATTATACAGTGTTTCCATAAAAAACCCGGTCATGTCATTAAATGATTGTGTACTAGGATTATATAGCACGAAACCCTCATTACAGGGCATGTTTTTAGAAATACATGGAATGCAACTCCTAGTCATATCGTGTACCAGGCCTATTTCCAAACTTTGATCACTTTTTCATGTATTTTTTTTAGTAAAAACTGAATGGAAAGATCCATAATTAAATGGAAGACCCAAGTTCTTATAGAAAATATAGAAATATAAGAGAAATATAACTATTATATTATAATGTAGATTGATTGAGAAAATTGATATGTATAAGTAGGTGATCAGAAAACCTCAAATCTTAGATGATCTAAGGTTCCATAGGATTCATCAGTAATTTTCTTGGATAAAATTTTTTATTATCCCTTTACTATATTCTAGTAATTATTTTATTATATAGGAATAGATGGAAATCTAATTACTTGATTCCATCCATTTTCTAATGTATAATATCACCCTACGGTTTTTTCTTGATCAATTCCTTCTTCATCACCTACTATGTGGAATGATTGGGAATTATTAATTCTTGGAGAAATCACAGATCATGTGATACATAAATAGAATTATAATTCATTCTATCTACTTTTACATAAAATTATAGAAAAATGGTTAGAACAGGTCATCAAAAATGCATAACTCCCCCTATTGAGAGATCATACTTTAATCTCACAAACGTTATCACATGTTTAACTAAAGACCTTCCAAAAATTGTTAACCATGTAACACTTCTAAATGATGAAAATTAAAAGTTTTTTAAATAAGGACATGAAATAAGCTTAACATCAATCCCCCAAATATCCTAAAATTTCTCTTGGTTGTCACATTCCAAACATGTTAATACCCTTGTCGTATATTCTCTTGAAACATGGTACTGACTTGAATTACTATAAATCATTTTTGAAAAATTGTATGCTTCCTTTTTCCAAGGAATATTGGATGTATTATTTAAATCCAATAATTTATAAACTTCATCCATGTTGACATAGAATGATTTTTCAAAAAATAATTAGTTGAAGATAATTTAATTGATACTACCCAATTTAATTTATCCAAATCAATAATCTCTTTATCCAAGCTAAAAAAAGGTTCTAAACATCTTGATCACATTGAGGGTTACCTTCCATTACTCAAAATATCACTTTAATAAGTCTTTATCACCACTCAAAATATCATTTTCAAACCATGATAAAAAATGTATAAGTAAAATACCTATATATTTCTTGATTTGTATCACAAAATATTTTAATTCCAAAATATATTAACTTCATTCATCCAAAATTATTCTTAAACAATTACTTTGGATTGATCGTTATATTCCTTAATAACTCTTTCCTAGAATATGATATATGAAAAATGTATTATGGTTCCTACACCTCAATAGAATAAAGATTCGTATATTTTATATAAACAACAATATAAGAACAACCCAAATGTTGCACATGTCATTTATGTTCCCTTTATCTACACAATATAACCAATACTTGTACCACCTTCCTGATTCTCTTCATTAGGTTTCCACTTAGGAAATTGATTGGAATAATTATCATACTTTCCATATATAAAACATTAAATGTTTACATAGTTTTTTCTAGTTTCTGAAATTGACTAAGACCATAAAACATGGGGTAAGAGACATTTATCATAGAAGAAAACCTTATAATAATTTAAAAATTACTTATAGGATGTCTAGATAAAGACACCTATATCTTTAATGAAGGAAACATTTTATTTATGATATGTTATTAAAATTCACATTTTATTTAAATCCTTCTTGATAGTTTTAATAGAGTTTTTGAATTCTTAAAGCATATTCCATGTGTGTGTCAACCCAGGTGTGCATTAAGGCCTATTATCAGGTACCAAATTATGCTAGATTTAGGGACAATGATACTTATTGAAGTAGTTACCCCAAGGTACATCTGGTCCAGATCAACATCAACTTTTTTATCTATATGGGGATGTAATGCTCAGAAACTAGCCATTATATCATATTATATAATTCCATGACACTTTCATAAAAATATACCCATACTTAGACTTATCCTTAGAGACACTATAGGAATATCTATAGAAATATCCTTATAAATCACACAATATTTTTTCCATAATATTTTCTAAAGGATGATTAAAAGTTTTATATTTTTTTGGGTAAATGGGGACATGAATCAGTCACCCGATACATGGCCCAATGAATTAATTAAATCAAAAATGTTATACAGTTTTTGCACGACGTGTAAATAACTTACACCAACACAAAGAAGAAAGAAAGATACATGCTGATAAAAGAGAAACAGCTCACACAATAACCAGAGGTCTCATGTAGCCATCATGAGATCCATTGAAAAATAGGAGTAAAATGCGCCTTTGTAGTCCAGGAGATATTATATGCATACTGTACGGATGTAAAGATAGAAGATGTCTTCATCTTCAGAATCTCATCACAGCAGTCCAATCTCATCTGTATATAAAGGATATAAAAAAATCCCAACATAGCACCATGATGTATAAAAATATATATCCATCACACAACATGTTTTTCAACAAGTAGAGTAGCCAGAAATAAGGTAGAAACCAAGAGAAAATATGCAGAAAACCCATCAAGAACAGAGTAGATAAACAGATAAAAAATTAAAATTGTTCTGAAGAAATAAAGTCCAAATGAAACATGTGAAGGAAATCCAATCATCTAAATAGAATCAGATTAAACCTTTTCTATGATATTGAATATAACAATATTTTCTTAATGTACACGGATATTACATAATTTTATTGGAATACTTCGAACATTACACAAATAGAATCCAAAAATCTATACTAGTTCAATGCCTTTGGAGACTTGAAAAAAAGACCTTCTAACTCATTGAAATATATTAAAAATTTCCCACAATGTTCTCTCCACTTATTAATTTGGTATAAAAACATTCTTCATAACCTGGTGGAAGAAAACATAAGAAAGGGGTGAGCTTGAATGCTCAGTGAGGGTAAATATATGAAATACATACGCATAATATAAACAAAAAGGCATGAGAAAATGATCCTATAATTAGAAGATCATACCCTGTATATCAAAAATCATAAACTTGAATCACGACATAAATATTAGTAGTATATAATATATTAATAAGAAGATAACGAGGAACATACATTGTGAAAGCATGACATATGAATATGACATGAAAATTTGGCATACACATCATCATATTACATCATGAACATGTATATGCAGAAACAAACTCACTCATTAAGTTAAGGACATGAAATCCAGCCCTCACATAGTCTTATGGATTACAACCAGGTCTATACATAATTTTGGGAACATGCAATCAGGTTCACACATAAAAATTGTGAACATGTAATCATGTTTGTGCATAAACTTATGGTCCAGAAACAAAGTCCATGCATAACATCATGAACAAGTAATTAGGTTCACGCATATCATTATGAACACATAATAAGCTTAACTCATAATATTTTCAACCTGTAATGAGCTTCATGCATAAACATATAAACATTTATATTGATTAATGCATTATAATGTGAACATGTATTTAGGTTCATTCATACCATTTATACATTTTATCCATCCATCACTACCCTATGCATTAAAGGAAATATAGGACCCACCCATCACATATTAAATCTTTCACTAGATTTTAAACAATCATCATATCATAACCCAAGAAATGAAAAGGGTATCATAATCCTTTCAACATATCATTATGAAAAAGTGATAAGTCTATTAATCATTTCATAAGAACGTAAAATATTTATTATAAGAAGGTTTTAAAGAAAATAATCCATGGAAGAGAAACATGTTTCATAAGAATCATTCCATAAAAACATACACCATTAATGAATGAATATGAACAGAACATTTAGATCATTTCCAAGAATAACCTGAGTAACATCAATGGATTTCATCTTAGATGGAAAATAATTTTGAAATATCATTTAAAAATACTTCATGATTAAAATATACATTCATATTTGTAAAAGTCAATTTAAAACACTAAACCATTGGAAAACAATTTTATTTTAAAATTCATTGAAACCTAGAAATAAAGATTGAAATCTTTTTTAAAATCTATTTTCCTTGAAAATTTATAAACGAATCATGAAAGAATTTTGAAACAAAATCCATGAAATCATAAAAAATAATATTTAATACATTTTGAAAACAATTTTCCTTGAAAATATATTTAAAACATAAAAAATAACATTTGAGATCATTTAAATCCATTTCCATGAAACAAGCCTTTTGAAAACAATTTAAAAAATATTTAAAAATCATTTAAATTTTTTTTACTCAATACATTATATGGAAACCACTTGTTATTTAAAAATCATTTCAAAATAAAAAAATTCAATAATATTAGTAAAATGTTTTATTTGAAAAAATAACACTATAAAATTTCAAGGTAATCATAAATGATATGATGGTCATGATGATAAGTATGTTTTTATATGTCGAAAATTTCTTTTGTACCTTAAATTTTTTCAAATGTTCCGTGATCTTTAAAAGGAAGAAAATTAATTCTAAACAAAATTAAAAAATTACAACTTGCGTAAAAATTTAAATTTAACATAATAGGTTAATATTACATAATTTCTGGATTTTTTTTAAAATCTTGGTTTTAAAAGAACCCAATTTTTCCACCGAAAGGAGAAATAAAGTCATATTTTCATAAAAACATTTTCTTAACTGTATTATGAACCAAAGAGTGTAAAAGGGTACCATTATGTGGATATGATATGAATAACCATATTTTAATTAATTTCATTTTATTTATTGAGGTAAAGATCGTAATATTTCATCAATGGAAGAATAGTTAGAACCAATATTGATAAATGATGAGACTGGAGGTGTAAATTGTTACCACTTTGGTAACATTACATAAAAATAAAATGGAAAGAATAAAAGTAAATGAATATTAAACTATCATTGAAAGTATAATAATCATGATATAATAATTCAAAAGGTATTATATACACGTCATATAAAAATATATACTCATTAAATGGCATGTGTCTCAGAGAAGGAAAATTGAGACAAAATTACTTTACCAATTTAATAACTTTTTAATCATAACCCCGGTGAATGAAATATCATCAAATAGATATGTATATACCCATAAATTTAATTATATGAGTCTTATAAAAAATCCATGGGTATTATACACACCACACAGAAGAAATGAGTGATTAATAAGCCATGTATCTCATAGAAATAAAAAGCGAGGTTAAACTCCCTTTCTTGATGTCTTGACATTATTCATACAAATTAAAACCTCATGTATAATAAATATAAGTTTATTATTTATATTTTAAATAGTGATATTATTATATTTAATACCATATATTATTTTTTATGACATTATATTTCCTATATATTATTAAATCAATGTTAAAGTTACATTTCAGGTAATATAATGTTTATTTTTCATATATGTTTTCACATTTATGTCTTGATATTCTTACTTACATCAGGATTAAAATACTTTCAGAATATAAAAAATGGTATAAATTTCTAAATTATTATTTAAATATGTATTTATAATAATATATATTGTATAGAAGTATGAAATGTAATACATTGTTCATGGAGATGGAAGGTTGTACGTACGCATGAATGTCGTTTTGGTTTTTTTAACATATTGAATGAATGAAATTAAATGAAATATATATATATATATTATAATTAAATTATAATTATTAATTAATATAAATCATAATATTTTACTAAACACATTCTTAATAAATTACATGTGCGATTTGGATGAATCATAAGTCTTTGAGAAGGTGATAGTCACACTTTCACAAAAAAATTATCAGAATTACAAAAAATGGAAATCAGGAAAGTATGTGTTAAATAATAATTAAATAATCATAAATAAATCATAAATATCATTTATGGCATGAAAATAACATTTTCTATCATAGTTTCAATCCCTGATATGTGGTAATTGAAAAACTAACAACATCATTTTTTGATGTGGTAGTTTGTTGTACACAAGAACGGTTGGTTCGTTACCCATTAGATGGAAGTGTGAGTAAATTCATAATGAACCATTAGTGTAAAAAATCAGTGTATTGAGGATTATGAATTTATTATATAAACATGGAATAAGAATATTTGAGATGGTTCAAGATGAAAATAAAAAAAGAGCTTGAGGGAAGATGGTACATATTATCAGATAACTTCTTCCAATTTTCATCAAAGGGCTTCCATGAATTGATTTATGACCATGGTGGGGATTATAGGATTAAGAGAGGGATGATTAAGATCTATTTTTCCATGTCTTGGAAAATGAAAAGTGTATTGAGAGGTGTGGGGAATTGGGAAGGGAGGGTTCTTTTTTATAGAGGAGGGAGGGGACACACTTGGAATTTTTGAAAACAAGTTAGGTATACCCTCTTTTTTACCTAATGAAATTAAAAAAAATGAATATAAATAAATAAAATAATTTTTATGGAAGAAATATAGACATAAAATGTGTGTTGGATAATTGACTATGTTGTTTTAGCCCTTATGTTTATGGTTTTCTCCCTCATTCAGCTTATTTTTTCCTCAATCTTCGTAATTAATTTTAATCCATTTCACAAATATTTTTTGAAAAAAATTAAACTGATATTATTATAATATAAATATAAATATAAATAAGAAAATATAAGTCATTTATTAGAAATTAAATTCACACAAGTGGTAAAATTATGTATAATGTAAATCATGCTAACGTGGTGAGGAAGCGGGTCTTTAAAGTGTGAATGTTCAAAGGATCGTCGATATTTTATATCTAAATTTGCTGTAAAAATAATTCAAATTACCTAAATTGGATTAATAAATGTATAATAGATTTAATTATACTTTAATACCAAAATAAAATATAATTTTACTATATAAATAAATGAGATGAAAAAGCTGTTTGGAATTAAAATACGGTATTTTTTACTATTCATCCAAAAAATGAGGCTTCTTGGAAAAATACCAAAAATTCACCCTAATATAATTCTGAAATTACGAAATAAAAAAATAATTCAATTTTATAAAAATAAATTTCAATGTTTTTCTAAAAGTAATTTTTTTATTGTTAACGAAATGACATAAAAATCAACTCTTTTAAGAAAATATTATTTTCAAACATATAAATAATTTATTAAAACAAGTTATTTCATATAATAAATATAATTTATAATATTTAAATATATATATTCTATTCATATAAATAATTTTTATGTCTATGTTATAATTATCCCCTTTAAATAATTATAACAATAAAATGTTGTTTTATATGAACTTAGTGTTGCGTGTAATGCAAGCCAAGTCCGTATTACATGTAGAGTAAGAAAACATTTATGTTTTCTATAGGGTATGATTAACTTACACTTAACCAAAAATATTTATCTTATTAAAAAAACATTATTTAGTGTTTCTTAAAAAGAATATTATCTAAAAAGTTTATATTAATTAAAAATAATAATTCACAAAATCTAGGGGTGGTACATGCTTCCTCTAAATATATTTTCTCTATAATAAGATAGTAAATAAAGTAATATAAAAATACTGATATGATATTATTATAATATTAAATCCTTTTTTCATCTCCAATATATCGGATGGAAATAGAAAGCATTTCTTGTTCGTATATATGGCATACCTTATCTAGAGAGGGGTGTAATTCAATTTCAATGAAATTTTAATTAGATAGTTATAAAAATGAAACTAATGAAGATATATGATATATATTACATAATTAATATTTTTATATATAATATCATATCTAACTTATTATATTAACATCTATTGAATGATGATAATGTCGATCATGAGAACATGTGGGATACCACCTCCACCAAGTGATATGATTCATTTTTTATTTATGAATTTCATTGATTGTAATATAGATGTATTTAATAAATATATATGACATATATTTCATAATAATTATTCTAAGAAGATTAACTATTTTTTAAATTTATTCTTTCTATCCATCAAAACGTGAAAACAGTGTCCATGCGTACGTCCAGCCTCCCGTCTCCCCAAATGGTGTAACTAATTTATCTATATATAAATTTATTAATGAATATAAATATATATAACATTTATATCATGATTAAAATTTTGGAGATTATGGAACCATGATCAATTTACAAGGACCAAAACAAATGATCCAAAATTCTCCATAAAAATTAAATACTTAGCACAGATAAACGAAAAGTTTAATAAATTATTACTAATAAATTGTTTATAAAATATGATAATTAGATAATTTATGATAGTATAAGTATATTAATTAATTTTTTATTGAATTATTACAAATTTTAATTTACTATATTGGGGGATATATTGATTTCAAACCAGGTCAACCTTAGGTAAGGGTTTATCATTTCACTTTTCATTCATTGAGACATAATTGATGTTATGCACCTATTTATCTGTATAAGGTGTTTAAAAATACCCTTTGAAATATAATGTCAAGAATATATATATTTTAATTTATATTTAAATATATTTTTAATGTTATTATTTCATGTGGTTTATGATTCAAAATTTTCTATTGTGATTTACAATCCCATGATTATTGGGGATTATTTATGTCTAAGTCTCTACTAGAAGAATTATTTGATCTTTTTATCCTAAACCCAATATATTATATTATCCTATTATTATTACTATAAATTAAAAATCTCCCATTCATTCTCATCCCATTTAGAGATAGACAGATATAATGAATGTTTTTAAAGAAATATGACTTTATTTCACACTTTGGTCCAAAATCCTTTTCCTCCCATATCAATGTTTTATAAAAAAATTAGAATATTTTCAAAATCTTAATATGTTTTCAAAACAATGTTTACAAATGATTTAATTTTAAAAAGTGGTTTATTAATAATCTTCTTAACATTTTATGACATATTTTTATTTGGATTTGTTTATTGAAAATAAAAAAGGAATCATTATTTCAATATACACAATATGAATGGAATTTCCATCTATCATGATCATTCAATGAATAACAGATTACATTACCAGTTTTTATGCCCCCTTAAAATTAAAATTTTTCAGTGATACTTCAGATATTTTTAGTTTTTTAAATTTATTATCATAGTAAATAGGGTATTTCCCTCAAGAGTTGTATTAATGATATTTTTACAGTATATAGATTCATCAATGACAAAAAAACATTATTTTTCTTACACTTCACTAGGGATATGTTGAAATGATACCACCCTCCTTTATTATATAGATAGTTTATGATGAATTCTATTAGGGAAAGTATTGATAGTTTGTATACTAGTTATCCCAATACAGATATTTATTGATTTTTATTGAATGTTGATTATGTTTTATTGTTTATTCAATTAATGAATGAATTGTACATGTTTATTGATGGTTGAGGCTCAGAATTACATATCCCTTCAATTCTATGTTTCATGAGAAACAATATGTTAGATATTTGTATTAGGCCCTACGTTTCTTATGTATATGTCTTGTCATGAGTCATTGATGAAATTTTTAAAATGTCGAGAATTATGAATTTCATAATTATGAAATTAATTTCTAATGTCTATGTTATTATTTGAAATGTTATGATATCCATGGATTGGTTTCAATCACATAATATTATTTATATGGGAAATTTTCATCATCATTATTCCATCCATATTTTTTATTCATTATTTGTCTTTCAATGTACGCATTCCCTTATTGGTCATATGAGAATATACCATTCTTATATTTTCATTCACCATGATTAAAAGAAGTGTAATATGGCTGATATAATAGAATATGCTAGAGGGAATAATGCAATTCCCAAAGAAAACACTATACTGTATTGTATTTTTTCAAATATAATGTATGATATATTTATATATTTAGTTTTCACGGACTACAAAACTATTCATCCCTTTGGGATTTGATTACTTTTATTTAGTACAAATGTAATAATGATATTATCATATCTATAAATGTAGGGTTTATGTATTTATTGAATCCATCCATTGTGACCAGGTAATATACCCCATTTTAATAGACCTTAATGAAAGTACAAGGAACTTATCACTTGGGGTAAAAATTTGTAGGATTCATTCATTGTATCACTGGTGATAATATGGGTAACATAAATTATCCTAGGACAAACAATAAAAGATTAAACTTCTTGTTGAATGCTCAATCCACCCAATTCAAGTGTACCTCCAAGCTGTGCATGATGAACAACATTCTTTTGTTGACCATCTCCAAATCATTTAACTAGTATTTTTATTACATGACATTATTCAAAAATCCATAAATATCCATTTGGAGTAATATGATTTTAATCTAAATGCTTCATATATGGAACTACGTCAACGACCGGCACAGGGAGGACTCAATCATGCATGCCTGGTGACCGGAGTCGGAGCCGATGCTAGGGAGTGGATTAAGCGATGAGGTGTAGGGGGGTTTTGGAGGGAAATGGGTAGTACCGAGGGAGGGGCACCATGTTGAAAGGTGGGTTCGAGATGAGAATCCAAGAATGGATAAAAGATGGAGTAAGGGGGTTTTACGAGGGATCTCTCTTATTATACAACTAAGAAGTAGCCCATTTAATCTAATCTTGTAAATAATTTTCATATAATTTGATCTATCATAGGGGATAAAGTTCACCATTCATCAATATATTTGTTCCCTCTCAACATGGTCATATTTCAAAAATTTCATATTTGATGTAATATAAAATTAGGGGCTTCCATGTGATTAATGGTTTTTTAAGAATGAGGCCTCTAACTAGAGTGGGGTAAGTTAGATCCTATAGTTTTCGGTTATATCCTTGCTAAAATGGGAAGCCTAATTGGGATGGGTACCATAAGAGATCATTTAGTAAGGATATGGGTTCAAAACCACGATGGAAAAATTTCCTAGTGTGTTTTATTGTGAATATTATAACAAAGATAGGTAATAAATTGTTGGATTCCTGGGAAATTAAGCCATTATATCTAAAATATTATAAAGACCCATACTTAAACATTACATAATCTTGAATTATATTAATAATTCACATTGAGGATTTTTCAGGTTTATAGTTTTAGAGAATTTGGACATAACTATTACATTACATCTCCAAAATTACAAGGTAGACACTTCTACTCAGTTTCTATTTTTTTATAAAATAAAAACTATTGAAAAAAAATAGTCATGTCATGTCCCATGTTTTAGACATCATAACTATTCCTTGATCTCATCCTCGACCCTAAACATATTTAGGTTCTGTGAAAAACATTTCAAAACATGAGATGAGCACAAAAAGCTCAGTAAGGGTTATAAGACAAAGAATGAAAACATTAGATAATCATTTCACACATAACATAAGAACTTTAACATACCTCATGAAAATAATAATATTTATGAATAACACATAGGAAACATAAATCATAAATTTAACTTTTGGCATTCATATCATACTTACATTATAGCTATCACAGCTACGTTGGGAGTTACATTTGGAATACCCATCACAGTATATTACCTAAATCTCTTAGGGGAAAAAATCATGTTTACCTCTGTCACTTTACCCAATGCATTGGAGAGCTATCTCAGGCTCACCTGCCTATGTTTTATCATGGAACAACCCGTAAATGTAACAATGCCTAAGAACCATAATATATTCGTAACAAATAAAACAAACATAAAGGAAAGATAAAATTTGCACATTTCAATCAGAATATATCATTTAAATATATTTACATAACAAATCTATTATCAAAACCATTTTCAATAACAAAATACATAATAAAGTATATGTTATTTTTTTCCTCTTATAAACATTGCGGCTTGTTAAAGAAGCCAAAGAGAAAATAATACTCATGGTGGTAGAAAGGTCGTAGTCACAATGTAGATAAAAAGCAACATTATTTTTTTTCATTTAGTAAAACACTTCATTGAAAAAACTCCCTTTGAATAAAATTAAAATTCAATGGTGTTTATACTGCGTATAAAAGAATATCTTGTATTAAAACAAAATACGCCTTAATGAAAGGAGATTGAGACGAATTCCCAAACAAAGATCATTTTGTAAATAAAATAGACTGATTATGTGTATTAAATATAATCACACAAAAAGAATGTATAAATACATAATAATATTTAAAAATTCATTTCCCACATAATCAAAGAAATACATAAACAAGAAATAGATGATCAACCCAAGGAACGGGAATTGGTTTAAGAAGTTCTCTTACCTCGTGTCTGACATGACCTGTTCATTCTTTAATCTCCTGAATAATAAACTAAAGTTAATTTATACTTGATTAAAAACCTTTTTAGTGTTTATTATTCATTTTATGTCACTTATTACCATGTTTTAAACATTATGTAATCATTTAAGTTAATAATAGTCGTTTTGTCGATATTTGGTACTTGAGTCAAAAATGGACTTCTTATAATTACAAGTTGTTCACGCGGTCAAAATTAAATTATATCCAGAATGATATTCATGATTTTGATGTCATATATATCCATTATACACATGTATTTATAATAGTACATAACATTTGGAGATAAGAAATGAAATGCACCGTTCATGGAGACGGTAAGCCGTACGTACTCATAAATGCTACTTTCATTTGTATTTCTTATTTTAATGGAACTAAAACATAATTATACATATGTAAATAATAATTACATTATAATATCTTATATAATATCATTAACTACATCCTTTATATGACCCACATATGGCATTAACGAGTCATATCACTTTGAGTGGGGGGTAGTCCGCGCTTCCTCAAATGAAATTATCATGTTTACCCAAAATGGAAATGATAAAGGAATGCTATAAAAGAGAAATACAGAATCATAACGATAAAATAAACATAATATATATCATATATAAATATAGTTCCATCATAATGGCCACCATTGGAGGCAATGGGAGATAATCAAACAATCATCATTTCGTGAGATGTTAGTTTTCCATCCACAAAAACAGTATGTTCATCAACCATTAGATGGAGGTTTGTGTAATTGTAGGTAGAATACTTCTCATTAAAACAAACTAGTATTTTTAGGATACATTTTTTGTTATAAAATAAAGTAATAAAAAGAGTTTAGGGGTTGGAGAACTAAAATAGATGAAATGGTGTTAAGAGAGGTTGTTACATTTAATTTCGGTATCTCCCTTTTGTTTGAACCAAAAGGAATTATCGAAGTCACTTATGCCTCAGGTAAGGCTTCTAGGAGGAATCCATGGATCTTGAGAGCTTTTTTGGCCCGGGGTTTGCTGATATAAGGGGCTTGAGAGGTGTGGAAAGTGGGTTTTAAGTGAGGTTTTTTATAAAGGGGAGGAGAGGCTCTTTAAGAATGTTTGTAAATATTATTTTATTATAAACTTATATTTAGTTTCTAAATATCAAAAACTCATTAAATATTAAGATAAGATTACTCAATTTATAAATAAAATAATCCACTATGAATTTGACAAGTTTTGGATATTTTTTTAATATTTACAATTTTATTTATTTAAATAATTTATAAATGAGTTAAATATTTCATCATTATTGTGTCATAAATAATTTGTTTTATTTGATGTCTAAAAATAATAAAAAATACAAAAAAGCAAGAAATATTTTCAGATTTCCAATTAATATATATAGGCGAAAATATTACTTATATAACCCAATATAAAAATTAATTTACTAAAATATAATTGTTTATGTCGTTTTGGTCTTTACATTAAATTAATTAATCAAAAGTGTCATTATCACACATAAGTGGCTCCATGGAGTCCCCAAATAGACCCAAGGATGCCCATTGTCGTCCATGACACATAAAATAAGGTTTGTATAGGTGTTAAGGTAATTTTGTATTATTATAATATTCTGTTTACCTTGAATTACCATATTTATCTTTAACCGCGATACAAAAAGTCAAAAGTTACTATTTACCCAAAATTATTTTCATCTTATTGAACCAAATTTTACTTACTAATAATGATTATGATTGTTTTATTTTTTAAATTCAATTCATAAAAGCATTAATATTTCATTTAAATGAAAATTTTAGTTTTTAACTACTACTTAGTGGTTTTTCTATTCACCAAAAATTGATGTTTTTTTCAGAAAAATACGAAAAAATCAGACTAAGCTCTATTTGATATTCAGAATTAAAAAATGATATATATTTTACCAGATTAAAAACATAGACGTTGGATTAATTAATTTATAATTATTTCTCATTATCAAAACAAATAGCGTGTTTTTAAGAAACATTAAATATCACAAGATTGATATTTGTTTATGACCAATTTCAAAGTAAAATTAATTCTAATGACTAACATTAGATTAAATGGTAATAATATTTTCTAATTATAGTTTAAATCCAATTAATAAGATTATGAAACCATATAAATAAATTAGATTAAAAGGTAGTTTTGAATTAAAATATAGTATTTTTCACTATTCATTAAAAACTTAATTTTATCAGAAAAATACCAAAAATTTACCCAAATTGAATTTTGATTTCCAAATTTTAAAGAAGAATTTTATTTGTTCAAATAGAAGATATAAGAGTGACAATAACTATATTTAAATAGGGTTCTCCATCAAAAGGTGGTAAATCAACCTTTTGAAGAATATTAGAGTATTTATGCTTAAAATTAGATTAATTCTTATTTTAAACCTCTTAATTTATTGTATAAATGTAAAATCATTTAACAAACATGTATAATAATATTTTATTTAGTTATATTCATTCCCACAAATACAACATCTAGGTGTTAACTTCCATTTAAAAAAATAATATTATATTATTAGTGTGTAACGTAAGATTTCAAAGAAAACCTTTGTTGCGTATTAGGTACACCATTGAGTATATCAACTAGTTTAAACTAAAGTTAATATTTAATTCAAAAATATGAATAATTATTGAAAATGTATTATTCTTTATTTACCCGGGATGTTACATCCTTCCCCCCTTTTGGGAATTGCGTCCTCAAAACGTTATTCACTTATTAAAAAATGGGGGTATTTAACCCTCATAGCATTTTCAGATTATCATGTTGTATATTCAACCATATGGTTTTTCCACAAAACCTTTACATAGTGAATTACCTTATTCCACAACAAGTGTACCCATCGGTCAAGAATCTGGACTGTCTGTTCCACATAAGAGAGATTCTCTTCAAACCGAACTACCTATGGACTTAAAACATGAGATGGATCTGGTATATACTTTCTCAACATTGAAAAATGAAAAAAAATGTCTACCTGGGACAAAAATAGTGGTAAATCCACTCTGTAAACAACTAATCCAACTTTCTCCAGGATTTCATAGGGTCCAATGATCCTCGGACACTACTTTCCATTCTTAACAAAATGCACTACACTTTTCCATGGAAAAACTCTGAGAAAGACATGACCACCTACCTTAAAAGAATGCTCCTTCCTCCAATTATCCTAATAATTTTTCTGCCTACTCTAAGCTGTTCTCATGTGCCTCTGAATCAACTAAACTTTCTTGCCATATCTTCTACTAATTATGGTCCCATAAACTTCCTTTCACCTACTTCATCCCAAAATTCTAGATTTCGACACCACTTCCCATATAATACTTCAAATGAAACCATCTGTATACTGGAATAAAAACTGTTATTATAAGAAAATTCAACCAAATAAATATTTTCATCCCAACTTCATTGGTAATCTAGTGAAAAAGAATGTAACATATCCTTCAATGTATGAATTTTTCATTCTTTATTCCAATCTGATAGAGAATGAAAAGGTGTACTAAAATTTAATTTATTACCCCATGACTTTTGAAGGTGTTACCAAAAGTTTGAAGTAAACCTGGGATCACGATTAGATATAGTAGAGAGGGGAACACCATGTAACCTGACTATCTCTTTAACCTACAACATGTAAATCTGATCTAGAGAGAAAGTATCATGAATAAGAATGAAATGATTATATTTAGTCAACCGATCAACAATAACACAGATTGAATTATTACCTCAAGATGTCTTCTTTAATCCCACAATGATGTCCATGGATATATTTTCTCATTTCCCCTCTTTCACTGGTAAAGCATGAAGCATCATTTTTGGAAGATGTCACTCAGCTTTAACCTCTTGACATGTCAAACACTTCACATTAAAATAAGCTATATCTCTTTTCATTCCATCCCACTAGTAATACTCACGAAGATCTATGTACATCTTATTACTGTTTGGATGAAATGAAAAAGGAGAACTATGTGCTTAACATAACAACTCATTTTTCAACTATGAATCACAAGGATCAAATAATCTCTTCCCAAATATCGAAACACAATCATTGTCAACGTTAAATTCAGGAAACATCCCATTCTGAAGCAGCATTACCTTTTTCTGTAACTCACTGTCTTTCTTATGCGCTTTCTTAATCCTGTCTGATACAGATGATTTCACTAAGACCTGAAGAAACCTACACCAACAACTTATATTCCAAATTTTATCAAATCAAACACCAAAGGATCTCGTTCCAAACGTAGAGTGGTTGATGAATCATTACGTTTCCACTCAAAACATCAACCACTTTATTTTCATTTCCCGGATGGTAAAGAATCGTTAAATCAAAATCCTTGATTAATTCTAGCCAACTCCTCTATCTCATGTTAAATTATTTCCGATTGAATATATACTTAAACTTTTGTGGTCAATATATATTTAACAATTTACTACATAAAAATGATTTCTTTAAATTTTTAAAGAAAAAACAATAGTAGCTAATTCCAAATCATGTGTAGGGTAATTTAACTCACGAGGATTCAACTGACTTGAAACATAAGCAATTACCTGATTATTCTGCATAAGGACAATAAAAAGTCCTTTCAATAAAGCATCACTATAAATAACAAACTCACCATTTCTAGAAGGTAGTCCCAAAATTGGAGCATTCATCAACCTTATTTTTAATTCCTGAAAACAATCATCACATTATTTTGTCCAAACCAACATAACACCTTTTCGAGTTAACATAGTCATTGGACTAGATAATCGTGCAAAATTCTCAACAAACCTCTAGTAATAACATGCCAATCCAACAAAACTACGAATCTCAGTTATATTTGTGGGTATTGGCAATTATTCAATCAATTTTGTTTTAGCAAGATCAACAATTATGACATTTTTAGAAACAGTGTGACCAAGGAAATATTTTTTTTGTAACCAAAACTCACACTTTCTAAATTTCCCTAATAGTTTATTTTATTTTAAGGTTTGCAAGAAAACCCTTAAATGACTTTCATACTCCTCTTTACTTTTAGAAAAAACAAAAATATCATCAGTGAAGACAACCACAAACATATCTAAGAACTCATGGAAAATTCCATTCATAAGATACATGAATATAGTAGGAGCATTGCTAAACTGAAAATGCATAACTACAAATTCATAATGGTCGTTACTAGTACGAAACGTAGTCTTTGGAATGTCTGTTTCCATTACATTAAACTGATGGTACCCCGACCTCAAGTAAACCTTTGAAAAATAATGAACTCCCTAGAGCTGATCAAACTAATCATCGATATGAGGCAAAAGATACTTGTTATTAATAATGATGTTATTCAATGATCTATAATCAATGTAAAGTCTCATAAAACCATATTTATTTTTAACAAACAAGATAGGATCACCCATGGTGATGTGATAGGTTGAATGAATCATTTATCTAATAACTCATATAATTTCATATTTGACTCTAAAAGTTCAATTTGAGCCATTTGATATTGGGGTTTTGAAATTGGCTTAGCATCAAGAACTAAGTCAACAATAAATTCAACTTCCCGGACATGTATAATACCCCGAAATTCATCAATAAAAACATCAAGGTACTCATTTTCTACTGGAACATCATTAATCTGAAATGTTCCTTTATTTTCAACAATATGTGAAAGGAAACATTCATTTCTATCTTTTACTAATTTGTCAGCTTCCTGATATGTTATCAAAAGTAAGGGATCATTGTTTTACACAAACTGAAAATCATTCAGAAAAGACACCTCTTTAGCACTATAGTCAATCTAACAAGATATATAGAAATCTGTTCTATACCAAAAATAACATCAAACTATACTAGAGGAAAAAAATAAGGTTTGCAGGTAGATTCTTTATGTACACAGGGACATGAAGGTTCTTATAATTTCTTTTTGTCACAAAATTTCCTCTATGTGTTTTTACCATAAGTATAGTATTCATATCTTGAGATGGAACTCCCAATTTACTAGAAAAATTCTCAGAAATTAAAGAGTGTGTAGACCCTGAATCAAACAACACATTGGCATAATATGAACAAACAAACAATGTAACAGATACAAATTCATTCGATTTCACAACATCTACTAAAGTAGTTTAAAAGGATTTCACCACCCCTTTCTTCTTGTAGTATGGATACTTTCCATCAATTTAGTTCTTCGTTGGACACTCATTTTCATAATGACCCATTTCATTACACTTAAAACATTTTACTGATTGTAAATCAGATTTTGTCTTACCAGTACCATGACCTTTTTCGGTGCAATAACGAGACTTATGTCCCTTTTTACCACGCTGGTAGCACTTACTATAATTCAAAAGACATTCCCCAACGTTCTTTTTAGAAAAAGTTTCAAAAACTATAAACTTAAGTTTCTTACCATCAGGGTTTTTTGAAGAGTTATTCCCTTTTGTCTTCCACCTCAAACCCTTATTCTTTTGTTTTTCAAAGAACAACTGATCATCGGCATACTCTATTTCTACCTTCTCTGTACAATGAAAACGTTTTTCATATCATTTTATGTCATGAGAAGATAAAGCTATTCAATACTTTCGAATTAATCTTGAGTTAAAATTTTTTATTTTACTATCAAGATATCGTATGAAATTTGGAGCATACCTTGCCAGCTGAGTGAGTTTTTCTTCATAAGTAGCCCTTAATTTATCCTCTTACCTCAATTCCTGGAATTGTTTTTCCTTCCTAATAAAAACCTCCTTAGGAAAATATATCTCAAGAAATATACCTTTGAATTTATCCTTCTCAAGATCATTAATCTCCTCACTATCCCCGATATTTTTCACCATTTACCACCACTGATCATCTTCACGTTAAAAACAGTAAACAACGAGACTAACTTTTTGATGTTATGATCACCCCATGGATCAATATAAATTTGTAGTGCTTTAATCCACCCTTCTAATATCCTAGGGTCAGATGATACTCTCAATTATTGGGGATGTTTCATCATGAAATACTCCACTACTAAAATGTTCCTCTATGGTTGATTTGGATGATCTTGTTCATGGATACAATGAACATTTATATCTTGAGTCAATTGTGCCATTACTGTTAAAAAAACTATTCAGTTCGGATTCCGACCATCTCAGGTTGCTGATTTAGAAGGTTGTCTTCCTCCTAATGTCGTCCATACATAGCTTCCATGTTTCCTTTATGGAAAAACATTAAAAAAATGAAATATATTAGACAAATCAACATAGTAATCTTTTATTGCTATATCAATTAAATCTTACGATAAATTAATTTATGGACATTAATTTAACAATATCTTAACTTCAAAAGTTATCTAAATAGACCTTTGATACCAACTATAAGGACCCAGCCTTAAACATTACATAATATCTAATTAAATGAATAATTCACATTGAGGATATTTTTAGGATTGGAGTTTTAGTGAATTATAACATAAATATTACATTACATCACAAAAATTACAAGGTAGAAACTTCGACTCAGTTTTAATTTTTTCATAAAAAAAACTCTTGAAAAAAAAGTGTCATGTCTAGTCCCGTGTATTAGACATCATGAATTTTCTTTGATCTCATCCTTGACCCTATTCATCTTTAGGTCCTGTAAAAAACATTTCAAAACTTGTTATGAGCCTAAAAATATCAGTAAGGGTTATAAAACAATGAATGAAAACATTAGATCACCATTTCATACATAACATAATATTTTTAAAATACCTCATGAAATCATAAGATTTATGAATAACACCTAGAAAACATAAATCATAAAGGTAACCTATGGCATTCATATCATTCTTACATTATAGTTATCACAGCTACATAGGGAGTTAAATTTGGAATACACATCACAATATATTCCTTAAATATCGTAGGAGAAACATTCGTGTTTACCTTTTTCATGTTACCCAATGCATTGGAGAGCTATCTCAGGCTCACCCGCCCTAGGTTTATCATGGAATGTCCTGTATATGTAACAATTCCCAATAATCATAAAATATTCATAACTCATAAAACTAACATAAAGGAAATATAACATTTCCCCATTTCAATCACAATATATCAATTAAATATGTTTACATAACAAATCCATTATCAAAACCATATTCAATATCAAAATACATAAAAGTGTTTATGGTATTTATCTTACTTCTAAAAACAATACGGCTTGTTAAGGAGGCCAAAGATCGAATAATACTTGCGGCGGAAGAATGGTGATTATCAAAATGTACGCTAAAAAAAACATTTTTTTTCGTTTAGTAAAATTATTTGTAGAAAAAAATTCCCTTTGAATGAAATGAAAATTCAAAGTTGTTTATGTAGCGTATAAAATAAAATTTTGTATTAACACAAAATATTCCTCAATGAAAGGAGATTGGGACGAAGTCCCTTACGAAGATAATTTTGTAAATAAAATAGATCGATTATGTGTATTAAATAATATAACACATAAAGAAAGTGTAAACACATGATAAGATATAAAAATTAATTTCTCACATAATCAAAGAACTACATAAACAAGAAATATAAGATCAACCCAAAGAACGGAAATTGGGTTAAGAAGTTCCCTTACCTCATGTCCAACGTGATCCGTTCGTTCTTTAATTTCCTGAATAATATAATAAAGTTAATTTATAATTGTTAAAGATATTTTTTCAAGTTTATTATTTCTTTTATATCACTTATTACGATGTTATAACCATTATTTAATCATTTAAGTTAATAATGGTCTTGTTGTCGATATTTGGTACTTGAGTCAAAAAATGGACATCTTATAATTATAAGTTGTTCATGTGGTCAAAAGTCCTTTATATCCTGAATTATATTCATTATTTAGATATCATATATATCATATATATATATATATAGTATATACATGTGTTTATAATATTACATAACATTTTAGGATAAGGAATGAAAAGCACTGTTCATGGAGACGGAAAGCCGTACGTACGCATGAATGAAACTTTATTTTCTATTTCTTATTTGAATATAATTAAAACATAATGATACATATGTATATTATAATTCAAGTATAATATCATATATAATATCATTAAACCCCTTCTTTTATTCATCCTACATATGGCATTAACGAGTCATATCACATTGAGGGGGTGGTAGTCCGCACTTCCTCAAATGAAATTATCGTGTTTACCCATAATTGAAACCATAAAGGTATACTATAAAAGAAAAATATAGAATAAAAAAATAAAACATAAACATAATATATATCATTTATAAATATAGTGACATCATAGTGGAGACCATGAGAGATGGTAGGATATAATCAAACAATCATCATTTCGTGAGGTGTTAGTTTGTCATCCACAGAAACAGTATGTTTTTCACCCATTACCTGGAGGTGTGTTTCTGTGTAGTTAGAATAATTCTCATAAAAACATCCTATTATGTTGAGGATACTATTTTTGTTATAAAAAAATGTAATAAAAAGATTTTAGGGGTTGGATAAGTAAAATAGAAGAAACGAAGTTAAGAGAATTCGTTACCTTAAATTTGGGTAACTCCATTTGGTTTATACCAAATGGAGTTCTTGAAGTTGCTTATGCGGAGGGTAAGGATTATAGAAGGAAAATAAAGTTCATTAGAGATTATTTGGTCATGTTTTGGATGAACCAGGGGGCTTGAGATGTGTGAGTAATAGGTTAGAAGTGAGGGCTTTTTATAAGGGGGGGAGGGACTCTAAAAGAAAGTTTGCAAATATTATATTATTATAAACTTATATTCATTTTCTAAAGATACAAATAACATTAAAACTGAATCTAAGATTACTCAAGTTAGAAATGAAATCATTCAATTGGAATTGGACAGGTTTTGGATATTGTTTTAATATTTATAATCTTATTTATTTAAATCATTAACTAATGAGGTAAATAATACATCCTTATTGTGTCATAAATAATTTAATTTATTTGATTTATAACAATTATAAAAAAATACCATAATGTAGTATATAGTTTTATCATTCCAATTAATATTTATAGTAAAATAAAATAACTTATATAACCCCATGTAAAAATTAATTTACTAAAAGATCTTTGTTTATGTCATTTTTTTATTTACTTAAAATTAATTAATCTAAAGTGTATTTATAACTCATAAGTGGAAACATGGGGTCTTGAAATAGACACAAGGATTCCCATGGTCGTTCATTACTCATACAGTTAGGTTAAGAAAAGTGTTAAGGTAATATGGTATTATTATAATATTCTTTTTACCTTGAATTACTGTATTTACCTATAACTTCGATAAAAATAAAGTCAAAAGTTACTATTAAATAAAATTATTTTCATCTTATTGAACCAAAATTTACTTACTAATAAAAACAATGTATGTAGTATTTTTTAAATTAAATTTTCAGAAGTGGTAATATTTCATTTAAATGAAAATGTATGTTTTTAACTACTACTTAGTGGTTTCACTATTCATCAAAAATTGATGTTTTTCAGAAAAATAGAAAAATTTCATCCTAAGATATATTTGATATTCAGAATGAAAAAATGATTTCTATTTTACCAAATTCAAAACATAAAAGTTAGATAAATTAATTTCAAATTAATTCCCTTTATCAAAAAAATAGTGTGTTTTTAAGAAACAACAACTATCAAAAGATTAATACTTATTTATGTCCAATTTCAATGTGAAACTAATTCCAATGAACAAAATTGGATTAAATAGTAAAAATATAATCTAATTACTCTTTAAAACTAATTAAAAATATAATCAAACCATATAAATAATTTAGATTAAAAGGAAGTTTATAATTTAAATACAGTATTTTTCACTATTCATAAAAAATGAATGTTTTCATAAAAATACAAAAAATTTACCCAAAGTAAATATTGATGTCCCGATTCTAAAGAATAATTTTATTGGGCCAAATATAATATAAACAATTAACGAAATTTATATTTATATAGGGGTCTCCATCAAAAGGTGGTAAATCGACCTTTTAAAGAATGTTAGGGTATTTATGCTTAAAATTAGATTAATTAACATTTTAAGCCTCTAAAATTTATTGGATAAATGTAAAAACATTTAAAAAACATGTATAATCATATTGTAGTTTGTTCTATTCATTCTCACCAATACAACGAATAGGCATTAACTACTATTTAAAAAAATAATATTATATTATTAGTGGGCAATGTAAGATTTCAAAGAAACTCGTTGATGCGTATCGGGTATGCCATCGAGTATATCAACCCCTTTAATGTAAATTTAATATTTAATTCAAAAATATGAATAATTATGGAAAATTTCTTATTATTTATTTACCTGGGAAGTTACAATTATAGTGAATCAAGGTACTCAACTCCTCCTTATTGGCGGAATACTATCCACTAAGCTTTATGATAATGACCATTGAGTAAACCCTAATGTTGAGATTGAATATTGATATTTAAAATGAAAATTATAGCAATATAAAAAAATTATATTATTATACCTCATTATTTGGCCTCCCATCAAAAAAAGTCCACGATATGGAAGGAATTTGTTTTGTGAGAGAAAGATCTTTCCAAGGAAACCCATTTTGAATTTCGAAACCTATATATTTTTTCTATTTGGGATATTGAAAGTCCCATCGAAACACAATTCCCATACCTTGGATGATTTTTTAGCATAGAAGACTCTTTCGTTAGGATGTTCTATATCATGGGGGAGTTCATCAAATATCAGATAGTTTGTTAGAAATTAAATTAGTATGTGATCATTGATCTTATTTTGGGATGAAAATTATATATCAAATTATTATAATAGGTCTACCCATCAGGCTAATCATTGGTCATGAATGAGGTTATTGAGGATATATTTTAGGGTATCAATATAAGATACCATGTTGGAAACATGATTCATTCAGTAATCCCACAAATTTTATACTACAAATATTATGGTTTGGAAGTTTTTCTTGATCATGATATGCATTCTCCAAATTCACAACCTATATTGATGTGGAAGTATAATCTATTTTTCTTTCCACAATTATTTTTCTAGTCTAAAAGTATACTTACTATTTAATCCATATATGTCAGGTAAAGGATATGATTTATTACTTCCATTTCTAGCATAGATGGTGAAGGGTAACATTGGAATATCTTTATTCTGTCAAACACACAATTGAGATATTCATCTCATTTATGGGTCCCTAAATTATTATTTAATTTTACAATGGATACACACTTTATAATAATATTTTTAATATATAACCTAATATAGGTGTCATTCCTTGGGATTCCTTGAAACTCCTAAAAGACTCTAGGAGTATTTATATCAATGATTAATTTTTTATTTTTGTATATACATTAATGAATCAACGGAAGACCAAAGATCCATGATGTTTTCCAATGGTGACTCTGAATATATACTATAAAAGATTCATCTTCAAATGGTATTATTATTTTTTTTGAACACTACCTCAAGGTCATTTATGTGATCAAAATTCATATAGAATTTGAAAAACATTTAATCAACATAAAAATAAATCATTTTCTCAAGAAGTGTTTTAATTATTTTTGAGTTTATGTCAGTAGGATTCCAAGATGTTATATAGACCGATAAGAATCTCCTGATAGTAATAAACTACTTCTGATTCTAAAATCCTATAACCCATTCATCTTTAAGGACAATATAGATTTGAATATATATATATTATCCATTTATACAGGATATTGCCTCAAAACTATTAATTGTATCAATTAGTTATCTAATGAATTTAATTATAGAATAATCATATAGTTAATACTATCTGACACCCCAAAATTCAAGATATACACCTATATATATTTTTTCTTTTTAATAGAGATAATTTTGACATACTATTTAGTATATGCAGCCACCTTGATGAAATGTTATTTGACCACCTGAACCACTTCAGACACAATCATAATATTATGAGATGGGTGAATTCTACTAATGGAATGTTTATGATCATGATGATCCATTGGAATTAAATGTTCATGAATAAAAACCTTCAGGTGTTACTAGGGAATTATTATGTAATTTCCAGAAATAATTTCAATATTATTTTTATGGATAATAATTTACTATTATGAATTTTTAGTAATGATAAACACCGAAATCAATGTGGATTGTGGATAATATTCAATCCCTATATTTTCCCATATTAGTTTCAATTTTTGTTGCAAATTTATTCATTGAAATATGGCAGATCATCAATAAGTTATTATATATTATTGTTTGGTGTAGAGGATAATTCATCTCAGTTATCTATATTTGATGTTTACGTCACATCGTCATCTTATTTTATTTAGGAATAATTATTTCCACTGTAATAGGGCCTTTCACTAATACAAGGATCATGAAAATGGTGATAGAGGCCCCCAATAATTTCATTCTATTTTTCATATGTTTTCTTGTGTCATTAGAAACTTAGATTTTTGTTAATTATTTGTCCTTCAAGATGGAATTATAGTAAACACACACCAATTATGGTTCCAACAGTATTGGAAAAAGAGAATGAATATCTATTCTAATTGTGGGGGGAATTCGAGGATTTCACCTGATTACCCCTTCCAAGAGAAGAGTGATAATTGTATATTCCTCATTTTTTTGTTCAGATAATGTGGTTTCCAATATCAATATTTTATTTACAAAATATATTGAGTAGGAAGAAAGAAGATGTCTATTTTATCAAACTATGGAATATCATACTAAACATCCTTTTCATTAGGGGTCGTGTCTTTTGGAATCATGTCAACTTGATGATACTTTTACTTTATTTCGTAAAACAAATAAATGATTCACTAATTCTCAATAGAGTCAAAATAGAATTTTATCCATAAATCACACCCACATTCCCATTGATGAAGTAAAATATGAATGAATTTTGTGAGGATGGTATCGTCACGTGGATGTGAAACCAACATCTTTCTAGAAATGAATTGAATGTTGTGTCTCAATTAACCACCATGTACACAATATAAAATTGAGGTCTTTAAACTGTTTTTTAAAATTTATTTTTATTAAATAATTTTTGTTACATTGATTATATCCCTGTATTTTCATGTATAATGGGTCTAAGATAATCTCTATAAATACTAGATGATGAAGGGTTTCGAGGGAATAAGATTGATCACAAAACCATTTTCCTCTTGAACTATATGAATTAAAATTCAATTAAGTATCCCAGATGAATATAGGGTTCAAAATTGTCTTCATATAATGGATTAATACTAATAATCCATTAAGTATTTGATAACATAACACTATGTAATTCCATTCTCAGTGGATAAAATATCGATGATAGCCACTTCAATATAAAACTCCTTTGGATTTTTTGAACCTCAGTTAGGGATTCACAAATATACTTGGACAAGTGAATATAATCTATAATTGTGGGTGACAATGGTATAATGGATATATTTTTTGACATATCATATTTCTGGTCTAAATGAAGTTGACTCCCTCAGTTGGCTCGTTCTTGAGTTTTAGGTATCAGATTCCCTATAGGTTGTGAGGAGGGTACCAATATATTTTGATGAGATGGTTCCACTAAAAAATGTGTACTAGGGGATTGAGGCCACCTTTATATTGACTTGTACTTTAAAAAATTATTAATTAATTTTTAAAATAAATATACATAATTATACACCTCTTAAAA
The DNA here is from genome assembly GCA_963277665.1 of Viscum album. NCBI lineage: Eukaryota > Viridiplantae > Streptophyta > Magnoliopsida > Santalales > Viscaceae > Viscum > Viscum album. Next base: position 1,569,454,611 of record OY728143.1, read on the forward strand.
TTGATACATTTATTGTCATTGGAAAATTTAGTTCATAAAACAAAAAAAATATATATGAAACTTTAAACATAAATTATTTCCTTCAGTATAACCATAAAATTATCTTTAATTACCATCATAAAACATGTAATCATCTACTAATATACCTAAAATTTTGAGTGTGATTAAAGCGTAGCAATGGGAGGAATAATAGGAAAAAACATTAAGCATGATTCAATATGAGTACAGGAGTGGGCATAATCATCACTGTTATGTCACATGAATAATATGAAAATCATAATAATATAAATATAATTTAAATGATTCATATAATATTCTATGTGGATAATAATGAAACATCATAAGCATAGGTTAAGGATTATGACTAGGACATCTGTTTCCGACGCTTTTGCCGGGGCACGCGCATCCGTCTATGAGGACGCACAGCTGTTAGCCCGCATTGCCGCTTTCCAAAGGTGGGAGGCATCCATTCCTTGTTCAGGGACATTTGCTCCTTGATTGAAACTGGGATGATGGGATGTCATTTCTTCCTTCTGTGGATTACTCCTCAGAACTCATCACCTAGTCCGGTTCTCCCTCATAGATTTAATACGTTGTTCGTGAATATCATTCCCGGTTCCATATCTTCATGGAAACTAGTTAATTACACTACTTCTGTCAAGACATTCCATGGGATCTTGACATGGTAGCGACCGTCGGTCGGAGTAGATGACAACATCAGACATGTCGGGGCATCTTTTGGTGCGTGGACATTAGGGAACCCGTATTCTTCCTCATAAGAGGGTATCTCAAGGGTATCAAACTGGAGGCATCCCACAACGAATGCATGGAATCATATTACATAGGCATGTATTTGAGGTTTTCCTCAGCTTCCCGTGTTTTGTACAGGGTATGTTGCAAATTAATGTCTAGCAGAGGAGGTTACACCACAGGCGTGTAATCTGAGTTTTTCCTCAAGCATCTCATGTTTATCACGAGGTAGGTCATAGGTTTAACATCTTGCGGAGTCGGTTACGCCATAGGTGTGTCATCCGAGGTTTTCCTCAGGCATCTAATGTTTATCACGAGGTAGGCCACGAGTTTAACATCCTGCGGAGACAGAATGATGGTGATCAGAATGTCCCATAGAGACGAATCAGATTGGTATATCCCAAGGAGGGAATACCTTGAAGATGGATGGATCAGGACGCCCAATGAGGACGGATCCGAGGTGGTGTGCTCCAAGGAGGGGAGATGTCACACCGTAATGGTTGATCTGAACACCTCTGAGGGCGGACAGGGGAAGTGCACCCCAGGATGGGGGACACCATGGATTACCATTGGATGGGATTAAACCTCTTGGAGGTTTCCTACACACCCTGTGTAGAGGAGAGTGATCAAAACCCACGTAGTTCGAAGGATTGATGAATCGGGGTGTACACAAAGGACAAAGACCCAGAGACATGCTAGGTCTTACGCGTGGAAAGCGGGCTAGGTACTGCTTGGAGCAGCAGGGAGGTGGATGGCATGATCCCACCGGGATGTGGCGGCCCAGGTGAGAATCAGGATGGGTGATGGATGGATGAATGAAATGGAGGGGAATGAAATGGGATCATCGCAAGGGCGACAGTGAATATGGGCATGAGCCTTGAAGAGACCTCCTACATATCCTTGTGGCAGGGAATCAAAGTTAGCATAGTTCGGGATGGTGTTGGTGAACTGACGTGAAGGTGGACCTTGGCCCGATGGGTGTTGTCAGTGAACCGACGTGAATGTGGACCTTGGGTCGATGGGTGTCTTCAGCGAACTGATGTGAATGTGGACCTTGGTCCGATGGGTATTGTCAGCGAACTGACGTGAAGGAGGTCAGAACGACCGGGTGATGGGCTTGAACCTCATGGAGGCTTCCTACGTACCATTCCTTGACATGGATCAAAGTCCTCGTAGTTCAGGTGAAAATGGTGGGTGTTGGTGAACTGACGAGAAAGAAAAGAGACCTTGGTCCAGATGGTGTGGGGTCTACACACTAGACTATCCAGGTGTTGGTGAACCGACGTGAATGAGGTCGTAACGACCGGGTGATGGACTTGAACCTCACGGGGGCTTCCTATGTACCACAGCTTAGCACAGATCAAAGACCACGTAGTTCAGGTTGGGTTTTTTCGGAGAACCGACGTGGATGTGAACCCGGGGGGTCCACTAGTGTGGGGGCTTGAACCTCATAGTGGCTTCCTACATACCATGCCTTAACACGGATCAAAGTCCACGTGGTTCAGATTGGATGCCAGAAGGCTGAAGTGAAAGTGAACCCGGGGGATCCACTGGTGGGATTGAACCTCATGGAGGTTTCCTACGTACCATGCCTCATCACGGGTCAAAGACCACATAGTTTAGGTGTGGTCACAACGGCTTACCGCTGGACTGGGATGCAGTTTAACATCACGCGGGACGATGATAAACCCTGACGTGAATACATGACGGGCGGTGGTCTTGAACATCATGGAGGCTTCCTATGTACCATGCCTTAGCATGGATCAAAGTCCTCATAGTTTGGGTAGGGTTTTGTCGACGAGCCGACGTGAAGGTGATCCCAAGGGGTCCACTGCTGGTGGGCTTGAATCTCGTCAGGCTTCCTACGTACCATGCCTGGACATGGATCAAATTCCTCATAGTTCAGGATACAGTTTAACCTCATTCTGGACGGGGGCATATAGTTTAACATAATGCTGGGAGAGGGTGGAACTCGACGTGAATAAACGACCGAGTGGTGGGATTGAACCTCGTGGAGTCTTCCTAAGTACCATGCCTCGACATGGATCAATGTCCCCATTGTTCTCTTAAGGTTGGGGTCAGGGTCGGTGCTCACTCCAAGCTCACGTGAGTCATCCTCGGTGTGAGAAACTAGAGGTTGTAGGGACCTGACGATCACGTCGCGAAGGATACATCCATGGGAAACGAAGCGGGTGCTTATGTGTTGGGTGGCTCATGGTGCTGGGACTTACTCCAGGATGGAGGCCCGAGGAGAAATATGAAGATAGTTTCGGGCTTGAGCCTTGAAGAGGCTTCCTACGTATCCCCGTGGCAGAGAATGAAACTCCACGTAGTTCTTCTAAGGATGTGAATGACTTATCGTTAAATGGGGTCACAACGGCTTACCCCCGGATTGGGTGTAAATGTCTTACCACTGAATAGGATCGCAATGGCTTACCGCTGGATTGGGTGTCAGTGGATTAACATTTAATAGGATCAGTACGGCTTACCGCAAGATTGGGTGTCAACGGCTTACTGCAGAATAGGATTAGAACGGCTTACCGCTGGATCAGGTGTCAGCGGCTTACTGCTGAATAAGATCACAATGGCTTACCTCTAGATAAGGATGTCTACGGTTTATCACTGAATGGAGTGACAATAGTGGATGGGGCTTAAGCAAGGAAGCTGCCCGAGTGCCGCTATGGGGCAGCAATGGTGAATAGGGCTTAGGCAAGGATGCTTCTCAGGTGCCCCTATGGAGCGGCAATGGTCAATGGGGCTTACACAAGGATACTTCCTGGATGCTGCTATGGAGCGGCACTGGTGGATGGGGCTTACGCAGAGATGATGCCCGGGTGCCGCTATAGAGCGGCAATGGTGAGTGGGGCTTATGCTACGAAGCTTCCCATAATGTCTTCCTCATGTCTGGCCATGGGGGAATCCCAACTCACTGGTGGGTTGAGGCCTTCACATATGCGCTAGTGCACAAGAGGGATATCGCCAAGGGGTGTTATAATCATGCCACTATAGTCATGGAATTAAGTGTCTTACACTTGGAGCATAAGGCATCTCTTGTTTAGTGCAAGAGGCATCCTATGTTTGGAACATAGGGATTACTACAGTTTAGAGTCTTGTAGGTAGGACTATTGGCATCTCATGCTAGGAGCATGAGGAATCTCTTATTTGGAGCAAGAGGCATCCTATGTTTGGAACATACGGAGAATTATATAGTTTAAAGTCATGCAGATAGGACTATTGGCATCTCATGCTAGGAGAATAAGGCATCTCTCGTATAGGGAAAGAGGCATCCTATGTTTGGAACATAGGGAGAATTACAGTTTAGAGCCATGTAGAAAGGACTGTTGGCATCTCATGCTAGGAGCATAAGTCATATCTCGTATAGGGCAAGAGGCATCCTATGTTTGGAACATAAGGATTACTACAGTTTAGAGTCATGTAGAAAGGACAGTTGGCATCTCATGCTAAGAGTATAAGGCATCTCTCGTATAGGGCAAGAGGCATCCTATGTTTAGAACATAGGGATAATTACAATTTAGATTCATGTAGATACAACTATTGGCATCTCATGCTAGGTGCATAAGGCATCTCTCGTATAGGGCAAGAGGCATCCTATCATTTGAAAGATATGGATTACTACAGTTTATAGTCATGTAGATAGTGCTATTGTCATATCATGCTTGGAGCACAAGGCATCTCTTATTTGGAGCAAGAGGCATCCTATGTTTGGAACATAGGTATTACTATAGTTTAGAGTCATGTAGAAAGGACTATTGTCATCTCATGCTTGGAGCACAAGGAATCTCTTATTTTGAGCAAGAGGCATCCTATGTTTGGAACATAGGGAGAATACTACAGTTTAATGTCATACAGATATGACTATTGTCATCTTATGCTAGGAGCATAAGGCATCTGTCGTATAGGGAAAGAGTAATCCTATGTTTGGAACATAGGGAGAATTACAGTTTAGATCCATGTAGATAGGACTATTTGCATCTCATGCTAGGAGCATAAGGCATCTCTCGTATAGGGCAGGAGGCAACCTATGTTTGGAACATAGGGAGAATTACAGTTTAGAGCCATGTAGATAGGACTATTGGCATATCATTCTAGGAGCATAAGGCATCTCTCGTATAGGGAAAGAGGCATCCTATGTTTGGAACATAGGGACTACTACAGTTTAGAGTCATGTATAAAGGACTGTTGTCATCTCATTCTAGGAGAATAAGGCATCTCTCGTATAGGGAAAGAGGCATCCTATGTTTGGAACATAGGGAGAATTACAGTTTAGAGTCATGTAGATAGGACTATTGGCATCTCATGCTAGGAGCATAAGGAATCTCTCATATAGGGAAAGAGGCATCCTATGTTTGGAACATAGGGATTACTACAGTTTAGAGTTATGTAGAAAGGACTGTTGGCATCTCATGATAGGAGCATGAGTCATCTCTCGTATAGGGAAAGAGGCATCCTATGTTTGGAAGATAGGGATTACTATAGTTTAGAGTCATGTAGAAAGGACTGTTAGGCAGAAGGTGCCTAGAAATGGTTGGTGTTGGGACTTACGCAAGGGCAGCCCTTTCTGGTTCAACATGGCATAGAATCCAAGTGATTAAGTTTGGAGGAGTTGCCTGAGCAATGGTTCGACTCAAGGTAATCAGGGTATTGATGATGGGAATCTCAACTCACAACATAGGAATGAAACAAAGAAGAATATGTCGATTCAAGGTGTTTCATGGTGTCCGGAGGAGTATCTCAAATCATGATGTTCTATAGGTGGAAGGTGGGAGCACATAAAGGTGCAATGGAAAATCCCGACATCCCAGCCCGAAAAGTTCACGGTGCGACCATCCATTTTCATGGGGGTCTGTGACGGCAGTCAAGGGACTGGCCCGGAGGGTCGGGAACGTAGACCGGCACTGACCCCGAGCGGGGGTGCGCCCCTGCACCCCCGCGGTATGGACCGGTGGGTGCGAAGATAGGAGCCTCGTGAAGGATAGGTCTTCATGAAGAAACGTCGCGGAGTAAAGGTCTCGCGAAGTAGCTTCGCGGAGCAAGGCTCTCGCGGAGCAGAGGGATCTCACGGAGCAATGGCCTCTTGCGGAGCATGGGCGGCTCGCGGACTAAGGGCGGCTCGCGGAGTACTCGCGGAGCATGGACTCGCAGAGCATCGGCTCGCGGAGCAGCAATGCAAAGGAACCTGCTCGCGGAGCATGGCCTCGCGGAGCCGCAAAGTGGATCTCCGCAGACCGGGAGATTGGCCTCCCAAGGGGTGGAAGAGAATCGTCGTCCGGGGAAGGGACCAGAGCTGGGTATTTATAGGCAAGGGGCTCCACGAAGCAAAGATCACGCGGCGTGAAGGGGGAATTTGGTTGCTTCGCGGTGGGTCGCAAACGTCAACTGGATTCGTGGAGCGGTACCGCCTTCACTGCTTCGTGGTGGGTTCGCGAACGTCAGGGCGTTCGCATCTTGAAAAATGGACTACGATCTTGGATCGTGTATGGAAGCCTTTGGAAAATCTTTGGGGACGCTTTTTCCGGTGCCAACAACATCATAACATTATGGATAACTCTTACTATAACATTTCCATGAATAACATTTTAGACAAAGATAACTAAATATTATCTACACATAAAGAGATAATGATATATAATAATTTACCTTATGAATTTTAGTGTTATATAATTTTTTCCTACCCATGATAACATAATATATTCATAGTAATTCATGCCACGAAGAAAATAAACCTAAATCAAGATTAAATACCAATCAAAGCTATTAGAAACAATGTTTTTCATTATATTGTTGTAAGTAATATGTTAATGGATAATCATGGAGGTCCCAAAAAGTATGAGGTAATAAATTATACATTCAATGATATCATAAAGAAATATATTATAATATTTTTTAGAGAGTAGGATAATAAACATAAGAGAATCTAATTAGTGATTTTTTGAAAAGTCCATTATCAAAAATAGTAATGGTGGATAGGAATGAATACTAGTTATATAAATTCATTTATATCCCATGAAAATAAAATTGAAAACTAAATATAATTAAGTAACAATTTTTTTTAAAATACAAACATGAAAAATATAGAGAAATATGGACTAAACCCAAATGAAAATGGAAGAGTTTAGAGTCTTAGTACATTAGGTCCTATTTTGTTTCATCACATTTTAACCTCATATATGATAAAAATATGTTTATTAATAAATTAATCAATAAGTATGTAATACTTCTTTTATAGATCATGTAAAATTCTTATAATTTATTTATTTATATTTCCTTATATATTAATTAGTTCACTCACATGTATTTTTGAATCAACCCATCTTTGTTTTGATATCATGGTTTTTGGTAAAATATTACTTATCTATAACAAAAACTACTTAAAAGAGTTATATATATATATATAACCTAAATTATTATATCCATATAGGAACATGGATATAATTGAATAAGTGGCCACATCCTCGTAAATGGGTAAACCAACCATTAACAAGAATTTGTCAAAAGGAGGGGGGAGATAATATATATATATATATATATATATATATATATATATTCTAACAAATTTAAAATATATTAATAAAATTTTTAAAAAAAGTTATTCTAATTAATTAATTTTTTAATATTATTTTATATGAGGTAATTAAAATTTGAATATACAAAGAGGGAAAATTTAAAAGAGAAGCAGGAAAGGTTTTGTCATTATTTGATGTTTTTCCTTTATTAAAACAATAAATTCTAGGTAAATAGGAATTGTTTATGCCTAGAAAACATAAAAGGATATTAATAGTCATATTAGGAGAGAATATGAAATATGTTTTTTAATGTAATGGATTTGTGAAGTGACCTTCCAAGGGGAATGATTGGGCTTATTTATATTTGAAGGGGTATTTAGGTAAAATAACTGAATAGAATATTATTTTAAGAGTATGAATTGAAATAGTTTTCTTATTTGAGACTATGAATGTTATTATATTAAATTTAAAATATTTCAATTCCCTATATCAATTTAAAATCTAATAATATTATTTTATAGACAATAAATGGTGAATAAATGAAAAAATGGTTTTAAATGGTATGCTTTATCTTTTCAAGATTTTAAAATTTATTTTTATATTTAGAATTTGAATTTATTATTTTTAAAAGTACAATATATCTTATTAAAGATATTTTATTTTGGTATAAATATTTTAGAATTTATTATGTCATTATTACATCAATGTTATGTTTTAAAACACGGGGTATTTGAAAAAACTGTCTCTTTACAATTCACCTAAAAATTCATGTTTAAAAAAATCAAAAAAATTAATCTCTAAATATTTAAACTTATTGGATTGAAAAATGAACATCATTTTAAAAAACATATTTTTAAAACCTCGTCAATTTGAATATTAAAATATGAATATTAAAATTAGTATATTAAGAAAATTGGTTATAAATGCACTTTATTAAAAATATATATTTATAATTTCTTCTAGTTTCCTATTTAGAATCATTATTTTAAACATTAAAAACATTTCAATTTAATTTTTTATTTAATGTGAATATTAATTATATTTAATTTTATTATACTAATAGTCAATTCACTATTAGAATGGTCATGTTGTTACTCTAATGGGAAGGTCCCTACTCCAATGTCATTTTGTTATTGCAACATTACTATTGGGTTTATAATTCCTAAAAATACCTCTCAAATCATTCACTAATTATTCAGATAGTTTTTTATCAAGTTTCTTACATCCTTAACAAAATTTTATCATATTTTTAATTTTTGTCCCTATTGTCTATGATTTTCATTAAATTTTCTTTAAAGGAAGGTCGAGCGCTTTTTGAACCACCTAAAAATTTAATACATGGGATAGACTAGGTATATAACTCATAAGTGGGGATATATTGATGTTATTATTTATTTGTTCTGGGTTTAGTGTAACTTTCAGTTGATAGTCTTCAAATTCTACATAATCAAGGATCTTGATAGGGATAATGTACCTAATGAGAAGCGATATCCTCTATCAAAATGTCATGAATCTCTTCCAGTATGATATGAAAATGAACAATTTATCTATAACATAAAGGTATATGTCTATTTGATGATTTTCATCATATCTTTTTTTGTAACATTGTGATACTTTAATTTAGTGTTGAATGGTTTGAGCCTTTTTTCATCTCTTAAATAATCATGGGTTCTAAGAGATTCCATTAAATAAATTCTTCCAAACTCATTGGTGTGATGAATCACTTCCCCTATAGAGATTAAAATTGGACCATCTGAATACATGAGTGTATATTTTTATTATATAAGAAGTCTAATAGTGGATGATATTGATCGCATCATCCTTTTATGTATACTATGAAATTTATCATCATTCCTCCAAGGGTTTGATTGGTCCTTTCATATTGAACATCATTCTTTGTGTGATAAGTTATAATTATTTTCAACTCGTTATCAAGGGCTTGTTGGTGACTCCTCTAGAACATAGTGGTAAAAATTGGATCTCAATCAAATACAATAAAATGTGGTTCCCCATGTATCCTCACCACTTCTCAAATATCATATCATGTTGATAAAGTGTGAAAATTTCTTATATAGTGATGATGTGACTAGTAATGGTATTCCCATCCACCACAAAACATCTATAATTTTTTCATTTACATATTTTTCGTAGACTTTTCAGAAATTCAATATTGGTGTTCTATAATTCCTCTATTTGTATGGGTAAAAGTTTCATCTCCCCCCTATGTTTATGATATTTTTCCTTAACATGAGGACACACCATGACTTTTTTGGTGCACTCCACAATATACCTCTTCATGTTGTCCTACCAAAAGTTCTCTTAATTATATTGTTATAAAATGGTACTTCTAGGGTGGATTGAGATAGATGGTCTATGTGAAACATATAATACCTCCTTCTTTATTTATATTGTTGTTAACGTGTACATTCTGGTTCTAATTTTAATGTTTCCATATTGATTGATAGAAAATTCATGAATTTATGATTTCTTTATGACATTCACATTCTTTTGAAGCTCTGAACCATCCCTATGTGCCTCATTAATTTTTCATTGGGAATCATTTGGGAAATCTAGGATATATACCATTAGTTATTTATGATTTATCTTTTTTATATCCCAAAAGATAGGGTCTTTTTTAATCCCCATGTTTTAAATCTTAGTCAGTTCTATTCTCTTAAGATCATTTTCTACCTTATTCATCATTCAGAGATGGTAGTGTATTAAGAAACATGGATATTGATTAACTCTAACCATATTTGTTTTTCACATTTTCAACAAATTCTATAAAAATATATACTTCAATATCATGTGATCATTTCATAGTTCCCACTTCTTTTTATAGAGGTAAGGCCTCTAAACCATTTATGTAATGATCACATCCCAAATATCTAGATCATGTGTTATGTAATTTTTCACATAGATATTCATTTTTTGTGACATATAAACAATAATTTAACATTTTTCAATAGTAAATTACCTAATACACTCTTAAAATAATTATTATATATTAGAAACCATTTTTAACATGATGGTTGTATCGGTATAAGTGATGTGATTAGACTCTTCTTGAGATCTTTGAAGATATCCTCACATTACTTTTTCTATACAAACATTACTAACATCCTGGTAAACCTATTTAGTATGCTACAACTTCATCATAAATTTCTCCTAAATCATTAATACAATATAGAATATCTTATAAAACTGTTAATTTTTGTGAAACTTAATAGTCAAGATAATTTAGTTTATACCCATTAAATTGGAGGTTACATAATTATTCACACATTTGGGATCACATGCTCCTAGAATGTGACTTTCTTCATCAAAATGTCACACTTTTTGAATATAGAATACAACATCTCTTTCATTAATTTATTTAATAAAATTATTATATATCTTCCACTCTCTTCCATTCCCTTAGAGTATATGAGAAAAACAACAATAAAGACCACCAAAACATAAGCATGGTATTCTCTAAAGACTATATTCATTTAATCTAGGAAAATTATTGGTGTATTTTTAATTTTAATAGAATCACTATAAACTTATTGTTTTCATATCTTGTATTAAAATCCATATTTTGAATACAATCCCTCTTCATATTCAGCAACTTACATCTAAAAAAATCAAATATTGAGTTGTATTAATCTCCTAGATGTTATCAGAATAATTCATCAATCTTTGGTAATGGATACTCTTTCTTTTTGGTGATATATCTATGCTCTCAAAAATTGAGAAAAAATCACATTGAACCATCCTTATTCTTTATAAAAATAAGTAGTATAAAAAACTATACTTTACTTATATAGACATTACTTCAATATTTAGGAATTTTCATTATAAAATATAACAAATCCACAATAGGATCATATAGGTATATTGTCTTTAGAAACTATGAAACATAAACAAATGGTTCATAAGACACCATCATTGTATCCCACTAATTCAATCATATCTAGATCCCTTTTGATATATCTTACTAATACTATTATTTACAACCTAGTTAAAAGAAACATAAAAAAGGGTGATATCAGATGATGAGTAAGGTAAAATAGAGAGATATCAATCATATCATAATAATAACACATAAGAACATAGCAATTCAAAATCATATCTCACATATGAATGATTGTGATATCGTGAGGTTGGATAAATCCTAAGAATCAATGAACATAATCAATAAATTCATAATATCAGCCAAGAAATTTAATTTCATTCTTATAATAATACAAAATCATTTCATATTATTCATGTCATATTTCTAAGTCCATTCTAGCAGACAAAGTCCATTACTAAACCGAGCTCACACCTGGTTTGATCCTTGTATTACTAAACCAAGATCATTTCCCATTGAAACCCTATCTATATCATGAGATATAAATATTTACCCAATTCATTAGAGGGAGATATAGGTCCCACCCATCTCATAATTAAATCATTCTTATGTGATACAAAAAATATATAAATCATTCATCACTGTATAACCAGAATATTAAAATGGGTTTCTTAAACATCATTCCATCATAAGATAATACATGTAAAGAAAATGGATTTCATACTTATAATTCCATCAATAAAGACAATAAAAATAAAATAATAGTAGGTATATTATTCTTGAAACATAACCATATTAAATAATTCCATCATAGATGAAAAATAATTTGATAGATCATTTGAAAATAATTCTTGAGGAAAATATCACTTCTTTTTCAAATACATTTTATTTTCTCAAAATTACACAAAATATTAAAATAAAATAATTTATTTTAAAATAACCCAAAAATATTGAAAAGGAAGCTTCATAGAATTATAGTTTTTTGAAAATTGAAAAAACCCATTATGTCTTATAAACTAAAGTAAAAAATTATTTTAAATCTTTTTTAGATAAGTCAAAAAGAAACTCATATCAAAAAATGAGAGAAAAATTTCTTTCATACTTTTTAATAAAAATTCAATAATGGGTAAAATTGACTTTAAAATTTATAGAATATTACAAATAATATTACATATTTCGGAAACATGGACAAAGATGATAAATATATAGTAGTAAATGCTTTTGTATAATGAAAATGAATAGGGCATATGATCGCGTGGGTGGGGGTTTATTAACTAGGTGTTGAAAGGTATTGGATTCTCTCATTAGAATATTTATATCTTCTTCAGATGCTTCTACTCATCATGGCTGGCAATTATTTTTATGGGGAAATCTGATGGGTTATTCATGTCCACCCACGACCTAAGACAAGGAGACCCTATCTCTTCGAGAATATTCACTATCTCCCAGGATGTCTTGAGCCATCTTATTCAAAGGATCACAATCTTTAGAATGATTCAACCATATCGAATAAGCATGAGATCTTGGTCTATATCCCACTTAATGTTCATCGACAATACCATTATTTTTATGGATGTGGGAATATGGTTGATCAGAGGTTTAAATGAGGTGCTCGAGGAATTTTTTTTTGTATTGGCTGGGTAACTAAAAAATACAAGATCCTTTTCATGATTTCTAATCGGTTCTCTCCCAGCCTGATTTCTTTAGTTCAGAACAACATCACCATTTAATAAGGATGTTTTCACACAGAGTATCTTGGGGCTCCCATAACCCTAGGAAGATAGAATATCAGAGACTTTGGTATTCTCTATACTAAGATCAAGAACCGTATTCAAAACTAGAAGAATAAATACCTTTTATTATAGAACTATATTGCACTAATAAATTGCCTCTTTATTTCCACCAATGCACATGAATTATCCTCCATTAATGTCCTGAATGGAGTCATCCTCATCATTAATAAGATACTTAATTTTTTTATCTAGGACCCTCTATTAGAAAGAAAATTTCACTGGTCCTCTTGGAAAACAATGGCATTGCCGGCCAGTGAAGGTTGTATTAATGTGAAAATACTAGAGGACACTATGCATCACATGCACACTTAACTGGCATGGGATGTCTTGGAAGAACAAACATTGTGGGGACAAATCATGAATACCTCCCAATATGGAAATATGGCATCACTAAAGGGTCACAGATCACTGTTCTAGGACATTATATCTCACCGTATCCTTGAACATCAAACTCATGAATTTTAGATTGTAGGGAGGGGGGATATCTCATTCTTGCATAAAAACTGGGTTAGAAAAGTTATTGGATTCTCAGGCTACCCCACGCCTTTGATTACAATCAGGGAAGCTACCTATCAACCATTCTTCATCAATGAATTTTTAGATGATGATCAACATGACACTTTTAATCTTATAGATATGTCCTTTGGGAATGAAAAATCTGTTTTCACTCCATCTTCCTTAGGGGTATTCACCTCTCAAGACATCAGAAGATCTTGGGTAATCCATGAGCCTTCACCCCGCAAGAATGATTCCTTGTGGTGAAAATCCATGCCTTCAAAATTCAACTTCTTGTTTTGGAGAGATATAAACAAGGATATTCCCACAGATGAGAACATAAAATGATGCATGATCCCTTTGGAATCTCAATTCTCATTCTATAAATGTTGTAAGAAGGAAAGTTCAGATCAGCTATTCTTCAATGGAGAATGGGCATGAGCTATTTGGTGCTTTATTGGGGCGTTCACAAGTCTTCATTCCTGCAACTTAGGTGACCTAACATTCCAGGACTGGTCGTTCAACAGATCGGGAGACAGAGACCCAAAGAAGATGGCATGCATCATGATCATACATGTTGGATGTTGGTGCATCTAGAAGGCCAGAAATAAGGAAAGGCATGATGGGATGAATTCTAATTCCAACTCCATCATCACTAGGACTAAATATGACCTCCTCGATATGGCTAGACTTTTAAATAATTATAAGGAGGCTCCCTCTCTTCGATGTCTACAGGTCAGTTCTAAATACTCTCTATATGTTAACACCAACTCCAGGGGTTAATGGGTTTGATGGACCCCACCAACCAGGGGCCTTAGACTCAACCTAGATTGGTCATGAAACACGAGGGCCCTACGGGGTAGAGGGGTTGTGAGTAAATCCCATGGGTTGACTATTTTGGCATTCACCACCCAGTTGGGACAAGGTTCCTCCTTTTAGGCTAAGAATAAATATTTTCTTACAGGCCTTGGCATGTGCTGCCTCATGAATGTTCGGGATGAGGACGTTGAAACTGAATCTAAGATTATTCATGATTTGCAGCGTGGACTTGTCCCATCATCATGGCCCATTTCATACATATTCAGAAAGTGAAGGTTCATGCTCAGTAACAGCTTCAAGGTGGAACACACATAGTGATATGGGAACCAAGTCATGGACTACCTTGCATGTTTGGTTGTTTTGGAACAAAAACCTATTTTCCTACATATTGTGGATTCCCTGAAACCCGAGGGTTTCAACTTGGTTAAAGGGGACGCCCTTAGCCATCACTATTTTAGACCACCATAGGTCACTTCCAAATGTTTGTATTTCTATTTGTATTTGGGTGTATCTCCTATTTCTTAATAAAAATATACACTATTATTATGTTAATAACATTTCATTATTACTCATTATTCATGTATAAATGGCTTCATTTTCTTATGCATATTTTGCAGAATAAAATCTAATTCATTTGCAAAGGTTATAGTTATATAATTTTGATAATGATATTAATATAATATATGTCATATTTATTTATTCTATACATTTATATAATAACACTTTAATGGTTATCCTATAGAATGAATCACGTCACATAATGGAGATGGTAGGTCGTACGTACACACGAGCGATTATATAATTCATTTAATTATGAAATAGAATGGAAATTAATGGCATATATATTATTCTAGAATAAATATCTTTTTATAATAATCCCATATATTTATTATTTCAATCATTATATTTATCTAAGTAAAATGCTTGTGAAAAATAGATTACACCACAGTGTGGAGACGGTAAGTCGTACATACACACGCATAGTGATTTTGTTTTTCTAGGATGGATAGAAGGTGGAATGAGGTTGTTCCATAACCATAATAACATCTCATTATATAGTTGATACTGGAGTCATTACTTAATAATAGAAATGATAAAGTAAGAGGAAGTACAAGAAGGAATGATCTTGAGAGAGTCGGTAAAGTAGAATACATCTTCTTTGGCGAGCTACATCTAGATTTCCCCTTAAAGGCATAAAAGTTGGTCTTTTTACAATAACATCATCTCTATAATGTGAATACGAAATTTGTTAAAGGTAATTTTCAGTGGAGGAATAATTTGAAGGCTCAATGTGATTTGAAGAAATGAGGTAGGAGGCTCTCTTATAATTCGGTTTGGGGCACCTTTGATGTTTACAAAAATATTAATTTTTAATAAATTAAGATCACATACAAAAACCTTCCAAAATTTCTTAGTTTAAAATATGATATAAAATAAGGTTTTCATATCATCATCCAATAAATTTTAAACATGTTTTTATGTGAATTTAAACTTTATCATTTTCATTTAACACATACTTATTCTATTTAATTTTAACTATGGTAATAAATATTTCAATATTGAAAGGGTAAAATATTTAGTTATATGATGTCAATTAGTCCGTAAATTAATAATTTTGAACATTTTAAATCATCTAAAAATTATTATATATTTTAAAAAAATTGATGATTTTTAAATCATTTAATATTACATTATTTTGAAAAACAATAAATAGTTTCTCTTTTAATACTAAAAAATTAATTTTTTATTAAAAATATAAATATAAAAAGTTTACTTAGAACCAAATGTTTTATTGTATTATTATTATTCCAATTACATATATATAATTGTTTGGATATATTAATTATCCCAAATTATATTTATTCCATTATTTTGAAAAACATTGATTTATTATCTCCCTTAATAAAATTATTACAGCATCTATTTTGTGAAATAATTTAATATACCTATCTATTGGTTAAAAATAAAATAAAATAAAATATAATATATATATTTATTCAATATTTAAGATTAATGTTAATAGTATAATATATGTTCTAGAAAATCCAATATTAAAACTGTTATAATTATTAAATCATTAATGTGACAACATAAACATCACATTAAATATAATGTTATAAGTGTCATAATATTTTCTATATAGATCCAAATAGTCAGTAACTCAAACTTTGGATAAATATGATCGATATATACTTTAGCAACAAGATCTGGTCAAATTGTATTTCTTTTTTATGTTCATTATCATTTAAAAAAATTATTTTATAGATTTCCCATCAGTTAAATATTTTTTGCGTCATTAATAAATAAAGTATTAAGTCAATTATTTATTTAATAAAAATTACTAGTAAATATCCCCGATAAAGAAAAAAAATATTAGATATAAAATGAGATCTTATAGCCAAATTTTACTTTTGTATAACCTTATATTAAAACTATCATAGTCATTAAAATTTGAGTAAGTAATATATTACATTTCATTAAATAAAATAAATTAAATGTCCTAATCTCATCAAAGTTGCATCAAAAGGATACCATTCTGTCCCAAGAATGATTTATGTAGAATCAAAATAATCCAATGATGTTAGGACAAGTGTTAGGGTAATTTTATATCATTATTTTTACCCTTAATTCCCTAATTTACACTTTTATCGTATTAATAACAATTACTAAAGTTACTATTCATAAAGCCCAAAAATAAAATAATGACTTTTACATAATATGGAAATAATTATTTAAAAAGTAAAATAAATTTTTCAAAATTCAAAACACATAAGTTTCATTAATTAATTTATAATTCATCTCATTCTTGGAAAGAGCAAATGAGTTTTCAATGTTAAAACATTGCAATTGAATGAAATATTTTTATATATGAATTCAATGTAAAATTAATGATAATGAACTAAATTACATTAACAGATTAAAATATATTCTATATAAACTTTAAAACTATTAAATAATATAATTTTACAATAAAATGTATTTTTATTAAAAATGTTTTTTTCAATTTAAGTTTAGTATATTTTTAATATTCTTTAAACATGAATGTTATGAGGAAAGTATAAAAACATCATCCAAATAATGTTTTCCCTACCATTTAAAAAGATTAATTTTATGTTTTGAGATAAAAATTATTAGTTTTTCAAAATTTTAAATTAAAAATAAATCACAATTAAAAGGCGGTTAAATTGACCTTATAAAAAATGTGTGTTTAAAACATAAAATAGGGTTTATATGTACCCTATGAAAAAAATAACTGTTTGATGAATATAAAAAAAATTCTTAAATATATAACATATATATATTATAAATTACATTTACCAATTTTAAATCACTTAGTTTACTAATAAAAAAATTCAAATATTTACAATGCATTTAATTAGTTTATATTTTTCATAAATAATTGGTAGCCAAAGAATTCACCAAATATTTTCATAAGTTAGTTATATTCATTACCACTAACATAATTTCTTGGTGATTATGGTCATTTAAAAAAATGACATCTCGTGGTTTGTTTAAACTCTTGATTGCGTGCAACGCAAGATATTGATGAATTAAAATTATTTAAAGAAAATATTTCCTGAAAACATCTTGTTGTTACATTATACCCACATTAAAATGAATTTCACCCATGAAATTCATTAATTTGATGCAAACATAAGAGGATACCTCTACCTCATCACATCCTCTGGTTCCCAAATATCTTTTCAAATTAGTGGTTCCACCATAAATCATTAAGGAAATCAGTTGTCCTATTCTACAAAACATTTTTTCTATGATCCATAATCTCTATCGGTTGTTCTTGATAAGAAAGATATTTCTCTAGCAGTACGTCCTCTGAGATTAGTACACATGAAGAATTTGGTATGTAATTTTACAAGAGATATACATGGAACACTCCATGAACTTGAGAGATATTTGGTGGAATCTTCAATCGGTAGGCTACATTCAAAACACGGTCTAGAATTTCAAAAGGATTGATATATCATGGGACTAGCTTTCCCTTATTTCCAAATATTATTACTATCTTCCTGGAATATTTTTATAGAAATTCCTTGTCACCCACTTCATACTCTTTGTCTTTTCGTTGGTTTTAGATGTAACGTCTTTGTCAAATCTATGCTTCTCATATGTGTGGTTAAAAAGATCAAACATTCAATTCCATTTAATCAACAAGATCTGGTCCTAATATAATTCTTTCCGGAACATCATTCCAGAAAGTTAGAGTTATGTACTTACTTCCATAGAGGGCTTCATAATGATCCATATAAATACTAGAGTGAAATGTATTATTAAATGAAAATTACACCAAAGGTAGGTACTGATCCCAAAAACCTTCTAAATCTATAGATAAAGATCTCAACATGTATTCGAGAGTTTGAATTGTCCTCTCAGATTAACTATCTATCTAAGGATGATAAGAAGTACTAAATATTAACACTGTATCCATATCTTTATGAATACTTCAATTGAACATCGAGAAAATCATCAAATCCCAAATAGATATAATGGAACGTGGTACTCCATGCAATGTTACCAATTCTTTTATATATATAATTGAATGATGATCATGATATAAACCATCTATGATAGTAATGAATTGTTATGAATTAAAATGTCAATCAACTGTAACCCCTATATCACTATGAAATTTAGAAGTTTTGGTATGTCCGATGATATTTTCAATAGTGATGTTTTCTCATTTCTATTCTGGTATGGGTAATGGTTGTAACCTTCCCTTAGAAATATGTGACTTAGCATCAACTTTCATACAAATCACACACCGAGAAAAATATTCAACAACTTCTCTTTTTATGACACCCTATTAGAAATTATCTTTTAGGTCCTTCTACATCTCTGTGCTTCCAGGAAGAATAGATAATGAAACACTATGTTCCTCATAAAACATATTCTTCACAGAATATTGTATGGGAGGAATAAAAACATGTTTCCTAAACATTATTATTCCTTCACAACCATGGTTGAATTCAAGAACATTTCTCACCTTCTTTTTTATCTTTACATCTTCCTTCTATACCTCCTTAATCATCACATGTATATATAGTTGATCATTCGCTTAAAAAAATGTGATTTATTCCCTTCCTTTAAAATTTCAACATCCAACCATTGTATATCTATAAATATTATATCTTTTCTGATCCTCATCATGTATATTCTAGAATAGTTCACTCGACTCAAAGAATCTACCACCTTGTTAACTTTTCTTGGGTGGTAATGTATCAAGATGTCAGAGTCTTTAATCAACTATATCCTTCTTCTTTGGTGTATATTCAGCTATTTTTGTGTAAAAATATACTTTAAACATTTATTATGAGTATAAATATGACACCTTTCATGATAAATATAATTCCTCCATACATTTAATGTAAATAATACCACAACTAACTTTAAATCATAAGATGGATAATGTTTCTTTAGAATTTTCAATTTTCACAAGCCATAAGAAATCACTATATCATTTTTCATGAGAACACATCACATCCCCTTCTTGGATGCATCACTATAAATCATAGACCTTTTTCTTCTACAAGGTAGTGTGACCACAAGTGCACTGGCTAACCTTCTTTTAATAACTATCAAATTTTATTCATATTCCCCAGTCCAAATAAACATAACTCCATTAGATGTAAAAATGGTGTGTTAATTAGATAGGCATGAAAATTCATTCACAGAACCTCGATAATATTTGTCTAAACCTATAAAAATTGAGATATCAGTTATAATTGTTGGTCTAGACAATGTTCAATAACTTCTCTTTTTGGTCAATCCACATATAACCCCTCTCCTAAGATTATGTGACCCAAAAATGAAATGTTATGAAACCAAAATTCACTCTAGGTAAATTTTACATAAATATTATTCTTATTGAGGGACATTAGTACAATAATAAAGTGATCTTAATGATCTTAATTTCTATTTGAATATAAAATAATATCGTCTATAGAGACCACTACAAACTAATCAAGATAGTCTCTAATGTCTCTCTTCATTAGACCCATTAAGATAGAGGGGGAATTATTAAGACCAAAAGGCATCATTAAAATTCATAGTGAACATACCTTATATAGAATTCCATATTTTTAATATCCTTGACCCTTAACTGTAGATATCAAGGATGGAGATCAATCATTGAAAAGTATTGAGATATAAATAGTTAGTAGAAGAAGTCACCAATGCGGGGAATATGATATTTTTTCTTGATAGCGATCCTATTAAGTTCTAGATAATCAATATAGAGTCTCATTTATCTAAAATTATTATTAAAAAAAATTGTTTCACCCCAATGTGACACACATGGATGTATGAATCCATTTTCAAGATTCTTTTGGTGTTTATTCTTCAATTCCTTCAATTCAATTGGGGAAATTCTATTAGGTGTCTTTGAAATAGGCATTGAACCCGATATGATTTATTTGAAAACTCAACTTTAGGATATATTAGAAGACCTAGATATTATTCCAAAAATTCATCAATAAATTTTATTACCATAGGTGTATTCTTAATTGGGAGTTTTCCCCCAACCATTTGAGATAGATAACCATCATTTATTGGAATCAAGACCCACAATATGGAATCAATTTCCACTAGAAGGTCATACTCCTCCATGCATCGATATATGATCGTAGATTGATCTGAAATATGAAATTTGGTTTCCCAAAATTTTAAATTGATATGATTTTGATATATATAAATCAAATACATGTAAAGAATCACATCAAATTACACTAAAAGAAAGATTGCAAGATTTTCAGGAATCACCTTCCCATATAGTTCAACCGGAGATGAATTATAAACTTTTGATGTGACTAATTTCCATTAGGAGTTGTCACAACTTACTCGGTATCTAATTATTGAGGTAACATGGTCCTAACCATATAAAAATAATCATAAATAAAAGAGTGGGGGAATCTATAATCAAATAAAACATTATCTAATTTAGAGAGAATTTTATGTGTACCTTTTACCACTTCATCATCATATTCCACAACACTGATAGTGATATCATGTCACTGGACTTTGTATTTATACATAGGAGTTTACTGTCTTTGATCATCATTAATAACCCATGGATTTGGGAATTGGTTGGAATAATTCCCCATTTCCTTGATCATGTAGCATTGAAGTGTATTAGGTTCATTCTGTGTAGCCTTTTTTCAATTCACATCATTAGAAAAAAAATTCCATCACTTCAGTATTAAACTACCAAATCACCTTCTCTACCACACTTAAAACATTTTCAAGTCCCTTAAAGAATTGTTCCTCCATGTTTCCTTCCACACATTAAGCATAAGGTAGGACTCATCCTCTTGTCAGTTTTGTCATTAGATTTTACAATGAACTCCTTTTTTCACTTCTTATCGGACCCATATGAATGGTGGGTTACTCAAATCTCCATCTCAACCTTTAGAGAACATAAAATGATTTCCACATAGTTATTGAAGTTCCTTATGTCTAATTCCAATCAGAGATATGGTTTTATGCCACTAAAGAATTGATCAATTTTACTCTCATGTCTGGATAATAATTCCTAAATAACACCTTCCATGTCTTGTAAAATTTTCTTCATAAGTATTAATGGACTCACCATTCCTTTAATTATGTTCAAGTAACTCCTTATCCATCATTTTATGAAGAATGTAAATAATTTACTTATTAAAAAATAAGGTATTGAACTCATCCCATTCTATGGATTCAATTTCATATCTTTGAATTTAATTCTTGATAAGATTCCACAGTTGATCATATTCACCTTTCAATCAATATAATGCAAAGATTACATTACCATGTTATGAAAATTATAGAATTGAAAATATCTTTTCAGTGGTACTAATCTATTGATCATCCATCAGTGGTTCAGAAGACCCAATGAAAGAAGTTGTATGCTACCTGATGAAGGACTCAACCAAATGTTGTTCCAACCTTTGCTAGTTTTCACGTCCTACATGATTCATAGCTTGATAAATTGGTGTGATCAGAGCAACGATTTTTTTCATTCTGGCTCCCATAACATTCATTTCCTCATGAATAAAATCATTTAATTTCCCACCAAATTCAATATTACATGGTTCCTACAGGTTCTACTAATAATATAAAACCAAGAATCATAGTATGAGAAAAACTAATCATAATGGGAGAACAATATAATCAAGAATAAAAATAAAATTTTAGAATTTTTTTCCTAGGTTATTCATGATCATTTCTAAAACACTAAGACTGTAACCTATACATCGACATATCATTATAGTTTTAACTAAGGTTTTCTCGTCCTAGTTTCCAAAGGTTTATTATACATTTCCAATGATGCCAACTATAATGACCCTACTTTATAAACATAGATATTAATTCAAAATTAAAGAAAAATAATTAAAAAATATAACAAATCCACTCAAAGACCAAATAGTTAGAGGGTCTTTTGAAACTAAGAAACATAATTAACTAGTTTATAAAACATCAATATTGTCTCTAGATTATTCTTTCATATCTAGACGCATTTTTTGACATATCGTAGTAATAATTTTGTTCACTACCCGGGAAGAAGAATGATTAGAAAGGTTGAGATCAGATGCACATAAATGGTAAATGGGGAGATATCAATCATACCATAATCATAACAAATAATAACATAACATTTGAAAATATTATCCTACATAAGAAAGATCGTGATATCATATGGTGGGATAGATCAATAGAACCAATGAATGTAATCCAAAAAGTAATCAATTAAGATAAGAAATTTTGTGGCAGACACATAAGCATACAAAATCATTTTATATTATTCAAGGTTTAATTCAAATTCCATAATAGAGAAAAAAACTCCATTGTTGAATGGAGCTCACACCCCATTCTAAACCAGTATTACAGAATCAAGACCATTTCTCATTCCATACCTATCTATCTTATGACTAATAAATATTTACCCAATGCATTGAAGGGAGATATATGTCCCACCCATCTCATAATGAAATTAATTTTACATTTTCCAAAAAAACATAAATCATTCACCATAGCATAAACCAAATAATTAAATGTGTATCTTAAACACCATTCCATATTAAGATCATCCGTGTAAAAAAATGGATTTCATAAATATAATTCTATAAATAAAAAAAATAAATCCATAAGAATAATAGGGGTAGGATACTCAAAACATAAACTTATTTAATAAT
The DNA here is from genome assembly GCA_963277665.1 of Viscum album. NCBI lineage: Eukaryota > Viridiplantae > Streptophyta > Magnoliopsida > Santalales > Viscaceae > Viscum > Viscum album. Next base: position 1,569,478,012 of record OY728143.1, read on the forward strand.
TCCATCTTATATGGAAACACATTTTAATGAACACTTGAAATTAATTAATGAGGAAAATATCCTTTCTTCTTTAAAAATATTTTATTTTATCAAAATGAAACATAATTTTAAAATAATGTAATTTCATTGAATCTGAAATTAGAATATTATAAATTCAGAATCACAGAAATATGGTGTTATTAAAACATAAAAACTATTATGTTTTATAATATTAATGAAAATATTGTTTTCATACTTTTATCAGATAAGTGAAAAAGTACCTCATATCATAAAATGAAAAAATATTACTTTCCTACACTATAATAAAAATTCATAAATGGGTAAAATTGACATTAAAATTTATAATAGAATAGATATAATATTACCTATTTAGGAAACATTTACATTGGTGATAAATATAAACTATTAAATACTTACTTATAAACAATCTCATATAATAATGAGATTGTAAAATTATCCTTTGCCTTGGGTCATATATCCATTGTATGTATCCAAACCTCCTGAATAATGATTTTAGTAATATAATTTAATTAATAAATAATCATATTAATATTTATTATATCATATTTGATCATATTATCATTTGTTTTGTTAATAACATTTCGTTATTACACGTTATTTAGGTACAAATGACTTCATTTTCTTATGCATGCTTTGTCAGATAAGTTCTGATTATTATTATTCATATGTTATAGTTACATAATTTCAAAAATTATATAAATATAATATATATCATATTTATTCATTCTCTAAATTTATATAATCATTATTTAATGAATTTTGTATAGAATGAATCACATCATATAATGGAGACGGTAGGTCATATGTATGCACGGGCAATGATATCATTCCTTTAAATATGAAATGGAATGGAATTGGATGATATATATATTTTTCAAAACTAACAATATTTATATAATAATCAAATACAGTTATTATTTCAATCATTATATCTATCCAATTAATTTAGTGGTGAAAAATAGATGATACCACGGTGTAGAGACGGTAAGTTGTACGTACACAAGTGTGGGGATTTTGTTTTTCATAGGATGGATAGAATGTGGGAAAATGTTGTTCCATAGCCAAAATAACATCTTAGTATATAGTTTATAATGGATTAATTACTTAATATTGGGAACACTAAATTATTATTAGGTATAGGAATAAATGATCTTTTTAGATTTGGTAAAGGAGATTACTTCTACTTTAGTGAGCTCCCTAAATTTCTCCACTTAAAGGCACCAGAGTTCATCTTTCGAGAATACGAGAACATATAGAATGTGACTAGGAAAGTCTATAAGTAAAATTTTCAGGGTATGGATAAATTATAAGATCAATGTGAAGTGAATAAATGAGGGAGGAGGTTCCATTTTTTAGTAGAGGTTGGGAGCACCATTGAAATTTCAAACAAATATTAATTTATAATAAAAATAAACCACAACCAAAAAACTCCAAAAATGTATATGTTTATAATATGTTATGAGATAAGGTTATTATGTCATAAAATGATAATTTTTAGATTCATTATATTCCCATTTAAATCTTATTACTTATTTGTAACACTTAGTTATTCTATTTTATTTTAACTATGGTTACAAATATTTCAATAATAAAAGGGTTCAACATTTACTTATTCGGTGTCAATTATACCATAAAGGAATAATATAGGACAACCATTTAATAATTATTTTATAGTTTTAAATAATTTTTTATTATTTAAAAATAATTTAATAAGACATTATTTTGATAAACAATCAATACTGTCAATTTTGACATTATACAATTAATTAATTAAAAAAATATAAATATAAAAAATTAACTTAAAAAATGTTTTATTATATTTATAATAGGTTATGGTAGTCTATAAAATTAATTGGATATATTAATTAGCTCATATTTTATTTATTTAATTATTTTTAATAACATTTATTTATTATATTGATTAATAAAAGTATTACAACATCAGTTTTGTGTATTTATTTAATATATATATATATATAGTGGTTAAAAATTAAAAATAAAATACTATACTGCGAAATATTCTTATATATTTCATATTAATATTTATAGTGTCATATATCTTCAAGAAAATCCTATATTAAAAATGTTATATTTATTGAAACATAAATATGACAACTTTGACATCAAATTAAATAAAATATTATATGTGTCATAATACTTTTCATATGGATTCAATGGTAAATAACACGACCCATGGATGAATATGATTGATAAATACTAAACCAGTAAGATTTGGTCATGTTTTTTGGTCTATTCAGTGTTATAATAATTTTTAATGAAATTATTTTATTTATTTCTCATCAATTAAAGAATTTTCGCAGAAATAATTGATATTATATTAAGTAAAATATTTATTTATAAAATTTAGAAATAAATTTCCATGATAAATAATAAAATCTTTTATTTCATATAATTATTTATAGTATAATTTACCTTTGGAATAACCTTATATTAAAAATGATATTATTATTAAAATTTTTGTAAGACATATATAAGATTTATTTAAATAAATTAAATTAAATGTCGAAATCTAATTGAAGTGTCTTAAAAAGTATATCATTTCAACCAAAGAGTGATTTAGGTTGAAAAACAATCATCAAATGAGATTAATATATGCTTTATGGTAATTTCATAACATTAGTTTCACACTAAACTACCCGATTTACCCTATTACCATATCAATAAAAATTACTGAACCTATTATTTATAAAGCCCAAAAAATAAAAGAAATATATTTTAAAAATTTGGACTGACTTATTTCAAATATAGAATCCATTTGTAAAAATCTTAAATATATATGTTTCAATAATTAATTTAAAATTCATCTTTTTTTCGGTAAGAGAATACGTGTTTTCAATGTTCAAGTATTGCAAAAGATTGAATATTTTTACATATGAATTGAATGTTAAATTAATTCTAATGACATACATTATTTTAACTGATAAAAATATATTATATTTATACTTTAAAAAAATTCAATAAAATAATTTAAGAAAAAAATTTATTTTGATGAATAATGTTGTTTTCAATTAAAATTTAGTAAATTTTTTCTAATCATAAAAACATGAATGTTATTAGAAAATATCAAAAATTCATCCTACATAAATTTTTATATCCTAATTCAAAAGAGGAAGTTTATATCGTCAAATAAAAATTATTAATATGTCAATAAGTTTAATTTAAAAATGTTTCCCCATTAAAAGGTGGTAAAATTTCCCTTTTAAAAAATATAGGGTTTTATACATAAAATTGGGATTATTATTACCCTATGACTAAAATTTCTATTTGATGAATATTATAAAATATCTTATAATTAATATAACATATATAAATAATTAATTTAATATAAAAATTTTAATTCACTTAAATTATTAATACAAAAATACAATTGTTTTACATTTAATTGGTTTATATATTTAAAAAATAATTTTTAGAAAAAGGATTCAACATACATTTTCATAAGTAATTTATATTTATTCCATATAACATAATGTCTAAGATATAATGGTTATTTTATACTAATGGAATCTTATGGTTCATTCAAACTAAATATTTCAGGCAATACAAGCTATTGAAGAATTAAAATTATTAAAATAAAATATTTCATAAAAACATTTGGGTGTTAAAACTAGTGCACCCAAAGGTGACGGATATAGAACATGAAACATTTCTTGAAATTATCTAGTATTTTATCCTTTAAATTTTCATGTTTATTGGATGTCATCAGATAGGGTCTCATTGATATGTGTTGCATTTTATGTATAAGTTATATTCTGAAATCTACATCATGATATGGATGAAGGCCCAACACCTATTCAAGGAAAAAGCTAGTATATTACCTTACCAAGGAAATATATTAATTTTTTATTATTTCTTTATCTCAAAAATTTTAGTAGATATTATTCTTCATTTGGTGTCAACACACATACCTTTATAGGGTATTTTAATGGAGATTTATAATCTTCCAAGTGTTTATTTTGTATTATTGAATGTATTAGGATATTGAATGATATTTTATTCTCCTAAATGTTTTTATGAGCTCTATATAATGGGAACCATCTCATTCCTTGTATAGTATAAAACTCTAACCAAGGATGAATGATGACTTTTTCTTGAAAAATATTCCCATATAATTTAATTGGAGAAGATTAAAACACTTGGGTTCTAATGATTACATCGCTAATTATATATCATCACATTAATGTACGGAGGACATGATTCAATTTTTCGATAAATATTTTAGGATACAAATATATACATCAAAATAAATAAAATAATATTTTCCCATAATTAAGTGACTAGAATATCTTTAACTACATTATTTTTTCTCCCCATTAGTGGTCCACTAAACATCATATTACATTGTGAAACTTAATATATAATATATATTTAGTGTATATATAAACTAATCAACATGGAAATTATTTTTCATCTATATGATATGATAGAGGTGTGGTATATGAACCTTATAGATATGATTCAATATTATGAATAGTTAAATAAAAATAGGTCAAGGCATTGTTCTCATCTATTCAACCATCTATTTCTAGCAATATATCTTTTCAACGAACTTCTTCTATGGTGGTTGGATCATATGATAATTCTTACCATAAGTATTTTTAATTAGTTATCCTATATAAATGTTAATGGAATTTTGGTTATTAGTTTGCTCTTCTAGACTCAGGAGGTCTAGTGGTGGAATAGTTGGTTGTTTTTTCATAAGGAAATATGGTGGTTGTTATGAGACACTATTTGATAACAATGGATAATTTATAGTGGTAATGAATCACTCATGAGGGTATCCTTTTATGGATTGTTGTTAATGCATGGGGTATCCACTAGTTGATGGATTATAAGTTATGCATCTTAGACTCGAACTCCTTATGGAGAAAATTTTATATAGTAGAGACCATGTTCATTCCCCATCATAAATATAATTATGGGGGGATTAAAAAGTATCATGAATCCCTTCTTCAGTAATCCCTAAATGTGAATATCATGGGATATAGACCATGCATTGATATGTGGAGGTGTTAATATATTTATCTTTACCCTTATCATTATGGGGTACTTAATTTTTAATGAAAATCTAGTATAGAGACTTGTCATGTAATTATTCATATTTATGGGCAACTGCCACAAAGTTGGCGATTCATAGTACCACCATTGGTATAATATCCCTAAAAAATGTAAAATTTCCATAATGAGGACCCTTTTAATTATTACAATACCTTAAAAATATTGTACTTGCAAATAGGACCAATACAATATAACTACAAGGAGACATGGGCCTCCATCCCAGAATTAAAAAACAATTTTCTCATGTCACTAGATAAATTGAAGGATAGGACTCATGTGTGATAACCATATATTATAGAGAAGACTCTTACAAGTAGGATAGAATGGTCTATACTATGTGGGGTGTCCAACTAGGATAATAGGATTAGTTTATTAAATCATGTGTATCCCTAAAAACTTATGCGTGAGAGGGTATTCACAATTTTATCATTGGGAAAATAATTGGGATCACTCATGGGTGACACTCTAGTAGTTAGAGGGACATTATTATTTTCCTCACTATCCACCACCAAATTTGTAAAGAGTTAATAAATATTTTTGTGGGATAGAGTCCCAAACCTATTAGATTTGATTATAGGTAATTTATATCCCCTTCTATCTATTTTTCCAGATGTAGGACTCTTTATTTCTTTGTACTAGTATCTCCTAACACTACTAGAAATAGCAGTTTTAGCGACCGCTTTTGGCGGTCGCTGTTGCTTCGTCGGTAAAGCCCTTTAGCGACCGCCAATGGCGGTCGATACTGTTTCACATCAAGGAAACAGGCGCATGCGGGTATCCTCTCGTCTCGCGGCATATTTCAGGGACATAGACCTTCCCCACCGGCTATGTCGGGCACACGGCGGCCGATGGGCGGTGCGTGCGGCGGCGTGCGGCGTGCGGGAGCGTGTGGCGGGAGCGTGCGGCGGCGGTGGCGTGGGGAGGCGGTCACGAGGGAAGAATTGTCCGACATAATGAGGCGGCGTGTGGGAGCATGCGGCGGCGTGCGGCGTCATGGGGCGGCGTGCGGCGGTGACTATTTGCAGCAGCAAAAGTATAGGATGGAAAGAAGAAGAAGCGCGCGCGGGAAAAAAATCGCGCTGGAATTTTTGTTTCGTATTAGCGACCGCCATTGGCGGTCGCTAATACCTTCTTTAGCGACCGCTAATGGCGGTCGCCCTCTTCAGCAGGCACAAAAACCATAATTTTTAGTAATGTATATAGTAAAATTGGTTAGAATCACGCCCTCTAGTGTCTAACCATACACAAGTCCACACACCATCTAGTGATAGGGGTGTTGTTTAAAAGATGGTGTGTTTAGAGACCATAAAACAAGTTTTATTGTAATAGTTTTATTTGTATAGTTGTTGAAGATTTAAATATATAGATGATGAATTCTTGGGGAACCATTCCCCATAGAATTAACTCATTACTCATTAATATTCACAAAAATATTCAATTATCCAGTGGAATAAATTTTACATTATGAGGGAATCGCAAAAAACTCTTCAGAATATCATTACATGTAATTATATATAGTATGTAAACCTAATTTATAATTATGGTACTTACCATTATGTTCTTCCTTTTTTCTGGAATTATTTTCTTTTTCCACCTTGATTTGATTCTTAGAGTGTTCATATGTCAACCCAAATAGGTTGGGATATTTAATCCTCACTTTGGGGAGCTTATCATATATTTTGGGACTCTTTGGAATTTTGGAATTTTTTTATAGAATCCATAATAATAATATTACTATAGGTTTACTTTCTATCAATGCATTCCTTAGCGATGAAAACACTTATTTTGAGGGGTTGACTGAAAATATTGCATTTTAAAGGACATTATAAGTATTTAAATTATCCCATGCTGTTAACGTAGGTAATCCCATTCATATCACATGAGTGTGTGTGAATCTTCTCTATGGTTTATAATTTTATTGAAATCTACTCTGGAGTATAATTCCATCAACGAAGTCACATGAGAAATATCTTCTCGTCACCAATCAACTTGGTATAAAATATCAACATTAATAGGTGTTTGGTTTCAGTATATTTTCACTAGTGAATTAATGAATAGTGAGGGTTATGTGGAATTTTTGTGCCCCCATGGAAACCATATACTGAACCACTATGGTTTATGGAATATTAAGAGGTCTCTAGGTATTTCTCTAATTCAGCGTCATCTAATATGTTTCAAAGGGTCACATTGGGTTTTAATGTATCACAAGAGCACATAGGGGTATAGTGGAATTTCATGATCATGGAAGTCTTAAACGGTTATAATGGGGTTGATGGAGTACAATCTCCCATAACTACTTATGGTTATGCCAAAGTATTGTGTAATTAAGTTAGTACAAATATTTTAGGCTGGGGTTTTATGTATCCATTTAAAATTTAAGGTTATGTTGGAGTTTCATATTTTTTGGAAAGTATTAAAGGGTCATGTTGAGTATTATGATCAACTGATAGGGATTGACCATACACTAGAGTTATAATTAATCCATGAATTCATATGTTTTTTAATGAGGATTAAGGTCTCCCAATAGGATTTATGTTTGTAATGGAATTTCATGTCATTCAAGAAGGATTAAATGCTTACATTGTGATTTAAATTCTCTCAAGAGGACTTATGGTGATATTGGGAGTTTTTGTGTCCTAGGAAAACAAAAAGGGTTATAGTGGGTTTTAAGGTCTCCTAAGAAGACAGAAAATTATACTGGATTTAAAGGTTTTCTAAGAAGACATAATGGGTTTTAAAAGAAGTAGATTCAAATATTTTCAAATGAAGGTATAGTTTTGTTTGGATTTTTCCAATAAGATGGGCTTCATAGATATCCCTATAAAATGAATCAAAACCCAAATAGTTAGATTTCACATAACCAGTCATATAAAATGTTTTATTTTAATGTGAAAAATTCCCTAGTGGAGTATTTTAAGGTCATTTGATCATGACCAATGATGTGAATTTAAATTCACTGTGGCTAGGATTATTGTGTCTTATAGTTTTTGTTCAAGTGACATAGACTAGAAGGTAAAGTCCACCGATAAATTGTTCATTTTAGGACATAAAAAAAGAAAGGCAACCTTAATATATGGTTCGGTTATAATTATTGGTCTTACACCAAATTAGGGAACATAAATTCTTGATTTATGAAATGAAATTATTGCGAGAATAGAGGGATTAATCTATGTTGGAATCTTATCTATATATTATCACATTTTTACTTGTGACCAAGTAAGGGGGATGATGATTGAACATAGAGATGAGTGAAAAAATTGGATAAAACTCATCTTACACCAATGATGATACTTGTTAAAAAGATATAAGTGTACTCTAAGTGGAATCATGGGTATTTTCAATAAGGGATAATCCCGAATGTTTTATAATTTATATTAGTTTGACCACAGAAGGTTCAAAAATTTGGGGGACTTGAAGGGTTTTAGTATGGAATCCAAGAGGATTTTTTGGGCTTGAATAGGATCATAATCCTAGGATTCTAGGGTAAACCCTAAAAATTAATTCAAGGATGCATAGAAAGGAGACATGAAATGGTCCTTTAAGAAGAGGAATCTAATTATCAAGGGGTTATCAATTAAATAAACCATGGAAATTAATTATGTTAAGAGGAATTACAAGTGGTGACCTTACAAAAAAATTTATAATCTATTTCATCAAAGGGGTGAGAAATTAAGATAGCCTTTTATAGTATTTTAGTAGCACTCATGAAAAGGGAGATAGTAATCGTGGTGTGTAAGCACACAACGGAAAGAAATAAGGGTTTATACTAAGCAATGACCATAACACTATAATATAATTTTTGGGATGTGTGATCATATATATACATATTAGAGTATAAATTATCATGAATGTACCTATTGTTGAGAATGTGTCTAAGGATTGATATATCCATAACTAAACTATCTGAAAAACACCCTCAATAAGGTGATTTACCATAGATTATCATAATGAGAAATTCATAATGATATATAGACAAGGTTATATATGGAAAAATGTGATTGTCTAGGAAATGAGGTAATTCCATAGGAAATTTATTCATCATTTCATAGAAGGGGGGCGATGGCGTGTGCACCAGACACATTTTCCACTCATCCAAAAATATTATGTTGCCTCAATAGAAGGGTTACTTATGCAGAACAATGGATTATAATTTTATGAAGGGGATTTGGAGTTAGTGAATCATAAAATAATTATAAGGACTAGTCATATGGATATACCTGAGCGGGGATGTGAAATATTCCAATAAGGCATGAAAATCATATAAACTATAATCCACTCTGACATCTCATTAAAAAATTTACATCTTATAAAATCTTGGTAGACATTGAGTATCTATAAGAAAAATAGTCCATGTATATATATTAATGGAGAAACATGGTTCTACACCTTATTGAATACGGGTCCAAGATTTCACAAGTAATGATAGTAGTTTCATAGTTGTAGTTGTAGTCATTAGTAGAAAATTTTCCTCTCTAAAAAATCCTCTAAATTTCTATTTTTCATGTTTCATGTTTCATTAACCATTATTTCCATGTGAAAACGTTGTACAGGGTAGATATTATACATATCCTTATTAAGTATTAACCAAAAGTATTATAATCCATGAACATAATGAAATTTTACCCAATAATATATGAATATCATTTATCCATGAAAAATATAATAAAAAGAAATTATTTTTTAGGGGTATTGTATTTCTCTACGGTTGGTTTTATGGTGTGTGAATCATATTTATAAAATATTATGATCCCTAATAACTCATTTTGACAAAATGACGTGTTGTTAGAGGTTCCTCATATGAGTTATAAGGGTATATCCCTCTTTAGTGGTTTGATGATGGGTGGGGATATAAAATCCTTTTTAAGGAGTTAAAATCATCATTTTATTTACCACAAAACCAGAAAATAAGCATCATTGTAAAGTAATTGGGAAAAAGGAAGAGTGATCTTATTAATGGTATTAATGAATCAGTTTAAAATACTAGCATAAACCAAAAAATCTAACACCTAAAGAACACATTTGGTGTATGAAACGTGATAAATTACTATATTTTTTTTGGAATTTTCAACTTGTACTATATAAAAACAGATGATATTCCCAAGAACTATCCTTAGATCTACCACAAAATGTAATTTCTCATAAATTAATATATGAAATTTTTAGACTAATTGAAGGAAAAAAGCGTAGGTGTGTTGCACAATCATTAAAATAAGAGCCATATATAGTAAAATAAACCTTGCAAACATCCATGAAATGATGAAAGTACTTATAAAATATAACTATAATACAATATTGAAATCTATAATGTGAATTTATATCAAATAGATTACTCTTATGTGTAAAGGAGATAATTAAACCTGTAAATAGTTTCTTAACATTCTCCTCAAGGGCTTTATTGATTTGAAAATCACCCAAATAGTTAGGAATGAAAAAATCATGGGACTTACCATCCAATTTTATAATATTTGGTCCATTAAATATATCGGAAGGTAGTTCTTTCGCATGGCATGTTTATGTTGACTGTATTTAATATATACCATCCATCTATATTACAAATATTTTGTTGAAATATGGGGAGTTTCACCAAAATATGGTTTCCATATGATAAAAAAGGAGATAAAAAATAACAATAATAAGATCATAGGTAATGGTTATTTATGTGTTTCTGGATGTGATCCCCATATCCATATAGTGGCATAAATTTCATTATGATTCGAGATAAGAATTCTATAGAAAATATTACAGTTTCATAACATACAGAAACCCTATCTTGAATTATATAATATATATGATGAAGCACTATTCCACTAACCACATAGAAAGTTCACTATTCTATGGAGAATGGTGGATGGAAACCCACACTTATATAGTGTTACCAACACCCAAGTCCAATATTCTATATTGCTCGATCGCTAGATCTCTTCAATGCTATAGTACCACTATCTCCAAATTCAGAGATACCATAATACCTATTCCAATGTCCTCACTTTTATAGTTACATGGTAGTGTCTCTTGGTCAGAACATCTATAGTCAGTTAGAGTTTCTACTGTTCCCCAAAATTTGTTTCAATGGCCTTCAGCCCCCGAAACCCTGTAGTAGGGGAATGTTTCCCCATAAATCTCCCCAAAGATCTCACTATATGAGCTTAACCCATGAGTTTTATGGTCTTGTGTTCAATATAGGCCACAATAATTTGGCACAAGATCATAAAAATGTATATGTATACCATTATAATAATATACCCACATTGATCATTATCAATTATAAAGGTCTTATTGGATTCTAATAACTTTGATAACTTTTAGAATTTGAACTCCTCCACTTCTTCACTCTCTATTGAATTCTTCCCACCAAAAAATTGAATTTAATTCAAGGGATTTATAATATATATATTTTTTACTTTTTTTGATCCCATAATGTTCTCCCATATTCTTCCTCTCCTCCTATTTTCATCAATGGGGAAAAGTTGAGGATATACATTGACTCAACATCTAAATTATCATTCGCTTCATCAATATTTCTTTATGATTATCAGTTCCACGAATACTCTATAATTTCTGCAACCCATCCAATAATAAGAATATGATAAAATGCTACTTTAACGGAATATTCTTCATATGGGCTTGAAATAATCAGTTGTTGAAAAGATGTATGGGACTCTTACTATCATGGTGAAATATATTTTCCTCTATATTGCCACCCAATTCATCCAAGAAGTTATTCAACCAAACCATCTCCATTACTGATTCTCTTACAGATATGTATTCTATCTCTAGGGTAGATAGATCCACAACCTTATATAGCTACGATATCCATATCACTATATTTCCCCCATAGGTAAATAAATAACCTATGGAACTCCTATTGTTGACATCACATCCCAGTTCTGCATCCACATATCCCTATAATGATTTTTAATTCTCAAAACATAGTGATACTTCACTTCCTCCCTTTATATAACTCAGTATCCACTCTGAATCCTCCCAATGATTATTTTTAGGGTTATCCATGTATCGTCTCACAACTCGCACTACATGAGAAATATCTTCTTGGGTACTGACTAGAGTATACATAAGGCATCCAATAACTAATGAATATGGAACCTTTTCTAGGTACTCAGCCTCTTATGTCCTCTTTGGTTATTTCACCTTTAATATTACGTTGAAAATTTTCATCCAACACAGTGAATCATCTCATAAACATTCAAATGTAGTTCTTATATTATAAAATAATGATTCAAACTATAAAATTTCTCTTTATCTTCATCCCATAAATATTTCTAACATCTCCAAGATATTTTATCTTTAACTCCTCTGAAAAATGTTCTTTTATCTCATCATTCATTGACAAATAAGATCAAGAAAAAATAATATCATCCACATATAGATGAAATTTAATATATCTATCACTAAAAGAAATGATGTAACAAAATTAACCCATTCCACAATATTTACGAGAATTTTTTGTCATGAATGCATCAAACTTCTTGTCCCACTTCCCAAGTGACTAATTTAACCCATAAAATCTCTTCTAGAGTTTTCACACCAGGTCTTCCTTCCCTAAATCAATGTATCCATATAGTTATTACATATTAATATACTTCACTAATACACAATGAAAGAATGAAAAATTGAAATGAAGTTACTCACTATATAATTATTATGATGTAATAATACTGAGAACAAATCAGATGGTTGTAAGCCTCACTATAGGTGAGATTATTTCAGTGAAATTCACACCTTCCTTCTATTGAAAATGTTTTACCACATCCTATCGTTATAGCTACTTTATCGATCATGTTCTTCATTGAATAGGCATACCAATTGTTTCTAAAATTATGTCTTCCCTAGTCCTAAAAGTGTCAACTCCCAGGTATTATTTTAATGTAGTGATGAAATATACCCCTTTATAGACAACTCCCACTTTCTTGACACCATCTACTTTATTTCCACATAAAAACATTCAAGTTCTCCAATGATAGTAAATAAAAAATAGTTTAAGGATGTTGAATACATTTTAATAGGTATTATCACCCTTCTTGGTCTTCTCACCACCACTTGAGGATTATGATCAACTTGTTCTAGATTCTCATGCTTTTGTTCACCTTTAAGCTCCCCTGGATCCTTACACTAATTCCTTGTTCACACCATCAACTTCAGCTAAATTTTTATCCTCATACATGAAGCCTTTATTAAATATCACATTATATCTTCTGATGATATTCTTTGTCTTAACATGCCAAACCCAATAACCAAATTTTCCATTACTCTAACCAATAAGGAGGCATACTTAGAATTAGCATAATGTTTTTTCCTTTTCATCTGCATTTATATATAAAAATTACAAACAACCAATGTCTCTTAAATATGTAAGTCTTACAAATTTTCCAAAGTAGGTATCCTTCAATAGAAATTCTCCCACTGGTACAGATGGATTTCAATTTATGAGATAAGCTTCTATATTCACTACCTATATCCAAACGGTTTCAGGTTACCCTAAGTATAGTCTCATACACGTTGAATGTTCAATAGATTTCATATTCATCCTCTCAACTACACCATTACACTGTGGAATATCTATAATTTTATTCTCCCACAGAATTCAATTGTTGGAACATAATTACTTGCACTCCAATATTCCATACTATCCTCTACTATCAAAACTCAATCGTATAATCTTTGATCCTAAATCATTCTTTGACATGGTCTTCAACTTCTTAAACATGATAAACACATCATAATTTTGTTTCATAATGAAAACCCACACATTCATTATGGATTTATGGATAAATATCACATAATATACACACCCTCCATATGGATGTATAGGTTAAAGCTTCCAAAAATAAGTATACACTATCTCTAGCTTCACATCCTTCAGTGTTCTACCTCATTTGGAAAAGGTTATATTATTCTACTTTCTAATGATACAATATTCACAGAAGATAACTTCCATCATTTTCAGCTTTGGTGTTATTACTTTTTTTCAAAAACCTTAATCCCCATCTCACTCATGTGTAATAGACTATAGTTCGAACATTGTGAATACCCACTATAATTTATTGATACATACATATACATGACGTTCATATCATGTTTTATAGTGTTCCATTCAATACTCTTTGATCTATGACTATAGCTCCCTCAGTAACATTCCATGAACCACTTGTTATCATTGTACTAAGACACACATCGTCAAGCTTGTTGACAGAAATGATATTTGTTCTTAGTCCAAGGATATAAATTACATTTTCAAGAACAAAAAACTCTATCTATTGGTTTTAATCCATTCATATCCTTTCTCCATAATCCACAGTGGTAAGTTGTCATCAAGGTGTACCTAACAAAAATTTCATGAAATATTAATGTTCGGGAATCCTTATCTGATGTGGAATTGAAGGATGCCCCTAATTATAAAATTTGAGACCCCATAGGGATATCAATTCACAGTTGCAGTACATAATCAGTTCCTTAATCAACTATTTTTAGTAAATTGGTTTTAGACACATTATTGTTTTCCCTGCACTACATTATTAAATTTCCGTACTTCCCATAAATCTAGTAGGTATGACTGGATATCATATCCTTGACATTGATATATCCACTTGATTTTTACCATCCATTGTGATTATATTGTTCATAATATCTTACTCTTCCTCATATGTTCATAGAAGAACAATAGAATATTATTAATTAACTTCTTGGAATATCCTCCCTTACAATCAAGTCTCACACATGCATTAAAAGTAGATTTTTATTGTTCAAATAACTTCTCATGTTTGTCATTGTTTCTTCAAAACTATCATGTATTGAGGAGTGTAAAATCATTGAACATATCTCATCATCGTGAATAATTCCCACCAATGCCAACTAACATGTGATGGTTTTGAATTCATTAACATTATATACAGAAATCTAAATCTTATTAATAATGAATATTCATCCCATATTCTTCACATTTTTTGATATATAAGGGTTTTCAAACAAACTAATAAGATATTTCATTATCACGGTCATCGTCTTCCACTATTGATGATGAAGGTCATGTTTTTTCCAACATAAGCTGCACAAATCCCAAAACATATTGATATAGTATACCCGACTATTTATACTCTATATACATTGTTATTACACCGAGAAGCATGAATTAAAATTTATTCTTGAAATGATAATCTAGATTCATCATCCTCTACTAACGGATGTATGTTCCATCGAAGAGATCAATATTCACCTTTCCTAATCCCATTTACAAAATGAAATTAGTTAATTGTGAACATTTTCTCAAATTCTTGTTGTTTTGGAAACACAATGATTCATAATGATAGATGGATTTCATATTAATAAAAATCAGAAAGAATAAAAAAGAGAGAATAAGGCCATATGGGAAATCAATTTACATGGATCGGGAAATGATCCCAACATTCCAAGAGAGAATGAAATGTCAATATGATTAAGATGTATAATTACATGGAGAATATCAAAGTGTCATAGTACACATAAACCCTAGAAAGAATGGGAAAATAAATAACATTATGACCTCTATCACCCACTTCATATTAATTATATTATCCTTCAATGAATTGTGTTTATAATTCCACTCTACAATAGTGTTTGGACCACCCGAATACAAGATGCTACACTGGCTACTGGGTAGAAGTCTTTTTAACTACAATACTATTATCTTTATGGACTATGATTCTATAGTAACCATTCCAAATTCTACACTTCTATAGTTCTATATGGATGTCTCTTATTCAACTCTACTGAAATCTGAAAGAGTTGCTACATCTTCCAAAAATTTGGATCATCATCCGAGAGCCTCAAAAAACTCATAGTAGGGGAATGTTTCCCCTGGAAGCCCCAATGAGCTCACCACAGAACATGGCCTAAAAGTTTTTTGATCATGAATGCATTATGGGATACAAGTGTTTGGCCCAACATCTTCCAAATATTTTAGGTTAAACCATTCCAACATATGTATGGGAACCAATTCATTCCTTTCATTGGATCATATTTTTATTCATGTTTCATTGGTAAGAATTTATAATGGGATAACCCATTTGATTTCATATATATTATTGATGATCCTAGCTAAAAGTTATTAAATAAAATATAAATTAATAAATTTAAGAAGTATTTGATTCATCTAGTTTTGATCTTTCCCAATTGTAAAATCCTCAAATTCTAAATTTGGAAAATTAAATAAAATAAATTGTCTAATCCTAGAAATATCATCCAATAGTTATCTTATCTCCATTTTATACTCTCTCATAAGGTAAAGTAATTTTAATTTTTACTATAGAGGGAGGGTATTTCATATTATGATTGGAAATTAGTTGTTATAAATATTGAAATATTTTACATTTTTAGAAGTGATATTAAATAAATATTTATTTGTTCTCCACACCTGAATGATTATTTTCCTTTTAAAATTATGTATTTATGATTATGTGTTTTTTCTCTCCAATTTTATAGTCGATTCTCCATGAAAAGTTTAAAAAAATAATATTCCTTAAATGGTGAACAATTATCAAGAATTGTTAATGTAATACAAGTGATAATTATGTGATTGTATGAAGCGATTTATAGATAGATTATTCATGTTTGGTGTGTTGTTTTCCCACTATTTAAGTCACAATGTTTCTCTAGAGAGGTTTGTGTGGTAGGAAAATGGTTTGGTAAATAGTGTGGAATGCCAATATTTTTAATTTTTGTGAACAGACATATTTTCCCTACGTTATTTTAATTCTCATCACCTCTATTCTCCTCTCAAATGTTCTCCTCACCTAAGGTGAAACAAGTGAGATCAGCTGCTCCACATATGATGTGATTTTGAGTCTCCTACTTCAATTATTGGTGATTTCATCAAAGTTTTGGCCACTTTTATCTATTATATCATTTCCTTCATTTTTTTCTTTTTTTTCATATCTAGGTTTCAGGTTTTCCAAACCCTAGGTGAGATTTGGGTACTATAACCATGTGGATTTGACTATTATGGTGTGTGTATTTTTCTTCATAGCCTTATCCTTCAATATTAGAGTGTTTCGAAACATTGTTACACAACTGAGGTATATTTTTATGTCCTTTTCTTTCCAAAGAAAACCAGGAGTTTCTTGAATCTCCCTGAATTAAATATTATCAATTTATCTTCTTTTAAAAACATTCAATCTATTTTAAAATATTTTTGACCTAGAGATGTTATTTAAAGTGGTTAATCTTCATGTTTTTCATCCTTTTATTTATTTGTACAAATGGTATATATATGTTCTACGTGTTTTATAAAATTAAAAAGAGTATATTTCAATGATTTTTTTTTGTTTTTAATGATTATTGTCCAATGATATTTTACCTATATTGGTCCTCATGGTTGAATTTTTGTTTTTTTATTATTGATATATTTAGGCTTTAGTGGTTTTACTTGGAGGATCCTACATTTTCATAAGTGACATGATTTGTGTCCTTTGTCCCTTTATAATTTCCTCTTAATATATCTATACTTATATATGTTTTTTAATTTGTACATGTATATATATATATAGATTCATGTGCACACACAGACACATATATATATAATCATACCCGTATATATAAATTCAACAAGATACCTTTATTAAATCATGTGTTTTAAAATTGTTTCTTGGTTTTAAAAGTTATTTTTAATTTCTTTTAATATATATATTTTTTAAATATAGTGTAGAGGCCCGTTTGGAACTCTAAGAAATAGGTTCAATGGTTATATGATTTTTAAATTACATTTGATAGAAGGGTGTTTTATTAGAAAAACAATTATAAGTTTCAAATGTTATGATTAATTTATTAAATTGGAATAGTTTTTCATGAAAATATGTTCCATACATGGAAGTACCTTTCCTCATGTTATGTTGACATTTTATTTTTTTCTTTTAATGGGTGATTATCATGGATGAGTGTCGGTATGTGGGTTATGAATATGACTTTTTTTTATTGTTTTCTATTAATTCATATGTTGTGTGTAATAGATACCTCACCTCCCATTACCATTGTCATCATTTTCATTATAGGATTCATAGTAAGGTATTATAGATATATAAATTATTTTGTTGATTGGATGGAATAGAACCATTATGGTATTGGAGGCTCTAGGGTAATGCCCTCAGTGAGAATAGTTGAGGACATCTGGTTCATTATAGACATTAGAATAGATCGATAGTTTAGAATATGGTTCGAACCCAAGTAGATCTAGGTTATTTTCATTAGATATTTTTGAGTTTCCCATGATTAACAATGCTTTAATGTTTCTAGTATATTACACATATTTTATTTATTATCTTCATTGTATGTATTATTATTTTAGTATTATTATGGAATTTACCTATCTTTATTTCTACTACTCCATTTTAATCCCACTAATTTATCTTGTTGTCGATATTCATTTTGTTTCTTATGATTTCATTGTTATATGGTTATAAATAAATTTTTAAAATAGCATTTTAGAGGGTGATATTTTGATTAAAATAGGTTGTAATGTTTCTTTAAAACATTTTCCAATGGTTAAATATTGTCTTTATAGAAAATATCACCGTCTGTCTGAGGATGATAAGCAGTGCTGAAACTCAACTCTCTATCCAGAGTATGCTGAAGACTTCGCCAGAACTTTGAGGTAAATCTTGGATTCCGATCAGATATAATAGAAAGTGGTACTCCATGCAATCTTACCACTTCCTTTACATATATCCAGGCAAGCTGATCCAGAGAGAAATCCTCTCTAATAGCAATGAAGTGTGCATACTTGGTAAGACGATCAACTATGACCCAGAGAGCATTATTGCCTTTGGATGTTTTAGGAAGTCCTGTGACAAAGTCCATAGTGATGTTTTCCCATTTCCATTCGGGTGTAGGTAATGGTTGTAACATCACCTTATACTTCTGTCTCACAACTATAACTTGCTGACAAACCAAGCATCGAGAGACATATTCAGCAACATCTCTTTTCATTCCATCCCACCAGAAGTACTCTTTCAGGTCCCTATACATCTTCGTGCTTCCAGGATGAATATATAATGAAGAACTATGAGCCTCATCCAATAGCTCCTTCTTTAATTCCGGGATGGGAGGAACACAAACCAGATTCCTGAACATTATTATCTCATCACAATCACGGTTGAATTCAGGAACATTTCTCACCTTCTATTGTAACTCGACATCTTCTTTTTGTGCCTCTTTAATCTTCACATGTATAGATGGTTGAACATTCATTTGAGAAAGATACGATTTTACCCCTTCCATTATAATTCCAAGATCCATCCTTTGTAAATCCATAAATATTGGATCTTTTGTGATCCTCATCATGGATAAACTAGCATGGTCTCGTCGACTTAATGCATCTGCCACCTTGTTTGCTTTCCCAGGGTGGTAATGGATTGAGTAGTCATAATCCTTAATCAGCTCCAACCATCTTCTTTGATGCATATTTAGCTCCTTTTGTGTGAAAATATACTTTAAAATTTTATGATTAGTATAAATTTCAAACCTTTCTCCATAAAGATAATGCCTCTAAATCTTTAATGAAATGATTACCACAGATAACTCCAAATCATGTGTTGGGTAATTTTGCTCTTGGATTTTCAACTGTAGTGAGGCATAAGCTATCACTATATCATTTTACATAAGAACACACCGCAATCCCTTCTTAGATTCATCACTATAGATCACAAACCTTTCTCCACTACAAGGCAGTGTGAGAACATGTGTACTGGATAACCTTTTTTTCAACTCCTTGAAATTCTCTTCACATTCTTCCGTCCAAACAAACTTAACTCCTTTCCGAGTCAACTTGGTGAGTGGATTAGATAATCATGAAAAATCTTTCACAAAACGTCGATAATATCTAGCCAAACCAAGAAAAATTTGGATCTCAGTTACTGTTGTTGGTCTCGACCATCTTTCGATAACCTCTCTTTTTGATGGATCCACAGATATCCCCTATTTTGAGATTATGTGACCCAAAAATGCAACTTTTTGAAGCCAAAATTCACACTTGGTAAATTTGGAATAATGCTTCTCCTTTCTCAGGGTCTTTAATATAATTATCAAGTGATATTCATGTTCTTTCATTACCTTTGAAATGACAATAATATCGTCTATAAAGACTACCACAAATTGATCAGGATAGTCTCTAAAGACTCTATTCATCAGATCTATGAAGATAGCAGAGGAATTAGTAAGACCAAATGGCATCACTATAAATTCATAGTGTCCATACCTTGTACGGAAAGCCGTCTTTGGTATATCCTCCCTTTTGACCCTTAATTTATGATACCCTGAATGAAGATCAATCTTGGAAAAGTATTGAGCTCCGCGTAGTTGGTCAAATAAGTCATCAATGTGTGGGAGAGGATATTTGTTCTTGATAGTGATCTTGTTAAGTTCTCGATAATCAATGCAGAGTCTCATTGATCCATCTTTCTTCTTAACAAATAGAACAGGTGCTCCCCAAGGTGATGCACTAGGGTGTATGAATCCCTTATCAAGATTCTCTTGGAGTTTCTTCTTCAATTCCTGCAACTCAATTGGGGCCATTCTATAAGGTGTCTTTGAAATAGGCAAAGCACCCAGTACGAGTTCTATTGAAAACTCAACTTCACGATTTGGTGGAAGACCCGGTAATTCCTCTGGAAAGACATCGTCAAACTCCCGTACAATGGGCATATTCTTAATCGTGAGTTTCTCACCAACCATTTGAGATAAATAACCTTCATTTAGTAGAATCAAGACCCATAAGGTAGATGGAATTTCAACTGGAAGGTTATGTTAATCCTTGCATTGATAGACGATCATAGATTGATTTGGAATATGAAATGTGACTTCCCTTCTTTGGAAATTGATATGAGCTCCATATAAAGAAAGCCAATCCATGCCAAGAATAACATCAAATTCCACTATAGGAAGGATCACAAGATTTGCAGGAAGCACTTTCCCACAATCTTCGATCGGAGAATAATTATAAACTATTGATTTGACTGTTGTTCCATTAGGTGTTGTCACAGCTAACAAAACATCTAATTGTTGAAGTAATACGGTGATACCCTTAGAAAATTCTTCAGAAATAAAAGAGTTGGTGGATCCAGAATCAAATAAAACATTTTCTACTTTAGAGTGGATGGTAAGTGTACCTTTCACCACATAGTTATCGTACTCCACATCGCTGATAGAAATTGCATGTCACTTTCCTTTGTCTTTAGCCTTAAGAGTTTGTTGACGTCGACCATCATCATCAACTCTTGGATTTGGGCATTGATCGGTATACTATCCCATCTTCTTGCACATGAAACATTGACGTGCAGTAGGCTCATTTTGTGTATCCCTTACTTTGTTTGCATCATTAGACATATTCTTCCCATCATCGCGGCATTCAAATGCCCGATGACCTTCCTTTCCACATTTGAAACATTTACTTGTCCCTTTAAGACAACTCCCTCCATCTTTCTTTTCACACTTTGAGCATAAGGTAAATCTCATCTTCTTTTCAGTGTGCTCGTTAGATTTTCCTTTGAATTCCATTTTCCTCTTCTTATCAATCCCATATGACTGATGGGCTACTTCAATCACCATCTCAACTTTGAGAGCACATCGAACGATTTTCTCATAGCTATTGAAGTCCCTTATGGCTAAGGCCCTTCGAAGACTTGGTTTTAAGACACTAAAGAATCGATCGATCTTACTCTCAGGTTGGATAATAATACAAGAAGCGTACCTTTCAAGTCTTGTTAAATTTTCTTCATAGGTACCAACAGATTCATCATCCTTTTGCTTCAGTTCAAGAAATTATTTCTCCATCTTTGTTCAGAGAATATGAGGGAAGTACTTATTTAAAAATATGTTCTTGAACTCGTCCCATTCCATGGACTCAATTTCATCCCTTTGCCTCGTATTCTTAATAATATTCCACCATTGATCAGCATCACCTTCCAAACGATACACCGCCAAGATGACTTTATCATGCTCAAAACATTGAGGAACTGAAAATATCTTTTCAGTAGTACTAACCCATTTTTCAGCAACTAATGGATCAGTAGACCCGATGAAAGACGGTGGATGCTGCCTCATGAAGGATTCAACAGAATGTTGCTCCTTCCTTTGCTCGTTTGGAAGTCCTGCATGATTCATAGCTTGAGAAAGTTGTTTGAGCATGGCTACAAGATTTTTCATTCTAGCTCCCATAACATTTGGTTGCTCAGGGGGACAATCATTGCATTGCCCGTCGCATTCTGCATTAACACGGTTCCTTCGGGTTCCATCCATTGACTAAAACCAAGAAGAATAGTGTGAGCAACACTAATTATAATAGGAAAACCACATAATCAAGAATAAAATTTCACACTTAAGGGCTTATCCTAGGTTATTCATGGCCATTTCTAAAAAACTAAGATTGTGTACTATGCTTAGAATTATCCTTAGGGTTCTTACTAAGGCTTTCACATCCTAGTTTCCAAAGGTTGATTATACCTTTCCTCTGATACCAACTATAACGACCCATACTTTACATACATTGTTAATACTTAAAAATTGTAGCATACTTATTACAACATATAACAAAACCACGAAAGGGCCGTATAGGTATAGTGTCTTTAGAAACTGGGAAACATAAACAAGTGGTTCATAAAGCGTCTACATTGTCTCCCATTTATTTCATCATATCTATAGTCCCTTTTGGGATATCTTACATAATAACCTTTTTCCTGACTTGGGGAAAGAAAACATACAAAAGGGTGAGCTCAAATGCTCAGTGAGGGTAAACAAAAGAAATATCAATCACATCATATTCATAAGAACATAACATTTTGGAAATCTTAACCTGCAAAAGAGATCATAAAATCATAACATGGGATAAATCATAGTAGTGAAATGTAATTTCAATAATCATAAATTAAAACATGAAACTTTGTGGCATACACACATAATCATATAGAATCATTTCTTATTTTTCAAGACTTATTTCCAATACTATCTTAGTGGACAAAGTCCCTTTCTGAACCGAGTTCATTCCTCGTTTCAGTCCTGTTTCTCTGAACCAGTATAACCTACCGTTCCAGCCATATCTATCTCAGGAGATATAAAATCTTTACCCAATGAATTGGAGGGAGATATAGGTCACACCCATCTCATAATGATACCATTTTTATGTGTGCCACAAAATCATAAACCATACATCATATCATAACCCATGTAATAAAAAATGGGAATCTTAAACACCATGACATCATAAAACAATTCATATAAGATAAAGGAATTCATAAAAATAATTCCATCACAAAATAGTCAAATCAATGTAATAATAGGGATAGAAACATAACCCTTTATTATCTTATATGGAAAATAATTTTAATAAAACACTTGCACTCCATTCTTGAGGAAAATTTCATTTCTTCTTCAAAAACAATTTTCCTTTCATAACATGTCATACAATTCTTAACTAAAAGAAGTTGATTAAAAATAAACTTGAAAACATGTAAATGAAGCTTCTTGGAAATAATGTTTTAAAAATCCATTCATTCCGTATAAGTTAAAAAAACATTCTTCTCGTACTTTTTTCGGAAAAGTCAAAAAGTACCTCGTATGAAAAACGAAAAAAGATTCCTTTCATATCTTTTACTAAAAACTCACCGAAGGGTAAAATTGGATTTAAAAAATTCTAGGTGGATGGAAATAATATGAAATATTTAGGAAGAATTTATTTGGATGATAAAATACACCCCAGTAAATACCAAAGTATAAACAATCTCGGATAAAAATGAGATTATGATATTTTCCCTTACCTTAGGTCTGATTTTCCTCGTAAGTGTCCGAACCTCCTGTATAATGATTTAAATAATGTTATTGACTTATTCCAGAATCATACTTATTGTTATGATATCATATATGGTCATATACGTAGATTCTTATTAGTAATATTTCATTACTACTTGTTATTCAGGTGTTTATTACTTTTTGTTCTTATGTGTGTTTTGTCGAATAAATTCTTATTATTCTCTTTAGGTTATAGATACCTCATTTCCAGAATTTTATTAGTGTAATATATATCATATTCATTCATTCAATTCATTTATATAATAATTATGAAATGAAGATCATGTAGAACGAGTCGCATCACATCGTGGAGACGGCATTCTGTACGTACGCACGAGTGATGATATCGTTCCTATGATCGTGGAATTGTATTAGAGTGTATGTATACTATTTGAGAATCAATATCAATTTATAATAGTCATATATAGTCATTATTTACACCATTATACCCATCCAATTAAGGTGGTGGTGGAAAATAGATTACACCACGGCGTGGAGAAGTATTTCGTACGTACGCACGCGCGGTGATTTCTTTTTCCATAGGATGGATAGATGGTGAAATAGGGTTGTTTCATACTTATAATAGAATATCAGTATATGAGTGATACCTATGTTATTACTTCATAATGAAACAACTAAAGAAGAAGAAGTGGAAGAAGAAATAAAGATGAAAGAATCAGTAACGGACATTACCTCTTCTTTGAAGTGCTTCTTTGAGACCTCCTTTTAGGGCACTAAAATAGGTCTTTGAAGAAGACCAGAACCTCAAGGATGTTTCCAGGGAAGTGGGGAGGAGAAATTGGCAGGGTTTGGCCGAGCTTGAAGGCTAAATGTGGTGTGAGGAAGAGGGGGAGGAGGTGCCCTTTTATAAGGGAGGAGAGGGGTACCTTTGGAATAACTAAAAATATTATTTTATTATAAAGTCAAATTCGGTTTTTAATAGTTCCAAATTGATATATTTCGAAGTTAAGGTGGTTAGGGGTCGAAATACTCTCATCCAATAGAATTTATACAAGTTTAGGTATCAATTTTAACCTTGTCATTTAGATTTAACTTTAAGTTAGATAATTTAACTTTTACCATGTCTTCTTGTTTTATTAAACTATATGGTTAATAAACTTACTATATCAAGCCAAAAAAAACCCCAATTTGTTTATTATTAATATATATAACCTTATCTAAGTCATTTGGCTGATCCTTATATTTTTAGGAATAAAATAACAATTAATAATATAATATTTGTTTTAAAAAACTATTTTATGTCAATTTTGACGCTATTTAGTAATTGATTTTTGTGAAAATCATAAAAGAATTATTAGTTCTAAACAAGTTACTTAAATAAATACTAACATGTCATATTAACCTAGAAAATTATTTTATTTCCTAAAAAGTCTCAAGTTACATTTATTTGGGTATTTATAACATCAATTATGTCAATATTTCATTAATAAGATAATTATTGCATCATCATTGTGTAATAAATAAATTAACTTATTTAAGGTCTAAAAATTACAAATAAAATACCATTATGTAGGAAACCATTTTATCTTTATAATTAATTTTTATAGTCTAATTTATCTAATGTATAACCCCATATAAAAAATGATTTACTTATTAAACTTTGATTTTAACTATTTAACCCTTCTTTAAATAAATTAATAATAAATGTCCTAATCTAATCCAAGTGGGACTAAATGGTCATATTTTATTCCTAAGGTTGTTTTTGGTCGAATTAAACTTGTCCAATAGAATTAGGAAATGTGTTAGGGTAATAATAATATCATTTTTACCCTTAATTACCCTATTTACTTTTAACCGTGGTAAAAAAAAGTAAAAAGTTATTATTCACCAAAAATTATTTTCATCTCATTGAACCACATTTTAGTCCTTGATATTAACCGTGTCTCTCAGATTCTTGAAATTCCACTCACAAAAGCGGTAAAATTAATTTTTATGATAAATTCAGTTTTTTTAACTACCACTTAGTGGTTTCACTATTCATCAAAAATTGAATGTTTTCAGAAAAATACCAAAATTTCACCCTAGGCTAATTTCGATATTCTGAATCCAAAAATGAAGTCCATTTTGAAAAATAAAATTTATAAAATTTCAAAAATTTGTTATTACTATTCATAACGGCTAGTTTTAATAATATTTTAATAGCATATCATTGTTTGGTGAAACTCGGTATTGCGTACAACACAAGCTATCGAGGAAGGCCGTGGTTGGGTGTAAAGCAAGCCAACCTAGTGTTTTGTGTAGTGAAAGATTCTTTTTGATGATTTATATAACATAAATATAAAATATTTCACATAAGAAGTCTCGGTTGTTACATATCCCAAGCTCATGGTCTGTCATGACTTTTAATATTGGATTAATGACTATTAAATTTCCTCCTAAGCCATGTTTACATGTAATACACATACAATATTCCCAATTAAATATATTATTATTATTGTGTGATTTTAACAATTGGTTTTTAGTTGGAATATAAAAATAAAATTATTTATTTCAATGGAAATGAAAATGATTTTGATTATAGAAATTTTTGTAGGTATTTTTTGAATAGAAATTGGTTTCTAAGTGATATATTTTAATGAAAGTTTTTAAATTAAAAAAATTTGAAGATAGTAGTTTGGAAACCATTGAAAAAGAAATAATATGGTTTTTTGATATATAATTTCTTTATGAATGAAATATTTTGGTCTTTTAAATTGAATTTTTTTTTAGTAAATAAATTTGTTTTTAGAATTATTAGAGAGTATTTTTAAATAAATTTAAATTAATTTTGATTTTATAAATATATAATTCCTTCAATTAATTGTATGTATTGTTTAAAACTATTTTAAAAATAGAGGCTTAAAATATTAAAATTTAATGTTATGGTTTTGAAATAGTTATAATTTGATAATATTGACTTTTTTAGTGTTTGGATTATCCAAGGTGGTGTTCATGATTTATAACTTTCAATTTTTTTCATGAATTGAGAAATGATTTTTGGCCAAGGTGATTGTTTTTTTAAATGACATTGAACAGATCTTCTGTTCTCCACATTATTTAGAGTGCACATCCCAAAAAGGTATTGACAGTTTTTTAGTATATAATATTTTATATTTTAGGACATCAATCAAATGGGTTTTATTGAAATTATGGTTTTGAGCCTTACATAGGTATCTACCCTAATGCTTCTTATGGAGTTTAATGTTTTTGGGATCCACTTATGCTTCCTTGGTATTAATAAATCTTCTAAGGGTTCTGTAGGGCTATGGTTTTTGTGATATTTATCTTGGTATCATGTAGTAATGGGGGAATACGTTGGGTGAGTAATTTGAGAGACTTGGAAATATGTTGAACTGGTGGATATTACACCCAATCTAATGTTGGTATGATTTTTTTGGGGTCACCATGAGGGGTTTCCTATTGATTAGGATGTATGATATCATCACTATTTATTTCAAAAAAATTTAGATTGTGTGTCTTTTTTTGGTGAATTATCATGGTTGGTGCCACCTAACTTTTCACTCTTAATTATACGGGTGTTAGTGAGTGTCTTGATACTCTATTAATTTGGATTTTCTTTTGAGAGTTATTTTAAAGTTGTGTTTTCTATTGGCATGTATGGTCCCTTGTATTAATTTTTAGAATACATGTTTATTTTAAGAGATTAAAAAATAATGTTTCATTAAAGGGTTTGGGTTCATATACATTATTTGTGGGGTCTAAGTTTTTTTCTAAGGACTCCACTAAAATGAGTTTATCTTCTATATCCACCATGCTAGTCTCCCAAGAGGTGGGGAGGCCTAATACTGGTCTTTCTTCCTTTAAATTTTCTAAGGGTAGTTTGGTTGTGGATTTTTTTATTACATATTTAAAGGTGTTTGGAACATGAGATACACTTTATAGTACATTTGTAATGTTTGGGTTTTGGGTTGGATGGAAATTGGGGTTTGGAGATCGTGTCATGGGTTTATCTTTTTTCAGGATGAGTTTCCTCTTGATTATTCTTGGAGTTTAGTTACTTTCATTTGGTATAAAGTGTTATAGTGGAAGGACTATACCCACACTTGACTTTTTCCATTGTAAACTTATTATTTATGATAATAAATTATTTTCTGTGAGTCATAGGTTTATTCTTAATTAAAATTAGAAAAATTTTAAATTCAGTTCAGGGTGCCCTATTCGTGTAAGACATTCAAAAATAGAGTCAATTTCAGTATAATTTGACATAAAAATTTTCCATGGGTTTTTTTATGGTTTTCCCAATCAATAATAACTCTAGGTGCCTCCAGTTATGGGTGAAAAGTTTGGTAGACCATGTTTCTAAACCCTGGAACCTATCTAGATATTATGTTTTAGTGAAAAGAACAGTTTTACCACTTTTATTCTAATTCTCCTCACCCATATTATCCTATTACTTATTCTACACACCATAGGATCTCTAATGGAGTTCTTCTCCACCTCCTACCATGTGATTTAGAACCTCTATCATGAACTATTGGTCAATTATTTATTATTTTATACACTATTTATCTCTTCACTCCTTTATCTATTATTTCCATTCTTTTTATGTATATATTTCACTTGGTACAAACAATAAGTGAGGTAATAGTTCCAAAAACTCATATATTTTTCTATTAGGTTTTGTATTTTTTTCTTCAATCCCCTATCCTTTGTATTTTAGTGTTTTGTTTCATTCTTACACGGTTGATGTAGGTGTTTCTATTGTTTTCCCTTCCATATTGCACCATTATATGATTTCAAATTTCTAAATTATTTTAATTGAAATAATATTTTTTTTAATATATGAATTGGATATAAATGATTTATGACATAGAGGTTTGATTTAAAATTGATAATATTAAAGATCATAGATGATTAGGTATTTGTATTAGAAGTATATATTTTATATGTGTTTTTTAAAATTCTAATGAGACCCTTCCCAAAATATTTGTTATGTTGAATAATTATTAGGATATAATGTTTTAAATAAATTTGTTTATCATATTGAATTGTTTTTATTTTCATTATTACTATTTTGAGGACTTAGTGGTTTTACATGGATGTTCTACATTTTGACAAGTGACTTGATTTGTTTCCTTTGTTTGTTCCCTTTGAATTTAATATTAATTTCTAAATATATTCATATGAATATGTACAGACACACACACACACACACACAAACATATATATATTCATTTCCACATATATATATATATATATATGTATATATAAAGTTCATTGGATGACTATATTAAATCTTGGGATATCTAATTGTTTCTTAGTGTCTAAATTAATATTAAAAATCATTTTTGAATATGTGTTTTCTAAAATATGGTTTATATTCCCTTTCAATACTATGTGAAACTTGTTCTACAGTTTTATGGTTTTTAGTGGAATTTTGAATAATATTGGATTCTCAAAAAAATTATCACTATTCTCAAATGTTAAGTCTAATTTTGTACTTATTAATTATTTCTCATGTAAATTGTTTACCCTCCATGGATTCCCCTTTCCCACATTTATATTGATATGTTATTTATTGATTTTAATGGGGATTTTAAATACTAGTTTTAGAGAGGTTGGTGGAGCATATATTTTTGGATTATGTTAGCTCTAGATTGATATGTTATGTGTAATGTTTTTCTCACATTCAATTATCATTATTATCAAGAGGACCTATACATCTTAGTGTGGGATGATAACATATAATATCTAGTTCTAATTAGAATAACTACATCTATTATGGTATTGGATTCTATAGGGGAGTTCCACCAATGAGGCTAGTTGAGGGTATTCATTTGGGTATATATATAGGAATTCATTTATAGGCATGCATATAGTTCATAAATGATTCTCCAAAAATGATTATAACAATTAAATGTAAAATATTTTATTACTAATTCATGGTTTGATTCATTTATCTAGTTGTAGATTCTCCTTTTCTTCAATTTCTAGTTATTTCTTATATAGATAAAATTATTGATTTAATATGGAATTTCACATGGAAATATTTTGATTTAGAGAGAGTTATAAATGATTCTCCAAATATTTTCCTATGTTTTAAAGAACCTTTTTTAGAAAATACCCTATGTTTTTAATAAAAGAGAATTACATTTTCTACTTCTATTTTCAAACTATCATGTATGAGTTTCTTTCAAAAATAGATTCATTAATTCAATGGTGTTAACCTATATATCTTATTTATGAACAAACTCTACATTTTCCACTCATAGTTGGTATACTAGATCCATTTTTATGTTTTAGGATTATTTTTCCAATTATTGGAAGAGTGGGATAGTTTATTAGCTGGATGGTGACCAAGATGTCACATGAAGATTATATTGAGCATTTTGGGTCTATTGTTTTTCTTAAGAAGTATCATAAAAAATTTCCTTCTGTTTCTGGATGGTATTGACTACAATTCATCTATTTTTATTATTTTTCCAAGGTTATGGTAATGAATTTTTAGTTTATTTGGATTATTTATAATCTTCTTCTATTTATTTCTATATGCATGGAACTATGATGTATAAGGTGTTCAAACCAGGATTTTAAGAGGAATATTGTGATCACTATTTCTTATTGGGTGAAATCATTCCCACAATCCAATATTTGAAACAATGGAACTTATTTCCATACCAATGAGATTGGGGATGTGCCTTAGTTATTTCAGGGGATAATTTAGGTTCGCAGTTCATGGGTATCCGAGAGTTTGTTTTTGACATAGTTTATGGATTTTGTGAAGGGAATTATGAGAAGTGAGACTAATAAAACTATTTAAGTGCTAATGTTTATTCTATAGGAAAATATAATAAATATAAATAATAATTATAGAACCATATATGATCATGGGAACCCTAAAATGAACAATTATTTTAACAAAAATATTGAAACTAATATTTTAACAATCCATAAGATAATGAAATGTTGATTATAACACATATAATAAAATAATTTAGAAGAATACGAAGAATCTGAATATGGGTCAGAGAAATAATGTTTTTTGTAAGTGTTATTAGGGATAATAACCATTAAATATATAATAGGATGGGAGTTATATCAAACTAGGTGTTTCATAACATTAAGAATAATTAAACTCGTATTTTATGGCTTAAAATCCATTGGTTGATGTTATATTCAATGAATTGATTATTTTGTTCACTGTTCTGTGAAATGGAAATATAAGCATGATAGTAGAATATTCATGGGTTCATATATCTTTATTCTTAAGGAGAAAAGGAAGATAATATTATTCACTCACACTAGGAAGTATTTTATCACTATAGTCAGTTGTATCATAATATGGTTTACAAATTACACAACAATTTTGTATATTTAAATCTCTATAACCTGAAAATTATCGTATACAGAGTAATTTATCTCATTACTATAGGAAATTAAATCAAAAAATTTATTATATGGTAATGAATCCTCATTATATAAAGGTATTTTAAGTGATTATAGATCCTTACATTTTCGTGGCATCATTGGTTGTATCGATTTTTATACATTTTTCACAAAGTTTACCCTTTTCCCTCACAGACATCATGGATGGGTGAAAATATACGTCAAAAATTTTAAAAATAACTAATCTTATTAACTACATCCATTAGTTGAAAATTAAATTAAAATATTTTAAATGTATCTATGATATCATTTTCATGTCCATCATTAATTTTTTAACATTTATAAAAAAAATTGTGAAATGTTTCTTCATCTTTAAATGATTATTTTAATGATTTTGAAGAAGAATAAAAGGTCTCCAAAAAGATACATACCTAGGGAGTGTATATTTCATGAATATTATAATTGGAAGTAGATAAGGCCTTATCACTATGTAGTTTAAGATAACATGTGTTTTTTCACATTAGTATTTATTATAAAAAAGAAAAGTAGTTTTCAAGAACATTACATTGTCATCTCATTTATAGTGACTTTCAACTACCCAAATTGAGTCTGAAAGTCTTAGATGATTAATTTTATGGCCTATTGAGACTATGAGTTCTTTGATTCCAATTTCTCTAACACATCATCAAGGGTTTATTAGGATTTAAGAGGAATATGAGGATTGATCCATAGTGGAGGATGATGAGGATGTGTGTCATTTTTATAGTGACACTCATTTTAGATAGTATTGTTTTAGTTACCCTATTTTCAGTACTATGTTAATCGAATTCACCATTGTTGGTGTTTTTAATTAGCTTCTCTTGTATAAAGGTTGCCTTTTATGAAATTATTTCAAATAAAATACTATAGTAGAAGACATGGATGTATTATAATATTAGGGAAATTAAATATATAATGGGTGTTATCAATACAAACTCTATAATGAAGAAGAATAGGTAGTAAATTTGAATAACTTTAGTCTTAGGCCAACAATATTAAATTCATATGAATTCCATCAAACTTATTATACACTATTTGTTTTGGGGAATAAGGGTTAACATTTAAACCTAGAGCTTTTTCGATGGATCTCTTAATAAAAAAATGTTAATCAATATTTTGGATTTATTAACAATCATATATGGGAAAATTTTCCCTCTGGGGAAAATTATTAGAGTCATACTTGTTGCAATAAGAAATATATGGTAATAGAAAGATGATAGTTCCTTATAAATGAAAGGCTAAGGAAGTAATTTTATAATATAAAGATTATGTTAAGAGTGATGGATCACTATATTTTTGTTAAAAAATTTCTGATGAGGTAACATTTCAGATTCTAGGTCGTTATGGCCTCAATGAAGTATTTTAAGAGGTGCCTTGAGTCAAGGATATGAGTGGGGTGTTTTGTAAATGTACAGATATAAATTATATATAAGTTATTTTTTTAATGGTTATGTAAGAATATATTAGAAGATAAATTGTCTATATAATAAAATAATTTTAAAAAAGCGAAGATCTATATAAGAATGTAGTGAAATTTAAGAATCCCACGTAAGAGTAATTTAACAAATAAATAGGTTAACAATAATTAAAAATCATGAAAACAGGTTGTGTACAATTAGATTAATGTTTCAAGATGTTAATTTTAAGTTTCATATTGGTATATAAGATGAAATATTAGACTGAAAAAACTATATAAGAATAACCTAGATAATCCACTATCCATGTATATATAATATGAGGATAAAGTAAGATTAAATCTATTATTCCATGACTCAATTAAGCGTTTCATGAACACATAGTTTGTGATGTATGATTAATCCAAATGTTTTAAAATTCACATAAGTAATATATAAATGTTTTATTCCATGTACTATTTTTCTAAAAATGTATGATATTTCTTTCAAAATATTCTATACTGATTTCTATAGAGATTGAAAAAATATGGAATATTTAAGGATTATTTGACTCATGATATATGTTGGATTTGAATATAATGATATACTTCAATATTTAATGTTTTAAATTTATTATTTTTTAGAAGATACTATATCTAAGAATATTACTTTATTTAATGAAAATTTTATTTTCATTTATTTAGATATATTAATGAAGATAGCACTAATAACAATTTCATCTATTATGCCACAATCTATGGGTACAAGATCCTCATTGAAGTATTAGTTTAGAAAATTTTAGTTAAATTTATAGTGAATATAAATAAGGTATAATTTTTCATATATATCTACATATTAATTAAATGTTTCCTTTTATTATTTCCATATTCCATAAATTTATTTTAAAATTTATTTAATTAGAGATTTTGAGAAAACAATCTTTAGTATGATTTAATTATGGTCGATCTAGAAATTATTTATGGTAGAAAAATAAAATAACCATCCTTTGGATACAACATAATGGGAGAAAGAAAATGTCTGGAATTTTATGTGATCCTCATAATCACAATATGATATCGTGGTAGAGCACACTATATGAAACTCCTTGAGATATTTTTTTGAATCCTCACCTAGAGAACTATGTAATGTTTTTGGATAATGGATGTGATTTAATCTCATCTAAAAGGTGGATTCATCCTTAATTTATCAGATTCACCCATGTTGGTACATCACAACGAGGGTTGTCAAAATTTTTATGTTCCTCTTAAGAAAATATATTTTATAATATTTCATTAGTTTCAGTACTAATATTTTTTAAATTCAATTGAGATTCTAGAACAGGTTCCACAATTTCACTTTCTTTCCAAACTCTAAGGAATATTATATTTAGTTGAAGAGTGATTTCAAATTCATATTCTGTTTGAAGTAAATTTTCTTTACTATACACGGTCATAGACTGAAATGTGTATTTAGAAGAGAGATATATTTTCCTTTTTAAACAGATATATGATAAAATTTGATTTAAATAAAAATATTATATATTTTAAGAAAACATATAAGTTGATTAGAAATGGGAAACAAAGATTAACAATAATTATAATAAAAATTATCCCAAATGAAATATCTGAAAAATGTCTACAAAATCAAAAAATAAGGGGGAAATAAATTTAAATTAAAAAATTCCTACTTGGAAATGGCTCTTAAACCAGATTTTCTTGTTCAATGTGTTAAATTAGTTCATTATTTTTACTAAAGTTTCTGTAATATATAAGAAAACCTTGAACATGTCCACATAATGCCTTAGATCATGAGATTTTGAAGAATATTGAATTTTTATATAAGAAAATTAGAATTTATAAAATGGGGGTTTGGGTATCTAGTTTACATCATTAATTAAATAAGACAAATAGAAATGTTAATTTAATTACCTAATTGATTATGTTGAACACCATGAAATATCATGATGGTCATATAACAGATCTTTATGATATTGGGATTAAAAATTATAATAATTTATTTATAACACCAAATTTCATAATATTATAGATTTTATACATTATTCCTCTAGAGTATTTAGATAAAATAATTCACTAACTACCACCAATGATAGAGTGATTTATGCTTGAATTTATAACCAAATTTTATCATGGAAACACAAGATAAATCCTATTTATTTTCCATGTTTGTATATGTTTTATTATTATACCATGAAATTTATTTTTATGGTCACCTAAATTTATAGATTAATTAAATTTTCCAATACGAGCAATCATAACCTCAAACATTAAAATATAAAAAATAAATGGAGAACGATGAGGAACAAATCACTTTTATGGTCACCCATCCCCCCCCCCCACCCAACATTATAATTTTATGTTCAATGTGACATGACAATGTAAAACATATATATGTAAGCAGAAAAGTTGGAGAAAACCATATACCACTTAGAATTATTAATATCATTCAAATAATACAAACAGAAAGATCATGATTTTTATTAAGCTTATGCTTAAGTAATAACAAAGAGATTTCAACTCCATAGAAATTAAAAGAAGATAAATATGCCGAAATAGATGTCCCTATAACTCTAATATATCATTCAGGTCAATCAACCCTGGATAAGGAGGTATATGAAGCATTATTGTGAAACTTTTTACAAAATAGGTAAAAAATAATTAAATTGACTATGATAATAAGAAAATTATGCATGATAGATTTCTTTCATACATATAATCCTTCTGAAATAATAATATAAGAACCTAATGCTGACAAAAAAATTCTTGTATATTTTTTCCTTTGAGTTTTCATTCTAATGGTGGTCTAATTCGAATAATTGGTGGTCTATATAACATGATATGAACCATTTACCTAATGTGAGTTCAATTCTACATAGCCCATATTTTTTTCTCATTGGTTTTTTCTTTTAGGCCTAATATCATTTGACTTATCATGTGGTTTAGTTCAATTAATTTAATACTAATAATATTTTTTTCCGAAAAAATAATTTTTATGTATGTATAAGTTTATGTAACATTATCATAGTAACACACACATAATTATCATTTGTCTCACAAAGTATAATTTTCATTTTTAGTTCTTTTTTCACATGATTAATAAAAACTGTATAATATATTTACAAGGTATTAATGATGGGATTATTATCTATATAAAAATTTAGAATTAGTTATACTGGTTATAATAATTGATAAATTATCTCAATATCATCATTACCCCTTACATAACCCATTTTTCTTCACCTTTTTCTAATCCATCAATTTCTGCACGCTGTTTCTACAACAAATAATATATTGGCATACTCATTTTCACCCAAGAAACATATATATGGACAATATACCACATTAAATGTTATATCAATTTTATTATATTTTTTAAATATTGAGTTTGAATTGTGTCTCAGATATTTATATAATATGGATTGATGAGGTGGAAAAACATAAACTAATGAGGGGAATAGAGAAACGTTAAAAAATGATAGTCCCACATTAATGATTTAAATAAACATATGAATTTCAAAATCATATAAATAAGTCTCTTGGAAAGATTCATTTTCACAAAAACTGTATATATTCATAAATAACTTTTAAATTAGTAGTTAAATATAAATTTTATAAAATGTTGTCAATAGATATATAATAAAATAAAAACAAATAAAAACTATAATTAAAAAATCATTGAAATTTTTGAAACATTATTTAGTCACCCTAGTTTTATGTTTTGGTGGATTTAAGTAAAAAAACTCGATCTATGATTTGAAAAAAAATGTTTCTAGTTATTTTTAATAATGTAAAAATAATGAACTTCATATCACTCTCTAAAATTATTCAATGTATCCATGTGGGAATACAAAAAAAATATATAAACTATTACAAAACATTTTTCTATGTCAATTAGTGATATTTACACTAAGAACTCTATAACAATTATTATATGTGTCTCAGACCGTTTTAGAATATAAATTCATTCAATTTGTAAGGTTACTTCATTAATTTTTCTTTATATATCTTCATTAGTACTACTTGAAAAAATGATTATTAAGGGGATTTCTGCATAAAAGACATGAAATATGTATATATAATCAAAAAATATAATGGATCAAGAGATGAAAAGGCATAAACTACCATGATGGATAAAATTATCCCATTGCTAGCATAAGATGAAGTTTATTCTCGAAATTATGAAAATATTTTATAAATTAATGAAAAATATTCTACCAGTTCTAGAATATCCCACTCAAAATTAAAATGTTACTCTAATTGATGGGTTATTAGTATAAAAAATTTAGAAAATATAATAGAAACATGATTAATCTAAGGTTATGTTCAAAGTTCATATTCATAACACTTTTTCAATCCATCTTTAATAATACTTTTGTCAAATAAAGTTATGTTGTGAAATTTATAATTATATTGATTTTAAAGAAATGACAAAAAATGTACTAATAAGTTATTAGTGGAAACATATGTTAATTTCAATATGGTTGGTATAAATCTTGTATATAAACAAGTACATGATATTTCGGTAATTGAAAATAAAAATTTATCCCTTAAAATCATTACACTGGATACTTTTATAGAAGGTATAATTATTCCAAAATTTCTAAATGTGTGGGACGAATTCATTAACTCATCCATAAAAAAATTGAAGAAATATTTTTAACAAATTCAAAACCGTATTAGTATTGAATAAGAATCCATGTTGAGAAATATTCATGTTAATAGAATATTATTATTTTTTCTAGGTTAGTATCTTTGAGAGGATGAAACAAAAAATGTTTTCTATATGCTAAGAATAATAGTCAGTAATTCAAGATGAAATTTAATACTTTTAATAATATAGGTGAGTGTTTGGTCTATGGAATTACAGTGAATTTTAAGAGTGAATGTTATTATAGAAATAAAGTGAAAATAATTACTCTAATTATGATGTTTAAATATAATATAGTTCTGAAGATATATAAAGTTAATCTGACTTAAATAATGATGATAGAGTGAATTGATTCTATAGCTGTAGTAATTTCATCTAAGAATCAGTTAATGTCCCAAGCATTTAATTAATGTACTATCATAAAGTAACTATATCTTGGGAATAATTAATTAAAAAATATTATTATCTAAAGAATTATAAAATTATATTTTTTATAGAAATGGTTGACTCTTTAAATTTAGTTATATATTCTTGTGATCTGAAAGATTTTAGTATTTATTGATATTTATTTTAATAAGTTTTTCAAGTATAATTTAAATTTGAAAAGGTTATAATATTGAAGTATGTAATATTTTTAGGGAATTTTTATGAAAATGATCACATGTGTCAACTATTTATTAATAATAATAAGGAATCATTTTATTATTTTATGGCTACATATAATTTATAACATGACCATTAAGTTAATATTAATTATAATTCATAAAATGTATTTAATTACATAAATTTAATTAGTTTAAGAGTAAAACTAGATAAATGTGAAACATGCATCGAATCAAAAAATAATTAAAAAAACATTTCATTGTGTTTAAAAATTTCAAAAATATTATAATATTTTTATTTTTAAATCATTGAATTAAATGGTTTTCCGACACTCTGGGGTAAAATTTATTTTATTACTTTTGTGCATGATTGTAGTATATATTTATATTTCTATATTTTTATAACATAATAATATTGTTTTATTATTTTTAAAATTAAATTCTACCCATAGAATCCTTGAAATTACCAAGAGGTAGATGAATAAGTGATTTAGAATACTTTTATGTTTTTCCTATAAATATATTTTCTTACTAGTTATAGTAATTTAAAATCACCATTAAAAGACAACCAAATTTTGTCAAAGATATAAAATAATATAATTTTCGAGGTTCCCTACTATAAAATAGTATCAATTCATTATCATGACCTTGAAATAATAGAGATCACATTGTCCACTAAAACAAATCTTGTGGATTATTCTAGGCCAGGGATAACCATGAACATGTGATACAACAGAGTCTACCTAACATTTATGTGTATCCTTCATAGTAAAAATGACAAAGATATTTTTTAAAATAATAGGAAATTATTATTGTTCATCACTCTTCAAGGTTGTAGTAACTATGTTTCTACCTCTTCTAACACATTCACATCCACAAGACTCACTTACTTTATCTTCTTTAATTTCTTGCACTACAATGAGTAAGAACCTTCTTTCCTTTAATCAACATCTTTATCCATTTTTATATTTTCCAACACAACTTTATTTATTCTATATTATGGATATTCAATGAATAATTATGAATATTATTACCATAAATTAATTATTGAAAATCATCAAAATATATTATTCTTCTTATATTTGGTCAATAAATTATGAATACAACAACATATTTATCGTAGTTTTTAATTTAAACTATTTAATTTGTAATTTCAACCATTAACTTGACATTATATTCTCTCTTTTACCTTTTAAAAAAATATTAGCATCCTTTTATTTTTTTGAAAAGCCCATAAAATTACATTGTAGTTACTTTATTTGAATACACTTACCATATATGTATGAAGCCATACCCAATAGCTATACTTATTGTTTGAAATTATCAGGTGCTGGTAATAATAAAAATACATTATTTTATATATATATATATTGGTAAATAAATGGTCATTATGAATTATCATATTTAAGTCATTTCTTGATAAATTTAATTCTTAAAAACATAAATTTTCAATCCACAATATTATCAAAAACAATCTCTAAGTATTAATTGTCACACAAACATAAGGATACTTGCTTTGATGAAATCATGTATACATAGAGATTAATTATTACAAAGAAGAGTTATTATCCTTATGAATGCATGGATGATGTCTACCTAGAGGATATGACACTTACACAGATCAGATTATTCTTACATGAAAGAAATTAATATCTATACAAAGAAAAAGTATAAATACTCAACACAAAAATTGATACATACACAAATATATGAATCTCATGAATTATAACATCATTATTATACACATATGAAGTTATCCGTATTCATATTAGACTTATCTATTTTATCGATATTCTTGATCATGCTTTTGAAAATTAATAAATTTTCAAATCTGTCCATAAATATGAAATACCATATTTTTCCCAAAATAATCAAAAAGGCCTAATATCTTTAAGAACACAAACTACAGTCACCAAAAAAATATAAATTTATATTATGTTTCATTGAATATGATTCAAATTATTGGAGACATAAGCCAATACAATATTGGTATCTTCTGTATTTCTTATCTGATATCATTAATCACAACAAAATATCTCATTTGATCAACATAAGAGAAATAAAGATGAAGTAAAATTCTAACTAAATTAGAATATTATATTTTATTGTTTGGTTACATGTATTGAATACACTAGGTATAAATTTAATGATGTTTTTGAATAAAATATAATAATTCATCAATGCCTTACCCTTTATACAACTAAAAAATGTTTAATTTTAAGGGATAATATTACTTAGGAATAAATAGTAAATTTCATGAAAAAAATATAAATTTCCATTAAAGTGGTGGGGTAATTCTTTATTATCTTTTTCTATATTAACAATAGAACTATTTCTAGGAAATTTTTACTTCCCCTTATAAAATTAATAAATATTGATTACATAATATTTCATCTATGTGAGTGGGTCACTAGGTTACTATGGTGTTACTAATTCAAAAAGAAAAAAGTATAATGTAGAGAAATTAAATAGGATATCTTTTGGTTCTATAGAGGATAGTAAATATATTAAATTATGAACAAATATCATAATGTAATATTTTTTGACAAGGTATTGGTAGTTTTTGTAAACTAAATTATAAAAGGATAATATAAAATAGTTTTCTCCTCACATGCCTAGTTATGATTTTCTTTCTTGTATAAACATAATATTATATAACAAAGATGATTATTTAGTTTAACCAAAATGAAGTATGATACCCAGTTAGGGGAAATATATACACACATGTTTCATATCTTTGGAGTCCATAGTTTTCCGTATTGAATTATATAATAATAATATCCACCTGGGTTAATTGTATTTGTTCTTAATCATTGAATATTACATTAATACATTTATGGATACATGTCATTTAATGATTCATATTTCATTACGGGAGTTAAATAATGAGATGAATTCCATTATGGGTGACAAAACAGGGAAATTGTCATTTAAAAAAAGGTTCAATGCCTATTAGTTATAAAATGGTATTTATGATAAAATATAATTTTCATGGTAATGATAAAGGTTTAAAAAAATAGTAGTTTGTAGAAATTTAAAAAAAGAGGTAAT
Organism: Viscum album; assembly: GCA_963277665.1. Lineage (NCBI taxonomy): Eukaryota > Viridiplantae > Streptophyta > Magnoliopsida > Santalales > Viscaceae > Viscum > Viscum album. Next base: position 1,569,519,035 of record OY728143.1, read on the forward strand.
TATTTCAATTATTTTTCTTCAGAGAAATAATGTTTTATGTAAGTGTAATTAGGGATAATAACCATTAAATATATAATAGGATGGGAGTTCTATCAAACTAGGTGTTTCATAACATTAAGAATAATTAAACTTGGATTTTATCTCTTAAAATCCATTGGTTGATGTTATATTCTAAGAATTGATGATTTTATTCACTGTTCTATGAAATGGGATTAAAAGTATGATAATATCATGTTCAGGGGTTCATATATATTTATTCTTAAGGAGAAAAGGAAGATAATATTATTCACTCACACAATGAAGTATTTTATCACTATAGTCAGGTGTATCATAATCTGGTTGACAAATTACACCACAATTTTGTTTAGTTAAATATCTATAACCTGAAAATTATCATATATAGAGTGATTTATCTAATTAGTATAGGAAATTAAATCAAAACTTTCATTAGATGGTAATGAATCCTCATTATATAAAGGTATTTTAAGTGATTATATATCCTTAAATTTTCATGGAATCATTGGTTGTATCAATTTTTATACATTTTCCAGAAAGTTTACCCTTTTTCCCTCATAGACATCATGGATGGGTGAAAATATCCATCAAAAGTTTTTAAAAATAACTAATATTATTAACTACACCCATTAGTTGAAAATTAACTTAAAATATTTTAAATGTATATATGATATCATTTTCATGTCCGTCATTAATTTTTTAACATTTAAAAACAAATTTTTGAAATGTTTCTTCGTCTTTAAATGATTATTTTGATGATTTTGAAGAATAATAAATGATCTCCAAAAAGATACATACCTAGGGAGTTTATATTTCATGAATATGATAATTGGAAGTAGATAAGGCCTTATCACTATGTAGTTTAGGATAACATGTGTTTCTTCACATTAGTATTTATTATAAAAAAGAAGAGTAGTTTTCAAGAACATTGCATTGTCATCTCAGTAATAGTGACTTTCAACAACACAAATTGAGTCTGAAAGTCTCGAATGATTAATTCTATGGCCTATTGAGACTATGTGTTCTTTAATTCCAATTTCTCCAACACAACATCAAGGGTATCTTAGGATTTTAGAGGAATGTGAGGATTGATCCATAGTGGAGGATGATGAGGATGTGTATCATTTCTATAGTGACACTCATTTTAGTTATTATTGTTTTACTTTCCCTATTTTCAGTACTATAGTAATCCAACTAACAATTGGTTGGTGTTTTTTATAAACTTCTATTGTAAAAAGGTGTCCTTTTATGAAATTATTTCCAATAAAATACTATATTAAAAGACATGGATGGATTATAATATTAGGGGAATTAAATATATAATGTGTGTTATCAATAAAAACTCTATAATGAAGAATAATAGGTAGTGAATTTGAATAAATTTATTCTTAGTCCAACAATATTAAATTTGTATGAATTCAATCAAACTTACTATCCACTATTTGTTTTGGGTAATAAGGGTTAACATTTCAACCTGGAGCTTGTACGATGGATCTCTTAATAAAAAAAAGTTAATCACTGTGTTGGATTTATTAACAATCATATATGGGAGAATTTTCCTTCTGGGGGAAATTATTAGAGTCAGACTTGTTACAATAAGTAATATATTGTAATAGAAAGATGAATGTTACTTATAAAGGAAAGGCTATGAAAGTAATTTTATAAGATAAAGATTATGTTAAGAGTGATGGATCATTATATTTTTGTTAAAAATTTATTGATGGGTAACATTTCATATTCTATGTTGTTATGTTCTCAATGATGTATTTTAAGTGGTGGCCTGAGTTAAGGATAAGAGTGGGGTGTTTTGTAAATGTACAGATAGAAATTCTATATAAGTGATTTTTTTAATGGTTATGTAAGAATATATTAGAAGATAAATTGGCTATATAATAAATTAATTTTACAAAATTTTAGATCTATATAAGAATATAGTGAATTTTAAGAATCCCATGTAAGATTAATTTAACAAATAAATAGGTTACTAATAATTAAAAAACAAGAAAACAAGTTGTTTACAATTAGATTAAAGTTCCAAGATGTTAATTTTTAGTTTCATATTGTTTTATAAGATGAACTCTTAGACTGAACATACTATATAAGAATAACCTAGATAATCAACTATCCATGTATAAGTAACATGAGGATAAAGTAAGATTAAATCCATTATTCCATGACTCTATTAAGTGTTTCACAAACACAATGATTGTGATGTATGATTAATCCAAATGTTTTAAAATTCACATAAGTGATATATAAATGTTTTATTCCCTATACTAATTTTCTGAAAATGTATGATATTTATTTCAAAATATTCTATACTGATTTCTATAGAGATTTAACAAATATGGAATATTTAAGGATTATTTGACTCATGATACATGTTGGATTTGAATAGAATGATATATTTCAATATTTAAATTTTGAAATTTATTGTTTTTAGAAGATAATATATCTAAGAATATTACTTTATCTAATGAAACTTTTATGTTCATTTATATATATATATATTAATGGAGATAGAACTAACAACAATTTCATCTATTATGCCACATTCCATGGGTACAAGATCCTCATTGAAATATTAGTTTAGAACATTATAGCTAAATTTATGGTGAATAAAAATAGCGTATAATTTTTCATATATATCTACATATTAATTAAAGGTTTCCTTTTATTCTTTTCATATTCCATAAATTTATTTTAAAATGGATTTAATTAGAGAGTTTCAGAAAACATTCTTCAGTATGATTCAATTAAGGTCGATCTAGAAATTATTTATGGTAGAAAAATAGAATAACCATTCTTTGGATATAACATAATGGGAGAAATAGAATGCCTAGAATTTTATGCGATCCTCGTAATCACAATATGATTTCCTAGTAGATCACACTATATAAAACTCCTTGAGATATTTCTGTGAATCCTCACCTAGAGAAATATGTATTTTGTTTGGATAACGGATGTGACTTGATCTCATCTCAATGGTGTATGCATCCTCATTTTATCGGATGTACCCATGTTGGTACATCACAACAGGGGTTGTCAATGTTATTAAGTTCCTATTAAGAAAATATATTTTATAATATTTCATTAGTTTCATTACTAATTTTTTTTAAATTCAATTGATATTCTAGAACAGGTTCCACAATTTTACATTCTTTCCTTACTCTAAGAAATATTATATTTAGTTGAAGAGTGCTTTCAAATTCATAGTCCGTTTGAAGAAAAGATTCATTTATAGACAAGGTCATAGACTGAAATGTGTATTTAGAAGAGAGATATATTTTCCTTTTTAAATAGATATATGATAAATTTTGATTTAAATAAAAATAGTATATACCTGAAGAAAACATATAAGTTGATTAGAAATGATAAAAAAAAAGATTAACAATAAAGAGAGAAAAAAATATTCCAACTGAAAAATCTGAAAAATGTCTACAAAATTATAAAATAAGGGGGAAATGAATTTAAATTAAAAAAAATCTACTTGGAAATGGCTCTAAAAACTGATTTTGTTGTTCAATGTGTTAAATTAGTTCTTTATTTTTACTAAAGTTTATTTAATATATTGGAAAACCTAGAACATGTCCACATAATGCCTTAGATCATTAAAATTTGAATAATATTAAAATTTTATATAAGAAAATTAGAATTTATAAAATGGGGGTATTGGTTTCTAGTTTCCATCATTAATGAAATAAGACAAATAGAAATGTTAATTTAATTACATAATTGATTATGTTGAACCCCATGAAATATCATGATGTTCATATAACATATCTTTATGATATTGCGATTAAAAATTATAATAATTTATTTATAACACCAAATGTCATAATATTATAGATTTTATACACTATTCCTGTAGATTATTTGAAAAAATAATAATTCATCAACTACCACAAATGATCGAGTGATTTATGTATGAATTTATAACCAAATATTATCATGGAAACACAAGATAAATTCTATTTATTTTCCATGTTTGTATATTTTTTATTATTATACCATGAAATATTTTTTATAGTCACCTAAATTTATAGAGTAGTTAAATTTTCCAATACGAACAATCTGAACCTCACACATGAAAATATACAAAATAAATGGAGAATGATTTCGAACAAATCACATGTATGGTCAACCCTCCCCCCCCCAACATTATAATTTTAGGGTCAATGTGATATGCCAATGTAAAACATATATATGTAAGTATAAAATATGGATAAAAACAATATACCACTTGGAATTATGAATATCATTCAAATAATACAAACAGAAAGATCATGATTTTCATTAAGCTTATTCCTAAGTAATAACAAAGTGATTTGAACTCCATAGAAATTAAAAGAAGAAAATTATGCCTAAACAGATGTCCCTATAACTCTAATATATTATTCATGTCAATAAACCTTGGATAAGGAGGTATATGAAGCATTCTTTTTAAAAAAATTCACAAAATCAGTAAAAAATAATTAAATAGCCTATGATAATAAGAAAGTTATGCATGATAGATTTCTTTCATACATATAATCCTTCTGAAATAATAATGTAAGAACCTAACACTGACAAAAAGTTTCTCGTATATTTTTTCCTTTGAGTTTTCATTCTAATAGTGGTGTAATTGGAATAATTGGTGGTCAATATAACATGTTATGAACCATTTACCTAATGTGAGTTCAAATCTACATAGCCCATATTTTATTCTCTTTAGTTTCTTCATTTTTGCCTTATATCATTTGACTTATCAGGTGGTTTAGTTCAATTATTTTAATCCTAATAATATTTTTTCCAAAAAATTAATTTTTATGTTTGTATGAGTTTATGTAACATTATCATAATAGCACACACATAATTCTCATTAGTCTCACGAGGTATAATTTTCATTTTTAGTTTTTTTAACATGATTAATTAAAACTGTATAATATATGTACATAGTATTAATGATGGAATTAGTATCTATATAAAATTTTATAATTATTTATACTGGTTATAATAATTGATAAATTATTTCAAAATCAGTATTACCCCTTACATAACCCATGTTTCATCATCTGTTTCTAATCCATCCATTTCTACACATTGTTTCTACACCAAATAATATATTGGCATACTCATCGTCACCCAAAAAACATATATATGGACAATATAAAACATTAAATGTTATATTAATTTTATTATATTTTTTAAATATTGAGTTTGAATTGGGTCTCAGATATTTATAAAACATGGATTGATGGGGTGGAAAAACATAAACTAGTGAGGGGAATATAGAAACATTAAAAAAGGGCAGTCCCACATTAATGATTCAAATTAAAATAATAATTTCACTATCATATAAATAAGTGTCTTGGAATGATGCATTTTCACAAAAAAATGTATATATTCAAAAATAACATTTAAATTAGTAGTTAAATATAAATTTTATAAAATGTTGTCAGTAGATATATAATAAAATAAAAACAAATAAAAACTATGATTAAAAACACATTGAATGTTTTGAAAAATTATTTATTCACCCTAGTTTTATGTTTTGGTGGATTTAAGTCAAAAAAACTCTATATGTTCTCAGAAAAAAATGTTTTCTAGTTATTTTTAATAATGTAAAAATAATGAACTTCATATCACTCTCTAAAATTATTCAATGTATCCATCTGGGAATAAAATATATATATATATATACTATTACAAAACGTTTTTCTATGTCAAGTAGTGATATTTACACTAAGAACTCTATAACAATTATTATGTGTGTCTCAGACCGTTTTAGAATATAAATTCATTCACTATGTAAGGTTACATCATTAGTTTTCCTTTATATAACTTCATTAGTACTACCTGAAAAAATGATTATTAATGGGGTTTCTACATGAAAGACATGAAATATGTATCTATAATCAAAAAATATAATGGATCAAGAGATGAAAAAATATAAACTACCATGATGGAGAAAATTATCCCATTGCTGGCATATGATGAAGTTTATTCAAAAAATTACAAAAATATTTTATAAATTAATGAAAAATATTCTACTAGTTCTAGAATACCCCACTCAAAATTAAAATGTTACTCTAACTGATGGGTTATTAGTATAAACAATTATGAAAATGGAATAGAAACATGATTATCTTGACATTATATTCTCCCTTTTACCTTTTAAAATAATATTAGAATCCTTTTATTTTTTTTGAAAAGCCCATAAAATTCCATTATAGTTACATTATTTGAATACACCTACCATGTATGTATGAAGCCATACCCAATGGTTATACTTATGGTGTGAAATTATCAGGTGGTGTTAATAATAAAAATACATTATTTTATAAATATATATATATATTGGTAAATAAATGGTCATTATGAATTATCATATTTACGTCATTTCTTGATAAATGTAATTCTTAAAAACATTAATTTTCAATCCACAATATTATTAAAAAAATATCTATGTATTAATTGTCACACAAACATAAGGATCCTTGTTTAGATGAAATCATGTATACATAGAGATTCATTATTACATATAAGAGGAATTATCCTTATGAATGCATGGATGATGTCTACCCAGAGGATATGACACTTACGCAGATCAGATTATTCTTACATGAGAGCGATTAATATCTATACAAAAGAAAATTCTAAATACTCAACACAAAAATTGATACATACACAAATATATGAAGCTCATGAATTATAAAATCATTATTATACATATATTAAGTTATCTGTATTCATATTAGACTTATCTATTTTCTTCATATTCTAGATCATGCTTTTGAAAATCAATACATTTTCAAATCCAGCCATAAATATGAAATAACATATTTTTCCCAAACTCATCAAAAAGACCTAATATCTTTAAGAACATAAACTAATTTCACCAAAAAATATAAATTTATATTATGTTTCAATGAATATGATTCAAATTATTGGAAATATAGGCCAATAAAATATTGGTATCCTCTGTATTTCTTATCTGATATCACTAACCACCACAAAATATCTCATTTGATCAACAAACGAGATATAAAGATGAATTAAAATTCTAACTAAATTAGAATATTTTATTTTATTTTTTGGTTATATGTATTGAATACATTATGAATGAATTTAATGATTTTTTTGAATAAAATATAATAATTCATCAATGCCTTACCCTTTATACAACTAAAAAATGTTTAATTTTAAGGGATAATATTACATAGGAATAAATAGTAAATTTCTTGTAAAAAATTTTAAATTTCCATTAAAGTGGTGGGGTAATTATTTATTATCTTTTTTTATATTAACAGTAGAACTATTTCTACAAAACTTGTATTTTCCTTTATAAAATTAATAAATATTGATTACATAATTTTTCATCTATGTGAGTGGGTCACTAGGTTAATATGGTGTTACTAATTCAAAAAGAAACAACTATAATGCAGATAAATTAAATATCATATCTTTTGGTTCTATAGAGGATAGTAAATATATAAAATTATGAACAAATATCATAATGTAATTTTTTTGACAACGTATTGGTAGTTTTTTGAAACTAAATTATAAAAGGATAATATAGAATAGTTTTCTCCTCACATTCCTAGTTATGATTTTCTTTCTTGTATAAACATAATATTATATAACAAATATGATTCTTTAGATTAACCAAAATGAAGTATAATACCCAGTTAGGGAAAACATATACACGCATGTTTCATATCTTCGGAGTCCTTAGTTTTATGTATTGAATTATATAATAATATTATCCATCTGGTTTAATTTTATTTGTTCGTAATCATTGAATATTATATTAATTCATTTAAGGATACATTCCATTTAATGATTCATATTTCATTACGGGAGTTAAATAATATGATGAATTCCATTATGGGTGATAAAATAGGGAAATTATCATTTAAAAAAAGGTTCAATGCCTATTAGTTATAAAATGGTATTTAGAATAAAATATAATTTTCATGGTAATGATAAAGGTTTAAAAAATGGTAGTTTTTAGAGATTTAAAAAAAGAGGTAATTATTTCAATTCTTATGCTCCAGTAACAAAAATTATTTCAATAAGGGTGTTCTTTTCATTAGATTCCATTTATCATTTATTTGTTCATAAAATGATGATTATAGACAAACTTATATATATATATAAATAAATTAATTTATTTAGAATAAATAAAAGGGTTCTTTTTACGCGGTATTCAAAACAAAGCATGTAAATTTTTTAAAAATCATTATAATCCTAAATAATCACCTAAACAGTGACATGATATTTTTTATTTTCTTATTTTATCTAATGGATTTACTCATTATAATGTAAATATATTTATTAATTCTATGTTGGTAAAACAATATAGTGTTATTTTGTGTATTTATAGAGATGAAATGTTAATTATCAAATCCAACAGGGTAGGTTTTAATAAGATGAAGAAATATGTCTCCTACATGTTAGTAATAAAGGATATTGGAATAACATATTCTATTATTGGTATCAAAGATAGAAATTTATATGAGGATTAATATTTAACTAAATATCATTATATCATTAATTTTTTGAGTAAATTTTTAAATCATTATTTTAAGGATGAAAATAGTTTATCTGAATCGGGGGTAAAATTATTTACTGAAACAAGAAGAGTTATACCACAAAATGAATATTCTTGTGTGGTTGGTTCATTTATATATGTTATATATTTTAGTCGCATAGATATTACATTTAATGATTTTAATATGGGTAGATGTGTGAGAAATACTATTACAAAATATTTCAAGTGTGTATCAAGAATTTTTTAATATTTAATAAAGTAAATGATTTAAATTTATTATACAATGATTATATGACTGTATTTGATTAATACACTAATATGAGTCTGAATAAAAATTTTGGATAAAGTTGATTCAAATATTTATATTCATCTAGTTTTAGATATTGTCATGTATCTTGGAAGACTAATAAATAGACATGTATTACAGATTTGAAAATGGAGTTTGAATTTATCACCATAACTGCATGTGGAAATAATGTAGAACTGATTGAAAAAATTATTTGATGGTAAATTATGGAATCATCCAATTAATCATATTGAAATCAGTTTTTATACTGGAGAAACACTAACTATGTCACGACCCATCCTCAGGGCCCGTGCCGTGACTACCCCAAGCCCGCCTTCTATAGGCTAGGGGCTGACGACTAGCACCAAAGGCGTAAATCCCGATAAAAAGGGAAGGAATTGCCTTTATGAAACGTAAACACACACAACCAGAGTAAAAGAGGAAGAAAATACTAGGTAAGCAGTATAACAAGTGTTCCGAAAGTACAAAAGGGCCAGAATACAATCCCAATAGTAAAGTACAAGGAAAAGACAAAACAACGGGAAGGGGTCGAGCTACTCCTGGATCATTCTCCGGAGTTCCTACCTAATGGGTAGGTATAGATGGCCACCTCAGCTCTCCACGTCCCTTTGTAACCTCCGGGTAACGTCTCGTCGTGAAGTCCACCTCCGGGTACCGTCTCATCACGAAGTCCACCTCCGGGTATTGTCCAACTATAAGAGCCTCAACCATGATCAGTGTTGTCTGTCATCTGCATCCAACACAACGGGGTGCGGGCATAGCCCGTGCAGGGGTGAGTATAACGATACTCTATAGGGACCCTGATACCCTCAAGGTCTCACTAAAACCATCAAGGATAAACCAAAAAGAAATATCTCAATAGATAACCTTTACTTAGGTATATACCCATACATATACCAATGTTATCAAGTAAACCATCTCAAACATGAGGTAAACAAAAAGGTCATTGACTCCGCTCAAACCAGGATTTTCATTAAAGATATCAAAACCAAAAATGTGAAGAGCTTCTCCTCTTTCGAGTACGGTGATCCTTTAATGACTCCAAGGTGTTTCTCACTATCCTTAGACTGCTGCGGTACTCCTCCTGTCGAGTACCGCGGGTTTTCCACCCCAACACAGTAGTGCTCCTTGTCATTGGTCTGCCACCAAAACACAGTAGTGCTCCCCCTAATAGCCTACAGAGGTACTCCTTCTATCGAGTACCATGGGTCTGTCACCCAAACATCGTAGTGCTCCCCACTGTGGGTCGTCCACCCAAACACAGTAGTGCTCCCTACTGGGCAAGTCAAGTCACTCCAACTCGAATCGGACAAGCAGTGATTAGGTCTCAGCCAGATACAAGTTCTCTGTACTCTATACGCTCATCTCCGGGAGGATCCACTCCATGAGCTACTGGTCGATACTCCATGTATCACAATTTCCCACGAAAAATTATCTTAAAGGACCGCCTCATCAAAGGGGTCTCAATGCAATAGACAATGCGTCTATCGGACGCCCGGTCTGTGAGTTATTAGCCTTTTAGTCCCTGGGGCCTGGTTGGTTACATGTATGAACCAACCTGGCTATATCTCAGCTGTGTCCAAACATCAGTTGATGTATGCCAAAAGAACTGTTTCATCAAGAGGAATGCAATAGAGTCGATGGCACGTCTATCGGACGTCTGGTCCTCAAGTTATAAGTGTTTCCTCTCTAAGGGAATGTTTGGTTTCGAGTTCGAACCAACCTGGTCGTACTTCAAATGAAACCGGTTAAGCAAACTGGTCTCGCCATTTTGATCCATATTAAAAAACACACGATATGGACTACCCATTGGTCCAAAACAGATAGTCGGTGAAAAAGTTGCATTTCACCGCAACACGTGTGAACCGGGCCTCATGGGGCCCGCTCCTCGACCTATACTTAAATATCCAAAACATGTATTGAAACATTCTTCTTAATTTCAAGGTCGCAACGTCACATACGGTTTGTCATTCCTACACCGTTTGAGAGAGATATGTCAGATACAAGATCCTGTAATAATAATAAAACTATTATTATTTGGTGTTTCGTGGACCCAAGCCATGAAAAATAATTTAGTATCCAACATTAGACTTGAATCGACCATATTAATGACGAGATTACACCACCACTGATGGAAATCCAATCAGACGTCACACGCATGAGTTATGGCGGGTCGAAGATTTAATAATAATATTAAAACTATTATTTTCTGAGCGCTTCGAGTACCCAATCCAAAAACCCAAAAAAGACATCCAATATTGGACTCGGAATGTCCATCTTGGAATCTGAGTCGCACTACTGAAGACGGTTCGTGAAACCGAGGTCGCACAAATAAGTTACAGTCCAAAAAGTGGTTTATCAACAAAAATAATAATATAATTATTATATGATTATTTTGTTATTTGATTTATTTGAAGTATCCCATTCCACGCACCACCTCTCTCCAATTTTAGTGCACCTCACTCCCTTCTTCACGCATGGCCAACACACCCCTTTGGATTCCTTCTCTTATTTCTTTTCATTTAATCTTATCTTTTATTTTATATCATCATTAATATATTTGTCTTCTCTCCCCGATCTTACTCTTCTCCCATGACAACTTCTTTATCACAATTAGCACCCCAATATGCTACAATGATGGATTGCTCCATGGCCTTCCAACCATGATCTTCCAGACTACCCTACTCGTGCCACGATATCCTTCCGCACTCCATTCCAACTTCGATTGAACTCGGAAAAAAGATATGAATGCATATCCATGATCCTCAGGTCAAGATCTTCGCGTCTGTATGTTCTGCTCAGGGAAACATTGATTTTCCAGCATGCGTAATTATTTGGGGATGAAGAACATGCGAAGAATGCATGGGCAATGATTAAGGAAATATCACGGTCAAAGTGCGTATCGATAGCCGTGTTAGTTTGGCCATCTTTTTTGAGAGTCAAGAACATGGGGAATTTGAAATTAAATATTTATCATGCTTCAATAATTTCAAATTCCAGATGAACAAAAAAAATTAAATCAATCAATTGTTTATCAATTCGCGAATTAATTTATTTAATTCGCGTTCATCATGAGAAATTTAAACCGGGGTAAGGAATCCACAAAGATATATCCTACAAATAAATGCTCAAGATCAAGGGTATAAACCCCATAAATGAGAAATATACAATATTCCCCTACATCGCAATGACATCTCACGTCGTCGATACGCGGAAGACGAACGTCGCGGTAGATGGCGTCGTGAAGAACGGCGTCACATAGAAGAGAAGAACACTTTCTTTATCAATATCTCCAGATATTTCTCAGGTTTTCTCCAACACCACAATTTCTCAACTAAAATAATAGCTATTCCTATTATTTTATTCCCAAAATAATAGATTTAAGAATCAAGCACTATAATTAATTAATTAGAGAATCCCCTTAATTAATTATTATGTGTTGTAAATTTAATTTTGAGGAAGGTGGAGAGATTAACAAACATAATAATGTGAAGGGTTGTCACAATAAATGGAAGGGAGTTAAAGGGAGTTTCAATGGTGATGAAAGGTTGGGGCTTGTATGGACCCCACCACGCATATATCCACACATGGGTAGTTAGGTTCCACCCTTTACTCCCCTCTTTAGGATAAAACTACCATAGATATAAAAAATTATTTTACACTACCAATTTTATTTATTTTATTCTAGATTCCAAAATAAAAATTCTCAACCCACTTAAAACACAATAGTGCTAAAGGTACTCTTAAGCAATTACCAGCGCTGCGAGTTCATCGGTGCCCTCAGATCTCAATTCTGAGCACCAGTTCAAAAAATAGAAAAACCTGCTCGTTCGTTTACTGAACGTACCCGAGCTGAACTTTATAATTTGATTCCGGGCACACCGGGTTTCGGAATCAGATGCCGTCAGAAGCCACAGAATAGTCAAATTCCAAAGAAATTATGAAAAAACTTTCCTTGAATTTTTCGGGTCATTAAATTACTCCCACCTCAGGGTTTTATGTCCCCATAAAGCTACAAAATAAACTATGGAAACAAAAGAGGGTACTGAGCACACGTATGAGCCTCCCGCTCCCATGTGCTCTCCTTGAGGTTCCCATGATTCCAACGAAAGCACACAAGAGGTATAGACCATCCTCATAGGACCTGCTCCTGTCGATCATCAATCTCTACTTGATCCTCTATGAATATTTCCTCATATTTGATGTCCTGCTCCTCGTGATCGATGATGTGGGACAGGTCCTTCACGCATCTCCACATCTGAGATACGTGGATGACACCGTGCACCCAGTGCAACTGAGGTAGATAGGCCAGGTGGTAAGCCACCTCGCCTACCCTGCTAACGACCTGAAATGGTCCGATAACACTCAAGGATAACATTCCTCATTGGCCACATCTTCGTAGACCTCATCGAGGTGAGACCCTTATAAAGACATGGTCGCCATCCTCAAACTCTAGAGGCCTTTGTATCCTGTTTGGAACTGAAAACACAAAACTCATGCTGCCACGAGGTTAAGGTTGGCCAAATCAAGAGTGATCGGCTGCACCCTTCTATGCATGAGTTTATCCTCTACTGCCTGGGTTTCCCTTTTCACTGACCAAGGGAAAACCCCATCCCAACATTGTAGGAAAACCAGAACCTTTTTTCCTAATACATTCATTCCGAGTATGAATTGTGGATGTCCAGTACATAACCAAACTAACGGCTTAAGGTCTCGACGCTGCCACTAGGAGGATCCAACCAAAACTCTTGCCTCAAGGGTCAGAACACACTGTCGGGGTATGTGTGATTATCGAGTCTCCTCACAAAGGTATCTCCAGACGTGAGCTTCGAGTCAACAGTTTAACCGAAAACTCTAGGTCTGGGACAAGATTCGTGGAAGGATGGAATGATTAGTACCTTTTTCTATTGATACGGAATCTTGTAGTAGACACAAACTATTCCTAGAATCATTCTTAGAGCCATTGGGTCACACTCCTTGACCACATGCAGCTACTCTATTCCTCTTCCCTCATGCTCTCTGAGCCTGGTGGGAACTAAAAAGGCGGGTGGTTGTAACATGTTGAAATTTACACCACCTCATGTAGCTCTCCTAGCTCTGCTTCCACGTATTCTTCCCAGCAGATTTATCTGTCCATGTCACATCCTCTTTCTGAAACTTCTTGCGTGCCTAAGACTTTGAGACTTGCACTAGTTTCCTACTTTCCTACTGCTAGCATTCACTGGTTGTATCCAATCAGCCAAAGAACATTCAACCACAAAAGTTCTCTCTATCACCCTAACATGAGTAGGGATGCAGAGAGGAAAAGTGGTGGCTCAGTTGTTCTGAAACACACCTCGCTTAGAAGTCTGATCCCTGAAGCACTGATCGCATCATATTAATCGAGTACTATGAATGGTCGGTATGCCCAGATGAATACTCAACTACCGGAATGTCGTCATGCCGAAGCTAAATAAGCTCTAGATAACTCTCAACCACCTCCTCAAGACAGTGCTCAGCTGTCTGTGAGTCGGGATCGCGTCTGAACCTGAAGGGTATCTGATGTTGAAACACGTGTAAGGATTTAAGCCTACATGTGTCATCTACCAGTACTGCCAGTTGTAACTGCTGACCAACAGGTAGTGATATAGCTGGCACACTACTCGAAGGTATTATCTCAGGCATCGGTGCACGTACCGAAGCCTCATCACTATGTGGACCAACCTCATGGTTACTCACTAGGAAACACTAGTAGCTAAGATCATCATATTCTCCACTAGTGTCTAAACTAGGTGTATAACTCTAGGAATCGCCTCCAGCCAATCCACTACTGTCTAGGAATTTGTCTCGCCTTGTAACCTTAGAGGCATCTACTACTGGAACTAGTGCAACGTGCTCTGTCAGCGTGCACCATCCGCTAGTACCACGAGTGGCATTCCACTCCCCAATGGGTGGTGGTGCTGCTGGTACACCACCTGAAGGTGCCAACATAGTAAGAGGGCCCTGCACCGGAGCCTCGTCGCTCGGTGGGCTGTCATCGTTTACTCTATCAGAACTCCAACTGACTGTCTGTGTGGAATCATCCTGAACAGATGCAACACGGTCAAACGATTTAAATATGGTGAGCTGACCTGGTTGATCTTACATAATAAAATTTTTTGGAAACACACACACAATCACTGTTTTCATGCACTGAGTCGGAAATCAGTTGTCAGGGTCCTGGTGTATGGATACGTCAGCCGCCGCACCAACACTAGACTCCCTGAACTGAAAAGAACACTCAGTACCCTTAACATGATTGCTTCACAGAAAGGAAATATCAGAGTCCTAAGATCTACAGTAGAACCGACTCTTCTGATACCAATTTTTCTGACCCGTCCTCAGGGCCCGTGCCGTGACTAACCCAAACCTGCCTTCCATAGGCCAGGGGCTGACGACTAGAACCAATGGCGTAAATCTCGATAAAAAGGGAAGGCTTTGCCTTTATGAAACTTAAACACACACAAGCAGAGAACAAGTGGAGGCAATCACTAAGTAAACAGTATAACAAGTGTGCTAAAAGTAAAAAAGGGTCGGAATACAAGACAAATAATAAAGTACAAGGAAAAGACAAAATAGCAGGAAGGTGTCGAGCTGCTCCAGGATCATCCTCCGGAATTCCTACCTGATGGGTAGGTACAGATAGCCACCTTAACTCTCCACGTCCGTCTATCACCTCCGGGTACCGTCTTGTCGTGAAGACCAACTCCGGGTACCATCTCATCATGAAGTCCACGTTTTGGTACTGTCCAGCTCTACGAGCCTCAACCACGATTACTGTTGTCCTCCGTCTACATCCAAACCAACAAGGTGCATGCATAGCCTGTGCAGGGTTGAGTATAACGATACATAGTAGGGACCCCGAGACCCTCAAGGTCACACTAAAACCAACAAGGATAAACCAAAAAGAATGATCTCAACAGATAACATTTACTTAGGTATATTCCCATACATGTACCTAAGTTATCAAGTAACTCATCTCAGTCATGAGGTAAACACAAAGGTCATTGACTCAGCTCAAACCAGGATTTTCATTAAATATATCAAAACAAAAAACTGGTGAAGAGCTCCTCCTTTGTCGAGTATGGTGATCATGTCATGACTCCGAGGAACTTATCACTATCCTTAGACTGCTGAGGTACTTCTCATGTCGAGTACCGTGGGTCTTCCACCCCAACACAGTAGTGCTCCCCGCCGTGGTTCTGCCACCCAAACACAGTAGTGCTCCCCCTAATAGCCTACAGAGGTACTCCTTCTGTCGAGTACTGCGGGTCCGCCACCGAAACACAGTAGTGCTCCCCGCCATGGGTCTTCCACCCAATCATAGTAGTGCTCCCCACTGGGCAAGTCAAGTCACTCCAACTCGAATCGGACAAGCAGTGATCAGGTCTCAGCTAACAACAAGGTCTATGTACTCCGTACGCTCCTCTCCTAGAGGATCCACTCCACGAGCTACTGTTTGATACTCCAAGTATCACAATCTCCATGAGGAAGTATCTTAAAGGACCGCCTCATCAAATGGGTCTCAACACAACAAACAGCGCGTCTATCGGACGCCCAGTCTGTGAGTTATTAGCCTTTTAGTCCTAGGGGCCTGGTTGGTTTCATGTACGAACCAACTCGGCCATATCTCAATTGTTGAAAAACATCAGTTGAAGTATGACAAAGGAACCGTCTCATCAAGATGAATCTAACAGAGTTGAAGGCACGTCTATCAGACGTCCAGTCCTTAAGTTAGAAGGGTTTCTGCTCTATGGGCCCAGTTGGTTTCGAATTCGAACCAACCCAGTCATACTTCAAATGAAACATGTTAACCAAACTGGTCACACCATTGTGATCCATACATAAAAACACACTAGATGGACTACCCATTGGTCAAAAATGGATAACCGGTGAAAAAAATTTCATTTCACCACAACACGCGCGAACCGGGCCTCATAGGGCTCGCTCCTCGACCTCTACTTGAATATCCAAAACATATCTTGAAACATTCGTCTTAATTTTAGGGTCACAACATCACAGACAGTTTGTCATTCCGAAACTGTATGAGAGAGATATGTCAGATGAAAGATCCCGTAATAATAATAATAATAATAATCGGTGTTTCGTGGACTCGAGCCATGAACCAGAATTTAGTATCCAACATTAGACTTGAATCGACTGTATTAATTACGGAATTACATCACCGCTGAAGGAAATCCAATCAGATGCTGTACGCATGAGTTATGGCGGGTCGATGATTTAATAATAATATTAAAACTATTATTTTCCAAGAACTTCGAGTACCCAATCCTAAAACCTAAAAAATACATCCAATATTAGAATTGGAATGTCCGTCTCAGAATCTGGGTCACACTACCGCAGACGGTTCGTGAAACCGAGGTCGCACGAATAAGTTAAGGTCGAAAAATTGTTTTATCAACAAAAATAATAATATGATTATTTTATGATTATTTTTTTCATTTGATTTATTTGAAGTATCCCATGCCACGCACCTCCTCTCACCAATTTTGGTGTGCCTCACTCCCTTCATCACGCATGGCCAACACGCCCCTTTGGATTCCTTCTCTCCTTTATTTTCATTTAATCTTATCTTTTATTTTATATCATCATTAATATATTTGACTTCTCTCTACAATCTTACACTTCTACCACAATGACTTATTTATCAAAATTAGCACCCCAACATGGTACACTGACGGATTCCGCCTCGGCCCGCCAACCTTTCTCTGCTAGACCGCCCTACTCGCGCCATTAGATCCTTCCGTACTCCATTATGTCTTTGATTTAACTCAAAAAAAACATACGAACGCATATCCATGATCCTCAGGTCAATATCATCGCGTCTGTATATC
The DNA here is from genome assembly GCA_963277665.1 of Viscum album. Classification (NCBI taxonomy): domain Eukaryota; kingdom Viridiplantae; phylum Streptophyta; class Magnoliopsida; order Santalales; family Viscaceae; genus Viscum; species Viscum album. The sequence goes on from OY728143.1 coordinate 1,569,536,766, forward strand.
GTGCTTAGGGAAACATTGAGTTTCCAGTGCGCTTAATTATTTGGGGATGAAGAACACGCAAATAATGTGCAGACAATGAATATGGAAATATCACGGTCAAAGTGTGTATCGATAGCCGTGTTAGTTTGGCCATCATTTTTGAGAATCAATAACATGGGGAATTGGAAATTAAATATTTATCATGCTTCAAGAATTTTAAATTCAATATAAACAAGAATAAAATTAATTCAATCAATTGTTTATCGATCCGCGAATTAATTTATTTAATTCGTGCTCATCATGAGAAATTTAAACCGGGGTAAGAAATTCCCAATGATATATCCTACAAATAAACACTCAAGCTTGATAGAATAAACCACATAAATCAGAAATATACAATATTACCCTACATCGCAAAGACCTCGCATGTCGTCAATACGCGGAAGACGAACATCACGGTAGATGGCATCGCGAAGAATGGTGTCATGGAGAAGACAAGAATGCTTTCTTTATCTATATCTCCAGAGCTTTCCCAGGTTTTCACCAACACCACAATTTCTCAACTAAAATAATAGCTCTCCCTATTATTTTATTCCCACAATAATTTTTTTTATGAATAAAACACTATAATTAACTAATTGTAGAATCCCCTTAATTAATTATAATGTGTCGGAAATTTAATTGGGAGGAAGGTGGAGAGTTTAACAAATATAATAAAGTGAGTGGTTGTCACAATAAATGCAAGGGATTTTAAAGGGGGTTTCAAGGGAGATGAAAGGTTGGGGCTCATGTGGACCCCACCTCTCATATATCCACACATGTGTAGTTAGGTTCCACCATTAACTCCCCTTTTTAGGATAAAACTAACATAGATATAAATAAAATTGTACACTACCAATTTTATTTATTTCATTCTAGATTCCCAAATAAAATTTCTCAACCCGCTTAAAACGCAACTGCGCTAAAGGTCCTCTTTAGCAATTACCGGTGGTGAGAGTTCATTGGTGCCCTCAGACTTCAATTCTGAGAAACGGTTCAAAAGATAGAAAAAACCCGATTGTTTGTTTAATTAACGTAACCAAGCTAAACTTCAGAATTTGATTCCGGGCACACCGGGCCTCAGAATCAGGTGTCGTCAGAAGCCACAGACTCATAAAATTTTAATGAAATTATGAAAAAAAATTCCTTGAAATTTATGTGTCTTTACAAACTAGAGTTCATTTTTTCCTGTATAATGGAAAATATGGACTATATTTTTTGATTCAATTTTCATAAGATAATACTATAATAATTTTAAATCAGGGATCATGTAAAAAACATAAAAAAACATTTACAGAATCCTTTTCAACATAGATAGTTTATAAAACTAATAAATATAAGGTTATAAACCCCAAATAATAAATAAGTGTGTGATTTAAATAAAATATTTCTTTTAGTTATATCCTAATTAAATTATATAGTGGGTAATAATATGTTACGAAAATAATCATTCATATTAAAAATAATAATACCAAAATAGATAGAGTTACTATTATCTATATTTATTAAAGTATGAGTTATAAATTCGTAATGAAATTTTCAGACTTCATAAGTGATGTACTTTAATAATGAAATCGTGTTGTGATATTATATCCTTATGAACTTAGAAGTGGCGTTTCACCATATAAGAGTTGTTGGGATTACTCTATAGAGAGGTCTTAAAGATGATATAAGCCTATATTGATAAATGTGTTACAAAAAGATAGATTGGACGGATAAATCACATTGTATATGATATCATTTTATTGTCACTAACATTATCAATTTTAATTTCTTTTAAACTTGTTACTATTATTATACATTTATGTTTTGATACCAAGTAATGGTTGGAACCAAAAAATAGCTTTATTTAATATGATTTTTTAAATAATGACATGGAGAGTCAATATTTAATGAATAAGTGTTGGTAAGTGGTATATTGTTTTAGGTTTTTTACTAAAATGATAGTTATAATGTGTTTCCTATATATGCATAAAATATAGAAAGGTGTGGTATAAAAAATTCATAGATTGATGATTTGGACTAAAGTAACGTTTAAAATAGAGTGTCCCTAATTAGATATAGAGATAAATTTCCCGAGCACACTCTCAAATAAATAATTTCATTGGGAATAAATACATCTATACATAAATTATGAAATTATTTTTAAATAAGTACTTATATATATATATATATATTTAAATAAAAAATATATTATATAAATATAATAAAATTTTACGAAAAAAATGTCGAATATAATGATCTGTCAAAAACCATTTATTTTTAAAATTTTCAAATGGATGAATCTCCCAAGAAATTTTTTAACATTTCATTTAGTTATATTATTTTGTTCATTGGTGAATTTTAATCTAAATTATACAAAATTGTTGTGATTTATAAAAATAATTTGTCTGGCCATTTTTTCAAATCCAAAAAACTGTGATCTTTTTAATAATCTCCGAAATAATTTATTTTATTCATGAAGCAATTTTATAACTTTTTATCCATTATACCTCATTGACATACTAAATCCTTAAGGGATAATTACACTAAGAACAATATAGTAAAAAATTATGGTTTTTTAAAGACTTTTACATAGTGAATTCTATCATGATAGATAGCTAGTTTTATATTTTGGTTTCCACAATATTTCATCCTTTAATTATTTTCTAACATTGTATAGGTCCATGCCTAAAACCCCCCCAGTCAATCATCCATTTAATGCCAAACTAGTCTTTTTTAAATCATATGGTCATAAACATTTTCCTCCCTGTTTTTTCTCCTTCAATGAGTTTTGGTTCAACAAAGATATGATTTTAGTGTTTGTAAGATGATAATAGGTAAAGGTACATGGACCATAAAACCTTAAATTGTTATATGAGTAAGTGAAATTAGGGTTAGACAATTATTTTCTACTATAGAAATTTATAATATGTGAGTTTCATGATATATTACATAAATGATTTTCTTTAATAATAAAAAAAATCAATATAGAATAATTTTTCCAAATTGATAAAAACAATTATGATTAGAATTTAATAAAAATCATCCAATATCATACATTAACGGACTACTATCTCATCAAGAGATTCCTCTGACTGCATCTCTGTTATAAAAGGTGTGTTTGGTAAAACATTATAGATAACAAAAAAACCCAAAACCCTTAATAAACTAGCATTATTATTCATGATCATACCCCAATAACTATAGAGAATCAATAATTCTAATCGAGTCTATTTTCTGAGATTATAAAATATAAATATTTCATGTTATAAGTCATCAATTAATTAAAATAAATAAAAAATTCCTAAAAATTCAAGGTGCTCCAAATTAAACAAATCTTCCATACTAAGTCAAACACCATGTTCAGGGATCGATGGTTTGGGAAATTTTCTATATTCATCTTCCAAGGTATGGTAATGGGTCATTTTCTCCAAAAAATGAATGTCATGTATGATCATTTTCATGTAACATATTTTATAATCTATCAATTGAACCACACCTAAATACATATGTGGTACATGATAGACATACAACCTTGGGTAAATAAAAAATTCAAAACATTGTATAACCATTGTAAAATATTCTACCTTTCATAACTATGTTAAATTTTGAATTTAATATTTTTCATGAACATTTAAAATAATTAACTTGGAATTTCACACTTTTAAAACAAAAAATGTTGAATTATTACAGTGTTATTTTAACATAATTTATATTTTTTAATTAAAAATAGAGTGTAATGTTTATATTTTTAAATTTTTTCTTTATAAATAAATAATTTATCAAATGACAGTATGATTTTTTTTAATGATGTCTTAAAGATTCATTATGTATTTTTAATAACACATTCCAAAAGATATAATAATAATGTTGAGAGGAAAGTTAAAACCCATCCCCGAGTATTATATCCATGCATCAACAAAAAAAGAATATTGGTTTTTGTTCCTAACCCTCACTAGAATAAAAATAGTTTTTAACATTGGGGTTTTAAAATTGGTAATTTAATAACCATTTTTAAAACCCAATGTGGAATGGTCTTAACATGGTTCATATATATAACCAATGTTTAAACCCATTCACATTGGATTTTCATGCCGTTTATATAAGTTACCGATGTTACGACCCCGATGTGATAAGGGTTTTAACATTGGTCATTTTTATAACTGATATTAATATTAAAATTTCAATATTTTGATGAAAATATTTATATTTTTCTGTATCATGGTATCAACCATTAAAATACCACCAAATTTGTTTGCATAATAGATTTACATTTTAATGTATTGTGTATAACTTACCATTCTCTATCATTCAGTATTTTCAATCTACTCCGCTTCGATCCACATAATAATTCCACCACATCATCATTCAATGATTTCAGTGTGGTATTAGTCATCATGATCACATCATTTAGTTTATTTTTATTACATTTATTCGTTGATAAAAATTTGGATAATTTTTTTTATTAATAAGACTTATTCCAATTAAGATCATAAGATAAATCTTCCACAGGAGATTTATTAGTCAGTGTTTAAAATGAAATATCATCCAAAATATATAATTTCATACAATTTCATATATTAAATGAATTGAAATGTCTAAATTTAACATTTCAATTCAACAGAAACTATCATAAGAAATAATATTAAGTTGAATATTTAAGTTTATATTTATTATTCTCATTTTGTTTTTTAAATTTTAGGTTCATCTATGTCATGTTTTCTTCAAAAGTGATAAATCTACATCAATATATATATATATATAATAATACACTTTATACATCAGTATGATAGTGGTGTAATCAATAGATAAATAGCAGAAGCATATCAATAGGTGAAAGGACTGAAGAATAATGTGTGATCATAAAACAACTAAATAATAATCGAAATAAGTGAAATTAATCATATAAAAAATATGGTGATGTCGTGTCTTTGGAAAATTGGGAAAATGTGTACACATGGAAGAAGGAAATCAATACAGTGCATGATATAAAAAAAGGAACAAAAAGTCACTACTGGAAATGCTATTTTTTCCAACGGGTGTTTACCAACGATTTGCTAAAATCGTTGGGCTTGAAGGATTAAGAAAGCCTTTCCCAACGGTTCATTGAAACCGTTGGGAAAAGCCACCCCTTTTCCAACGGTTCAAAAGAACATTTGGGAAAGGGTCACCCCTTTGCCAACGGTTTCCTCAAACCGTTGGCAAAGGGGTCCTTAGCATCTCTTTACCAACGGTTCTTTAAAACCGTTGGGAATTATTTCCCCCAAATCCAGCCGCGAGGCTGCTCTCCCCCATTCGCACAGAACCTAATTTCATCAGCTCCGCCGCTCTCCTCTCGCGAAATCCCCTATCTGAAGAGGTTAAAACCATTTGAAATCAGGTATCTTTTCATTTATACACATATACATCCTTATTTTTATTGTTATTGCTTTAGTATTTTAGTTTTAAGTTATCAATCCACCTCCACCTCTCTGCTGCTCTCCAAATCCCCCATCCGAATAGGTGAAAACCCATTTGAATCATCTCAAATCAAGTAATTTTTTCTTTATACCCATATGGTACCTTGTTTTTATTGTTATTGATCTAATATTTTAGTTTTAAGTTTGGATTTTGATTTGATTTTACCGTGTAAAATAGGGAAATGAATAAATATTTTGTTAATTAATTAGTTTCCCCTGGAATATCAGTTGTGTTATAATGTCCATGCTAAATAAAGGGGTAATGTAATAAAAGACCTTGAATAAATAAATTGTGGAAGTTGGGGTATGTTGCCTCTATGAGAGGTTTTTTGTTGTGTTTCATTGTATGTTGTAGGCTGTTTTATGGGGATTGAGGTGACCAGTTGGGCTTTTTGATATGTGGGGTTGTAATGTGATGGTTAGTGGGCATGGATGTGTCATGTGAAGTTGTATGATAGTGATGATGTGTGATGGTGTTGTGTCATGTGGAGGTGTTGTGTGATGAAGTTGTGGTGTATAATGTGGTGAGGTGGTTTTGGTTGTGTGGTGGTTTGTGATGTGCAATATTTTTATTGTGATATGTGGTTGTTTTGGTGAGATGGTTGGTCGATGTAACATGGTGTCGATGGTTATTTTGAGATGGTGAGTTGTTGTGTGGTGGTTTTATTAGTTTCCTGGTTATCTATGGAATAAATTATACTGTTAAAACAAAAAAACAAGATATTAAATAAATGAGATGGAATAGAAATGGATGTGTGGTAAATGGATTTAATTAATTTAACATTAAATGAATGGAAAATGTAAGTATGAATGAAGTGTCTTATAAATGAATGTGAGAAATTCTATGAATCTTGTGTGGTGGTGGTGTGGTTTATGTGTTTTATGGTAGTAGTGAAGTGTGTGATTATGTAGTTAATGTGAACCCATAGGTTCAGTATTTTGTGCTATCTATATATCATGTATTTTTATGTTACTTCTACACATTCCAGGGGGTGGTATGTCTAGGTGGTGGTGGTGGGGTTGCAGTGGAGGGGGGGTGTGGGCTGTTTGGGAGGGTGGGCGGGGCTATCTAGGGGGGGTACAGGGTGTCCAGGGGGGTACGGGGGTGGGCGGGCTGTCCACAAGGGTGGACGGGCTGTCCACGGGGGTGGTCGGGCTGTCAAGGAGGGGTGGGCGGGCTATCCAGGGGGGTGGGTGGGCTGGCCATGGGATGTAGGGGTGTCCAGGGGGTGGGTGGGCTATCCAAGGGGGTGGGGGCTGTCCATAGGGAGAAGGGGTGTCGAGGGGGGTGGGTGGGCTGTCCACGGGGGTGGTAGGGCTGTCTAGGGGGTAGGGGGCGTCCACGGGGGTGGGTGGGTTGTCCACGGGGGTGGGCGGGGCTGTCCACGGGGGTGGGAAAGGCTGTCCACGGGGGTGGGCGGGGTTGTCCAGGGGGTGTGGGCTGTCCTGGGGGTCTGGGTGGGGTGTCCTGGTGGGGGAGGGGTGTGTGGGGTGTCCAGGTGGGGTGGTATGTCTAGGTGGTGGTGATGGGGTTGCAGGGAAGGGGGGTGTGGGCTGTTTGGGAGGGTGGGCGGGGCTATCCAAGGGGGTACGGGGTGTCCATGGGGGTACGGGGGTGGGCGGGCTGTCCACAAGGGTGGACGGGCTGTCCACGGGGGTGGTCGGGGTGTCAAGGAGGGGTGGGCGGGCTGTCCAGGGGGGGTGGGTGGGCTGGCCACGGGAGGTAGGGGTGTCCAGGGGGTGGGCGGGCTATCCAAGGGGTGGGGGGCTGTCCAAAGGGAGAAGGGGTGTCGAGGGGGGTGGGTGGGCTGTCCACGGGGGTGGTTGGGCTATCTAGGGGGTAGGGGGCGTCCACGGGGGTGCGTGGGTTGTCCACGGGGGTGGGCGGGGCTGTCCACGGGGGTGGGAAAGGTTGTCCACGGGGGTGGGCGGGGCAGTACAGGGGAGTGTGGGCTGTTCTGGGGGTCTGGGTGGGGTGTCCTGGTGGGGGAGGGGTGTGTGGGGTGTCCAGGGGGGTTGGTATGTCTAGGTGGTGGTGGTGGGGTTGCAGGGGAGGGGGTGTGGGCTGTTTGGGAGGGTGGGCGGGGCTATCCCGGGGGGGGGGGGGTACGGGGTGTCCAGGGGGGTACGGGGGTGGGCGGGCTGTCCACAAGGGTGGACGGGCTGTCCACGGGGGTGGTCGGGCTGTCAAGGAGGGGTGGGCGGGCTGTCCAGGGGGGGTGGGTGGGCTGGCCACAGGGGGTAGGGGTGTCCAGGGTTGTGGGCGTGCTATCCAAGGGGTGGGGGGTTGTCCATAGGGAGAAGGGGTGTCGAGGGGGGTGGGTGGGCTTTCCACAGGGGTGGTTGGGCTGTCTAGGGGGTAGGGGGTGTCCACGGGGGTGGGTGGGTTGTCCACGGGGGTGGGCGGGGCTGTCCATGAGGGTACCCTACTAATATGGTTATGGGATGAGGCATGCTCTGATGCGATAACACATTAAGTTCTTGTTGGTTTTACATTTTTTCAATAACACATTAGTATGTTTTTTTTCACATGTCTAGTTGATACCATGATTATTTTCTTCCTTTATCGTTTACTTAAATGTATTTTCTATTAAAGTTCAATCCTATTGAATTGTTTATGACAAAATGACTTATATGAATTTTTTTACAGAATGGACAGAAGTTGGATGTATGAAACCGATCATATCTCAAGCGATTTTCAAAACAATTTGGAGAGCTTTATAGATTTTTCATTTCACAATGCTTCAGATAGTGCTCGCATACACTACCCATGTTCCAATTGTGGTGGTAGACCTTGGTTGAGTCGTGAAGAAGTCAGCTACCACATAACCTAAAATGGTTTTCAAGCAAACTACTTTGTGTGGTATAACAATGGGGAGAAAATGAAATCTCAAATTGGTGATGATCGAAATGAAAGGACTGGAATGGAGAATTTGTTAGATGATCGGTTTCCGTTTATTCGTCATCATGAAAAAGAAAGGATTTCGACTAAATAAGACGTCGATATGAGGACAACTGATGCATCTAGTGAAAATGATGATATTGATAGGGTGAAAAAACTGAATGATGCTGCCACGACTCCAGTATATCAATAATGCGATAAAATTTAAAAGCTGGAATTTTTAATCCGATTGTTTCATGGAAAAACTATGTATGGGATTTCTAATACAGAAATCGATTACATTCTTACCCTCTTGAAGGATTTACTTCCAGATGATGCAGATATTCCCTCAAACCACTATATGGCATGGAAGTTAGTTGAAGAACTTGGATTTTCCAGAAACAAAATTCATTCTTGCCCGAAAGATTGCAGTTTATTCTGGAAAGAAACCGCTGAACGAAATGAATGTATAAAATATGGCACATCCCACTGGAAGTCAAAATCTGATGGGACACCATCCCGCGTTCCACAGAAAGTAATGTGGCACTTTCCATTGATCCCCAGACTCCAGAATATTTTTATGTCTGATGAAATATCAATAAAAATGAGATGGAATGATACCAAGAGAAAGAAGACTAATGATGAGTTGGTTTATCCTGCAGATGGATTTGCATGGCAGAGATTTGATGCTCGACATCCTGATTTTGCAGCTGACGTGCGTAATGTGAGGTTGGGTCTTTCATGCGACGGTTTTAATCTGTTTGGGCAGACGCTTACTTCGCATAGAACATGGCCAGTTTTTATACACATTTATAATCTTCCCCCATGGTTGTGTATGAAAAAATCTTTCACTTTCATGATTATACTCATATCTGGTCCTTCTGATCCCGGCATTGATATTGATGTATACATGCAACCTTTAATAAAATAGTTGAAACTTCTTTGGGATGTGGGTGTGCGCACATACGATGCATGTTCGAAAGACATATTTCATATGCGTGTTGCGCTTATGTGGACGATCAATGATTTTCCAGCTTATGCAATGATGTCTGGATGGAGCACGAAGGGAAAACGGTCATGTCCAGTTTTTATGAAGAATACATGATCCAGAAGACTGAAACATCGTTGTAGTTTCAGTTTTATGGGACATCGAAGATTTTTTCCAAAGGATCATCCATATAGAATGAATCGTCGAAGATTTGATAATACTATAGAGACCGATGATCCACCTCAGTGTATGTCTGGAACTGATGTGCTTAATGAATTGAATGATTTCAGTTTTTCGTTCGGGAAGGGTCAAATGAAATCTGGAAAGAGAAGGAATGTTTCCACAGAAACCTGTTACAATTGGAGGAAGAGGAGTATCTTTTTTGATTTGCCTTATTGGTCAACCAATTTGCTACGTCATTGCTTAGACGTAATGCATATTGAAAAGAATATATGTGAAATGTTTCTTTCAGTTCTTCTAAATGTCAAGGGGAAGACAAAAGATGATTTACGATCTCGACGTGACTTGGTGGATTGGGGCATCAGACCAGAATTGTATCCTGTGCGTATCAGTGAAAATAAATGGCAACTTCCATGTGCTTCTTATGTGATGACACCTACTAAAAGAAAACAATTTTTGGAAGTATTAGAGACTATTATAGTTCCTGATGGCTATTCAAGCAACATATCTAAACGGGTCAACAGAAGAGAGTTGAAGCTAAAATATTTGAAGACATGTGATTATCACGTTATACTGCATGAGTTGCTTCCAATAGCAATCCGTCGTCTTTTGTCCAATAATGTAAGGGTGGGTGTTATTCGGTTGTGCCAATTGTTTAGAGATCTTTTTGCTAAGAAGTTGTCCAAGTCTTTCTTGCAAAAAATGTTGACAGATGCCCCATTAATTTTGTGTGAGTTGGAGAAAATATTTCCCCCATCATTTTTCACATGCATGCTACATCTGACTATCCATATTCCAACTGAAATACTTCTCGGAGGACCTGTTTCTTTTCGTTGGATGTATCCAACTGAAAGAAATATGTTCACATTAAAGTCTTATGTTCGAAACAAGAATCATCCCGAAGGTTCTATCGTGAATGGTTACTTAGCTCAAGAATGTATGGATTTCTGTTCAATGTATTTGTCTGATCTTACTACAAGAATGAACAGACCAATGTGAAATGAAGAAGAACAATATGAGCAAATTGAACCCAGTTTTCCATCACTTCCTCAAATAGGAGGAATTCCTGGATCATATACATTGAAGATATTAAGCCATGAAGAGCGGGAGATGGCACATCGCACAGTTTTCTTCAACTGTGATTTGTTCGATGACTATATCAGGTAACAAAATTGAATATGTATATCTTACATATATATCTGTTAAACTATTCATATTTTTTATCTACAGGGAACATAAAACAATGATAAATAGGAATCATCGTTCTTTTTCTTTGATAAGGAGAGAGACTTTGCATAGCAAAGAGTTTTCTGCTTGGTTAAAATTGAAGGTAAAAATATTACTGTTTAAATTAATTATTACAATATTTACTTAAGTTTAACTGTCATTTATATTCCAGGTATTGAGTTTGTCTGCTGACTCTATCTCTGAGGAAATAAGAGCTTTGGCCTTTGGTCCTAATACCTTGGTTCATGACTGTAAATCAATTTTTATCAATGGGTACAGATTTATTGTCACTGAACGAGCCAAAAACATGAGAACACAACATGATGGTATTATGGTTACTGCTACAACAGATTGTTATGCCAGTGCATCAGATAGTAGACCGCGACTTGAAAATGTGGGTTATTATGGAGTCGTTGAGAAAATAATAATATTGGATTATTACTCTCATGGACGAGTCACAATGATGAAATGCCATTGGTTTGATTCGATGACGAGACATGGCACATTTATTGATGATTGTGGATTTTGAGTAATTAATATGTCCCGCACTCTTGCAACCGAAGAACCATATGTGTTGGCATCAATGGATAAACAAGTTTTTTATGTCAAAGATCAACTTCAACCTGAATTTGGTGTCATAGTTGAAGTAATTCCAAGACATATTTTTGATGATGCTGATGATGGAATTGACACTGTCCCTATTGCCATTGGAACCAATCCATTTATTTCTTTTGATGACTCCAATAGCTCAATTGTCAGAGTTGATTGTGAACCTGAAGTTGTGGTTGGAAATATATAGAATCATTCATCCATGATCTCAATTATTTTGGTTTACCTCGAGTTGGGTCGTTAAGGTTGGTAATATTCATATTTATTTAGTATTGATCACAAATATGTTTTAGCTGACTTGACCGTTATGTGAATTTTCAATGTGTATTGGTTGCTGTTTTATTTGAATTGCATTTTCTAATTTGGAATTGAACTGTATTCAAACCAAATCAAATAATATTTCTAACTTGGTGAACATTACAACTTGTATGTTTTATTAAATTCATTCAAGCTCTTCTAAAACAATTGATAGCTAAATTACCAATGAATCCCCTCATTCCCTCATATATTTAGTTTTTTGGTTTACACATTAATTTTATTTTTCTAATTAATTACATATTTGTTTTCCAATGAAGGAAATGGGGCCAATTGAAGAGAGACGAAGAAAAAAAATGGCGGAGAACAATCATCGGATGGAGGAGATGGGCATTCCACCATTAGTGCCTATAGTGAGTACTTTATTTCAAATATATATATATATATATATATATATATTTACAGAATATATAATGTCATGTGATTAATTTTTTTTTGTAAACTTTTTTGTAGGATCCACCATTATGTCGACAGTTATTCGACGAGGAGCCTAGTACTGGTCCTAGTACTCAGGCCGGTGGTACGAGGAGGGTTCGTACCAGAGGTGGACGTAGAGCTGCGCGTTCCCGACTAGACCCTACCCCTCCCACTGACATTTCAGCCTTCCCACATTCTGATCTCGGTGTGTCGTTAGGGACACATGGGATATTTAGACCTCCCATGTTTTCGCTACCTTCTGCATCTTCTGCCCCATCATTTTCATATCCCATGATGATTCCCACTCCCCAGTCAGCATCAGGTAATACAGTTGTTCCATCTTCTTTTCCTTCTACTCCTGTCTCTCTGAGCTTTTATATTCCATCGTCTTCGACTCCTATTCCACCAGAGGGTGTTCCATCAGGTTCTGTGGATCCGGCGCCACTCATTGATCAGACTAGCGCAGGTATATTTATAAAACCCTAACAAATTTTTATAGAAATATTTATTTTCATTATAACATGTTTTGATAAAATATTTGTTTTTCTTTCATGACAGATACATTTACTGACAGGAGGCGGGGGCGGGGCCGTACACGCATGCGTTCAGTGTGGAACCGTCGCACACAGGTTATGGTGGAATATAATGAAGACAATCAGATGGTTGAGAAAACAGGGCAGCAATGTCGGAGTTTTATGGCGACGCTTGCCAAATACTCCGACATCATTCCCGTCAGCCCGCTGTCGTGGAGACATTTTCCACATGAGGTCAAAGATAGAGCTTGGGCAGATATATGGGTAAAAAAATCTGTTGTATTTAATGCCATGAATTTTTTTTGTATTTATATGAATTAATATTTTGATTTCAGCTTCGAATTAATTTTCCTGATGGTGAGGGTGCATGACTGGAACATCTAAAGGATTTAGGCGAGATTTGGAGAGCCTACAAGCATGAGATGTATATTGGCTGGCGTGCTAGAGTTGGAACTGAGTTTGAGGCGGTGCCAGTCGTGGATGATTGTCCTATAGAGCAGTATCGTCAGATGATTACTCATTGGACGAGTACCCAGTTTAAGGTATGAATTACATTTGAGCTATTTAAATTATAACTTTCAAGTTTTGCATTAATATTATCCTTTGAATTATCTAATGTTATTTAGGAATCATCTGGAAAAAATAAAAAAAACATTGATGCAAAAAAATACCTCCATACACTAGGACGCACGACGATGCCGGATCATGAGAGGCAGCAGGTATGACAATTGTTTATAAGTTTTCTTTACGACTTACATTTTCTTTTGTTTCCTCAATTATTTAATTATTTTCTAAACTTTTTATATAAATTTTGTTTTCAATGTCATTGTAGAGGCAAGTACAAAATATTAAAGGATGTGTGCCTCGAGCAAAACTATTTTGCTCGAGTAGACGAAAAAAGGATGGAAGTGCTGTCAACGAAGCGACTCAGCAGCAGATTGTAAGTTTTAATCTGTTGATTTTATATTTTAATATCTATTTCGTAACTTAATAATATATTTATATTTATAAAAGGATGCTTTAGAGGCCCTTGATGCCCAAGAAGCAGACAATTTTGGGCCATCTGATCATTTACATCAGGTGTTGGGAGAGGATCATTCTGGCAGAGTACACTGCCGACCTAGGATAGCCCCGACGAGGTATTGGCCTGCCTCAGGTAAGAGTTGTAGTGCCACCGAGCTGCAGCAAGTTAGGGTATAGGCAGAACAGGCGAAGAAAAGGTCCACAGAGACGGCAGAACAGTCTGCTAGGGCAAACAGTGCATTTATAAAATTTATTGAAGTTCTACGTCCAACACTTCCAGAAGAGGCCAGCCCAGCGATTGATGAATACATGTCATCGATACATTCTATATATGGTGCACCAGGTGGCAGTTCCAGTGGTGGTCAGGCGGATGTCTAGCTTGAAGATGATGATAGCGAGCAGTCTGATGTGGAAGAGGAGGGAGATGAGCAGGGCGAGGAGGAGGGCGAAGGCGAGGAGGAAGGCGCTGTGGAGGGTGAGGACGATGACGAGGACGATGACGAGGGCGATGATGATGATGATGATGGTGATGCTGATGCTGATGTGGGACATATTGATACGTTACATTTTTGACTTATATTACTGAGATTTGATGTTTAATCTATTCTAGTTGTGGGCTTTATCTAGACTCGTAGTATAGTATTGGAGTTGAGTTATTTTTATATATTGCCTGTTTTTATGGATGTTGTTGTCTTTTAGTGGTTGTGTGTTTGTGAGCTCCCTGGACAACCCCCCTCATTCTTGGACCCTGGACAACCCCCCCTCCCCCTTGGACCCCGAACACCCCCCAAACACTCCCTGGACAGCCCCGCGGACAGCCCCGCAGACAGCCCCCCATACAGCCCCCAACCCTCCACCCTGGACCCCGGATAGCCCCCCGGACAGCCCCTCGGACAACCCCCCCACCCACCCCCCTTGGACCCCGGAAAACCCCCCAAACACCCCCCAGACAGCCCCCTGAACAACCCCGGAAAACCCCCTAAACAACCCCTAAACAACCCCCTGAACAACCCCCGGACAGCCCCCTGAACAACCCTGAACAACCCCCTAAACAACCCCCAAACACCCCCCGGACAGACCCCGCACAGCCCCCCCACCCTCCTCCTTGGTCCCCAGACAGCCCCCCAGACACCCACCGGACAGCCCCCCCAGACAGCCCCCGCGGACAGCCCCCTAGACAGCCCCCCGTACAGCCCCCAACCCCCCACCCTGGACCCCAGATAGCCCCCCGAACAGCCCCCCGGACAGCCCCCCGGACATCCCCCCGGACAACCCCCCACCCTCCCCCTTGGACCCCGGACAACCCCCCAAACACCCCCCGGACAGCCCCCTGAACAACCCCGGACAACCCCCCTGAACAACCCCTGAACAACCCCTGAACAACCCCTGAACAACCCCCTGAACAACCCCCGGACAGCCCCCTGAACAACCCCGGACAACCCCCTGAACAACCCCCAAACACCCCCCGGATAGACCCCGCACAGCCCCCCCACCCTCCTCCTTGGTCCCAGAACAGCCCCCCCGACACCCACCGGACAGCCCCCCCGGACAGCCCCCCGGACAGCCCCTCCACCTTCCTTAATTTCATTAGCTCTGAAATGTTTCATAGCATGATCAACTAAAATCTAATCCATACTAAATATGATATAAAAATATTCTATATGAATTTCCATAAGATTTTAAGTGAAAACAAAAAGTGACATACAAAAAACTGACCAAACGAATTCGAAATGTGTTGATGCTTTAGGACAACGATCCATTGGTCATATGTGACGTGTACGAATCAACCCCGCCTCAATCTGAGGCGCGGTGTGGTCGGAACAACTTAAAGTGTATGTCTTTTGTTTCAAAAGAACATCATTTTAAGTGAAAAACATCAACTGGCATACAGAAAACCGGCCAAACGCATTCGGATTGTGTTGATACTTTAAGACAACGATCCATGGGTCATTTGAGAAGTGTACGAGTCAACCCCGCCTAAATCCGAGATGCGGTGTGGTCGGGACCACTCTAAGTGACTTTCTTTTGTTTAAAATGGACAGTATTTTAAGTACATACGGAGAACTGACCAAACGCATTCGGTTTCTGTTGAAACTTTAGGTGAATGATCCATGAGTCATATGTGACGTGTACGAGTCAACGCCACCTCAATCCGAGGCGAGGTCGTCCGCTATGAATTTGACCGTTTGACGCCCGTTTTGGCCGTTTATGACACCAGAACTGCGTTGTCGGTCACCGCGGGCACATGGCATGTCCAATTGACGTGTCGTCTACTCGACCACTTCAGAAATCACTCACCCATATTTGTCGTCTGATTTCAGGTCATTCCAACTTCGTTCGGCCCGTTTGGACCCCCCTCACGGGCGTTTACGAAGCGCGTGCATCACTTAAAATACGAATATTGAGTCGTACCGCGCAAACCGCACGTCCGATTGTTGTGCCGTCTGCGCGTACACATCACGAATAATAATTAGAATGTTGCATGGTGGTTTCAGCTCAATCTGAGGTCGTCCGCTATGAATTTGACCATTGGATGCCCGTTTTGGCCGTTTATGACACCAGAACTGCGTAGTCGGTCACCGCGGGCACATGGCACGTCCAATTGACATGTCGTCTACTTGACCAATTCATAAATCACTCACCCATATTTGTCGCCTGATTTTAGGCCATTCCGAAATCATTCGGCCCATTTGGACCCCCCTCACGCGCGTTTACGAAGCGCGTGCATCACTTAAAATACGAATATTGAGTCGTACCGTGCAAACCGCAGGACCGATTGACGTGCCGTCTATGCGTACACGTCACGAATAATAATTAGAATGTTGCACGGTGGTTTCAGCTCAATCTGAGGTCGTCCGCTATGAATTTGACCGTTGGAAGCCCGTTTTGGCCGTTTATGACACCAGAACTGCGTTGTCGGTCACTGCGGGCACACGGCACGTCCGATTGACGTGCCGTCTGCTCGACCACTTCAGAAATCACTCACCCGTATTTGTCGTCTGATTTCAGGCCATTCCGACTTCGTTCGGCCCATTTGGACCCCCCTCACGCGCGTTTACGAAGCGCGCGCATCACTTAAAACACGAATATTGAGCCGTACCGCGCAAACCGCACGTCCGATTGGTCTGTCGTCTATGCGTACACGTCACAAATAATAATTAGAATGTTGCACAGTGTTTTCAGGTCAATCTGAGGTCGTCTTCTATGAATTTGACCGTTTGACGCCCGTTTTGGCCGTTTATGACACCAGAACTGCGTTGTCGGTCACCGCGGGCACACGGCACGTCCGATTGACGTTCCGTCTGCTCTACCACTTCATAAATCACTCACCCATATTTTTCGTCTGATTTCAGGCCATTCCGAAATTTTTCGGCCCGTTTGGACCACCCTCACGCGCGTTTACGAAGCGCTCGCATCACTTAAAACACGAATATTGAGCCGTACCGCTCAAACCGCATGTCTAATTGACGTGCCGTATGTGCGTACACATAACGAATAATAATTAGAATGTTGTACGGTGGTTTCAACTCAATATGAGGTCGTCCTCTATGAATTTGACCGTTGGACGCCCGTTTTGGCCGTTTATGACACCAGAACTGCGTTGTCGGTCACCGCGTGTACATGGCACGTCCGATTGACGTGCCGTCTGCTCTACCACTTCAGAAATCACTCACCCATATTTTTCGTCTGATTTAAGGTCATTCCGACTTCATTTGCCCCGTTTGGACCCCCCTCACGCGCGTTCACGAAGCGCGTGCATCACTTAAAATATGAATATTGAGCCGTACCGTGCAAACCGCACGTCCGATTGACGTTCCATCTGTTCGTACACGTCACGAATAATAATTATAATGTTGCACGGTGGTTTCAGCTCAATCTGAGGTCATCCTCTATGAATTTGACCGTTGGACGCCCGTTTTCCCGTTTATGACACCAGAACTGCGTTGTCGGTCACCGCGGGCACACGGCACGTCCGATTGACATGTCGTTTGCTCGACCACTTCAGAAATCACTCACCCGTATTTGTCGTCTGATTTCAGGCCATTCCGACTTCGTTCGGCCCGTTTGGACCCCCCTCACACGCGTTTATGAAGCGCGCGCATCACTTGAAACACGAATATTGAGCCGTACTGCACAAACCGCACATCCGATTGCAGTGCCATCTGCGCGTACATGTCACGAATAATAATTAGAATGTTTCACGGTGTTTTCAGGTCAATCTGAGGTCGTCCGCTATGAATTTGACCGTTTGACGCCCGTTTTGGCCGTTTATGACACCAAAACTACGTTGTTGGTCACCGCGGGCACACGGCACGTCCGATTGACGTGCCGTCTGCTCAACCACTTCATAAATCACTCACCCGTATTTGTCGTCTGATTTCAGGCCATTCCAAAATCGTTCGGCCCGTTTGGACCACCCTCACGCGCGTTTACGAAGCGCGCGCATCACTTAAAACACGAATATTGAGCCGTACCGCACAAACCGCACATCCGATTGACGTGCCGTCTGCGCGTACACGTCACCAGTAATAATTAGAATGTTTCACGGTGGTTGCAGCTCAATCCGAGGTCGTCCTATATGAATTTGACCGTTGGACGCCCGTTTTGGCCATTTATGACACCAGAATTGCGTTGTCGGTCACCGTGGGCACATGGCACGTCCGATTGACGTGCCGTCTACTCGACCACTTCCGAAATCACTCACCCGTATTTTTCGTCTGATTTCTGGTCATTCCGACTTCGTTCGGACCGTTTGGACCCACCTCACGCGCGTTTACGAAGCGCGTGCATCACTTAAAATACGAATATTGAGCCGTACCGCGCAAACCGCACGTCCGATTGACGTGCCGTCTGCGCGTACACATCACGAATAATAATTAGAATGTTGCATGGTGGTTTCAGCTCAATCTGAGTTCTTCCGCTATGAATTTGACCGTTGGACGGCCGTTTTGCCCGTTTTTGACACCAGAACTGCGTTGTCAGTCACCGCGGGCACACGGCACATCCGATTGACATGTCGTCTGCTCGACCACTTCAGAAATCACTCACCCGTATTTTTCGTCTGATTTCAGGCCATTCTGACTTCATTCGACTTGTTTGGACCCCCCTCACGCGCGTTTACGAAGCGCGCGCATCACTTAAAACACGAATATTGAGCCATACCGCGCAAACCACATGTCCGATTGCAGTTCCGTCTGCGCGACACGTCACGAATAATAATTAGAATGTTGCACGGTGGTTTCAGCTCAATTTGAGGTCTTCCGCTATGAATTTGACCGTTGGACGCCCGTTTTGGCCGTTTATGACACCAGAACTGCGTTGTCGGTCACCGCGGGTACATGGCACGTCCAATTGACATGTCGTCTGCTCGACCACTTCAAAAATCACTCACCCGTATTTTTCGCCTGACTTCAGGCCATTCTGAAATCGTTCGGCCCGTTTGGACCCCCCTCATGCGCGTTTACGAAGCGCGTGCATCACTTAAAATACGAATATTGAGCCGTACCGCGCAAACCGCACGTCCGATTGACATGTCGTCTGCGCGTACACGTCACGAATAATAATTAGAATGTTGCACGGTGGTTTCAGCTCAATCCGGAGACGTGGTGTGGCCGGAACCACTCAAAGTGTCCGTATTTTGTTTCAAAAGGACGTCTTTTTAAGTGAAAAGCATCAACTGACATACGGAAAACCGACCAAACGCATTCGGAATCTGTTGATAATTTATCCCAACAATCCATGGGTCATATGTGACGTGTATGAGCCAACCTAGGATGAATCTGAGTCGCGGTGTGACCAGGATAAGTCTAAGTGACTCTCTTTTGTTTAAAATGGACACCATTTTAAGTACATACAGAAAAACAACCAAACGGATTCGGTTTCCGTTGAAACTTTAGGAGAACGATACATGGGTCATATGTGATGTGTAAGAATCATCCCCGCTTCAATCCGACATGCGGTGCGGCTGACACCACTCAAAGTGTCCGTCTTTTGTTTCAAAAGGACGTCATTTTAAGTGAAAGGCATCAATTGACATACGGAAGAACGACCAAACGCATTCGGATTCTATAGATACATTAGAAAAACGATCCATGAGTCATATGTGACGTGCACAAGTCAACCCCATCTTAATCTGAGACGCGGTGTGGCCGACACCGCTCTAACTCTGTCTCTTTTGTTTAAAATGGACATGATTATAAATGAAAAGAACAACTGACATACGCAAAACCGACCAAACGCATTTGTAATCTTTTGATAATTTATCACAACGATCCATGGGTCATATGTGACATTTACGAGCCAACTTGGGATGAATCTGAGTCGCGGTGTGGTCAGGATTAGTCTAAGTGACACTCTTTTGTTTAAAATGGACAACATTTTAAGTACATACGGAAAACCGACCAAACACATTCGGTTTCCATTTAATCTTTATGAGAACGATCCATGGGTCATATGTGACGTGTACGAATTAACCCCGCCTCAATTGGAGACGCGGTGTGGTTGGCACCACTCATAGTGTCCGTCTTTTGTTTCAAAAGGACGTCATTTTAAGTGAAAAACATCAACTGGCATACGGAAAACCGACCAAACGTATTCGGATTGTGTCGATACATTAGGAAAATGATCCATGGGTCATTTGAGACGTGTAAGAGTCAACCCCGTCAAAATCCGAGATGTGGTGTGGCCGGTACCACTCTGACAGTGTCTCTTTTGTTTAAAATGAACAAGATTATAAGTGAAATAAACAACTGACATATGAAAAACTGACCAAACGCATTTGGAATCTGTTGAAAATTTAGGACAATGATTCATGGGTCATATGTTATGTGTACAAGTCAACCACGCCTCAATCTGAGTCACGGTTTCGCCGAGAACACCCTAAGTGTATCTCTTTTCTTTAAAATGGACTACATTTTAAATTCATACGGAAAACCAACCAAACGAATTCTGATTGTGTTTATATTTTAGCACAAAAATCCATGGGTCATTTGTGATGTGTAAGAGTTAACCCCGCATCAATAAGAGACGCGGTGTGGCCGACACCATTCAAAGTGTCTCTCTTTTATTTAAAAAACACATCATTTTAAGTGAAAACAACAACTGACATACGGAAAACCGACCAAACGATTTCGGAATATGTTGATACTTTAGGACAACGATCAATGATTCATTTGTGACGTGTACGAGTTAACCTCGCCTCAATCCGAGGCACGGTGTGACCGGTATCATTCCAGATGTATGTATTTTGTTTAAAATGGATATCATTTCTATTAAAAATATTTGGTATATGAAAAACGAATCAAATTATGAATTGAATTCCAGATTCCACATATGATTGTCATCTAAATTTTAAAATGAATTCTAAATGAATTATGTATGTTTATAATTATGTTATGAATTCTACTTTAATTATGGATGAGTATATTTTCAGGATGCATTATATGTGTTGTTTGGTTGGTTTTCATTATTTGTATGTGTTGGTTTGTTCTCTATATGTATGCATTATATGTGTTACAGGTACAATAATTGGATTGAAAAATGAATTGAAAACAAGGGCATAATTGGATTGAAACCTAGGGTGAATTTCCAAAAATCTGTTGTGCAAATTGCAGAGCAGGCTGTTGTGCAATTTGCACAGCAAAGCCTATGCCAACGGTTTGAAAACCGTTGGCATAGGCTCTATGCAGGTGTTTTTACCAACGGTTCCTTGAACTGTTGGGATAATTTGTTGAATGTTGTTTTTACCAACGGTTCATGGAACCGTTGGTATAAACCTTTCCCAACGGTTTGTAAACCATTGGGAAAGAAAATGCTCTGTTGATTTCCCAACGGGCCAAACCGTTGGGAAAGGCCTTTCCCAACGGTTTGGCAGAACCGTTGGGATAGGTTGATTTTTTCTAACCTATCCCAACGGTTCTGTGTAAACCTTTGGAAAAGCCTTTCCCAACGGCTTACTTCCCCATGGTTTGCAGAACCGTTGGTATAACATATACCAACGGTTCTGCAGCCTTTCCCAACGGTTCTAAACCGTTGGGAAATGCTAGATTTCCAGTAGTGAGTAAAAAATATCTTGAAGCATTCTGATCTTCAGCCTAGTCATCTGTAACTACAATCACACCCTAAATAAGTTAATAAGTCATGTATTCGTAATTGGATTCTTCCCTTTATCAACACCTGCAAGTATAAAGTCTACCCAAGTACCATTGGTGTCACAGATAGGGTGTGTGATAAACTTGATAGTCCACCACCAACGATTTCTCTAAATATCCAATCTATATATACAACATTGTAGTGTGAATATGTAATAATGAAAAGGATTTAGAAACAACTATAAATGGGTTAGATATATCTCTTAAAGGAAACATGTCCAGCACTACCTTTATTAGAATGTCCAATAATATCTCCTAACTAGTGACCATGTGGGTACACATAAATGGACTTTATATGTAGTGACTTATACAACCATATATCTGGAAACTAACCCTAGATTTCTCCTAATACATAACTCAAAAATCCATAAGTTATAGAATTAGTATCAAATTTATCAATGGATGTCATGCTTAGTGTCAAAGTAATAGGGGACGCCATTCCCAGTACCACACTAGTAGGGACACCATTCCAAGTGTCACAGTAAGGGTTTTCATGATTATATATAACAATGAGATTCATCATGACCATATATCAGACTAAGGGACATCATACCAGTATCACATATATGAAGTGTCTTTATTCCTATATCACATTTATAATGTGTCTCTAGGCCTGTATAACTTTTATAATTGTTTCACATGCTCGTACAACTAACATAGTGTCCCAATTCCCATGTATCATCTCATTGTGGTTTCCATTTCCATGTATCACATTAGCATATGGAACACCATAGCCATATATATAACATAAATAAGGGTAATCATGTCCAATTTATAATAGAAGGGTCTATGTGTCTATTAATGTCAATTAATAACCGTCAAATTCTTTAATCAGAGCCAATAGTAAACTCGGAACTCATTTATATTCAATAATAACAAGGGTGTGACCATTGATCCATTTAATTAGATGATGTGGTTGTACTACTCACCTTCATTCAAGTATATTTAAATTGGTAAGGGTGTCAACTATACTACACTATAACAATTATCCATTTCAATTATGATATAAAAATTTTGAAGTCAGACCAAAATCATTTAAATGATGGTCCATACATTTAGTCATTTATAGCCACTAATAAAATTCAACCATCACTCATAAAGGGGTGGAAACAATTGAAGGGGACCAAATAATGTCATAAGGTTCTCAACTAAGAAAATCATTTTAATGGGGATTAAATTCAATGGAAACACATAGTGATACTAGTGTGTGGAGCTACATCACGTATTATAAAACATATCAACATTTAGGGATAAGAACTAGACCATGTACCTTATTCCTATAGAGGAACACTACTCTAGTTTTGGACGTTTATTTGGTATCAATCAAGAGAATTCATAAAAAAATATTAACTCCCTATCAATAGGGCATAGATCCTGCACCAAATAACTCGAGTGAGAGGAGGAAAAACTAATAAATGAGAAATATAAATAGAGTACATAATAATGTATATCCAACGAGACGATTGTATCTTGGATTCTATTCCAAATAGATGAACTAAAACAAATCCTAGCTTGAGGCACTCAAGGAGCTTAATGGGATATGGGAAGGCACTCCTACATGCTGGAATGTTGAAATCAATGGTAGGGTTAAATTTATAAAGATTCAATAGAAATTTGTAAAATTCACCCCAAAAATAAGGATTCACACTTTTTGGAATCACATTTGTCCCAATATTGCACCAATCCTACACCCTTAACTGTCCAATGAGACTACCAACATGGTTTATATACATAGTTTTACAATCGATGTACTAATCGTGCTCTAAAGATCTATTAAAAACTGAAGATGTTCAGCATGGTCATGCGGTTCTGGACACACTGTTAGGGAAATTTGTGCACCGTATTTTTTCCTCTAAAAACCGTGTGTGGTTTAGAGAAACTGTGTGGGAGGGGAATCATAGTTTATACTAACAACATGGCCCAATTATTTCTTCCATAGGTTGGGGTTCTGAGCTCCTAACAAGCCATGTACACCCCTCTAACCTTCATATCCTTCCTAGGAAACCATATTAGGTACAAGACAAGGAATTAAATTGAAAATAAAAGGATTCAACCAATATATATAAATCCAGGTTCTCATAGTCTTCCTCAATTAATGAAATTCATCCCTCAATTTCCCTTCCATTGGTGGTAAAATGATATCTGAGAACAACTCTTTCCAATGCTTATATAGGTCGGCCTCCATCCCCCATATCAAATCTTGTACATGAAGGTGCTACCATAGGACCCGCAATAAAGGGAGAAATTATCCTTAGAGATCCATCATTTAATAGTAAATGATTTATAAGTGATGATCCAAAAAAGAAGCATCAACATCTAGATCAACATCCTTTGGATCAATAGTAAGAGATGGATCGACATGATAACAATGAAGATTTCAAAGTTGGAAAACATTATGTCAGGAATGGTACCTATGATGTAATAGAAACTAGTATGCTACCATCCCGACTCTCTCCAATATCTCAAATGACCCAAAAAAAATAAGTTATAACATCCCCTATCATTGTATCAGTGTATGCCCATGTTTGTGTGATACCCATAAGAAAAAATGATCCCCAACCTCAAACTACATAGGTCATCGACGACAATCAACATAATATTTCAATCTTGAATGAGTGGTAGAGATCTTATACCACATAAACATAACCTACTTTGAAGTCTCATGAATGATATGTCAGCCCAGTAGCATTATCTCTCCTTCCACTAACTAGAACAAGGGTGAACGGAACAGCCTACCGTATAGGGCCTCATAAGCATCCATCTAAATCCTCACCTAAAATATATTATTATGAGATAAAATAAATTTTATGGATTTTATTCTCCTAAGAACCATTGAAACATGGATAGATGCTCTGATCATGTCCTCTAACACCAGTATAGTCCATTCTGACTGTCCATTATTTCAAGGATGAAATGTTGCACTCATAAGAACTTGTGTAGCCATATCTCTCTATAACCCCGGTCGGAACCTCATTCTACAACAAGAACTTGTGTAGTCCATTCTGACTGTCCATTAAAATATATTGTAGGTTCTCCTATCTAGATACCTAATATTCACAATATATTCTATAGTGTCTACCAAGAGCTAGCATAATTTGGATTAGTGTGTAAGTCAATCTCCCTTTCATCACTCAGAATGATATCTCTCAGGCTTGGGAACAGATGAAATTTACACCCTTCTTATTCATGTTCAAAAGACATTTTTATAAGTGTTAGAATACTTGTATAATGTTCCTATAAAAACTATAAATCCCAAAGAAACTCTATATATCAAATATGTTATTGGGTTACTACCAGGTAACTATATCTCTCACATTCTCTCATCCAACTGAAACAATTTCCTCTCAGAAAATATCACCCAAGAAGTGAACATAGTCAATCCAAAAGTGATATCTATTGAGATTATCATATATATTGTTTTTTCGAAGTACATTCAAAATGTTCTCAATATGGGTGGCATGGTGACTTTGAGTGTGATAATATAGCAAGGTACCATCTAAGAATGCCACCAAAAAATAATCCAAGTAGGTAAAGAAAAAACCTAACAATCATATCCATGAACACGTCAAGAAAATTCATAAAGCCTAAAGACATCACAAGACACTCATATAATCCATACCAACTATGAAAATTCATACATGTAATATCTGATGGCCCGTCTTAGACTTGATGATAATTGGATCTTCTATTGATCTTTTAGATTACCCTTACTCCTTTGAGTCTGTCAAAAAGTTCATCTACACAAGTAAAGGGATACTTGTTTTCATAGTAAGATGATTCAATTTTTGATAATCCACACAAAGCCTGATGATTTTAACCACCTACTTGGGAAAAAAGTATTTGTTAACCCCAAAGAAACGTTATGGGTTGAATAAAACCCTTTGCCTCCCAATCCTGTATCTACCTCTTGAGCTCTTGGAACTCTGTAGTAGTCATCCCATAAGATGGAAAAGATACCGATGAAGCTCTTGGAATGATATCAATAGTAATATCTACCTCTCTCTCATGAGGTATTAATAAAAATTTATTGATTAAAACATCAATGAATCGATCGACTATAGTAGGGAACCAAATTTGATGTAATCCTTGATCATCCATAAAAAAGGCTAGGTATATCAATGGTCAATCCACCTAGACCATGATGCTCCAGTATATCTCTAATGTCCCAGACATTCCACTCACCCTTGTGAATATAAGTATTTTCCTATGATGTTGTCGTGGAATTATTATGATGATAATAATACATATATGAATGATAGAGTACCAACTAGTTAATCTTGTGAATTAAATCAATTCTAGTCATTATGATAATGAGGAGGTCTCATAAGAAATAATGGATTCCTACCTAGATGGGACAATCCCTACATTATTAAGCACTTTCTCACTATAAACCCAAAGGTGTATCAAGTGTCATAATTCCATAGTATTACTCAACATGAAGTACAAGGATCTCCAAAATATCCATGGACATGGAGGAGGTGATTCCCCTATATCAAATAAAGAAGACACTATGGTAGTGGCCACTAAAATAGTACTGCAAATAGTAGTTGGATCAATACCCTAATCCTTTGGTATAGGTTACACTATACTAATATGGTCTGATCAGTGGATATGTGTGGAACCCTGACTACTAGGAGAGGATCAAATCTACTAGAGCTGTATATGAGTATCCAATATACTATTTCCATGACCTTATCCTATTATTTTCTAGATAGTAGTACTAAATATACATTTATATAGAGGTTCTACTAATTCTTATCATGAAGATGGAGCTAGAACAGATATTCTCCCACTCATAACATATTGGAAGATAGAAAATAAAAACTACAAATTCCCCAACCTACCTTATCCATTTCACTTGATAGGGTATCTGAGACACTAGGAATTATTTTCCCTATGCTTACCACACTTTTGAAAAACCATATAAATATATGAGGGTCTCACCAGGCTACTGCTTCTCACTCACGTAGTTTCAAAAAAAAATCGAGCACTAGTCGAACCAGTAACTAGTCTCGGTTTTGAGCGGCCTAGGTGCACACCATCTTCTGCCATCATATTCTACTTAATTATAATATCTTTTTTCACTATATTAGATATATTAGTCAATATGTTAATACAAATAGGATTCCTATGTCTGTCCTCAAACCATCTCTCTTTCGTTGGATCACCAAGTGTATAGATAGGAAAAAATTAATAAAAATATATAAAATGAGCTAAATAGTCCATGATTGTCATAGAAAAAAAAAGTAGATTCATGAAATCTCATTGATAATTTTTCCTATAGTTCACAAGGAATAAGAATTCATATAGGCTCACTATAAATACCCCCAAGTCACTTATAAATACTGTAATGCCTCGTTCAGAATATCACACCATCCGTTTATGGTTCCATGAAACATATAACTAGAGAGTATAAATATCCTCTCAATAGGTGTCTCTGTATGATTAAATATATATGAAATGGTCTCTTAACATAAATCTACAACTTGTGTTCCTTCATTCGCTGAAAATGTGAATGGATGATGCTATTGGAACTCACCCGTCAATTCTCCCGTTGAATTGGAAGACCACAGATCTGCATGTATATATACACATAAGCCTCCCAGTATCATCCATGATGCTTTACTCGGAATAGTAACCATCTGCTGGAAAATCTCTTATACCATTAGGTAATGAAAAACCCTCATGGGAAATGACATTATTGATTCCCACACCAGGCATGAGGGGAATAATGTAGCAGACAACATGGGCTTCAATAGGGGTCCCTAATACCCGTGATTACTACTTTTCTGATGATTCTCACTTAAAACCTAAGGGGGAGAATGTGATCTTAGGGGATTCCCTTAGATTGATCTATTTATAGCCCCTAGGCCTTCTTCCAATTCCATTGTATTCCCTTACCTTGTATCATCTTCATGAATATAAAATTAAATGACGGTGTCATATACATTAGCCTCAAAAAAATATCCTTGTAATTGGGCGTCATCACCTACACAAGGAATAGGAATAAGTGCCACATGTGGTGCTACTAGAGGAATCACTTGTGGATCATGGAACACCCCCTTTGAACCATGATTTTCACCACCCTCCTAGAAAATGACTCGATGACATTATGGTTGAGTTTTTCTATAAATGAAATAACATGAATCAAATGGTTTTAAAGCATGATAACATTGTAGATATGTGAATAAGATAAGTAAAATACATACTATATAATAGTAACACCCCTATACATGCTCAAGGAGCAAGTTATATTTAATATGAACATTATATAGATCATAATAATGCTACCTATTTCACATTAATACGTCTAGTTTTGGGTCAAACTCTATGTTTCAAAATACAAGTCCCGGTATACAAAGTGTCAATTGCAGTTTATTGAGTAAAAATCCCTTTAAATACAAATTTAAATCCTTGTTTAATGGTGACCATTTCATTTTGAATATCATTTTCATTTAATTTGATTCACATTATAACATTTTTTCTAAACATGTTATACTATATGGATCACCACTCCCAATTTAAAAGGTCACACACACCTCAAATATAGAAATTTGGAATCTATTTAATCAAAAACATTAATTTATCAGGTCCATGTATGAAATATTTTCCAATTAAAATTAATCTCAAAGAAGTTTCATATAATAAGGTTTTGCAATCAAGCAATACATCCTAAGTGGTTTGGAATAATGCATGGCATGTGAACTCTAACATGTGTGTGAAATGATTCATGATATGGTATTCTCGTATCACATAGGTTCATTCAAAAATAAAATCCGCAATCATATAAATAATTACATCACAATTAAATTTCATCTCACATTGGTGGAATCAAATAAACTACAATATGTATAATACTGAACTAATGTCCCATCCCATTTAATTTGACCTTTCCTTGTCTTTGGGTTATCTACTTTCAAGAACACCTCATTAACTAATCATAATACAATCCTAATATCTTATCTAATATTTCTAAAAATTTGATAAAAGAAAATATATAACCTTTGATGCCACTTTATGACATCCCAACACGGGTTCCACTCCTAAGTTCCCTAAACCTATGGACCAGATGGCCTCAAGAATGCCTACCTATATGCCAAAGGATGCCGACTAGAAGCAAGGGCCTACGGTGTATCTATAGGGAGATTATTCACTCTATAATGAGTGGCTTAGAGGTGTAAAAAATAGATATATAATAAAAGCATATAAATTATAGAAAATATAGTAAAATAATATATGAACATCAAAAAACTGGACAATAATCAAAAGAAGTGAACTAAATCATATTCAAAAGCTTATGATTCCATGTATCTACAAAACAAGGAAAATGTGTATACATGTTAGTTGGTGTTAAATAGCTAACATGATATAAAAATGAATAAAAAGTCAAAAATCAATCCAACCATCCCAAGCTCCAACCTAATGTTATTCTACATTGCTCTTATCCTTAATCATTCAAAAACTCATTCATCCATAAAGCGACACTTCCCCTTATCTACACAGGCTAGATTATAGTCTTCTCAAGTACCATTGGAGTACTAGATGGGGTGTGATATGAACTCATTATTCCTCCATCAAGGGAATATATTAATATCCAAGAAGTGTATATAATAAAGGAAGCGTACATATGTAACTAGAAAAATGTAGTAGAAACAATTGTAAATGGGTCAGATCTGGTTCCTAAAGGAATCTCGGTTGACACTTCCTACATCAACAAGAGTTGGTATATCTCTACACAAGTATCCAAATACACATTTATATGGACTATATATGAAGTGAAGTCTACAACCATTTATGCATCTATTACCACTATCATGGACCTGTGTCGTAACACTAACATACATAAGCTATGTCATGAGTATCACAAGAATAAAGGGACACTATGACCATTATCATAAAAATTGTGGAGGCCATTCCTAGTATCACAGTAGTATGGTATCCATTCTCAGTATCATAGTAAGGGTCATCATGCCCTTATATACACTATTGGAAAATGGACCTATCCCCACGGTTTTCCCCAAAACTGTGGGGATAGACCCCCCTATCCCCAAGGATTTGGAAACCATGGGTATAGGTGACCTTTCAAGACCTATACCCATGGTCTTCCAAAACCGTGTGTATAGGGGGGTCTATCCCCACGGTTTTGGAAAACCAGGGGGATAGGTCCTGAAAAGTCACCTATACCCACGGTTTCCCAAAACCGTGGGTATAGGGGTACCTATCCCCACGATTTTTGGGAAAACCACGGGGATAGGTCTGAGCTAAAATACTAATACCCACGGTTATGAAAAACTGTGGGTATAGGTTCCTTTTTTGTGCGCGGGAAAATTTTTTCCGTGGGAGGGAAATGTTTTTTGGCGGGAACCCTATACCCACGGTTCTTCCCTCTATACCCACAGTTTTTATAACTATATTTAACTACATATATAGATATATATACGTATAGGTGAAGTTAGGGTAGTGGTTAGCGCCTGCATTATTTCAGGACCTATACCCATGTTTTTAAAACCGTTAGTAAAAGCCGCTGACACCGTGGAAATTGGCTATGTTTCAGTGACACGGTGGCAGGACACCTATACCCACAGTTTTGGAGAACCGTAGGTATAGGCTGGGGACCTATTCCGATGCCATTCCAGCCCACGGTTCCCAAAACCGTGGGTATAGGCTATACCCAAGGTTTTGGGGGCTATACCCATGGTTTTTAACCGTCGGTATATGCCGTTTTTCCATTAGTGATAGTAATAAGGGGAATAATGAAAGTATATCATAGTAAAAGTCTTCATCACTGTATAAAAAATATAAAGTTTTTCTATGCTCGTATTATATTTATAAAGGGTCTCCATGCCTTTATCACATTTATAAATGGTATCCATGCCCATATCATTTTTATTACGGGTTTCCATGATTGTATAAAAATAATTGTGTCTCCATTCCCATGCATACCCTATCTAGTTTCTCTATTCCTATGGATCATATTATCATAATGGAATTCATTTCCATATATATATAACATGAAAAATGGTCATCAGGCCCAATTTATAATAGAATGGTATCCATGCTCATTTATATAAACTAATAATAGTTAAAGTCTTTAATCATCCTAAAAAGTAAACTCATAAATCATTTATATTCAATAATAACAAGGGAATAAGCATTGTTCCATTTAATTAGGATACATGGTTGTACCACTCACCATCATTAAATTCATTTTAAATTGGTTCATGTGTTATTAATGCCACACTACAAATATTACCAATTTCACTTATGATATGAAATTTTTTAATTCTATCAAAAAATGTTTTAGATGATTTCCTATCAAGTTATTCATTTATATCCACAAATTCAATTTGATCAGTGCCCCTCAACGGTTTCCATGATTGATGGGGACCTAGGAAGGTCATAAGGTTCTCAATTAAGGAAACCACTTTAAGGTGGATTAAATTTAGGTAAAATTAATTGTGAAACCAATAAGCTTCACAACATTACATATTATAAAACATATCTACTTTTAGGTAACATAACTAGACCACCTACCTTATTCCTATAGATGAGCAGCTGTCCAGTATCGGCCTTTGGTTTAGTCTAGATCCGTAGAAAATGGAAAAATTTTAGAATGCTATGAAAATGTAACACCCCAAGATTTTATGACAAACATTATTTTTAATTTCTTTGATGACTTTTGTTTTATGCTACACCAATATTGGTTTGTGCTATAGGCAAAACTTTTTTATCTTGCGGTATACGCAAACACTATTCTGGTCTTGTGTTACACTCTAGAGCAACATTCCTCAATAGTGTGTGTTGTACACAATACCGAGTTTCAAAAAACAAGATATTATTATAATAATATTATGAACTACCGGTTATGAATAGTAATACCCACTTTTTGAAATTTTATAAATTTTATTTTTTAAAATGGACTCATTTTTGGATTCCGAATATCTAAATTAGCCTAGGGTGAATTTTTGTTATTTTTCTGAAAACTTTCAATTTTTGATGTATAGTGAAAAACACTGAGTTATTAGTTAAAATCGACTTTTTATTTAAATAATTTTTTATTTTATTTAAATTTATTTTAGGTCAAAATAGATACATAATAACTATATAAGATTAATGTAATTCATTGGAGTCATTTTATAATAGTTTTAGATATATAAAACTTTTATTGAATTTTTACCGTCTTTTACCTACCTCCTAGGAGCATTTGTAAATTTACATAAATCATAATTTTACCACTTCTGTGAGTGTAATTTTGAAAATCCAAGAGACACTATAAATAACAAGGAGTAAAATGTGCTTCAATAAGATAAAAATAAATTTTGGTGAATAGTAACTTTTTACTTTTATTTGCCACGGTTAAAAGTAAATAGGGTAATTAAGTGTAAAAATGATATTATTATTAACCTAACACATGTCCTAATTCTATTTGATAAGTATAATTCGACCAAAAACAACTTAGGAATATAATATTATCATTTTGGTTCACTTGGTTTAGATTAGGAAATTTATTATTATTTTATTCAAAGAAGTGTTAAAAGAGTTAAAATCACAGTTTAACAAATAAAACATTTTTAATATGGGATTATACATAAGATAAATTCGACTATAAATATTTATTAGAACGATAAAACGATTTCCTACATAATGGTATTTTATTTGTAATTTTTAGACATTAAATAATTTAGTTTATTTATGACACAATGATGATATGGTAATTACCTTATTAATGAAATATTAACATAATTGATGTTATAAATACCCAAATAAATGTAATTTGAGACTTTATATGAATTAAACTAATTTTATAGGTTAATGTCACACGTTATTATTGATTCAATTAAAGTTTTTATAGCTAATCATGCTGTTATAATTTTCACAAAAATCAATTACCAAATTGTGTCAAAATTGACAAAAAATAGTTTTTAAAACAAATATTATATTATTAATTGATATTCTATTCACAAAATATAAGGTTCCGCTAAATGACTTATATAAGGTTATATATATTAATAGTGAACCTCTTGGGGTTCTTTTGTCTTGTTATAGTATGATTATTAATCATATAGTGTAAGAAAACTAGAAGACACGGTAAAGGTTAAATTATTTAACTTAGAGTTAAATGTAAATGATAAGGTTAAAATAGTAACCTAAACTTGCATGAAACCTATTGGTTGAGATTATTTCTACCCATACCCACTTTATCTTCTAAATAAATAAATTTTGAGCTATTATAAACTGAATATGACTTTATTATAAAATAATATTTTAAGGTTTTCCTAAGGTTCCCCTCTCCTCCCTTATAAAAGGGCACATCCGCCCTCTTCTGTTTACTAAATTTTGAGCCTTCATGATCGGTAAAACCCTATCCATTAGCCTTATCAACTACCCTATAATCATTATAGAGGTTATGGTCTCCTCAAAATACCAACTCTAATGCCATAAGAGGAAGCTTAATAGAGACGCACCGAAGAAGGGGTAATCTCTTCTACCGATTCTTTCAAGTTTCTTTGTTCTTCAACATCGTATTACTTAGTGTTTTCATTATAAAGTAATGAAATAATTATCACTAATATAGTTATATTTTATTTTAAATATGATAAAACCCCATTTAACCTTCTATCCATCCTACGGAAAACGAAATCACCGCGCGTGCGTACGTAGGGAATACCGTCTCCACGCCGTGGTGTAATCAGTTTTCCACCACCACCTCACATGGATGGGTATAATGTTGTAAAGAATAACTATATATAGTTATTATAACATCATACTAATTCTGAGATATTATATCATCCACTCCAATAAAATTCAATAATTATGGGAATGATATCATCGCTCGTACGTACATACGGATTACCGTCTCCATGACGCGATGAGATTCATTGTCCATGTTAACCAATCAAGTATGATTATTAAGTATATATAATGAATAATAATGAAATATATGACATTATAAAGCTACTGTATTTATGTATATGTATATATATATATATTTCATCTACTTACTTCAATTCTAGCCAATAAAGAAAGGAAAACAGCATTCATGCGTACCTACGGCCTACCGTCTCCATGAACGGTGTATTTCATCTCATTTATCTATCTATTATATATATATATATATTGAATATATATAATATATAAATCATGATTTAAATTCTAGAAGTAATTAAAACATGATATAAGTAATAATAATATCAAGAACAACAATTCCAAACACGTACGATAAATAAAACGATTTTACCGAAAACACTGCTTTAACATAGAATTTACAAAATAATGGGTAATATAAAGTCATAAGTTATCCATATATGATATCATAAAAATCCATATGGTTATGTAATAAGTCAATGAAATTATTTAAATCATTATATAGGATATTCGGATACGTACGAAGCATATCGGACATAAGGTAAGGGATAATATTGCAATCTCATTTTTATCTGAGATTGCTTATACGTAAGTATTTATTGGGGTTATATTTTTCATACATGTCCATAAAAATGTTTTTCATAAAGATTTTAATATTATTCCATGTATTTTTAAAGTCATTTTTACTCCTCCTTGACTTTTACCTTGTGTTATGGAAGGAATCATTCTTTTCTTTACAATACATGGTACTTTTTGACTTTTTCAGCAAAAGTATGAGGTGAATGTTTTTTTAACTTATACATCATGAATGGACTTTTACGGTTTCATAAAGACTTATTTTCATGAAGCTTACTATGCAATATTTCATGACTACTTTCAACAAAATCATTTTCTTTTAAAATTGCACAGTATTTTGTGAAAATAAAATGATTTTGAAGAAGAAATGATATTTTCTTCCAGAATTCATTTCAAGTGTTTTATCAAAACCATTTTCCATCTAAGATAAAATTATTTCATATGTGTATGTTTCAAGTATAATGTCTCTATGATATACATGGTTCTAATTTTCTTACGATTAAAGGACGTCCATTTTTTTATATGGACTGTGTTATGATGAGATGATGTCTATGAAACCAATTTTATTTTTTGGGTTATGATTAATGATTTATGTTTATGTTGTGGTAGATGTAATAATTATTTCAATATGATATGTGTAGGAACTATATCTCCCTCAAATGTATTGGGTGAAGATTTAAATCTCATGAGATAGACATGGATGGAATGGTAAGTTAATCTGGTTCAGAGACATAGGACTGGAACGAGGAGTGAACTTCATTTAGAATGGGACTTGGTCCACTAAGATGGTCCTAGCCGCAATGCTTTGGCTACTATGGAAAATATATCATGTGATTTATTTTTTTCCACAATTAAATATTTTATTCTCATGCCATTTTATCATGATTTATGTTCCTTTATGATATATTCCTTACGTACTTCCAAGATTTTTTGTCTTTGCTCAAGATTTTACTGTTTTGATTTTATGTTCAAGTTTATGCATTCAAATTTTTATGGATTGTTTTATGTTCTCTATGTTTACCCTTACTGAGAATTTGAGCTCACCATTTTTTTGTTTTCTATTCCCCGGGATATAAATAAAGGTTTTAGATAAGAAAACAAAAGGGGAAGATCTTTATGGGAGATGTTGAAGATCTTTCGCCATGATTAGAAGATTATTTTTTCGAGTTTCCAAAGAAAATAAACTACTATGGTCCTTATGAGTTTGTTTTGGTTATGTATGAATTATTATGAAAAAATAATGTAATTTCCATGTACGTCAATCTTGGTTCTCTACAGTTGGTATTAGAGAAAAGGTTTAGTCAACCTTTGGAAACTAGGATGAAAAAACTTTAGTGATATCCCTCAAGATATTTCTTAAGGTATGTCTAGGGATTTCACTAAGGTTAAGTATTCATATATGTAATAGTACTAGAATTATGGTAAATATATTATAATTAAACATATGATGTTATATATTGAAGGTACTCCCCCTTTATTATGTTGTTTTCCCGATCTTGATTTTTTCCTCGCTCTATTATATTTGGGTTTTAGACGATGGTTGGAACCCGAAAGAACTCTATTGATCAATGTAATGGAAAATGCAATGATTTTCCTCTTGAACAAACCAATGTAGTGGGAGATAGAGTTCAAAATATTATTTCTATACTTACACAATCTATGAATCATTCTGGACTTCCAAATGAGCAGAGAAAGAAACAAATATTTTCTTGAGTCCTTCATGAGGCAACGTCCACATTCTTTCAGTGGGTCTTTTGATCCACTAGTTGCTGAACAATGTATTAGTACCATTGAAAATATATTTTTGATACTTTTCTGCTCAGAGCATGAAAAAGTTATTTTGGGTTTTTACTAGTTAGAAGGTGAAGCAGACCAGTGGTGGACTCTTGTTAAAAATACAAGGCCCCAAGATGAAATTAAATCCATGGAATGGGATGAGTTCAAGAACTTATTTTTCAATAAGTACTTCCCTCATATTTTTCAAACAAAAATGGAAAAGGAGTTCCTTGAGATTAAGCAAAAGGATGATGAATATTTTGGTATATATGAAGCGAATTTTACAAGGCATGAAAGTTATGCATCTGGCTTTATCATCCAACCTGAAAGTAATGTTGATCGATTCTTCAGTGGCATAAAACCATGTATTCGAAGGAAATTATCTATAAGAGACTTCAGTAGCTATGAAGAAATTGCGAGTTGTGCTATCAAGGTATAACTATAAGTGGGTGTTACATATACATCTCAGGTTATTGGTAAGAAACAAAATATGGAGTTCAAGGAAAAATCTCAGAACAATGGTGAAAAGAAGATGAATGTAACATTATGCTCAAAGTGTTGAAAGAAGCGTGGTGGAGATTGCCTAAAAGGTACAAGACAATTTTTTAAGTGTGGAAAAGAAGGTCATCGAGTAGTTGAGTGTCAATGTAATGGGAAAAAGGTATCTAATGATGTGAATAGAGAAAAAAACTACAGAGAACGCATCACAAACACTTCAATGTTTCAAGTTCCAGAAAATGGGGAATTATGTTAATCAATGCCCTAATCCAAGGGTTAATGATGATGGACATGAGCAACCTCTTAATACAAACGATAAAGGGAAATCACATGTGATCACTATTTGTGATGTTGAGTATGAAAATGTTGTTGTGGAATGATTGATGGTTTTTGTAAAGGGATTTCAAAATAGTATCATGGAATCTCATTTATAGTATTGTGGAATATTGGAATATCTATGTATTGGTTTATTACGTTTTTCAATAATTATATGGTACCGGTAACCATGAAAAGTGATTAAAATATTTTGGAAAGAATATGAGGTGCAAATAATTAAGGGATAAAGAGAAAATGAAATGTTTTATAGAATTCATGAGCTCATGACTGATATAAGAACAATGTGATATCATGGTTTGAGTATATAGAAATTTTGGTATGTGGAAAGTGTTAACTTTTGGCAGCACTCATGTTTTCACTACGGTTCTATGGTAATTCATGTTTCAAATGAATACATGATTAAGGTATTCACATGTTTGGAATGTGACCAACAAGATATATCTTATGATATATGAGGAATAAATGATGGTATTCACATTCTTGTTATGTGACATTTCAAGTAATCATTTTCTTTATACTATGAGATTGGACATATGTATTTTTGATAATCCTAAAAATTGGATTGGATTATGTTGGACATCATATAGTATTATTTAAAGATAGAACTTTTTTCGATATTATTTATGGATTGTTATAATAGTGTAGTTTTAGAAAAAGGGGCAACCTGCAGGATGGGTGACAACCCGTCACGTCAGACAGGGTTGCTAGAATCGAACCCACAACCGAAGTGTGACATGCCTTTATTGACTACCACTGGCCTACAGGAAGTCCTTGGTTAGTAGAAACTAGTTTTATTTTACTAAGCAGTATGATAGATGATTTATAAGTACATTGTTGGAATCATATATGATTAATCTCACAATAGATGGACTTTTGTATATTTAATAACATATGCTAACCTTTTTGTGATAGAAACAGATGGGATGACTTATCATTATATATCATGATCTGCTAACACTTCATGAATGAAAAATTCAACTTCATTTAATTAAATAGAGATGAAGTGGACATTGTTCATGGAATAACCAACGATGATATTACACTGAAATCAAGTAAGTATTTATCCTTATTTAAAAGTTCATCAATGTTAGGGAAATGATCATGAAAACCAAAAATGTTGTCTTAGTAATCTCATATATGATGAATCAGATGGTACCTTAGATCATCACAAAT
Organism: Viscum album; assembly: GCA_963277665.1. Taxonomy (NCBI): domain Eukaryota; kingdom Viridiplantae; phylum Streptophyta; class Magnoliopsida; order Santalales; family Viscaceae; genus Viscum; species Viscum album. The sequence goes on from OY728143.1 coordinate 1,569,574,772, forward strand.
TTATGGAATTGTGATTATTGGATTTTTCATAGACATGTTCTCTACCACTCTCCATCAGAACATGACCTTTAGATTTCTCTTCCATATCCAAATTTTCACATATGTTCTCCTAGGTGGAAACCCAGGGATACGTTAATTTTTCAAACAATTACATTTCATAAATTAGTTTTTTAAATAATTTTTTAGTATTCCTTTTTACGATGTGGGTTTCTATGAATGAAATTTTCAAATAGTAAACGATTTATAACCCCGATGAATTTTGAGGGAGAAATTCATTTTAAGGGGGGTAGAATGTAACACCCCGAGATTTGATGAGAAACATTGTTTTTAATTTCATTTATGTCTTGTGTTGTACACTAAACCAAGATTGTCTTGGGCAATACGCAACACTATATTATCTTGAGTTATATGAAAACACTATTCTAGGCTTGTGTTTCATGCCAAAGAAACATTCCTCGATAGCCTGTGTTGTACACAATACCGAGTTTCACAAAATGAGATATTATTATAATTTTATTAGGAACTAGACGTTATGAATAGTAATACCAACTTTTTTAAATTTAATAAATTTTATTTTTCAAAATGGACTTCATCTTTGGATTTGGAAGATTGAAATTATCCTAGGATGATTTTTGGGTATTTTTCCGAAAAGGTTCAATTTTTGATTAATAGTGAAAAACACTAAGTTATTGGTTAAAACTAACTTTTTATTAAAATAATAATTTATTTTATTTAAATTTATTTTAGGCCAAAATATATACATAATAACTATATAAGTTCAATGTAATTCATTGGAATCATTTTATAATAGTTTTAGATATATAAAACGTTTATTGAATTTTTACCGTCTATTACCCACCTCCTAGGTGCATTTGCAAATTTACATAAATCTTAATTTTACCGCTTCTGTGAGTGAAATTTCGAAACTCCGAGAGAAAAGGCTAATATAAAGGATTAAAATGTGGTTCAATAAGATATAAATAAATTATGGTGAATAGTGACTTTTTACTTTTATTTACCATGGTTTTAAATAAATAGGGTAATTAAGGGTAAAAATTGTATTATTAATACCCTAACACATGTCCTAATTAAATTGGATAAGTATAATTAAAAAAACATTATTAGGAATATAATATTATCATTTAGGTCCACATGGATTAGATTAGGACATTTATTATTATTTAATTCAAATAAGAGTTAAAAGAGATAAAATCAGTGTTTAATAACTAAATTTTTTTAATATGCGGTTATACATAAGATAAATTCGACTATAAATATTAATTATAAAGCTAAAAATATTTCCTACATAATTATATTTTATTTATAATTTTTAGACCTTAAATAATTTAATTTATTTATGACATAATGATTAAGAAATAATTACCTTATTAATGAAATATTAACATAATTGATGCTATAAATAACCAAATAATGTAATTTAAAACTTTATATGAATTCCTAAAAATTTCTAGGTTAATATGACATGTTATTATCGACGAAATTAACTTTTTTTAACTAATAATGCTGTTATAATTTTCACAAAAATCAATTACCAAATCGTTTCAAAACTGACATAAAATAGTTTTTAAAAGAAATATTAAATTATTAATTTATATTCTATTACTAAAATCTAAGGATCGGCCAAATGACTTAGGTAAGGTTATATATATTAATAATGAACCCCTTGGGGATCGTTTTTCTTGTTATAGTAATTTTAGTAACCAAATAGTGCAAGAAAACAAGAAGACATAGTAAAGGTTAAATTGTTTAACTTAGAGTTAAATTTAAATGATAAGGTTAAAATTGTAACATAATCTTGTATAAAACCTATTGGATGAGAGTATTTACACCCATACCCACTTTAGATTATAAATAAATTAATTTGAGCTATTATAAACCGAATATGACTTTATTATAAAATAATATTTTAAGTTTTTCCTAAGGTTCCCCTCTTCTCCCTTATAAAAGGGCACCTCCTCCCTCATCTATTCACACAATTTTGATCCTTAAAGCTCAACCGAACCCTGCCCATTTCCTTTTTAAACTTCCCTATAAACATTATAGAGGTTTGTATCTCCTCAAAAGACCAACTCTAGTCCCTTAAGAGGAAGCTTAAAAGAGGTGCGTTGAAGAAGAGGTAATCTCTTCTACCGATTCTTCCATGTTTATTTCTTCTTCAACTTCTTATTCATTAGTGGTTTCATTATAATGAAATAACATAAGTATCAATAATATACTGATATTTTATTATAAATATTAAAAAACCCCATTTGACACTCTATCCATGCTACGGAAAATGAAATCACTGCCCGTGCGTACGTATGGAATACTGTCTCCACGCCATGGTGTAATCTGTTTTTCCACCACCACCTTACTTGGATGGGTATAATGGTGTAAAGAATAACTATCTATAGTTATTATAAAATCATACTGATTTTGAGATATTATATCATCCATTCCAATTCAATTCAATAATTATGGGAACGATATCATCGCTCGTGCGTACGTACAGATTACCTTCTCCACGACGCGATGAGATTCGTTCTCCATGTTAACCATTCAATAAATACTATAACGTATATATAATGAATAATAATGAAATATATGACATTATTAAGATACTGTATTTATGTATATATATGTGTGTGTCATCTACTTACTTCAATTCAAGTCAATAATGAAAGGAAAATAGCGTTTATGCGTACGTATGACCAACCGTGTCCATGAACAGTGTATTTTATTTGATTTATCTATATATTATATATATATATAATGAAAATATATGATATATAAATCATGATTTAAATTTTGGAAGTATGTAAAACATGATATAAGTAATAATAATATCAAGAACAACAAGTCCAAACACGTACGATAAATAAAACGATTTTACGCAAAACGCTGCTTTAAAATAGAATTTTCAAAATAACGAGTAATATAAAGTCATAAGTTAACCATATATGATATCATAACAATGAATATGATTCTATAATAAGTCAATGGAATTATTTAAATCACTATACAGGTGGTTCAGATACATACAAATAATATCGGACCTAAGGTAATGGATAATTTTGCAAGCTCATTTTTATCTGAGATTGCTTATACGTAAGTATTTACTGGGGTTATATTTTTCATCCATGGGGATAAAAATGTTTGTCATAAAGAGTTTAATATTATTCCATGTATGTTTAAAGTAATATTTACCCCTCTTTTATGTTTACCTTGTGTTATGGAAGGAATCTTTTTTTACCATACGTAGTACTTTTTGACTTTTCTAGAAAAAGTACAAGGAGAATGTTTTTTTAACTAATACGGCATGAATGGATTTTTGCAGTTTCATAACGGCTTATTTTTAGGAAGCTTACTCTGCAATATTTCATGACTATTTTCAACAAAATCATTTTATTTTAAAATTTAATGGCATTTTGTGAAAAGAAAATGATTTTGAAGAAGAAAGGATATTTTCTTCAAGAATTCATTTCAAGTGTTTTATCAAAACTATTTTCCATCTAAGATGACATTATTTCATATGTATATGTTTCAAGTATAATGTCACTATGATTTACATGGTTTCAATTTTCTTATGAGGAAATTATATCCAATTTTTTTATATGGGTTATGTTATGATGGGATGATGTTTATGAAACCCATTTTATTCTTTGGCTTATAATGAATGATTTATGTTTATGTTGTAGAACAAGTAAGAATGATGTCAATATGAGATGGGTGGGACCTATATATCCCTCCAATGCATTGGGTAAAGATTTAAATATCATGATATAGACATGTATGGAACAATAAGTTTATCTGGTTCAGTGATACAGGACTGGAACGAGGAGTGAACTCGATTTATAAAGGGACTTTGTCCACTAAGATGATCTTGGAAGCAATGCCTTGGCTACTATAGAAATCATATCATGTGCTTAAGGGTTTTCCTCAATTACATGTTTTATTCCCATTCTATTTTATCATGATTGCTGTTCCTTTATGATATATTCCTTACATACTTCCATGATTTATGTCTTTGCTCAAGATTTTGATATTAAGATTTTATGTTCAAGTTTTTTCATTCAAAGATGTATGTATTGTTTTATGTTCTCTATATTTACCCTTACTAAGAATTTGAGCTCACCCTTTTTAAGTTTTCTTTTCTCCAGGATATAAAGAAAGTTTTTAGGCAAGAAAAAAAAAGGGGAAGATCTTTATGGGAGATGTTGAAGATATTTCACCATGATTAGAAATTATTTTTCCGAGTATCCAAAGACACTAAATTATTACGGTCCTTGTTTGTCTATTTTTGTTATGTATTAAGTATTCCACAAAAGTAAGGAAAAGTCCATGTTTGTCAAGATTGGGTCTCTATAGAAAATAAGAATAAGATCATGCACCTAAATACCTCCATTGAGAGAAGTAAAAATTGAAATAAGTGAAATATGAATATATTACTCACTAATGGATATCCAATGAGATGATTCGTGGTTGAATTTGACTCTAGACAGATGAATATAACCAAATCCTAGATTGAGGAACATAATGAGGCTAATGTGATAAGGGAATGAACCTTTGAATGTTGTAATGAATAAATCAATGGTAGGGATAAAATTATAAGGATTTACTGGAAATTTTCATAATCCACCCAAAAAAAGGTGTTGAATGGCTTGGCTGCACAATTTCTGAAATTGCATGCCAATAGTGTGTCCTTCATTGTCCAAGGAGGGTACCCTCATGGTTCCTGCACATGGTTTGAAAAACCAAACTCTAAATTTCTAATAAAAATTTAATATTTTTAGAATGATTTTGTGGCCTGTGGACATGATTGGGGAAGACATTATTCCATTCATTTCCTTCTAAAATTCCTTACGGGGTTAGAAAAAATCATGCGGGCTAGGCTTCTTGAATACTACTAACTGTGACACCCTATGTTTACGTCCATTTTCCAGGGATCTAAGCTACTAAAAATTCATGGACACCCATGTAACCTTATTATCCTAACTATTTATCCATATTAAGTCCATGAAAAGACATTAGAGCTGAAATTAAATAATTTTTACTGTATATAAAAAAGCAGGTTCATAACCTCATAGTGGAATATGATAGTGGAAATTTTGTAGTATAGTTGTTTAATATTATAAAGAGAGACGTTGAAATAAGGTAATTTAATTTCCAATTTATATTATATTAATTATCATTTAAGATGATTTAAAAAAGTTCTAAACAAATTTTATTAATGAAAAAATGGAAATAAAAAATTAAGGCCAAGTAAAGTTTGTCCATTTGTTGTTAGATAAGATACGTTAACCTGGGAAACATTAATCCAACTATTATATCTTCAAAAAATTTTGATGATATATATTTTTTAGAACTATAATATTGAAATTATTTGATACATTTGGAAATGTATTAAAAGAACTGATATTGGGAACAAATACAAAATATATTATTGGTTATGAGAATGTAAATGAATTTCTCAAACATTAATTGTCACAATCCTCCAATTGAATGTATATATGAGTTAAATTTTTTAAATTTTTTGGTTTAATATATAATGTTATATTTTTTTTAAATTTAATAGATGTAGTATTTTTTATAAAAATGTACACAAGGCATACATAAAATAATCACATGTAGGAAAACTTTTTGAATTATAAATTATCATGTTACTTCCACCCCAAAACATGATTAATCTAAAGGGAATTGTAATAACAGCACACCAAGTTACTTAAGTGTTTAGAATAAAATTAACATTTTATAAGCAATTTTTAATACATAATAAAAATATTAAAATTATATACTCTAATTATATTTAGTGAAATTTTATTTATTAAAATTAATTTCATATTGTATTTTTTAGATCATTAGATACTGATTTTAATTAATCTGTGTTATCGAAAAATATATTTTATGGATCCTATGCATGTATATCAATTTAATTTGCAAAATATTATTTCACTTTGAAATTATTAAAAGACTACGATATATATTTTTTATGAATTATTTCAATTATATGTTTCATAATATGTTTCTCAACAATTTTTTATATGGTATTGTGGTGTTCATGTATCACCAATTACATGGTATTACAAAAAATAGTGAGCACAAGAAACCTATGAATTTATATAGGTGGATATGTATTAATTTATCACCATGCGAATTTCACTATTAGAACATATAATATAACATATTTATTAAATTTCCCAATATTTATTTCACTGACCAAAATAAATGAATGAAAATGATTATAGATATCATGCGTAAAAATTTATGAGAGATGTTAAACAACATCAATAAACTCATGACCTGAAATAGGTATTTACTAGATCATTGTAGTTTTTATAGAATATAATTTATTTAAAAATATATATAACTACTTATTTATCAATATTTTTTATTACTATAAACATGTTTATAAACATACATATTAAGATTATGAATTAGATTTTTTAGGAATGGTTGGGAATCGTAAATTGTGTATGAATGTTTTTAAACAACATGAAAAGTTCATAACAAATTACTTGCTTAGTTATATATATTTTATATTTTAAATTCTATGATTTTTTAATTTTTAAACAATCCTGACTAAACCAATGAAACCTGATTTTCATGAATAATTAGAACAGTGATCATTGATTTTTCTTTGACATGTAAGAAAAAATTGCACATCAATCATACATGTGATTTTAATTTATTAGTACAAAGTGTTTTAAATATGACAAAATTTTTGGAGTGTTATATATGTGGGTCAAAGAATCTAAATAGAGAAAAAAGTCAGATTGTGAGTTGTTGGAGTTGGTTCCCAAGAACTAACATTATCTTTTAATTATAATTAAATGACCATATTCTTGTCAAATACTAAATTTATATCTGCATGATTAAAGTGATAATAAAAATATATTAAATTTTGAATCAATAAGTTGTAGTACTTATCTACTAAAATTAGAACCTAGATATGTCCTGATAATATTATTAAAACAAGGTTTTATGCTATAGATGCATCAACTTTAAAGGACATGGATTATTTCTAACAATTATTTGTAAGGGGATTATAAAAATTGAAAATATTTTTCATGAAGTTCATACTTAGTGTTCTCTAAAAATCAATGTCATGATGAAATACACACGAATGGAAATTTAATGTATTATATTATTTTTTGAATTCATATCTATTATAATGGGTATTCTTCCTTAGGTTTCAAATAATTTTTAATGTATGTCATGAATCACATAATTTGATATATGGATGAAACTTTGGTTGGTATATCCTCACAATGAAGAATCATTCCACATATACATCATTAGTGAGAGCACAATAATTGACTGGAAAAGTGAGTATTTTTCAAATTTATGTAATGGAATGAGATATCATTGGCCCTCAGATTAATATTGAAGTGCATAAATAAATTCAATGACCATGTTAGTTTATACTATTGTTCATTATAGAAAGTGTAAAAAAAGCATATAGGATGATGACATATATATGCATCTTATTTTATGAAATATCTACGATAAAAAGATTATATTACATAATAGCATTTAATAGATGATTTCATTACTATGATTTAAATTTTCTGTAGGGGTTCATAATATTTTACTGGATATTTCTCTTATTTCATGGGTTGGGGCTGCTCCCATAATGAAAAGAACCTCAGGGGTCACACATTATGTGTATCTAAAACCTAATTTAAGTAAATACAATAAAATATTATATAAAAAATTATTATTAGTTTGGGGAATAATATTTATTTCGGTTATGTTAAGAAGTTTTTTTATCATAATATTATTCCTAATATGTATATATTGTTTGAATTTTATTATTTTTTCAAAACCTATTATTATTTTATAAAAATCACCTTTACTGGGAAATTTCGGAACCATACAACTCCATTGAATGAGATTATCCACACCAAAACACTAAACCAATATTCCCTCAGCGACCATCAACACATGTTATAACTTTTACCATAATCATTGAGAAATAAAGAACCAAAAAGTTGAAACCCACAACTGCCAACCAATGAGGCAATCCAACCAGGTGGTTAGTCTAGCAAAATTTCCTTCATTTGGATACAATAGTAGTGTTGTTGACACACAAGTTAATGCACATCTTGTACTCACTCCACCAGTATAACCCATGTATCATAACGAATCTCCATCCATGAAAGCACACAGGCTTCCTATCCCCAATATTCCATAGAATATCGTCAACATGCTGAGACAACCTTGTGGTTTGTGTTGTATTTTTTTCAAGGGACATTTTTTGTTAACATTATTTTAATATGTAATGAATATATTCTTGGAATTTTATTTGAGTAACACGTGAATTTTAAAAAAGAAAATGTCTATAGTACCCAATAAAATTTGATTACTACATGAAGAGGATTCCAAAAAAATTGTGATTACTTCATGTGGGGTTGAAGACACACATGATGCTTGGAAGTGATATGGGTTTCAACAATGTATAATGTCAATGATAAATTAAAATCATCGAGATATGTTTACATGTAATTCATGTATGTTCAGTCACACTATGTAATGAATGATCAGAAATATTCTACAACATGGTATTGTTGGAACCAAGGATTTTTCATGACTAGAAATATAGTATTTTTATGTTTTTTATCAATCCACAGTAGGTTTAATCAGGGAGTTTGTAAGGCATGTAATATTATAGTTCATATGTTCTTCTAAGAATGGCTCCTCAAAAATGTGGTAATGTAATAGATTTTTTGAATTATGTAGTTTCATGATGGTATGGAGCTTTAAAAAGGCATTCGATTTCATGAAGTTATGGAGCATCAGAGTCACGCAATGGAAAGGCAGTGTTCTCATGACTACGAGAAGAATTGTGAATGTGATATGTGACGGTGGTATCTATCTAACTATTATAAGATTAATGAATGGGTAAAATTTAACTGGATCTTCACGAATAAAGCAGATTCATGAAAATTAATTTTGATTTTTGTGAAAAGGCCATTGGGATCTTTGAAACATCGTAATGGAATGAGTCGATAAATATGTAGCCACACCCAATTAATTAAATATTAAATTAATATACGTAATTTCTCAAATGATATGAATTTTTGAATGTTTTTAGCTTCATGAATTTATAATTCTAGGTGATCATAAGCATATTGAAAATACAAGTCATGTCTTGACTGACGCTAAGGATTTTCATAAAAGGGAGTTCCATGAAAACATGGTGTTTCATGAAGATATTTGGCTCCTTGAAGGTTTTTATCTTCATAAAGGTTGTGAGATATGAGAAAGTGTGTAGGTTAATGAATGAAAGTATTTAATTGAAACATAAAGGGGGTTTCATGAAGGCTGGGTGTGTCAAAAAATAGTACTATTGAACATCTGGTTTGAGTGAATTTTGATTTTAATTGCATCAACACATGACAACGGTGAGATCATAGTCTTGTACTTTTAGGGAAAAAACTTTAGTTCCCAATCAACTAAGTCATTGTTCAATTTAATAAATTGAGTACGATGTCGCCCATGGTAGTGAGATAGGGGGATTTGGAAGAATTGTTCAGAGGGAGGTAGTGTGTTATCTTGTGGTAGAAGGAATTCTTTAAACACAAGTATTGTGTAGGATCAGAATATAGGTAAGAGAACTATTGATGTATGGATTTCAAGCCCCTGAATATGGTGAAAAATTATTTATTGACAATAATGAAACTATGTCCTATAAAGAGGTATTAGTGTGCTCCAAAACTACAAGATGGAAAGAAGCCATGAATTCTGAAAATAATTCCATGTATCAAAACTATGTTTGTGATCTAATCAATGTTAAAGTTGATGTAAATATTTTAGGATAAAAATTGTTAATCAATTGAAAACTGTACATCAAAGGTAAATTAAATTCCCAAAAAAGTATGTCTAGTGGATAATGGGTTAAAACAGTATCAAGGAATTGACTTTGAAGAAACTTTTTCACCAATTCCCATTCTTACATTCATCAACATTATACTTGTTATATCATCTTACTATGAGAAAAAAAATTTGTATATGGATATCAAAACTACTTTCCTTAATGGAAGTTGTTATTAAGATGTCTATATGAGAAAACTAAAAGGGTTTGTGACTCTTTATGATGCCAAAATAACTTGAAAGTTATAGAAATACATTTTTTGATTGAATCAAGCATCATGGTCTTGGATCATATGATTTGATGAATCGATAAAATAATTTTGTATAATTTAAATTAATAATGATCCATGTGTTTATAAGAGTTTTAGAGGGAATGAATTCATCATCCTAGTAATATATTTTTATGAGATATTACTTATTTGATATGACATACCAGTCTTATAGTTTGTTGAGGATTGGTAAAACATGTTTTTATCTATGAAGTAATTGGGAGATGAAACATATATTATAGGTTTCAAGATATTTTATGATATATCTGGGAGTATGTTTGGAGTTATTGATATAACATACATTGACCGGATACAAAACAGATTCAGAATGTAACAATCCAAGAGTGTCATGGTTCCAGGGTCATGTGGTTTACATATGTTTAAGAAAATGACCCCAAATAAAAAACAGGAGAAACATATAAATACTAAGATCCAATATAGTTCAATGACAGTATCAATCATCTATCCCATGTTATATACATGTCTTTATATTTCCAATAAATTTACCATGGTATGAATATTTTAAGAATATCCTGAAGAATTACATTGGTCTTCTATAAAGATTATCCCTAAGTATCTAAGAAGAACTAAGGATATGTTCCATTTCTATGAAAGAGAAAAGTAACTTTCCGTTAGGGGTTATACTGATTCGATTTTTCAAATAGATCAGAATGAGCTGAAGTCCAAACCCAGATATTTTATCTTTCTCAATAAAGGTGGTGTGAGCTTAAAGAGTTCAAAGTAGCTAGTTGTTGCTGATTCTATAGTAGACTTAGAGTATATAAAATCCTATGATGTAACCAAGTTAGCCATTTTGATATGAATCATTTCTAAAATATTGATATGGTTCCTATATGTAAAGAAACTATCACATGGTATTGGGATAATATTGTAATTATGACTCTTTAAAAAGAGCCAAGGTCACACCAAAAGACAAAGAATACACTCTTGATTTATCAATTCTTGAGATATTTTTATTAATGGGGGGAAGCTTCAGTAAGAATTGTACCCATGAAATAGAACATAGAAGACCCATTGACTAAACGACTGTCTTGGGAGAAGAATGAGTATCATGTGGGTGAAAGCAGACTCAAGGTTTTAGAAGTTTTCTCTAGTGAATGTGGGAGTCTGTTGGAGTTGGTACCATAGAGCCATTTTTTACTTTATGATTACTTGTATTCGTTGAATTGAATATTGATAAACACCTTATCACATTATGATTTTTCTTCTATGTCACATGGTATGTGATAATGTCCTATGAGTATATATACCCCCATAAGGTCACAATAGTACCATGCCATCATGAGAAACCAGGACTGCTATGATACTATTCATAAATATTTGTTATATATTTATGATGTCATTTTATAGAGAAAAATAATATATCCTATCATAGGTGGAGTATCATTGAACATTGATGCACCTTCTCATGGAATACGTTGTTGGTAATATCCATTGTATGAATTTATGAGAACAAGACCCCCCAGTTAGAAATCAATATTAATGTTTGTCATTTAATATTCATATCTTTGGACATGTGTATTGATCCTTAGACATTAATTTTTCTATTAATGAGTATTATGAGTTGTTTACTTTTATATTTTGATGAAAGTATGAATGAAATATGTTCTCGGTGAGGTAGGATAGGTTGGGTGCGTTATGAGTAATATTAAATTAATGAATAATGAAAAAAGTATTTTTCCCTTATGTTTTTTAACAAAAGTTTATATCTTAGTATCTTTTTGGGAAATGATATGCAATAAATAAATCAATGGCCATGGTGTTCTATGTGAAATTTTGATTTCAGAAAAGTCAATGAAAGTGACATCAATCACATTCCATGATGACATAATCATTCAACCACTTTGATTATAGAGATCATGATAAAAGGATTATATTACAAAGTAATCATATATATGAGGTATTATATCATTTATATATTAAATTATTTCTCTATGGGTGCCATAAAATATTTTTAGATGTTAAACTTGGACTTTAGGACACTTCACCTAATGAAATTGATAATGAGGCCTAGACGGATACACACTCAGTTTATATAGAGTATCAGGCAAATAATATATTATAATTTATTTTTTAACAAGTTTAATAAATATTAATATTGTACATGGTTTAGTAATTATTCATGTATACTTCATCACATATATTTTGTCACTAGTTATTCAATATAATATTATGTGAGAAGAATATTTAATTAATATTTAATTTTATATGGTGAATATAATATTTATTTATTTATTGGTGAATAATGTAGTGATATTATTTTATTAAATAAATATTCATTATTAGAGTCTCAATAAATATTATTAATGATTTGATGAATGATTTATTTTAGTTCTGGTCAGAAAAAATATATATTGAATATTATTTCATTAAATAATGTTTAATTTAAATCACATGTTATGTTCTTGTTAAGGAAACAATATTTTTATTTTTACCATTTTAGATATGAGGTTCCACAAGGGATTAAATAAATTTTAAAGGGAACTTGGGAAAATATTTATTTCTAAACCCAAATAGTTTTTAATCCCAATTATATTATATTTTCAAGAGAGCCAATTAATTTGTTTTGTGCACAATGACAACCAGAGATAATCCTCTCAGCCACTAAAGAGATCCCTCTCCAAAAATTATCTCAATAATGGAGAGAGGTATTCCTCCAACATCCACTATAGAGTCTAGAGATATCATATAAAAATAATTGGAATTTATTTTCATGGTGATCAAAGGTGGATGACATAAGAGATAGGATCTACCACACTAGCACTGGGAGATCCCTAAAACAAAATTCAGTGACTTTTGGAACACATGGGGATCACTAATACGGGGAATTTTAAAATTATTACTAGAATGAAATAATGGTACAAAGTAGATCTGTTTCCAGATCCATCATCTATGAAATAATACACTCAAGGTAATTCTGTAATTGATTAAATTATTTATAAATAATATGTGATGATAATGGTCTTGGTTCTGGAAGTTAATCCATTGGATTTTTTCTTTGATTCAAATTTTTTATCAAGGAATTTATAATTCTTTAAATCTTAGATTGACCAATGATCATTGAAAAAAAGGTGGGTAGGACCAATTTCACACATTCGTTGTGTATGAAACCCTCAAAGTCACAATGGTTTTTAATGCTTTTTTGGTGAATGGTTCACATGTTTATAGTAATTATTCATTCTTAGATTTTACAAAATTTAATCTCTCTTTCATAGTGATCTAAGATTGGTGGTTTATTTTTCTTCCCTTAGTTTGACTATTTGTTAATCAATTTTAATAAAACTCCACTATGGTATGAGAGAAAGCCACTATCTTATCCTTATAAAAACGTGTTTGAGAAATGAAGAATGAAAAAGAAAAAGGCACCACATTTATTAAAACCACATATCAACCAGTATGTCACCATGATGTAATGTAATCAATTTTAGACCTTATGCTAAGTGTCAAAACTTGTGAAATGTTCTATTTGTTTTCACTATAGTTTAGGGAGGAGGTCATTTCAGAACATTAATTAAGCACTCACATATTAAAAAATGGCCACCATGTGTTCAATATGTCATGGTGGGGGAGCAATTTCATACAATGACATAGATGATCATGCATGGAAAATAGATATTCATTTTTTTACTAGGGTGTGGCTAGTATGTAATTTTATACAGGTGTTATGGTTATTCAAAACAACTTCAGTAGTTTCACGATGGCCTAACTTAATCCATGGTGTTGTGAAAAATAATACTTTTCATTTTGAAATTTTGAGTTGAACTAATAATTTATAAATGTTTTTTAAATTATCATAAAATTTATTTTTCATATTTATTTAAAAAAAAGGTGTTAGAAAATAATTAATTAAAAAGAATTTATAATTAAATAAAAATAATTTATAATTAATTAATAACTTTTTAAAAAATTTGATTAAATATTACTTAAATATTAAATTATAATATTTAAATAAACTTTTAAAGAATTATATGGAATGTCTTATGATATAGAATTAAAATATCTTTTTATAAATAATAATGTGTAATTGAATACTTATTATAAATTATTCAAATATGGAAAAAATGCCAAAAAAAACTATATTTAAATTATGAATTGTTCATAATTAATTTATTTTAGTTATTCAAATTAATTAATTTGATTTTTTTCAATTTAATGGTGTTTATTTGGGATATTATTTAAACCACATAAAAATAGTCTTCATGATTGATATGATCAAAAAAGAAAATTTTATAACATTTAGATTATATAAAATATTTACATTAGATAAATTAGATTATAAATTGTTTGTAATTAAAAAAATATAATATATTTAAAATTAAATTCCATAAAATGAATAATGTAAAATAGTTCATATTTATATTAAATATCATGTTTATAATCAAAATTATGGAATGTTCATAACATATATATAAGTTTATAAATTTCTTATAGTTATCATTTATTTATGAATTGTTCATAACTGGTTTTCTCATGTTTAAATGTTTGAATTGTTCATTAATTTAAAGTTTATTACCCATTATATACATAAAAATATACTATTTTTATTATTTATCATTTATTATTAATTTAAAATTTTAATCCTTTTCATTGAAATAGTTCATTTAATTATATGCTAGGTATGAAAAGGAATTTAGTTTTCATTTACCATGGCCGTTGATGGTAATTAAAGTTATGTGCTTTAATTTAGTTGTTGAATATAATTTATGGTTATTTGGTTTCAAAGTTATGATGAATTAAACTCTCTATTGAGTAAAGTATAAATGGATAAAGGGACTTGGGGTTAGACATCCTATCATCGTGGAGGATTATGTTTTGTCTATAAAGTTTAAAGGGGTTTGATATCTATCACTTTGATATTACTCATGTGGAGATTGTAAATTTCATATAACTTTACTGCTTTTCATGGTATGTTTATGTACCTCATTCTTATGATGCATTGTAATATGTATAAATACACATGATGTTTATTTTTGGGTGATTAATTTAAAATTGTGGGATGTGTAAAGTGTTGAACATAAATATGGTTTGAACATATTGGTTTGGTGGGAGGGATATAATTTCCAACTAAATTACTGGAAGAGTGCATACATAAATGAAATAACATGAGATAAATTTGTTAGATAGATCCTCCTCAAATACAATGTTTGAAATTCCTTCCAAATTAGAACTTCTCAAGACCTTGATCTTATATCTTGGAAGGTCATAGTAATTGTTGTGTGATTATATATTATCATATATATTAGAACAAATT
Organism: Viscum album; assembly: GCA_963277665.1. Taxonomy (NCBI): domain Eukaryota; kingdom Viridiplantae; phylum Streptophyta; class Magnoliopsida; order Santalales; family Viscaceae; genus Viscum; species Viscum album. The sequence continues at coordinate 1,569,590,186 of OY728143.1, forward strand.
AATAAGTGGGTCTAGATTTCCCTAATCATTAGGTGATTCTAAAGCCGGGGTTCCCCTGTATTGTCCATTGATATCTTTTTTTAGTGTTTTCCATGGGTTACACAATCCAACATACCCTAATAAGATTATTTTACCAAATGAATAGTGTTTATTTAATCCCTATATTGGATTGTAAAATTAGTTTTATACTTGACTATAGAAGACTCATATATGATATTATTAAGAAGGTTCCCTATATAAATAGCTATATGGAGATAGAACCGCTAAAGACACCTATAGAGTAGTTGAATATGGATCTTGGACCACTAGTGGATATAATGAAATTTAAAAGGGGTCTCAAATTTAAAGGGATTTTATTTAGTTAAAAATATTATTAAATGGTTAATAAAACATGATAGTAAACTAATAGAAGATTCTAATATAGATTAATATCACCATATTCATCATAATTAACTTTTATATTTATCCTTGGAAGGAGAAGGGTAATGTATGATACTTCTAAGAAAGGTGATTAAAGAAATGTTCTTAAGAAAGATAATAGTTCTATGTATTAGAATACACTATTCCTAAGTAAAAAACTATTAAAAGTATTCAACAACTAAATCTAAGATTTTATATAATAATTGAGTGATCTACACAAGGTATCAAAAGAATTAGATGAAAAATGACCACATGAATCTTATTCTCCATACATGTACCCTATATGATTGGGAAAGTCAATAATTTAAGGAATTATAGTCTCACATAATAAATATGATTATGGATTCCAAATGATATTAAATATGACTGAATTTTTTAATAACTGGTGAAACAAAAAAAATTATAGATTTATTGATAATATATTTCAATTCTATTGTAATAATAGGTTGAGGACATCAAATATATTTTTTTAAAAAGTTGTAAATATATATAATGTCCTAAAGAGATAAGAATTTAAAATTAATGCTTGAATTAATAATGTAAATGTGTCATTACATTGATAACATGGGTGCTTCAAACATTGGTGAATGTTTAATAATATGTGTATTATATCACTTTTATCTTCACAAGAGATTTTAAACCATTTTTTGATGGAAATATCTTATAGGTATTTTTAATACAAATTTATTTTGATTTTTTTATATGTATAACCTTATTTAAGGGAGACAAAACTAGTTTGTTCTGGTTAAATAATTTACCAAATTATTATTTAAGAAAAATATCAGAAAATATGAATGAATTCATAAAAAGTTTACTCAATATTCTGAAATCATAAAGAATATATGAACTAGGCATATCATTCCTTGATTCTAGTACTGTATGAATATTAAAAGTGGGTAAAATTTTAAACCTAGAGAAGAAAAGTTAGATGAAATGTTAAATAATGTACTTACACAGAGCTAGTAAACGTCATTGAATCATAGGGTTTTCCATAAGGATAAGTTATAATTAAATATGATGTGATTATTTTTAATTCCTAAATGGTTCAAGTAAACTCCATAGAATTTCTTTATCAATTATAGTTGTTACAGAAATAAATTACTTAATTTTGAAGGTCATGTGATACTGAATGTATATATTATAGGTGTGGTAAATATACAGGAGTAAAAAATCAACGAATAATTTATTGAGCAAGTAGTTTACATTATTGAAATGAAGAAAATAGTTTCTATATCTAATTTGAATGTAAAGGAACATATCATATTCAGATAAATATAATTAAAGTATTGTTATTTTCGTCACAATTTCTTTTATATGATATGATAATATGTTCAATAAAATATTATTTTTAGAAAAATTGAATCAATTTATTATTATATTGTTTAATATTAATTATATTGTATAAAATTCTAGAGAAAATGAAAAGGGTATTAGTGTTTAACCATATTTTTTAAAATATGAAGAAATTTTGTTCCACTACCCATTAACATATTGTTTTATAGAATTGTCTTATTTTAATGAAAAATGATTTGAATTCATAGAATACCATATATGGTATGGTAAATATAGTTAATATTTTAAATATTCTATCTATGAGTAAATATGTTTTACACAATGTAGATTATGTACTTTTCAAGATATTCTGGATAGAATATACTGAGTTGGAGGTCAGTTTCAGTTTGATTGAACATAGAATACCATATAAGATATGGTACCAATAGTTTATTTTTTAAATATTCAATCTACGATTAAATAAGTTTACACAAAGTAGATTATATACATTTCACAATATTCTGGATTGAATATATTGAATAGGAGGTCATTTTGAGTAAGATACAACATAAAGAAGATAAAAGTTAACAAATTAAGGATTTCATCTATCTAAAGATTAGTTTATTTCCACATGACATCCTAAAGTGTTTTGGATATGTGATGGTAAATAAAAAAGTTAATTGTTACATTATGTTACCATTTAGAAGTGAATATCACTATTTCATAAATTATTATACCAATATATGATTATATACTTTTCATGTGACATCCTAAAGAGTTTAGGGTATGGGAAAATAATGAAAAATGTAAATAGATACATTATTTTGTTTTGAATAAGTTAACATTAAATATTCCTATAGGATTATAAAAATAAAAGACAAATTGTGTTCTTTTAATAACCTGAAAGTATTTGAATATATGTGATAGTGAGGAAAATTTTAATGAGTTTCACTTAGTTTTGATGACTATGTGAATGTCACTATTTCTATTAGTTTTATGTTACTCATGATTATCGAGTTCATTACAATATATCTTTAAAAAGTTTAGGTTGTGGAGGTAAATAGAAATGTAAAGAGTTTCAATAATAACTATAACTATGTATATTTCACTTTATCCTAATCGGATTAATATGTATTGGAAAAGAATAAAATGAATAGTTAAATTATTTTATGGAAAAAATTTATGGAAATGGTTCCAGTTATGATGATGTTGAAGATACAAAAGGTGAGTTGAAAATGAAATTTTATATCACAGAATATAATGTTATGAAGTTAAAAATTATTAATATATTCAGTGGGATGAATTCTATGAATTGTTTCCCTAAATCTCACCATTATTCAACCATTATTTATTCATAGATGTTACTCACTAAAAGAGTTCAGTTGGATGGTCTAATCATATTTCCACATAGTGATGTGGTAAGAATTACATATGATGTGATGAGTTAACAGAACCCCTAAAATTGTTTCATACAAAAGGTTTATATATACTTTTTACATATATGAGAATATTTATAGGATATTATGTTAGGTTTGTTGAATATTAAAAAAATAGTATTATGTATATAAAATGAATCATATTAATGGTAATCCTGAATTTATATTTCTTTCACATTGGCTATATAAATGTACACATATGTATGAATTTGATTATGAGTAATGATAATTTACCACCCAATGTATGTATTTGAGTGATCCCTAATAGATATTCATCATGAAGTATTCTATGTTAATAAAAATGTAAAGGATAAAATGAGAAGTATTCTTGTATAGATATCCAGAATATGATCATGAAGAACAAAAAAAGAATAGGGTTTTTTTGGGTGGATATCCCATTATGTAAACCCCATGGAGTGTCCTATATATGATTTTAGGATACTAGGGGTTCATAGATCAAATTTGAGTCTACATTATCTAATTTTTGTGATATACCAATCATGAGAACATTTATACTATCATATCCTACATACATAAGCCTACATATAGAGATAGCTAATATGTGGTTAATTTTTTATGTTACTGACCATGTTATTGGTTGGAGCTCAAGAAAGACGATATTTATCATTTTTCATAGAAATCATGACATCTGTGACCTATATTGAGAATGATTGTGTATTGTGAGGCCACACATAGAATTTAAATACGATGTTCTTATCTATGAAAAGGTGTGTTGTGTGATGTCCTCATCCATGACGATAATTGAAATGTTTTATTTTAATTAACCAAGTCAGTCAATACATTGAGAACAGAGAATAAATGAGTAACCTATAGGGGATTAACAAACCCATGTCCCATGGTCACTTGATGTCTTACATATAGGGAAAATCTGAGAATGCACATTTACAAATGATACAAATAGGTGGAAATAACTATATAGATACGTGTATTTGATAAAGATTATGTCAGGTCTCTTTACCGCTTGAATTTCATTAATTCTTTACAGGAAGATTCTCTTTGATTACATATATGAATTCATCGATTCTATTTTTTCCAATTCCATACATTCCCATGGGTTCATACACTATGGTTGACTAAATGGGGATTTAGTTTTACTTAGATAGAAGCTATAAAAATACTTTAGGGGTAATCCAAAATAAGTTTTATATGGTTATTTACAAGGAACTATGTATGATGTGATACAAGATGAATTTAATGAAATATTTCCAAAATTTTTTTTAATGATATCCAAAATGAGTCTCTAGATATGATTCCAAAAGTTATTTTATATGATACAATAGTAGGTAATATAAACCAAAGTCTTTAGGATTTAGTAGAAGTGAGATATTTAAGGAGATATATACCCTAAAGAAAAATACATGAGATATATTTGGTAAACTAAATATATTTGGATTATATCATGCATATAGTACAAATAGTCTTATATTGTTTCTTGGTAAATGATAAATGTTATCGTTTAAGGGTATATTTCATTTAGGTTGTCATTTATGTACTATTTCATAATATGCAATATGGTAAAGGAGTTTTATTCATGCATCCAATGCATGACCTTTCTAAAGCATTAACTGATGCATTGTAATGCATTATTTAATGAATGTTTCACACTAGTAACTTCCTCATTGATATATAAATCCATTTATATATAATGGATGTGTTGGGGATTGTGATTTCCTGAAACCTCATTCAAATTAATCATTACCCAATGCCCCCTTCTTCTTCATATTTAGCAGAGTGAGGTGGTAGCACATTGTGGAGTGAAGAATGATATTTTTTATCATATGAATAATTTTTTTCAATACATGGATACCTATAGAGGATGGAAGCTTTCATCTGCTTCTTTGGTGATCTTTATAAAACACATTGGATAAAGATTGAGAAGGTTTTATAGAATTATTTAATGAATGGTATGTGCATTAAAAATATTATTATTATTATTTTACAAGATTAATTATTTCTACGATGGTGATCCTAGACTTATAATTTCTTTTTCTTCACCTACCTCAATTAAGTGTCAATAAATATCAAATAAACCCAACAGTACTACCCTATCTCTGGAATTCATTATTTTTTTAACAATACTATCGCGAGAATAAAATGAAAAAAGTTCAATCAGGAAGGGGGACATAAAATGATATGGAGGGAAAGAGAAAAATGTGTGAACATATTGGCATACTAGATTTAAGAATGTGGAATATATAAAAAATTAAAATGGTGTGATTTTAGATCCCACCATGTTGTTTGTGATTTATTTATTATTAATGTAAATAATGTGTTAGCATGATGTAAATATATAATTAAGATATTCTTAGATGATGATTGGAGAACCCAAGCATGATAATGAAGAATAAATTTTTAGTTACCAAGAAAAAGTGATTAATAGATGAGGATGGTTCCCAAGATATGTTGATTATTGCATGAGGAGTTGAATACAAATTTTAAGATTGGTAGTTTTCTAATTATCCACCATTGATTATTTGGTAAATAAATTAAATGAATTATGTTTTAGATCAATTTATTTAAAGTATATTTAGTCACATAATGGTAAGAATTTTTTTATATTCTATTTCTTGGTATATCGTGTATTGATTTGATAAAACAAAGGGTATTGAATTGGTAAAGCTTAAGATAAACCACACATGGTGTGATGCGTGTGAAATATTTTTTTATCTATGTTTAGGTAAACATATTTGATGCATTTGAAGCATTATGAGATCATTTTAAGAGACTATAAGTTAATTTAGAGAAGTTTAGAAGTTATATAAAGGTTGATCTAAAATTATACTAGCAATGTAAAGATATTCTTGAAATTTTACTATATACATGAAAGTAATCAAATAAATCAGTATGTTTAATAAAGAAAATCCTAATTTGTTTAAAGGTAATTATTTGAGAAAATGAGAGTGGTAAGGTTCATTCAAAATATTTATGAATATTACTACAACTTCTGTGTGGGGATATTTTAAAAGATAGGATCTACGAATGGTTAGGTTGGGTTCCTTATAGAGGCACTCTGAAGGTCGATATTTGTATAAAGGTAATATTCTAGTTTTTAATTTCTATGTAAATAAAAAACAAGACCTGGGTAAAGTTCATCATAAAATAATTATAGATTTGGAAGGGTACATGGGTTCATAGATTGATGATTCATGGAATATATAAAATTTCCCCTAAGCTACAAAATGTTAATCACTATTGTAAAAGTATTTTTGTGAAGTTAAAATAGATTTTTATAAGTTTGAGATAGGGATTATGATATAGAATACTTATATTATGAGGATTTAAATTTACACATGATGATGTGATAATATTATTCTTTAAATTATATCACGATGAAACTAATCATGATTCTAGAAGAAATGAGGACACAATGTGGAGAAGAACATGACATCGAATGTAACATCCCAAACCTAACCCATTGGCTTGGACTAGACTGGTAAGCCAATAAATTTAGGAAATCTCCCCTAAGAACCAATGTTTATCTATAAAATACAATGGAATTATATAAAAAAATTCGATGTTTTTACATTATCTATAACACTACACAATATTGAAATCTAAAAATAATACAATAACTAAACATGATTCATTGTAAGAAGATGACAAAACCAAAAGACACAATAAGATCAAAATTAGAGTTGTAAGATTCAACAATAGACCACATATGTCTGAAACTCCATGGACACAATATACTCTATGTAATTGTCTTATAACTCTAATAAAATCCAATCTCTATCTCCCATCAACCATCCCAACAACATCAAGTTTCTATTATTAAAAAGTAGTACTTCATTTCTATAAAGGTATCATAATAAACAACATTATTTTAAACACCAAGGTGAATATTCAGGTTTGAGTATGTAACCAAGTTGGAAATCCCAAAGAATGCTCATAAACACCAATAGAGAAAGAATAATTTAGACCACTCACTCACATTTCCAATTAATATTATAATAATGGTAAAATAAAAGGCCTCGCCTATGGGGGTTAAAATTGATCCATCCCATGATATTTATCCCTAATAATAATCTTATAATAATTTTTCAAATATCCATCATTGTAGTAAACATTGAAACCATCTCTCATATCACCTTTAATCGCCATATTATATGCTGTATAATTACCTTCCTAGAAAATGTGTCTCACACTAATTTTATGATTAATCATTTAAATTCACTTTCGTATCCAATTGATCACGTCTCAATGTTACTTATCTTATCATGAATAATCCAAATAAAACACTATAGTCCGAATTATCCTTAGAAATAAAAATATTATAGAACCTTTAATGATACAAGCAAGTAAGAATCACCCTGACATTAGATAATAATGAATATCCAGCACCATAAAAAAATCAATGTATCACAGAGCCATTATAGCCCCTCAAAATCCCACCTCCTCTAATAATCCTACTAGTACAAGAGACATCCACATTCATTTTTAACACTATTTAAGGAACCATCAATTTAACCCATCCTTCCATGTTCTGATGTTCCCTATCTCCTACAGTAGTAGACACCCTTGGAAGAAATTTCTTGAGCTATACTAAGAACCTTCACCCTAGATTTTTCATCCAAGATTCACAATAGACACTATAAATCAAGCCTAAAGGATGGTAATATGGAACCTTTTACCCTACCTTCCTTTATTACTCACCTCCGAAATATTATTACATTCCATAATGAATTCCATTCTTTGAACCTTTTATTTCAACCCCCAACTGATATGTACCGTGAAACAAGCTATCCAAAAAATGATCAGTTGTATCACCACCTCCTAGATGTTCCAGGTCCATACCCATAACACTCCAACTACCAAGAACCTAATTGTTTATAAAGAATAGGAGAATTGAAGCTTCTGATATTGTCAGAGTGCATAACCTATATCTCTATGAAAGATAAACACTTCTCCTCTAGACATTCTAATCAGTGGGAAGTGAATTGTTTCTTAGCCCTCACACCAAGAAATTAATCTTCCATGATACCATATTACATAATTTATCTGTATCCAATTCATACTACTCAATATTATCATGAGTAAAAAAAATAAAATATTAGATGTTAATGAATCCATCACAATGGAATTAGGCCAAATACTCTGATTCCACATCCAATAAATATGAAAAAAATCTATTTATGGAAGCATATTCTAAAAATGTTCCACTTCCTAAGAGTATAAAATATCTCAAAGTAATATAACCAAATGAACTATATCAATCGCTTATTTATCATGATAAGTTGTTTCTAAGGTAATATATAGTTGATATTCTTATGGTTGAAGTATATGATAAGTAGTTCAACCATAAGGAAGTGTATCCACATATTCAATGTGAAGAATAATGTTACCAACTCAAGATCATGGTTAATGTAGTTCTAATCTGGTGATATGAACTGAAATGAACCACATGTAATCATTGCTTGTATGTGAATAAGAACACAACCATGTTCAGACCCAAAATAATCACATAACACTACATACTTGACATCCTCAACAAGAAATATCAAGATGGGGACACTCATCAACCTCTTATTAAAACACCAAAAATCATGTTGGAACCTTTGTATACACACGAATGGAAACCCATTCATGGTCAAATTATTTAACGGTGAATATCCTGGTGAAATCAATCACAAATCTCTTACAGTATCATTTTATCATAAGGAAACTCTGCACCTTCATCACACTCTTGGGAGGATCCCAAAAAAACTACCTCATCCTTTTCAAGATCCCCTACTACACTATATGTTCAGATAAAATATTCTACAATTTGGAACTTCTAAATCTATAATTGTCCCTTTCAGAGGATCTTATAAATTTGGTTCTCTTGGAGTGTGTCTTGAACCATCCTAAAGTATCTCATATTCTCCTCCTCAGGATATAATTACACTAGAATATATTTAATGAATACTAACACAAACTGGTCTAATAAATGATAAAAGATCATGATCATTATTTCCATCAACACTAATGCAGTTTTCATCACACCTAATGAAATCACCATGTACTCATAGTGACTACAGTGGCATCTGAATTTCATCTTCAATATATACTCATACCTCACTCACAGTAGGTGATAGCTTAGTCAGTTTTCAATATTCAATAACCACCTATCCCCTATCAACTAATTTACATGGTATTCAATCCTATATATTGGATAATTTTTTATGATCATCTATTTTAGGTTCCAATAATATATGCATATACTCAAGAACCCATCCTCCTTCTCAGAAAAGAACACCAGGGATTCCATGAGGAAAAAATAGGTCATATGAATTCTATCCTCTTTAAATCTTCCAACTCCACCCTCAAATCATACAGATCTATGGGATTCAACTGATATGTTGTCCATTATATTGGGTTCATCACTATGTGCCAGTAAATGAAAAGTTCTATCATTGGAATGGTGGTAATCTTGGAACATACTTAAAAAATATGTCCTCATAATTATCCATTATAGTAGGAAGAAGATAGCCCATAGAATCTACTATCTAAGAGTCAGGCTATTGAAATGGTGAGTAATCAACTGAATCATCCAACATGTGAAACAATTCTACTCCACTTGGGTCTCCTTCTCAGATATAAAAGAAAATTATGTCCCGTGAATGTGAGAACAGTAGATTCTCCTCCTTAAAATTTCAATCTTTTCATGAATGTTGTATACCCATACAATTACTAAGATAATATCAGAAGACCTCATCAATGCCACTAGGAGATACAATTAGACACTATCTTCTAAATCGTCAGATCACATTGTTGTAAAACTTTGGTCATCATTGAGTCATATCCCGCAGGAATTTGCAAGCGTAAGGGTCGGTCCAAGGAATCAACCAGAACCTATAGGGATCAAATTAGGGATAATGAAATAATGTGGTGGATCCTTCTTGTGTCTATAAAAACTATATATTTGATAGAAAAGACATATATCATAAATCTAATCATCATAGATTCCTTTGGATCATATGCCTCAACAACTGGTAACTTCCCTCTCCCTTGTACAGAATCCCCCATAGCCTAGTGGGGACCACCTAAGGAGTGGGGGTGGAAACAAGTATACTAGTATTCCATATATCACTACTCTCACTACTTCTCTGGCACATCCACATCCCTATGGACCTACTTACTCCTACCAATACTTCTATCTTGGTAACCCATCTACTATCTCCCTATTAGTAATATGATAGGTCGCACAATCCCTAATGATATTTCCTCGGCCATCAGATGAGTAGAACTGCATCTCCATAGGGTGACTATAACCATCATAAGATCCATAAACTACAGAACCTCAAACCTAATATTTCATAGAGAAACATATCATATATTTGTATCCATTAGTTTATTGATGGCTATATATGCCTGATGTATCATCCCATGTGTGCCCACCCCTTGCACCCACTATAAATGTCTACTCGACCTGAAATCTCTCAATCACCAAGACATACCCTATAATCCCAACATAAGTAGAAATTCTTAGGTAAACCACACAATACTAGATTTCCTAATGTACACATCTCTCAAATTTTCGTGACCAAAATAACGGATCTTGAACCATATCCATCAGGTACAGAGAGAGGTTGGTATACCGTGATGATTACTCTAAAATGGTCATGATGCCCTACTATATCTATAAAATATACTATATGTGAACTGCTCAGATTTTATCTAGAGAGTACTCCTCCATGAATATATTCTCAATCTCATCCCATAAAAGATTCACCTCATCATTAGATAAAACTACTAAACTCCACCAATATCCAGCGAAGCCATATATAATGCTCACTGGTAGAACCATTATATGGTCTGTTTGTGACCTAATGAAATTAAAGACTCTCGTAACCACCTCTATCAAACACTTTGATTACTATCGGTCAGGATATTCCATTAACCTAAGGGTTCCATGACACTGAAACTCACAAATCTTTCTCAGCCTATGTACCTCATCTACTGGTACTATGGTTACAATTTTTAACTCGACAGTTACATGAATGAATATAAAACCACCTATAGGAAACCCCTCCTAATTAGGTCCCTATATAGAAGCCTCATCACTAAGTGGATCATCCTCTCTATCATTTTGTTAAGTCCTAGATGGAAATTCTCATTTGGGAATCCTCAAATATACAATATAGATCACGGTTAATAAGTATATCTTGGGGGATAGATCAAGAAGGAAATGGAGTCCCAAACCATTTTTATAAGAATCATGAACCAATGATATCCCTATAATAAAAATCTAAATGTACCAAGTTTGAAGGAAAGTGATTAGGGTCTGTATGTATGGATACATTGTCCACTGCACCAACACTAGATTAGTTGGCCTAAACACATAACTCAAAACACCTTAAACCATTTCTATAATTCCCAAACCAATATCATAGCTATAAAAATCACTAAAATTAAATACTAATATGGATAAATGAGTCTAAAACTACTCTTTAGTGACCCAACCCATCATGTCCCTCATGGCTAGTGATAGACCAACCATGACTACCCCAAGCCCACCTTCAAGGCTTTAAAGGTTGGTGACCAGCACCGGGTATACTTATCTATCACATGGGAGTACTTATCCTAAGGAACCTATATTTATACACACATCTATAAGCCCATAAAATACTAAAAAATGAAATAAAACTAATACAAAATTCATTTATACATCTATAACCAACAATCAGTGTTATATAATAATATTGGAAAGCATAATAGATTAAATAAAATCCAACCAAAAACTCTAAAGAGGTCAAAACATATAGAAGAGGTGAAAATATTCAAATGTGACTCCTTGCACAAAATATGGTTCTTATAGTATTACATAAGCTGCCTATGCTCCTAGACAAAAAATAATTTTGTCAAATGTTTTTCTATCTATATAATACATGACCCGCACGAGCAGAGCCCTTTTAAGGGTGAGTATGACAATACCCTTTAGGACACTCTGGAATCACTATGCTTAACGAATCAAGAGTGGGAATATAATCATAGTATATGTCAATAATGATATGATACATATAAATAAACATTTAGATAAACTCATAATAACGTTTCCTGCCTATGATTCCACTCGACAGTTTTCAACCACACTCGCCTTAGTGAACTTGTTGTACATGTCTGCTACCATTGATGGAATTTATCATAGATGTTTTGTTCATTGGGTCTCTTCAAAAAGAATTATACAATGTAAGTATAAAGATATCAATAAACAAATTAGGATCACACCCAAGGCCATAGGATTATGACAACTATTTCAATCTAGATTAACACTCTATATAGGGGGTTGACATCCATGTATCCTTTGTCACACCAATTATAAAACCCCAACCTAGGAAAAAAGATAATAAAGGGTCTCTTCCTGACCTCACAGATACATTTATATAACTCTATCTAAAACTTATACCATTTATGGGATCATAATCCTTTATTTAAGATGTAATTCCAAATTATACACTCATAGGGATAGATCAAGGGAATGTGCCCCTAAGAAAACTATCCCACACTTAGGGAAATTATATATTCATATCTTATTTGAGGAATTACATGGAATGTACTATTATAGAATTTCATGGCCCTTTAGAATCAGTTATACCCATGTATTATGACATATTCCCTTGTTTGTTTGAATGAAAACATGGTTGTGCTAGTGTACCTATCCATGTCTGTGTACCATTCTAGGTTTGAGTACATGGATCTCCCTATGTACTATAGTCATGTCATGTACATAGATATGTATAAATCCATGAATATCATGGGATAAAAGATGAGATAGTAGGTTTATTCACACTCCATGTGTCTTGTGTCACTTGTTGTGTAATACATTTATTATTTCTGAAAACCCTAAAACCGCTACTAGGTCCCCACATGAAATGTATTTTCAGATTAGTATCCATGTGTAATGGGATTTTCTAGAACCTTATAACTACCTCACACATTGTCATCATATCCCCTAGCCTATTATCTAGCAATTAATCACACCGATAAATAAGGATCTGGTATGGTCGAGCCTTGTTATCACCACTCACTGGAATTTGACCGCCCAAATGACATGGGAAACAATCATTCACATATCCCCATCATCACCAATCTAAAAGAACATGAAGGTATATGATCTGGTTTTAATCCATCATCATTTCATTATCAGATCATTAATAGAGACCTTGATATTTTGTATCAATATTTTTCTCCATGAAACGAATCACAATGATTGATTGATTGGGTATTTTTATAACAAGCCTCCAAAACGAACGTCAGTGATAACGAAACAATGAATGGGTGAAGAAATTCACAAAACAAAAACATAAGGAATATAAATGAACATATTTTCATGTTTTACTTAGTTTATTGTCTTTATAATTCTTAATGAATAGATATAAATTAAACATAAATAGAAATAAATAAAAAATCCTTGAAAAATAACCCAATACCCCTAATACGAGTGATCTAAAAAATAATCCATTAGTAGACTGATTCTTTTTCATCAAAGGATAAATATAATAGGGATTAACCCGCATATAATAAACAACATAACTCAATTTATATCAATCACTTGTGATTAATGATCACACATAATTATTGTTGGCGGGATCCACATACTATATTGGCAAAGATGATACTTGGTTATCGAACGAGAGTTGTTGTATTCCACAAAATCTCCTCCAAATAATTCTCTATATATTTAGGAATATAAAAATCCCTAATATTTCCTCATATCCCTATTTTAAAAAAACACTCATTTCATGGTAGTTTAATAAAACAAATTATTTGGATCGATAAATTTATTTTAACGTTTTACCACAACCGTGCCCAACCTAGTCTTCTAATGTCCCCCAAGGTTATGTCTCACCTACGGTAAAACCCATGATATGAACCCAATAAAGGCCTCAAAATTATGATACAATGCTCTATTTATGATTTATTCAACTTCTTTAAGAATACATCTTGCATGTGATATTAATATATTTAATATTTTTAAAATATCAATTATTGGATCACCGAGCTTCGAAATCTTATGTCGACTTAGCATCTAACTCTAAAAATTTTACTAAATATATTTAGAGGATTTACATGGAAAACCCAGGAAATTAAATATTTGCATTATAATTTCTTATGAGGGGTGGATATTGGGACAATGGTATATATTCAATATTGACGTCTATATCATAAAAACTATGATATGTATCCTTATGATATATACTAAAATAACACCCAATGATTGAAATATCTGATGTATTTTGATATCCCTCAAATGATAAAAGATAATGGTTCAAATAAGATATATTATGAGAAAATAGGATTTAAAGGTATTTTTGTAGCATAAAAATGGTAAAAGATATCACCGTTATAATAAGGAAACCTAAACTATTGTAGATTCATACAATGTGAATATGACTGAACACTAATTTAATGGGTGTAACAAAAAATATACACATTAAAAAGATAGTGGTAGAGATGAATATTTAACTAATAAACACGAAGATAATTTTGGAAGAGTATAAGATATTCATGATGGACATGAAGAGGATTTTTATTTAGCCAAATCAATTGATGAAGAATAAACAAATTCAGTTTATCCAATGTGGAGAATTCTAGATTATTTCCAAAACATAATAGGTGATCATTGAAATAAAGAATGAATAAATGGAAGAATATATACAAATTAGAAGAATGTAGTTAATGGTGATAAATTATGACTAAATGAATGAAAAATCAAAATTTATATTATGAAATTTTGGGAAATATAGTAAATTAATAGTCATTAAGGTAGTTTGATGTGGTGAATCTCTAAGGAGTCTTGATATAGAATATACCTAAAATCCTAAGGAAACACCCAATTCTATAGTAAGTAATGAGTGACTCTATCTTGTCTCATTTGGTATCTAGGAAGTCCAATGAATAATTTCTCTCATAATAGGTATGTTCGATCTTGATGCCTTATTGAATAATTTCTCTATAAGTACTAAGGGTATAAGAGATTCTTTGGGGATTGGGGGAGGATCCCCAAAAAATATTAAAAACTAAATTCTAATATAATTTGATTCCTTCAGCCATAATATTATTCAAGTTATAGAGTAATACGATAGTTAGAAATTCCTTGTAATCAATAACATTAGAGTTGACTTCACTACAATAAGAAGAGAAATATGTGACTACTAAACCTCAATGCCCCACAATAAAAAATTTATCATTCATAATTACTTGAACACAACATATATCTATGTTGAGTTTCACCCCATATGTTGGTGCTTTCCATTTCAGAATATGACCATGACACTAACTGTAAGAAGGAACCTCTGGATGAAGATAAATTGAGATTTAAACAGAAATGAAAATAAAACAAGATGGGTTCTTACATATCTGATAGAATTAGATCTATACGTTTGAGAATTTAGTTCAAATATAAACATCATTATTTCACATTACATTTTTTCATCTCCCATTTTGAAACTCCCATATCACCCAACAGCCAACTGAAAATATTAGACATTGAGATTTTGGATCAGAATACATTCTATAATTGATTTTAAATAATAGATCATCAAATATTTGTATATATTTGAACGAGATATTTTCCCCAGATATATAATTATATTAATCCATATATATTTCACCCAATCATCATCTGAAAAAGAAATATAGTATAGATACCTCACATGTTTCTAACCATTTTAATAATCAATTGAAACTTAGGAGATTGCAACCATGTTTATAGCTGATATATTGTTCTGGAATAGAGATACAGACCGAGAGAAAACAATTTCCAATATCATATTTAATATTGTAAGAATCTATTGATAATAGGGTTATGAGGAAAATAATGAGATCCACATTAAAATCATATGCTCAAATTATTACAATCATTGTGTATAATAAACCATATTTAAAATAAAATAATCAAAGAAGAAGGAGTGTAACTAAATGATAAGTGACTCAGTCAACAAAAACCCTTGCCTTAGATTCCTGTTTTCTTAGATGCACTCTAATTTCCTATTTAAAAAAACTTATATTCACAAATAGTATGCTTCAAAACCAATTAATATTAATTACCTTTAATATTAAGCTTTTTTATTCATATACTTCACATTTAATATTTATTTTTAATTTATATATATTATCCTTTGTTAGTAGTATTAATTTTTCTGTGTCTACTTCAGTATGGTGGTTTTAATAATAATTCATTATTTATAAGTTCATCATATATATAATATTAATTTAATGTAATTATAATAACATAATAATTTTGTATGATCCAAGTTCATTACATGTAGGTTTCTAGTAAACTTCTCAAATATGAAATACATAACATGCATGTTTCAGTATTTTTAATATTTGTAACTTGTTATTTTAATAAAAGATAAAACAACATATATTATAATAAAAAAATATAAAAACGTAAATTATTTATTTTTTTCAAATATTATAAATAATAAATCTTTCATAAAAATCCATGATGGAATTTCTGTAACACCATTCACAGAGGTGGAAACATCTCCCCAATAAATATCATTATATAACCAACGAATGAGTATGAATATGATGTAATTTAATTATGATATTATGATTAAATAAGAATAATGATGTTATTTAGAGTTTTTAATGCAATAAATGGAGTTAGAATGAGTTATCAAATGAATATAATAAAAATAGATTTAAAATACAGTGATCCTTATAAAAAAAAAGTATAACTTCCCATTAGGAAACTTCATTGTTTTGAATTATAGGGAATTTTACTTCTTAAAAGTGTATATAAAATCTGTGAGAGGATTATATAAAAATTAATTTTTATATATTTATAAATTATTTTTGAAATTTAGGTGTTGTTTTGAAGGGGTGGTGTATGGTTCCTTTTATAAGTTTGAATTAATGGAATTTTCGCAAATACTCATTCCATAGAGTGTTAGGAATGTCATTTTTAAAGAAAGTGGATACAAAGTGGGAAAATATTTGATATGGTTCATTAATATCCACATATAATAAAAATATTGAAAAGGCTATATATATTTAACAACTCTACACCTAAAATTAATACTTTAACCTCATTTTACCATTTAATATGGTAACACACATTTTACCATTGTTTTATTATTTTCCGAAAAATCAAATTAAACTTGTTACCTAATTTTGAAATTATTATTCCAAATAGGTAATAAATATATTTGGATCCATTTTATAATAAAAGTACAGGACATATAAATATAATTTTTAAAAAAAATATTTATTTAGTATAAAAGTTTATTTATTCTTATTCCATAACATTTAAAAATTATTACATGAATCTTAATTTACTTGTTTCAATGCCAAAATAAAATTATTTAAAATTATTCTTTTATAGTGATTAATTTATATTGTTATTATAAATATAACAAACATAGAAAAAATATCACTATAAGAAATATCATTTTTTACATTGAATGATTTTATTTTTATTTATAAACAATTTATAAGAACTTCATAAATATAAATTAATTTTTAATATAAATGTTATATCCCATTGCATTTTACACACAAAATTTGATAAAATTATCTGTTAATTAAAATCATATAATATTTTATCGAAATAATGTTTTTAAATAATATATATCTCTTTATCTATGAATAATTATTTTAGTATTACTTATTACTACTTAATTATTTCATCGATGTTATTTTTTATTTTACTAATAACTGCACAAATTTTTTCAATTGGTGTATACTTCCAAGTTAAATAACATTTTTTAACAAATTTCAAAACAATTTATTTTATTTTAAGTTTATTAAATTAATTAAAATATATATTTATGACATCTAAATAAATTTTAATTATATAAAATCAATATCTATAATTATGAACTAGTAATATGTTTTCTCACATAATACATAATAGTTTTATACCCCATTTTATAGTAGTCAAATAACTTAAAAATGACCCCATTACATTTTAAAATATTATTCCATTTTTACCCCTTAAATAAAACATGTAACTACTATATTATTAATTTTTTATTTCATAAAAATATTTCTCTATTCATGATGTTTTTTATTATCATAGGTTCGGTTATACTGAAATTAATTCACAAGGGTGAATATGATCCTGAATAATTTCATTCCATTAAAATATTAATCTTCTGTTTTAATTGCCAAATTTTATTTTATGAATTTTCAAGGGATATAATCACCCTTGGTATGTAATAATTAATGATAAATAATACTTGGTTTTGTTAATTTTTTTGTAAATATATGTTATGAGTAAATAAGGTTGTATTAATTTTATTTGTATATTATTTGATTTATTTTCTACTAATGTTTCTATTCATTATGAAGAATAAATCATGTAACTAAGGGAAATAAAATATATACTTAAATATAGGATGTTATATTCCCTCACCCTTAAATAAAATATGCCCTTATAAATTTAGTTTCCTCTCACTAATGAAAACAGGTGAGGGTATTAACAAGATAGAAATTATTGAATATATAATATTTAATTAAATATAATCCTCAGCATCAGGGCTAATTTTAGAAATCACATATTTTTCCTCATAATATGAATATGTTGAAATTTCTATTTGTATTAACCATATTTTTCAAATATTATTCTCTAGTTGGATATAAAAATAATGAGTTTCTTGAGAAATACAACTCACAACTTTATTTTTAGAGTTCCATTTCCATCCAAATAGTAATACCAAAATGGTTATTGTGAATAATTTTAATATCTGATTTATGTAATTTATCATATGAATATTAAAAATAAATTAGATGATGTCCTATTTTGTGACACCTTCCTTTCAGCCAAAAATACTTTCTATTCAAATATAACACTATTAGTTCAACCTATAAAAAATTATGGTCAACCTATGTAGTTTTTAATATAGTTATGTATTACTTATCAACCAAATCATGAAAAATAACCCAATATTTCTTTGATACCAAGTAAAACACCACAGATGAAGACTCATGATTTTTATGCATGAAATATATACTTTACACCCATACTATGGTACCTTCTAAGATGATCCAGAACCAAATAATTTATTTTACATGATCATTCAAGTCATATAAATATTTAAAAAAACTCATTTGACCCAAATATTTATTATTATTAGATATTAGATAAGTAATAATTTAATTATGCAATAGTGCTTCAATGTGTCACATAAAATTATCTACACCTTAATACATACTAGACATATACATACATAAGAATTCCTATGGAAATGGAAACAATAAAAAATAATTTTGAATGATCAGTAAGGATAATAAAAATATTAACTATACAAAGAGGATTTTTCAATATATCTTAAAAAAATTAAAGACATGAACATATAAAAAATAACATGATTAATGGAATGAGATCCAAGATTCATAATATGTTGTCAAAAGGCTTGATAAAATAATTTAGTATCATGGTGTATCATAAAAAAGAATGATCTTAAAAACATTACATATATTATGTGAATATGAATAAGAAACCACAAGGGACTAATAACAATCCATGGAGATATAACTAAGGAATTTAGCGTGCCATAGTTAATTATAATATATCTCAAAACTTTCTTCGTGTAAAAACCTGGGTAATGATATATTATGTATTATTCATGTATATTAGTACTAATCAACTATAATTTGCATATTTATAATTATTAAAAAAATAGGTAATGTTTTAATCAAAATGACGAAATCATTATTTGAAACCAAATTGGGGTTTTATACATTATATTGTTTTGTTAAAAAAATATTTCCAAATTATAGGAATTTCATTTGAAAAATTGAATTTATTTTTTTAATTATGAATTTTGAAATTATCATAAGATGAATTCAAAGGATTTTTCTAAAAATATTTATTTTCAGTGAATAGTGGATAATATTAATTTTAATTGAAAACTGTATTTTCATTTATAGTATTTACACAGGAAAATTATTTTATAGATTAGTTTTAAAATTAAATTAGTTCGTTTTTATTAAATAGTATAAAATTTTAGTGTTTTGAATAAATAGTACAAATGAGTTTGGTATAAAAACATTTATATACTGAAAAAGGCATATTTCTGGAAAAAAAACATTTCACCACAATTTATGATTTATATTAAATTAACTTATGAAAATTATGTTAATTTTATATTGAAAAATTATTCCAATATAGGGAATCATTAGTTATAAATTTATTAAATATATTTCCTTTATTTTTGAACATTATGAAAAGTAACCTTTGTATGTTGTGTTTCCACGGTAAAGGGTATATAATATAATTAATATTAAAAATAACGTGATAAGGTCTAAGAAAATGAACCTAACACTACCCTTAATTTTATTTTATGATTATTTATTATCTATAATCTTATAAAATTCAAATATATTTCATTTTTTCTATTTTTCTCTGATTTAAAACTTTATATTATTTATATATCATGAAAAGTAAAAATTATCATTCTCTTTAATTTATTAGGATTAAAATTTTAACATATGAAAAAAAAGATGATCTGTTAGGTTATAATTATTCACATGAAATATAAATGATTTATTTACATCATGGTAATTTATTTAATATTTTTAGTGATAAAATATTTACCTTAAATGTTTATTCAACATTGAAACTGTGGTTGTGTAAACAATAAAAAAATCAATAAAATGAATTCAAATACTCCAAAAATATTACTAATTGATTGATTTATTATATTAAATAATTTTTTTTGGATAAATATATAATATTATATAAATATTTATCCATTTTATATAATTCACATTGTTGTCTTGTTGTTTTAACAGTAAAATTAAATGAATATTTTTCAAATTGTAATTAATGTTATTTTAAAATAAATAATATTTCATTAATTGATTTAAATTCCATTCAAATATTATATTTTGAAACTTGATTGTGATATGATCTATAATATAAATCATAGTCCATTTACCTCTCAATATTTCTTTTATAGTAAATTTGTTGGCCCTAATAAAGTGAAAAACATTATTACCATAGAAAGTTCAAAAAAGGGTTTTTGGTGGGTTAAAATATAAAGGTTAAGGGTAAATATGTTATAAAAACATATCCAAAATTTATTAAATTATATTACTTCAAATAATACTAATTTTATATTTGTATATTATCAATTTTTAACCATTTGGATGTCAACATTAAATTAAATTAATTAAATATTCTCTGAGATTCCAAGAGTGCCCTTTTCCTCTCTTAAAAAATGGAACCTATTCATCACATTTATTAAAACATAAAAAACCATTTGGATTGAAAACTCCCTAACCAAATAATTTACCTAAGTCAATAAAAACGTCCTACATGTCTTTTTTTGATCATAAACCCATCCTAGTAATGATTTTTGTGTAAACCTTTAAAGAGTGTATGAGGAAGATGTATAGTTCTTAATCAAGTGTTTTCATTTGGTTTCTTTTATAACTTATTTTAATATCCATAAACCATACATAAATAGTAAAAAGGTTATTTTCCATATACTGAGATGTTAATATGTTAATTTAATAACCTCTATTTATCTCCTCTTCCATCAAAAGAAAATTAAAACCATCATTCATATGTACGCCAGACTACCACCTCATGAAGAGAAACAATTTTTTTTCCTAGATTACTACTCATGGAAACATGAAATGATGGATTAATTATATATATATATAATATTTAAGAAATATTCATCATTACATAAATGTGATATATAATCTATTTTCATCAATTTTGATTCCCTAAAAATGGTAATCTCGTTTGTACATACATGTGGACTCCCACCTTAAGTAAGCAATGTGATTTGTTTGTCATCAAAAAATCAAATGGATGATATATAAAAGTATATTTATTTAAATAATATGTTATTTCTTATATAATTATTATTTTTTAAATATAATGTAATTCTTACAATATGTCTATAATAATTATTGAAAAATAGAAACATTACTCATGCATTTGTACAACCTTCCATTTCCATGATTGTGACATATTTCATTTTTAATAATTATATTTCATGATTGGTTTTTAATATAAAATTGACGCATAAAAATGATAACTATTTATTGATTATTACTCTGAAGATGATTTATTAATGAAGTATTTGACAATAGTCAACAAACCAAATCTATTTGGGATAAATAATCCAAAGAAACATCGACAAGTCTGGAGGGAAATTAATTATTTATGTAATTCAATATAAAATTTTATTAAAAATAATCAAAGTAAATATAAACATGGTTAAATTTATTAATAAAATAAATGATAAACATTATTTTATTATAAAGGAAGACAAATAATGTATGTGATGATTTAGAGTAATGGTAAGGGACACTTTACGTTGAAACTTTATTTTAAAATGTTTTTAAAGAATTATTTCAAAAATAATTCTCTTTCTTCACGACCCATCCCCCGGGGCATGTGCCATGACTACCCCAAACCCGCCTTCTGTAGGCTAGGGGCTGGCGACTAACACCAAAGGCGTATTCCTTAAAACTAGGAATGCATTGCATTTATAACCTGTAAACACACGTAACCAAGAACACAACAAGATATGAACTCAAGTAAACTGAATAGTAAACAGAGTGAGTGCAGTAAGTAAAAATGGTCTAGAACACAATCCCAAATAGAAATTAGAAGAAACTGAAAGTACAAGTAAACTAGATTAGCAATTGTGATCACCCACCAAGGATCCTATCTGAAGGGTAGGTACAGATCTCTAATGTTCGTCTATGCGATATGCCTCGTCTAAGGTCCACCTCTAAGCTACCTCAAGTCTTAGTACTCTCGTCCTCATTCAGTGATGTCCTTCGTCTACACCAAACACAATGAGGTGTAGGCATAAACCGTTTAGGGGTGAGTATAACGATACTCAGTAGGGACATCAAAATGGTGGAGGCCACAGGCGGTGGTGGTACCAGCCAGGCTATGCCCGCACCTCCTTGGGTTTTGTATAGAGCGTCAGGGAAAAGGGTTGTGCGGCGGCAGATGTTGCGGGCGGCGAGGCCTCAGGGTATTGTGGAGGGCCGCGCGGTGGCGGAGGCCGGGGACAGCGAGGTCGCGAGGAAGTGAAAAGAGAAACGAGGTAGCAAGGGTGGAGGGCGGTGTTTGCAGGCGGCGGTGGCCGTGGAGCGGTGCTAGTGAGCCGTCGCCTGCAGCACGGCTGACAGTGGTACCGGTCACCGATCTCATACCCCACCAAGGTTGGTTGCCTCCCTCCTCCATCGTGAAGAACAAAACATTCATAAAGAACGATGGAGGGGTTGGTCCATGTCAGTTTGGCCCACACCCTCCGCGTTAGAGCGGTAGCAAGTGGATCAACATAAACCATGAATGAAGAACTTCAAACTCTATAACCCTTGTCAATTGATTATTCCCAAACCCGCAAAATAAATCATCCACGGATCAACTTGTTATAAAGTTGACCCGAGTAATTTTTTTAGAAGGGTAGAAGATGGGAAACAATTATCACACATAATTAAACCCTACCTCGATTCTTTATTGATGTTGACGCGAGAAATAAGTCAAAGATGGCGAAGTGTGTTCCAATGATCTTTGCTTCCGAAACCACACTTCGATGTCCGGTTCGTACATCATCTTCTTCCTTGATTTCTGAAGAACTTTCTACGATGGTGTTCTTCGTTGGAGAACTTTTTCAGACCAAAGAACATATTTTCCAACAAAAAATCCTCCCAAACGAAGAGGTTACAGAATAATTAAATTAAGTAGATTAATTATGTTGGCATGATGGCATAATTAATTGGTTCAGTTAATTACACCATGATGGAAAATTTAATTTTCCCAATTTATGAATGGTGTTGGAAAAATTTAATGTAGGGGTTTTGAGAGGTTTTCTCTCATTAAAGGTATTCAGGTGGTCCGCACCTCTAAATTAAAATTGGGAGGTTAGTTTAGGTGGTCCCCACCTCTAAACATCAATATGGGAGTTTTAGGATCGAGTGTTCTCCACCACCATATCCCATTTTGAGGGGTTTCAACAAATAATATAAAAATGTTAACATTTTTATATATTTCATTCGTTCACGAAAAAAACTCTATATTTCACCCTCAACTTACTGTGGTCGAGGTGAAGGTCTCCTTCAGTGAATACTGGGGTTGCGAGTTCAACGGTGCCCTCAGATTTTATTTTTGAGCACTGGTTTAAAAGTTACAAAAACCCGCTCACACTTTTACTAAAAGTACCGAAAAATATTTCAGAAATTCATTCTAGGAACTCAGGGCATTGGAATCATGCGCTGTCAATTTTCATGGACTCATAAAATTCCCATATATTTAAAAAAAAATACATTGAAATTTCGGGTCTTTATATTCTCCCCACCACAGGGCTTTGCGTCCCCATAAGCCACAACTCAAATGAAGGGAACAAGCGGGGGTACAGAGCACGAATCTGTGCCTCCTGCACCCAGGTGCTCTTCTAGAGGTTCCCGTGTTACCAGCGAATGTGCACCAGAGTTATCGACCACCCATGAAGGACCTACTTCTGTCAATCCTCAATCTCCACAAGAACCTTTGAAAACATCATCGCATCGTCGATGTCCATCTTGTCATGGTCGATGATGTGGGATGGGTCATGCACGTATCTCCTCAGCTAGGATACATGGAAGACGTCGTGCACCTAGTGAAAATGAGGTAGAAAATCTAGGCAGTAAGCCACCTCGCCAACTTTGATGAGGACCTAGAAGGGTCTGATGAACCTCAGAGATAACTTTCCAGCTCGCCCAGATATCTACCAACCATGTCGGGGTAAGACCCATAGAAAGACGTGGTCACGATCGTCAAACTCCATATTTATTAGTCTCCTGTCAGCATAAGACTTATTCCTTATTTTTGCAGTCTTCATATGCTCCAGGATAATCTGAACTCTCTCTGTGGTAGCCCATACCATCTCCGATCCCACTAGTGTTGACTCCCCAGGGTCAGTCCATCACAAAGGTGATCTGTATGGTCGCCCGTACAATGCCTCAAAAGGTTCCATCCCAATGGTGGAGTGATAGCTGTTGTTTTTATAAAAACTCCACCAAAGGAAAGTGATCCTCACAGTTGCGACCAAAGTCGAGGACGCAAGCACACAACATTTACTCAAGGGTCTGAATGGTCCGCTCAGTCTGACCATATGTCTGAGGATGGAAGGCAGTGCTCAAACGAAGTTGTGTCCTGAAAGCCTCCTACAACCCCTTGCATAGCCGGGAAGTAATACATGCATCATGATCGGAGACAATCGTCATGGTTAATCCATGTAACCGCACAATCTCTTAGACATAGAGGCATCCCATGCTTTCTACTGGACCCTGCTCTCTGATCGGTAGGAAGTGGGGAGACTTTTGGAGTCGGTCAATGATCACCCAAATCGAGTCATTCCTCCTAGATGTACATGGAATTCCTATCAAGAAGTCAATGTATATCCCATACCACTTCCACTTAGGAAACTCTAAAGGATGAGCAAAGCCCGCTAGTACCAGATGTTCCACATTCAGTTGATGACAAGTGAGGCACCGAGAGACAAACTGTACTACTAATTTCTTCATTCCCAACCAGCAGTGTTGTCGTCGGAGATCCTGGTACATCTTCCCCACTCCTGGATGTACTGCTAGAGGAGACCTGTGGAACTACCTCTATACTTCCTCCCGAAGTGACACTGGTTCCATGGTACGTCCTCTGAAAAAATATCGGGCTCCCCACCTTTAGAAAGTCCATCAGGTTCTGTTCCTATAGATATTTGAGAAATTCGAGTCTCACAGTCAGTGTCCCAGCGCTGCGCCTTCCTGACTCACTAAACAAGTGGGGGAGTGACTGTAAGATACTGAAGGAATGTTGCTCCATCCCGATCCACAATGCATATCTATAAAGCGGCAAGCTTCTCTGTGCCCTCGCCTAGCAGTTGTATACCAGAACTCCCGCTTAGTGCATTTTCTACAATGTTCCCCTTCTCAGGGGTATAGACTATCTTAAAGTGATAGTCCCGGAGGAACTCAAGCCAACGTCGTTGTCTCAGGTTTAGGTCCTTCTGAGAGAAGACATAGCTAAGCCTCTTGTGATCAGAGTACACTGTAAAGAGCTCGCCCATCAAGTAATGTCATAACATATTTAAGGTGAATACCACTGCTTCAAACTCTAGGTCATGGGTATTGTAGTTCGCCTCATTTTGTATCAGCTATCGAAAACAATATGCGATCACCACTTGCTCCTACATCAGGACACATCCATGTCTAGTCCCTGATGTGTCATAGCAGACTACGTACCATACGTCCTCCTCTAGAATCCTCAATATGGGCACACTGGTTATCCTCTGCCTCATATCCTGAAAACTCCGCTGGCATCTCTCTGACCACACGAATGGATGGCCCTTCTTCATCAATGCTGATAAAGGTGATGTGACTCTTGAGAAATCTGGCGCACAACTCTAGTAGTATCCATCAAAACCCAGGAAACTCCATATCTCTGTCATACTCTTGGGTGGATCTCAATAAAATACCACCTCAATATTCACTAGATCCACTACAACTCCAGCCTCTGATATGACATGCCCCAAAAAATTGAACCTCTCGGATCCAAAACTGGAGCTTCGAGAGCTTACCATAAAGCTGGTGCTCTCAGAGTGTGTCCAGTAGTACCTGAAAATGATAGGCATGCTCCTCCTTAGTAGATGAGTAGATCAGAATGTCTTCGATGAAGACAAAAACAAAGTGATCAAGGTATGGATGAAAAATCCTGTTCATTTGTCCCATGAACACTACAGGAGCATTGGTTAAACCGAATGGCATAACCAAGAACTCGTAATGGCCATACCGACATCTGAAATATGTTTTCTCAGGGTCACCTGGTTCAGGCACCGATATTCAACACAAAGCCTCAAGATCACATTCCCCTTCTTGGCGAACAAAATTAGGGCTGCCCAAGGAGAGAAACTGGGCCGAATGAACCATTTTCCATGTATGTCCTCCAGCTGTACATGTAGCTCACGAAGCTCCACGAGAGCCATTCGTTACACTGGTGTAGATATCGGTGCCATCCTGAGTTATAAGTCAATGTTAAAGTCCACTTCTCTGTGAGGAGTTAGACCCGGAACATCATCAGGGAAGACATACACATACTGTTCCACCACTACATGGATAACTCAGACTCTCCAAATCAACTGCTCTGAGGGTAAGGCTAGACCACTGATGAGTGATCAGTTGCACTCTCCTTCGGGTAATTCCAACTTTTGTTGCAAAGGCTACCTTCTCGCTAATGAAGGTAAACCTAGTCCCATCCATGCAGACACACCGCACTTTGCACCTAATATAGTCAATCTGATCATGGACTGTAGATAACTAGTACATACCCATGATGACGTCGTAAGGCCCTGAAACCACTGCTAAGAGATCCCAGCCGAAGATCTCACCTCCTAGAGTAAGGTCACACTACCAGAACCAATGTGTAATCGTCGAATCCTCCCCTGTTGGAGTCTCTAGCCATAAATAATGATCCAACGGCTCTTTCAGAATCTTTAAGCTCTGAACAAGGGAAGTGGCAATAATAGAATAACTGGCACATGTGTCTATAAGTACTATAACTAAGGTGTAGTAGACACAGATAGTACCTCGTATCATCTCCGAAGTTCCATGATCGTAGGCCTCAACTGCTGGGAGCTGAGCTCACCCCTTTTCGCTGGCCACCTATGGTCAGGGTGGACCTTCTGTTGGTGCTTCCGGTAACAACTCGAATCGTCACCCACTGCCACCTGCATGGCTAGCTCTTCTGCCATGTTTTCCTACTCCCTGCGATCCTCCTCGGTCGAACCATTGTCTCTGTCTGGGCGATCCTTCAACTATCTATTGATCATCCGTATGGAAGGTCAGACAGCCATGATCCATGTGACCCTGCCCATCGCATGCATAACACTGCCCAATCCTAGAATGATTGGCTCAACCACGGGCGCCCTGCACAACCAACCCAAGATCTTGTGGTCATCCACCTATAAGTTTGATCCTCTTGGACCTCTGTGACATCTGTCTGCTGCAAGCTATAGAAGACACCACTACGTGACATCAGGTGGTGGGTCTTGCTGTTGGTGACTGCTCACCAAGGAAACTCTCCACTAAAATGTCTCTTTAACACCCCCACCTGCATCATGATGTGGAGTGAGATCATAAAATACATGATCTCCCACATGAGTCACTACTCGATGGTCCAGTCCCTGAAGAATGGGTCCCACACCATATTTTTGGAGTATCGTGAGAGGTTAGTGAACCTCGTTGACTATTGTGCTACAGTCATGCTACCCTGCTACAAATGAAGAAGCTCTTGTATGCGCACTGTGTGAAGAGTCACTAGGACTAAATTTTCCCAAAACAGGCTCTCGAAGTCTGGACATAGAAGCATCACCTCGTCAGCCTGGAGCATCAAACTCCACCATCTTCTTGTTGTTTCTTATAGAAAAATGGCCGTAAGGATCACCATGAGATCGACTGGTTTCGTACTAGTTGGAAGACTCTCACCATGGACTCTACCCAATCCTCAGCCACATGTGGGTCCGTCTTTCCCCTAATCCAAGGTGGCCTCTGGCGCTGGAACTCATGCAATGCACTCAAGCGGCGTACACCATCTTCTCCAGGGGCTGGTGGCATCGATGTCCCAATGTGTAATGGTATCGTTGGTGCCACCGTTGGTGCCTCTACTGGAAGAGGGTCATGCATCAAGTCCTCGTCGCTTGGTGGGCTATCAGGTCGTACTGTATCCAGAACCATAGATGGCCATCGGCATGGAGGAATCTTGAAAGAAATAGGTGCACCGTGGAAAATAAGTTATAAATGGTGAGATGACTCCAAGAGTTCACAAAGAACACTATTGAAAACACACATGCAATCTGTGTTTCCGTGCACTGGGTCAGAAATCAGAAGATAGGGTCCTGGTGTATGGATACGTCACCCACCGTACCAACACTAGATTCCTTAAACTGATAAACACACTAAATACACTTAACATTATTAACATTAAAAATAATGATCAAAGTCTTATGTTCTATGGTAGAACTAAATCCTTTGATACCAATGTTTCATGACCCGTCCCCCGGGGCCCATGTTGTGACTACCCCATACTCGTCTTCCATAGGCTAGGGGATGGTGACTAGCACTGAAGGCATATTCCCTAAAACTATGAAGTCAGTGCCTCTAAAACCATTAAACACAAGTAACCAATCACACAAAAAGAACCGAACTCAAGTAAACTGAATATTAAACAAAGTGAGTGCAGTAAGTAATAAGGGGATAGAATACAAGACCAACTGGAATGTACAAGAAATTGAATGTACATGAAACTGAAAGAACAAGTAAACTGGAATAGATCATGTGAGCACCTACCAAGGATCCTACATGAAGGGTAGGTACATCACTCGAATGGTCGCCTTTCTGGTACGCCTCGTCTAAGGTCCACCTTCAAGTTACCTCTTGTCCTGGTACTCTCGTCCTCAGTCAGTGATGTCCATCATCTGCACCAAACACACCTATGTGTCAGCATAGCCCGTGTAGGGAGTGAGTATAACGATACTCAGTAGGGACCCTGAGACCCTCAAGGTCTCACAAAATCCATAAAGGATAAACCAAAAAGCATGAAGTCAACTGTAAACCCTACTTAGGTATATACCCATACATATACCTAAGTTATCAAGTATACTCATCTCAATCAAGAGGAAAAACAAGGTCCAACTCAAAAGCCAAAAGCTCAACTATTCCACAAATGAAGGAATACCACGAAGGTAAGTACCACACAAGTACGCCACACAGAAGAATACCACCATGGTATTACCAATAAAAAAGTACCACATAGGTACGAACTGAACTCAAACCAGGTATAACTTAAGTACAGTCGTATAGAATATTAGAAGTAACTACTAATTCATCTTACTCTGTTAAGAGGCTCTAGTGCTCACCCACAGAGGATCGCTCGTTGCTGACCCATAGAGGATCACTAGGTGCTGACTCACACAGGATTGCTCGGTGGTGACCCACACAAGATCGCTTGCTTCTAACCCATATAAGATCGCTCAGTGTTGACCCACACAGGATCAATAGGTGCTGACCCACATAGGATCGTTATTCCTTCTTCACGCCATAGCCAGCTACTGGGTTCCCACACTATGCTTGCTCGTCCCCAGTAGGTTCCACTCTTCAAGATAATGGTCGATACTAAAAATTCCATAGATTCCCATGAAGAATTATCCTGATGGACCATAAAATCATTGGGGTCTCAACGGAATAGACGGTGCGTCAATTGGATACTCGGTCTGTGAGTTATTAGCCTTCCAGTCCCAAAAGCACGGTTGGATTTGTGCTTGATCCAACCTGAATGTACTCCAACCATATACGAATCTCCATTGACGTATACAAAAGGAACCATCTCTCTTTAATATTTCCAGCACTGCTGACGGTTGGTCAAACAGACGCTCGGTGCCAAAGTTATGGCCAAAAAAGAAAAATGGGATAATGTGGGTCTGGGTTTGGTCTGACGCGGTCGGACCGACCTAGCACGACCCAGTCTGGGTCGACCCAGCTTGGGTTGACCCGGACCAACTTGGTGGGTCCGACCCAGCTCATGGTGTGGCCCGACCAGCTGAGTGGCCCGGCCCGATGGGTCTGGCCCGACCCGCGCTAGGTAGCCCGTCACGCGTTGGGCGGCCTGGGTTGGGTTGTGGCCCGCAGGGATGTGCGGGGGCCGCGGGACCACGAGGGCGATGCAATGCAACTAGGGGCCATGATAGCGGCTCCGATACTGCGGGGTCACAAGGGCGGCGCAGAGGTCGTGGGGCCGCGATGACGTTGTGGAGGCCGTGGGGGCCGTAAGGGCGACGAAGAGGCCGCGGGGTGGTGCAGAGGGCCACGAGGCGGCAGGGTCGCAGGGCCGCGCAGAAGGCTGTAAGGCGGCGAGGCCACGGGGCTGCACGACAGTGGAGGATATGGGCAGTGAGTCTACAGGGCGGTGCGGAGGGCCGCGGGGCGGCAGAGGTCGCGGGAGGTGAGGCCGTTGGGCGACGCGGAGGGTCGTAGTGTAGCAGAGGCCACAAGAGGTGAGGTCGTGGGGTGGCGTGGAGGGCCGCGCGGTTGCAAGGGATGCGAGCGATGAACGTCATGGACGGCGATGGCTACGGAGTAGCACCGTCGCATGTGTTATGGTCGGCGGTGGTTTTGACCGTCATTCTTAGGCCCTTCCGAGGTTAGTTTCTTCCCTCCTCCATCGTGAAGAACACAACATTCATGAAGAACAACATAGGGGTCAGGCCATGTTTGTTTGGCTCGCACCCTCTGCATTAGAGTAGTAGAAAGCATCTCAATATAAACCTTGAATGAATAACATCAAGATCTACAACCCCTAACAGTTGATTATTCCCAAACCCGCAAAAGAAATCATTCGTGGATCAACAAGTTAGAGAGTTGATTCGCGTTCATTATTTTAGAAGGGAAGAACATGGGAAAAAATTATCACACATAATTAAACCCTACCTCCAATGTTTGTTGACTTTGGCGCAAGAAACAAGTTGATGAAGGCAAATAGGGTTCCAACGATCATCGCTTCCAAAACCACGCTTCGATGTTGGGCTCGTACGTCTGATTCTTCCTTGATTTTTGAAGAACGTTCTTTGATTGAGTTCTTCATTGGTGAACATTCTCCCAAGAAGGAACTTCTTTGCCAACCAAAATTCCTCCCAAACAAAGAGGTTCTAATATTATTTAATTATGTATATTAATTATGTTGGAACATTGGTATAATTAATTTTCTTATTTAATTTCACCACGTTGGCAATTTTATTTGAAACAATTAATGAATGGTGTTGGAAAAAATTAAAGTAGGGAAGTTGAGAGGTTTATTCTCATTAATGGGGTTCGAGTGGTCCCCGCCTCTAAACATCCACATGGTATGTTTAGGCTCAATTGGTCCCCACCACCATAACCCATGTTTAGGGGTATCAAAAAATAAAATAAAAATGTTAACATTTTTATTTATTTCATTCTTTCATGAAAAACACAAATTCTAGATTTCACCATCGACCTGTTGCGGTTGAGGTGAAGGTCTCCTTAAGAAAATAATCATGCTACAAGTTCAACAGTGTCATTAGATTTCAATTCTGAGCACCTTTTTAAATGTTACAAAAAACCACTCACATGTTTAATGAATATAACTGAAAAAATGTTCATAAATTCATTATGGGCAATCTGGGCCTTAGAATCACACATAGTCAATTTTCGTGGACTCGTAAAACTCCCATACATTTAAATAAAATTACATGGAAATACTGGGTCTTTACATATTCCATTTTTATTTCTCTAAAAGTTATATTGTCTTTTTATAAATTAATTATAATGTAAATTTGTTGTCGCTTTTTGTAGAGGTTTTCCAACTGAATCTTTTTACGTGTCTTATATAGAATTTATTGATAAAAAATCAAAAGGAATGTTTTATTTTATCATATATGATGACAGTTGATTTTCCAACAGCCATAACCATTATTTAATATTGGGATCCCATTATATGCTTTCTTATTTTCTAAACAAAAACCATATTTTCTTTTTTATATAGGTAAATACAAAAAGGTTTTTAAATAGAAGGATATTACAATATTTATAATTGTTTTCTTTAAGGGTGAAAAGAAATTTTTTTCAAGAGTGTGGTGCTAAAATTAAATATTTCATATTTTATGATTACATTATAGTTCCACTAGTGTAGAAAAAGTTTTTTCGGCGGTTATTTTTTATTTTTAACGTCGTATTGTGGCCGAAGTTATTACATGAGACGTTATAAACATAGCTTTTTACATCGGTTATTTTACAACCGACGTAAAAAACACAAATCTGATGTATTTTTCACGTCATTTGATAAAAACCCGACCTGGAAAATGCATAGGAGTCAGGTTTTATTACGCCGGTAATTTAATAATCGGCGTGGTATATACCCTTTCACATTGATTATATAATAACTGATGTCATAAAGCACTCATCTGAAGTGTTTATCACGTCAGTTATTTTTATATCCTACATGACAAACCTATCTGCCAAGCAATTTCCAACATCAGTTATATAATAACCGACGTGAAAACATTGCTATGATGTTGGTTATTTTATAACCGATGTAAAAACAGTCCATTTCAATTTATTACGTCAGTTATGAAATAACCGACATAAAAACCATTTCCCATGAATTTATTACGTCGGTTTCCAAATAAACGACATTGAAACTAATCCCAATGCATTTTTTATGTCGGTTATTTCATAACAGACATAAAAACAATTTTTTTTAAATAAAACCGAACCACTTCTATACCCATCCAAATACATGAAATAGACCAAAAGGTTACCAAAAGCAGAACAAAACAGACGAGAACCCCCCCCCCACCCCACTAGAATATGCCCAACACACCCATAGGCACCCCACCCACACCCCTGGACTGCCCCCACCCCCTTGACAGCCCCCTAAACCCCTGGACAACCCCCACCCTCCTGAACACCCCCACCCCTGGACTTTCCCACCACCCCCTAGACAGCCCCCCCACACCCCACGACAACCCCCGTCCCCACCCCACTGGACATCCCCACCACACCCCTGGACACCCCCACACCCCTGGACTTCCCCCACCCCCTGGACAGACACCCACAACCTTGTACAAGCCCCCCCCCCCACACCATGGACTACCCCCACCCCCTGGACAGCACGCCACACCCCTAGACAACCCCCACCCTCCTGGACACCCCCCACACCCTGAACTTCCTCCCCCACCCTCTGAATAGCCCCCCACACCCCTGGACAACCCCCACCCTCATGTTTACCCCCTAACCCTTGTAGATCACTCCCACACCCATGGAAAGCTCTCCTACACCCCTAAAACAAACCGAAAAGTTACCAAAAATAGACCAAAATAGACGAGAACCACCCCCCCTCACACCGCACTGGACAGCCCCGACCACACCCTGGACACCCCCCAAACCTGGACTACCCCCCCAGACATCCCCCACACCTCTGGACAACCCCCCCCCCCCCCTCCCCCCCCCCCCCTCCTGGACACCCCCCACACCCCTGGACTACCCCTCCCCCCACCCCCGGGACAGCCCCCACACCCCTGGACAACCCCCAACCTCTCGAACACCCCCTCCACCAGGACATCACTCCTGCACCCCTGTAAATCCCTCCCACACACATATAAACACCCCCCCCCCCCACCCCACCCTCTTAGACCCCCCCCCCCCCACCCCACTCGACACCACTCCCCTGGACATCCCTCCCCAGCCCCTATAACCCCCTAACCCCACTGGACTGCCACCACACACCTGGACACCCCCTGAACATCCCCCCACTCACCAGGACATCCCTCCAACCCTCCTGACACCCTACCACCCCACTGGACAGCCCCCACCACACCCTAGACACACCCCCACCTCACTGGACACCCCCAAACCAAAAACTAACCAAAACCAGGCCATACCCCCCCCCCCACCCCACTGGACAGCCCCCACCACACCCCTGGACACCCTCCACCACTAGACTGCCCCCACCCCCTGGACAACCCCTAGATAGATACTATTGGAAGAGTGGGCGTCACCATCCCTCAGGGGGCTGAACACCACAGGAAGGTACACATCACTCCCACATGCGAAGCTTGAGCTCTCAAAATGTTTCACCAATGATTTATTCCCCTGTAAACGTCATTCATTATATCACATTGATTCCATTATATCCAAGGGAAAACACTGTCACACATGATGGCGTTTCCCCTGGTTATACTGGCATCAAAGTGATAGAATTAATGAAGTTTACAAAGGAAGAAAGCATTGGTGAAACATTTTGAGAGGCCAAGCTTCGCATGTTCAAGTGATGAGTACCATCCAGCGGCATTCATCCCCCAAGGGATGGCATCACCTCCTCTACCACCCCCTAGACAACCCCCCCCCCCCCCCTCCCCCATCCCCATGGACACCCTGAACACCCCACACCCCACTGGATAGCCCTCCCACACCCCTGAAAACCCTCCTCACCCCATAGGACACCCCCACACCCCTGGACACAACCCTGGATAGCCCCCCCCCCCCCCCCACTCCCTTAGACATCCCTCCCACCCTCATTGAAATGCTCTCACCCCCTTGGACTCCCCCCCCCCCCCCACACTGTCATGGACACCCAAGACCCCCCCCCCCCCCCACACCCAACCCCACCAGACAGCCCTCCCACACACCTGGATACCCCCCACCCCATTGGATACCCCCTACACACCCTTGGAACCCCTCCCCCAGACCAGAATCCATACCAGAAAAACCATCATAAGTAGACCAAAACAAGAAGTAGATCAAAATTAAACATTCACATATACAACATTCAAAACATACAATGTCTACGTAAAAAAACTAATCAAACCTAAATGACTACCAAATACACAATTACAATGACAATATTCAAAATTACATTTTACACTATAAACAACTAAAATTCAATAAAACTTGTAAAATAATTTGAACATCCCACTTGTAAGTGTTTGACGTCTTGAGAACTATTGGGTTGTGTGTCATCAAATAGACAAAAATTAAAAGGATAGTTGTTAACATGTATAATGAATAAATAGAATGAAATATTATGGAAAATTTTAAAAGTAAATCTTACCTGGTCAAAGTTCAAAACTGTTCCAATTGTTATTATTTCATACATAAATCTTAGCATATAATATCAACAATCAATGATGCCTTGGTGTTCATGACAATTCTGTTTGAATGAGTGTAAATTCAAAAATATTATTTTTATGTAATAAATCAAAAAGTAAAAATTACAAATGGATATTTACCTTTAAATTTACATATTTGATCTTCGCAATGAGTTTCCTTGTATTTTTTCAAAAGTAGACCCATCCACCGTTAGAAAATAATATGAATGGGTTAAATTTAAAATTCATTATAATATATAAAACTATTGATAAATTGAAAGTTAATTTTCCAAAATTTTCTTAAAACTTTTCCGCACATCACCATGGACAGAGCATATCCAAAAAGTGTTTTATCCCTTGGGAAAAAATCCCCAAACATCTAATGATCACTTATTAAAGAAAATTTAAGGTTAGTGGTTTTTTATGTTAAAAGATAATGATCTCTTTTAGAGAGATGTGTTTCATACCTCTCACAAAAAGGAATCACCCAATATTGTGTGACTATATATTTTGTTCATGTATTTCAGCAATATAAAACATTCTTTGTTCCTCATCCAATGAACATACTTCAGAGGAAATCAAATGCGAGTTCATGAATCCATATACATCTATCTGCTCATTCTTCTCACAAATGTTATAAAGTTACGTAAAACAAAACAGACATAAGTATACATTTTTAATAAATATAATGAAGGGAAAAGGTGTTAAGAGTTACATG